>JARHVA010000100.1:6925000-8244076 GCA_037957365.1 Torreya grandis
AATCTTTAATCTAGATTTTTGCTCTTAACTTGCTCATCTTCTCATATAGCCTTATAAGCTTAAAAGACTCTTTACATAATCTTAATTATCTATCTCCATATTAAGTTTCACATGGTCCTCAATTTTTTTATTTGGACCCTATAGTTACACAAACATCTTCTACAAATCTCAAGTTTTCACTCACAACCCATCTCCTCTTTCTCCTTTAAGCTCTCCTTTCCTTGTAGCTATCTTTACATGCAAAGCTTTTTGATTTGATACGTGTAGAGATGATTAAGACAAACTATGAATAGTTTTGAGCACCTATTAATCCCTTTTATCTCTCCACCAATTCTCATCTCACAACTTACAAGGTAACCCTATTAATTCATTAAGTTTATTGACTAATTAAGTCTCTTTTGTACCCACAATCTAAGAACTGTACTTTTCTGTAAATGTCCTAGTCTAAAATCTCTTGAATCTTGTAAAGCACCTTAAATCCACTTATAATGTAAATTTTTATGATTTTTGGTCAATTGTAATACAAGATATGGGATTTGCAAGATCAAAACCCTAGTATAGGGTTATATAGAATTGTTTTAACTCGAGAGATAACAAAAATAGATCTTTTGAGTTTTGAGGGATTTCAATCATGGAATAAGGTATGTATTACCATTTTATATCGTATCCAACAATTATTTGACCTACAATAATCCCAAACAGAGCTTTTTAAGTAATTTGACAAATTCTAAGTCTCTTGACAGAGTTGTGCAAAGTAATGAGAATTATATGTTTTATCTCCACTCTTTACAACTTTTTAATCCCTCTTGTCCTTGAATAGATAACCTTAAATTATGATAGATGTAGATAAAATTGTATAACACTTCTCAACTACATAAGATGTTATATATCCCATTTCCTCATTATCAAACACATAATTCTGGAATATGCATTTGGACAATGAGACAGGGTTAAGAGTTTTATTGATATTTCATGGATATTTGATCCTCCCAATATGTCATCCTCTACAAAAAATAACTCTAAACCATTACTATGAAGTACATAAATCTCCCCAATCAATCTATCATTCTCCACTTGTTAGGGTGTGGAGCTAAAAGCTTCACCAAGGAGCATACAAAACAGGTTCGGGTCTACACAGACGCCAGCATCGGTCAGGAGCGACCGACATCGGTCAGTTGCAGTTACAGAGGCGCCGACGTCGGCAGTAGGGTCGGCCGGCGACGGTCATAGGCGAACAGGCAGGAACTGACGTCGGTTACCTGTGTGTCCAAAAAGCAATTTTCGTGGACGGAAGCGAGTGTTTGCATGATGAGTTTGAGTTGTAGACTCAAGCTCGCGTCTCTATTATTAGCAGTATTATTTTTAGAGCCCTTGTTGAAGTGGCTTAACTGTTTGTTGAAAGAGCATGCTCAAGTTTCCTATTTCTATATGTAGGAAAGATCTTCTTAGCTTAGTGAGTAGAACTGTATGAGTAGAACATTGTGAATGTTTGAAGGACAGTACTGAGTTGCATCAATCCAGGTTGTTGGATTTGATTGTACTTGAGAGAGAGCTCTTGAGGAATAGAGATCTAGTGAGAGATCTTGTGTGCATCTGAGAGAGGTGTGGAAGAACGAAGTTTCTTCATTGTATTCCTATTGTAAAGAGTTTTAATACAAGTTTTCAGGGTGTTTTCTTGTATATCTTGTTCTGTGCTATTTATCATTCTAATTGCTTATCTATCTGATTTATTTCCGCATTTATTGCTTTCACAAGTGTAATCCATTGTTGGTTGATCCCCCAACAAGTGGTATTAGAGCCTTGGTTACAGGTTCAGAGCTTGATAAGTGGTATCAGAGCTCAGGCTCACTAACAGGTGGTTCAGATCTGTGTAGTGTGTTTGGATTACAGGTTGCTCACAGGGGTTTCTGCAGGGATTTCTGTTTGAGTGGGAGAAGCAATGGCAGAAGAAAGTAAGTTGAGAATGGAAAAGTTTAATGGCAAGAACTATCAACATTGGAGAATGCAGATAGAGGACTATCTGTATCAGAAGGATCTTTACTTACCGTTAGGTGGGATAGCAAAGAAGCCCAAGGACATGGAGGATGAAGAATGGGAAGTTCTTGACAGAAAGGCTCTTGGGTCTATAAGATTGAGTCTGGCCTCCACTGTGATATCTAATTTGTCACAGGCAAAAACTATGGTAGAGTTAATGACTACGTTAGCAAATTTGTATGAAAAACCCTCAACTTCTAATAAGGTATATTTAATAAAGCAGTTATTTAATTTGCATATGCAAGAAGGTGGATCTGTGTCTAATCACCTGAATGATTTCCATGGTATTGTTAATCAGTTAAGTTCAGTCAATATTGTATTTGAAGATGAAATAAAAGCTCTTCTAATATTATGTTCTTTGCCTGAAAGCTGGCATGGCTTAGTAATGGCAGTAAGTAATACTGCATCTGCATCAAATATTTTGAAAGTAGAGGATGTTGTTAGTGTTATCTTGAATGAGGAAATACGCAGGAAAAGCACAGAAGAGGCATCCGGGAACGCTTTAAGTTTTGAGAGCAGGGGAAGGCAAAAAGAGAAGAGCAAGAAAGGTAGAGCAAGATCCAAGTCTAAGGGGAAAGGCAGATCTAAATCCAGAAATGGCAGGAAGCCACAATGCTGGAATTGTGGAAAGATGGGGCACATAAGCAGAGATTGTTGGTCAAAGCCTAAGGAGGACAACCAGCACGAAGGAAAGGAAGAAGCCAAGATTGCAGGTATTGCACAGGATGCTTTAATTTTCTCTCTGCATAATAATAATATAGAATCTTGGGTACTAGATTCTGGTGCATCTTTTCATGCTACTCCTAACAGGGAATATTTCAGTGACTATATCCATGGAGATTTTGGAATAGTGTACTTAGGGGATGATGAGCCTTGTAAGATTACTGGCAAAGGTAAAGTGCAGCTGAAGATGCAGAATGGCAACACATGGGTGTTGAGAGATGTGATGCATGTTCCTAGTTTGAAGAGAAATTTGATTTCTGCAGGTAAGCTAGGTGATGAGGGTTGTACAGTAACTCTCACAGCAGATTCTTGGAAGGTGACCAAGGGTGCACTTGTTATGGCCAGAGGTAAGAGAGAAGGTACTCTCTATTTGTGTAATTCTGTTATTAACAAATCTCCTTCAGTTTTATCTACTTCAGATGTGGATGCTAAATTGTGGCACTCAAGGCTTGGCCACATGAGTGAGAAGGGGATGTCAATTCTTAAGTCTAAAGGTATGCTTTCAGATTTGAAAAGTATGGATCTAGAATTTTGTGAGCATTGTGTATTTGGAAAACAGAAAAGGGTTAGTTTTCTCAAGACTGGGTCTACTAAGAAAAGACAGAAGTTGCAGCTTGTTCACACAGACGTGTGGGGACCGGCTCAGGTAGCCTCTATTGGCGGATCACGGTACTATGTTACATTCATAGATGACGCCACAAGAAAGGTATGGATCTACTGTATTAAAAAGAAATCTGATGTTTTTGAGACTTTTAAGATTTGGAAAGCTATGGTTGAGAATGAAACAGGTAGAAGATTAAAGTGCTTGAGATCTGATAATGGCGGTGAGTTTTGCAGTCTTAAGTTTAACTGGTATTGTTACACTCACATAATTTGAAGGCAAAGGACGGTTTCAAGGACACCTCAGCAGAATGGTATTGCTGAAAGGATGAACAAAACTATCATGAAGCGTGCAAGATGTATGAGATTGCATGCAGGGTTGCCCTTAGAGTTTTGGGCAGAAGCAGTTGACACCGCAGTGTACCTGATTAACAGAGGACCCTCTACAGCTCTGGATGGTGGAATTCCAGAAGAGGCATGGACAGGTAAAAAGGTAGATCTCTCATATCTCAAAGTTTTTGGTTGTGAAGCCTTTGTGCACATAGATAAGGAAAATAAAAAGAAGCTTGATGCTAAGTCTATGAGGTGCACGTTTATTGGCTATGGCTCAGATGATTTTGGTTTTAGATTTTGGAATCTAGGAACTAACAAGGTAATCAGGAGTCGTGATGTTGTTTTCAATGAAAGAGTGATGTACAATGATCAGATAAGGAAGCTAGATCAATCTAGGCAGAGCAATAGTGAATTGGACGAAGTTATGGTCCAAAATGAGCTCGTGGGAAAAAGAAATAATCACTTACAGGAAAACACAGAGACCGACGTTGGCAGGTTAGGAACCGGCATCGGCAGTACAAAAACCGATGTCGGTCATACAGAGACCGACGTCGGCAAACCAGGCACCGACGTCGGCCAGGAAGAACCGGCGTCGGCCAGTAACAGGTCTACAGGTGGCCGAGGTCGGTCACTGTCAGAAAATTTGGGTGGACAGATTGCTGAGAACGAGTCCAAGACACCCATCAGGAGGTCTGAAAGGGTAAGTAAGCCTCCAATTAGATATTCTCCTTCCTTATATTATTTATTGCTAACCGATGGTGGAGAACCAGAGAGTTTTGAAGAAGCATTACAGGTGGAGTCCAGGAGTAAGTGGGAGCGTGGCATGGTTGAGGAGATGGAGTCCTTAAGAGAGAACCAAACATGCGATTTGGTTGAATTGCCAGCTGGTAAGAGAACACTGAAGAACATATGGACCTACAGGCTGAAGGAAGGTGAGGATGGACAGATGAGATATAAGGCCAGATTGGTAGTGAAAGGATTTGCACAAAAGCCAGGTATTGACTTTGGTGAGATTTTTTCTCCTGTTGTTAAAATGACTTCAATAAGGGTTGTATTGTCTTTGGTTGCTTTTGAGGATTTGCATCTTGAGCAACTAGATGTTAAGACAGTGTTTCTTCATGGAGATTTGGATGAGGAAATTTATATGGAACAGCCAGAAGGATTCGAGGTCAAGGGTAAGGAGAAGTTTGTGTGCAGGTTAAAGAAAAGCTTGTATGGCCTCAAGCAAGCTCCTAGGCAATGGTACTTAAAATTTGACAGGTTTATGACTGAGCATGGCTACAGTAGGTGTCAATCAGACCATTGTGTGTATTTCAAGAGATTTGATAATGGTAGATATATTATTCTATTGTTGTATGTAGATGACATGCTGGTTGCAGGATCTCACATGCAGGATATCTCTGAGCTTAAGGTGAAATTAGCTCAAACGTTTGCTATGAAGGATTTGGGAGCAGCGAAGAAAATCCTTGGCATGAGCATTAAGAGAGACAGAAAAAATCACAGGTTGATATTGTCTCAAGAAGATTATGTGGACAAGGTGTTGAAACGATTCAATATGCAGGATGCTAAACCGGTAAGCACACCTTTGGCTGGACATTTTAAGTTAAGCAAAGAACAATGTCCTAATTCATATGATGAGGTAGAGTACATGAGTAAGGTTCCATATTCTTCCGCAGTAGGGAGTTTGATGTATGCAATGGTGTGTACTAGACCAGATATTGCCCAAGCAGTGGGAGTTGTAAGTAAGTATATGGCCAATCCAGGTAAGGAACATTGGAAAGCAGTTCAATGGATCCTTAGGTATCTGAGAGGAACCAGCAGTAGGCACTTATGCTTTGGAGGTTCAGATACTTCTCTACATGGCTATGTAGATTCAGATATGGCAGGTGATTTGGATGGCAGGAGGAGCACTACAGGTTATGTTTTTACTGTAGGTGGAACAGCGGTTAGTTGGATATCTAAGTTGCAGAAGGTTGTTGCCTTGTCAACTACAGAAGCAGAGTATATTGCAGCCACAGAAGCTAGCAAGGAGATGATATGGATGACACGGTTCATGGATGAGCTTGGTAGGGAGCATGGGAGTTGCAGATTGTATAGTGACAGTCAGAGTGCAATCCATTTGGCTAAGAACTCAGCTTTTCACTCAAGAACCAAGCACATACAGCTAAGGTACCACTTCATACGGCAGGTATTGGAAGATGGTGAGTTGAAGCTGGAGAAAATCCATACAGACAAGAATCCTGCTGATATGCTAACAAAGCCAGTTACTAAGGAGAAGTTGAATCTTCATTCAACTTCTATTGGTCTTCATGATTGAGTTGAAGATGGAGGAGCTAGAAGATGTTGCTGTACAGGTACTGGTGCAGCTGGTTTATCTCCAAGTGGGAGATTGTTAGGGTGTGGAGCTAAAAGCTTCACCAAGGAGCATACAAAACAGGTTCGGGTCTACACAGATGCCGGCATCGGTCAGGAGCGACCGACGTCGGTCAGTTGCAGTTACAGAGGTGCCGACGTCGGTAGTAGGGTCGGCCGGCGACGGTCATAGGCAAACAGGCAGGAACCGACGTTGGTTACCTGTGTGTCCATAAAGCAATTTTCGTGGACGAAAGCGAGTGTTTGCATGATGAGTTTGAGTTGTAGACTCAAGCTCGCGTCTCTATTATTAGCAGTATTATTTTTAGAGCCCTTGTTGAAGTGGCTTAATTGTTTGTTGAAAGAGCATGCTCAAGTTTCCTATTTCTATATGTAGGAAAGATCTTCTTAGCTTAGTGAGTAGAACTATATGAGTAGAACATTGTGAATGTTTGAAGGACAGTACTGAGTTGCATCAATCCAGGTTGTTGGATTTGATTGTACTTGAGAGAGAGCTCTTGAGGAATAGAGATCTAGTGAGAGATCTTGTGTGCATCTGAGAGAGGTGTGGAAGAACGAAGTTTCTTCATTGTATTCCTATTGTAAAGAGTTTTAATACAAGTTTTCAGGGTGTTTTCTTGTATATCTTGTTCTGTGCTATTTATCATTCTAATTGCTTATCTATCTGATTTATTTCCGCATTTATTGCTTTCACAAGTGTAATCCATTGTTGGTTGATCCCCAACACCACTCTCTTTTCTCCCTTTCCTCGTGTAATGATAAACTCATTCGTAATGGACAGTGTATAGGTTTCTTCAAACTTATATCCTTAAAATGACTATTTAGGGCATCTTATATGATCTATCTCATCAAAAACCATCTCCTTACTATGGATGTGCTTTATTAATGAAGAAATTCCAAACAACTTATCAACAAGGCTCAACTTTACTTATCCATCTTGATTAGTCTAGGGCAGAGTACTTCTAATTAGACTATGCTAATGAGTATCAACTTTAACATGAAAATATTAAATCATAAGGTAGATTTTATCATCAAGAATTAACTTCAAAATGTATTTCCAATTCAAACCCTTTGAAAGGGGTCACCAAGTTTCTTCTATTCCTTGTTATTGGACTATGTTTAAAAACTAAACCTTTTTCAAACTTACTTATAATGTGTGTTAACTTCTTGGCTTGTAAGTCAAAACAAATATATATGCATTATACAAGGAAGACACACAAAAACACTATTTTCAAATTTATAATCAATAAGAGTTACAATTATACATTCCAAAACATTCTTTATTCCCAAAACATTCATAAAAACTAGTCATATATAGAATGTTATAGAATGTAGCAGAGTTTTTCCATCAATAACATTTCTTGTTTTTACATTTTTTCTACTCTAAAAAATTTGAGGATCTCCTCCTCCTTACCCTCACACTACTCCTTCTCTTACATATTAATCATGTCTCCTTCAAACAAAACAAGAAACTCCTATTTCAAGATCAATCCACGTAGGGTGGTGGTTACGAAAATCCATTTTCTTGGCTTAATTTGCTCTTAACTATGCATGGTATGTTATGACACATTTTCACAAATTCTTAAGAGCATTTATGACTGTTAAAAACATTTATATCACCTTGGACTTCACACAATGCTTCATAAAACCTTACAATGTTAATTCACAAATTCAAATATTTAAAATGAAATTTTTGTGGGAAACTTTTGAATGGCATCAAACACACATTTGTAAAGATTCTCAATGATTCTAATGACCCCTATGGGACCCCATAAGACCCTTCATAACCTATAAAATCCAAAAATGGACGTAATAAACCTTTTAAGTATGTTGACATCTTATCTTATATAGTGATGCTCTATATCATACTCCTCTGGAGGGAAAGATTTGATCTCCAACTCAAATGCCTTAATCTAACCTTCTTCCTATCTTTCTAATTCATATTTTATTGGCATTTTAACACCTTTATTTTTTTCCTTTTTTATTTCTTCATCTAATCCTCCCTTATTTTCTTTGTCTTCCTTATCTTGTCTTGTCTTCTTATAAAGTCATCCTCCACCTTCATGAAATGTATCATCTTTTATATCTCTTTATCAACTTCGTCTTCCATGTTATCTATCTTTGCTTCAACTTGATGATATAGTGCTTTCCTCCAAAACTTCTATCTTCACTCATCCTTCTTGCTTTGGTTGAATAACTCTTCAAACTTGGCATGGTTTTCTTAAACACTTCATCTTGGTTTGTGCCTACTACAATGTCCTCCTTCTCTCTTTGCATATTATCCTTGAATCTACTTCCTTCTTACTCTTAGGCTTCTATAACTAACTTAGTTGTACCTTGTCCTCCTTTTTTGTCATCATTTAACTTTGGTTAAGATTTGTCTTCAACTAGTTACTCATGAAGATGAGCTTACAACTTTGATTTTGATTGTGTTATTTTCTTTACAACTAGATTTCTTGAGTTGAGGTTATTTCTCAGTATCTCCTTATCATGTGAACCTGCACTTTCAAAATCCAATACACAATTAGATATATAAACTTGAGACTTAGTATTTTTTTTGTTCATGATAACATCCTTGCTCCTTTGAGCTCCTTTACACCTGCATGTCTCTCTCTTGCTCTATTTGTGAGTAGATTCCTTCTTTATTTATGTCATACCCCAAGAATACCAATTCATCCTTGAATTGATTATTCAACTCATAGTTTATTTCTTTCATGAGGTCATTCAACTTCAAACTAGGCCTTTCATTATCAAAGCTTTGTTTTTGTCCTTGCCTTCTTCTTTGGGGTTTTGACTCATCCCTGATTTCATCATTACTCCTCAAAATCTGATATACACTATCAATTGATATAAATAACTTGTTTTAAGGATTAAACAAATTCTCTATCATCCTCACTTCTTCTCTCAACAAGAGAGCATCCATATCTCCACTTTATTCATCATATTTAGGTTCCCTTTATCCTATTTCTTCCCTATTTTCATCTTCAAATTTAATCTGCACCTCATCAATTATATAGTCTGATTGAACTCTTCTAATATCTTCCAAATCTTCTTCTAGATGTTGTTTTACATCAACATATTGATCTATCACCTTATTTCTTCTTGAGAGGTCTTCACAAGCTCCATCAAAGAGATAAGTATCCTCTTGTTCAATTGCCTTCTCATTCTTGTCATGACCTACTCACAATATTCATATTTATAGGTCCATTTTGATCCTTCTCCTTGCTGCACATTAGTGCTTTCCAACATACTTTTCCATGTTTTATCTTTTCTTGCAAATATTTTATTCATGGTCTCTGATTTAACTTTTTTGGGAATAATGGATTTTTATTCCTATTTTAGTTAAGGGTCTAAATTAATAATTCAGTACAAATTATAGCAATAATTATAGTCCTGATTTGTGTAATTGTTTATCCTTTTTCACCTTTCTAAAAATAGCAAATAAATAGGAAGAAATATAACTTAGCGAGAAATAGATTGAGATGGCTAATACAAATGTTGAAAATGGCTATGTAGGACTAGGACAATGTCGTCAACCTAAATCTGGATTTAGTTTAGTGAAAGGATAGGACCACCAAAAATAAGACACTTTGGTGTCCAATACTGTAGTCTACTCCTGTGGTTGTTATCCAAACTAGACATAGAGACCTAAAACATTTTGGGTTTTTATGTTGTTCCTGTGTGAGTCTGTTTGTGAAATCTTGAGTGTTGATTATCAATAGAACTCACTATATAGCTAATTTAATACTCAAAACCCTAACCCTGCATCATGCTTGATTAAACAATGTTTGAATCACTTGAGAAAGAGGGGGGGTTAGTGTGTAAGATGCACTGAACATGTAATTGACACCCCTTATATGGGCATGTTGCTTACATACCAATACTTTAAAGAGGGATCAAGACATATGTAGTTCTCCCACATAGTGTGTTTTATGTAATAGTGTAATGTGGATGCAAAAATGTCAATTTTGATAGTGTTTGAGTTGGCTAGGGGTTGGTATGAGGGTTTAAATATGTTTGCAGTTGTGTTGGGTGACTGTGTGCAGAGAATAGGGAAATTTTTATTAGTGCTTTATTTTTATTCTTGTTTGCTTTATAGTTTTTATCACCCCCCCTTGTAAATGAGCTTTGGATGGGCTTTTATAGGGAACAATTAGTCATGGGTTAGATATGTTCATGCTAGGCTGACACAATTAAGGATAGGGATCAGATGAAAATGACTGTTGGGGTTCAAAGTGCAAAAGGATAGGAGCACAAAAAATGGGACACCTTGGAGTCCAATGTTACAGTCTGAGTTTGGCATTCCTATCTTAGAGGCTCAAGACTAGGGGAATAAGATTGGCATAGGAAATATGGTCTGGCTGAGATGGAATCAAGGTTCAAAAGGTTCTAGATGACTAGTAATGAGCAAGAAGGTGTCTAAAAGGGTCAAAAGAGTATGGAAAAGGGACCTATGAATGGGGTCTCTTAAGCCACACTCAAACTACCAATTTGGACATTTTATATGACCACATTTACCCCTCCTTTACTCTAGTGATGTAGAAAAGTGAAATAATAGGATAAAGGAAAAATAGAAAGCGTACTTGAACTTACTTATAAGGCTAAAATCCCATGAAGATGTGTGATGTTGAGTGTGCATAGAGAGAGCACAGTATGAAGCATAAATATGTAAGAGAAAATAAGGAGTATATTAGTTCTTAATAGACATGTTATGTATAAAATAAGAATGTACAAAAGCTAGGTAAAGAGAGAGGAAGAGAAAAGAATGAATACACCTCACCAAGTACGTGAACCACTACAAAACCTATTGTGATGTTTAGTGATGTTCGAGTGATGTTGTACTAAGAGTAATATCATGAACCGAGTTGAGTGCTTAATTCCTTGAGGGTGGATCAAGAATACAAAGGCTATCCCTTTGGCTCCATTATCACCCACTAAGTGAATCTATGTGACTATGCATGTGTTAATAAATGTTTGAACTATGCGTCCAATCCTTCTGAGTAGGTGGCTCAAGAATATAAAGGCTAGCAAGTCCTTTAGCTCCATCATTGGCCACTAAGTATCAACTATGAACTGATATCGGTATGAATGTGTGTCTCATGAGATGGCTCATGAATCTCATGAATGCTTTGTAATCTAACAATGTGGCATTGATAACTAAATGTGTATTAAGAACTAGGTATTTCTTGGCCATTTTGAAAGGTGGAGATTAGGCTTGTATGAAAGCCACTCTGAAACTGAGAACTAGGCTTATATGAAAGCCACTATGAAATGATGACAACCATTTGTAGATGGAATAAGGCATGCAACTATTGATAATATTTGGGTAATATAATGAACTAGAAAAAAAAGGCAAATATATCATGCACATTATCCCCAATCACTAGTGTTTATATTATGGATCCTTATCTGGAAGTTATACCAACTGCCTAATCTAAAACTAGAAGCGAGATCCATCATGCTATACATGATGCCCTCTATAGTTGGATACTCTAAGTAAAATTGTACTAAAACTACCCAATCTGAATTATACTATAGCTGACAAAACTATAATTGATCTTATTTTTTTGTCTATTTCTAGAAAATCTAGGTTTTTTGTTGTTTAGATAGGAGCACCAAAAATAGGACACTTTGTTGTCTAGCACTGTAGTCCAAGTATGACACTCTTGTCCTTTACTATTTTTTATCATTATTTTGTATTCATTGCTATCTTTTTGGTCTATTCTACCTGGTTTGAATTCTGATTACTATTCTAAGTGTTCTGAAAACTAATTTTTGACTAGTAGAAGGCTCTAATCTTTGTAACAAAATTCTTGTTTGTTGCCCTTTCTTCTGTGGGTAGGAATGCAGACCTTGAAATAACTGCCCTCAAAAGAAAGAACACTGTAAGTGTGTTATGTTGTGAAATACATGATATATCAATGATAATCGAAAAGATATCTCAAGATATAACATAGTTTGTATTGGAGATTGTTAGATCAATAGGGGTATGCCTAGATAAATGTAACAATGTAATAGCATGTGTAGTATATTGAGCTAAAACTAGAAAAATGTTAGTTTCCAAGGAGGGATGGAACATGATGTCCATCATGACATCCAAGAAGGTAAGATAATGCATGATGTAGATCATGGCATTACAAGTAACTAAGAAGCAAATAAATAAACAAGCACACAAGGCAAGAAGTAAGAAGCATACAAAAGTGGCCAAGGGGCCAAGCAAACAAGGGACATGGGCTTATGTCACTCAAACTAGGAAAGCAAGTATACAAATCTTGTTCAAATGCTCTCATACACATACAATTGAAAATAAGAAAGGTTGGCATGAGGGCCACAAGCACATAGAAAATTAAAAGCAAAGGACACTGACAAAAGTCCTAAGGCACACATAAGAGTACAAGAAAAGGACATTGGCAAATGTCCTAAGGCACACATAAGTAATAAATAGGGACTGGGAAATACAATCACATCTAGCTACTCAAAGAAGGAAAGGAAGGTATGTAAATGCTGGAAATACTATTGCATCTATCTAATCAAAGCAAGAAGTGAAAGTATGCAAAACACGTAATACAAGACTAGGTAGATGTTAAGAAATACATAAGTGTTATATACAAATGAGTGTCGATATAATAATCTATGTAAGCTAGTAAGTAATGTACATCATCATGATAACTATAGTGTGTGGTGTGGGAATGACATAACCTAGATGGTGTAGTCATGTAGAAGATGCCCTCGGTGGGTAGATATGTCAATGTATGTCTCGAATGTAGAAGTAGGATGCCCCCTCGATGGGTAGAATGAAGCAATCAAGGATCTGGATGTCATTGCACACACTCAAATAAGATCAAATGAAGCATGGTAATGTAGATAAATCAACAAACAATATCATAAAATAATAAAATGTAAGTCTAACATGGTAGTAGAAATGTAAAGCATGGATAATGCATACAATTAAAAAGTTTTTGGTGTTTTAAGTTATTTCAATGTTTTTGTAATTTGAAATGTTATATTGTTTTTGGTATTTTTATTTATTTGAATGTTTTTGTATTTTAAAATGTTATATTTGTTTTGGTATTTTGAGTCATTTGAATGTTTTTGTATTTTGAAATAAGCTATGTACAAGTAAGCAAAAAGAAACTATGTACAATTAAGCTGAAAAATTGTGTACAAGTAAGCAAAGATAAACTATGTACAAGTAAGCAAAGAGAAACTATGTATAAGTAAATGAGTAAATTATGTACACAATGATGTAAAAGACTAAGCTAGAGGGGGTAAAGGGTTCAAGGATGGAGCCCATTGGGGACATAGATGGAGGAAGGGATCACATCCATTATCGAATGCCTCAAGATCATCATCATAAGTGTCATCATATGCCATAGGCTCTATATACATGGTGGTTATTTCCTTAAGTATCAGTAAGATTTGTGTTCTTTATGTAGTCAGAGATCTATCACTCGTAGTGGTGTCATCCTACCAAAGGTAAACTAAGGGTTGCTCTAGTGGTAAAGATGTTGATTCTTCTCTAGGGAATTTAGCTTCGGTAGGAGGTTGCCTCGGTGGAAGTGGCAGAGCAGATGCTGGTGGTGATATAATCTAGATAGTACCCTAAACCTATCATTTATCCAATCTATATTGTAAAGTTATACATGATTCTATGTCATGGCCTATGATTTGATGAAAGAGACAAAATGGGCGATTATCCTGTCATGATAACCTGATAATATATATGTGTCATACTATAGGTAGTGTGATTAGTCCATGATCAAGTAACATATGTAACATAATATATGGTTGATGTTGTGTGTTTCCTGTCTGAATATGAATGACTGACTCTATATCCATAGAGGTAACCATGTGAACTATATGTGCCAAGTGACCTGTCTATGGCCACGAATGTGGAGTATATCTTGAGAGTGTAGTGAAATATGCTAAGAGTGATGTAGGATGTATGATAAGAGCTCTAGAGTCATCTCTATATTCCCTAGGGCCAATTGGTGTAAAGCTCATTCCACACAAATAGTCATCTATGGGTGTTGTATCATTATCTGAAGTAGCCTAGGAATCTGTATCAACATCATGTACATATGGTAACTCATAATTTACCATGAGGGGTAATTGTGATATGTGAGTCTCATCAACTATAATAGGAGAAGATGGTGGTTCTATAAGATTATTTGTAATTAGTGAGGTGACTGTAACTACCTGAAGATCTATATCTATAGAATCAACTGGGACTATTGAAACTACTATCGATGATTACATAAATGTAACAAGTGTAGGAACTGTCACTGACGGAGTAGTTGGAATAGTTAAAGTTGCTATAATTGGTTGAGTATCTGGAGCTAAGGAAATAACTATAAGTGAAAGAGTGTGAGATGTGCTAGTCTCTCCTACCTCATATGTATGTATCTGGTCAAGAGAAATGTGATGTAGTGGTGATTGAACTATGATATGAGGTGTCCCATCTGGTAAAATAGTTGAAGATTACTTTGTAATTTTACAATATCTAAATGGTTGGTTATCTGTTGGACACGTGTATATGTATCCTTCATGGAGGAACTTAACACATCGATGAAGAGTGGAAGGAATTGTCCCCATAATGGGTATAAAAGGTTGTCCAAGTAAGAGGTTATAATGAAGAGGACCTGACATGACCTAAAACTATATGGAGAGGGTTTTGGGCCCTACCATGATATCCAAAGCAATGGTGCCTAGTGTTTGTCCTGGTATATCATAAAACCCTCTAATGTTCTTATATGGCTTCTGCATAGAAGTCATATCTATGCCCATGGTTTGTAAAATCTAATATTACATATGTTGAGTTCGGAACCACTATCAACTAGAACTTCTTAACTACACTGGTTTTGACTTAAGCTTGTACGAATAATGGTAAATTTTGATTTATAATTATTTGAGAAGGCATGTCCTCACGGTCAAAGGAAATAACATCTTCTATATTTTTTAATGTGTTGACCACTAATGTAAAATAAGAAGGCATTGAATCAATGGACATAAAAGTCTGAGTGAGTTCCTAATTAAGAATGTCCTTGAATATATTTGCTTTTTGAAGTAGTTCTAACATGGAAATCTTAGTTGGTGTGTTTCACAATTGATTGATAATATCATAAGCCCTGTGTGGATCTACTTGTGCAGATGGGTTGGGACTGGGATGCGATGGAATAAGAGGGTAGTGAGGTTCCTAACTAGGGGGAGGAGGCATGGTGGCACATTGAGTAACATATCTAACTGCATTATCTACTAGTTGTATAGTGCTAGTAGTAGCTACGAGAGAAGGGTGAAGATAATTGACAAGTCGAGGTGGTGGAGGAACAAAGGGTGTCAGCTGGGATCTCTGACAATGGGTAGTGACCTATGGAAGAGTAAAATTGACCATGTAACATGACTCGACACATGATATAGGCTCTAAGGGAGGTGAGGTAAGAGATATTGTAACATGTTTATCAATAAATTTCTTCATATCATCCCATATTAAAAAAAGTAAGCATAAAATGGAAAGAATGAAGCTCATATATATGATAGGACTGAGTATGGACTCATTATTTGCAATAAATGTTTTGAAATAAGTGAAATCCATTTTTGTTTTTATGTGAAATCTGATTTATGTGTAAGGTGATACTTCAAAAAGCAAAGGGACCTAGTATTTTCAACAAAGTTTTGAAAGAAATGATTTTTAAAATTATTATGGTGAGTTTTAAAATTTAAATGTGAAATTATGTTTTAAATATGCAAAAAATCAGAAAATTATTGAAAAATCAGCAAGAAATTTTCCTTAGGGTTTCTAGGATTTTTGTGCTCAAACAAAATAAGTTGGGTTCACCAAATGATTTAACATTTTTGGGAATAATGGAGTTTTATTCCTATTTTAGATAAGGGTTTGGCTTAATAAATTAGTACAAAATATATCAATAATTATAGTCCTAATTTGTGCAATTATTTGTCCTTTTTCACCTTTCTAAAAATAACAAATAAATAGGAAGAAATATAACTTAGCTAGAAATAGATTGAGACGGTTGATACAGAGGCTAAAAATGGCTATGCAAGACTGGGACAATGTCATCAACCTAAATCTAGATTTCATTCAACGAAAGGATAGGAGTGCTAAAAATAGGATACTGTGGAGTCTAACACTATGGTCCTTTCCTACCATTGTTGTCCAAACTGGTCATAGAGACCTAAAACTTTTTGGGTTTTTGTATTATTCTTGTGTGAGCCCACTTGTGAAATCTTGAGTGCTAATTATCGATAGAACTTGTTGTATAGCTAATTTAATCTTCAAAACCCTAACCCTCCATCATGCTTGATAAAACAATGTTTGAATCATTTGAGAAAGAGGGGGGTTAGTGTCTAAGATGCACTGAATGTGTAATCCACACCCTTTGGTGGGCACATTGCCTACATACCAATACTTTGAAGAGGGATCAAGCCATACGTAGTCTTCCCACCTAGTGGGCTTTGTGTAATAGTGTAATGCAGATGGAAAAATGCCAATTTTAATAGTGTTTGAGGTGGCTGGGGGCTAGTATGAGGGTTTGAATATGTTTACAACTATGTTGGGTAAATGTGTGCATAGAATAGGGAAATTTACCTTAGTGCTTTGTTTGTATTCTTGCTTGATTTGTAAGTATCATCACTTCCCCTTGTAAATGAGCTTTGAATGGGCTTTTATAGGGAACAATTAGTCATGGGTCAGATGTATTTATGTTAGGCTAACACAATTAAGGATATGGGTTAGATGAAAATGATTGTTGGCGCTCAAAGGGCAAAAGGATAAGAGAACCAAAAATGGGATACCTTAGGGTCTGATGCTACAATTCAAGTTTGGTGCTCTTATCCTACAGGTTCAAGACCTAGGAGAACAGGATTAACATAAGAAATATGGTATGGCTAAGTTGGAATCAAGGTTCAAAAGGTTCTAGATGATTGGTAATGAGCAAGAAGGTGTTTAAAAGGGTCACAAGAGTATGTAAAAGGGACCTGTGGATGGGGTCTCACAAGCCACACTCAAACTACCAATTTGGACATTTTATATGACTATAGTCTCACTATTAACACAAAACATCACAAACAATTTTCTTACCTTTCATTTTCCTTGTGCTCTCTTGAAACATATCTTCATGACCATGGATTACAATATCATTATGTCTACCTCTTTCTTTCCTTTGTCAACCCATACCTTAGTTTTTTTGTACTTGCAATACTTTAGATTCCATTGATCTGCTTGTTTGATCTAAATTTTCTTTGATTTCATTTATATTGTCCTTCTTATTTAATTATTGTACCTATCCTTTGTTGGTATTCTCATAATAGTCATATCCTTGCTTAGGCTTTATTTATTTCTTATCATCATCTAGTCTTTCGAGCCATTTGGGCATCTTATATCCATTATCTATTGCCAAATTCGAGAGCTCAACTTTGTTCTTTCTCTATATTCATGTACATTTAAAATATTATTCTCAAATGCATCATTACAATCAAAATTTGAACTTTCATTTACCTTTTCAATAGGTTGATGCTTTGTAATGCTTCTTTCCAAGGTTTCATTACTTGCAATTATCTCTTTTTTGTGTACTTGCTTTCCTTCTTTTCCTGGAATGATCTGCAAGGCCATCACAAAACTCTAGTTCATCCTCCATCTCTTCATTAACATGATGAAAGCCTTCAACACCATCAATACCCTTAACTATGTAATCTATCTCCTCTTTGTGGATTATTGCGAACTGTTTGTTTATGATTGTACATTCATATTCATGCATGGGTGCTTATCTTTCTTTATTTCTTATTAAATTTAAGGTCTTATGATTGACCTTCTTCATACTATTCTTCATATTTGCATACACAAACTTAAACACGCCATTTGAGCCTAAAATAAGAGACCAAAAGGTCTATATGAGTGTCTCCTTCATGGATAGTCTCTTCTTCCTTTCACTTGCTTCCTAAAGTGATATTTTTATCACTTCCTTATCTCTTATGTTCTCCATAATGTTACCTACTTTTACATATTATCTTTCATGTTGCTCACTTGGAAACTCTTTGCTCTTCAAGCCTCTATGAGCCATTTTCTCTATCTTTTGCCTTCTTTTCCTCTTGACCATCAACTCTATAGGCCACTTCACCCTTATTTTTATTGGCCAACCACATGTTTGTTCTCTACTATTCAACCACATCTACACAATGAGCTCAAACATTTATAATTCATCTCTCATTCTTCTTAACTCAACTATGTCTCTTTCTATTTCATAATTTTATTTTCTGAATTTTGTCTTCATATCTTCCAACTAGTCTTCTTCTCTTCACAAGCCTGCAATGTGCCTCTACTTCACTTTATCTATCTTCTTAGGTGCCTCACTAGGGTCACCACTTGATCAATTTACTTAGGTGTGACACTTGGGTCACCACTACTCTCTCTCTTAACAAGCCTCAATAGCTTGTACTTGTACTTTATCTAACTTTCAGGGCTCTAAACAAATTTACACATTCTTGAATTTATAAATGAAAGACAATACATTAATGTAAATTTACCTTTTCTAGCTTGTATGTTATTTATCTTCCTTTCCTACCGAATCTTCTATCTCTGATACCACTTGATGCCAACCAAATAGCCTACAACCTCTATATTCACCTTCCTGGCTCATTTCTTGAGCTTTGTTTTCTTTAGTTGAACTCTCTCTTACTCAATCTCCACTTACCTAGGTTCTGAGAACTTTCTTAAAAATTCCTTGTTGCTCTTGAAGACACTTCATTCCTCATATACATCTATCCTAACTTTTCACTTTTACTTTCTTCATGCAACCACCTTACTCTTTTAATATTTACTCTAGATTATTGCTCTTCACTTGCTCATCTTCTCATATAGCCTTATAGGCTTAAAAGACTCTTTACATAATCTCAATGTTCTATCTCCATAGTAAGGGTCTTATGGTCCTTAAATTTTTTAATTGGACCCCAATAGCTATACAAACATCTTTTACAAATCCCAAGTTTTCACTCACAAGCCAACTCCTCTTTCTCCTTTAAGCTCTCCTTTCCTTGTAGCCCTATTTACATGAAAATATTTTTTATTTGATCTGTACAAATATGATTAAGACAAACTATGAATATTTTTGATCACCCACTAAGCCCTTTCATCTCTCCGCCAATTTTCATCTCACAACTTCTAAGGTAACCTTGTTAATTCACTAAGTTTCTTGACCAATTATGTCTCTTTAGGTCTCTCTTATACCCACAGTCTAAGAACCATACTTTTTCATATAGGTAACATTATAAAATATCTTTAATATTGTAAATCACCTTAAATCCACTTAGAATACAAAGTTTGATGATTTTTGGTTGAAGAGAATACAAGATGTGGGATTTGCAAGATCAAAACCCTAGTATAGGGTTATACAGTCATGTTTTAACTTGAGAGATAATAAAAATATATATTTTGATTTTTGAGGGTTTTCAATCAATTTCAATAATGGAATAAGGTTTTCATTACCATTTTATATCATCTCCAACAAGTATTTGACCTGAAACAATCCCAAACAGAACTTCTTTAGGTAATTTGACAAATTATAAGTCTCTTAACAGAGTTGTGCAAGGTAATGAGAATTATATGTTTTTTCTCCACTCTTTACAACTTTTCAACCCTTATTATCCTTTAATAGATAACCTTACATTATGATAACCATGTAGAGAAACCTGTATAACACTTCTCAACTACGTAAGATGTTATAAATCCCTTTTCCTCACTATCAAACACAGAATTCCAGAACATCCATTTGGACAACGAGATAGGGTTAAGAGTTTTATTGATTATTCATGGATGTTTGATCCTCCCAATAGGTCATCCTCTATAAATAATAACTCTAAACCATTTCCATAATGTACACAAATCTCTTCAATCAATCTATCATTCTCCTCTCTCTTGTCTCCCTTTCTTCATGTAATGACAAACTTATTCTTAATAAACCATGTATAGGTTTCTTCAGACTTATATCCTTATAATCAATGTTTAGGGCATCTGACATGATATTTCTCATAAAAATTGTTTCCTTACTATGGATGTGATTTAACAATGAATAATTTCCAAACAACTTATCAACAAGGCTTAACTTATCCATCTTGACTAGTCCGGGGCAGACTACTTCTAAATTGGATTGTGCTAATGAGTATCAACTTCAACATGAAAAATTAAATATTAAAGTATATTTTATCATAAATAATGAAATTCACAATGTATTTCCACCTCAAACCCTTTTAAAGGGTTCAACAAGTTTATTTTATTCCTTGTTATTAGATTGTGTTTAAAAATAGAGCCTTTTTCAAAATTACTTATACTATGTGTTAACTTATTGGCCTGTAAGTTAGAAAAAATATATATGCATTATGCAAGGAATACACAAATAAACATTAGTTTCAAATTGACAATCAACAAGATTTACAAGTATACATTCCAAAACATTCTTTATTCCCAAAACATACATAAAAACTAGTCATATATAGACTGTTACAAAATGTAGTAGAGTTATTCCATTAATAATCTTTCTTGTTTTTACATCTATTCTACTCTACCAATATAGACTGTTACAAAATGTAGCAGATTTATTCCATTATTAATCTTTCTTATTTTTACATTTGTTCTAATCTACCAAATCTAAGGGTCTCTCCCTCCTTACTATCATACTAATCCTTTTCATACATATTAATCATGTCTCCTTCAAACAAAACAAGAAACTCCTATTTCAAGATCAACCCATGTAGGGTGGTGGTTACCCAAACCAAATTTCTTGGTTTAATTTTCTTTTAACTATGCATGGTATGTTGTGACACATTTTCACACATTCTTAGGACCATTTATAACCCCTACAAACATTTATATCACCTTAGGCTATGCACAATGATTTATAAAACCTTACAATGCTAATTCACAAATTCAAATATTTAAAAATGACATTTTGGTGGGAAACTTTTGAATGACATCAAACACACATTTGTAAATACTCTCAATGATTATAATGAACCCTATGGGACCCCATAAGACCACTCATAACCTATCAAATCCAAAAATGGACATAATAAACCTTTTAAGTATGTTAGCATCCTATCTTATACAGTGATGCTCTGCATCACAAGTCAAATTGAATAGTGCAACAATAAGCATCATGGAATTTTTCTATTAAGGTCTTGGTTTATATTGAATTTTATCTTTGTAATTATATTATGCATTCATGTACTTACATGTGGCATAATTTTTTAACATGTTACAGGCAAACTACATGTAAATAACATCAAAAAAACTTTAAATTAAGAAATGATAAATAAATATAGTTATTATGATCATGATTATTATAAAAACCACAATTTTAGAAATATGAAACTATAACAAAAGTGCTAAAATGATAGGAGAACTCTAGGACAAACTAGGTTTCAAAATATTCAACAATAAATTAGTTCACCAACATGTTTTATTAAAATTGAAGATTAAGAAAGTATTAATCTAATCATGTCAATTTTTTGAGTAAAATCAGAATGTATAAGTTATGCAATAAACACATGACTAATTTGAAACTTGTTGTTTATATAAATATGCTAAAATGGGAAAGTATTAAAGATAAATAATTTATCTATAAGTTGGATATGAAAACTGCAATAGAGACTATGTAATCGATTGTGGGACTGTGTGAGGTCACTATGAATCAATAATATGGATCCATTTGGTTTTGGGAAAAGGCCACACTATTGGGACAAGGACAACCTATGTTGTCATGTGTAGGGTGTGCCGATGTTATTTAAGATTGTTTCCCTATGTGTGAGTTTCAACTAGTGTGCTTTCACTTATAGGCCCTATGTGTATGATCAAATTCATTTGATTTACTATAGGAGCCCCAGTGTGCCTTGTTTTTCACTTGAAACCCTAACTTAATGACAAAGATGACCAAATGCAATAAAATGTGTAAAATTTGGTTAGGGGCTGAAGTTGTGTTTGACCTCAACACCCCTTGTGCTGACCACTACCTACATACCAATATTTTTAAGAGGGATAAAAATCCATGTAGTTTTGTCACGATACGATGGTGTGTGTGAATTACTGGTATAATGTTATATGTTAGTGCAATCTTTGTGTAATTATGTACTTCAACAATGAATTATGATCTTGTTATTGTATTCATAGATAACTCAAGTTTAGTTGGGTTATATAGAATTAGAATTGGGAAGAATAGGTGTTTCCTCTCAATGTGTAATTAGAATAATTATGGTTCTTATAATATAGAAGCCACTTTCCATCTAGTGAACAAATGAATTAAAAATGTGCTTATATATTGATATTTTTGGGATTTCATCAAATAAGACTTGCAAAACACGTGGAATAACCCGTTAGATGAATTAGAATTTGGACAATTAGTCGTTATTTGGTGGGAGGATGAAACTAGTGGCTTTAGACACTACCGACCAATGGGATTATCTTGAAAGAATGACCTTGTCTGAGAAATAGAGACAATTGAATTGGGAATGTGAATTATACTAATAGTGAGTCTATGATACTTGGAAAGAGGAATATGAATATTCAGTATCAGAGTTGCTTAAGGGTAAGGATCATCCACATAAAATTAGAGGAATAACAGTTTCAAGCCATATAATTGAGCATAGGTTAAGTGTGTACAAAGAGTGGTTACAAGTGCATTATCTTAACATTAAATGTTTATTTTAGTGATACATAAACTATGATAATTAGTACACCAAGTTCTCTTAGTTGTATAAAGGTCATAATCAATCAGTGTAAAAAAGCACAAATACCTTCCTGAATGTTTAGGATTTAGAGCAAAACCTTATTTTGAAGTATCAGTTAGGCCTAAGATCATATATCCAATTAGATATGGATTTCCTCCATATCTCATCCATTAGAGAGGCCTACATATTTACCCGCAAGCTTGAAGCAAAGTTCAAAATGAAGATTAAGAAAGAAGATTTCAAGTCTCAAGACAAGGGATAGTCTTAGCCTTCTAAGAACAATTCCAAACTAGGGAATGGTCCTTCATGCCATCCACATAAAAGGAAACAACATGAAATGATCAAAATAATAATTCCAAGACTAAAAAAAAGTGTTTAGTTCATAACTCTAGTTGTCATTCCAATGAATAATGTAGTGCTCAATAGATCTTACTTGCATATCTTAAGGCAACAATTACAAGCATAGTGCCACTGGAAAAAGGTAAAAAAATCATGGATTCAAAACCTAATGCTATGGTTGGTACCAAAAACATATATACTTGCCCATAATGGATTTAGAGGATGTAGAAAGATTGTTTTGCTCTCAAATGTGGATCATTCTCAAATGTGGATCAATGGTCAACCAATACATTATATCATTGGCAATAGAACTTAGAAGAACCTTATTTCTCCTGAGGCAGTTCAAAAATTGAGCTTGCCATTGATGCCTTACCCACAACCATACTCAATTGGATGGTGCAATACTTGCTATGTGAAGTGTGTCACTCACTTTCATCATTTGATGTATAAAATCAATCATTTTCAAGATGGAGTCCCTTGCAACATAATGCCATTAGAGGTACATGATGTTTTACTTTGGAAATCATATATTTACCATCCACATGTAGTCTATGAATTAAATCCTATAAATGTTGGTGATATGAGATACCACATACCAAGAGTATTCCTAAGTTGTCACTTGTTATTTCTAAATAGTGTAAGCAAGTAGTTAGTTACAATAATGTGTTTGTGTTTTTAATGGCGAGAATTGAATGTAAGAACATCCTTGTAACACCCATTCATATTGCAGTTTCTCTAACAATGCAAAAACTGCATAGTTGATCAACAAGATGGAATAATACAAGGATACTTTTATCACCTAAAAAATGCTTACACACTATGCAGTGAACCAAACTATTGATTTGATCCTTGGACTACCTCTACCTAATGCCTTGTTGTATTGTAGATAATTTCTAGAGGATAAAGAGACGGAGTGGTGGATCCATGAACTCATGGATAAAGGACACGTTAAGCCCATCTCATCACCTTGAAAAAAAATCAATTGTGTTTGCTCCAAAGAAGGACAACCCATAGAGGTTGTGCATAGATTACAAACATCTCAACAATATATCATTGAAAAACCACTATCCTCTCCCAAAGATTAAGTACTTGTTGGACTAGCTCCATAGTGAAAAATTATTCACCGAAATTGATCATAAGTGTAGATATCATCATATTCCTATTGAGCTAACATACATCTATAAAAAACCTTAAAAACAAAGGATGGTTTGTTTTAGATGTTGGTTATACCATTTAGGTTAAATAACACACCTGGAACATTCATGTGGATGATGAATGACATCCTCGAACCTTTCACTACTTTATTTGTTGTAGTCTACCTTGATGCCATCTTAATCTTCAAAAAAACTTGGGATGAACACCTATGCCATATAAAACAAGTGCTTCACACTTTTCAGCAACATAAAATGTATGCTAACTTAAAAATATGTTCATTTTCCATGCGGCATATACAATATGTAGGATACATAATATATGCTCAAGGAGTGCATGTGAACTTGACCAAGATTCAAGTCATCCAAGAATGGCCACAACCAAAGAATATCACAAAGCTTCACAATTTCTTGGGATTAGAATAATTTAATAGGAGATATTTTCTTAGTTTTACTCACGTGAATTAGCCTCTGAACCAAGTTACCAAAGGTGGTGCTAAATAAAGATTCATGTTGTCAGACTCACAACATAACACATTCAAGGAACTAAAATGCATATTGTGTTCCGCACCAATACTTGTATTACCTAATATTCAACAAACATTTGAGATTGAGATTAGTGTATTTGACTATGCACTCGTAATAGTCCTCAATCAATATGGCCATCCAATTTCTTACCACCGTGAAATATTCATTTCTCTAGTTAGAAACTACTCAACCTTTGATCGTGAGCTCTATGTTATTGTTTAGGCATTTAAGCATTAAAAACATTATATCTTGGACAATGAGACTGTTATCCACACTGATCATAAATCACTTCAGTTCTTTCAAACTCAGAACAAGTTACATGAAGATCAACTTATTCCATATGAACATCAAGCATAAGAAGGGAAGTTTCAACCTAGTAGTGGATTAATCTCATGTTTGGTTCAATCTCTCCTTTGTGTACTTGACATGTGTGGACATGAAGTAAACACAAGATCAGAATTGTATCCATTTGGCATGGATTTTTCAATAATCTGTCAAAAGTTGCATTAAGGCATTTTAGTTATATATTTATACTTGCAAGATGGACTCCTATATCATCTTGGGCACTTGTGTGTATCACATATAGGGTATAAATACATAAAATAATATGGGAATCTTATTTTATCAAGGTTGTATGACCCTTTGGAGTTGAAAATATTCATGCGGTGTTAAAAAGTACTTATTTTGGCCACATCTTAGGCTAGATGTTGCCAAATACATATGATATTGTACCACTTGTGTAATTTCCAAACTGATTAACAAGAATCAAGGTTTGTGCATACCCTCCTGGTTACAATGAGAGTACGAAAATATGTTTCGATGGACTTCTTCTCAAGGTACTTTCATCTCTAGAAAACAATCTCAACTCTAGAAACAACCTCGATACAATTTATTATGTGTGTAAACTAGAGTTGAGATTGTTTTCTAGAGTTGAAAGATGGCATTTATTATACCTTGTGAGAAAAAAATCTCAACTCTAGAAAAAATTCAAATGTACTTTCAACATGTTTTGATTCAATTTGTAATCCTAAAGACTATCTTATTTGATGGAGATACAATATTATTGATCTTTTTTTAGAAATAAATTTGGTTTATGCTAGACACAAAGTCGAACAAGCCTACTGCATTCCATCCACATATTGATGTATATATGGAAGTGATAAACAAGATGATAATGCATCTTCTCGTAATATACAATTTTAAGAATAAATTGACTTGGGATGAAATTCTTCCTTTCATTCAACATAGCTACAAAATAACTTTGCACAACTCTATGATGCATAATCCTTTTCAAGTTTGTTTTATTTTCTAGCCTTCGACACCCATTAACTTAGCTCACCCTATACTTCCATCAACAACAACTCCTTTAGCCCAAAATGAAGTTAAAAAATATGTTCAATTCATTTATCACTTTTAGTAGTATTTGTAAGCCATTATGCATCAATAAAATGCTAAGTATAAACAACACCATTATAAGAATCAAACACCACGCACCTTTCAGATTGGTGATCAATTATGGCTAGACTTATAGAAGGAAACACTAACAAGACCTTATTGTAAGCTTTTTCTAATTTTCTACAAGCCCTACACCATCACCAAGAAAGTAGGAGATGATGCCTTTGAGCTCAATCTTCATTCTTACCTCAGGTTCCATCCAATCTTCAATGCATAACTCTTGCATCATTACTTTATACCTTTATTGGATACTTTAAGTGTTGTAGAGACTCTTCAACGAGCATAAATCAATCCATATTACAATGTATTACTAAAATTAGATCAAGTCATTGATGTTAGGGTCAAATAAACACGTCAACAAGATATCCCTCTCTTTCACTGTAGGCCAACTATCTTACTGGAGAAAATGGTGTATAGAATTGTAGGTTTCTAATTTGTTTCCAAATCTTATTCTACAACTTCATTCAATGGGGACCATTACTTTTTAAGGTGGGGTAATTCATCCAAGAGGATTTGCATCATCAAATCGATTGGCAACATTTTAGTGTTGCTCGACAGATCGTGCAAATTCACCAACAACTTTAACACCACCTCCAACATGTGTATCAAAGCATAATTCCTTGCTCCTCTTCTACCATATTGCATAACTCCTACAATGTCAGTGTTATAATGCACAATGAGATAGTAACATCAATAAATGTCATTAATCTAACGATTAGTTATGAGGTGGTTGTTACCAACCACTGTAACAATCTAACTAACACTTCACCTTACTCCTTTATATATCAATGTACATTGACATTCTTTCTAGTTAGTTAGAATGAATTTAGGGAATGCACATACAACATACATCCAATCTCTTAGATCTTGTATAAAACTTAGCATAGTACAACTTTGTTATTATAATTCTACATTTGGTGTCCATTGTTGTTATTTACTTTTTCCTTTGGTCACTACACTCTTATATATATTCAACCTTTATCATTCATAATCATTTCACATATAACCCATTAAATACTTTTAGTAATGTTGTCCACCAGGTTCCTCCTAGGTCCTAGATCACCTAGAGGGCAAAGCATTTGCTAAGGAGGTCCCAACACTCAAAGTAACTATCTGCATGGAACTATGTAGGAAACTTGGATTCAAGGGATAACTAATGGCACTTGGATTTGAGGCACAAGGTTTAGAAGGGGGAGATTGTTCAAAACTCTTTTCGTATTTTTCCATTGTTTCTTGTTAGAGATTATGTTAGCCATTTTTGGATTTTTATTCACCGTCACTGCTTTTTGTTAGCAACAATAGTCCAACCATCATTAATTTTAGTTGTATATTGATTTTTAGCAGACTACTTTGCCATAAGGTGAACCATGAGGGGAAAAGCTTGAATCCTATGGTCGGGGAATTGAGAACAAAATATTGTACTGGGCAGATTAATATAAGTGAACTTCTACATAAATCACTCAATCCCTATATGGATATCAATAAACTCTTTGAAGTCAATCATTTGGTCAGCCTCAACACATATATGCTTGTTCAATTGAGTCGAATAAAAATGTTCCATTTGATGGCATATCACATGCCCAATGGGATGGACTATTTGCTCCCATAAGTGGATTGGTAACCTAGGCAACTTGACCCACAAAGGGACTTTGAGTGAGGCTTGTTCAAAAACTTTGAAATCCAAGGTTTGTTGCGAGAAAATCATCAAGGTATTTTGTATTAAACCAACAAGTAGACTTGGAAAGAAAAATTTGCACATGGTTGAATCCTTAAAGGAGAACAAAAATATCCCCTTGGTAAGGTTGATAATCCTTCCCAACTTGATCCCATTGGATTTTGAATGGTGCTTAACCTAGGTTTAGAGAGAGTCCTCAGAGGGGATACACTCAACATAATAAGCAATCAAAGTGTAAGTTTCATACCATATAAACATAGTTTTGTAACATCAAAAGCTAAAATGACATCAACAAATTGAGGGGAATGAACAAAATCACTACCTCATCATATACTTTTGTGATAAATTTTCAGGGTTACTTTGGCGCCATACTCCCCGTCGTTGTAACTATAGTTAAATCTAGTCAAGAGCCATTTATATAGTCCTACCCAACCCAAAGGGTGGTGCTAGTTCCAAAATTAATGTGATCAAGGCTAAAAAACCCCACAACAGTGGTATGCAAGGAGGCTTGACAAGATAGAATAACCTACTGCTAACATACAAAACTTTTAACAAAACAAATTTCTCCAATCATGTAGGTTTTGCATCAAATTATTTTTTAAATCATGTAGAAGAAATTTATTTACAACATACTTATGAGTGTATCCTACACAAAGCATCATAGGTATTTATCGCTAAGGGGAATAAACAATGTATGTAATCCACCCCCTCTCACAGTGTAGCCACTTTTTTTGACTAACAATTTTTTTAAGTATGTAATTTTTTGTAAGTCACTTTTGTCTCATGATTCTTAAAAAAATTGGATAACTTAGTTATAACTTATTTTAATGTTCATGTTAATACATACATACATACATCTTAAATAAATTTATTTAAAAAATGTCACATATATCAATCTTGAGGCACCTATTTTAAATTGGACACATAACACATTGATTAATGTCTCCATTACCTTCTTTGTAAATTTCTTACTTATTGGTGATAAATGACCTCTATCTAGCTATACCAATGCGTCGGAATCAAAATATATTTATGAGAAAAAATACGAGGTCTAAACTCCATTGTATGCCCCATATATTATGATTTTTCGATTGGATTCTCTAAGCAAAAGTTTTTTTCTATATAATGGTCAAATAGATGTTAAATTTTATGTTGAAATTGACATATTACAATCAAATGGACATCAAATTTAAGATTGACCATCCATTATAAACATCTTATGCACATTAGAGTCCACCACCTGCCTGTACCCTGTTATACGGTACACCTATCAACCTATCAACATAATTAAAACTTCTATAAACAATTTAATTTAGTTATTATTTTTTAAAGATATGTTCCCTGAGAGTTGTGGTTTAGCGTGGCAAAAAGACTTACTAAATTTGGGTCACAAGTTTGAGCCACAAAGTTACTTCTCTAATAAATCTAGTACCCAAAAAATTGCTGTAACTATATATAGGGGAATCAAGTAATCTCTATACTTTTTTCCCCTGAATCAAGGGTTCATTGTTTGTAAGCAAGGATTATACCATTGCCTCTCCTTGATAAACTTGGTCTAGAGTGAAGAAGACCCTTGAAGACGCATGTTTCGAATTATCAATCTTAACAACACTCTAACATTAATTGGTCTATCAACCAAAAATGTTACTCATATATATTAAAAGCATCTCAAAATAACCCATCACTAATGATTACCTTGATGACATTTAATATAATTTTTTAAAAAAATCTATATTTTTAATATAATTAAAAAAAAATAAAAAAATCTATAATATACATGTTTAACTTTTTATCTATAAAATAACTTTATAATATATACGATCATGTTATACTAATATGTAAAAAGTACCTAACCTAATTATACTTCAAATACTGAAGTACATACCTTACCCACAAAATTTGACCCTGGACCTTCCTTTCAAGAGAGAAGAAAATATAAAACAATACACAGTCACCACCTTTAACCTGTAAAATCATATTTGCTAGTCCGGAATAATGGCTCCAAAAGCTGCAAAACGTGGAGTTGCAGAATGCCAGGCGCGCCTGAAAGACCAGGTCCAACAGCTGCGTAGGGAGAGTGAAATGTTCGAGCGGGTTATGTACAAAAGCAAGAATCAGCACCGCCGCTGCCTCTACTACCGATCTCTCTCCAAGGTCATAACAATAGTTTAAACAGATACTATATCAGATATTTAGGGTTTATTTCCATTTGTGGGTATGTTCATGAATAATGTTTAGTTTAGCGTAACATGCATTGGGAGAATGACTGACTTTGTTGCAAAGGTCAATTTCATCATGATCATGTGTGAGTAAAATTCTAAGAAATAAGTTTTTTTCTTAACAAGTTTAATATTCAGCGAGTCATTTTAAATTGAAAAATAGTAAATACATTTTTATTTTATTTGGAAAAATATAAAATTTACTACTAATTTATGTATATTTTAACGAAATTAACAATTTATGTACATTTTATTGGAAAAATTGGCTATGTATTTTCAAAAATTTGTTAATTGGTAAATCTAGAATTTGGAAAATTTGTTAAAAAAAAAAAAGTCAATTGACATTTTTTTGGAAGGAAAACATGTAATTTACTACTAATACATTTATATTTTGTCGAATTTAACAAATTTATGTACATTTTATTAGAAAAAATTGAAATATTTTTTCAAAAATTTGATCAACAAAAGTAGAATTTGATAAATTTGTCAAAAATTAGTCATTTTGAGAAAAATAGCCTCTAAAAAATATCCTTGTGTGTGGTGTGGATATATAGGTGAGAAGAGACCTAAAGCTCTTTGAACTTGCAAACCTAAAAAATATACTGAAAAAGCATTTTCCCATCATCAGAGGAAACACACCCACTCAAGCCATTAGTCTTTTGGAAAGGTGAGCTCTACTCTGTTTCATGGAAACTTTTAAGGAGTGAAATGTAGTTTAACTAGTATATACTGGTGGCAATTTTTTGTAGAATGGTTGGTGAATTATTGTATTTCAAAGAAATGTTTTTGGGCTAATTTTGAGGAAAAACAAGGGATTTTCCAACATTAGGTGTGAGTTTGAAGGATTGTAATAAGCTTACATAAGCTTTAATAACAAACTCGGCAACTAATTTTCCAAAAGATGCCAATTGGGGAATCTAATTTATGAAAAATTTGTGAAAAATAGTTGATTGGAGAATCTAATTTTTGAAAATTTAATGAAAAATTAGCTGAAATGCGAATCTATTTTTTGAAAATTTAATGAAAAATTAGCTAGTTGTGAATTCAATTTTCGAAAATTTAATAAAAAATTAGATAGTTGGTGAATATATTATATGAAAATTTTGTGAAAAATTAACTGATCGGCGAATCTATATTCTGATTTTTTTGTGAAAAATTAACCTAGTTATGAGAAGTAGCCCATGAAAATACCCTTGTTTGTTTCATGTTAATGCCAGGTACTGCTCTTGTGACATCTTAGCTGTGGTATTACTTCAATCCTTGGCAACTATGTTCCTTTTAACAGGGCCTCCAGTCCATATGGAATTTGTGCCATGGTAGTCCCAGTGATTACCTAGTTGTTAGGGGTAAGTATGGCAATTTTAGTGATGGTTGTGTCTTACAATTGTGGAGATATTGCAAGGAAGAAGGCTGAGTACTTAGAACCAGGATTCACGTGGTTATTTGCAATCAGATTTTTGCCTTTGAGCATAAGCAAGAGCTTAAATCTACACTGCTGCTATTTTCCATGGACCGGCTACGACAAGAACCAAGGACCTTCCCATGACTATGCCAGTCAAGCTGGTGAGCTCTACCACTTGAGCATCCAACCCCTTTATGGTTCTGGTCGTGGCTTGGTTTCTTCCAACATTTGATAACATATGTTGAAGAAGACTATGAAAATATTGCACTAAATTTGAATGCATTTGGAATTGAAGGGGATCTTGATCATGGACATCAACACACTTTTACAACAATTTATTTAAGGAAGACGGTGAAGATGTGGCTTTTACTTTGAATTTTTGTTTGGTTTTTGGGTTCAAAAGAAAGCATGGCCACAAGTTTAAAATCCTTATTTTCAGAACATGTTTTGTTTAAGAGAGTGAGAACAACGGAAATTAGCTTGAATTTATGGTTGGATTCAAAGGACAAATTAAACTATCCAACTGAAGAGGGCTTACAAGATATTGACAAATCCTTCTGCAAGCTAAATGTTTGGTTGTGTGACCTAGAATCATAAGTTTATTTAGAATACTTGTAAATAGTCATAGAAAGCTATGCTTGAAACTTACATACATCAAAAGTACATGTGTGCACGTGGAAGAGGAAATAAGAGCGTCTAACAACTTTTGGTCAATTAGATGAATGATTTGCATATTTTGTTTTTGCATACAAGATTGCTTTTAACACAATAACTGAAACCCACACACAACTAGGGCCCTGCCCCAACACCGCTTGGAATGTAACATCCCCCAAGAACAAGGCCAAGAACTATACCCCAATAATATCAATTGCAATGCAAAATCAGTCTACAGCTAACATTTTCGTGATAAAATCCGAATAAGTGCTAATATCCTATGCAGGTAGAAGTGTACTTGTTAATATCAATTGCAATGCAAATACAGCCTACCGCTCACATGTTCATGTAAAATGAGAATAAGGCTAATATCCTATGCAGGTCGAAGAGTACTTGGACTTATCATTCCTAATTAACTATAGCAATTGCAAGAAAATACCAATAGCTGATCATGGGATTAACTTCAGGAAAAGTCAACTGATGCTCTTTGTGGTTAACTTAAAATCATATTTATCTTTCAAAGCTCATTACAGGGAAACTTTGAAGCCATTTTACAACTTATGCAGTTTGTAGGCTGTTGCTTGACTTGGCTTGCATGTGTTTTGATGTCAAGGACCCAAGATATTGAAGACACCCATTATTTATATTATCCTGAATTCAACATTATAACAGGCCATGAATAGCACAGAACATATGTGTAAACTGATTTTAGTTAGTACTAATTCACAGGGATTTTGACAAAAAAACACTAATCACATTGTAAACATTTGAAGCTATCCTAGGCTCCAAAGTCCATGTTTTAAGACTCCAGATTTTGAACCCCCTTTAATGTAATGAATCACTTCTTTTTATGTTACACTGAAAAAGGTTATTGTGTAAGACAGAATCTGTAAGTTTACAATATCCTTCAATGACATGAATTCACAACCTATAAGACATGAAACAAATTCATTTGAGTGATTTGACAGACATGAATATCGAGAATAAGGACGATAGAGATATTTCCATTCTCAGTATTTGGTGGTTTGATGATATATACCTGCTCAAAGGCAATCGTGTGATTCCTTTGTGGTTTATTTATGAACTTATTTGAATTTTGTGTTATGCCTGCTTCATCTAAATCTTTCTTCTGTTGCAAGGGAATGCTTTTCTTGATTTCCTCAAGGTAGTATAAATTGGGCTTCTTGCTATTTGAGTTAATAATGTGGCAGTAGAGAATGTTTTTTGTCGTTTTGCTTGTAAAATTGATATGTTCCTCATTTTCACAGCTTAAAAGTTGGAAAAAAAGCTAACAAAGGAGTGGATTTTCAAAAACGACTTCTAGGAGTTGCACGTTTATTGGCACAGGTCTCCCTATTTGATTCCCATTTGGCATTCCTTCCTATTCTATGTGTTGATGCTTTATTTTTTGGCTGTTATCTCACTAATTTGGAAACTTATGAGAAGAAGCCAATTGGGAACGAGGTTTCTTGTAATTCTTCATAGAGTAGAATATTGTTCTTTTTGGGTTTAGAAAAAGATGATTTCTATTTAACTAGGAAAAGCTAATAAGTTACTCACTACATTTCCCTCATGGACTAGACTATTTAATATTGAATTTGGGTGTCTGGAAAGTAGTTAGGTTCTCATGGTCCTCTGTCAAGTTATATATCCAAACTTTCTAATTCGTTCAGGATTTTTTTGGTTTTCTTTTGGATTAGATTTTCCTTTTCATGATTGATTGGATTTTCTTCTTAGTTCTCTATAGCTTTTCATACTTGGTGGAGATCTTTGACAAGTGTTTCTCTCTTGTCGCATTACTACTTCTATTTATGCTTGGTTTAACTAAATTGGAACTTATTTCAATTCAGTTTTAAGTTTTCTCTATACTGAATTACTTAGCTATCAATATAGGATTTTTTACTCCTAGAGATTGGTCTAAGATGCAAGTGAAATGCCTAACGAAGTCTAGTGACCAGTCTACCAGGAATGACAACATATTGAACTATTGTAATCTTTCTCATTGTCTTAACATTATTAGTCCCAATTGCAATCAATATAAATTGTTTTGGTGCCACCCTACAATCTAAGTAGCCAATCTTGGTATTGGTATGGGGTTCAAGTATGCCAGTATGACAATTTTTTTGCCTGGGTACGGCTGTACAAAAAATATAAAATATTAAAAATGTTAAAAATATAACCAAATAATCAAAATTAAACATATATTATGCATAGAGTAAACAAAATAAGTTAAATAGCTACAAAACAATTGAAAACACTCTTAGCAAATGAATATTGAAGAAATGAAGTGAAATGGAAGGTATATGACACACTTACACCCTTGTGCGTCTGCCCTTTTATTAAGCAGAAAGTGGTTACATCAGGTGGGAAGGTTTGATAACCGCCCATTAATTAAACATTAACTAATACCTAATTAGAACTTTAACACCCTCACTTAATGACTAAATTTGAGACTACTTCAGGTTTGTCCCAAAATTTTACAAACACAATGGGACCAAAGAATTTAGTAAATATATTTGTAGACTATTCTAAAGATATTGACATGAAATTTGCAGTCCTCTGACATTTTGGTGTTGTCCAATGTAGGGGTTTTGGTGTAGACAAAAACCGAAAAGGATAGCCAACAACAAAACAAAGATCTGATCGTGTCGACATAAGATGTATCAAGCTGTCCACCAATTCATTGTGGGGTGATTCATTGACTGGTGATGAATCATCATTGGTTGATAACTTCAACCTGACCTCCATTGTTTTGAATCTAGAATCCTGGAGATGTTGCTCAAACAAAGTATACCAAGCTCGTGGAGCTTACTTAAGTTCGTACAGAGACTTAACGATCCTGCAAATCGAATGATCATGACCAACCCGAAAACTTTTTAGGCAACACCATGAATACCTTCTTGTCTAAATGTCTGCTCAAGAAAGCAAATTGAGTGATTGTGGAGAGAAGCAACCAAAATGTGATCATCTTTGTGGTAGGAGTAAAAACCAACTCCTTAGTAGTAGTGGGAGTAAAAGCCAACTCTACAATAGGAGAAGAAACCATCTTTTCATCTTTTCCCTCTTGTTGTTTAAAGCCTTTCGCAACAAGAGGAACTATGTACTTGTCCAAAGTACAATTGTTGTCCACCCATTTGCAGTCAATCGGTGTGTAATCGACAAAGGTCAAAAGCGAGAGCAAAATGACCACGCTCTATTGAAGGAACAACCTTGTTTTTGGTCCTTTAAGCTAATACCTGTGACTTAGGCATATCATCCCCTTGCAACACTGCCTGTGCATGTGATCGAGATTGAGGAATGCATCCTCCTGCACGTCCTTTATAGTGGATATTCCCCCCACCACTAGTGCATTTAAGTTGATTGAATCAGGGTCAACAAGCCTATAATGAATTTCATCCTTTTGCACATCCTGTATGGTGGAGTCTCTCTCTACACGTGCATATAATTTTATTATAGTAGGGTCAACGAGCCTATACAAGCCACTTTGCCTAATGCTTAGGGCAACCACTCTATCCTGTTTGATATTAGACATAATAAACTGTTTCTAGAGAAATGTACAACAATGTTGGGATTTTCCATTAACTGATTAACAAATAAGATATTTTTATTCATGCTAGGAACATACCTAACATTTCATACTTTGATTTTTCTAGCATTATTCAATTCTAATATACCTAACGTCCTTTATAGTGGATACTCCCCCCACCACTAGTGCATTTAAGTTGATTGAATTAGGGTCAACAAGCCTATAAGAAATTTCATCCTTCTGCACATCTATATGGAGTCTCCCTCTACACGTGCATATACTTTGATTATAGTAGGGTCAACGAGCCTATACAATCCACTTTGCCTAATGCTTAGGGCAACCACTCTATCCTGTTTGATATCAGACATAATAAACTATTATCTAGAGAAATGTACAACAATGTTAGGATTTTCCTTAAACTGATTAACAAATAAGAGATTTTTATTAATGCTAGGAACATATCTAACATTTCATACTTCGATTTTTCTAGTATTATTCAATCCTAATGTACCTAATGTCCTTTATAGTGGATATTCCCCTCAACACTAGTGCATTTAAGTTGATTGAATCAAGGTCAACAAGCCTATAAGGAATTTCATCCTTCTGCACATCCTGTATGGTGGAGTCTCTCTCTTCACGTGCATATACTTTGATTATAGTAGGGTCAACGAGCCTATACAAGCCACTTTGCCTAATGCTTAGGGTAACCACTCTAACATGTTTGATATCAGACATAATAAATTGTTTTCTAGAGAAATGTACAACAATGTTGGGATTTTCTGTTAACTGACTAACAAATAAGAGATTATTATTCATGCTAGGAACATACCTAACATACTTTGATTTTTCTAGCATTATTCAATACTATGCTAATTTCTCCTATCCCCATTATTCCATATGATTGACCATCAGCGAATCAAATTGATAAGAGCAATAGTATTTCCACAATTCATTTAGAGTATAGTCAATGTTTCTGGATGCAATTGTGTGAGTGCTTTTAGATCAACTTTTTGGGTTACACTTTGTGAACCCATCATCAAGATGAGAATGAGAATGACTTGATTAACAATTGTAGACTAACAAAATTCGGAAAAATTCTGTTGTTCCGACATCTTTTGAGAAATGCTAAGTCTTTAATCTTATTTCCTAGTTTGATTCTCAACTTCTCAAAATACTTAGCCTTAAGACAAAAGTCTCTCCCATGAAAGGTATCGATAAGAGCAATAGTAATTCCATTGTGCATTTAAAGTATAGTGAATGTTTATGGATGCAACTGTGTGAGTGCTTTTAGATCAACGTTTCAGGTCACACTCTGTGAACCATCATCAAGTGGACCCAAAACGTTGATCTAAAAGCACTCACATAGTGTGACCCGAAATGTTGATCTAAAAGTACTCACATAGTTGCATCCAGAAACATTCACTATACTCTAAATGGACATTGAAAATACTATTGCTCTTATCAATACCCTTCATGGGAGGGAATTCTGTCTTAAGGCTAAGCATTTTGAGAAGTTGAGAAGCAAACTAGGAAAGAAGATTGCGAACTTAGCATTTCTCAAAAGATGTTGAGACAACTGAATTTTTCCAAATTTTCTTAAAGTCTTCAATTGTTAATCATTCCATTCTCATTCTCATCTTGATGAGGGTTCAAAGAGTGTGCCTTGAAACGTTGATCTGAAAGCACTCACACAATTGCATCCTTAAACATTCACTATGATAAAATTGAATTAAAAACGTTTGTACTTAAAGTAAATTTGGTCCTTACAACATGTAAAATGTTGGGATGTGCCGGAATCAATGAACCAATAGTTGGTAGTACTATTGTTCAATTATAATGCCACAAGGGCATAATCTTCCTCAAAATCTTGTCCTTTGTCAACTGCTGCCACATTTGCTACTTGACTGTTTTATTGGGAAATGCATACTATCACTTCCAACAATCTTTTTTGATTTGCCCAATCTTATGATAGTAAAAACACTTTACTCGATATTTAGAAGATGAATCAACATGGATATGTTTCCACTTCCCTTTCGACTGAGCAACTAATGCACTATCTGCTTGTCCAACACTAGACTCATTATGTGTCTATGTGTGTGCTTTTTACAGCAAACAAGAACTAACTTGATCAAACGTCAGCGTGTTACTTTCCACCATCAGGGGTAGAGCCTCCACAAAAGATTCATAGGAGGGTGGCAAATTGTTCAGAACCAACGCCGCCATATCATCATCATCCACCTTTTTGTTGATGGCTGATAGTTGGTCTTGGAGATCTTTCATTTGAAATAGACGTTCTGACAAAAACTCATCCTCCAACTTTTTTGTGGAAAATAGCAGATTTTTTAGGTACAATACTTGGCTTTTATTTGAAGTTTGGTATTTATTCTGCAAACTGGCCCACAACAAACTTGCCATAGTGGCATTTTGGTCCTTGGGAATCATGTCATTTGACACACATAACTTCAATAACAAGAGCTCCTTATGATGTTTGTCATAATTCACAATGTTTGTACATGTCTTGCTTCAATGCCGAGAATGATGTGACAATCTTGATTTTTTGTGATTGTCAAAATCTTATGACTCCAATTTATAGTTACGGGCAATTAACTTCTGTGGTTCCAACAAAATCAGATTTTTTATGCTAGCCATTTTATACACAACGTTTGATTGCGAACAAAAAATGTACAGTACAGGGATGTCTCGAAAACCTATGTAACATAGTTTTTGGACCCGATTGACCCAAAAATCAATGCAATTATAGTTTCCACTGACTCGGAAATCATTGCAACTACATATTTCTGATCTGGAAATTAATTCAACAGAAAAAGTACAATTGTTTGATTGATCCGAAAATAAGTGCAACAAAAAAAGTCAAGTTTATTAAAAGACATGTTTTGAAAATGCAATCTGAAATTTATGAACATACAGTTTATTTAAGTTACTTACATGCCTCTCTTGATTTTCCATGCATAGCTTTGAAACACATGATCTTTTGTTACTATCTGACCGCGTTTCGTTTCTTTCTTGAAACTGCTCTATGCCCTATTGTCTGAGCACATTTCTTTTCTTTCTTGTGATAGGGGTTGTGCCCTACTTGATTGTGTTTTTCGTTGGAGATTGACATTTTTCTTGTGACTGTTTCTACTATGTGATGGCCCATGAAACTTGTCGTTCGTGCTTTGTTTTGCGTGACTGTTGTTATGTGTCATGTTATAAGACGTTTATGGTTTGTTAAACTGTTTTTGTTCGATGAATCTCGTGTTTTTCTTTGATTGTCATTGTGTTTTTGCCCTTCTCTTTGATCACGAAAACTTGCCTTCTCTTTGATCATAAAACATGACGTTGACTGCCTCTACTTGATGGTTCGTACACTGCTAGGGCTTCATCAAACCTTGAACCTCTTCTTCTTGGATAGTTCGTACCCTTCTCTTAGGGTTTTTTCAAACAACGTGATCACTCATATCAGACTAGGGCTTCCTTGAATGATGGGCTTTGATACCAATGTTAACAAATGAATATTGAAAGAATGAAGAGAAATGGAAGGTATATGATATACTTACACACTTGTGTGTTTGTCTTTTTATGAAGTAGAAAGTGGTTAGATTAGCTGGGAAGGTTTGATAACCGCCCATAGTTAAACATTAACTAATAGCTAATTATAACTTTAACAAACACAATTGATAATTCAATGCCAATTGTCATGGTATTCAGTGGTCAAACTTAGAATAAGTACATATTACAAATGCATACACAAAAATCAAGTAAATCAGTATATTCATATTTCTCTTCCTCAAGAGCATCAACACCCTCATGTGATTCATTAGAACCACAAGCAGTAGTAGTGCCACTCCTACTAGCTCCGCTATGTAAGTCTTGTGAAGAACTCTCTAGCTTCATTTTAAGCAATGTAAGGTGGGCAATGAAAGAATCCATGTCATGAGTTTCTGGGTCTACATCCCAACACTTCGTTGCCCCCTGCTTATGCTCATCCGGCCTATGTGATAGAAGGTGCAAGTTGGAATGCACATAGACCGAAACCTCCACCTTTTACTCTACCAGCTTGTTGCACTTAACCGAGTGGATAAAGGTGCATGTACCCTAGTTTCGCTTAATTGTAGAGGAACTCACAACCTATTGAGACAAACTACAAAGTCAATGCAAAATTTAAATTTGTAAAAGTAAAAAGTTAAAACGAAACATTGAAAAGAAAGGGAGTTAAAAACAAATCTTTCTTGTGATATAAATTTTATTGCAAGACTAGAGGTGGGTGGATGCTTGCCCAAGGAAGTGCCACCACATACGAGCATCCTTAATGTACTTTTCTCAAAGAGCTCTAAGGGTGTGACTTGTGGAGGCTATGAAATTCCCAAACTTTCATAGGATTATCATGCAAGATTATTAGAATGCTTTAGTAACAACATAGTGGTTAAACAAGGATGCCCACTGCCACCCACTTTATTTGGCCTTTCTATTGACAAATTGGAAGATTGAATTGATAGAGTAGGGGGTGGCGGGGTTTGTGTAACTAGCTATGCGATAAAACTCCTATATGCATATGATCTTAATTTGACCACAACAACCACCCAAAGCTTAAGAGGTCATTTGAAAGCCTTAGAGATCTTTTGCAAAGGGGTTGGGATGCAAGCCAACACCAACAAAACTAAGATTTTGATTTCACGTTGAAAGGATAAGAAACATATAAGCTTCATATGTGAGAAGAATCCACTTGAGATAGTCTCATAACACAAATACTTGGGGCTTGATTTCACTAACAAGTTCAACTGGGAAATATGACTATAATGAAGAGAATCCAAGGAGGGTGAGGAGCGCTATACTCTCTTCAAAATAGGTGCAAGGATGCTGATTTGTTGGATTGGAAGACCAGTAGGGTCTTGTTTGGGCTACTAGTGGTGCTCTATGTGTGTGAATTTTGGGCCAGCGGTATGTTGGGTCTAAAGCAGAGACAAATTGAGAGAATTCATAAATGTTTGATCACAAGCAACTTCAAGATTAAAGTGTCAATCCCATTTGAGATACTCCTAGCAAAAACATGTACTTTTCTAATAGAAGCAACAATAATGACTCAAATCTCCTAGGATATATAAATAAAATAGAGAACATGAAACATGATAAGTAGCTAAAGGCAATAATGAGAGGAGCTGAACCAAAAAAGAGACATGGATGAAACAAAATAAACTATGGATGAATAAGTGTGGCATCAACCTATAGGCATGTGGGCTGCCATTTAATGCTCTATCACCAATCAAGAGATTAAAAATTATGCGAGGGAAAAGTTTAAACTCTGTATGCGGACAAAGCGACTTGGGAGGAAAAAGCAATGCTACATGACCTAGTTTAACCTCGTTTATGAGCACGACCAAACAACTTACACAAGGGAAAAAATCAAATGGAAAATGAAGATACTTGTAGCCCAATTGAGGACTGGATTACTCCAACTTAGATGCGAGATGGGTGGGTGGAAGATCCCAAAAGAAAGGTGGGAAGAGAGATTGTCTTTTTTGTGCATTAGGTGTGGTAGAGACCTATTGAAACTATATCATGGAATGCTCCATATGATGGCTTTTAAGCTAGCTACTTGGACAACCTATAGAAGATGTCTATGTCTACTATATTTGAAGAAGAAAACACTGAGAAAAAGCGGGGAACTTCTGTCCAAAATCCATAGCAGGAGAATGAACCTTTAGAGGTAGAACAATATTAAAGATTTGAACTAGTGTCCAACTGCACAAATCTTCTCTTTTTTGACAGCTTCCGCTAGTGTGTATTGGGATATGTGTGGCCGACTTGTGGCTTGCATAACTTTTTACTTAGTCATATGATAATTTCTATATCTTCATATTAGTAGTAGTGTTAGCCTATAAAGTATACATAGCCCTATTAGGGTATATATAAGATGTAATGGTTAGTATTAGAGGGTCATATCATGAATTTTGTTCTTATTGCAAGTTTGTGGAGGTTGCTCCCTCGAAGTGACTCAATCATATCTTTCCAGTATTCTACTTTGCTATCAATCATTGGTGTGGATTTGCTCTATTATGCTCTTATTATTGTGATACACTATTGTTACTTTGCTCTTGATATTTATATGTCCATCCCTTTCTGTGACTTTACTTTATCTATCTAAGTAATTTCATTACACCTTTGTTTATGCTTTTTGTTCTTGGGGTCCCATAGACTATTTTGGTTTTGTGGATGCTATTAAAATATCTATCTACCTATCCCATAATTGCGTCTTCTACTTCTTGATTGAGGAAGTGTATAGTGAATGCCTCCTTATACCCATCACTAAACTCAACATCCCTATATGGTGGGAACCTCTTGGTCAAAGAAAGGATCTTAGTGCTGTAGTATTTTGGAGTCAAGGCAAAGGCAAGAAGATGTAGTAGGATGGTCTTTTTATTCCACCTATCAATGAGGATGTGATTGCATTTGCTTGAATAACCTTTTAGTAGGATCTTACACTTTGGCATTTATGATGGACTTAATTTTCTCAAATCATTGAGTTGATTCCATCATAAAATTTCACCCAAACATGGATGATCCATATCAACAAATCTAAGCATACTCACGATCGACTTGGTAAAATCGAGCAAGTAATCCACACAATCCCACCATTTGTCATCAAAGATCAACAATTTCAATTTTGTGGCCCGCTTAGTGTTTGATTGCCCTCACACACCCTAAAGGCTGCTGATAACCATGTTGCTCAATGCCTCTTGCACCTTCATAAGTCATCTCAAGACGGGTGTGTGAGGTAAAACGAACAATATAATAAGAAATTAAAACAAACAAAATTAAAAAAATGTTCAAAATTCTACTAGTTGAAAACCTACAAAATTAATTAAAGTTATACATTTGTCATTAATGATTAAAAAAAAATAGTTACTTTTAACAACTACAACTTTGAGGAGGCCCTGAAGATGCTTTGCAACATGGGATGGTTGTTGATGAATATTTGGATCTCACTTGCCACATCATACACTTGTTTAATCCTGTCAATTTTGGTGCTGAACTTTTGTAACATTAGGTTAAAGGAATGAATGACACAATGTATTTGAAATATTTGCCCGTACCTTCCCTCAACCAACATTCCTATAGCTTTGTAATTTTTAGCATTGTCCGTTAAAACTTGGACAACATTTTGAGGCCCCACTTCCTCAATCGACTTTAGAAGGATGTTGGTGATGAATTGTGCATCCTTCATCTGCTCCTCACAATCAACAACCCTCAAAAACATTGTCCCTTTAGGGCTTCTTAAAACCACAATAATCAATTGCCTATAAAGTATATAAGTACCCTCAGAAGAAGCAAGTTGGAATGCACATAGACCAAATCCTCTACCTTTTTCGTTGCTAATTTGTTGCGCTTAACTGAGTGGATAAAGGTGTAGATATCCCAATTCTGTTCAATTGAGGAGAAACTTGCAACCTTTTGAGGCAAACCACAATCAATTAAAATTTATAAAACTTAAATGTTAAAACAAAATGTTGAAAAAAAGGGTAGAGAGTTTACGAAAATAAATTAAAATCTTACATATTATACAAGTTTAATTGCAAGTGGTTGGTGGTGGGTGGATGCTTTCTCTTGGAGGCAACACTAAATATGAGCGTCCTTGTACTTGTCATGAAGAGTGCCAAGGGAGTGACCCATGGAGGTTATGAAATGCCCAAACTCTCCCATAACTGTGTCTTGTACTTTTGGATCGGGGAAGAGTATAGAGAATGCTGCCTTATATTCGTCACTAACCTCAATATCTCTATTGTGGGACCCTCCTAGGCAAAGAAAGGATCTTTGCGTTGTATTTGGGAGTCAAGACAAAAGCAAGAAGATGCAATGGGGTGGTCATTTTGCTCCACCTTTCAATGAGATACAACTACACTTCCTTGAAGAAACTTTCCATAGGATCTTGCTCTTTGGCATTTATGATGGACTTAATCTTCTCAATCATTGAGTTGATTTCATCATAAATCTCATTTAAACATTGATGATCCATATTCACAAATCTCAACATACTCACGATGGACTTGACAAAACTGAGCAAATACTCCACATGTTCTCACCACACATCATCAAGAATCAACCCTTTTACTTTTGTGGCACTCTTAGTGTTTGATTGTCTCCATGCACGCCAAAGGTGGTTGATAACCATGTTGCTCAATGCCTCACGCCCCTTGAGAAGCCGTCTCAAGACGAGTGTGTGAGGCAAATCAAGTCTCAACAACTTAATACGAAATTAAAACAAATAAAATTAAAAAAAAGTTCAAGAATAAAAATCTTGCAAATTACAAATTTACAAAATTAAATTAAAATTATAATGATTCATGAATGATTAAAAAAAAGATACCTTTAACAACGACAACTTCGAGAAGGACCTGAAGATGTCTTGGGATATGTTATGGTTGCTTATGAACATTTGAATCTCACTCGCCTTCTCACAAACTTGTTTGATCCAGTTAATTTTGGTGCCCAATTTTTGCAACATAAAGTTGAGGGAATGAACAACATAAGGTGTCCAAAATATGTGCCCATACATTGCCTTAACCAACATGCCCGCAACTTTGTAAATTTTTGCATTGCCCGTTAGAACCTAGACAATGTTTTGAGGCCCCACATGCCACTACCTCAATGGACTCTATCAGGATGTTGACGATGAATCGTGCTTCCTTCACTTAACCCTCACAGTCAATGGCCCTCAATAACATTACCCCTTTAGGGCACACTGCAACCACATTAATCAATAGCCTATTTGCCATATCTTTTCATCCATGGAAAATGCTAGACACCTCAATTTCGATCCACAAATCCCTAATGGGCTTCAATGCATCTTCAACATGTTTTTTCTTTTGCCAACAAGGTGGTGCACACTTTTTCATACCGTGGGCTGATGAACCCTTTAAGGGCTTCATTGATAAATCTCAGCGTATCTTGCTAGTATGGTGATCTAACAACATTGAATGACAACCCACATGTGTAAACACAATGCACAATGTTTTGTTCCACTATGTCCTTGAATTCATTCTGGAATGCTTTTTCCAATGGGCCTGCATCTTTTGTTCTTTGTGACTAAGCGGTGAATCCTCTTCCTTTGTGGTTGAGACGGATATAGAAAGAAATGGGTGTGATTGGATCATGACATTAGCATGAGATGGAACAATATGAGGCTCAGTAGATGTAGATCCTTTCTTTCCTAAAGGATGCTTCAATCCTAGGGAAATAGAGGCATCTTCTTCTTCTTGCTCTATGATGTATGCAAAGATCTTTGCGTGTGGCATGCCCTTTCATGGCTTTCCATTTATGTTTGCCCCACCACAAGCTTTGATTCCAAAACTAGGAATCGCATACAAATGGACTTTCACTGGACTATACGAGCTCTTATATTTAACCTTACACTTTGAGCAAACCCAAATGTAACACCCTCCACCTGGTACCTATTCTAACATTGTCACATACTTCCAAAGGGTGCTCGCGTATCGGTTTTGAAGGCTGTCCCTTGGCCCACTGAATTAGCACTTGCAGAGTGAGACATTCTGGCAAATTCCTATCGCTCCTAGTTAAAAAAATAATAATATTGCTATTAAAATTCAAGGCATTTGGCATTTGTTGAAAGAATATTTAAAAAAATAACAAAAAAAGGTTAAAACTAGTTACAAACATTTTTAAGTTTGTAACTTAAATTTAAAAAAAAAAAAAAAAAAACCACAAAACTGAAAACTTACCTTAAATCAACAATCCTCTTCGTTGAAAGCTCCTTAAACTCCTTAGTGCCAAATGGGTAGTTGTAATAGTGTAGGACTAGCAAAAGGAAGGAGTTTCAGTCCTAAGCAATTGAAAAAATGAAGGGGAGAGAACAAATGTTCAATGAAAGGTAAAAATGCAATGAAAGGTTAATGTGGTGTTGTTGTTTTCTTTTGATAAAATGAGTGTGAAAGTTGCTTTTAGGGTTGCCCCTATCCTTTATTTTATTTCTAATCGTTTGTTGAAGTCCATATTTGACTTTTTTTAAAGTGAAATTGAAAAACAAATAAAAAAAATGACGTTTTGGACATAGGATAAGTCCAGATCCTACAGAAGACCTGCAGATCCTCCCTGGGAGGATTTGCAGGTGTTTCGCAGGATCTTGGACGTACCCTGCAAGAAGCCGGATTTAAAACATTTCGGATCAAGATCCGGGGGGCCTGCATAGGAGGATCCAGCTATGTAGCTGTTTAGGTGAAAAGTTACCTATTTGTTGAAAGAATGTTAAATAAAAAACAAAAAAAAAACAACCACTTTATATGAAGATTGAAATTTGAAAAGAAAATAGAAAAAAAAGAACACACAAAAAACGTAACTTTCGATCAACAATCCTTTTTGTTGCAATCTCCTTAAACTCCTTGGCACCAAATAGGCACTTGTAGTGGTGTAGGATCAGCAAATGAATGGAGTTTCAACTCTAAGCAATTGGCAAAATGAAGGTGAGAGAGCAAATGTGCAATGAGAGGTAAGTATGCAATAAGAGGTAAGCATGTTGTTGTTTGTTTTTGATAAAATGAATGAGTGGCTTTTAGGGTTTCCCCATACTTCTATTAGTTATTATTGTTTTTTAAGTCCAAATTTGACTTTTTAAAGTAAAAAAAACTATATATATTTTTAACCTTTGGGTTTACTGCAGCTACTGCCTGGTACCGCCCAACAGGGTCAATTACGCTCTGGTTTGTCTTGTGGATTTTAGGGGTTCCCCATGCTTTTATTAGTTTTTATTATTTTCTAAAGCCAATTGAAGTATAAAATAAATAAAGAAAACGGTTTTATCTGTGGGTTCGCTGCAGGTATTGCCTGGGTACTGCCCAGCAGGGTTGGGTATGCCCAGGTTCATCCTGACTTTGCTGGAAAGTACCCCGGCCGTATCTAACTGGGACTGGTCCGCTTGGGGTGACGTATCTGACAACATTACCTACAATGAATACTTGATAAAATTGGCTCACTCCCTGAATTAGCGAACTCAATTCAGACTGGACCTAGAAAAATTATTCACATCGTTAAAAGGAAGTCTTCAAGGGAAATCAATTTTGGGTTTGCTTTTATTATATACTCTTTCTGTTCTTTTCTAAACCTAGTTTACTCATTCCTGAAGGCAAGGACAATTTTTAGGCTAGTTTGTATTTATATTTATGCTTTATTCCTTATAGACAAAATACGATTAATCCATATGCCTTCTAGAATTGGACAAGAATCCATGTCTATATTGGTTTTCTTTTCATTTTCTCAATTCTCTATAGGTTAAGTACCCATGCAATATCCTTTGTATTCTGCCACACATACTTCTTGTTCACAAATATCCTTTCAGGCTTGGACAAGAATTCAAAGTCTGTAAGTGTTTTATTTTCATTTTCCTAAATCTCTATAGGTTGAGTACCCATGCAATATCCTTTGTACTCTACCACAAATAATTTTTGTTCACAAATATTTAGAATTTCCGTATGAGTACCTCTCAATTCTAGGAACATGAGATTGCTAATTCAGGTTACACCTGACTAGATTAACAGTAAAACAAATCAAGTTGGCTTAACAATGGACTTCACCAAATACATGAGCATTGACCATTTACATTCCAACAAGCCTTTGTTGCACTAGTCATCTCTTGCAGCAGAACCAGACGACATGTCATGAAGCCCAAAGGAGCCACCCTTGTTAAGCATCAATATTATCATACAGTTGTGCAGGATTGAATTAGCTATGCAGGATTATGTCAGTATGTATTAGTGTATTTATTTTTCTAATTATGCTTTATACCTTATAGCCAAGATACAATCATTCGTAATGCCTCTTAGGCTTGGACAATAATCCATGTCTATAAAGGTTTTATTTTCATTCTGCCAATTCTCCATAGGTCAAGTACCCATGCAATGTCCTCTCTACACCACCACACATAATTCTTGTAGTTTGCAAATACCTATCATTTCCTTATGACTACCACTCAATTCTATGCAACACAAGAATGCTAATCCACTATATGCCTCACTAGCTTAATAGTAAAATAATCAAGTTAACTCAACATTTGACTTCTCCAAATACAGGGGTATTGACCATTTACGTCGCAACAAGCATTGGTGGCATTAGTTATCTCTTGCAGCAGATTCAGATAACATGTTATGAACCTAGAAGGAGCCACTCTTGTGTTGAGCATGGTCATTGATGTCAAAGAGAGCATGAGATACTAGTACATGAATGACAAAGAAGTTGTGTTTGATAGCTTGGAGAGTATATGGCACATGTGCAGGGCTGTAAGGACAAAGAAGAAGTTGTGAGGCATGCATAGATGACTTGGTGAAGTTTTGGTGTGTCATTTGATCATTTGCAAAGAGAAACATGCATCTTCTAGCTTAAGAGAAGCCAGATCGTCACTACACGTCATGCAGATATGAATGAACCAGCAAGTTTGTGCATTTAGTGCAAGTACTTCGAAAGTCAACAGTGGTCAAAGGTTTTTATGGAGACGTTTATAGTGCCAAGAAGGTACCCTGAAGATTTGGACTCTTGAAGTATTTTCTAGCTCAAGTTATAAACCTTCAAAGTTGCTCTTGCAGACTGTGATGGACAAGAGACCGTCAAGTTTAACTACGTTGAAGGCTAGGGTCAAATAGTCTAGACAGATCTAATGGTGAGTGTTTTATCGGGTGATGAAGATCTATGGTGAGCATTCAAAAGATCTAACGGTGTGCGTTAAATTGCATAGATAGAGATCAACGACGCGGTTCAAAGTCAAATAGTTAAGATTGCATGTGGGACTGCCAAGTGGCGCAAGCACGTTAATTGAGTGGAGCAGGGTGCTCCGAAGGCACGCGAAGGTGCCAAGTGTCTTAATCGTGGATGCCTGTGACAAAGATCAATGGCGAGCATTAAAGAGTTAAAGACCAGGATACTTTCGAGGAGATAGACGGAGCGCAATTGATCTAGCTTTCAGGGAGCACGAGATGATGACAAAGTGTCTGATGTTAAGTTTTTACATAGTGACCGCTGGAATTTGAATATTCAATTTAACAAAGGAAAACTAGTTTGTAGTTTTTGAGCTATATCTTTTGATCCAGGGTGAATTTCATAGTGGTGTAAAAAACAAAGTTGAAGAGGACTTCAAGGCGCATCCAACAAAGTTTATTAGAAGGTCTGAATGTTTGTAAAGGTGTAGATATGGAGCTTCAAAGTTGACTGTTCGTTCGTTCATGGTGTTCTTGTGTATAGAATATTGTTTAAGCAATTTGTGCTTTAGTAGAAGAGTGTTTTGGCGGATGTATTCATTTGAAGATGTCTTAGAGGTTATATGGAGTGGACCCATGTATGTGAAAGTGATCTTATATTTTTACTTTGCTTAATGAAGTGCTAAAAGGAGGAATAGGTCTCACCCATGAGACCTAGAAGGGCTACTAAGGCCTAATTGAAAGGTGTAGCAGCTTAAGTGTGACCCATAGATGTTATGGGTGACCTGTGAGGATAGTATTGAGCTATGTGTTAGCATGATAGAAGTCTTAAGGGTTAAGACAAGTATAATGGCTGACCTAGAAGTTGATAATCATGAAGACTCTATAAAGAGTGGAGACCAAGGCACAATGGTTTCTAGACTTTGATGTGAAAGTGCTAAGAGCAGAAGATAGAGACGAAGGAAAGAGATCAGAGAGTGTGTGCTCAGTGGATGGACTGAAGTACAGAGTAGATTGAGGATGAGCGAAGAAGCCTAGAGTGATCCAAAAGGGGTGTTTGGATGCATTGCTTGTATGAGCACGTTTGAGTGTGTGTGATGAGTTGAAATAAAGGTGTTATACATTATTTCTCCAATCAAATTGAAATGCAATTAGAGTTCTGGAGTTGTTGATTTCATAAGGTGTTGTATGGGTGCTCAACATCTAGAACAATTGGGTGCTTGTTCATACTTAGGGGTGGGTGCTCCTTGTGAAGTGGGTGCTTCACTAAAAGGTCTCATGTTTGTGATCATTTTATAGGACAAGTAGTCCATGTGTTTGCAAGCTTGAGAGCGGGTTTTATTCCCCAAGAGGGTTTCCCACGTAGATCTTGTGTTATGTGTGTGATCTTGCATCATCTTTCTTATTCTTTGTTATAAACATCTTGTATGCTTTATGATTGCTTGTGGTCATTGATTAAGAGTTTGAAAGGAATACAATTGAAGTTTGAAATATTTTGCATCACTGATTCATCGCCCCCTCGCGCACCCCGCTCCCCTTCTCAGTGATTGTACCTCCAACATATATTAGCTATGAACCATGCAGGAATATGAGAGTATGCCCTGATGCAGTCATCAGATATCAGCTATCATGTCAATCACTCATCAGCTATGCATTTGCTAGTTATGCAGTCAGTTACTCATTGGTTAGGTGTACATCATTAGTAATGTGCCAATTCCAACAAGCTGATCCTACAGGTGGCAAAAGGAATATGAAGTCAATTACACTAAGGTCTTTAAGTCTGCAGGAGTTATAAAAGGCCTTTAAGTCTCAAGTGCAAGTGTATTTTTGGGCTGGAAATTATTGAGCAGAGTCCTGTGAGTGTGTTTGCAGTACAACACCCATATTGCTCTTGGATTGGGTTTGATTTGCCACCCATTCCTTCTCAGCAAAGCTTTTCTTTGTGTACTGTTTGAGAATGTTTTATGAAATACTTTAAAGTTCTCTTTCAGTTTCTTTCTATCTGGATGTGTTTTTTGTAGATATTTCAGATTTCAGTATTAAAAAAAACATATCTCAGAGTTCCTTTCAATCTTTTTTCTGTAGCAGTTTTCTGCTTTTTATCACTTCTAGATTTGGTTCATAACAGTGGTATTAGAGCTACTTTCTTGTCCTCGTGGGAGAAGCCCTAGCAATGGTAGAGTTTTTCAAAGAAGTAAAGAGTCTTTTAGCCCTCATTGAAGAATATTCTGAAGACCTTTCTTTTTATGAAGTATTTTGACCTATATGAAGAAGATCTGGAACTTGAAGGTTCTTCAATGGAGGCCATTATCAAAGATGGAAATAGTCCACTCGATGAAATTGATGGTGTGGACGAGGGTTTGAATGATAGTCTTTATAAAGAGGATGGCAATGAAGATGTAGTTGAAAGCTTTCAAATATAAAGCTTACTCAATCTTTATAACTTCATGTTTCATTTGTTGTTGTTGAGAAGCCCTTGGGAAGGAGATCCCAGCTAAGAAAGGGGAAAAGGTTGTGAACAAACTCCCGATATATGCCATGTATGCTCCTATTCAAGCACCATATTTGAATGAAGAAAAAGTATGAAATGCAGCAGTCATTTAGCTTGAAAATCATGGCTCCATGATTGAGACAGATTTCAACCACAATTGCAACACTTTCGTGGGTTGAACCTATAACTAAGGTTTGCCTTGAAGATGAGTGCCTAGGCCTAGATTGGCAAGCAAACTTGCTAGTAAAAGGTTCTTTGCAAATCATAATAGAGGCAATAGAATCAAGTCCCTTGCTAAAGTGGAAGAAGTTGTAGCTTCTAATGTCCTCCATGGACAGAACTTGTTGAAGCCTCTCATGGTTTTAAGCTATTGGTTACAATTTTTGGCAATCGACCTTCTACCACTACAATAAAAATCACTTGAAGTTTTTCCTAGATTATGCTAACTTCAGCATGTACTTCTTGAGGATACAATTGAGGAAATATCACGATCCATTATTGTAGTGAGTGATAATGTAGTAAGCTCTTCTTCTTGGAAGGTTAAATTTGGGGAAATTTTTCTTATCATCAATGCGGCCAAGGAACATGAACAAAGTTTATTGTAAGTTTCTACAGATATATACAAGATATGTTCCCATCATAACTGGTTTACAAAAAAGCTTTGGCCACTAAACCCAGGAGACATTGTTCACTAAGAGAAGTAGTTCATGAAGTAGTTGGAAACTTTTCAGCATCCAGATCTACAATTGCTTCGAGGCAATGCAAATAAAGGAGCGGGGAATGTTATGAAACCTAAAGGAGGAACCCTTGTGTCAAACATTATTATTTCTATATATTTGTATAGGAGCAAATTAAGTAGTCAGAAATAAATTAGTTATGATGAAATATACCAGTTATGTAGGAATATGTTTGTTATCTAGGAAAAAGTTAGCCATGTAGGAATATGTCAGTATGTCATGGATTAGTCATCAGTTATAAATTATTATGTCAAATACTCATTGGTTATGCAGTCAATTACTCATTAGTTAGTTTTAGGAACATGTCAATTACAATAAATTGACCCTACATGTGGCAAATGGAATATGAAGTCAATTACATTGAGGCCTTTAAGCCTGCAAGTGTTATAAAAAGCTTGAAGCCTCATTGAAAGAGCATTTTTGGGCTCAGAAAAATATTCAGCAAGAGCTTGCGAAAGGACTGTTTTGTGGGCGCTTGCTTTTGTAATTGAATAAAGTTGTAGTCAAGTATGAGTCAAAGAGTACATTTGAGAGTCAGACATACGGGAGGTACTATGTTATGAGTAGGAGTATTATTAATTTTTCATTATGATGGAATGTTTCAATATAATGAATTGTTTTGTAGCTGTAGTTCTAGTTCTCCCACGAGAACAAAGGAAGAGAAGAGGAAAAGCAAGAGAGGGAGAACAAGCGATGCCGTGTAGACAATAATGAATTTCGATTTTTGAGCTTGTAACAACAAACTAATTCCTATTTTGAGATCTCCTATACCAGTCATCCCATAGAGGTTTTCCAAAATAGTCGAGAGGGAGTAGAAGAGAAAGTTATCAAGGACAAAGTTGACATGGAAACCAATGATGTTGATAGTGTTCGAGCTCGAGAGAAGGGTTGAAGCACCAACAATGGAGAGAAGGAAACGGTGTAAGAGAATGAACATATGAGAACAATAGTTTGACAGAGGAATAGGCATGGTTGTTTGAGAGTGAGCAATAGAAGGCAAAAACAAGGATGGTGGAAGGATAGTTGATGGGAACATTAAGAGAATTGTAGAGGGTCACATCAACAATGGGGAGGACTATTAGGGAAGGGGGTGGTCAGCCTGATAATGTGAGGATTGTTGAAGGGAGGCATCTTGATGGCTAAGGTGCGTGATAATTGGCCTTTGAGAGTGAGGTGGGATCCAACATTGAGGAAGACAATGCACCAAGAGGCAAGTTTGGGAGAAAATTTGAACTTTTTCCCTTGGTAATAAGTAGGTTGTTTTGGGATTGACAATGTTGACTAGGAGTAAACACAATTATAAACAATTTGGTATATTGGAGGAGATGTGGTTGGTAGGACAAAAGATGAGGAGAGGCTATGTAGGGCTGGTTGAATTAGAGAAGGGGATGTTATAGAGATCACCAACACCACCGCCATTGTAGTGTACCCCATGTCGAGCCCTTCACCTATGGGGGATAGACAATAGTAATGGGGTGTAGATGATAGTTATCAGAGTTCATGCAGGAGGTCTTGAGGATAACCAAGATCCCATGTGGTATTGTCACACATGCATTACAATAGGGTCATAAATGGATAGAGTGACCTTTAGAGGAATCACAAATGACATTTATATGGAGCAAGATAAAACGGATATGAGCACATGAGACAAACTGCCTAAGTAAAGCTTTCTAGGAGTTAAAGTTACTTTGAGATGATAATGAGATTGTAGTGGTGATCTATACCACCAAGCGAGGGAAGAATGATTTGGTGCACATGTACAATAGGAGGTGGAAGAGCTAATCTCCAAGTTGGAGAGTCCTTTTGTAGATGGTCTCAAGAAGAGATGGTTTTTGAATGTCTCTAACCATAGTTCAAGTTTAGGTTGAAGATCGTGACTGAGCCATGAACTCGGAGAGCAAAGAGAAAATAAATGCAAGGATGAAGGCAAGTGACTTTGAGGATGATGAGCACTTGTCCAAGTCCTACACCATAAATGCACTAAGAAAGTACATGATGAGAATGTTCAAAAATAAGAAAATAAGACAGAGGTGTGGTGCAAGACTTTTTGCATGGAGAGACATACAAAATTAGCTTTGCCTATTGATCCTGTAACTTTCTGAGTCTTCAAGCGTATTCTAAGTGAAAATCCTAAGCTAAGGACTAGGAAATCCATTAGAACCATAACCTCCTAGCCATACTTCAATTCAAAAGTATGCTTGGCCACACATTTTCCTATACCATAGTAATTCAAGGAGTCTTTCTGCCTAGCCATTTCCTTGAATATAATAAGGCTTCCAGGTTACAAAGACATGGATGGTGTTACTTGCCTTTTTCTTGTAGCTTGTGGATAATATGGGCTTGATAGTGAATCATAAATATTGAACTCCTTTGTTAGGTTGTGGATAATATCCTTCACAAAGTGTCCCTCTTTGTCACTTGTGAAATAATTTGTTTGTAGTGGAACTTAGCTATACTTGCTATTGAATTGTTGAGCAGAGCTTGAGCTTTTGCCCACTTGGTTAGATACTCTATTGCTATGATGATGTACATACACCATTGCAGACAACTCGACTTCTTAAAAGGGCCTATGAAGTCTAAGCCTCATTGATGTTTTTTTTGTCCTTTAGCATGTCATCGGGTAGTGTATACATCTTATTTTCCCATGCTGATTATTTCTCTTGCAGGACTTGTCAGCACATCAATCTCCTTGAGTGCACATCCTAAGGAGTGCATCGGGATCGGGGTGGGTTAGTTTGTGGTGCTTTGTGAGAGATTCTTGATGATTATTTGCTATATTTGCCTCATTCATTCATGTCATGCCATCAGCTTATGTGTCCTCTGAGAGTTCCCTTTCCCCCCTTTCGAGCCTCTTCTTCCTGTTTGCGTGTTTACATCATTAGCCTGCTGATGACGTTTTGTAGTGCTTCTCTTTGGCCAACATCATTGACTAGGCTAATGTAGTTCTATGTTGGCTAGCATTTTTCTACTTCACTAGTTGGGTCGATGACATGGCTAAGTTTGAGTTATGGCTTTGTGGGTTTTTAGCTATATTTATATGGTTCCCTTTTGTCATTTCTTAAAAAGCAAGACATTTGATTCACCCTACTTGCGTACACAAAAGAGGCTTACACTTGAGGAATATTTGTTTGCACAAGGTCTTTGAAGACATCAAGAAGAGAAGATGAACCAATAAGGTACACGTAGTCTATGGAGTCCCTAACTAAGGATACTTAGCTTTTATTCTTTCCATCTTGAGCTTCACCTACAACATCTCTCACAATGTGCCACTTGAGCCAAAGGGGAGATTGATGCACCGACAAGTTATCCCAATGTTAGTATTCCTAATTGTATAATCTGTTTATTTACTTTGGTGGATGTATATTATATTGGTATGTTATTGTCTTCAATGCTTAGATTAACTTATGCTTGTTAGTATATTGTTGTCTTTGCATGCTTTGGTTTTTTTTAACACCTCATGGTTATCATCAAATGACACCCTTACAACCCTTAGATCACATACCCCATGGTTACTGGTTAATGTCATTGTAGTTCCTTTTATTACTTTAGTTTACATTTCTTGGTTACCATCTAATGACATCTTGGATCTAGTCAGACCTATGCATGCCCTTATATTTGTATTTTCCCTAATTAGATCCCCTTATATCCCTTTGCATAGACCCTTGTCTATATCCCCATTTTGCTTTGTGGAACGGCGTCTTGTATGTTTGTTGGATCTAGTGTGGTCTTTTACCTTTCCCTATATTAGAGGATCCTTATATTGTTGACCATATATATCCTACATACATTTTGGTGAACCCAACATGAATCTTACCTCACCATGTTTGGTCATTTTCATGTTTTCTTTTCCCAGCTTCTTAGCGCTATCAATTTGTCAAGCATACCTTGCTTGTCAAATTCCCTTCTCTCATCACATCAACTTCACCATCATTACATTTTGGTGAACACTAAATGAATCTTACCCCACTGCTGTGTTGGCTCATTTTCACATTTTCTTTTCCTAGATTCTTAGCGTTATCAGTTTGTCAAACATCCCTTGCTTGCCAAATTCCCTTCTTTCATCACATCAGCTTCACCATCATTACATTCTTTGTGAACCTGTCATAAATCTTACCCACCATTGTGTTGTGTCATTTTCACATTTTCTTCTCCTTTAGCTTCTTAGGTTTCTCAATTTGTCAAACATACCTTGTTGCAAAATTTCTTTTCCTCCTTTACTAACTGTAACAAGTATCCTCCTATTCCCACCATGGAATAGATTATCAGCACTCAAGGCGAAGCCAAACAAGGTTTCTCTGCCTTCCAAGGATTACTAGCAACTACGATAGTGCTATGTCCATGACTAACACTAAAAGTACCCAAAATTTTTCTACTTACACTCTCTTTCTTCCAAGAAAACCCTTACAACAACGATTGCAATATGGCCATGACTGATACTGATAAAAATAAGGCACATTCCCATCAACACTACGGTCACCGAAGATCTAGAACTAGAAAGTTACCTCACGAGGAATCCAAATCTGAGGGTGAACAAGAAGATTGCGATGAATATACTCTTGAAATTTAAATCTTCTTAAATGAAAATCTTGAAATATAGAAAAATCTCATGAATAAATTTATGCTCTTATGCTTTCATCCTTTCTCAAGACTCGTAAGCTTGGTCCCTCTTCAAGATTTGGGGCAAGTCAATCCATGATTTTTGCCAACCCTTCTTCCTCCACACTTCCAAACATAGCTAGGAGTATGGCCTGTGCTACTTTTAGTGCCTAAAATCAAAACATAAACCAAAACGCTAATCCAACGTCTAACAATATTCAAGCTTCTCAATTCAACAAACATGCAACTAAAGCATCTTAATCAAATCAAACCGCTTCAACTGATCTAACTCAGATGATTATGAAGTTCTTGGACCAAATGGCCCACATGCAAACATCTAGTTGCAATCAATTCATACAAATGCAAAATGAACTTTTGCAAATGTCCAATAGATGTTAACAAATTTATTGGGGATTGCCAAATCGATGCCCCCCTTCCCTCCTTACGATCAACTTGGGAACCCAATCTCACAATCACCCATTCACATCAAACTCATTCAACATCTTTAAAATGAATCCTTACTGCCTCTCATTGCAGCCATAGATGTTGGGGAAGTCACCCCAACCATTAGTTATTATGGTTCTATTGATCCTGCCCTGCATCTTTAAGGCATTTGGAAATCTCACCAATGATTGTCTCAAGCTTAACACCTATGTAACTACATTACCGTATATTGCTGCTAATCCCCCAGGATACAATATGAAACGCTCCAAGATACAATACACGGGGGAAATGTACATGGTATGTCCCTTCCCTTGCGAGTACACTTGGATACGTCCAAGGACGTATCCGGGCATATCTGCAGGGGCAGGGTCGGACCCTGCCTGTTTCCAACCAATATCCACAGGAAAAACACGATTTTTAATTTTTTTTTTTTTTTTTTTTTAATATATGAAAAGTCAAACTTGGACCTTATACAGGCATGCTTGCAAGGGCAGGGGCATAACATGTACGTTTCCAACCACTATCCACAGGAAAAAAGTGATTTTTTAATTTTTTTCACTTTCGCTGCATTTAAAGTCAAACATGGACCTCTGTGAGCATTTAAAAACAAAATAAAATGGATTCTCAACCCGAAAAGCAGCTTTCACACTATTTTATCAAAAGAAAACAACACATTTACCTTTCATTGTATTTTGGAGAAAGGCCATTGTTGCGATTGCTTCTATACTATAATGGATTCAATAGTCCATAAGTTTTGAGCATGCACCTTACTCTTGACCAGTTTTTAGTTATTTCTCTCTGCCACCATATTCTGCGGTAGATAATATGGGACAATATATTTCTCTTAATCCGTGCAAAATTTCTTGAATGCATTGAATGTGTACCCACCACCATTGTCACACGTTATCCTTTTTAACAGTTTTTTAGATTGATTCTCCACAAAGGCCTTGACCACTTTAAAATGCTCAAAAACATCCGATTTATTTTAAAAAAAGTAAACAAATATCTTTCTTGAAATATTATCAATAAAAGTGAAAAATATTTAACCCCACCATGTGACAACATCTGGATTGAACCACAAATGTCTCTGTCTACGTTACTGGATACGCCCCTAGCAGGCCCTGGGAGCGTGGGGATACGGCGGTACGGTACGGTACGCGGCCGATTCGCGGTGGATACGGCCAGGGTACGGCGTGCCCCCTGCGGATACGGCCGGATACGTCCATGGACGTATCCGGCCGTATCCGCAGGGGGCACGCCGTACCCTGGCCGTATCCCCCGCGAATCGGCCGAATAAAATAATATTTTAAGCTTTTTTCACTGTATAAAAACAAAACGAAAACCCTAAATGTATGTTTAATGTGACCGCGCGGACGTATCCGGCCGTATCCGCAGGGGGCACGCCGTACCCTGGCCGTATCCCCCGCGAATCGGCCGAATAAAATAATATTTTAAGCTTTTTTCACTGTATAAAAACAAAACGAAAACCCTAAATGTATGTTTAATGTGACCGCGCCTCTCTCCGCGCCTCCCTCTGCGCGACCCGCGACTGCGCACCTCTCTCCGCGCCTCCGCGCGACCCGTGACTCCGCGCGACCCGCGACTGCGCGCCGCGCTCCCCGCCGGCTGCTGCCTTGCCTGCTGGGCATAAAGTTTTATGGTTTTTAAATTTCGTTTTTTTTAATTTCGTATGCAGATTTAAATTTGAACTTTAATACCCTTCTCCTTTTTATAGACTTCCATTTTATAGGGCTTATTGATATTGTTTTTTATTTTACTCTCCATCATTTTTTGCTAGACATTTACTAATACACTGCAAATTCTCAAATTGCGACAACTTCAAATGCATTTTAGCGTTGGTGTTCTTAGTGCTGCGAATGAAATGAATAGTTTTTCCACAATTTTAGTTTAGTTTTTTTAATTTTTATTTATTAATTATTTCTTTTAACTTTTTAATTTTTATTATTAAGTTAAAAATTTAAAATATGTTTGTTTTTAAATTTTAGGTTTTAGAGATTTAATATATATTAAGTATTAAATTTTAATTTTAAATTATTAATTAGTTTAAAATTTTAAATATAAATTTATAAAGTATAGTATTAAATTTTAAATTATTAATTAGTTTAAAATTTATATTTATAATTAAATTTTAATAGCAATTAAAATATAGCTTATATGGCTATATTTTTATATTTTTAATTTTTTATATATATTTTTGTACGGCCGTATCCAGCCGTATCCAAACCACCAAAAAAAAAATCGACGTATCCCCGTATCCAATACTCGTACCCGTATCCGTATCGGCAACTTAGGTCTCTGTGCACCAACTTGATTAGCTCACTGGCTGTAGATGTTCAGTTCTTGGAGAACGGAGAATTTGTCATTATTTTTGTCCATACATTGTAACATTTGCACTATGTATTTGTTATAAAACTAATCCAAGTTCAACCATTGAATATTATGATATTTGGCATTGAATTATGAGTATGTTTTGTGGTTATTTAATTTATTTTGTATCCTCTATGTATATTATGTGGTTAATTTACTTATATGGCCATATTTTTTATATTTTTAATTTTTAATATATATTTTTGTATGGTCGTATCCAAAAATATATCCTAGCCCCCCAAAAAAGTCACCATATCCACGTATTTGATTCTTGTACCCGTATCCATATCAATAATGTAGCTATGCAACTACCAAACTTCTAGCAAAAACCCTCATTGGTGATGCTTTAGAATGGTACAACCAACTCAAGCGTGGCTCTATTATTAAATTAGAAGGCTTAGTTAATGCTTTGGTCCAAGAATTCCAATACCATAACTTACTTGAGGACAACTTGGCAATTTCATCAATTACAAACAAACCAATCATGGGCCGGTCCATGATTTTATCAAACGATGGAGGCTGGCCCATAATGTTGAGTACAACATGACCAAAGAAAGTCTTTTCAAGATTTTTACAACCGCCGTAGAATCCAAATTGCAATACAAAGTTAGGTCCTCTCCTAAGACATTGGAAGAAGCCTTCAATTAAGCTAAAAGACATGATCATCTCATGAGAAAATTTGCGATTTCTCAACCGAAACAAAACATGTGAATGCTTATGAGACCTAACAAAAACAAGCATGCTACTAATGATGGTGTTATTGATACCTATGATCATAGCTTTGATTCTAAGAGAACTAGTCATTTAATCATACCTAGCGGTCCTCAAAATGCAGCTCTCTCCCAACTACTTGCAGGAAGCCCTTTTCAACCACATCCTCCTTACAATAACTACGCTCACCAACTCCTATGTGTTGAGGAGCTTAGAAAGAGACTTCCTAGGCCTCAACCAAAAGATCTTGATTCTTTACGATCAACACCTCAATTGTATGATACCCAAAAGTTTTGTTGGTTTCATGCTAATTGGGGTCACTCACATGAAAATGTTCATTTTATTTCAACCCTAGCATACAATTTCTTCCCTAACACTAATTTTGACCATGATGCTATGGCATTAGAACGCTATCAAGAGTTCCTAAAATTTTACAAACATAATTGTACCAAGATGACGCACTTCACCAATCCAATGCTCACCTTTAAAATTACTCTATTCCTCTACTGGATCACCCCAACGATAAAAATGAAAAATCTTAAGATAACACTAACCTTCTCCCACCTCAAAATGCTCAAAATTCAGCTCCAGACTCCAACACCATAGAAATTACCGTTAACCCTAATTCCTCAACCCATGAGGAAAGTCTAGTTCACATGAATGATATGAAGTGCATTACAACTTGTGTAAACTCTCAACCTAACTCTCAACACCTTACAACCACCTATAGAATCTACGGAACTGTTTAGGCCTATTCTACAAGTCAGATTTTTTTCACATTCCCACGGAAACATCATAACCAAACAACACAAAAATTTATGATGTCATCACTTGTCTGTGTAGCCGATGACGTTGTTTGAGTGTACCTGTTGATGATGCAAATAGAAACAACAAATATAAAAAACTCAGATTTAGCCCCTCCCAAGGCCAAATTTGATATCATTCACCATTCTATTTCTGAGTTATAGTCAGTTCCTACATAGTCTAGCTTTGAGGAATGGAATCTCATTGAGGAACTCTCTAATCATCTTAGCCGGATTCCTTGAGCTCATGCGGACTTCCCCCAAACACCAAAATTGATTAATGCAAAGCCTCTTTGACATGATTGTTCCTCAATCTCCTGCTATGGGGCAAGAAGTTACTTTGCATGGTTTTGATTAGAGTATCATACAACAATGTGAAGAGTTGGCTATCCAAGTTGGTCAAGCCACTGATTAAGAACTATCCCTTAAGTTTTCAATTCAATCCATGATTTTTGACAAAATCCTGTTTTGTGTGGATGATACCCCTCTTTTCATTAGCATCAAAATTGGTGATGTCCAAGTCAAAGGAGCCCTCATTGATAAAGATTCCGACACTTTCATTGCCTCTATAGACTTTATCAAATCTCTAGGCTACTCCACAAGCAACCTTAAGACCACTTGTAGCACGTGCCAAGGATATGACCCAAGGTAAATGTAGTTGGCTTTATGGTGTGCATAACCAACCACTCATTTTTTTTGTTACTAAAATCTGATATCCTTCATTGGCCTACAACAATGATCATGCCGCAAATTGCAGATTGTGTTGCCTTGTTCGTCCGCTCCACCATTCTTTTTCACTCCCACACTCTTCCCACTTGAAGTCATGTCCATTAATTAGGAGCCTCATGCAACTTGTGGCTTGCAACGTGCACGTGACAACGAACCCACTGAAACCATACCCTATCTTCTTCTTGCAAACCCACCTCCCCCTTCCGGAACTCCCACTCAATCGTCTTAAATCTCTCCCACTGCCCCGTAACCCAGCTGCCATCTGGAGAATGATGGCATTACTGATGGAAACTCTACATTTGCAAGTTTAAGTATTATCACAAGTACATTGGAACTATGGTATATGCATATATGAAAATTTATTTCCAAGGCACCTTGAAGGACCATGCATTCAAATGGTTCACCAAACTTGCGACAACTTCTGCACACTATATCGATGATAGTGGAATTTATGAACTTGTTCATGTTGAGAACAGAAGGACCACCTTCTTAGCGTTTGCATTATGGTGCGAACAATGAAAGATGCAACTAGTAGAGCTATGCATGCACTTACTCGACCGCCATATTCTGACTCACACTACATACTTGTGCAGTCTAGGTCTTGCTGTTGCCATTGCACCATGCCACCCTACTTGAAGACTGCTCTTTGGGCCCCCTATTTGTTTTATCCCTCACTGCGTAGCAACCACACCCTCCATTCTCCAATAGTGCAAATTTTAATTGCTACCTTAAAGCCACAACTACACATTGTCCCACAACATAATCCGTTCACTTATTGCTTCAACCACTGTATTACGAACCACAACTATGATGAATCCCTGCTTAACCATCCTTATCGTCATGATGGCGACATACCCTTGTGCCTTGCCACCAATAACTATTTATTTGCCATGCTGGTTCACGCTCTCAACTTGAGTGCCTTGGACATCAATGCAATTTTGCGCTTTGCACAAGCTTACATTGTTTTTTGCATCTCGCTTTCCTCCGTGCAGCACCCAAACACACACTATGCAACTCAAATTTTGCATAGTGCAACATCCACATAGCCTAGCATTTTCACAATGCAGCATCCACACAACTCGACATCCATGCAACCGAATTTGTGCAGCTCAACAAACAACATCGCTCCCTTCACTTCTAATGAGATGGAGTTCTCGCACCTCATGGGGTTGAGGGGAAGTGCCCTTGTGGGATGTGGGAAAATGTTACATGAACCAAATTTGACCATTAATTGTGATGTCGTTCAATGCAACCATTGGAAGGTGAAATGTCACATGTGGAAGCTCAACTGTTTCAACTTCCATAATAGTTCTTTTGCCTTCATGGATTGGCAATATTATCTATACATATTTGTATGTTGATATAACATTAGATAGTGGAAGATGAACAACAATAAATCTCCCTCGAGAGTATGACATGTACAAAACATATAAATTAATAAAACTTCATGTTTTAGTTCTATAATTTCTCTATTTTGACTATTGTTTCATATTGCTTCCTCAAACACACGTAACACATCTAAATCCTCATTTAGAGTGTTGCCACCTCAATACCTCTTGGGATTCAAATTACCTATCCAACAACCATATCTCAACACTTTTGTTCATACCTTCACCTTCTTGAGCGCATCTGCATGAAGACTGAGAGTCGACCTACCTCTCTATTTTGTCCTACACCATTCTTCAATTGCAACTTCCATCCTCCAATAATGCACACTTTGGTTGCTACATCAAAGTTGTAGGCACTCTTAGCAGCCAACAATATAATATGTTCACTTATTGCTTTAACCACAATACTTTGAGCCACAACTATGTTGACTGCTTGTTTAGATATCCTTATTTAAGATAGTCATCCAACCAAATGATCTCAACATCTTCGTTCATACCTTCACCTTCTTAACCGCACTACACCCTCACCTTGCGCCAACTATGGCCACAAGTGAATCCCTTTGCCTTATGACTTTCAACATCGACCATTGGACCCTGCCTCCACCACTTGCTAATGCTTTCCTTTCCCGCCCCCAAAAAAATGTGCTCATTGTCAATGAATCCACCATATGATGGAGTTCTTCAATGAGAAGAGGGAAATGAAACAACTGTCCCATCAATTGTAGTGCAATCTGCCAAACTCCAAATCTATGCCTTACTACCTTTCTGACCTTTAATTCCATACCTATGGCCTAGGTACTAGTTCTCTTTCTTAATCCCCCAAGGAGCGGAGGAGTGATTTGCACTAACCCCAAACTGGCATTCCTTAAGCTGACCATGCACTTCTTACTTGTCTCAACCAAATCATCTGTATGCGGAATTGGAGCTTGTGCCTTTGCATCACTTATCAAGCGGCCACATATTCTTACAAAGACGAGGCTTATGACTCCTTCCTTGGTTGTGGCTGCCTGCAAAATGTGCCATTGATTGTGGAAGATGGGGTTTTTACCCTTTGGCCATGCTGCACCCACTCTTTGATGCCTTTGCACACTTTTTTCAAATCCTCACTTCTTCCCTTGAGGGCATCGATGAATTTCCATGGTCTTGTACAATGCCAACTACTTCTAATCGTGGCCCTCAACACCTTAGACATAACTTGATAGTACTTGATTTGCACTTCACTACCTTAGCTCCCATGACTACATCTTAGGAAAGGATTATTCTCAGTCACATTGTTCATCCCTAGATATCCATACACAGATACTCGTCCACTTCTCGCCTTTTTGAGTTAATGTCGCACCAAGTTGTTAATCCTGGATGTCAAATCACTATTAGCCACATCTTCAAATCTTTGCTTAGGAACCTGTTGAAATGTCCTTGCCATTTGACTCGTATAGCAAATAGTTGTTCCTCGTTCACCTGCACCTTTTAGAAACTATAGCTGTCACCACCATTAAGTTCCTTGGGGAAGGAAATACACATCATTTGATCCACTTTGCTGGATATTCAGTGTAAAATGCAGCTACACAACTGCAAGACAAGCAAATTTGGCTATACTTCAAACTCGTGGTGCCAAAAAAATCAGTTAACCCCCGTAACCATCTCTACCCCAGTAACTTATGCATCTCGACTTCATGATTTTGTTATGGTTTCACTTGCAACTCCTTGTAATGTGCTTTTTAATTCTAAAATTACATTTTAATCGCAGTATTTCACTTTTCCACAGTACTTTTGACTGATTTAAACAGTAGCATAATGTATATATGTTCTTCACCCACTTACAAAATTGTTTATGTGCAATTTATAAGTTTGGCACTTTTTACTTGGCTACTACGCTTCTTTGTGTCAATTTCAATACAAGACTTGTTTCAACTTTTTTGTACCCAATAAGTTGCAACTTGTTTTTAGATTTTTGCATGTCTTTTTCAATCATAATGTTAAGAATCAAAATTGTTGCATTCAACATTCCTAACCCCTATTACCCAACAATTTGTTTCTGTAAACGTGTTTTTGACTTGCAGATGAATTTTGCACTATTGTGTTTCTTTGACAATGGACGTTTGATCGGACTTTAGCTGCATAAACATCTCAAATGTCATCTTTTCTACCACAAGCATTGGCCACCGAAGACCTCAATTTTCTATGAGCGGCTGAATCCACAATTCATCGCTATTGACCACCTTCTCACATTAGCTTTCTCAAATAAATTCACAACTTGCAACTCTCTGATTAGCTCTCCTCACCCCAAGTTTTGTGCACCATTGGCTTGTAAGGTGCACTTGCCTTCCCTGCATGAAGCTCTCCTCCTTCAAGCCTTCTCCAACTATCACAACTTCAACTTCTTTGTGTGCGATGAACTTGTCACACTTCATCTCGGATTATTGAATTTCCTTTTCAGCGTACCTACCAACAGCGAAAATGTGACTCATAATATGTTTGCGGCAGGTGAATAGTTGGAAAGCCTTGTCAAAGCTTATCACGCCGACACTCAAACTACACACATCCACAAGGAGCATCTTTAACAATTGATAAGTGGGCCACTAGCTATTGCCATTTGAGTGACTTCTGGTTGCATCTTTAGCATGCGGGTTGCCAATCATGTTTGCATCCATTTTATACAAAACGCATACTTCTACCAAATAGTAAAATTGGGCTGATTTCCTCCTTGAGTAGTTGGACGACTCCATTATCTATGTTGACGATCTCATCACCCATTTCACCATGGGGCATATTTTCATGCCCATCCTCATATCCACGATGCTTCAATAGGGATATCGTGTTGTGGAGCTTGCTCCTAAATTTGACCCTTGGGGCAAAGATCATCAAGTCTTGGGGTTACATACTTTCCTCAAAAGCTTCCACTTCTCTAACAAGTCACCTTTCTTGTTGCTGATGCCTTGAAAACTCCTTTAGCCTAGTGTCATGTCCCCCTACATATCTGGATGTTGCTACAAGGCCACACTAAAATTCATTTACAGAAGCGTTATTATCTTATCATTCTCAATGGCAATGCACAACCCATTTCTAAAGTGTGCACGAACCTATCCCTGCTTAAAGTATGTTATGAAATTACCAAGCAATTGGTACAGACAAATGCTCTTTCCAAAGAAATGAAATGCAACATTTTGTTTAAATTGCTATCTAGGGGCACATTCTTACATTGACCTACCTTTACCTTGTGGCAGCATCCCAACACAGTGTTTCCAAATACTCATATGAGCTTGACTTGGAAAATGTGTAGTATATGGGGGATAATCCGTTTGATTGGTGGATGATCTCGAAAGGCAGGTTGAGAACAAATAAATCCCCAGTTGGCTGGTTTGTAGGTCACAACAAAGGATTTGTGACCTTATCTAGTGTGGAACTTCTCCTTGTAGCCCGATGCTCTAAATGTCGATGACAAACCCAGAAGTAGCTGCCATAGTTGCCTACCACACTTGTTTCCCACAAATGGCAGCCCACTTCGTCATGGAATCCTAAGGCAAAATAAAGGGTGAAGAGCATGCCTTGGCATTCGCGAAAACCCCAAATTCTTGGTTGCATGACAAATTGCATAGGTTTATGTGGCTTTTGTACAAGAAACACTCACTAGACTTAGTGCCCTGTAGCAACTATCTTCCACTTCTGCTCCATCTTCTTGCACCTCTCCTATCACACCTTCCATCGTTACTACTTCCGTATCCACATTGTGCCTTCCTTCTCCCTTTTCCCATAGGAATCTTCATTTCGTTCCTTGTCTCTACATCAACCCCACCCATTTTGTACACAATCGCAAGCCACACGACATTCTTTTTGCCAGTATCAAATTCCATTTTATTTGTCTCCCACTTTATTTGGTAGCTTCCCTTTCTGAAAAACACTCCGAACTTTATCTTTCATTTGCTTCCACCATTCTGCTAATTACTTCCTCCTCTTTTTGGCGTTGCGTTTGAGCTCTCCTCTGATTGTGTCCTTTCTTTCTAAACTTCCTCCATTTTCCGCAAACGACATTCCCCTTCTACATGGAAGCCTAAGGAAAAAAGAAGGGTGAAGAGTATGATTGGAGAGATTGTATAACAAATCATTTGCACACACCTCAAACTCTACACCACACGAAAAAGTGCACAGGTTCACACCATTCATTTCTAGCAAACACTCATAGGAATCGATGCCCTGCAACAACCATCTTTCACTTTAGCTTCCCCCTCTTCCCATACCTCTCCTGTCCCCTCTTCTGTCGCTACTACTTTTGTGTTTCCCAACTTACTCTATCAAGTGAACATTAGTAAAATTGTTGGGCTTCATGCCTTCGCTTTGGTTGCTAGTGCCCTTAACTTGATTCACTAGCTCAAGCCCCCTTTGTCTCCCTTTTTTGGCAGGCATATCTATTTCATTCTATGTCTTTGTGTCAACCCTACCCATCCTTTACACGACTGCAAGCCTCCACAATTCCTTTCGCTAGTATTCGTCCCCTCTCATCTGACTCACTTCCAATTTCTTTGACAACTTCCCCTTTTTGTCAAACACACATTGAATTTCCTCTTTCATTTGCTTCCACCATTCTCGTGATTACTTCTTGTTCTCTTTGGCATCGCATTTGAGCTCTTTTTTGATTGCGCCATGCCTCCTTCCAGTCCATTTCTTACACAACATTCATTTTTTTAATCATTTCCCGGGTCTACTTTTTCATTTTGCATTCGCATCTAAGTCATTTTCTTGCCATACTCCACCCCATGAACTTCCACCATAGTCACCCCATGGGCCATTTTGCAAACAGATCCTCAACCACAATACTTGCTCCATGTCATCCTCAAAGATGAAGGTATGACTTGGTCCTATAAATTAAAAGTCAATTCTACCATGTTGTGGGATTTGATTGCCAAAGTTTTGATTGTCGGATATCAAAGCCAAGTCCACATGCTTGAAGCACAAATTCAAGATGCCAACACCAAAACCGTGAGATTACATCAATAACTTCAAGTGGATCAAGCCGATCTCCAACAGTGCATGACTGACTTGTGCAATGCGACCTCTCGTAGTACTAGATTTCACACACCCTTCCTACGAATTCCTCCATTCAGAAACCTGGACTATGGAGATCGAGTTGGATACATTTGCTACCATAGTTTTCTACCTTGCCTTATTTGACATAATTTCAACATTGAAGTCAGAGCATGACAATAGTTTGTTCTCTCCGATCATTCAGAGTTCAAGTCTATGATTGAAATTGGGTAGTGCGACATATCAATCTACAATGAACTAGACCCCAAGTATGATGATGTCTCTGCTTTTCTTGAGGACTGTCCAATTTTGATAATGGAAAGATCAATGCCTTCTCGGCCTGCATCTATGTTGTTGCCCCGCTGACTTTTTTGACAATTGATCCACGTAACGAGGACCAAACACCTTTTATGGCATAGCTCCAAACCTATCTTCAAGATTAGACACATTTTATGCTGGTATGCAACCTCAACCTCAATATCCGTGCCACCATAGCCAAGTGGACTTTGTAGCTGCAAGTTTGGCGGGAGGATATTGGCATCCTTAGCATTGAGGCGTGACATCTTTGTACAAATCCTTCCCAATGTCTGATTATTAGGCTGGATAAATGTATATATTTTTAAAAATCCATGTATAAAGCAATTTTGCATAGACCAAGATGGCTTGCAACAGGTGTGGGGTTGGATATGGGTTGGAAGGGATGACACCATTCTTTGTATAATGTAGAATGTAATTAAATATGACACATGTAAAAGTCTGAAATACCCTAATTCATGTATTGTAGTGTATTGAATGTGGAAGTTGGCCTACTCACATTTAGTTTGGTAGATAGGGCAAAAAATCTTTATGTAACACATCTTCTTGGATGTACCTACATTCTGTTATTGTTCTTGCAAAGAAATTAACATATGCTACGCGTTTGATTTGACTTTGTGTTATGTTTATGTTATGTATCTTATGTCCTTATGCTAATTATTACCGATTTACATATTGTGCATTTTTCAATTGATATATATGCTATGGGTTTTGCTTAATCTCTTTGGTATGTCTACATTACACATCTTATGTCCTTATGCTGATTTACATGTTGTGCATTTTTCATTGATATGTATTATTGTTTGTTTTGGTATTGTGTTTTGCAAGCATGTCATTAGAAAAGGCTGATTGATATGCCTAAATAGTGATTTGCTTTCTAGTGTGCATAACCAGATGCTAATAGAGTTCAAAACGCCTATGTCTTGCAGTATTTAGATATGTACAATCACATTTATCTTGTTAAGGTTTGTCATGTTATCACCATGACAAAAGATATGGTCGAATACCTTCCCATATAGGGCCATAAGTGAGCATTTCTTAGGATTCAAAGATAATATTGCTCGTTGATATAGTTTCATGCATTCCTCCAATCCTCTATGGTGTGTAGATACTTCCCCATAGATGGACCAATTGTAAGGATAAACCTTAAAGTTGTTTGTTGCCACCTAATCAAAGATATGGAAAAATATTTGTTGAAATGTGGTTGGGGTGTTATATAATTTGAATGGATCCTATTATAGGCATATATGCCATTATCGACTACTAATGTCATCGTGTTTATCTTCTCTTGCAATATTAATCTGGTTATACCAGCTAATTCCATCCAAATATATATAGATCTCGTGTTTGCCCCTCTCCTATAGAATGGAGTTCGTAAATGGAATAGGCAACGAGTCTTTATCATTACCGTGTTCAAGCTCCCAAAGCTGACGCATATGCGGGTCTAGTTCTTTTTCTTAGATTGATGATGTTGGGGGATACCCATTCACTTGTACTTACCTTGAAAACAGTACCTACCTCTAACATAATGTCAATTTCATCTTATACTTCTCAACATACATTAGGTTCTTTGGTATAATGTTCTCCTCACAAGCTTCACTTCACTAGGTCTTGCAGACATATATGTGGTCCATGAATATATGAAAAGCTGCGACCTTTCATACAAGATATTAGCCGTCATCAACATTGATAAAGTATGTGTGCTACGTGTCCCAAGATTTACATTTATCATGTTTGACCAAATTACTTCATACTTCCTATGTTAGAAAATACGTGGGTTAGTGAGTTGATGATCATCCCCAAATTTGCACTTACTGAAAAGTGTGTCTTCTCGGTTCATGAAGGTAAGCTTCTTGGACATGTTGTTTCAAAGCATGGTTTAAGCATAGATTCTAAAAGGGTAGACTCCATTCTTGCACTTTCATTGCCTAAGTGCAAAAAGGCTATGCAAAGATTCTTTGGAAAAATCAACTTCATAAGGAGATATATTTCAAATTTTGCCATTTTAGCTAAGCCACTTACAGCGATGCTAAAGAAGAATTAGAGCTTCAGCTAGTTCAAAGAAGGTATAAAGAGTTTTGAAGATGTTAAGAAGGCCATAGCTAGTGCTCCTACACTTATAAATCCAGATTTCACAAAAGATTTTATTTTGTATGCATATGCTAACATGGACACCATTTCAGTTATTCTTATGGAACAGAATCATGAGGCTTTGAAGCAGCCAATAGCCTTCTTTAGTCAAGGCTTGGAAGAGTATGAAACAAGGTACTCTTTTGTTGAAAAACATGTGCTTTCATTTATAAGGTATCTTAAAAAGTTTAGGTACTTGTCTAACAATAAAATACACCTAATGGTTTCCCATCTGAGCATCAAGGAGTTCCTTGTGAACAAAGATATAAATGAGAAGAGAGTTGGTTGGATAACCAAGGTAATGGAGTATGATGTGAAAATTAAGCTCAAAAACCTGATTAGGGGCAAAGGACTTTGTGAGCATCTAGCTCAAGACTTGCAAGAATCTAATGAGGTTGTTTTGGTGTCAAATGATGAAGAGGTTGCAGCTGGTCATACCTCACCTTCCAGCTGGTTTCATGACTTGGTAAGCTATCTCCAAGATGGTATTTATCCCTCTCATCTAAGTGCTTTAAAAAGAAGATATTTCAGGTTGCAATCAATTCCATTTTTACCTGTTGATGGTGTTTTGTTCAAGAAAGATATCAATGGCATGTTGCTAAGGTGTATAGAGCCAAGCTAGACCATGATGGACATGGTGGAGGACATTTTTCTGCAAGAACTACAACCCTTAAGATCATGAGAGGTGGGTAGTATTGGCTTAGTATATTTGGTGATTGCCATGCATGGGTTAGGAAGTGCAAACAGTGTCCTATGTTTGTAAGAAAAGTGAAACTTGCAGCCTTACCTCTCCAACCAATAATGGTGGATCAGCCCTTTGTCCAATGGGGATTGGACTTTATTAGTCTCATAAATCTTCCTTCAAGTTCAGGGCATAAATGGATTATAACTGCTACAGATTACTTCACACATTGGACAGAAGCAGTGGCATTGAAAGAAGCAAACAAAATTCTAGATTTATATGAATGTTTGGTTACTAGATTTGGAGTTCTTTCAACTTTTATTTTTGATAATACAATGGCTTTTGTGGGAACTAGGATCAGTCAATGGGCTGTCCAACATGGGGTTTATCTTAGCACTTCATGAAATTATTATCCACAAGGCAATGGCCTTGCTGAATCTACAAATAAGAACCTATTGAAGATCATAAAAAGGACTATTGAAGACAATTAGAGGTCATGGCATCTCAAGTTGAAGTCAGCTCTGTGGGCTAATAGAATCACCTACAAAAGGTCAATAGCCAACTCTTCTTACAAGCTGGTATATGGTAAGGAAGCAAGGTTACCCATTTCTCTTAAGTTTTCTGCTTTAGAACTAATGCATCAACTTGAGTTGCTGGAGAATGGAGATCAGGTATGTTGAGCTTATGCAATTGGAAGAAACAAGAAATCAGTTCATGCTAGCCATGAAAATTCATCAACCACAAGTGAAGAGAGCTTTTGACAAGGGAGATTTTTCACAAAGTTTTAAAGGAGATTTGGTCCTCAAGTGAGATGAGGATCGAGCAAATCCAGGTAGACACACAAAGTTTGATTCCCGTTGGAGTGGCCCATACACAATCTTCATATGCAAATCCCACAATGTCTTCCAACTTACAAAGATAGATGGTCAGGAGCTTCCAATTCCAGTCAATGGGATACATTTAAAACATTGCTATTGAAGAGCAAAGTTCCTTGTACATTGTTTGTTTTCCTCCAAGCGCTGTTCAAGCACATTAGTTTAGTTCTGTTTTGTCTCAAATAAGTGATTTATTTGCACATTTGCTTTGTTTAGTTAGTTTGCCCTGCATTGTGTGTTTTTCTTCTTATTTTGGAAGATGAAGGTTGTCTCATGCCAAGTTAGAAGAGAATTTGCAGTCATGGATCAAATCTATCATTTCTTTGTAAATTCAAATATCATGTATATGGTCTGGGTTCTCCAAGCATAGTGGACGTGCTTCCCTGCGAGTCACTAGAATTGTTGGCCATTTTGGCACACATACCAAGCTTTTGCTTGGTTTGAACAGATGCGCAGGGTCCCAGTTCATGGATGGATCAGATGGCTATGAGCAGGCTCAACATTGAGAGTGGAGGGATCCAAGCAGGTCCAGAAGAAGCCAAAATTTACACATCTTTAACTTTCAGGCCAAGTGTTAGCATTCAATTTTCCTTTGGCAGAAGTTTTCGAAAAAAAAACCGTGGCAAAAGTACAACTCTTATTTCTTTCAGGAGGAATTCTTTTGGGAGTTTTTGTTTCGGTTTTTTTGTTCAAGTACAAGGAATTGTTTCGGACATTTTGTTCGAAGCAATTTCCCCGAAAGGCCAATTTCAATTTTCCCGAAGGGCACATTCCAAAAAAGGCCGAAAGGAATTTTCTCGGAGAAATGACAACTTTTTTGAAGGGTTCTTTTCCTTTGGAAAAGTCCATTCCAAAAAGTCCGAAGGGTCATTTCTTTCAGCCGAAAGGACTTAACTTTTCCAAAGGTCCATTCCAGTTAACCCGAAGAACTTTTCAAAAAGTCCGAAGGGCACATTCCAAAAAAGGCCGAACGGTACAATTCCTTCGAAAAAGGACCAGTGCAATTGTTCCGAAGGGTATACCTCAATTTTTTGAAGGGTCATGTTTTTGGGCAAATGGTCCATTTCAATTCTTCCGAAGGGCAAGAGGACCTTTGCAACTTTCCCGAAGGGTCACTTGTCAAAAATCTGAAGGGTCTTTTCTTGGACGAAAGACCATTTCAAAATTGCCGAAGGGACACTTTCAAAATTGTCGAGGGGTCTGTTCAATTTTTTCGAAGGAATGGGGTCTTTTCAATAGGGCATTTCCAAATTTCCGAAAGGTCCTTTACAAAAAGCCAAAGGGTATTTGCCCTTAGGAAAAAGGGTTCATTCAAAAGCCAAAAGGGACCATTTCAACTTTGCCGAAGGTCATTTTCATAAAACCCAAAGGGTATCTTCAAGGGCACATTTCAAAACTCCGAAGGGTACTTTTCCTTCGGAGAGTTCATTCCAAAATTTCGAAGGACCTTTTCGAAAAGTCCGAAAGGTCCCTTACAACAATTCCGAAGGGACATTTCAGAACGCTGAGGGACATTTACATGAATTCCTTTGGACTTTTTGTCTGAAGGAATTGTCCTTTGACAAAACCCAAAGACATAATTTCCTTCGGACTTTTTGTCCGAAGGAATTGTTCAAGCCGAAAGAAAGACAAAAATTTCGAAAGCAAAAGGTCCATTTCGATAACCCGAGGGGCAATTTGCAAAAGTTTCGAGGACATGAATTCCTTTGGACTTTTTGTCCGAAGGAATTGTCCATTGCAAAAAGTCCGAAAGGTCCCTTACAACAATTCCGAAGGGACATTTCAGAAGGTCGAGGGGCATTTACATGAATTGCTTCGAACTTTTTGTTCGAAGGAATTGTCCATTGCAAAAAATCTGAAGGCCAAAAATCCAAAGACATGAAATCCTTCGGACAAATTGTCTGAAGGAAAAGGCTGGAAGGAAAAGTCGAGAGGAAGGAATGAAGAGAAAAGTCTCGGACAAATTGTGCGTAAGAATAGACAAAAGCAATTCCAGCGGGAAAGGACTAGGGAAAAATACCGAAAGAATAATAGCCCAAAGGAATACATGCAAAAACGAAAGGCGAAGGATTTCGACAGACAATCAGAAGATCAATGCAGTCTATAGAATACATGCAGAACATGCAAAGTGGCCCAAGTAGGATTAGATTACTTTAAAGAGCAAGCCAAATAATAAATGCAATAATCAAATTATTCACAGACATGCAGCTGCTTTCAAGCATAGCTCTCTCAGTTCCAGAAGGGAGATTCGAATGCATGGAGGGCTCGAAGATTTTAACGTTGGATGGCTGTTCAAGGAGAGCTTAACATAGAATTTCATGCATGCACTCTTATTTATCTTGTTAATCAAGCATTTTCAAACACTTCAAACTCAACTTCAAGTGGAGTTTTCTCTTTGAAGATTGGAGTAGTATCATGCATGAAGAGAGTTGAATTACCAAAGATCCATGCACGTTTGATGTATTTTGAAGAATTTAATGATTATTCTAAATAATGATTATGAGATGGGCTCGCTATTCTTTTCAACGCCAAAGAGCTTTTCATGCAAAAGACAAAAGACAAAAAGATATTATTTGAAGGCTTAGTTATCTTCTGATAGCTGAAGTTGGACTTGTGAGATGTGGGAGTTGATCTCCTCTTCTATTTTCAGTGCTAATCTCTTGGCTTTTGTATGCTTTTTTACATAAGTTGGTTTTTTAGCCTTGAATTAGAATCCCTTTTTTGGCAAGATTAGACTCTGCCAAAATTTGAGTTTTGTAACCTTTTCAGATAAATGGGATTGTTTTCAGATTCCAGAATGCTGGTATAGTGTATTTATATCAGTGACTTGCATATGTGATAGAAGTTTTTTCCTTATCAAGTCCTGATTCTTACCTAGTTAGTAGTTGATTAGATTATGCAGGTCATGTTCTGTGTTTGATGTCTTTTGGCTAAATTTACAACGAATGTAAGTGGCTGGTTAGTGCTTTGAATTAGGCCTATTCCATCATTTTCTTCAAGCTTTGATCACCAGACAAAACCTTTTCATGAAATACTAATGCATAGGAGTCAATTGGAGTTGAAAGTTCAGTCTTTTTCTTGTCTAATCAATGTTTTTAAGAGCTCAAATTGAGTGGATGAACCAAAATACAGGTGTATCACCATCATTAGATAGGGTTTTTTCTTTTAATTTTCCCGTTTTTTCTTTTCCGTTTGTAGCGTAGAGTAGAGATCCTAATTGATACACCAAAGGAGCTAGCCCTTAGAATCTAGAGACTCAATCCGCTGATTAGGCCACCCACAGTGTAGGATTGTTTCCATGTTTCAACAGACTGTGAAGGCCTAAAACTACCTTCACAAGGGTGTGAATTTGATTGACAACAGGGTTCTCTAAGCTAGATGTTAATATTTTTAGATGTTTATATTTATAGTTATTTTTAGATGTTAATTTTCCCTTGCTTTGTCTTGCACATCTCTGTGATGATCCCATTCTCTTTCCCAAGCAATCAAAATTCCCTGTCGAATTTTTTGAAAATTTTCTTTGCACATAAGTCATTCTTGTCTTTCTGTACAAACTAGTTATTGGCTACCCTTAGTAGGTTCATCAAAAATTGCTAGAGCTAATAATTTGTATTAGCTTGACCATTGGAAATTGAAAGGGTTATACTTGTATGGCAATGTCGAACTGGGTCTTGATTGCCATCCCATTTAAATCTAGGCAAATTTTGTCGATCTCCTTGTGTTAGGATTGCCATGAGGACTATTTGTTTTTGCGGTCTTACCTTTCAATCAAGCAAACCTTGCCTAACTTATATTTGTCATTTGGCTTGCAATCCTCTCCTCCTTTGGTAGGACAAGGTCGACTGTACATGGGTCTTAGCACTACTGCTCCCACTCTCCACTTCTCAATCCCATAAGGTCTAGTTAGGACTTGCGTCTTCCTCTTCCTAGTTGCTATTTTGATGTCAACCTTAGCTTTGTCAACGGTAGCTTCCTTGTTGACCCTCTCATGGTTTGGTCCACCTCCATTGACCGTTCTTCTACATCGTGTTCTGCTATTGTTATTTCAACATGGACCGCCATCTCATCTCACATTTGATCTAAGTCAACCATGAATTGTGGTACTAACTTGTTTAATGTTTTTGCCAATATTTGTTTTCTTATCTCCATTAATCTTGTGGGTCCTCTAATATTAACGATCCTTTCAGGACTCCATACTTTAGGTATTACTCAGTTCTTGTGACTTTTGAAAACAAAACTCATCATTTTCTTTGTGTCTGCTAAGTATCTGTCTACCTCTTGTTTTCTTTCCATGTGGTCTTCATAGAGTTGATAGATGTGTTTGACACTTTGCTTCTTGGTGTTGTTCTTCTTTGTGATTTTGCAAATCAAGGTAGCACAGGCAAATAACCACAACAAAGTAATCATTAATGTCTTGATATATTCATTTCACCCAAGGTTTAAGGCCACTTGGTTGTTGGAAACCTGGGTGTTGTAGATTTCCTAGAGAATTTAGTTGTTCACAACCAAATTCCAGAGTAGACTTGAGTTTTGTTGCCAACTCATCCTCTAGATCTTATTAGCTTCATGTATGTCAACTTCTTGACCCATCTATATTTTTCCAAAAAAATTAACTATGGTTTTCAATTTTCTCCTTTTCAATGACACACAAGACAAACAATAAACAAACGATATATATTTTATGTAGTTAACCCTTAGCCAAGACTATTGATGTAAACACCACCGAGCTACTGTACTCCATCATTGCATGGCATTCATCCATATCACAGTAGATGAATATATGAGAGAGAGAGAGAGAGAGAGAGAGAGAGGGAGAAAGAGGGAGAGAGTAAATTGCATTTTTGGAGCTTTTGCTTTTTTGCTAAAATTTTGGAATTGTACTTGTATCAACTGCATCTGCCTGCAAGCTGATAAAGTGTGGTTTGCCCAACTTATGCCCCTCAAGCAAGACTCGCCGTTTGAAGCAGCTTGAAGAAGAAATGCAGAATGTGTAGTCCCATGAGGTACAGAAGGCTGTGGATGTAGAAGCACATGCAAAAACAATCCATCCACAAAATAGAAGCCTATCGACAACTCATCATCTACAAAATCCAGTCGGCAACTCATGATCATCAACTAAGCCAATTGACAACATTAACATCATCATCAACCAAGCATGTTGGCAGCAATAATGCCATCATTAAGCAAGCCTTTTGATAACATCAACGACATCATCAACTAACCTTGTTGTCAGCAACAACGTCATTGTTAACCAAGCCTTTTGACAACATCAATATCATTATCAACCAAACCTGTTGGCAAAATCTCTCTGGGCAATCATCAAGGATAGAAGGCGGTGTGCCAAATCATCCAAGTCATCCACAGGCCTTCTCAAGAGAAGGTCAAAGCATAGCAAGAAGAGCACAACTATCCACAAAATAAATGTTTGTTAGATTGGAACCAAGACATCGTAAGGAGTAAGGACGGTCTCATTTGCTAGGAGCAAGGATAACAATCAATGTGGTGCAACTATCCACGAATGACAAGCAATGACATTTCCATTTTCCATAAATCTATCGATGGAAATTAACCTCAAGAACAAATGCAACTCATCATCACATCATATACCCATTCAGAGACAACACAACATCAGGCAGGTAATTCACACTAACACAAGCAGGGACATTTTTTTCCTGAAAACTAGAAATAGAGTTTTGTGAATAAACTCTTATCCTCAATTACTCCCAACATGTGAATCTAAGAGTCTGTTGTTCAAACCCTAGCGTCCTTATGATCCAATCCACCCTTGACTTGACCAGATTTGAAAGATTTGACATCAAACTTCCAAAATTGAAAACTTGGATCAATCCCTTGCTAGAAGACCTAACACTCCTTTCGGCTCCACAAATCACTCTTGTGCTTCACAAAAACTGGGGTTGTCAATCCTAATGCTCTAGTACCATGTTTGAATTAATAATGTGCCCAATCATATTAACAATTAATGCAGATTATTGAGAAAATGATCATCCAACTACTTTACTCCAATATTGTATATCATTTATGTATAAGCATCACCATAGAACAATAGTTGAGAAAGAAAGAAATTATATTAATGTCCACATATGACCAAAATTAGGTCAAGGGGACTTTAGATTACATCCAATTACAATAGAAAGAGCTGTTAGTAATTACTATCCTTATCATTCAAAACTTTCCCTAGAACAGTCAAAATCCCTACACTTGATCAACTTGTGGAATTAGCACTATCAAAGCATGGATAAAGGGGGTATGTAGGCAGTCAAGTACCCAAATACAGTCATAATGAAGACCTACAGCAATGATAATCAATTTTGTTCACAAGAATGATACGTTGAAATAGGAAAGGTCTTTGTCAAGTTTTAGTAACAAATGCTTATTATCAAAAGGAGATCTACGTTCAAACAAACAAGCTAGCTTCTAAGTGCATGAAAGGTCTCCTACAGTCTTCTCTTTGAACTTCTACAACCATCATATAGAGCATACAGTTCATTCAGGGGCAGGACACCTAAAGCAAGTTCAAAGGCCATATCTCCTTTTCGAAATATCATATACAGTTATAAAGCTATAGGCCTGTAGGTTCGCTTGCAAAAGCAAGAATTGTTTCAGGTTAAGAGATGGACAATTTTCTTAGAGGGAAAGAGTTTTCGAAGGACTTTGTAAAGAGTCCAAAAGAATGTCACAGTGATCATTTACAAAGGTTTATTTCCTTCGGACTTTTTGTCCGAAGGAAAGGAAACGGTCACTTGGCTATCCAAAGGACTTTTCAAATAGCCCGAAGGCATTTCTCAAAGAAATAGGACACTTTGCAAAAATTCAAAGGGCACCTGCTCTTCGGAAATGACCATTTGAAGAAATCCGAGTGCCATGTGCCCTTCTGGAAGGAGTTGATTTCCTTCAGACTTTTTGTCCGAAGGAAATCAGGAGACAAAAAATCCAAAGTGTCGGACAATAAGTCTGAAAGAATTCAAAGGGGCAGTTCTTTGGCGGGAAAATGACAAAGGACTCTTTCAAAAAGCCGAAAGGGCATGTGCCCTTTGGGAGGGATCATTTCAAAAATCCCGAAGGGTAGGTACCCCTTGAGAAAAGTTGAAAGGCCATTTCGAAAATCCGAAGGGCATGTGCCCTTCTGAAGGGTCATCAACAAGAATTTCGAAGGGCATTTGCCCTTCGAAAAGGCTCATTTTAAGGCTGAAAGGTCATTTATAAGCTTCTAGAGGACAATTTCAAAAATCTCGAAGGGCACCTGCCCTTCGGGAAGGTACACTTCAAGTTTGGAAGGGACATTTTCAAGAATCTCGAAGGGCATCTGCCCTTCGGGAAAGACGATTACAAAAAGTCCAAAACATAACACTTTGTAAAAATTCCGAGGACTTTGAACGACCATTCGAAGGGACAAAAGTCCAAAGGAATTCGTTCGGAAAAGTTATTGGCCAAATAAGAAAGTGCGTGGAAGATTTTACATTTACAATTTGTCCAAAGGATTTCTTTGGAAGACTTGGACAAGACAAAAGTCCGCAGAAAAAGAATGCCGAAGGAAATGAAAGGAGGCCTAAAGACGAAAGTCTTAAGCAATTCTCGCGGACTTTTTGTCCGTGGGAAATTGATTGTGGATAGACCAATTAGAAAACACAACAATAAGCCCGATGAGAATAGACAAAGGTCTAGGAAAGGAACTCGAAGAGAATGAATGGAAAACACACAGGGAGATCTCTAAAGGAAAGATAAAGTCCACATGTTGAAAATCCATAAATAGATAAAATCCGAGGGAAATGCATGCACAGAAACAAGGGAACTGAGAGCAGAATGCCCGGAAATAGCAAACGATTCAGTCTAAATGTATCTCACTCACAAGAGCCTTATCCATGCAAGTACATGCTATTTTCGGATGATTGGTCAAAACTTCAGTTGACTGGTTGTTAAAGTCATGCTTCTCCATGGTTTGACTAGTCAACCACATGCATCCAAACGTTCCAGCTCATCTTCCAGCTCAGTTTAAGCTTGACTTCTAATCTTGGTGTTCTCACGTTGCAAGGCTCTCAACGTTCCAGTTCCAATAGTCCAAGTGGAGTTGACTGGACAAATTCGTTGCACATCTTCCTTGTTTTCCATGCAACGAGAATATCTTTCTCCAGCTCAACTTTCAAACGAACTAGATGGAGTTCTTTATTTAGAAATTTTGGTGTAATCTTCCATGCAAAGGAGAAGTTGACTTTCAACAGGCCCACTGTCCACACCTCTACGCCAGCCTTGGTCATGCATGTTTGAAGATTTTGGAGGATGTATTATTTATTTTAAGATTAATCTTTCAAACTTGGCCTTACCACTTATTTTCTACGCCAATGTTTGAAAAGGCATGCATTTTTGTAAACAAAAGGATTTTTTTTGAATATTCTATATTGTAAAAAGGTGTTAAGCCTTGGTTAATTAACCAAGACTAACCCTTTCCTCTTTTAGAATTGCACATAAGGCTATTTCAGGTTTTGGAAAAGTCTATTTATTGGCTTAGTCAAGCCATTGAAAAGGGGCCCTGAAGTTTGAAAGAAGAAATTGTACGCTGGATCAGTCATCAATAAAGAAATTATTCTGAATCTAAGTTTTTGACAAGAGATAGTGTGTAATCTGATTTTGCATCAGCATATAAGTGAGATTTATCTCCTTTTGCAGGTCCCTTTCTCACCTATCTCTTCCTTTCTCACCCTTTTGCAGGGCATTTGAAGAGGTTTCCAACCCTTCATCTAAAATATTTATGCTTAAGGACAGAATTATAGATTTCATTTGATCATATGTGTGCATTAATTTCAGTGACTTCAGAGGGTTTTGACAATTCAGGGGTATCATCCGCTTTTAATTATTTTTCCCTTTTCAGTTTCCTTCTCCCTTTTCACCCCAAAAATCACAAAAATCATAGTAGTCAAGTTTATTGAAAAAATTTAAAGGGAACCAACTCTCTCTGGAGGTTCTTCTCATCAAAGAGTCACCCACGCTCAAAGAAGTTTCAATTGTATTAGCTGGAGTGAGGGTGTGCTTTGCACATCTTCAAATAGGGTGCACTCTAGAGTGATAACAAGTGCTAGGGTAAAGGACCCTAGGATAAAATACGAACTAAATACAAAGAACCAAAGCACTGATGGGGATAAACCCAAAGCAGTGAAGCCCCAACCCACGTGGTTAAGCTACTGATATAAATAGTCATGTGGGGAGAGCAAGATCCCCCAAAGAGCATACAATGAGTACCATCCCATCATTTTTCACTTTATTGGTTGTGTACAATAGATGCCAGAATACCACCTATTTATGTGCCTCCCATTAGGGTCAGCTTTATGTTAAGCGAGCGCAACCCCACTTTAAGTTTTCCAAGGTTCAGGTACCTACAGGGTAGGTACACACACATCATCCAAGGGTTCACCATACAAGCTTGGTGTCTCTTGGGAATACAAACCAGAGATTAAGGAAACCCCAACAAGTTAGGATAAAATAAGGTGCATTTAACACCAACAAGTGTGCTGCAATGTATTGCAGAAGATTTAACTTACAACAGCAGAAAATAAAAACAAGAATCATCGGGACAAGAACGCATGTTACATAAGCATAAACATCATGCATAAAACAGAGATGAGAATATGCAGTGATCGAGGCATTTTATTCTTTAAACAAAATATCTCTCGGTACAAAGAATGAAAGCCCACAAGGACCATTGTTGTCTCCTGATTCCCCACAAGCTTCCATGCTCTACATCTCCTTTATACAAAATGCACAGATTACTGAAACGTTCAAATTTTCACCTTCCCCAAAATAGTGCCAGTAAAATCAAAACATACGCTACTAAAGACAATGTTTACAACCAAAAAGTAATTTAACTGCTGCTGGCTGGTTGGACGTGCAACAGTATTTTTAACACTGTTATAGCTAACATCCAAGCACCCATTGCTCCTCACAGTTAAACATCATGAAACATCAAAATTGAAACCATTGAAGCTATACACAACACCACCAACAGTAGCACATGCACATCCTCTTCCAGCCAGAACCCACAGAGTGATCACAATAGGCTTGCCATCTCTTCTAGCGATGGAAGCCATGATTTACAAGTTGTTCCAAGGTGCAAATTTAACTCAGAAAAATCTTTTGGGCACTCCAAAAAATGTTCACAATGCGTGGAGGCAAGCCATAAACTCCTTTTCAGTTACCTTTTCAAATGTGCATTATTGGTTCCTCCCTCCTCAAAACAACATATCACTTCCGGTAGTTACAAAGTGTGCTTCATTGCAGCCCTACCCTGCAGTCCAAGCAAACAATTTCTGCTATCTGAGATTATTTAACTGGTGCAGTCCAATAAACAACTTTTAATTCATTGGCTGCAGAACTAACTTTAAAATTAGAAGAGCTAAGTGCGACTTGCTATTTATAAGTTTTGTTCATTTTCTCTTCTTCCCCCAATATATGCATCAGTCAGAAAAAATATGCATACGTTCTTTGAATTATCACCAAAATATTTAAATAGGAAACAAAATTAATTAACACATGCAAGAACCCTTTATAAAATCTCCTGAAAATGCTTACGCTCTAGGATCCACAAATTTTAGACAATTCTCTTTATCGCTCTTCATTGTTATTTTGTATAGATCCATTACCACCTTTGTTTGTGGCACAATGCTTTACTTTGTCTTATGTACTTTAGCTTCTTGGATTCTCTTTCCTTGAACTTTCTATTGCTAATGGTTGTATCCTCGAGTCCCATTGATCTACTTTTGGCCATCCGTGGACATTAATATAGTTTCTTTCTTTCTCTAACTAAATTTTATGGAGTCATGGGAACCAATATTCCATATCGTACTAGTCTTCAACATGTGCATTTGTAGAAGACTCCAATACTTCCATGATTCATTGGCATCAATCTCCTAAGAAGCCACTCCGGTTTGAATGGTTAAATGATACAGAATGGCCACAAAACTTTGTTCAAAAGTTTAAAGGTCCACTAAAGCTCTGATACCATGTTAAAAAACTGATTGGGCTGCAATTTACTGCATAAAATTTGTCTTACAGCAGCAGCAAATAAGAACAAGGATTTCCATGAGAAGAAAACATAATTACATAAGCATAATAAAACAAATAGACAAATATGGAGGAATTGAGACGTTTTATTCATAAAACAATTTCACCCTAGGTACACAGAACGTGCACAAGGGGAGTCAATGTCTTGATTCCCAACAAGCTTCCTTTGTCTACCTTTCCTTTATACAAAATGGCTAGATAGCTGTAATCGTCAGATTTTTACCTTCTCAGAAAAAGTACTAATAAACATTTAAATGTACGCCACTAAAGACACTGTTTACAACCAAATAAATAATGTAACCACTGCTGATTGTTTGGCTATGCAGCTTTACTTTGAACAAAGAGTTGATGACATCGGAACTAGTATCTCACATGGGTTAAGACTTGAAATGACTAACACGACCAAAAATATAGATATGAAATACAAACAGAAATATTTATATATACAGAACAACAGAGAACCATCTATTGTCTATCATAGTCGTCACAATATACGAGAACTTAAACAATTGGAAAGTAGATTTTTTTGATTGATATATGGAAATATTATGTACATGGTCTCCAATGCAGGCTATATTCAGTAAGATCTGACAATAGACTTGATGGAAATACCTAATCACCTCATTACAATACATACAAATGGGAAAGGGAGGGGGTGGGTGCGACAGTTGACCTCAACAATTATGATGTCAACCACCCACATAACCAAAATTTAAATTAACTCATAACTCAAAAGTACACCATAATGTAAGTACCAAAAATAGGATTTATTATGTGTATATAATGATGACACAACATGCTCTATACTTTTAACCAAAGTCCAGTAGGAATTTGCAGTAGCACTCACATGCAAAGCAATTTGTTTGCATCGTGTTCTCAGTGACATCTAGTCAGACGATGTGTATTCAAAAACTCTGTTTTGTGACAATCTATGTGCCATTCCGCTCTCAAAGTATTTGGTTTTCCATGCATGAATTGAACACACTGAAATTCATCAATTATTTTGGGAGAAAGTAGGCATTAAAGTAGTTGATTTGGTTTTATGTCCTATAGAAGAACACATTTCGAATATTTTTACCATGGCTTATGGTTGAAAAGAGTTTCAAAAACTCAGACCTCCTTGTTGAAAAATTAAATATTATAAGAGGCTTGTAAGAATAAAATTTTTCTTCTATTTAAAGTTTTATAATATTGGAAAATATACTAACATAGCTAGGCATTGCATGTATTATGTTTTTAGCTTTAATTTATGTTCGTGCATCTTAGTAAGGTTACAACTATAAATGTGTGTTAGAGGATTCGAGCAATTTTGTGATTCACTAATCTCTATGTTCCATGTTAATTTTTTTCTTGCATCTAGATTGTTCACGGTGGGAATATAATAACTGTTGTTTTATTGCTATCTTTATCTCTGTTTTCTCATGTTTTCCGTATTTTACTTAGCTATGTCTTGTATTTCTGTATTTGGTTCAAGTTCTGGATTTCTAATATGTGTTCTGTTTGTGCAGATGACAGAGCCAATTATCGAAGCAGGACTGTATCCTTATTCTAGTATTTTCTATGGTTAATTAAATTTACTTTTTGCTTTTTACTCCTTTTTCATTGATTTAATAGAATTGGCAGGTTTGATCATCACTTTACATGGGGGTAGGGAGAACAAACTTCGGAAATGTAAGTTCACATTCTAAGTTCTCCCTAGCCGTTGGGTACTTGATTTTTCTGAACTTCTTTCCATGCCTAGGATATGGGCTGCATGTTATAAATGCTAAGCAACACCCTTCTTCTGAAGAGATGGGACAAAATAAATACATCTGATGATTACAGTTGCAATTTGTGATGTTTTCCTTGGTTCATCACAAGTAATTAACATTATTGGATGTGAATTGCAATCAAAGCTAAAATTTTTGCACCTTTTTTACTATTTAGTCAACCACTCCTTTTGTTCCAACCTCTTGTTGTTATCTTCTATTCTCTAGGTCTTTTTCCTCCACGTATCCTAGTACTTCTAAGTTTATTCAATCTCTCTTCGTACATAAGACAGTATTTTCTCGTCGTTATGTACTTTTTAGAGCATTATTATCTACAAGGGCAAGGGCCTCAACAGAATCCCTTGTTTTAACTAAAAAAAAAAATCAATTGGTTCAGATTGTACATACATAGAGTAAATGTCATATGTCATATCTTTGTGTACACCAAATAGAATAGAAGGGGGTACTATATGTAATCAAGCACATCACAGACAGTAAAAGTTAAGTAACCCTACTTTATGATGGGTTCTTGGAACCCCTTTGTAATTCAAACTTCGCAAGCACCTCTAACCTCCCTAAGATTTACATGTGAACCCTATGTGACAATGACCTTTGTCAAACTATGTTGGGCATTCCCAAGTGTTATTTTTTTAGAGTTTTGGGCAATTTTTTACTTAAGTTTTTCATTATTTTCTTAAATTTTTAATATTAATTTTAATTTAAAAATAATTTCTTTTCTTAGGGGCTAGGTCTACCCTTTACAAGTGATGATGGGCCGAGTCTTTATAGAGATTTGGGTAATTTTCTTTTTAAATTTTGTCATTAGTTATTACATAAAATATCTATGATGATGTTTTACTGTCTTTTAAACTAAATTGGTTTGTAACATTTATTTAAAGGTTTAGCCATTATATATGAGACAAATTAAAACCTCATGGATATGTCCAGCTCCTGTTTTATAACTAATATAATTGATAATGCTGATGACAAGGAAAGGTGGTCTGAGCCACAAGCCATAAGAACTGCCAATGTTGGAGAACAAGACAAGCCTTCTCCCTGAACTGTGCTCGCTAGAGACTACTTTTTCTTCTTCTGACAGGATTGTGGGGGGGCGGGGGTTGTCAATTGGTGTCTATTTGGGGCCTAGCACATAATTCCAGCTAGTTCCCTTTGGCAATGAGAACATAAGACATCAACCACCAAGGTGTTGCCATAGTTACCTAAGTCTTTGGGGATAAGGAGGATGGGGTTTCCTGGGGAAGAAAACATTTCCCAGACTTTGGGGTGGGGGGGACAGGATGACTATTAAAACAATATATAAAAATTTATATTTAAATGATTTAAATTTATTCAATGAAATATAGGTGTTTAACCTTATTTAATATTTTATAGGGTACTTTTGGTATTTGGGTTCATTGCTTTTGTAAAAATAACTTTTTTTGGGGCGGGGGGGGGGGGGGGGGGCGGGTGCTGTTTTGAAGTAAAAGTGTTGGAAAAAATAAAATAAAATAAAATTAGGGATGTCCCCTCCAAGTCCCCAAGTCCTTGAAATGTTCAATTTGTATGGGATGGCACCAAAATCTAGGGATGTGACCTTGTGTAACACTAGGTCGCACAAATATTCACATCCAATAGCTTCAAGAGGGTGTGAGTGGGGCCATTGCATATTTCCACGAAGGAGAGTTTGCCATTACCAAGGATCATCCACTTTGCCACAGTCCAATCGCCAACTTTCCTAGCTTGCTTTCCATGATGAGGTTTTGTAGCCGAGTTAGAATTAGGAGCAAGAGAAGGGGCGTTGTCTTGAAGCGCTAAAGAAGTCTCGTGACTCTCCCATTTTGCGGGTTTCCTTCCAAGTTTTCCCTTGTGCTTAGGGAGAGGATAAATTGTTGGGAAATTAACTAGTTTATTTTATATGGTTAGTATTATATTGTTAAGATATTTCTCAAGTCTTATTTAGTAGGGTTGTTAGGAGCATAGTTCAAAAAATCTTGTTCTTGGCGATTTCTCGGGAGGGCAAAATTTGAACCGGATCTCGGATCTTCGGAATTTCTCGTCATCTTTCGGCAACTTTATCGCTACTTTAAAAAACATATAAATTCATAAAATAAACTTGAATTAAATGTAAAACATTGTTAAATGACATGAGAAATGAATGTAGAGAATGCCATAGGCCCATAAGTATATTTTCTATCAATGTGAGATCAAAGAAGAGTACAATAGTAACAATACTACAAAGTTACAAACTGCAATGCTCAGAGAGTCATGAAATATCAAATATACATATTATCTTTCATCTCTAGCACCTAGAATAAGTTTGATGTGGCTGCCTAATGGAAGTGGAAGGTAAAAATTCTTCCTCTCCAATGCCAACATTATTCGCAAAGCCACATGTATCATCTATGGTCCTCATCAACACCACCTGATACCTCTACTACCCCAGGTGCTATTGCAAACTACCAAATTGCGGAGGCTGTGCACAATCCAATAATGGCATCGGGTGGTGAATTGCAAATTGCAATAAGGGAGCTGTAATATGTATGATTGTAAAATACTAATATGAGGGCACGTTTTCTAGTTTTCACTTAATAGTCTTCTATTTGTGGCTTGTGCAAAAGAAGAATGACGAACTGCGAGTGCATATTAACCATGGAATGAGAAAATCACGATAAAATAATCTGCAGTTTACTTTTTAAATTTTAATGCATTGACTTTTTTTGTACTAGCTGAGAAAGGGGAGTTTCTCGGCAAAAATTGTTGAGAAAACTAGGGCTTCTCATCTTGAGAGAAACAGCTCGGTATCTCGGCTGCTAGCTATACTGTGAAATTTGCCAAGAAACGATGAGAAATCGCTGAGATTTGAAACCATGGTTAGGAGGTTTATGGGAGGTTGGCAGGATACCTATAGATGGGTGTGAGGTTGAGAGAATAGAGGGATTGATAAAGTTGCTCCCTAAATAACAAGAACACAACACTGTATAAATTTGTCGAGTGTTTGAATATTAAAACTAAGGAGCGTGTTATGTGAATCTTTTTATTATGTCGCATATTAGTATTTAATGTGTTTTATAGTATTATAACTTTGACCAAAAACATCATTTGGTAACATAGCAGGTTAGATCAGGGGATTTGAGAGCCCGTGAGAGGCAAAGAGAGTCAATGGGCTGTTGATAAAGGGACAGCTCGACTATGTAGTTCCCCTGATTAATGAAAGCTTTATGTGTTAATTTGTATGTAGTTTAGTTTAGGAGCCATTAGTTTAGTTTTATGTGTGTTTAGAATAGTTTGCATTAGAAAGAATGAGTGTTTGAAAAGAATTGGTGGCTGCTCATTCATTATTGTTGAAGGGCAAGACGAGATTTGTTTTGTGATAGATCCAAGGGTGCTTTGCAGAGAAATAAAGGAGACATTTCAAAGTCGTCCCTAAATTCGATATAGCTTTTAGTAAAATAAATGTATCTTTTGCATCTGGTATTGGATTGAGGCCATTGTTTTTTTGTTGGAAGGTAAAAAGAACTCTTTTATTTATATGAAACAATCCCCAATACATATATAACATGCGAGGAATAAGTAGTTGTTTGCTTCAACTAGTTGTGCGATGGGCCCTAGACATATTCTTATTTGCACTATGTTATAGCAATACCAGAGTGCAAATAAGAATATGTGTAGGGCCCATCGCACAACTAGTTGAAGCAAACAACAACTTATTCCTCGCATGCTTACACCTAGAACCGTATGAGATGACTAAGATACTTAACCAAGAGTAAACACATATAAAGGATTTTATAGGGAAGTATGTTGCCATTAGTGAATATGCAGTTCGGGGTGTATCGGTGTGCAAGTGCACATGGATAAACTCCGAACTCCATAGAAGGCACTTGTCTTCCTTATAAGACCATTTAGGGGTCCTTAACCCTAGTTAAGTGTCCCGTCCCTCTTATTACGATCTGGTTCATTCATTTGGGTGATTACCTAGTTTCTTCCTGATGGCACTGAAAACTAGAGTGGGCAATCTTGCACACCCAAGTCAACATTCAGCTTTAATAGGTTTGCTGGATGAGAATGAGGTTTCGCTGTCAAATGAGTTGTCTAAGATTCCAGACATCATTCTCATTAAGCAACAAGAAATAGAAGCACACCATTGGAACTATCATCAGCATGCAACAATTACCATGAGAGGATTAGCATCAAGCATTCAAGGAGACATTCACAAATCAGTAGTACTAGAGGTGTTATAGGCAATTGAATAGGTGCTACCCATCGAGATTGCATATCTAAATCTTGGGTTTGGGTCCTCGCATCATCGTGCCACTACCATTAGCACTTAGAGTCAACCCATGCTAAACAAAAGGTACAATGACAGCTTCACATGTTAATCTTTGCAACCAATAAAAAAAATTAATTAATTAACTATAAATGATCATTTATTACATAAGCGAGAGCTCTTTCCTTTTATATGTGAAAAGTGATTTATTCATGGGTATGAAAAATAGTGCTACCTGCTGGAATTAGATAGCCTAATTCCAAGCTTAGGGTCATCACACTTCATAATCTTTTCCCCTTAGCTTAAGATTTGTTCACTTACCATAATAGAAGGTAAGGATGTAATCATAATCATTAACAAATCAGATTCTAGATGTTTGTTTTTAATCCAAGATCAGCTTATTAATTTATTCCAATTTTTAGTCTTTCATCAATGAAAAGACTATTGAGGAGTATCCATTTTACCAATTGACGTCAAGAGAGTGTTAACACTACCAATTCATATCATGATAACCTTCTTTATGCCATTAATCCATAGCCTTATGAATAGTATTTGTGAATGTAACACAGTACCTCCACCATTGCGTTTGTCAATGAACAATGCAAGAGGATACGGTTAGAGATCAGTGTCAAGAGTTATGAGTACCATACTCCACAACTCAACTTCTTGCTCAAGTTAAATCTCATTCACATCATAAATGAACACTCGTATAATTATGTAAGGGGACTCTCATCACAATGCTACCCGTCGAGGTTTATACAACTAACCTCCTACTTAGGGTCCTTGCACCATGCTTCTCTTTTTGATTAATATCATGATATTAAGCAACCAGCTGGATTTAATTCAAAGGATTGGTCCAAGTAGAACCATGCACATAGGTCTTGCAACTTGACCCGACAGTAACCCAACTATTAATTCTTAATTGATACAAATAGTATGATGAACTCGAGGAAATAGATAATAATCACACTTGCCATTTGCTTAAAATTTCCTTATTATGATTTTAGAGCCGGCATAAGTCTTACTGTACTTTCTCTATGAATAGAAGGGAATAACGATAACAGTTCATCTGCTACCATTCTTAAGGATCTGCCAATGTGGAACATACAATGAAATCATTACAGGTATTGCCAACACAATTGTATATACCAGTAAGGCAAGTAACATTATCAAATTCCAGCTCCTTCATAACACACCTTTTCAATGAATTGAATTGGAAAGCTATTGAAACTAATCATATGCAAAGCGTCAAACTGTGTCTAGTTACTTTATGCAATAGCATGCACACAACATTGGACCAGAAACTCCATATAACCCACAACCCATTTCCATATTGTCAACTCCAGCCACAATAAGAGCAACACGTATAAATTCTACAATTACTTAAAACAACTGATGCAAGAAGAGAATTATGACTGTAACAATATGTTTAACCAATAGCATAGCATGGAAGAGAATTAAGAGAGTGAACTTCCTATAAACAACTGTAGGAATATAATTAATCCACTGTAGCACGAAAGAGAATTATAACAATAATTACCAGCCATAAAGGGGCTTGCTTCAGCAACCATACAATCAGTCTCAGCATAGAAGTCCCAAAAGATAACAAAATGAAAACACATCTAAAGATTAAAGCAGCCTCTTAATGGCTGTATATGACTTTTCTTTCTCACGATAGTATATATGAACCACATAACTTGGCTGTAGGTATTGATCAATACTGCTGATTCATTCTAGTATCACATGATACAGATTTGCAAGTAAAGAAGATCATCAATGCAAACTCAACTATGAACCAGCATAAGTATTTCCAACATTTCATCATAATAAGATAAACAATAATAATCTGAAGTTAATACCTGAATGCTGATATGCTATCTCCTGATAAGGATACATCAACATACTCAACATCATGATCGGTACAAATAGGAATATTAGCAATTAGTATCACTTACACAAGATAGATAAAATCAAGAGCATCTAAAGAAAATTAAATTCAATATGAAAGATGGTATTAACTTATCCAAAGACATCCACAAGAATAGTGCATTACCAGTTTCATCCACAAGAGTACCATTGACATGAGAGAGAAATACACCAACAGTAAGAAACCAAACTTGGGTGTGCAGTCTAATGAGCCCATCCATATGGTGCCCCTAACCACCCCATCCATTGGCTGGATGGTGGATTCGGCAACATAATAAGCAAGGAGGTTGAGAACTCAACAGGGATTCTAAGCCACTGACCCGATTCACACAACAGACAACTGGCAACAAGAATTTCAACAACAGTCACAAACCAAATGATCACGAAAAGAATGCTGAGCAATCAAAGGAACCTTGCACAACTCAAAATAGCCTATTGACATTAATGTGAAGCCTATATAAACAAATTTGAGTCGGGTTTGAATCTATAGGTTCCGAAAGGGCACACTTGGAACCCATACAGGTGGTTCAACTCAGCCAAGGGGCTATTTTCAGCAAGCAGGAATGATTTATAATGAATTTAAATCATTGTTCTGAATGGGTTAGCATCCTCATGGTTTCAACATAAAACTGAAATAAACAACTCCGTACAGCCATCAAGAGGCCTTGGATGATTCATAAACCAAGAACAACATCAATGACAGGTTCCCAACATTAACTCAATTAATGACGGATTAAATCAAGCATACAATTAAACCCAATGTATAATAATAGAGACCCAATTCTGAACAGCAATTGAAGTAAACCTTCCATGTTTACAACAGCCCACTAACACAAATTGACAACAACTTCCTCTCAATGGTTATGAAAAATCACAACTCGATTATAGCTTTTCATTAAATATCAAATGCAACCCTCATCCCATAACCAGCTGTACACAGTCAACATAAACCTCACTAATATCCCCAAGTTGAATTTGTGCAACAATCATGAGCAAATCGAGTGGAAGCCCAGGGATTTTCAAAAGGAAGAAAATCGATTTGAGGGTTGTGGGCTCATCATGAAGTGCCACGACTTCATAATAAACCCCCAACACCTCTTGCAACAAAACAACAATTCCAATCGAAAATAACACAACCCAACATGCCTCTAAAAATCATCATTATTAGCTTGTAAATAATCCAAATCGATAAGGGGAAATAGTCTAAGAGTCAAATCGACTACCTTAACTTTCAGGGTTACAAAGGAAAACAATAAAACCTCTCAGATCAACACCACGCAGCTCAAGGGTGAAAATCAACACAACTGCATATATTATAGATTTAAATCTGCGGTTAAATGACAATCCCTTTCGGTATTATATCATGCATTGCCCATGTAGGGTTAGGCAAACCACAAGAAGGCATTCACATATACCTTGCTCAAATAGGGTTCAGTCTAATAAATATTCATCCCCAAACCCTACTCACATGAGTCCAGTCAATTTTAAGGAACTAAATAGAATTCCAAGCAAAACCCATAAAGCAAGACAGAATACATCCAACGTTGCCATCAAAGATTTCAAGGCTAAGATGAAGCTAATCAGTTTTAATCGATTTTTTGACAATATATGTTTGTTATGAAGTCACACGACTTCCTAAGGAACCTATAACATCTCTATATACTACCAAGCTTGACCAAAACAAAGTACCACATTACCATGCAGGGATAATCAACTCACTTACTTGGCAGGCCTTCAGATCACCATGGGGAAGGTAGATATCTGCCCCAGCTTGGCCTTCTTCCTTTTTATTTCACTCATCCCCTTATGAAAATGGACGTTCTTCCTTTCCACCACCATGGATTGCAAGGTTCCAGGCTGCTGTGGAAATAGACCGCTTCCTCCCCTTTTTCCCTGACCTCCTCCTGCTTCCACTTCATAGAAAAACGAGCCTAGCAGAAGGGAGAACTCCCTCTCTCTCCACCACCGATTGCCCTCTTCCACAAGCCACGAGTTCCTCTTTCCAACACCACTTCGTGCTGCCAATTTTTGCCAGGGAGAGAACACCAAAGCCCCCCAAAAACCAGAGTGGCTCAACAGGCCCACAAGCACCTCCATCGACATTCTCGCTTAAAATGACAGCCCTCTAGGGTTTTGGAAAAACAAGAGGCAAACAAAATAATGCGCCATACTCCCAAAATAAATAATTGAGTGGATGGAGTTTGGAGTTTGAGCCATTATGACAAAATCAATAAACAAATGTTAACGCCATATCTTATGCATCGAATTATTGCAACTTTAATAAGGAGTTGTCGGTTCTAGTCAAATCCCTCCATGGGGTGTAAATCAAAGTTTACGCGGGAGTCTATTGTCATCCCACAATGCGTGATCACTAGCCTTGTCAAGGCTCCACATAGGTAGGGGTCTAATTGACCATGACTTTGAACAAGACACCCCCAACATGACCCACATTAAATCAAAATGTACATGCAAAACATCCAAGCCCAAGAATGGTGGAAGGGACCAAGACACCCCAAGGTGTTTGCCAAAGGTGGAAGTCGATTCTTGATCAAGGCCTCTTCCAATCCCGAGATAACCCACATAGGGGAGGATTTTGAGCACGAAACACAACACAACAAGAACCAATCAAGCAAGGATAATCTATCAATGATAACAAACAAAAAACAACTCAATAGACTCAACAAGAGCAAATTATAGAATTGTTGCATACATAAAGACAAATACCAATCTCGCACCAAACCAAAGATGACATCACAAAAACGAAATAGAATACAAGACCTAAAATAAAATAAAACTATAAAATGACATAAAATGACTCAAAATGAGTAATGGATTTAGAATCCCTATTTTAACATTTTTACTTGTCGGAGTCACATCTGACTGCATATTGACCTCATTGTTGCATTACTCTATTGTCGAAGCACACCACCAAGTCTAGCTCATTATCATGTCCCTGCAGTCAACCTAATGCAACATCATCCCTGTTTTAACATTTTTATCTGTCAGAGTCACATCAGACTGCATATTGACCTCGTTGCTGCAATACTCTATTGTTGAAGCACACCACCAAACCTAGCTCATTATCATTCCCTGCAGTCAACCTAATACAACATCATCCAAGTGACCTCGTTGCTGCATTACTCTGTTGTCGAAGCACACCACCAAGCCTGGCTCATTATCATTCCCTGCAGTCAACCTAATGCAACATCATCCAAGTTGGATGATGTTGCATTAGGTTGACTGCAGGGAATGATAATGAGCCAGGCTTGGTGGTGTGCTTCGACAATAGAGTAATGGCAAGAGGTCAATATGCAGTCTGATGTGACTCTGACAGGTAAAAATGTTAAAACAGGTATTCTAAATCCATTAGTCATATATATATATATATATATATATATATATATATATATATATATATATATATATATATATATCAATAATAATGAAATTCTGAACTAAACTAAATATAAGCATGATATAACTGAATCAAGCATAATCATATACAACAATATTGATCTAGAATCATAACCAATAAACATAATACCAAAACCAGTAGAAGTGATACCAACATATAATATCTGCAACACAATCAATGTCTGCAATAAACAGTTAGCTAAGATAAAACATCAGGCTAGTATCCAAGTCTCATATAACAACTGGAATGTATCAAATAGATAGGGTCATAACATTATATAACTACTTCAAATTTTGTGTACTACTATGACACGATCTTTGTGTAAAATGACATGATTGCTGAAGGAACAAATCTACTTGCAAGAGAAAAATGTAGAGGAGCGTGAAATAAGTTTGTAGTGAAAGCGCAGTCTGGGAAAGATGTGAAGACACACAGTGAGAGAGATCAAACCCTAAAATATTTATTTTTAGCAAATAAAAGCTCCCATCATAGAAAGAAGCGACTATGTAAGGCGACTCAAATCTAAACGCTTATGCATAGTGCATTAGTAAAGCTGCATAAATTTAGTGCAAAGTTTTTTAATATATACTTATTGCTTTATAAATTAACTCTATTTTTAGGGTTGAATGTTATTTTTTTTACTGAAAAATTTTATAGGAAAAATCAAATGTTTTTCCTTAAGTTTACGGGGGAAAGTGAATTAATATCATATCTTCTAAACTAGGAGGCGGTTTCAATTGAAAATTTACGAGCATTTGTGAAATTAAATTGTAAACGATTTGGCAAAAGGTTTTATATTGATTTCTTACGTTTTATGAGATTTTTTTTCCCATAAAAACTAAACTAAAAAGGTACATTTTGTACATTGGTGCATTGTTGGTCATACTCGACACCCATACAAGAGTTTTTTTCTTGAGGGCGGATCTTATGGAAGAGACAAACATAATGCTGAAATCTTTGGAGAACTACGTGGAGGAATCTATTAGGATTGATCCACATAGGAAGCGTAGTGACTAGTGAGGACCCAGTCCCACTATTGGGGATTAATTGTTCGATGAGGAGCAAAGGAGCAGTTGTTTAGATGTGGCCAATCCCTCCTAAGGATGTAGTGCGGTCAATCCCACTACAAATGTTGATTTGCACAATAGGGTATGCCCCTATCCACATATGTAAGTGCATATGGACTAGAGTGTGAGTCCTAATCCATTCTTTGTTGTTGTTGAATGATGTGTTTGTCCATGTTCACAAATTATTGATTAGGGAGTCCATTTCCCATTGAGTAGTGAGGCCATTCCCACTACAAATAGACGGTTTGTTTGTTGTGAAGAATTGTGTATGTCCTTGTTCACATAGGTATGCATATATGAGCTTCTGTGTGTGTCCTAGTTCATTCTTTTTTCTTGATGGATTGATGAGTGTGTCCTCATCCATTAACAGTTTGTGATCACCTTGGATAGCGAGTATGTCCCAGTCCTCATGCAGTACATATTCTTTCCTAGTAGTTTAAACTATATGCAATAAGGGGGAAATGTTTGAAAAATAGCTAGTTTATTTTATATATTTAGTATTATATTGTTAAGATATTTGTTAAGTCCTATTTTGGAGGGTTGTTAGGAGGTTTATGGGAGGTTGGTAGAACACCTATAGATAGGTGTGAGGTTGAGAGAATAGTGGGATTGATAAAATTGTTTCCTAAATAATAGGAATGCAACATTTTATAAATACATCGAGTGTTTGAATAATAAAACTAAGGAGTGTTGTGGGAATATTTTTTTTTGGGATAGATATCAGAGTTGGTGGGACCCCTGCCTGGATAGCTTTTGACTGGAGCTACGAACTGGATTTGGGGCACAATCCCTGAGAACCATTAAACCAACACAAATGACCACCACTGACCACTAAATGTACTATGCCAACTCAAACGGCCACATCTGGTCTATAAACGCCCTGTGACATTCGAACCTGAGTGGGGTTGGGCAAAACCAACCCACTTAACCAACCCTTCTACATCTCATTGGCAAAATGTTGGGTAACAGGATTTTTGAAACGGACCCAGAATCGTAGGCATTTTTGTAACCGAAATGCCTAAACCAACGGTGAATAGTATCCTTGGCCATGGATTGTAGACTTGCCTCGTCGCATTGAACACAGGGTTCAAGCTACATGCTGACCCCCATCGCATTAAACATCGAGTCAGTAGCCCATATCATTGTGGATACTTTTCATGAATAAGCCGTCGTAGCTTAGTGTGGGAACGATGCTAGAGAGGTCATCCCAAGGAATGGACCTTGAGACCTCCCACTTCTAACACTCAGCGCATTCACCGCTAGGCTATCATCGTCGGGTTATTGGGTTGTGGGAATCTTTTTATTGTGTCACTTATTAGTATTTAATGTGTTTTATAGTATTATAACTTCGACCAAAAACATCTCACACCACTTAACATTTTCTCAAGAAGATTTCAGAAGCTTTCAACCTTTTCTCTAACCTAGGGGTTCTTGCTAAGTGATGGCGCAGGCCATTGCCATTTGGAGGGGATTTATTGTTTTGAGGAGGATGCCAATATGGCAGCTCCTCTGCAAAACTTGCAAGAGAGAAAATGGGATTTCCCTTATTATGAATTGAGAGAGTGAGGGGCTGCCATACAATCTCCCAAACTTCTTTGAGCTCCTTTTCCAATGGGAGAGCCAAAGGGGGGAAGAGAGATTTGATAACATATTGAAAGACATCTTCCAAAGGGGGGAAGAGAGAGTGATTGCTGCCAAATTTCCAAGAAAATCATTGATAGATTCTTCAGTGAATTTCACCCTAGGAATGTCTCCACATCCATCTTCACCCTAGAATACAAGTGAACTAAGTCTTCCCCTATGCGATCTAGCACAAAGCAAGTATGTAGACGAGTAGAGGAGATTGGACCTCCTACTGCCCTTGAACCTTTGGAAGACCCTTTGCATGATGCCATGAAAGTGTAGGAGTGAAGACCAAAAGAAGAGAGGAGAGCAGGTGTATAGAGATTATAAATTGCGAGGGAAACAAAAGAGGCATTTATAGATGCATATGGCATTAATGTTGCTCAAGAGAGCCGAGACATGCCGCATGGAAGGCAGTGTGGGGGATGTCGAATCCCATCTTGTCAATTGTGTTGGGAGCCTATACATTCATAATGTGATTGTGGCAGAAATTTAAAATAGTCACGAGCTAAAATCGTGATTTTATAAGCCCCTACTGGATATATCAACACCACCACTCAACCAATCTAAAATGCTCCCTTCTTTGACTAACATGAATTTAATCAAAGTGGAAATGATGAGTCCCGAAGCAATAAGTCCCCCAACGCTGGCCAATTTGAAGGGAGAGAATTCTCAAGTTTTGAAAACACTGCCAAATCCGCCCTTGCATTGGCTAGAACGTCTGCTGCGATTTTTGCTTCATGGAAGCAATGAGAAAAGGCGATTCGAGAAAACAAATGTTGGCATTGGAACATGGGGTGAAGAAGGTAGTTAAGGTTCCAGTTGGGGGTCTTCCCTTTTGTCACTGTTTTAATGACCAACTAAGAATCTCCTTCAACTTCTAAATTCTCAACACTTTGGGCAGTGGCCATTTGGAGACCCTCGACCAACGCTAGGGCCTCAACTTCATTGTTGGTACCAAAAGATAAGAATGAGGCATTGGCTACGTGGTCTGCTGTTTGCTTCATGGAAGCAGTGAGGAAAAGAGATTTGAGAAAACAAATGTTGGTATTCGAATCCAGGGGGAAGAATGTAATTGAGTTTCCAGTTTGGGTTCTTCTCTTTTGTCATTGTGTTAATGACTAGCTGAGAATCTCCTTGAACTTCTAAATTCTCAACACCTTGGGCCCTGGCCATTCGAAGACCCTCTACCGGTGCAAGGGCCTCAACTTCATTATTGGTACCAAAATATAAGAATGAGGAAGCCATAATGAATTCACCTTGCGATGAGTACAAGATGCAGCCAAGACTAGTTGTTCCTGGAATCGTGGCAGGTCCTTTGTGAACAAGGACTTACATGATTGTTCACAACAAACAAATTGTCTATCTGTAGGAGAATGGCCTTACTACTCAATGGGAAACAACCTCCCTAATCAATAATTAGTGAATGTTGACAAACACATCATTCAACAACAACAAAGAATGGTTTGGGACTCACACTCTAGTCCATATACACTTACATATATGAATAGGGACATACCCTAATGTGCACGTCAACATTTGTAGTGGGACTAACCGCACTACAAATGCTACCCTCAAGCTCCAATTAACGAAATCCAATTCTTAGTCTTACCACCTTAAATTATTAGGTTTATGTAAAAAGCTTGGCTGAAGGATATTGCTGTATTCAAGGCAGGTGTTCATAGCAACCTGAATTCCACAATGATTGCTTAATGACTTGCAGGGGGGGAACATACTTCATAGGTCATTCAAATTTCTATATTGTTCCCTTGCAAAAAATTAACTTGAGAAAGGGCTACTCGTGTATATTGCAATCAAGAGCAAATCCAATAGTATTATTCGAGATCTCCCAAGATACAACCGAAAGGTAAGTTCTTTGTGAAAAAAATACTCAGGTGTTATACATCTTGTTAATGGTAATTAGTACTTAATGGAACAAATTTATAGTCATTTCCAACTAACAAATGTTTACTGCAAATCCCTCGGGAGAATTTTTATTTGTGGGTAAATGTCATTGGAATGTTGTTTTTGGGCTACAAAAATAATTGATATGTTGCCGATACAGATACGGGTACAAGAATTGGATATGTAGATACGGGGATTTTTTTTGGGGGACTTGGATATGTTTTTGGATATGGCCGTACAAAAATATGTATAAATAATTAAAAATATAAAAATATAGCTATATAACAAAATTAACCACATAATATGCATAGAGGAAACAAAATAAATTAAATAACCACAACATACTCATAACTCAATGCCAAATATCATAATATTCAATGGTAAAAAAATTTAGATTAAAATAAATACAAAAAATAAATCGAAAAATATAAAGTAAAACTTAAAGAATAAAATAAAAAGAAAAAAAAATCAAAATAAACATAAAATAAAAGTATAAATTAAAATAGACAAAATAAGAACGAAAAATATAATAAAAAATACAAATTAAACATAAATTAAAAAAGATAAATGACAATTTAAAAAAATATATATAAATTAAAAAAATGAAGAAAATTGTATAAACAATTTTTAAAAGATAATTAAAAAATAAATAAATGTAAAATCTAAATAAAAGTTGATAAAATAAAAACTAAAAAATAAAAAACAAATATTAAAACCTAAATGAAAATGAAATTGTTTTAGTGTCGTCCAACCCATATGATTGTCCACCCTCTGTCTGTAGTTCCATGATTCCTCCACCAACAGTGCTGCACTTGTGTTGCAGGAATCGCCCCCACCCACGATTCTCGCCTCGAAGGTGTCCGGAAAGGTATGAGAAACAATTGTGACGTTTCCGAGCCCTACTCGAGCGTTTTTGGGAGGTACCCGGCGTTTTTGGCAAGGAAAAACAGTGGAAATCAACAAAAAATTGAAAAAATGTAAACCCAGTTTGAACCAAACAATATATAAATAAAATAAACATTCAAGTATAAGTTTACATTTAGTTTCTTATACTTGAAGAAGTTATATTTTATTTATATACTTTTAGGATGTTTGAGAGTGGTTTTGAACCTCTAGGAGCTATAATGCAAATTCTAGGTTTTGGAGGATCTTATCACATTTCAGACTTAGTCAAATTCCAATGTTTCAGCATTTCAGACTTAGCCATATTTTAGGGTTTCAAGATTTCAAGGAGACATCATAGGAGGTATGAACGCTGCATGAAGGGATGTAGGTATGATAGAATAGTATGAGAACATCTCTCGCAAAGTGCCCCAAGTCGATCCCATGCCATTCCTTGTGCCCCTTTTAAGGCATACACTAGGAGATTCAATGAACCGGTGAGCCCCTACGAGAGAAAGCGTCAATAAATGATAAAGTTGAAAAATAATGGGAGTGGCCTTCATGATTTTGCGGGCATTTGAGATGATGTATTCTAGATTTGAATGTATATTTTGTCTTTGAAGTAATGAATGAATGAATATTATATATTTTTAAGTGGTTTATATTTTACAGACAAATATTTTCATACTATGTAGTTTCAAGTGTTCTACTAAAAAAATGAGTAATATGCATTACACACACACACACACACATAGACACACACACACACACATACATATATGCAGACGTACCCACAACGTATCCAAATCAAGGTTTTTGAAAAATAGCGTATCCGCGTACCCGAGGCATCCCCATCCCCATACCCGTACCCAAACAACATAGCTCTGCACTCCCTCCATCAGCACCAACACAATAAACTCCATACTTTCCACTACCGCATAAGTCTAAATCGCACCATAGAAGAAAAAGCAGAAGCTTATAGAGGCGACACTGCTCCAGACTTGCCCTCTGCCCTTGTACACATGCACAACACAACACAAACATACAATCTCTGAATTTTCCTGCGGCGAAATTGTTTAAAAAAAAAAAAAAAGAAAAAACATTTTTAAGCAGGATGCATGGGTCAAACGGGCAGGGTACGCCTGGATACGTCCATGGACGTATCCGGGCTTACCAGCAGGGGCAGGGGCATACCTTGCCTGTTTCCGCCTCAAATCCCCCCCTTATCATACCCAATCACGTATCAAACTGTATCCTAAGGCCTGCTACAGCTTATCCAGTAATGTAGAATAATTGTGTACATATTTTAAAATGTTACCCGAAGATCATTTGTATTGTAAGAAGCTGCTTCCACTCATTGGCTAATAATTTTAGAAATCTCTGATGGTTCACCTCCTGCCAATGTTCCTTTCAAATTTGAAAAAGTGCAGCTCTCTCTCCTTGACTTAGAATTCGATATGAAAGCATGTTGGTAAGGGAGATGGGATTGAAAGTGTCATCTATATTTAAGCCAAACAAGTAACTTCAACATGTTAAGATCAGATTAAGTCAATGGAACAATCTTGTTTTTGGGAATATATCATGTGAAAAAATAATTTGGAAAGGGATTTCAAGTTGGTCCATGAAATGATGAGGATTTGACCTAATAAGAATCTCGTATTAAAGGAAAACAATTTGATCTCCAAATTAGATGGTATTTTTAGCGAGAAAATCTATTGGAAAAATAGTCTAGAATAAAATGGCTGAAGGAGTCCATAAATCTAGATTGAAGAATTTGCTTACTCTGGTAACCTTATGTCAAATGTTATTATGTCAGCGATTCTATTTTGGACGGTGACTCTGGGAAAGTTTACAATCATTGATATTTGTTTATTCCATATTTTTTGCTTTAACTGTTTCACAATGCCTGGCTTTAGGTAATGTTTTAATATATGAGCATACTTATTTTTGTTATAAACTAGAGTACAAATTTGTTAGATGAAAGTAATAATAATTATAAAATAAAGCTTACCTATCACTCAGTGAAAGAGATTACTGAGATGTGGTTATAAAGCTAAATGCATTTACAACAACAAACAGGGTTTATTTATATACGTTAGAGTCAGATTGTTCACTTGAAGTAGGGCCTTTCCCAAGTCTGGAGCTTGTGTGGTTAGCTGTACATGGTGGAGTTGCCATTCGTGAACATCTGAGGAAAACTATAATTGAGCCTTCTGATTGTGTGCGCTGTGAGAAAGTGAGGAAATTGACCATCTGCTCGTACTTTGTGCCCTGGCCATAAGTGTATTGGAGAGATTGGGTGAAATTCTTAAGAAAAATACTCCTGTGGAAGTTAATCTCATTATACTTTTTTGCCCATCTAGCTACAACAATAGCTTTTTCCAAATAGTCTTGCTCAAATAATTTTACCACGGTTTGGATCTCTGCTTGTAGATTGGAGATGTAGATCTCTCAGACCAGGTTCAAATAAATCTTGGCCTTGGACTCCAAAACTTGAAAATTTTCCATGTATTCCTCTATAGATATATCTTTCTTTATGGCTCATCCCAATTATGATCTTCTCTCTGAGTCAGAGCATCAGAAAAATAAGAAAAGTATCCATCTGGGTTTGTAAAAACCCCTCTCCCCATGTGTGGGAAGCACCATACATTAGCATTCTTGGTTTTCTGTGCAAAAATATCATTGTTTGGATGGCCACCATTTCCTATAATTTTGTAATGCATTCTTGTATATTTTTTTGCAATATAGAGTGTATATTGGCATAGTTTCCCTTGCGTGATGTTCATATCAGAAGTATATGAGCTGCCTGCTAGTTTCTCATTCCTTGCGGGGACCTATAGGAACAGGTCTTACTTTTTATTTGTTTTTTTAATTGGTAAATTGTGGGATTCTATTGGGGCCCACACCCTTTGAGAAATCTTGGAAGAACAATGAAAGTGAGATCAGGAAGAAGAGAGAGAAGAGTGAAGAGGAAAGGAGAGAGAGGAAAAGAAGGGAAATACATAGGCCCTTCAATAGGCCAATACAAAGCCCATAAACAGGTCAGCTGAGAAACAACAAATGCAGCATAAACCGGCCAACAACAAACAGCCGAGCACCGGATACAACAAGAATAGCTTCTAAACCCACAAACAGGGCAGTTACAATCTCCATGCAGATGGATACTGCTGAAGAAACCAACCGCTACAAACTGTTGACCAACTCTGAAGAAGGAACATAAGAAAGAAGCCCAGAAACTGGCCATTAAAAAACTGATGAAAACCTGAAGAAAGCTCTGCTCCCAGAATACAACCAAAACTGCATGGGAGAGGGGAAGGAAGAGAGAGACCAAATGAAAAGTTCCAACGATAATAGAGGAGATTTTTGCTCTTTAAAATCCTCACCACTCGGTCTAGAAGTTTTCAGCCAGCCTGCACCTGGAAAGCCACATGTACGGGCACCGGGCAGAAACCTCTTCCCAACCCAGGTCATTGAAGCCATTATTTCAAAAGGAGGAACATTTCCAAATGCTACCACCACAAACAACAAAGGAACAAGGCTGGTACAGACAAGTAGGAATGAAAGCACAGCTGTAATGTCCCTTTTAGGGCAGAATTAGAACAATTTGGGTTTTCCAACAAACCCTAATAAGAAATGTAATTTTCTTATTTTTTTATTCAAATTATAAGCAATCAAAAATTCAGAATTCTAAATATACCAATTTAGGGCACAAAAACAATATTTTATTCACCACAATACTTGCCAAAAATAATAAATATTACAGCTGGAAATAGGACCTTTAAATCTGATTACTCTGAATTAAATATATGGCAGAAGATTGCAATGAAAATTCAAAATAAACTCCAGCTGAGAGTAGGAAGGAGTTAACACAAATATTCACCCCCTACACAAAGTATACGCTGGGTATAACTCCTTCAAGGCAGTCGCCAACCTTCCAGCTGTCTCCTACTGCTGTTTGCTGCCGTAATACCCAGTCTATGCTGCTGCATCAGCGCTTCAAACCCTCAACAACCCTGCCTAAAAAGGCCTCCAAAACAGATTCGTTGACACTTCAAGGCTGCTAATGGGTTCGCTGCCCTCCAAAAAGCCTGCAAGGTGGTTTGCTGCCCTAGAAAAGAGCCTCCAACAACTGTGTCCCACTCACAAACCCTTCCAATTGTGGTACTCCCCACAAAAACTGCGTTAGAAGTCTGAAGCTGTCAATTTCTACTCAATGTAACCCTTGAAATAGAGTTACCATGCTGAATGTTAAGGGTTTTTGTCCTTACTTCAGCCTTTCAGTGAAGGGTTTTGTCTCCAATGAATGCAAGTTAAGCAAAATGTGCTCAAGCTTAAGATTTCAATTGATAAGAATAACATGATGCTTAATATGAACCTCCTTTTTCCCTTTTATATCCTTTCCATCCAATATAATTTCTAAATTAAGGACCAACTTATATCGAATTAGATAAGTCATTTTCATTTTTATAACTTAATTTAAAAAGAAGTTGCCGACAAGTTATTTTTTTAGCAACTTGAACAAAGAATCAAATTGCCCTTGTATCCCCTTTTAGCACTCGGGAAGTCAAAGAGGGCCAAAGGTCTCCTTAGTGAGCTAGCCTTGAAAAGGGAACATGACAGTCCTCCCTTCCCAAATTTGCTTGCTCTCAAGCAAATGTAAGCTCTCATGCCCAAGTATCATCATGCCAAAGTACAAAAATATGCTGTAATGCTCCAATAACTGGATCTTGTACCTGTCAAATGAAAGAGTTCTTGCCAAAACAAGCTTATATATCTGTTGTCCGTCTCCCTAGTGATGTTCTTTGGCAGCCCATAAAGTTGTAAAACTTTCTTGAAAAAGAGATCAGCCACTACCTTGAAGTTGCCCTCTTCACTTGCACCCTTTAGGACAGCAATAACACGTTCTTTCTTTGCAAACTCAGCTATAATAAATGCCTTGCAAACAGCTGCAATTATTGTCCAAGAGCAAAGAATGGATGAATAACCAACAATTTGACAAGCCAATACATATTCCAATGTGGCAACCTCATTCTTTGTTCCACCCTTGTCAATTATGGGGGAAAGACATCTCGTATCCACAAATATGAATGTAACTATTGACATATTTGACCTCAAAGGCCAAATTGTCATCCCTACCATTCAAAACTTAGAGTAGGCCACTGTGGAATGATGCCTTGAACAGAGTTCTAGATGGAATGAGTGGTCCAATGTTAAAAGAGAAGATCACTTGCAGCTTGCAAAGCTTTTGAAACACTTTAAGCAATCTTAAAGTGTAATCTGTCAACTTTTGAAAAGCAAGTCTGGAGCAAATGAAGGATCCTAGCAGGTCTACAGGTGTTTGAAGCATTTAGGAAGCATGAAACAGATTTGCACAAGCCCCAAAGACTCATTGGAGCCTTGGAAGGGCGAACAATAGTTCAAACACAAGCCTAAAGGGTTAGACCGTCTTGGCATGTCATGCAAAAATGAGCTTAGCAGTTGAGTTGTGCATTTGATAAATGTGCTTAAGAAGCTTCCCAGGGTCAAAGATTGCATGAGCATAATATTCTCGGCGCCATGAACATTTTCAAATTTGGTGCCTTCATGAGTTTTCTGTCTCAAGATATGAGCTTCCAAAGTTGAACCAGCAGAGAGGGATGTGTGCAAGGACGTCAAAATTCTTCGCGTGATCCTCAGAAGGAACACGGGTTTGACAAGTGACAAGATCTTAGCTACCTGAATCTAAATCAACGGCATGCGGCCAATAGTAGAGTCAGTGGGTCCCAATGAATCAATGGAGTGCATTTGATCGTGCAACCGAGGATCAACGACGAGCGAGAAGTCAACAAGTCTGCGGATCCTGAGGATGAGCGCGGTGATGACAAGTGTCGCGACCACAGTGGAAAAGTAGATCGGGCGAATGCGAGACCGATAAGTGGCAGGATCTCGGGATCCTGAGATGAAGATCAACAGTGTGAGCATGGTCAAAATGTCAATGAGCAGCAACACGATGAAGGAAATGCCAGATGAGCAAACACGTAGGATCGAAGGGTTCCGCCACCTGAGCACGCAAGTGCATGAATATGGGATCTGGGTGCAATCTGAGCTACCAAAGCTAACCCAATAGGTTCGTGATCTGCCATTAAAGCTTGGCCCTGTCCAAAAGTCGGCTCAATCATGATTATGGAGTCTCTCTTTGGTTTACGTCTCGGTTTGCCATTAAAGCCCAGTGCTTGTAGATCTTCATTAAGACTATGGCTATACGAAAACCAATATCTAAGATTGGTTTTCATCTTTAAAGACCTATGTCCAAGGTTTGGAACCGTAGGGGTAGAGTTGTAATCATTAGGAATGCCGAAAGGGATGCCAGTAAATGAGTTCAAGCAACCATCTGATAACGTAAGGAGCAGGTCAAGATGGAGCATGGCATGGAAATCCGAGAGAGAGATCTGGTGGTTGAAGAGCACAGATAGAACATTCAATGAATTTCAGAATCTTCGAGGGGCTATTCTTAGAAGATCATGGCTCATTATCTAAAAAGAAATACTTATCTCCTAGTCGGTTTTCAGAGCCAATGAGAGGGCTTGAGAGTTAAATTGTAGAGGCAGGATTAATGCTAAGCCATCAGGAGAGTGGTTGGGCTTCATTTATTAAATTTTGTTCCGTTTGACCCCTCTCACCCCTTCTCCTATATATTCTCCCATTTCTCATTTGTAATAGGACTCATTCTTTTGGCTTATCCAGGTTATGCCAAAATTGTACTGTAACACCTATCTGATGCAATAAAAGACCGAATTCCTCCATTTGCAAGCTGAGTCGAAGTGTCTCATGAACTCATTGATGTGGTTAAGTGAATATATGTTTTCCTTGCCTCTGCTTGAATTTCCTCACCTTCATGAAAGTGCTTTGTAGTTCTCACAGGGCATTCTAAGTGCAATATATATAGTTTGTTGATCAGTTTGGGAAGTGGACAACTGCCCTCCCATGCTAAGTTGATAGCTAGTCAAGGCTTTTTTATGAAATACTTATGTGGGAGCTGATCAAGGAGTTGGTGAAGTGACTTTTGCAGTCTTGAATGTGTCCTATAGTGTGTCTTGTGCAATTGTAAGTGTCTAAATCATTGGTTTATTGCCTCTCTTTACATGTTTTCATGCATTAAAGTTAATCTCTCTCCCTTTTCCGAACAAGCGATTAGCTTAGGTGATTGATCCAAGGGAACCAGCCCTCTCTAGAGATTCACTCTTCGCATAAGGTCACCCACAATCTGAGGAGTTTTTCCATTGTTTCAACTGAAGGGAGAAGCCTTGAAACCACTTCTCCATAGGGTGCAACTTTAGATTGACAACAGTAATTAAAATAATCTGCTAATGGTGATGACAACAACATTAATGATGGCAATTTGGCTCATGGCTGTCACGTATATGCTTCCTCTATCATTTGGCGAAAGTAACACATCATCCCACATTCCCTCCATGCCTTGTTGGAGATCCCTTGCATAAATATCCATGTGGACTGCCCCTTGAGATCTTCTTATGGTGCTCATAACTTCCTCAATATGAATGATGTATCGCACACCATTCTCTAACTCATGATGACACTCTTCACCCAAGAGCAAAGTCAAAAATGCAAACTTAAACACCATGCACAACTAAAATGCTCAAGAGAGTTACCTTGCTGTAATGGTCTCTTTGGCTGCCCAAAAATTGCTGTTTGAGGCTGCCCGAAAAGCGCTCTAGGCTGCCCACTTGTTGCTGTCCTTGGCTGTCCACTTATCACCAATGCCTTCAAATTTTTATGTTTCATCTTAAATCCAAACATTGGAACGACTCTATTCTTATGCAAAATGAGACTATTTGCAAGCACCAACTTGTCAATCTTCACCATTTCATCTAAGATGTCGACAATAATTGTGTCCTCAATCTTTTGCAAGGACAAAGGAGTTGTACTATGGCTGTTTGTGACTATTGGCAGCAGTCCAGGATTGAAATTCTTGGGACTCAGCGAAGCAAAATTGGTGCAACAGCTATAATACTGAACATACTTTTCAAAAATTAGTAATGTTAGTAACATAGGAGCTTGAAACAACCAAACAATCATTGGAAATACTTAATTAGCAACACCAAACTGAAGATCATGCAATGGAAGCATTTGTATGGTTGTAAATGTTGTCATGTGACAGTGGAAAATGGTGACGATTTTGGCCTTCAAGCTGAAGGTTTGGAGCACGATTGTCCCCATCATGTACTCCCTTTCCTTGGGAGGTAGAAGATCATCACTCCTTGCTCTTATTTTCTTGAAAAACAGCCTTAAGGGTGTTGGAACCTTTGTCCATGATGTTCTCTACAAGTGGCTTCTTTCACGCAGCAAAAACTTCATCATACTTGCCAATCTATAGCTGTCCAAGGAGAGTACTATTATTCCAAAACATGAACCTAGAAAGAACAACATACCATGGCTGTAGCATTGTATTCTCTCTTTCAATCTTGGGGTTGTGGTGGCTGGAAACCATCTCGTACCGGCAGCCAAAGCCTCACCAATATCCATGGATGGAGTGCATCTTTTCGGTGACAAAACTTTCTTCTATCACTGTAGAAGGTATAGGGGCAAGGCTGGAAATGTGGAAAATAGTAGTGCAAAAGTTTGTGACAGAACTCTTTAAGAACTGTGGTTAATAGTTCTTATTGCCCACATTAATAGCTACCATGCTATGTTGATCTATAACATCTTGAACAACAAGGTAATATATATTTTGCTTACCCTTAGTGGCTGAGTTTATGAACTTACTACCTGCCTTCAAGGAAAGACCTTTCGCAAGAGCATGCTTATCAATTAGGAGTTGAGAATTCTTATGACATGATTGTTGTTCTGAAAATAAACTTGTAGGATTTACCTCATTATGTGCTGCCCATGGGACTTGCCTCCTATGAGAAGTCTCCCTCATTCTTTTCCCATTCTTTGAATGATGGCAAAGCTAGAATAGTTCTTTGCTATCCCCACCATAACTTGGACTGAAATTATAAGGGTGCTAACCCTCTAGACAACAATCTGGAACTACCTTAGTATGGAGCACTAAATATGGGGCATGACCATCATTCCTTGGGCTGCAATTAGAATGCTCATCTCCTTTGGCTGAAGTAGGGACCTTTGATAGATTTGCCTCCGTACTATTAATATTGTCAAGTGCCTTCCTATAGTTGTCTTGAAAATCCATCTCATATGGCAATGGCTCAATCTTTGGAATGCTCGGAAGATGGGTAGGGGCTTCTTGGAAAAGATCCTCTTTCCATTTGGTACCCTTCATCTTTATCCTCAATGTTAGAATGATTCTCATGATGATCAAAATATTGCAAGGACATAGTATGATAGTGATACAATAAATCCTTGCTATGAAGATAATCAAATTGCTTACCCTTTTTTTAAAATTCCTTTAGGTGTTATCTTGTTTGAATGGCTATCAAATTTGCCTTTTTTGCTCTTCTTAGCCAATCATACACCTCGTTTGGGTCCTTATTACATCTTTCGTGCTTGCTTGCAAGGTAGTTGGTTTCGTTTTAACCCCTATCCACTTTTGTTGTTGATGGTGGATCATTAAGTTTGGTCTCACATATGTAATTTATGTCGTTTTTCTCTGCTGAACTCTTAGGGCAATTAGCCAATGGTGTTTCCTTTTTCAAAATTTCTTCCTTGGCTTCCTCATTCCTTTGCTCCTTTGTAGGATTTAGGAATTCAGACCTTGATGTTTCTGTTTTCTTTTCTTCTATCCAAACACTTTGTACATTTGAATCCATATCTTTCCCTTTGGAGGGCTCTTTGTTTTCAATTTGCATAGTCGATTTCTCCATGGACATCTTGATCTTTTGTGGTGATGACGTATTCATCACTTTTGCTGGTCTTTTTCCTTCTTCTAAGGGAGACTGTGGAGGTCTAAGGTTTAACCCTACAAATGTCATCCATGCCTTGGGACTCATTGCCCTTAGTTCCCTCGGAGATTCTTGCATAGCTTGCAACATCTCTTCCATGGCTTCTAGGCTTGTCTTCATCTTTTTGTCACTGCGCTGCATGAAGAAGAGTCTGCTAACAACTCGCTATCCACAATGGACTAGAAAATGACTTTGATTCCATGGTAATGTCCTTTTTAGTGCAAAATTAGAACAATTTGGGTTTTCCAACAAACCCTAATAATAAATGTGATTTTCTAATTTTTTTATTCAAACCCTATGCAATCAAAAATTCAGAATTCTAAATATGCCAATTTAGGGCACAAAAATAATATTTTATTAACCACAATACTTGCCAAAAATAATAAATATTACAGCTGGAAATAAGACCTTCAAATCTGATTTTTCTGAATTAAATATATGGCAGAAGATTGCAATGAAAATTCCGAATAAATTCCAGCTGAGAGTAGGAAGGAGTTAACACAAATATCCACCCCCTATGCAAAGTATACGCTGGGTATAACTCCTCCAAGGCAGTCACCAACCTTCCAGCTGTCCCCCACTGCTGTTCGCTGCCCTAATACCCGGTCTATGCTGCTGCATCAGCCCTTCAAACTCTCAACAACCCTGCGCTTCAGCCTAAAAGGCCTCCAAAACAGATTCGTTGACACTTCAAGGCTGCTAATGGGTTCGCTGCCCTCCAAAAAGCCTGCAAGGTGGTTCTTTGCCCTAGAAAAGGGCCTCCAACAGCTGCATCCCGCTCATGAACCTTGCCAATTGCCGTACTCCCCACAAAAACTGCCTTAGAAGTCTGAAACTGTCAATTTCTGCTCAATGTAACCCTTGAAATAGAGTTACCCCACTGAATGTTAAGGGTTTTCTTTCTTAATTCAACCTTCCAATGAAGGGTTTCGTCTCTAGTGGACGCAAGTTAAGCAAAACATGCTCAAGCTTAAGATATCAATTGATAAGAATAACATGATGCTTAAAATGAACCTTCTTTTTCCCTTTTATATCATTGATCTCCAATATACTTTCTAAATTAAGGACCGACTTATATCAAATTAGATAAGTTATTTTTTTTATTATAACTTATTCAGAAAGCAGTTGCCGATAAGTTACCTTTTTAGCAACTTGAACAAAGAACCAAGTTTCCCTTGTATTCCCTTTTAGCCCTCAGGGATTCAAATAGGGCCAAAGGTCTCCTTAGCGAGCTAGCCTTGAAAAGGGGACATGACAACAGCCCATAGAAGAAAAGGAGGAGATGACTAGAAAATCTTTTAATCTAATCCAATAAATTTTTTAAGTTGTCTTTTATCGACTTATAAATGTTCATTTACTAAATCTTTCTCAATTTAGATATATGGAAAGAGGATTTTGGCGCTTGTTTTCCTAGTCTTCGAAACCCTGTGATTTGAACAATGAACCAGTAGTGTAGTGCACCTTGGTGTGAGTGCAATTGGAGTATATTTGAAAACATACATTCCAAGAAGAGCAAAAAATTGTCCCAACAAATGTTAAATGATTAGGTGTTTGTACAGTTAAACATTTGCCTCCACAAGCAACATATGGGTACTGATTTAGAGCTGATTGATTTGGATGAGATTGATTCAGTGTCTGATTGGATCACAAGACCAAGGAATACATATTTTATAGATGATAATTTTGCTCAGATTGTTTATACAGATTTGGGGGTAGGGGTAGTGGCCATAGGGGAGCAAGAGGCAGAAACACACACAGATGGAAGGGTGGGCTGGTACTCGGGCAAGTGAATTTGCTCGTGCATAGTTCTTTATTATGTTTATGTTTTCTATGCCATGGATATCATAAATAATCTTTGAATTTTGTATCCAAAAATCATTTTTCGAACTTTAGAAGTTTAAAATCCACCTCTAATAGAAATATAAAGCTCATGTGCGGAAAAAAAAAAAAACTTTTAAAAGAAAGCAACTCTTCTACATAGAAAGGTTTGATGTCAAAGATGGGCACATAGTTAAGGTGTGTGCAAGGGCAATGTGACCTGGCAAGAGGGAAAATTGATATCCCAATTGGGGAAAGTTCGGGTAACTTTGCTGTTAAGTAGCTAGATGGAAAAGAAAAGGAGATATGCAATGGAAAGCTGCATTGATTTTTTGACTAAGAAGAAACAGAAAATGAAGAATATTTTTGAAAATGCAAAATATATAACTATGTAACCCTAAGATTCGGAAGAATTCCGAGTGGAAATTCATGTTGCATGAATTAAGTTTTTGAGAAACAAGGACAAGACCCAGGATGAATAAGATGTGAAATGTGCAAATATACACAATTACATTGATATATGTTATAGTATTGTTTACATTTGTTCTTGTATTGCATTGTTTTGCATACAGGTGATATGAAATTTCTTTTTTTAAGCTGTGAAAAATCTAGTAGCTATATTTTTTTGCTTCTGTAGGTGATTTTGGTTCATGTAGCTGTTATTTAAAGAATTTAAATTCATTTCAACAAAGGTCTTATTACAATAAGTAAATTTTGCTTATTTACTACAGATTCAGTATTGTATTTTGCACATGTATGACAATTCATAAATAATCTTGACTTAAATTCACAGAAAGATATCTACTTTGCTTGGCCAGAGTTTCTTCATGCCATTTGCTCTGACAATGCTTGCATGTCTTGCTCGCCTTCGAGTTTTGGTTCAGCAGGTTTGTATCTCTTCCTTGCAAGCAAACAGGTAATATTGTGACTTTATGTTCTTCAACTTCAAAAATGTAACGTTTGTTGTTTTATTTATGTTACTTGTTTGCTTGCACGCACGATGCATAAAAAGCAACAAAAAAAGGCTGTTTAGTAGCACGCATGTGGAATATGTGCATTGCAGATATCAACTTATTGAAGTGAAGTAAACCATCTTGCATATTGTTTTCTTCAAAATATCATTAATCAACACATTTGTGAATAAAAGATAACGAAGCTGTGAAAATCATATACATTTATAGGGAGTTTTTAACTTACAACTGAGAAAATAAAGTTTAATAGTTTGGATTGCCTAGATTGGCATTTTGAAACTTGAACTGTTTCAATTATTTTCTTCACATTCTATTCAGGTAGAAGCATGGTAGATGCTGCTTCCATGATTGTTGGATAGAATGTTGTTTATTTTAGGTGTTCTGTCAAGTTTTGTCCAAGGTCATGTTTTAGGTCAATGTCTTGATTAATGTGCCATGTTTGAAGGTCATATTTTATTAAGGGGTTGAGCTATTATTGGTGATGAAAACATCTGTCATGAAAGAGAGTCAATTACAAAACATATAGGTCATTTGTGCATAAGAAGAGTTGCTCATGAGTATGGAGAGCTGTAGATCTGAATAGTTCAATATGATTTTTTTTTTTTGATTGGTAATGTAGCTTTTTCAGAGCCCGGATCTACGAATGGGGTCTCGGATACAACCGGGCCCCAATTCCCAAGAACTAAATCAACTCCATTGGCCAACACCAACCCCTGAAATTACCAAGTCAATTCAAACGCCCACAACCGGCCTACTAGATGCCCAACAAGATTTGAACACAGGTGGGGCTGGGCACAACCAACCCACTTTATCAACCCTTCTACATCTCATCGGCATTCAATATGAACTATTATAGAGCTGACTGTTGTTTATTATATAGTATGTGAAAAAGTCTAGTGGAGGATCATAATGTTTTAACCATAACATTTCCCTGGAGAGTTAATGAAAGACTAAATTTTTTTCATCACATAATTTTGAGTTCATTGTTTTGAATACTCACTATAGTTTTTTTAAAAAAAAAAATTGGTAATCGCTTTTGACCAGAGCTAGGAACCGGAAACCGCTTTTAATCGCCGGAGCAACAACTAGTCTGGGACACAATCAAGGCCCCCAAATCCCCAAGAAAATTCCATTAATGACCACACTACCTTGACGGAACGCTATAGCCTATAGACCGCACGCTGCACCAGCTGTCTAACATTACCAACAACCGAAATCGCCTCCTCTATTATGGGACCCACCCGCACGCTCCATGGGAACCATCGCCGACCACCAGCGCCAACCACCAGCGATCGAATACGATCCACTACAAGTATACCAGTTATTCACGGCCACAACTGGCCTCACATGCCTCAGTGGGAATCAAACCTTGGTGGGCTTGGATACATCCAAATGACCCAACCGACTCACCCCCACCTCATTGGCTTCACTATAGTTGTTTTAATATCACTTGCTGAATTCATTTTTCTGAATTTTTCTAACCAAGTTTAGAGTGACCCACAATTTTTTGACACGTAATTTGAGCCTCCTTGATACCTAAAGCTGTTTATATAATTTTTGGAGATATTATGAAGACTCAAAAGAGTGGTGAACGTAAAGCCCAAGACTTTTTCCAAACCAAACTTTGTGTAAGTGCAGTAGAAGCATGAGAATGAATGTTGGAATTTTTTCTGAAGTGTATCCTATCGATCTAAGACCATCCATAACAACATGTGAGCCTGGAAAGTATGCGGGTCTGAAATGGAGCATCATCAGATGCAGTATGTTGAACCATTTTTTGATGAATAATAACCTGTGAACACAATAACAAGACATAATGAAGGTGACATGACTTGTGTGTCAGTTGGAATTAGCTGGTATAGTAATTATCTGCAGAAAAAACCAAAGGAGATGGAGCGATTACCAGCATTGTGTAATACGGTGAGACTTTCCTATTATGGATAGAAATTATTGTGGGTAGGAGAAAAAAATGATCCAAAAATGGAAGACCTGTGCGTTAATGTATTTGAGTGGAGAATTGTATAGCAGTTCTTGTAGTCGGACAAAAACGAAGTTAAAGATCTGAGAGTGATGGATAATAATGATCCTATATGTGAGATTGCTCCAAGATAGTGAGAACATTGTTGAAGCATTGCATCGATTTTTTACAGATGAGGATTTATGGCATTGGTTGCAGGAAATTTGGTGGGATCTGATCATTCAGTTATAACGTTAACAACCATGATTGAGATGGACTTCAATATTACCAGTGTGACAAAGCAACAAATCATTGTAGCATAGGAGTCACTGTGATTGAGATAGACTTCAATATTACCAGTGCAACAAAGCAACGAATCATTGTAGCATAGGAGTCGATGCTAATAGATTGACCACTGCAGCAGATATATTTAAACTGACCATTGTTTCAAGGTGTTAAGGAAATTGACCTTAATTGTGGAACTTGAGAATTCAACGATCACATGACGTGGAAATGTTTCAAACCAGATGAAATGAACGCCTTTTTTAATATGTACAATATGTTTTCTTAAGTTGAAAATTTGAAACTAGCGTTCTTTTTTATTTATAGTCCATCCTCTAAAATACTTGGCTTGATCACATGATGATATGTTGAACTGAGGTTTGACTTCAAATTGGGAACTTTTTTGATGAATGAGGTGCTAGGTTTCTTTAGGATCGCAAGATGTATTTGCTTAGAGATATAAGGAGTTGCAAAGCATATTTGACACTTCTTTTCAACCTAAAGAGGCTGAAAAGAAGAGGGTACCAAATAGTCTACCAGAGAAAGAAAAAAGGGTAATATACGAACAAAATAATTTACAGTTTCAGGCATTGAAGGAAGATCCAATAGAAAAAAATAGGAAGGAATTGGATAAAATACTGTATGAAAAATTTGAGAACCTACAGAGAGATACATCTCAATGTGTTTCAACCAGAGAACCAATAGATAAAGAGCATTCAAAACAGGAACAGGAGTTGAGCAAGGGAACTGGAAGCAGGAAGGGGATCAGAAAGAAGATGATCACAAGATGGAAAAGTAGACCGGGGAAGAAGCTGGGAAAGTAGAAACTCAAACGGTTTTACCACTGGCCGAGGAACAGGTTGGGGAAGGGACTACTGAGGAAGTGACTAGTACATAAATAATGAAGGAGATTCAGCCCCAACAAAAGGAAAATGCCAAAGGAAGAAAGAGATAGAGGGAATGAAACTGGATCTGAACAATGTTTGAGAAGACAAAATAGATTGCAATAAAGTCCAACATAGAAAACACTGCATGACACATAATTCAAGGACAGAAGAGGAAGGAAACTGAATGCAGGAAAGTGACATCAAGAAGCTCAAGAGGGGGAATTAAAAAACGATTTCCACGAAAGATAATGGAGTTCACAAAGGCACCCCCCCTTGTTGCTCTGAAATTATTCTGCTGGAATATCAGGGGACTATGCAGCCCTGATAAGGGCCACCGATTAAGGCAGTTTGTGGAGGAGGAGATACCTGAAATCTTACTGCTACAGGAGACACAAATAGTTACAGAGGAGATGAGGAAATTAAAGAATCTTTAATGGAAAAGCAACAAACTAGGATGTCTTGAAGCATGAGGAACAACAGGGAGGTTGGATATGTTATGGAACTCCAATGAGTTCAAACTTCAAATCTGTAGCATATATTGTTTAAAGGGCTGGTAGGCAAATTATTGCTTCACATGAAGACTTTGTATGGCCTAGTGGAAGATGGAGAGAAGAAGAAATGCTTGGAGGAAATAGGGGATATAAGGAAAATTCGAGACATTACTTTTGGATAGAAACTCTATAGAATATTTTTTACATTGACGTTTCAATAATATGCACTAGATAGTTGGAGGCTATATTCAACGCGGTACTAAATCCAAATGAAAAGAAGGGTGGAAGCAACATTTGTGGAATTGCAATGATGGATTTCAATAGTTTATAATGGCGCATATGGGATGTTGAAACAAAAGATGGATGGTATACATGAAGCAATTGATGTCAGCGGGATCAATTCATAGTAGAAAATCTGGATCATTTTTTACTAAGTCTTGAAGGGGTGGCAATGCAAAAGAGTGAAATCTAGGATTTAGATCAGAGCAAGAAAAAAACAGTTGCTTATTTGGATGACAACAAGATCCTACAACAGATCTTGAAGGACTGCTGGAACACAGACTTAAGGGATCCAAGAGGTTTGAAGTTGTGTACCAGTAGAGCAGCCGATTGTGAGAGCCTTCAAGCTGAGTTCCTCAAATGTGGTGTGGATTCCCTTGGCTCCTCATTGGAAAAGTTATTTAATGTGGTTGTTTGCTCAAGTTTTCCTTGTTTTTGGTTCAAGCACATAATCCATCCCATTTTTAAGTTCGGGATAGTGCCAATCCTAACAATTTCAAGACCATTATGATTGGACATGTGTTTGCCAAACTTTATGCCATGGTGTTAGACATACAACTTTCAAAGCACTTGGAGAGAGGTTTTAGACATGCAACTTTCAGAGCACTTGGAGAGAGGTAATCTTTGAACAAGGGGGCAAGCCAACTTTAGGGGAGAATACTAGATTATTGACCACATCTTTACAGTCCGAGCTATTATTGAGAAGGCTCACCATCAGTCTTCCAAAGTCTTTTGTTGTTTTTTAGACTTTATGAAGGACTTTGATTTGATTCCAAAACATTAGCTTTTCCAGAACCTGCATGATATTGGCATTCTAGATTCTCTCATTACTCCGCCTGGAGGCTCTATGAGATAATTGTCGGACAATTTCATACTTCTCACGGTCTTTCTAGATGTGTGAAGACTACCAATGGGGTCAAACAGGGATGGCCTCTCTCACTAACCCTCTTCAACATTTACATTGATGAGCTAGAGGATTTTCTTCGACAATGTAACCTTGCTGATGATGGTTGCATTTTACATGATGTGGTGATAGCCATACTTCTTTCTGCCGATGATGTTGTTCTCCTCTCTCGATATGCAGATGATTTACAAAGAGAACTCGATGGCCTTGTATGTTTTTGTGAGCTTCGTCAACTGCTGGCCAACATTAGCAAAACTAAGGTCATGATATTCATCACCTCTAAATGTTCTCTTTCAAGGTTCCAGTTCCTCTACCAAGCGGAGCCTTTAGAGATCACATTAGCCTACACTTGGGGGTCTAGTTTTCAGACTGTCTTTTAGTATGAAGCCTGCCCCTTGGTCACGCCTTTGCAAGGGATGTTCCTCCCTTCCTATCTTGGAGCACCAATGTTTCCAGTTCCAGGATATCCCTTCGAAGATGTGCCTTTTCCATACAATCATAAGGCTTACGGTTCTACATGGGTCTGAGGTTTGAGGACCTAGTTTGGGGTCCGTTGATTGAGTTCATATTGAGAGGGTCCAGACACTCATGATTTACTGTATGATCTGTTGCAAATTGAATATTCCCCAATGCATTGTCCAAGTTGAGTTTGCCATCCAACATCCTCGCCTGGAGACTATCTTTGAACTTTCTTTTTACATTCACAGACTAGGAACCACAGGGGATTTAGCTTCAGGCCTTGAGAGGTATCCATACTTTGCTCTCTATTCTTAAGAGAGGATTGCATCCTTGGGCCTCACTAGACAACAATATTGTTAGGACTCTAAGACTAGTTTGTTAATCTGTTTTGTCGGCATCTCTATTGATAGACTAACTTCTTTCAGATAATCTCTTGACACCCCTTGTTGGTTTCTTTCCTTAAAAGAGGTCATCATTAGAGTTGATAGAGAGGATATCTACAGGAAGTACATTTAGGTTACTCGGTCTCCCCTCCTTAGCTGCTCAGCCCCAAGCTCGTATTTTACAATGAGCATTTGTTATAGGTGGTGGATGGTGTCATTCATCATCATGACTATCTCCAACGCCATTGTTCACTTGGCTTGAGGTTTCCCCTCGGGCAATTGTGGGTGTGCTCCCATTAGTTGCGGGTTGAGACTGATCATCATATTCCATGTGGAGATTAGATCCATTGTCTTTGCTCCCTCAAGAAGGTGGGGACTAAGGAGCATTTCATTTTTAGATGCTCTATTTATTATAAAATTATGGGGAGATAGCACGGTCGTTATAAAGACTCAGGTGACCCTTTTCTTTTGGTATCTGGGCTAGCAATGCCTGGCCCTTTTTCATGGTCCCCTATAGGGAGGCCCTAGAGCTCCTAGGTTGATCATGTCTTTCTTTTAGCCCATGATTGAGGTCGGTGACATTAAGTGCCCTTTGGATATCGTTGCCTCACACACAAAGTGGGGTTGACTAGGGTGCTGCAACATATTCTCTCTTGACATTGTGGATTTGCTCCTTGGTGGCATGGATTTTCTCTTTGATCGCTTCATGAATTGTGGGGTCAAGCATGCATTATGAGTTTCTTTGTTGCTACTGGAGTTTCTTATGCCTTGGATGTTAGGAGAGATTCTAGGGGGAGTAATTTGCTTCCTCCTAGGATCACCTAGCATGGCCCCCTCAGTGATGGACACTCCTTGATCGACATTGTTAGATCCTACATTGGCCCTTTCACAATGATAGATGATGACATAGATGTTTCCTTTCGCTTGGGCCTTGATAGAGATGTATGATGGAAATAGCTTCTAGTATTTTTGACTTTCATCAGATCATGCCCTTTGGGGGGCTCTTGCTTCTACCACACAACTATTTCTATTGGTATCTTAACCGCATGGGTTTGGGATTTATTGTTTTGGGTTTACTACTCTTGCTTATTTTTAGTACTTCAATTCGTTGTTTACTTAGCATTTGATCCTAGGGTCCTTTTACCCTAGAACTTTCTATTGTAATTAGATGTGTTCTTGAGCTCCATTGACCTAATTTTGGTCATTTGTGGACATTAATATATTTCTTTCTTTCTTAATTTTGAGTTAACCCAAAAATTTAAAACTGATAGGCATAAGGGCAGAGAATGTAACAAGAGAGCCTTTGGATTTTTTTTTTCTTTCTCATCCTCTCTCTTCACTTTGTTATCACATGCTTGAGGATGCATTCCCTCTCTACCTTCTGCTGGTGCTTCTCATGATTTCTTTGCAACTCAAGACAGTGGTGAGCCAAATAGGTAGGAAGATAGACTCCACATAGCATTCTTCAGTCGATTGTCCACCTTGTTTGCAAAGGTTGTCTATGTATCCTTAGACTCCTTGTGGTCGGAGTTGGCCACAACGGTGTTCCAGAGCAAGCTAAAGATGTAGATACTAAACTTATCCATGACATTCCACGGAGATTACTGGATCTCACAGAAAATGGATGCACTTTGATATGCATCACCATCAAAGATGTAGATATAAAATTTATCCTCAATAGAATAAACACATGAACCATTCAAGGGAAAACATTTTAGTATAGAATCATCACATAACACATATAACACAAAATGGAGAAATGAATAGTCTCTTCTGTTATCAACAATAGCATGATTTACTATGATATCAGACCTAACAGTGATGGACACTGATGGAAATCTATAACAATTCTAATATCTCCAACTCACATAAACACTATTCTCTGTGAATAGGCACAGTGGTTTGGAACAACCGCCATCAGGGAACCACTGCTCTCAACAAAAATTAACCACTTGTAGTCTAGGTACATCATTGTCTTAAATTTTTATCGTGATTCTTTATCATCTTTTACTCACTGGGTACGTATAAAATAAAATTTCTATCTACATATTGTGATCAAGCATTCTTCATTAGAGCTCTTTTAATTTGAGTGGAGATTTGATGTGAAATAGCTTTTTTTGTCCTGCTAGAATTGTATTCATTCTGCAATCATGCACTTGCATACTTTATCTCAAAATGTAAAATTGATCATTGAAGTGCCTTTTGCAGATATTGCTTGATGTGGTGTGTGTATTCAATATGTCTGCAAGTGTGTCTCAAGCTGAACAGTCTTCAAGACTTACGAATGAAGGGCCTGCAGTATGTTTTTTCCACCTTTTAAATTTTAAATCAGCTCTTTTCTATTCCTTTGAGGCTTCTAAATTGCAACTGAAGTATATATAATAGGAATAGGTGAGGAATTTGGAGATTATGTCTATCTTAGTATAGGCGCACATTTCAGTATTTAGATATTTATTTTTCCTTTTCTATATGCATTAATTTTATTTTCTAATGAGCTGCCTTTTTAATATGTTTTTATTCAGATTCTTTTGTTCTGGCTGCTTGGAATAGACTTCATATACCTGCTGCCATTTAGAAAAAAGATCTATTGCCTTTAAATCAGAATTATTACCTGGAAATATTTGTGTATGTGCATTGGTAATTCAGCAATTTAAAATTACATGATGATTTAAGTGCCTTGCTAGTTTTAGCACCTGAAAATACTTTTGAAATGCTACATTGAGAAACATTTGTAAATGAGTTGGTGTACTTGACTTTGTTGAAAAAACGTACTTACCTAGTAGTATGTTCCATTAGTAACATGAAAGTTGAGTAGGGTCAACTTTGAATTGTTAGTCATATTTAAGTTTTTTAGTGATCATATTTCTTAGCTTAATTAGAAGATTGGCATTGACTATTCCTGTTCTAGTACAGCTCTAGTTTACATTCACTACATTAACATGAGATAGAAAACAAGAAAATCACATGAAGACTGAAATGCACAAATTATGTCCTCTCTGAGCATGGTTGCATGTCTACTGTCTCGACTGTCTTTCAGCAGATGTAAAGTTGTTAGTTTGCAAATCCCAAACTACACATCAAAGATCTATAACTTCATGTTGGATTCCAAGGTCTTACCTTTCAATATAAATGTTAGCAATAAGCATTTGCCTGAAAAACACACGCTGACGGGAAGCATCAACTATGAATAGCATGTTCCAAGTATAGCTATACCATCTTACGTGCACAAAATATTTAAGTATTGAATTTTCTATTGCAAATCTCAATGATGAAATAGTAAAAACTGTGCATGATTCTGTTTACTTGATTAATCAAATCCATATGGCAGCACGCATCTAGGCACAATGCTTAACTTATATTTAAATCATTCGAAAGTGCCATTGAAACACACGTCATATCTTAGAGTCATTCAAAGCATGCACTTACCATTAGTTTGGAGGCTACAATTTATTTATATTTGTGTCCATTTTCTTAGAGGCTTCATGGCATGTATCTTTTGAGTGATTGTAAACCCCTTAGCTAATGCTTACTCAGTGCAATTTGAAGAAACCAATCTAAAGTTTACAAGGTAATCATCTAAAAATGTTTTAGTTATTAATTTCTAATAGAATAAAATTCTAAGTTCTCTTTTTGGTTAAATCAGCCATCAAGAATTTGGAAACAAACTCTAGTATCGCAAATATGTTAGCAATAGTTAAGGGGGCTTGTTAAGCATTTCTTGATCTTATTTCCCACAAATGTCATTGATGCAATTTATTTTTTGTTTTTCTTTCCAGACCTCTTTATACTCGCATCAAACACCATAATGCCAATTATGCTATTGCTATGTCTCAGATTGAGTTCAACACGTGGTGTGATCAAAATTGATAAGCTCTTCCAAATTATGTCGTGAAACATGAGCCCTTTTTTATATTTTCCATATAGAGTTCCACTCCTATCTTAAGATTGTGTTCAAACTTATTTTAATTGCATAGAATGAAGCCATATATATCCATAGTTGGCTCTTTGCTTGACACAAACTAGCCTTGTATCACTTACCAAAATGACGAGGTTAGCAACTTAGCATCAAAGTGCTATCCTTGGATCCATTTATTAAGCTTGGTATTGATTTCTTATCTTATATGGATTGTCACTAGATGCCCTTGATCCCATATATATTGATATATGTTTATATGAAAGATATGAGGTTATGGAGGATGAAGAGTCTTGATTGAGAGTTTTGCAAAACTGTCCGAAGATTGTGTTGAACTTCTGGCTGCACATCTGCATAAACATCATGAATTTAGCATCTCGTGCAAGTTAAGGATCTGTGATTGTTAACTAAGTTGTGAGGGTAGCGATATGGGTATGGGTATGGCAGTTCACCAATGTTTTTGGGACACCCGTTTAGGTAAGGCTTGGTTATGTCCATACAAAAAATAATATAAAATATAAATATAAAAGATAATTAAAAACCAAAACTAGCCATAAAATCAACGCACAAATTTTTCAAATGATAAAACAGTACTTATAAATTGATAATTCAAAATATCAAATGAGTCATGACATATGCTAAGTTACATGCAATTATATTATATATTCAAAATAAGAAATTATTCAATGGTCATAGCAAATTTCAAGTATGGCTCAAACAATTCATCATATTGCTCTTCTCAAGATCATCAAAATCAGCAATTGGTTCATTAGAACTAGATGTAGCAAGACCAGAGGCAATGCCACTCCCACCATCTCTTCTATGCATTGCCTATATAAAACTCTAGGTTTAGTTAGTTGTTTAAGAGAAGTCGAGATGTTGGACAACACTCAAGTTATCTCAACCTTTTTATAAACTATGATCAATACTTTGCATAAACCACACAAAAGACTACAATGCAAACAACAGAATAACAAATCTCTTTTTATCAATTCAAGCAAGGTCCTCTCATGGAGTTCTTACACACATCCTACATGCTTAAATGAGAGGGAAATCCCCATTTTTATAAGAATAGGATACCTACATTTAATACATATGGTTGGCCTAAGCCCATGGGGTCGAATAGGATCTTCTAGATATGCACATTTGTCAAATTATGCAACTTGCACATTTGTCCTCACATGTGAGTAGAGAATCTCTTGTGGAGTAAGTTGTTTAGCTAGAAGGTGCACAAATATCAACATTTTTCCTAATTCAGGGAAAATTATGGAACTACTTGAGTACGTTAACCGACGATGCATATGTACACCAAGTTTTTTTTTTTTTTTTTTAAATGTGTTTTCCAGTTTGTTTAATCTTTGTTTTTTATGTTGTTATTATGACTACCATTTGACAGTTAGGTATAGCTTGAGTACCCCAAGTGCTACCTGGGTATGTCTTGGATACGACACTACTGTACCCAGGGCATGCCTGGGCTGGACCTAGGATAATAGAACCTAGGAGGTACCCAAACATGTACTGATACCAGAACCATACCAGTACAGATATGGGTACCTCCATGGCAGTTTTGGTAACATAGATATTTAATGTTCAATTCTATGCATATTTTATTCAAAACTAATCTCATAGTTTTTAGTTTGATTTTACATATATAATTTAATCAATTTTAAATTTGCATCAAACCCTAAGCCTAGAAAATTATTCCTTGAATCTCCATTGATAGTATTTATTTTTCAGATTCATCCTAATTAAAAATCCTTAGATTAGTGATTATCAGGACTGGTGGTTGGTTGCATGGTTGTTGGAAAGTTATGTCTACCATGTATAAAGGTATTAGTGTGTTGTTGTTTATTGGCTCCTGGCTTGTTTTATTTTCTATGTTTGTGTCCAAATCTTGTTTTTTTAATTTGTTTCATTGGTATCAGAGGAAGTTGCCAACAAATCTAAGTTGGTATTAGAGTAGGGTTGTTATTCGAGCTAAGTTGACAATAAGGGTGATATGAGAGTAAGGCTCTCATTGTGATTTGATATGTCTTGGAGAAATCTCAATCCCTTACTTAAGGTATGGAGGAGGAGGCTTCATCTATCCCATTTTCGAGAGGATGTTGAGCAGGGCATCACTTGGGCGCGAGTATAGACTCTGAGGATGTCACTAATTTTGGCTGGGGGAGGATATGAGGGAATGGAAAGTATCTCAACCACACAAGATGTGGACTATAAGGTTTATGGGTCTAGGAATCAACACAGGGTGTTCTTCGGAGTTCATGAAAGTTGGGACAAGGGAGTTGGTTGTGCCACACACATTCAGAGAGTGTGAGCCTTGGTAGATTTAGAGGCCAAATAGGGTCAAGGGTCCATTGTGGTGGGTATGAGTGTCCATCATAGGGTTGGGAGTAGACATATGAGGGAATGGGAGTACCTCAAATAAACAGGGCATGTACTTCAAAGGTTATGTGTAAGGGAGTCATCACAAGGAGTCAGAGGAGGGCTTTGGAGCTAGAGCATAGGGTGTGGGCAGGTTTTGCACAAAAGATTTCTCACAAAATGTAAAAACATCGGTATGGAAGTAAAGTTCCCTTCTCTCTCTTTTTCTCTAGAGAAAAACTTTACAGGGAATTAAGTAGCTCTCTTGGAGAAAAACTTAATAGGGAATTAAGTAGCTCTCTTGGAAATCAGCTCATTGTTTTACCTAACTAAAATCCACAGTTCTTGGTGGTTAAGATGTTCTTTTGCAATGCTAGTGGAGGATTAGGGTCTTTGGCACCATACATGCATGTACATTTGTGTAGTGCCATGTTCAATAATGTACAAACTTCCTCATAATTACTAGTTCTTATTTCTGTTATGGGTCCTTAGTTTGATTCAAAGTTTTCATCATTTGATTAAATTTCTTACTTTTGGAACATCTGGAAGCATCTTGCCTATTGACATCATGATGCCACACAATGGAAGTGGCTTGGTGTTATGTTGGTGCAAGGCTTGGGCGCCTAATGATCGTGGACTTAATAACACTCATAATATAGAGTCAAATAGAAAGGAAAACTTTTACAATTAGAAACCATGTCCTCAAATCATTTACGAAAGAATGGGGAATCCTATGATGAACCATTTGAGTAACTTCGCTTTCTCTGCCTTATTAATAGTTTTGAGGCTAGTGTTACTCAGGGTACAATGCTTATGCAAGCCTCTTAACATCCTCCCGAGTTCAAACCTTGACCACCACGCGGCTCCTTGTGCTCACACTAGAGTTCAGTTGCTATAAAAAACAATACCGCATGACAAATGCTTCATTTTTTACAATTATGGATGAGAAGGAATAGGCACTTTTGTGGTTAACTTAAGAGGAATTTTGAGTCTATTTCAGGTAAAGTGTTGGGATCAAATATTCATTTGAGGCTTTCACTAAATTGTTTGTTGGTAGCTTGTCCAACGTTTTCATGACACTAAGATATTTCTAGTAACTAAACTTATTCCCAATACAAATATTGATCTCGGTTCATATATACATTAGCTTAAGTGAAGCTACCTTCTAAAGAACTTCATTAGTAGTTTCTTTTAAACCCTTCAAGAAATTTTAAAAAAAAAACATTTTGTTCATATATTGGCTCAAATGACTTGTAATTATTTTATATCCCGTACAGTTTGTTGCCTGACATTAAAACATACCATAGTTGATAAAGGGTTACTATAAGCCTATAGAGAATCATGGTTTTGAATGTTAGACTTAGTACAAAAAACTTTAGTGGAATCTTTGTATCACATGTATGAGGAAAATAAAGACATGTTTTTCACTGTGGAAACATTTGGTTTGCAAGTTGATTGTCATTTAAAGTTGGAGGCCTAGCATATTTATCAGCATAGGATTACATGCATTTAGTTTTGTTTATAAAAAAAATTCTAACAAGCTGTTGCTGCAGGTATTTAGAGACTACTATCCTCCAAACAAACAGTTACTTATCTTGGAATGTCATTGGGATGGAGTAAAGTTTTGTCTTCTTGAGAAGCTTGCTGAAAGTGAGAGAAAGCTTGCAGATATGCAGAATATGCCATTAGCTGAGCATGGGCAAGGAACTAATGTGGAAGGTCTTCCTCAAGTCTCAGATATAAAATACAACAGCACTGAAGCATTGGAGGAAGGTGAAGCAGTGCAATGTTAAATAATATTTTCTTATGTCTCTCTTCTTTTCCATGAAATACACTATTCTATAATATTAATAGAACATGCATTAGAATCCGATGTATAGCTATTCAATAGCGAGATATTCTCTGCATCATATTAAAGCAAAGCATGAACGTTTGTGATGTAGGCCCCAAACTTTTCAAACTAAAGATCCCCGATGCAAGAGAATCAATATAAAACAGCCCATAACCTAACAATTCAGTTTCCATCTTCTAGAATGTTAAAACAAAAACTGTACACGTTAGGATGAAATGCATATTATAGAGAATGATAAAATATTAAAAACAAAAAGAGTAGCATACACACAATTAGGACACTAAAATTAAGGCAGACATCAAGAGTACCCAAATAATGAAAATGATCAAGAGTATATGCCACGATACATGAGCTGCACAATGAGATCAAGTGCTCATAATATATAGACTTGCACATAAGGCATGCACAAATACGAGTGTTGGATTTCATAAGCATGCATCATTACAAGTGGGAGATTGCATAGAGCATGCACAAGCACAGGTGTAAGCATTCAAAAGCATGAAAAAATACAAGCATGTGCAAGTACAAGTTGATAATTTTCTTAGTAGTGGTTATAATATTAAATAGGGAAAAACGAAAAAAAAATCATCGATGATAATGAAAACATACTATAGAGAAAATGATATGATGGCTGCTTATGTTATTTAAGTAAATATTGTCACCAACACTCCCATGATATTTACATAGGGAAAAACAAAGACTAAGAGACACCAATGCATGCTGGTAAGGTGTGGTTACACAACCATCACCCCTATTGATAATTTATGTTATAGCCAAAACTATTGGAACAGATTCCCTGTTATCCTCAAGATCGACATAATCCCTTCCAAGGCAATTGTAATCAGATGCGATAAATAATCTATTTCATCAGCACCCCATAGAATTATTTTAATACACTTCAATGTGCAACAATATAGAGAGAAAGAGGGGGGAGAGAGAGAGAGATGCTAAACACAATGTCCCAATTATCACTTTAGCACTTAAATAATGAATAATAGATGAGAGACAATTTCCATCTATCTGTATACATATGATTGTCTAGACAATAGATTGCATAACCGGCGATTAACTGCCGATTACTTGGTTACTTGCCAGGAAAAAGCCCAGTCGGTTAACCGCCACTCAAACTCCCTGCCAAAAAAAAAAAAAATGCTGGTTTTTTAGTACCTTTGTCAATTATTGGCGGTTATTCCCGGTTATTGGTGGTTAATGTTTTTTTGAGAAATTTAATTATTTTTTGCCTTTGTCATTATTCCTAGTTATTCGACGAGCTCTATCGAATAACCGCCGGTTACCCAAAATTGCCCCTTGGTGAGTACTCGCTGGTTACAGTTATGCGAACTATGGCCTAGACTTTAGATGGTTATTTCATGTCAGCCCATATTATACAAAGGAATGCCTATATGAATATACCACATCATGAGGTAGGGTCTAAATTATGGATCCCAAGTTACTATCAACTTGCACTTGATTGGGTCTGCTATAACGTAGTCTAAGGAACAACACTCATTAGTGCCTCATACAGATATTAAACCAATCCTATGAGTATCTCAAGAATCGCCCACAACTGGTTTCAAGGATATCATCAAGGTGGGATTCATAATGTGCAGCTAACATTGACCCTTAATCTAGACATACGAGATGAAGGAAGAAGGCACCCACAATGCCTCCCTTAAGCTGGCTCTTGCATCAACCTCAAGAAAATGAATATGGATCTCATAACATGTCCACTAAAGAAGACCATACCTGTAAGTCTCTTGAGAAGCTGACACCCACAACAACCCCTAATAAGAATAATTGTGTTTGCAACATCACCTGAAGAAGATAGGTCCCACAGTATCTCCTTGAAGAAGGTTGCACCTGCAAATTCTCTTCATGAAAGAATTGAAAGCTTGCTCTTGAAACAAGTCTTGAAGATGGTGGCACCCATACATCATTTGGGGAAGATAGGGCCCGCAAAATCTCCACTCCTGATGTTGGGACAACATCAATGTCTTAGAGACAACTCGACCAATGTTGGCACACAAAGAAATAATGATCCTCATTGCTCCATAATAACAAGAACTAATGACCAAGTACTCCAAGAAGAATCTCATCCAAAATCCCATAGCAATATTAGAATAATATTAGCTACATCCATCCCCATGCTTGGAGTGTGGATTGCCACATCTTCCCCCTCAAGCCATAGTCGCTGGCTGAGGAAACTTGAAGAATAATGTAGAATCATAACCATAAATCCCCCTTTGTGATCATCTCATGAAGAGGTGATTGTAGATGTGGAAGCAAACAATCTTAAGTGAACATGTTTGATGCATCCAAGCTATCTATCATCTAGCTTTTTGAGAGTGCCTCCAAATGTCATTATGCTCCAAATCATCCAAACCATCCACAAAGTGCCTAAGGATGTGTCTCCACATGTCATCTGTAAAATCTCATGGATATTAGATCAGAGTAGCAAGGCTATCCACATAAGAAGGATAACAATTCCATATCAAATATCATGACCATCTGAAGAGAGACAAGAAAGGATGGTGTCTAGCATTCATATATAACACAAATCAACCAAGGAATGACTACTCGATCAAATTGCAAGTAGTGTAGCCCATCAATCATCAAGTTGAGCAAATATAGATGCAAGTCTTGGCATATATCAACTTAATATCATATCCATCCATAAACCATCCCAAACATCAATTTTTATTCACAAAGCAACAATGGATGTCGAAAAAGCAATCAAGGATAATACCTCCATTCAAATATCCCAACAACAATCAAGGATCAAAAAACATACCATCAAGAATCAATGTGTAGCCCCCAAAAAATAACAGGAACTTCATACTAACACGAAACTCTCTATCTCATCCATGGTTACACTTGCCACCAAGCAAGGATAATGACCAAGCTAGAAGAAGGGGTGGGTCAACCAAGAAAACCATAAATTAAAGCATTATAAATGAGAGTGCATGAATTTTGTAGGAAGAGGAACAAGTTCCCCTCTAGAACTTGAAACCTTCGATATGGCATTGCATAAATAAGCTCCTCCATCTCATCCAAAGCAATCAAGGATAGTACCTCCATTCAAATAGCCCAACAATAATCAAGGATGGAAAAACATATCATCAAGAATCAATCTATTGCCCAAAAAAAATGATAGGCACTTCATACCAACACCAACCTCTCTATCTCCTCCATTGACAAAGCAATCAAGGATAGCACCTACATTCAAATAGCCCAACAACAATCAAGGATGGAAAAACATACCATCAAGAATCAATGTGTAGCCCCAAAAAATTGACAAGTACTTCATACTAACACCATCCTCTCTATCTCATCCATGGTTACACTAATCAACAACCAAGGATAATGACCGTCCCAGAACAAGGAGTCAACCTAGAAAACTTTAAATTGAAACATTAGAAATGAGAGTACGTGAATTTTATAGGAAGAGAAACAAGTTCCCCTCGATAACTTGAAACCTTCGCAATTGAAAGTGAAACCTTCAATATGGCATTGCGTAAATAAGCTCCTCTATCTCATCCAACTCTACATCCAATGCCCATCTCCAATCATTCCATCTCATCTTATCGGACCATCTTCCAAGAATGACTAAATCAACCCATAGTATGATGTCGAATCATATGCGATGAGAAAAGCCACACAAATGCTCATATCATAAAACAACTTTACACCGTTTCCTATCAAGCAGGGATTTACGCGCTATTAAATCATGCTCATAATATGCAAATATGATTAATGTCCATATAAGTGCATCGACAACTCTCCATCACACCTAATCAATAGAAAAGACCCATGTGCATGCAAGATGAATCATGGGATGGCCATGTGCATGCTCATGAACATCCATCCAAAAGGAAAAGTGATCATCAATGGTGAGGACCGAGAGGCTTCATTGTTGATGATATGCATCTGTTTGACCTCAAATGTGAGTCAGAAAGAGCTCCATGACCTATCATCACTCTATTCACAATTAATCCGTGTAATAGGTGCCAAATTCAAGGCATGCCATCTTTGTCTCTTCAAATGTTGAATCATGTTTTGAGGCTTAGATGTCTCCTCTCTTCGATATATGGCCTATGGTGTCTCCACTCACTTAATAGAGAGCTCAAATGAGGAATGGCGATATATTGTAGTTGTAGGTGAACCATATGTTCCAATCTAATTCACAAGGTTTGTATTCGACGAGGATAAAATTCAAAACAAGCTTAGTAGCCAATATAATTTGGGAAAAAAAACCGTGATTAAGTTTAAATAATATAAATCTACATTTTTTATTAATTTTAATTTCAAAATAAGAAATAAATGCACAAGAATGTCAAAATAGATAAATATTACCAAACAACAAAAACTATGTATGAAGATGTCAAAACATATAAATCTTGATAAGTTGAGCAAAATAAAACACTACAAACATGCGAAATCACAATTTTAAAGATGGTTTTTGTTTTCAAAAATTCATTGTGCAGATTCTAAAGCATTTAACATTGTTCTCAAACTTCCTATGGATTGCTTCCTACTGTTTACATAAAAAAAGCTCAATTTCATCAAAAACACTTGGCTGAGTTGGCTCAATATCATCATTGCTAGATTCATCATTGAATCCATGTTGTGAAAGTAAGTCAGGATCGTCTATGCCTACTTTGTCTTTTGAAATGGGTTGCATTTGTGAAGACGAGTTAGATGAGTCATTTGTCACTTTATTCATACACTTCTAAAAATTACTGCGAATACAAACAAGATCTCCCAACGTTCTAGACAGCAACTTGTTCCATTTATTTGATTTAATGTGTTTAAAGCAACTCCAATTCTTTTCACAAGCTGATGATCTTACTTCCTAACTCAATATTCTAACAACAAAACATTGTAGTTCACCAGCATTTGCACCATAGAAGTTCCACCATTTGTGTCTAGCAACATTGGAACGTGACATATCATACTTGGTTGCTGATATTCCAAATATCCCTTCTTTTGATTTGTATATCCAACATTGATCCCTAATTTTACTTGCAATTGTGGGATCTGGTTCAAACCTCCCAATCTTCATAAAACCCACTCATGTCCTCGTTATCACCATGTCTGCTTTCTACTTATATGTAATAGTTTAGGCTCCAAACAACAATGTATCCCATATCTCAATTTAGTCGGCTTTCACATTATTGAATGCTTTTTGAATGGTTTCCTTGCAACGGTCCATGTTTTCCAAAACCATATTGAGCCAAGGGCTGTCGTGATCAACCATGTGAAGTACTTCACAAATTGGTTCACACACTTCCAAAACCTTTTGTTGCACTTTCCCAAAAATCATTTTTTAGAATTATTTGCTATATATTTTTTCCCTTAGGACATTTAGAAAGCACTGAATCTTCCCTCTCATTGAAGAAAATAATTGACCTTAGCTGCCTTCTTTTCAACCGCTCTTTCCAAAGTGATATAAAATAAGGAAAATCTTGTTTCACAAGATCTCAACAACTCCGTAGATGCATGTTCCCTGTAAATGTTCGATGAGAGGCAGTATTTTTTAATGAAATTTGTAATTGCCTTTGTGAATTGTTTTTTGTACCCATGGAAATTTAGCCAAGTCATGAAATAGCAAATCGAGGCAATGTGATGCACATGGGCTCTAAAATATTTGTGGGTACTTCATAATCAGCTTCTCAACTCCCACACATTTTGCAGCACTATCAGTGACAACTTGAACCGCATTTTTTGCATCCATTTCAAGAATGGTTTCCTCTAAGATTTTGAAAATATACTCAAAGGTCTTCTTGTAGTTCATGGTGTGAATTACTTTCAAGAACACTATGCCTAGAGGGAAAGCCACCAAAACATTGATCAATGGCATCTGACACATATTTGATCATCCATCGTTCAATATAGTGCAACCTAATGCATTCTAAGTGGCTTTGACGGCAACAAATTTCTCAGTCACATTACATCCTTTGTGCTTGTCTGCAATGTGGTTAGTTTATTTTCAACCGCATTCTCTGAAGTGAGATGATGTTGAAGAAGCAGATGATGCAAGTAATTGCATGAATGCGTAAAATATATGAAGTGAAATCGCCGCAGCGTGCAGGAAATTGCCACCACTTGAAGGAAATCGCCACTTGAAGGAAAATCACTGCTCGAGAGGTTCGTTGCTTAGGTTACATAGAGGGAGGGTTAGAGAATCATCATGAGGAGGATTGCCACGAGGAAGATCGCTAGAAAACTCGACAAGAAACTATAAGGGAAATCACGATTGGAAACTCGCAATAGCCACAACAAGGAAAGTCACGATAGGGAGGCACACGATTGGACGAAAATTGCAGCGTATTAGGGCAAGAGACAAAGCCTTTGCAAGCCATGCTAGTTCAACTGGGTTTTGCCGGTGCAACAATAGTCTTTGTGATTGGTCCATGACTCCTTAAGGCATTTATATTCCCGACATTGTTCCCCGATGACAGCATTTGCAGAATTGGCAGTGGTTAATAATTTTGATTGGTCACTATTCTGAGTGCAATGGGTAAAATTGATGAGCCGATTCCCCCTTTAGCACAAACCTATCAACATAAATCTATTGACAGTGGTCACAATCTCATCCAAGACCCGATCGACAAAATTCAACAGGTGGAGAATGTTAATCAATCACTTCGATCTAAAATCTGTGATCTCACGATCGGGGTTGCAATAGTTGAGTCTGAAAATAGGTTTTTGAATCAAATGATCGCCAACAAGGAATGACCTTCTAATGAGAGTCTACAAGCAATAATCCTCGATATCAAAAATAAGCAGGAAGAGATTAGATCTCAGCAGGCTTCTCTTAAACAGGAAACAAAAACACAGATTCAATCTTGGGCACAAGTGGTTAGCGGCAAAGATAAAAGTCCTCCCCCTATAGTAGCAGTCGAGGAGATTGTTCAAGCTAAACACACAGAGGAGCGAAGTAGATTTGTTAGGGAATTGAACCTCAAGGTGAGGGCTTCCCTTACCTCTTTCCTCTTTAAATCGCATTGTGGTTGCAATCAAGTTCCTTAGGGACAAGCTAGGTATCTTGGATGTGGTACTGGAAAGAGCGTGGTTGGGGTTTGATTTCATACTTTTCCTCCGTTTCAGATCCAGTGTTGATCAGCTTAGAGCTCTTAGGGCTAGGCATTTGTTTTTCTCTCTTCCTGGTAAGATCTTTCTTAACGAATATCTCACCAAATCATAGGTTGTGGAGCTCAAACACTCCAGGGAGGTGGTTATAGCAGCACAAAAATCAGGGAAATGGGCAATTATTAGGAACCTCGAGGCGGTGGTTCAAGACTCCTTTCCTCCAAGATGGGAGTCCCGACCTGGGGTTTCTAAATGATTGTCTTGTTGGGAGAGGAAGCAGAGTTCAGACATTTCTTTCAGCTGTTGGAATGGTAATGGCTCTTTTTGGTCATCACCAGCTTTAATGTATGACGCTCTTGGGTTGTTAGACATTCTTTTTATCACTGAGACCCATGAGAGCCCTATACAGCCTCTCCCAAATATTACAAGATACCATTGGTTCTTAGCCTGTCGTCAGGAGACTAGGAGTTCTAGTGGTGTCAGAGGTTCGGGTGGGGTGGCTTGTCTGTTTAAAGACTCACTCCGAAGCATAATTTTAGTGGTGGGTTCTGATGAGTTTGCCAGATTCATGTGGGTTCGGATTATTGGTGCTGCCCCACTTCCCAGGGATATCTACATTGCATTATGTTACTTTCCTCCTCCATCTTCATCATTTGACATTCACAATGGTCTTGAGGGGGACCCTTTTATAGACTTATACACCGAGATAATTCAATACTTAGCTGTTGGAGAAGTTATTGTTGTTGGTGACTTCAATGCCCGTACCAGACTTTCAGACACCTCTACATGACTGCTCAGTGGACATATTCTGTACATAGGAGATTGATTCAGAGTCAATGGGGTTGCATAGGATGTCAGATGATGTTTCATGTCCTTACACAACATACAGTAGACACCTCTTACAATTGGGGGAATCTCATGATTTGTGGATCCTTAATGGGCTGCCTTGCTTTCCAGATTCTCACTCTTTCACATGTACACCTCATGGTGGAGGTACGAGTGTGGTAGATTATGTCCTATCCAGTTAAAATCTTTTTCCCTTCATCCATCATTTTTCCAGTTCCCCCATACCTCTTGTGGACCATGCTCTTCTTTCCTTTTCCCTCCAGGTTGATCCCCCCCTCCTTGTTACGATACCCTCTTTCAATATACCACATACCACCTTCTAGTTTGATGATGAGGATCCTGACATCTTTTGCTTACCACACCACCAGCTCTTGCCTCCTGAACCCCAGTTCTTCTCACTTGGTTGTGTTACTTCCAGGTACACATGCCTTCCATTATTTGGGAAGTTGCCCTTAAATCTTTTCCTAGCTATACCAAATCTACATATACTTCCCATCAATCTAAAAGATCTTGCCCCATGAATAAGTGGTATGATGATGATTGTAGGACTCTCCACTGCCAACTTCGGTAGGCCTTCCTCCACGCCCATCCCTCTTACCCAACCTTATAATCATCCTACCACTGTCTTCTCCAACGTAAGAAATGCCTCTTTATTTCTCAAAGGAGATGGATCTTACGTGCTTCCTACATCCACTCTCCCAAACTCTTTTGCCGTACCATCCTCCCCTAGCATTCTCCCCTCCCACTGAGCTTAACCCCGTATCCATGATTTTCCATACCTCCACTCTTTATGATATTCCTGGTCGATCTCAAATCCATGTTGTTTCTCCACCATATTCTTGTCACTTATTCACAAACAAGAACATCAATGAGCCGGTGAAGGTGATGAATAGTGTAGCAAGGCAGTTGATGAGGAAGGTTTCCAAGCCGAGTTCTTCAAACACGATCTTAGAGCTTTTGTAAGTTACTTGGTTGATCTTTTCAACCACGTGGTTTGTTCGGGTTTCCTGCCTTCTAGACACATCACATTATTCACCCGATACACAAATCAGGCTCCTGTTCAGATCCTAACAACTACAAGACGATCATGGTTGAACACACATTCTTGAAATTGTATGCTACTATGCTCTACATGCAGCTTTCGAGAGAGTTAGAGCAGAGGCATCTCAGGGCTAGGGGATAGGCAGGGTTTAGACTAACCCATTAGACCATTGATCATATCTTCACTCTTTGGGCCATTATTGAGGAGGCACGTCATTGCTTGTCCAAAGTGTACTATTGTTTTGTATACTTTAGGAAAGCATTTGATTTAGTTTCGTGAGAGGTCCTTTTCCAGAGGCTTAGGAATATTGGCATTTTCGAGACCCTCTTGGCAGCCATTATGCAACTATATGAGACTGTCCTTGGTCATCTCTGTACGGTTCATGGGATTTCAGATTTTAGCAGGAGTACCATTGGGGTCAAGCAAGCTTGCCCCTTGTCCCCAACCTTATTTAGCATATACATTGATGAGTTAGAGACCTTTCGTCATGAGCTTATTCAGGGTAGTGATGGTTGTCTTCTTCACCAGGCTCTAATTTCTATTTTTTTGTTTGCGGATGATGTGGTCCTCCTAACTTCATCTCCTGAGGGTCTGCAGCGGCAGTTGGATGCCTTGGCTCTCTTTTGTGATCTTTAGTAGTTGACGGTTAACCTGGGAAAAACCAAGGTTATGGCGTTTAAGGGTTGAAGACTTCCCACGTCCATTTATTCTTCAGGGGAAAGGAGATTGAGATCACCACCTTATATACTTATTTGGGAGCGCAATTTTATGGACCACGTTTTAGCTTGAGGCGGGCCCTTCAGCTTAGGATCAACAAAGGGTATGGTTCTTTAGCCCTTCTTGAGTAACAGTGTTTTTGACATCACTTTCAGGACATCTCATCCAAGATGTCCCTTATGGATACATTGCTATTCTCTATGGATCTGTGGTTTGGGGGTCTTCTTTGCTTGAGGGTGATTGGGCTGCGGCCGAGAGGGTGCAGACATTTCTCCTCCGCTGCATCATTAGATGTAAGCAAACAGTTTCCTAACACATTATCCTTGCAAAATTTGAAGCCCGACCCTTCCGCTTGGAGACTGTATTTGATCTTATTTTTTTTACGTCGCATTCGGAGCTTAGTTGATTCAGCAAGTGGGCATGACATATATCCATCCTTAGCCTATTGTTCTTCAGAGACTACTGCCCTCTCGGCTCCCATGACCCGTGTTCGTTGTTGGTATACAGGGGTTTCTGACCTATTAGGGTCCATGGGAATTAGGATGGACCACCTCCCTCCATTTAGGTACTCCTTGGATGCACCAACTCATCTTCTATCCACCCGACAGGAGCTGAATCGAATTATTAGGGAAGATATTTACAGACAGTTTATTCATACTAGGGTAAACCCTCCTAGGGGGGCTACACCCAAAGATGACATTCTATGTAGAGCACTTTTTGGAGCTGAAAGGCGGGTTTATCATCTGCCCACAGTATACACTCCGCCATTGGATGCACGCCCTTCACATCCCATCAGGATAATTTAGAGTGGGATCTCATAGGTTTAGGATTGAAACAAATCACCAAATAGATCGGGTAGACAAGGTTTGTCAGTCATGTAGCATTCAGGAGATTAAGACCGAGGAACACTTCATCTTCCATTGCCTATTTAGGAGGACATAGACTCTTTCTAAGTTCTTTAGGTATGAGGACCAGAGATGTTTAGCTTTATATATACAGGAAGCTCTTAAGTTTCGCGATCATTCTATTCAGAGAATACTAGACGAGATTCTACCTAGCGGATCACTTCCTTTTTCCCAGTGCTACCTTCAAGGAGAGGCACTAAGTGCTAGATTGACACTAGTATAACCTCACAATCCAAATCAGTGCCATCCATATAGACTATCCACAGATCCCCGAGATTTCACCAACATAACCATTTCACCAGCACCAGGAGACAGACTAGATTCACCAGTTCTTCGCAGAGGGCTTTTCCCTCTAGGTAACGACATGGAGGATAGACCAGACATCTTATCTCCTCTTTGGGTCATCCTTCTATCAGGGGCTTCTTCTCATTGGCCTTGAATGCTAATAGAGTTGGATCCAACTCTTGATGGACCCCCTCCTAGTTCTTCCTTCTCATTGTTCATCCCCGTTTTCTCGATGCCTAGGGGTTTTCATGGGTTGCTCATTTCTGCTTCTTTCTTTGGCTCTGAGTGTTCTTTCTCTTTGCCCTGTTTTGTACTATTTTTTTCCAGCTTTGTTCTTTTCATTTTTGGAGACCTCTAGGGTTTCTCGCTTGTACCTGACACTTTTGTAATCTGCTGTCCCTTTGACCTACTTTTGTGGTCATTTGTTGGACTTTAATATATTTATCTTATCTTTCTTTGGACTTGTTCAAAGAGTTGTCCTAAAAGCCTCTGAAGTAGGCGTGTAACCTTTGCTAAAATTGGAAACTTTCTAAATTGCATTATTAAAATGTGGATTCTTGGCTACATCGAATGGAGTGGCACTTGAATAAACAAATCAACCAATGCATCATCCACATGTTGTTTCTTTATTGGTTTGCCAAAATTGTTCATGTTTTGATTCACTTTTTGTGGCCTTGGTCATGTTTGAAAAGGAAGACATAAAAGGTGCGGTGAACCTAGACATTGTTGCTTGATTTTTTTTGTTTTTTGCTTTCTTGTAGTTGAAAAGACTCTGTCTTTCTCTAATGCAATATTGATATGTGGAGTCACCTTTGTTCATGCAATAACACCCCCCTGCATTAGCTGAGATATCAACTAGGTTGCCCATTAGCCTTCTTATACTCCCAATAGACAAATGACTCCACAAGCGACATATCATAGTATTACCGTCGTGTGCTACGTGTTTCCATCCCTCAACCTTTGATTTCGGGGGCACAATTGAATTATGTCTTGAATTTGCATATCTTAGAAGAGAGGAGGATATATTAAAAATAAATAAATGATGAAAATTTTAAATAATAATAATAATGACTCACAATATACATTACCCAAATAAAAATAATAATAATTTTAGAAAACCTTAAATATTATAAAAACTAATTGAAAAATCAAATAAAAAACCTAAAATACTATAAAAACTAATTAAAATATTAAATAAAACCCCTAAACCTAATAAACTCAAAATATTCCCTAATGATAGGGTCTGCAGCAATAGAAGAAGCAACAATATTTTTTATTGAACTCCTCAAGGCTGAGATATAAAACTAAATTTTGATGGGGCAGCCAAAGGAAATCCAGGCTGGCCCAAGTCGGGTGGTTTTTTTAGAGATAGTAAGGGTGCACCACTTTTGGACTATTTTGAAATCCTAGGGAAAACCACTAACAATTCTGCTGAGGTAAAGTCTTTGTCTTGCAAAAGAAAAGATTTTGATGAGCTTGGTTATCGAGGGGGATTGCGTCTCATCCTTGAGGCCATAATGAAGAACAGTAACTAGTAGCAGCTGAGTGTCATCATTGAAGATATGTTATTAGGGTTTTTTACTTTATCCATCACACCCAAAGAGATGGAAATAAAGTTGCTGCTCTCCTTGCCAACAACTTTAATCTTCTTTTTCCTTCTGGGTATAATCTGGGGCAAACTCCATTAACAAAGCACTAAGTAATGCTTGTAAACCAGATTTCATGATGTCTTCTTTAGATTCTTGAAAAGAACGATCCCACCAATAGAAAGCCATTCCAGACAAATTTCTTGTAGCTATGTCAACAATAGCTACATGGTTCCAACCATTGGCTTCTTGTAATGTTAGAAAATGTGTGATCCAAAGACTAATTGCTTCTCTAGGATTTGTATTACCATCTATATTGAGCAAATGCAGAGAAGAAGAATTGTAATCATGTAAATTTCTCATAACAGAAGATACTCTTAGCATTTCAGAAACCATTTTATTTATCTGAATCATATTAACTTCTCCTGAAGATTCTTCTTCTTTACTTTTTTCTTTCTGCATTATTTGTTCTCGTTCTTCCTTGCTTACAATTTTGGGTAATACAGCTTCTACTACTATTTCTTTTTTCTTTTTATCTTTTTCTTGAATCTTCTGAACATCGTGTCTGAGAGTCATTTTTTGGAAATCAGCAGGCAATACAATTGGCTGACTGGGAAAATATAAGAAGACATTCTCTGAGCTTCGGCTATTTGATCAACAATGGCTTTTCTTTTTGGCCTTATCCTTTTGCTTAGCTTGAAACTTTCCTAGCTCTTTTAGATTTTCATCAATCTCTTCTAATTCTCTAATAATGGCATCCAACTTACTGGACCGAGTATCCATATTTGCTTCAACATACTGTGTCCAGAAGTTCAGATAATTCAACTGGCGTATTTCATCTTTCTGATTATCAATAGAATTCATAGAATGTTCAAGTAGGAAAGATAAATCAGCTCGAGTTATTGGCTGATCAGTATCCTGTGTAGAAGTAATGAAAGCCATTTTCCTCCTTTATAATATGTTTTGCCTAAATGTCTCCATTCATAGGATGTTGAACCTCCAAGCTTTACATTAGATTGAAAACTATTCAGGGTAGCATTAAATTGTTCAGGGACTGGACCAATGTCTTTAACATGAACAGATGGATTTGGGTCAATGGTATTAATGATGATATTCGACACACTATCAAGCAAATTGGCTACAGACGATTCTTTATTAGATGCTCTTTGAAGCAGTTCTTGATGAAGAAATGAGGCAGTTCTTCAAGAAAATTTATAACAGGTTTGACAAGTTAATTCCCAAATATATGTCTGATTATCTTGAAGACCGTGATTTTTATAGGTTGCCTAGAGATGATTGGTTTAGCTATGCTTGAAGATTCGAATGGAAGTCATCTATCAAGATCAAAGATGGACGAGTTGTCATTCAACCAATAGATATTTTTGGCTGGAATGATTTTGACACTGTATTAAATGGAGTCATTATCCATTGCCACAGCTATATGCCACTTCACTGTTGAAAATCCTCTGTCCAATGATTCCGAATCCGATAAAGATGATGAAACTACAAAAGAAGAGACAACAAATATTGCTGATCATATCATCTGATCTTGTAAAGAATTTTCTACATTGATAGAAAACTAGTTGGAATCTATCATTGTCCTTTTCTTTTGTTTGTCGGATTGCTTTTTTTGTGCACTTAGTTTGTAAAAGTTCGTAGACACTAACAGCTATCACATCTTTGCGTCACTGTTAAGACCCGTGATTTGTTAGTCCGTTGGCATGTCTTTCTTTTGCTTGTTAGTGGGAATCACTTTTGTAAGTGGGAATCCACTTTTGTTAGTGCGTTTGGTGGCTGTCCGTCCAGATAATTCACTCTGATGCTATATATAGAGGTTCCCCTCTTCATTGTCGGGCATCCGAGAATATTGAATCCTCTGTTTCTGTTAACATTTTGTTTACTAATATCTAATATCTGACACCGTAGTCATTCGGCCGCCAGACTGAGGTCTGTTTGTTTCACAAAAGCTAGCAAAGGTTATTTACCCGGTCTAGATAGTGTGAGCAAAAGCCTTTTTTGTCTTACAATAGCTTTATGTGAACTCTGTAAGAACTTTTCTGTGTGAAAAGCCCAATCTAAGTTACTAGGAAACGGATCCTAAACCTGGAAATGCCAATTTTTCAAGAACCCTTGGAAATGAAATGGCATGGAAACATCTATATAATAAATTATTAAAAATGGATATATATATATATATATATATATATATATCACTTAAAAAATATGGTATTTTTTTCTATTTACTAATTTTTTCTTTATTTTTTTTAAGTTTGTTTAAAAGGTGTCGGAAACTCCCAGAAACCTGTGGGAAATGCCTAGAAACTGCTGGAAATGCTCCAAAGACATTTCCTATAGGTACCCAGAATGTTCCGGTGCTTCCGGTACATTTCCTTAGTGTTTCGGTTCCCTCCTTCACATCGAAAGCATTTCTCAGGGGAAATGCCTTGTGCAGAGGGTGTTTCCTGCAACTTAGAACTAAGTACCACAGTGGATTGCATCATTGCTTTGTATGAAAGATTCATCTTAGGGCTAACGGCAAGATAAAAGATGATGGATGCCCATTTGAATATGTCACCTTGAAAGTTGTAAACTAAGACTCTCAACTTCATCTTTTGTAATTAACTCAAAGTTACTTCTCAGCCTAAGCTTTGCACCGTTAGGTGGTGCTGGATCATCGTCCAGGGTCAATTTTGAGATGTCATCTCTGAAAAAGACTCTTTGAAAGAAATAGCTCCATGATTCACATCTAAAGCATGAGAAAGTCTTTCCTTGCCACTAGGATCTACATGTAGCATCAATCATTTTTTTTGGTAGATGAAGATTAGGTTCCTATATGTCTTCTATACATTGAATGAGAGAAAATTTGAAACCGTTCCTTGCAGATTGATTTTCATAAGCATTCTGCAATGGAATTAGTATAGAAATTTAGTTTTTATCATCCAATCTTGTCATGGAATTCTCTGCTGAAGTTATAATTTTACCATGAAACGTTCTTTTCAGAGGGGCCTCTCACTTTACATATCTATCATTGTATTTCCACATATGACAAAGCCTTTAGAAAGATATCATATACACAATTACCTACACGTTTTTAAAGTGAATATAGATCGCTGTAGCAAGAAACGGGACTGCAGCAAGCCATAGCCCGTTTTAACGGCCAGAAATGGCAAAAGGTCGGAAACGGCCGTTTCTGCATTTTGGATTTGATAATTTTTTTCAATTTTTTCAAACTTCTTTAAATTTTAATTTTCTATGACTGAATTTTGCTACTGTCAATGTAAATGGGTGAATGTATGTGTGTAAATTTATTTTTTATTCATGTTTTGTATTAAAAATTTTTAATAGATTTTTAAATATAATATATATTATAAATATAAAATTATTAAAAATGAATATTAAAAATAAAATATTACTAATAAAAAATATAAAATTAATAGATTAAAAGTTATAATATATTTAAATGTAAATAATTTAATAATAAAAATAAAAATTATATGTAAAATATAAAATTCGTTTCTTATACGCAACCTTTTTTGATCGCGTTTCTCGTCATGTTTCTGTTGCCGTCACATTTCTCCGTTTCTTGTTTCTTGCAACATAGATATAGAGTAGCTATAATACACAAAAACGAAATGAATGCAAGCCTTAAGAAAACATTGATAACTCAGATAGAATGGGCTTGTTCAATAATTATTTTTAATCTATGCATCTTAAGCGTTTGAACCATTTGGGTTTTGGACAATTTATATCTTGCACTTAATGAGTCAGTTTTTTGGTTCTTTTTATGATTGTTTCAGATGATCGAGACTGCAGCAGCTAAGGATTGTGTTTATTGTGTCCCATTCTTAAGTTTCTTTGCTAGCAGTGGCTATGTTTCGTAAATTCCTTTTGTCTTAATTTTTCCAGTCTTATATTACTGCAGATGCCATTCAATGATAATGGCTTAGATTAGTAGCTTAGGATTTTGAAAGGAGTGAAGAGCATTTGGGAATCTGAAAAACCAGTTGATGTTATCCATCCTTGCAATTTATAAAATATAGGGATATCATACAATTAACTTGTTTTATGTGTTCTGAAATAGCAATAGAAGCAGATGAATTGAATCAGGATAGCTCTTTACTTGGGAAGCGAAGGGAAGAGCAGTCAATCAATGAAGCAATGAAGAACAAAAGGAATGCAAATGAGAATCCGGTTTTTCACGTTAGGAAAGAAGAAACCGATCTAAACAATAGCAATGGCCATAATCAAGATTTTTTGAAGGTTGGATTAGTTGGAAATGATGGTTCCTTGGGAAGTGGAATGTCTAAGCCCATTATCTTGAAGGCTTCTCATCCTACAGAATTAAGTTCTGGAACAAAGAGGAAAGTGGCTTTCACCGCAGTGAATTTACCTTCTAAGATGGCAACAGAATTAGAAAATTCTGGCAAGAAGTTAAAATCTGTAGCAGATGTTGGTCCTTCAGAAATATCTCCACCCAGGGCAAAAGAGCCCTTAGATCTATTTTTCAATTTACTTTTTGACGGAAACAAAAATGATTCTCTTTTCTGATGACATTTGTCAATTTTTTGATATTGTAAAGCATGGGTTGTTCTAGCATATAAGCTGTTTGGAAATGCTTAGTGTCTAATTTCTTTAGCTCCTATGCAGCATGGTACACATACATTTTGATTGTTGGCTCCCATTATAATTATCAAATTCCACTTATCAGATGCAATGAGCTGTATTTCTTTAGGCTTTAACAAGGTTGGATATTACTTCTGTTTTCATTCCATACCATTAAAGCCTTGGAGTTATTTTGGTAGTTTTTGGAAATAATTTGTGCGGGAAAAATTATGAAGCTTTTGCGCTGGTAATTGTGTTTCCTTTCAACTTTTTTGTGTTAAATATGGCTTATCAGTCACTGTGGAGGAACCTGTCTGAAAATAATCGAGAACATAGAATGGGTCTGTAAAGCTGCCAATGCTTTTTTGAGTGTTATAATGTGCACATTCTTTTTCCCTCAGGCTTGTATCTCTTAATAATGCTCCTTTTTTAATCTTTGAAGATACCCATATATTATATTTGTGTCAGTCTATTAGATTTTAGCATTTGAAGTTGCATAGAAAGAAAATATCCTCTGCTTTTTTAATAGTTTATTATATATTTCATGGTTCCCCTCGATATATGTGGGTGAGGGGTCCCGCTTTTATGACATATCCGTGAAGGCTCCCTCATTTTCTAATTTTTAACAGCGAAATGCTAATACATTTCTTTGAAAATGAGCTTCGATGCATGATCGACTTGGTTTTTATCTCCTTAGTAATGGAAGGAAAATGAACATGAATGTGCATCCTACGTTACAAAATTAGGGCTTATTACTAAATTGAAAAGAGGCAATTTTATTTTGTAAGCCATATTTGATTATCACGATGGTATTCAATATCAAACAAAAACTATGTGCCAAAAAGGTGGCCATAAATAGTAATAATCGATCACAAAGTCCTGTTACAAAATGTCAAAACTACCAACAAAGTTCATCTATCAAACTGCATATTTTTTTGTTATTGCATTCCTAATCAAAATACATCATATCTAACTAAAATTATTTATACGAGAGAGCTCCCAGAGCTCGAGCTCCACTCCATCATGTGAAAAAACATGCGATAGATTGCTTGAGACTCTCATAGAAGCTCTGCTCATCTTCCTTAACATTAGTATTTGCAACTATTTAATCATTTGCAGATTGCACACCCTGGGTATGCATAGAGTTATTGATAGCATGTTGGTGTGCATTCTTTTTAGTAGATAGTGGATGTCGAAAATGAGAATCTTAATAGTTACCATGGAAATCAGTGGCCAAACTCTAGGCAAACCTAGGAAAATGTCCATCATTGACATTGTTCACCACTTGAGTTACCAAGAAATGGTAATGTATTCGAAAAATACCATATTTTCTAGGAGGAAAGAATTCTAAACTTGTTTCCTAACATCATTAGCTGTGAGGACAAAATAGATTGCTCTCAAAACTTACATTGGAAGAAGTGAAGTCTGTGGTTTTCTTTGTGGAGGGGGACAAATCCGCTAGACTAGATGGCTTTCCTCCTCTATTCTTTCAAAGATTTATGGGAAGTGTTGGATGCAGCAGCGAAATTCTTCCATTCAAAAAATCTGCTCAAAGAAATCAACATTACTTCCTCGTTCTTGTCCCAAAGAAAGTGGGGCCCAAAGATCTAAAGGACTTCAGACCTATCAGTGTTTGCAACTCCATTTACAAGATCTTCTCTAGGTTGTTGGCAATCAAAATTTAGTCTTTCTCCTGGATTTGATCTCAATTCATGAAGAAGCCTTTGTCTTTAGAAGACAAATTGTGGACAATGTGATTACGATTCACAAAGCCATCCATTACAGTGATAAGTCCAATAGAGTAGAGATGTTTATCAAACTTGATATGAACAAAGCCTACGATATAGATTCATGGAGCTTCCTAGGGTAGATTTTAGAGAGACTTGGGTTCGATTATGAGTTCAGGGGAATCATCTCTTGCTTATCGACTGCCTTCTTCTCGACCTTGTTAAATGGGTCTTCGACCGAGTTCTTCTCTGTAGAAAGGGGGTTAAGGTAGGGTGATCTCCTTTCTCCTTATCTTTTCATTTTAATCGCGAAAGCCCTAGGAAGGAGCTTTGAGAAGGCTAGGTTGTTTGAGTGGACTGATTATTGCTCGTGATATTTCTATATCTCACCAACATTTTGTTGATGACACCTTCATGTTGGGGGCTACTGTAGTTCAAGAGGCTAAGATGATAACAAAAGCTCATCTCAAATCATGTTGAGGTTTCAGATCAATGTATTAATTTGACAAATTTTTTGTTTCTTTCATCAACACTCCTATCCCGAGTCAAAGGAGATTTATAACCATTCTGAATTGTCATGCTTACGATCTTTTGGCTACATATCCAGGGATGCCTTTATTCAAAGGTGAATTTCCTATTAACTCATGGAATAACCTTTCAGATAGATTCCAATCCAAGTTGATGGGTTGGAAACACTACCTTTTATTCCAGGGCGATAAATTGTAGTTATTGAAGAGTTTCTTGCAAAGCCTTCCTATTTCCCTAAAGTCTTTGCTCAAGGTTCCAATGATTTTTTTTGAAAGGATGGAGCAAATCTAGAAGAGGTTTTTGTGGGCTGCAGTTGAAGAGAAAAACATGGTTCCCCTGTTTGCTAGGGACAAGGTCTGCTTAGCGAAGGACCATGGAGGATTGGTGTTGAGGAAAGAAAATTAAAACTATGATTAAAGCTCTCATAGCAAATGGGGTGGCAGTTAATTAAGGAAGATAACTTGTGGAGGTCCATCATCAAAGCTAAGTATTTGGGGTCCAGAGACGCTGCTTCATTTATCACTTCACAATCTCTTTCCAATGGCTCTTGTTTTTGGACGAGTCTTATTAAAATCAAATCTCTTTTTGGAAAAGGGTGCAGGTGAAATTTTGGGGATGGCAACAAGGCTTTGTTTTGGGATGACGCTTGGCTTTGTGAGGATCCTTTGAGTGCTATTGACCCTAGGAAAACCTTGACTCCTAGAATCTCAAGGATCATGGGATAAAAAGTTAATGACTACCTGAAAATCATTGATGGAAATAAATCGTGGACTCCCTCAACTAGATTCTCTTATAACCAAGTGGAGCTCGTTGGCCTTCAAACTATTCAAGAGAATTTAAATAGGGTCCAAATTTGTCAATTTTGAGGGAGGATGAATTGGAGTGGGCGGCTTCTGAGGACAGATTGCAACGTGAAATTAAGCCACCTGATGGAACGCAACTCTATCTCTGATGGTCTTCCTTGGATGTGTTGTTGGTGTTAAGTTGTGGAGCTAAAAGCTTCACCAAGAGGCTAATCAGGAGGTTGCTGAGTTCAACCAATAACCGGCATCGGCAGTATTGCCGACGTTGGTCATGCAGGGACCAGGTATCGGCCGACGTCGGTCAGGAGCAGACTGACAGCAACCGGCGTCAGTCACCTGTGCGTGTGCATGTGCTTGCATGTGTTTCCAAAACGCGTTTTCAAAATTAGACTCGTTTAATTTTAAGAGGTCCGAGAGTGTTTGCATGTTGAAGACTAATTTAAGTCTTGAGTCTGTGTTTCTAATTATTGTAATTAGAAGTCTAATTATTGTATGCCTGGGATCCTATTTAAGAGACCCATAGGGCATGTATTGTAATTAAAACAAGTAAAGCATTGAAGCAAGAAAGCAAGGTCAAGGAGATCTGCAAGGTGCAAGGTCAAGGAGATCAGCTGAAGCTATCAAGGAGGGGATAACAACTCAGGGTGTTGAGTTAGTTGTGGTTGAGAAAGAGAGATAACTCTTGAGTGTGAATTACTGAACACTTGGTGTGGGAAACTTGTAAGGTGGAAGAGTGTGGCGTCTCTTCATTGTAATTCTTTTCTGGAAGAGTATTAATGCAAGTTGTGTATTGTTTCTCATATTCTGTGTTGTTTCAAGTTTTTAGTTACTTAATCATTCTGGTTCAATTTCGTGTTTAATTGCTTATAGAAAAGTAATCAATTGTGCTTCCTAGATCCTGACAGTTGGTATCAGAGCTAAGGTTGTAGAGAGCAGGTTATTGTTTGATTACAGGTCATTTTTAGGGGTTTTTGATTGAGTGGGAGTACAATAATGGCAGAAAAAAGTAAGCTACGAATGAAAAAGTTTAACGGCAAGAATTATCAACATTAGAGGATGCAGATAGAAGATTATTTGTATCAGAAAGATTTATACTTACCGTTGGGTGGGGTTGCATGCAAGCCCACAGATATGAAGGATGAAGAATGGAATGTTCTTGATCGGAAGGCTCTGGGATCCATAAGGTTGAGCCTTGCATCATCTGTGATTTTCAACTTATCACAGTGTAAGACAACGGAAGAGTTGATAGAATCTTTGGCAAATCTATATGAAAAGCCCTTTGTTTCAAATAAAGTATTTCTTATGAAGCAGCTATTTAATTTGTAAATGCAAGAAGGTGGATCGGTATACACCCATCTCAGTGATTTCCATGGTTTGGTAAACCAGTCAAATTCAGTCAATATTGTTCTTGATGATGAAATAAAGGCTCTCTTAATTTTATTCTCATTACCTGAAAGTTGAGAGAGTTTGGTAATGGCAGTAAGTAATACTGCGTCTGCTTTTAAAATCTTAAAAGTTGATGTAGTTAGTGTAATCTTGAATGAAGATATTCGAAGAAAAAACACAGGAGAATCATCAGGGAATGCTTTAAGTGCTGAAAGCAGGAGAAGGCAAAGAGAGAAGGTCGAGCAAGGAAAATCAAGGTCGAAGATGGGAAGGGGATCCAAATCTAGAAATGGAGGTATCACCTGCTGGTTTTGTGGAAAGAGAGGACACACAAAGAAAGATTGTTGGTTGAAGGATAAAGAAAATCAACATGAAAGAAATGAAGAAGTAAAAGATGCAGGGATTATGGCACATGATGCTCTCATACTTTCTTTGGATAGTCAGCTAGAATCATGGGTTTTAGATTCTGGTTCTTCTTTTCATGCATCCCCAAATAAAGATTTGTTCCATGAGTATGTCCAGGGAGACTTTGGAGTGCTTTATTTAGGGGATGGTACGCCTTGTCAAATAGTTGGCAAAGAAAAAGTGCAGCTGGAATTGCAGACGGGCAACACATGGGTGTTGAAGGAGGTTATGCATGTCCCAGTCCTGAAGCAGAGTTTGGTTTCTATAGGAAAGTTGGGTGATGAGGGATGCACAGTAACCCTCACAGCGGATTCTTGAAAAGTTTCCAAGGGTGCACTTGTTGTAGCAAGAGGTAAGAAAGTAGGTACACTTTATCTATCTACTTGTATTACTAATTCTCCTTCTGATTTATCTACTTCAGCTGTAGATTCGGAGATGTGGCTTAATAGGCTTAGTCACATGAATAAGAAAGAGATGCATGTTCTTGAGTCAAAGGGTATGAGTTCAGATTCAGAGGGCATAGATCGAGTTCATTGCAGGAAAAGAAAATTTGATGCTTTTGACAAGAACAGGGAAGCCTTGGTGTTTATGAATGAGATGATGGATAGAGATCAGTCACAGGGGCTGAATAGTTCTGAACAGGGCAGTATGGACAGGGTTTTGATCCAAGATGAGCTCGCGGGTAAAGAAGTCATCACTTACAGAAAAACACAGGTATCGATGTCGGTCAGATGGAACCGACGTCGATCAGGCAGATATCGACGTCGGTTATGTGCAGACCAGCACAGTCGGTAGTGTCGGGCAGATAGAACTGATGTCGGTCATGTAGGAACCGACGTCGGCACAGTCAGTCGCATGGAACCGACGTCAGTCGGGTGCAGACTAAGAGATGACCGAGATCGGTCACTGGAATGGATGTTGGGCGAACAACACGCTATCAAGGAGTCTCAAACGCCCATATGGAGGACTGAAAGGGTAAGTAAGCCTCAATTCGTCATTTTCCTTCTTTACACTACTTGTTGCTCACTGATGGTCAAGAATCAGGAAGTCATTAAAGAAACAGAGCAGGTAGATCCAGGAAATAGTGGGAGCTTGGCATGGATGAGGAATGTGATTCCTTGGAGAAGAATCAAATATGAGTTTTTAGGTGGAGTTGCCCGCTGGAAGAAAGCACTGAGAGACGAATGGATGTTCAGGATGAAGAAGAGCGAGAATGGATAAGTGAGACAAAAGGCCAGGGTATATGGTCTTGAGTACTCTGCAGGACAATGGAAGTTTGACCATTGTGTTTCTCTTTACCAGGTTAAATAATATTAGTTACATTATCCTGTTACTGTATTGTGTGCTTGTTGCAGAGTTACACATACAAAGAATTACTGAACTAAAGGTAAAGTTAGTTCAGAGGTGTCATAAAAAATTTGGGAGTAGCAAGATTCTTTGGCATGAGTATGTTCAGAGACATGGAAGATCACAGGTTGATTTTGTCTCCAGTGGGCGCTGATGCGAAGAAGGTGTTGGCGGGGTTCAATACACAGGATGCAGAATCGGTGAGCACACCAAGGGCTGGACAGTTCAAGCTGAGCTTAGAACAGTGTTCGAAATCACATAAGGTCTAGTGTAGACCTGAATTTTCCCAAGCAGTGAGAGTTGTCAGAAAATTCAGATGTCGCAGGGGACTTGGATGACAGGTGTAGCATCACAGGATGTGTGGTGGTTGGTCTTCAAAATTGAGCTTGAAGATGGAGGTGCCTGAGATGGTTAGTGGAGGTTGCTGTACAGGTGCAACTGTTTATCTCCAAGTGAGAGATTGTTAAGTTGTGGAGCTAAAAGCTTCACCAGGAGGCTAATCAGGAGGTTGCTGAGTTCAACTAGTAACCGGCATCGGTAGTATTGCCGACGTTGATCATGCAGGGACCAGGGATCGGTCGACGTCGGTCAGGAGCAGACTGACAGCAACCGGCGTCGGTCACCTGTGCGTGTGCATGCACTTGCATGTGTTTCCAGAACGCATTTCCAGAATTAGACTCGTCTAATTTTAAGAGGTCCGAGAGTGTTTGCATGTTGAAGACTAATTTAAGTCTTGAGTCTGTGTTTCTAATTATTATAATTAGAAGTCTAATTATTGTATGCCTGGGATCCTATTTAAGAGACCCATGGGGCATGTATTGTAATTAAGACAAGTAAAGCATTGAAGCAAGAAAGCAAGGTCAAGGAGATCTGCAAGGTGCAAGGTCAAGGAGATCAACTGAAGCTATCGAGGAGGAGATAACAACTCAGGGTGTTGAGTTAGTTGTGGTTGAAAAAGAGAGAGATAACTCTTGAGTGTGAATCACTGAACACTTGGTGTGGAAAACCTGTAAGGTGGAAGAGTGTGGCATCTCTTCATTGTAATTCTTTTCTGGAAGAGTATTAATACAAGTTGTGTATTGTTTCTCATATTCTGTGCTGTTTCAAGTTTCTAGTTACTTAATCATTCTGGTTCAATTCCGTGTTTAATTGCTTATAGAAAAGTAATCAATTGTGCTTCCTAGATCATGACAGTTGGACTGTTCACATTAGACTAGAGAGTTTTTAGTTAGTCGTATTGTTATTTGTGTCCACTAGAGTTGTTTAAGCCCTGTTTAGGGACTTAATTGTGTGCGCATATGTTTAGTGCATAATAATGTGATTACTCCTTATTAGGCATGTGCACGAGTTGGACATTTCTATATGAGGTTGTAACCAACTATGAGTTGTCCATGCACATTCACTCCCATGTATATTTGGCACTCATGTTTTGTATATGTAAGGATGAAGAGGAGAGAATTCAAGATTGTAATAGGTTGTTTTAAGCAATAGTTTACTCTATTTTGCTTTCTCCATTCAACTTTAGTGTTGTTTTTCTTGGCATAAAAGCTTGCTTGATGTGGTTCTGGTGTTCAGGATAGACCATGTAGATTTGTTTAGCCTACTAGCTCATAAGCACAATAATCTCTCTAGAACAAGAACATAATTCCTAAGATTAACTTGTTTTTCTGGTTGGCAGCCCAAAATAGGATTTTGATTGTGGATAATTTAGCCAAGAGAGGTTTAGTTCTGCCTAACAAATTTATGTTGTGAAGTGGACTTTGAATATGTATCTCAAATCCTCTTTAGTTGTTCCCTCTCTTGTAAGATCTTTGATCATTTCCTCTCATTGTTCCCTATCTTGTAAGATCTTTGATCATTTCCTCTCGTTGTTTAGCGTTTGTTGGGTTAAACCAAATTCCATTTTTGGATGGATCACTTAGTGGATGAGTTCTTTCTCTTCACATGTGTTGAAATTATTATAGAAGCTCTTAAAGCCCCATTTTTGTTGAGGCATATAGGAGAGAAACTACAAAACTTTCTAGAACATAAAAAACTTCTGTAATAAAGTGGTCTTTTCTATAGGGGGGCATAAAAGAGAACCTTTCCTCCATTAGAAAGGATGATCTTGACAAGGTAGTTAAGACTGAGGAAGGAGTAGTTCTCAATTGGGAGCTCATCATTCCAAAAACTATAAAAAAGGATTCAATAAAAGTGATAATTTTTTTTGTTATATGGATTAACCCAAATGTTCCTTGGGTTAAACTTAACTTTGATGGAGCTTCTAAGGGTAACCCCAATTGCGCTGGAGGGAAGGGATCATTAGGGGCAAGACAGGGGAATTCATAGCAACATATGCAAGGCCACAGGGTGATATATTAAGCACAAGGTATTATTGAGGGGGGAGGGGGCGAGCGGGGGGTGAATCAATGATAGATATCTTTTACACTTTTTATTTAAACAATTATTCCACTTAAGATATTTAATATAATCAAATCACAACTCACACAACACAAAGTAATAGTGACACAAGATTTATACGTGGAAACCTTTTTGGGAGAAAACCATTGAGAAATAGATCTCAATATAAAAATTCGTAGGCACCAACCTACTGAAACACTAACCCCAAAAATAATTTTTTAGGCACCAACCTACAAGAGCACCAACCCCTTTTACTGAGCACCAACTCAACAAGAGACACCAATCTCTTCGAAACGAAGGCACCAACCTTCTCATAAAAATCACTCTTCTATCTCTGATTTGTTGTCAACACAATGGATGATAGAACACTGCTTTATTTCCTTTCGATTCAATCTACACTTGAGTGTTTTTGCTGCTATGCTCTACCTTATACTTGCTGATTTTTTTTCAATTATTCTCACAAAAATCTACCTTCAAATATTTTTGCTCTTTTTTTATGTCTTCCACTTTTCGAATCTACAAATTTGCCACTCGTTATGCACTTATTTATAACCCATGGAAAGCCACAAATTAAGGTCGTGACTCTTCAAGTGAAAAGGTCCATTCAAACGGTCACAACTCCTCCCAATATGTCGGCCACGATTGATAATTCCGTCGACAATTCCGTTAACATTTTCATTCACTTCTGTCGACATTTCCGTTCACTTTCGACAACAATTTCATTCACTTCCAGTAACAATTCCGCTCACTTCTGACAACAATTCCATTTGACATTTTTGTTCATATCCGTTACAATTCCTTTGACATCAATGACAAATATTCTAACAATCTCCCCCATTGTCATTGATGGCAACCACATACTGAAACTACTCCCCCTTGTTGCACTGTCTCTTATGTCTAAATCTTTCTTTGTTGTAGCTCCCCCTTTCTGTGACATCCTCTTTATGTACTTCTTCCCCTTTGACATCAATGGCAAAGGGTCTATCCAAGAGCTAGTACTTAGCTCCCCCCTAGCTAATGCTTCCCTTTAGTGGCAAGAAGCAAAATAAATTACTCCCAACTTCTCACATACGTACTCAAATGTGTCCTTCGGAAGTACCTTCATGAAAATATCTACTATCAACACTGTTGTATTAATGTATTCCAACTTGACTTGCTAATTTGTAACTTGCTCTCTCAATAAATGGAATCTGATTGGAATATGTTTCGTTCTGGAGTGCATCACCAGATTCTTCGAGATACTGATGGTATTAGTGTTGTCACAATATATGGAGATAGATTGATCATACTTCACCTTGATATCTTCCAGAGTCTGCTTCATCCAAAGCACTTAAGTGCAACACAGAACTGTTGCTATATACTCTACCTCTATTGTGGATAGTGAAATTGAATTTCGTTTCTTGCTTAGCCAAGATACTAAACTATCACCGAAGAAAAATGCATCTCCACTTGTACTCTTCCTGTCATCTAGGCAACCTACCCAATTTGAGTTTGTATATGCCACTAAAGTGAAATCTCTCCCTGTAGGATACCATAATCCATAGTCCAGGGTCCCCTTTATATATCTGAATATCCTCTTCACAACTTGTACATGAGTTTCCTTGGGGGCTACTTGATATTGTGCCACCATGCCTACCGCCTGCATGATATCCGGCCTAGAAGCCGTCAGATACAAAAGACTACCAATCATTGATCTATAGAGAGATTGATCTACATTTGGTGATTTCTCATCCTTACTTATCTTGTTTCCTATGGCCATTGATGTGCTAACAGGTGCACAATCCTCAAAACCAAACTTCTTCAACATTTGCTTGGCATACTTGGTTTGAGAAATAAAAATTTCTTTATTGGATTGAGAGATTTGTAATTCAAGAAAGAAAGATAACTCTCCAAGCATGGACATCTCAAACTCTTTTTGCATGTCTTCAATGAATCCCTTTGTCAGCGTCTCACTATCTCCTCTGAATATTATGTCATCAACATAGACAACAACTATCAACTGATGCTCACCTTCAGTTTTGATATATAATTTGCTATCGACGAAACCTCTTTTAAAACCTTGATCTTGCAAATATTTGTCAAGTCTCACATACCAAGCTTTGGGGTCTTGCTTCAGGCCATACAAGGCTTTCTTCAATCTGAAAACATATCTACTATCGTCTGAAAGGAGAAATCCTTCAAGGTGCTCAATACATACTTCCTCTTCTAGTTTGCCATTCAGAAACACAGACTTCACATCCATCTAATATACTTTGAAATTTTTTAAATATCGCATAGGCAAGAAACATTCTGATTGCTTCTAACCTAGTTATTGGAGCAAAAATTTATTCAAAGTCAATTCCTTCGATCTGAGCATATCCCTTGCACACTAATCTCGTTTTGTTCTGGGTCACTTGACCATCCTCATTCAATTTGTTTTTATACACCCATTTTGTGCCGATCACGTTCTGATTTATTAGTCTTGGCACTAGCGCTCAAGTTTCATTCTTTTCAATCTGGGCCAGCGCCTCTTCCATTGCTTTCACCCAATGTTCATCATGGCTAACTTCTGAAAAGTTTTTGGGCTGAATTTTAGATAATAATAAAAAATTTACTTGTTCAGGATTGTTGGGTGAATATTTTGTTATCAACTAACTGATGGCAAAATGGGTATATCTACCATAGCATGATGAGATAAATCTCTCCTCTCAGCAAGGGGAGGCTCCCTATAAATTACTATACACTAATATAAACTGAAAATAGACTTAGGGGTGAAATCATACCATCCATCTCTTTTTTTTCAGAGATGATGTTCACAAAGTAAAGGAGAATTCTTGTGTAATTACTAAAGGTATTTCTCTTATTTTAGAAATGATGTTCTAACATGAAAACTTCTCGGGTAGTAATTGTAACCACAAGAAATCCATGAAAGCACAGTTTTTCGTTGCTTCTCTCATTGATTTAGGACAAACAGAGTAGAATTAAGTGCAGCCTAAAGTCTCCACTTAAAACTACAATAGAGTAAAAGATTACAAAGGATAAGGGGTGCTCAAAGTCTCCCCAATATCCTTTACACCGAAACACAAAATACACAGACTAAAATAATTATGGCAGCACAAAGTCTCCCATAGTTGACTTCAGGACATCTTCCAGATTATTTTCACTTGTTCTGCTTATTTGTTTAAATAGACAACACTGTATTTAGGAAAAAGATATAAGAACAATTTCCTAGATAACACAAGCTATTTCAACACAAATTCTGAAAGGTCACTCGCTTTTTCATTCAACTGATAAAATATGATTAACAATCTGAGCTCAAAGTCTCAGGGATGCCTTTCAATTTAGGTAGAGTTTCACTTCTAATAACAAAGAGATCTCCTTCATACAAACTGAGAGATTACAATATATAGCATCCAAAGAAAGACTTTGGCTTTTGTTTTCACAAAATGGCCCATGCTACATTGAATGCATTGGACAGGAGAAGTTTTGTGTAGGGGCCATGTTGGAGCAGGGTACCAACCTTGACATTGGCATTTTAAATCATCTTAGATGTCTCCTTCAAAGCATGGGCCACCTGGTCCTCTTTAAGATACTTACATGGTTGTCCATTCGCCTTTACTCAATGAAGAAAAACACGCTGTGCCATTGAATGCTTGTGCTCTCTAATATCCACCAGGTGGACTGTTCCACCTACTGGAATAACTCTTTTGTAGATATTTTTGGATTCTCTATATCATTTCCTCTTTCCTTACTACATTTTATCTCTTCCTAGCGATTTGAGCTCTCAGGGCTATCTTCTCGCTTTCTCTTGGGTCCTTCCTCGGTTGGTCGCTGAGTTTGTTCTCAGGTCTGTGCCATTTGAAAATCAACGGTTATTCTGTTGTCCTAAATTTGACGTCCACAAGGACATCACCGGTTGCTTGAACCATTCTAAACCTTGAACCTTTGAACCTTTCAGAGTTCACCGGTTTAATGGTTCAATGGTTCAAAGTTCAACGGTTCGGTGATTCAATGTTTTTCAAAGAGCCGTGTTCACTTAGTCTTCTTTAGGAGTTCAATGTATCATTGAACCAACTGTTTGAACCTTTTAGTTGAACCTTCTTCTAGAATCTTTTGCTTGAACCATTCACTTGAACCTTCCGCTCGAACTTTGAACTTTGAACCCTTTGAATGCGTTGAAGCTTTGAACTCGTTGAACCTTTGAACCCTTTGAACTCGTTGAACCCTTTGAATTAGTTGAACCTTTGAATCCTTTGAACTCGTTGAACCCTTTGAACTCTTTGAAGTGAAGTTCAATGGTTCAACGGTTCATTCCAACTCTTTGAACCCCATCATTGAACTTTTTTAATTGAACCTCGGCGTTGAACTATCCTTACAATATTTAGGAAATGTCTTAAGTGTTTTGAAAATTTCCTTGCAAAAGCCCACCTTTTGAACCTGCAATTTCTTTAGCTGAAAAGGCTTGAGTAATTGAAGAACTTCACTGCTCAGAACATTTTTGAGAAATAAAGAGAGTATTTTGGCTTGCAGGTCCAAAATGGTCGACATGTCCACAAAAAAAAATGGCAAATTTTGGGAACAACTGGCTCTAGTTGAGAAACTTCCATCAATTGTAAAAATGATTGAAGGGAGTAGAATCTAGATTCTAAGTGCCTTCATCTATGCCATTGGGTTACAGAGTCATGCCATCTAAAAAGAGAAAGATGCAAAAAAATGAAACAAACAACACAAAAATAAACAAAGACTATACATATGTACAATTGAACTTATTTGATACTTCAAGGATTGAAGTGCTTCAGATGCTGCCCACTGTGAGATAGTAAAAATGGTATGTCGTCTTGATATTTCAGCTAGAAACTATTTTCACCATTGAATTGATGAATGAAAAATGGACCTCTCCACAAGGAATCCAATTTTCCATGCATTCTTTTTGGTTCTCTCCTCTTGTCCCACAACAAGACTTGATCTCCAATCTAAAAATCATGAATCCTTACTTTCTAGTCGAAGAGTTTCTTTACCAGACTTTGATGTACAACAATACGATCCACTACCATAGTTCGCTGCTCTTCTAGTTCTGTTAAGCACATGATCCTCTTATCAATGGAATTTTCAAATGTTTGATCTTCGACTGCGTTCGCCAACTTCAGTGTTGGTAGTTCTAGGGTGATTGGTATCTCGGCATTCAAACTATACATAAGTTGAAATAGTGACATACCTATTGCCCTCTTGAGCATAATTATGTCTGCCCATAAAGCGTCAAATAATGCTTTATGTCAGCTTCTCTGATTGTCATCTACCAGTTTCCTGATAATGGTCACCAGGTTCTTGTTGCTTGATTCTACTTGACCGTTACTTTGCAGATAATAGTAAGAGGAGTGGGAGAGGATAATCCCATAATAGTAGCAGAATTGGGTAACCTCATGAAAAGAGAAACAAGCAGCAATGTTTGTTATAATTTTGGTTGGACTCCAAACCGAAAAATAATATTTTCTTGAAAAAATTACATACCACTTCTGAAGTAACATGCTTGACTGGAATGGCTTCCACCCACTTGGTAAAATAGTTTATGGCTGTGAAAACATAGTCATGTCCAGCACTTGAGGATGGGTTCACGGCGTCAATGAAATCAATACCCCATTTTTGGAACGACTTTTCGATCACCACTGGCTTAAGAGGTAATGCGGTCAACTTGGATTTTCCAACGAACTATTGACACAACTCACACCTACGTACCCAAGTGTATGCATCTTGAAACAAAGTAGGCCAATAGTACTTGGCTCATATAATCGTATGAGGAGTCACAGATGCAGAAAAATGTCTTTCACAAGCTAAATTATGGAAAGACTCCATAAATTTACTCTGTTGCACTTTATCCATGCAACGAAGAAATACTCCATCAAGGCTCCTCTTGCATAAACTATTTTCCCACAAGATATATTTAGCAATTTTCTAATTAACAGTTCTCTTTTCTTTACGAGAGAAGTGGGTAGGACACTCACCATAGTTAAGGAAATGAGAGATATTGGAATACCACTCGTCCGTAGTAGTGACAAAGAGAACTATATGCATGTCTCTGTTTTTTTATGCCCTGTTTCCTCTGGTATATTATCAGCGATTAATTGATAGAGACCTCTTCTCTACACAAACTTAGTAGGTTTGATATCAAGATCAAACTCTTGAATTTTAGTAATCTAATTGCTCGTTTTAGTTCCAAACTCCTGTTGAGTTAAAATGGACTTTACTATTGTATCAGGCACCAGAGCAATAGTGTGTGAGTTTAAGATGTAAAAACACAAATTTTTTATCGCCTTGATCATGGCATAAGCATTCTTCTCCATATTTGAATATTTCAATTCATGTGTTTTGAGAGGACAACTCATGAATGATATGGGAGATTCCACACCTTTATTTTGATGAACCAAAATAGTTGAAAGTGTGTGTTCAGAAGCATAACTGTATACTACGAAGTCTTTGATATAATCTGGACAAACCAGGATTGGGGCATGGGTGATAGCTTCTTTGATATCTTCAAATGCTGACTTGCCTTTTTTAGTCCAGCGAAAAATAACTTTACCCTTCATTATATCGACAATGTGGTGAGTCTTCTCTATGAATTCAAGGATGAACCTTCGTAGAAAATTTATCTTTCCAAAGAAAAAATGAATTGTAGTCTTACTAGCAGGAAGAGTAAGCTCTTAGATGGATTTGACTCTTTTTGAGTCAATCTTTATGTCTTCTCTAGATACAGTGTGACCGAGAAGTTTCTCTTCTGTAACCCTAAAAATTGATTTCTTAGAATTAAGAGAAATGTCATTTTGTCAACATCATTCCAGCATTTGTTGCAAATGATGCACATGATCAGGTTGATGTTTGGAAAAGACGGTCAAGTCATCAAGATATACCACAATGAACTTTCCCATTTCGTCTCTGAAGGCAAGATCCATCGCTCTTTAGAAGGTGGCACTAGCATTGATAAGATCAAAAGGTATTTTGCGATATGCAAAGGTGCCCCAAAGTGTAGTGAAAGTGGTCTTATGTTGGTCTCTTCACCAACTTCCACTTGATTATACCTTAAAAAACTATCTAACATTGATAACATCTCTGAGCCAGTCACTATCTGCAGTACTTGATCCATGATGGGCAGGGGGTAGTTCTTTAGAGGATTGATCTAGGTTTCTGAAATCAACATAGAGGTGAATTTCTCAATTTTTTTTCTCACAGGGACTATGTTCGCAATCCAGGTGGAATGATGGATTGAAAAAATTATCCTCACATTTAACATTTTTTGGATCTCAGAAAGAATAGTACTTGATATCCTAGGGTTGTATTGCCTTTGTTTCTGCTTGTGAGGTAATATCCTAACCTTGAGAAGAATTTTGTGCTAAATTTTTTTAGGGCCGAGAGATTTCAGATCATCATAAGAATACGCTAAAATATCAATGTAATAGCGAAGCAGAGTAATGAATTTGAGCTTTTCATCAAGAGTGCAATAATTCTCAATGTTGACTATTTTGAAATTATCTTTTGTACTCAAATTTATTTGATCAAACTCCTTGGAAGAACTTGAATCTATTTGTTGCTTCTTGACAAACTTGTCATGCTTATCAAATAGCTTCTCAAGAGAAACCAACTCTTTTAAAATTTTATTCCCTTTAAGCTGAAGGAAATTTTCACCAATTTTTAAATTTGTTTCAGGAGTTGATTCTCGAAGTGGAGATTCACTGCCTTCAAAATAAAGTTTCTCAAAGCTATCCATCTATTCTAGAAAAGCAATGATTTGATTGTCACCATTAAATACCTGCCAATGGTTGGTATTATCAGGTACACTTGGTCGAAATACCAATTTGATAGTGTACTTGTTCCCTTTGAAATCTTGGTGAGGAACCATGAGAGTCGTAGAGACGGCTAAAGAATCTGCTTGATCATTGAACTCTCTAAGCACCGTAGAAATATTGAAAGCCTCAAAACTTTCAATGCAGTCTCATACAAGATTGCGATAATGTTGCAATATTTCATTATTAATTTGATATAGGTTCTTTACCTGACAAACCACTAGTTCAGCATCTCCTCGAGCGTGAAGATGCTTAACACCTTTAGCATGAACAGCTTTCAATCCAAGCAACAAAGAGTCATACTCAGTAGTGTTGTTAGTATTGCTGAACTGCAACTTATATGAATATGAAAAACTATCTCCCTGAAGAGATATCAAAACAATCCCAACTCCAAAACTAGTAGAAGAATAGCTGCCATCAAATTCTAGAATCCAGACATCATTAGAATATGATCTCTTTAAAGATTTCCCCTAGTCAGGGAGGGAGGATTTTTTTTTGCCTGAACTGTGCTCTACCAATTCTTATGATTTTCTGTCTGAATTTTTTAGATTGTCACTCAGTAAAATTTTGTCTGATGAAACAAAAACATCTTCAGTGGACAGAAAGTAGTTACCCATTCCTGAGGATTCAAATAAAAGTTGAGCTTCAGGGGTTGATGTTTGAGTAACAATATATTTTGACTCCTCAAGAAGCAGTCTTTGCATGATGTCCTTGATAGGTATTCTCGCCTCAGACAGGGCCATGTTCAATTCTCCACCAACATCCTTGCAAAATTTTCGTTCAAGCAGAATGCCATAGGGAGCTGGAATGTCAGCCACCAAGACTGTCATTTTAATCCTTTTTTCTGTGAAGGCTGCAAAAGCAAATTGGGCATCTTTGATTTTACCCAAAAGAGGCAATTGTTTGTTTTCCATGAAAAAACATTTCCCAAAAGTTTTAGTCAGAGTAAGACCGAGAGAGTCTGCTACTTTGACGAGCATAACATTGTCAGAGGCGCCAGAGTCTATTATGCAGTTGCTCAGCTTATGACCATTTATCAATAGAAAAACATATAAAGGTTCTATTTTTTTAGGGGCAACAGGAGTAATGACAAGATTATTTCTGGTGGATTTGTTCTTTGAGGGATTATGAGTCACCTTTGAAACATCTTGTCTTGCATGGATGGTTTTGTTCTTTGTGCATTCAATTAACTTATCCAACTGCTCAGGGTTGGCTTGTAAGTATTCAAACTCAGACATTTAGATCTTGGTCTTCTTAATATGGTCAATTATGTCAAATAACTAAAAAAAACTAGGAACAGAGGAAGTCTATCACTCTAGGTTTTATTAGGTGTGGTATTGGTCTGAGAAACAAAAGTAGAAGGTACATGATTGTTTGAGGTACTTACCTTCTTATTTATCACCAGGACTTTTGATTGGAATGGCAGAGAAGTCCCTTGTTTAGCAATTGAAATTTCTGATCATGATTCTTCTCCTATTTTTTATCAAATTGTTGAGTTGACTGGTTCTGGGACCTAGTAAATACAATGTATGATCCATCAAACACTTCTCCTTTATTTCTAGCTTCATCCTGATAATTCAAGAAACTAATGTTGGCGTTACCAGCTAACTCTTCTCTTTCTGTGAAGAGATTAGCGTCATCTTCTTGGTCAAACTTAGGTTGGAAAGAAAAATCATGTTTAGCTTCATGATAACCAACTACTGAGTTAGCTGGTGCTGCTTCAATGGCAAGCTTCCCCTGTGGGGGAGGCAGACGATTGGGTTGCCCTTGATTTCTGGCAGCATTGCCTTGATATGACTGGTTGGAAAACGTCCTCCTTGGTATATGCTGATAAGGAGGAGCAGACATTCCTTGGGCCATTTGATTTTTCAGAGCTAGCAATTCATTTGCTAGCTTTTGCACCATAGGATCAATGGTGTCTGTAAATTTTTTTCAGAAAATGAAGAAGATTTATTTTTGTTAGGATGTCTTCTTATCTTTCCTACCAAGATAAGATCATCTTCAACCTTAGTGGCCAAAATCTGAGCTGCAACAAGATCTATATGTCCAGTCCACCTCAACAAGAAACTCACTTCAGGAAGTTGAGAATTTATGAAGAAGCATTTAAGATTTTTAGGTGTTGGCTGAACAATTACAAGAATCTTGTTCTTCTGCTGTTGAATTTAGCAATGAAGTCTCGAATAGGCTCATGAGGCTCCTTATTCATTTACGTACACTGAGCTAACATGGCATGTGCATCTTCTGTGGATTTGAATCTAGCTTTGAACTTGGCCTTGAGATTGTTCTAGTCTGATCTTGCAGATGATAAAACTAGTCTGTGACAGTGCCTTGCAATGTTTCTACAAACAGTCTGACTGCTATGTCTTCATATTCAATGCCTATCACACCAAAGGCTATGCAGAAGGCTACAATATGTTCATCAAGATGAACTCTTCTATCACCATAGAACTTGGAATTTTTTTTTCTTGAACTACGGGTAGTTCATGTAAAGGCGGGGTTAGATTGAGAGGGCCAAAAGTGTTACCCCAAGGGCCTTGGGCTGCCATGATGTGACGATTGAAAGGATAGATAACAAATCTTTATGGGGTATGTATAGACAAAGCTCTGCTAGCAGAGGAAAGAGAAGCTTTCTCTAGTATTAGATATCTGAGTAGGAGAAAAATTCGTGGTTTGCTGAAGGTGAGATGGTGGAGGAAAAAGATTAAAATTACTTTGCTGCACCAACTCAAATACAGGGTCAACAATACCTTGAGCTCTCTGGCTTCACGTGTACGGTGGATCTGCCAGAGTATAGAATGGAAATGCTTTAATTTGAAGCTTGAGGCTTCAAATTATGCATTTTTCTAACAGAGTCGCCAAAAACTGTTGGGTGAATATTTTTTCAACTAACTGATGGCAAAATGGGTATATCTACCACAACATGATGAGATAAATCTATCCTCTCAGTAAGGGGAGGCTCCCTATAAACTACTATAGACTAATATAAACTGAAAATAGACTCAGGGGTAAAATCATACCATCCATCTCTCTTTTTTTAGAGATGATGTTCACAAAGTAAATGAAAATTATTGTGTAATTACTGAAGGCATTTTTCTTCTTTCAGAAATGATGTTTCAAAAATAACAGGAAAACTTCTCAGGTAGTAACTGTAACCACAAGAAATCCATGAAAGCACAAAGTCTTTCGTTGCTTCTCTCACTGATTTAGGACAAAACATAGTAGAATTAAGTGTAGCCTAAAGTCTCCACCTAAAACTACAACAGAGTAAAATATTACGAAGGATAAGGGGAGCTCAAAGTCTCTCCAATATCCTTTACACTGAAACATAAAACACACAGACTAAAGACAATTATGGTAGGACAAAGTCTCCCACAATTGACTTCAAGACATCTTCCAGATTATTTTCACTTGTTCTGCTTATTTGATTGAATGGACAAGACTATATTTAGTAAAAAAATATAAGAACAATTTCCTAAATAACACAAGCTATTTCAACACAAAGTCTGAAAGGTCACTCACTTTCTCATTCAACTGATAAAATATGATTAACAATCTAAGCTCAAAGTCTCAAGAATGCCTTTCAATTTGGGCAGAGTTTCACTTTTAATAACAGAGAGATCTCCTTCATATAAACTGAAAGATTACAATATATAGCATCCAAAGAAAGACTTTGGCGCTTGTTTTCACGAAATGGCCCATGCTGCATTGAATCCATTGGACAGGGAAAGTTTTGTGCAGGGGCCATGCTGGAGCAGGTTCCCAGCCTTGACTTTGACATTTTAAATCATTTCAAATGTCTCCTCCAAAGCATGGGCCACTTGGTCCTCTTTAAGATACTTACACGACTGTCCATTCGCCTTTACTCAACGAAAAAAAACAAGCCACACCATTGAATGCTTACGCTCTCTGATATCCACCTAGTGGATTGCTCCACCTACTGGAATAACTTTTCTGTAGATATTTTTGGATTTTCTGTATCGTTCCCTCTTTCCTTGCTACATTTTGTCTCTTCCTAGTGATCTAAGCTCTCAGGGCTATCTTCTCACTTTCTGTTGGCTCCTTCGGCTCCTTCGATTGGTCGCTGAGTTTGTTCCCAGGTTTGTGTCATTTGAAAATCAATGGTTATTTCATTATCCTGAATTTGATGTCTGTGGGGACGTCACCGATCGATTGAACCATTCTGAACCTTGAACCTTTAAACCTTTCAGAGTTCATTGGTTCAATGGTTCAAAGTTCAAAGGTTCGGCAGTTCAATGTTTTTCAAAGAGCCACATTTACTTAGTCTTCTTTAGGAGTTCAATGTATTGTTGAACCAACTGTTTGAACCTTTTGGTTGAACCTTCTTCTAGAATCTTCTGCTTGAACCATTCGCTCGAACCTTCCGCTCAAACTTTGAACTTTGAACCCTTTGAACGCGTTGAAGCTTTGAACTTGTTGAACCTTTGAACCCTTTGAACTAGTTAAACCTTTGAACCCTTTGAACTCGTTGAACCCTTTGAACTCGTTGAAGCGGAGTTCAATGGTTCAACGGTTCATTCCAACTCTTTGAACCCTGCCATTGAACCTTTTTTATTGAACCTCGGTGTTGAACCATCTTTACAATTTTTTGGAAATGCCTTAAGTATTTTGAACTTTTCCTTGTGAAAGCCCGCCTTTTGAACCTATGATTTCCTTAGCTGAAAAGGCTCGAGTAAGTGAAGAACTTGACTGCTCAAAATATTTTTGAGAAAGAAAGAGAGCATTTTGGCCTGTAGGACCAAAATGGTTGACATGTTGTCCACCAAAACAAGTACAGATTTTGGGAAAAACCAGGATTACTTACCAACCTTCTTTTGATCTGCACTCTAGTATCTAAATTTCCAATAATCTACCTCTTGGCATGATTTTTTTGGACAAATCAGGATGGAGCTTTGGTGTCTTGCCATTCATCTTTATCCATCTTCTCTACTTCAACATCTTCTTCTTCAATGATATCTGGTTCATCTAATGGATCACTTACTTTCTGAGTTCCAGTTTCATCTACTCTGACATTGGCACTTTCTACAATAGTTTGCATTCTCTTGTATCATTTGTAGGCCTTGCTTTTGGTGGAATATCCCAGAAAAATTCCTTCATCGGCTCTTGAGTCAAATTTCCCCAAATCATCTTCAGTCCTCTTAATAAAGCATTTACTTCCAAATACTTTGAAATATTTTATAGAAGTTGGTCTTCCCATCCATAACTCATATGGGGTCTTGTCATTGTTGACTCTAATCTGCCCTCTATTTAGGATATATATAGTTGTGTGGACTGCTCCTCTCCAATATTTGTTTGATAACTTGGATTCGTTCAACATTGTCTTAGCTATTTCTTGGACAACCATGTTATTTCGTTCTACTACCCCATTCTGCTATGGGGTTCTTGTAGCTGAGTACTATCTTTTTATCCCATGGTCTTCACAATACTAAATGAATTCATTTGACATGAACTCACCTACTCTATCTAACTTTAAGAATTTACATATCTTGCTATTAATTCTTCAAACTTGGTTTTATTTACATATCTTGGAGCAAGTGGTCTCCCGAAGTTTTGTTCTCCTTTGCTTTCTTTGTTGATAGAGCTAGTTTTTGTATTTTGGCCTTCTTCCTACTTGGTCTCATTTTTCACTAGTTCCTTAAGAGTTTTAACATAGCTCTTAGCTTTCTCTTTTTCCTTCTCATACCCAATGCTTGACTTGTTAGATGGTGATCTATGGCTCTCTAGAATCTCATTCAAAACTTGGGTGTTTTTCTCAGATTTCAAGTCATTTGTTATTTTAGAATTCGCTTTTTGAAGATCCTTTTTTGGAGTAGCAATCTCATATTCATACCTTTCACAATCTTCTCCTTTTTTCTTTAGCTGATTCGTTAGATCTTCTTCAATTTTCTTTGCTTTTTTGATTTGGACTTTTAGATAAGCAATTATCTTCTTTGATTCCGCAAGACCTTGTGATATTTTGGCTTCTAAGTCCTGACTCTCTTTTTCATATTTCTAAATCAGAATGTTTCATGTTCTTTTTCTTAAGATCTTTTATCTCTCCTAAGGCACAAATAAGCTCTTCTTCGAGATTTACCTTGCCTTCATTTTCTTCTTCCTCTAAGTTGTTTCTACTTGTGGAAGCATTATCTTCTATGGTCATGAACAATGTTTTCTCATCATCATTGTCAGAATCACTAGCTCCACTTTCTTCGGATGAGCTATAGTTCCTCTTGGAGTATAATATTTTCTTTTGTTTCTCAAATCTCTTTTTGTATTTATTTTGCTTGAATCCCTTCTTGAGTTTTGGCTTGCTCTTCTCTTCATTACTATTTTCTTTATCTGAGCACTTAGTTGCAAAATGACCCATCTTATCATAATTAAAACATTTGAATGGTAACTTACCTTTATATTTGTCTGAGCCTTTCTTTAGCTTTCAAATGAATAGTCTCCTTTTCATCTTATTCGTTGCTTGAGATATCGCTTGGCTCTAGCTCCTTAGCTTTCTCCTTCTTTGATGCTTTGAAGGTTACTTCCTTTTTAGATGGTCTCTCTGATTCTGTCCTCATTTCATAAGCAGTGAGAATTTCGTGTAGCTTGTCCATCTGCGGGTTGTCAATATCTCTCATTTCCACTACAACATAGACCTTTGCGTCAAATTTTTGTGGTAACGACCTTAGCACCTTTTGAACTATGGTAGACTCTACCTTTTCTCCAATTCCTTGGATCACATTCACGATTTCATCAACTCAAAGAAGATAACTTGTAATGTTATCTTCTTCCTTCATTTTGAGACTCTCAAATTGTCTCCTATGAGTCTGAAGTTTGGCTTGTCTAACCTTGCCATCACCCTCATAGATGGTATTAAGCTTCTCCCAAATCTCATGAGTTGACTTACATTGCATAGCTTTTACAAACTCAGATTGAGAACGACCACACAGAATAGCGTTTATTACCTTCGCATTGTTTTCGCTAGCCTTCTTTCCAATGGGATCTATTGGTTTTGTTTGTGGCTCTGTGTATCCATTTACAATAGATTGCCAAATGTCAAACCCAAGGGCCATCAAATACATCCTCATTTTTATGCTCCAAAAAGCATAATTGGTGCTGCCAAACAATGGTGCCTTATTTGTGGAAAAACCTACTTGACCTTGTGAACTAGCCATGTGTGCTTTACCTTATCTACCTTCTAGCGATTAAACTATATCTGAAGGAACCTGCTCTGATATGAATTGTTAAACACAAGCTATTACTGAGAGGGGGGTGAATCAGTAATAGATATCTTTTATAATTTTTATTTAAACAATTATTCCACTTAAGATATGCAATATAATCAAATCACAACTCACACAACACAAAGTAATAGTGACACAAGATTTATACATGGAAACCCTTTCAGGGGAAAACCATAGAGAAATAGATCTCAATATAAAAATTTGTAGGCACCAACCTACTGGAGAACCAACCCCAAAAACAATTTTGTAGGCACCAACCTACAAGAGCACCAACCCCTTTTGCCAAGCACCAACTCAACAAGAGACACCAATCTCTTCGAAATGAAGGCACCAAACTTCTCACAAAAACCACTCTTCTATCTCTGATTTGTTGTCAACACAATGAATGATAGAACACTGCTTTATTTCCTTTCAATTTTATCTACACTTGAGTGTTTTTGCTGCTATGCTCTGCCTTATACTTGCTGATTTTTCTTTTCAATTATTCTCACAAATATTTGCTTTCAAATATATTTGTTCATCTTTTATGTCTTCTACTTTTTGAATCTACAAATTTGCCACTCATTATGCACTTATTTATAACCCACGAAAAGACACAAATTAAGGTTGTGACTCTTCAAGTGAAAAGGTCCATTCGAACAGTCACAACTCATCCCAATAGGTCAGCCAAGGTTGATATTTTTGTCGACAATTTCATTACCATTTCCGTTCACTTCCATCGACATTTCCGTTCACTTCCGACAACAATTCCGTTCACTTCCGATAATAATTCCTTTCTCTTTTGGCAATAATTCCATTTGACATTTCCATTCGTATCCATTACAATTCCTTTGACATCAATGACAATATTCCAACATGTTCAGACTAACCATTTTGTGGAAGCAATTGCGGATCTAGGGGCATTTGAGTCACAAAGTAGAATAACATTAAGCTACTGGTTATTGAAGGTGATTCTAAAAACTTAATTAATTGCCTCAAAGAAACTTCATCCCCTAGTTGGAATATCAAAAACATGATTATCAAAGCTCTAAGTCTCATGTGGAGTTTTGAGAAAGTTTCCGTAAACCATGTTTACATGAAGGGTAACAAAGGAGTGGATGGTTTCGCCAACTCAGGGGTGAGAAACCAGAATCTCATACAGTGGAATTTGATCGAAGGATTAGATCCTTCTATCATCCTTATTCTTAAAAATGAAATTTCAATCAATACATCTATTTCGTTGCGAAGGGATGTGTTTCTCTCAAAATGCAAATTGGTTCCTTTGTATCTCACTTCAAATGATCATTTTCAACTACCTTTGGGTTGTTATGATCTCCAACTGGTACTTGATTGCCAATTATGATAAATATGGTGAGAAAAGTTTGTTTCATGCGAACTGCAAGCAAGATATCCTAATCATTAATGAGAAGGGATGGGATTGTAGTCACCTCAAGTCATTAAGTAGGAAGCTCATGTTTTCAATTTGTTTCTTGAATACTGCCTAGGCTGCCTTGAGAATTGTCTTTAACTTCAAAGTATAACAAGCGTCTAGTACATATACTTGTTTAAGGTAGTTAAGATGGGTGGTGATATTTTAAGAGTGGAGCCCTCTTTCTACAATAGTTTTAATGCAACACGGCCCTATGGAACACTCTCATAAAAGGGGGCTTGACCAATTATATGGAGGTCAAAGGGTATGATTTAGGAATTTTAGAGGATTTTGCAAAGGCTTAGTATGGAGATTTCTGAGGAGTATATTTATAAGGTGATAGGTATGATGATTGAGGGCCTCAAGATCTTCAAGGACTCAAGAATTCATGTCTTAGAGGATGACATTCTTAGGGCTTTGCTCCCTGAGCCATGGGGCAAGGTTTGTCTTGTTATTATAAGTATATCACTGTAGATGGCAGATTTAGAAAGCTTTTTTCTTATCACTTCTCTATGCTCAACCATTTTAGGCATAGAAAGTTCCTTAGTATTCCTTTTTCCTTTTGTGATCCTTGGAAGCCTCATTGCTTTAAGTTCTAAATGGTCATCCCACCATATCCCCCAAACCCATCGTGCGAGGGGTATGTGGATTTCAAAATTTATTGTCTTGAGGAAGTTTGTCAATCCTCAAAAATAAGCCCCTGTCCCTGTTGAGCCTAATATTGGGGATGAGTCTCCTTCCAAGTTTGTTTCCTTGGATCTAGGCCAACCCTCTAAACAACTGTTAAGACTAGTTCAGTTTCTTGAGACATCTAGGGGCAAAGAGCTAAAGTTGTCACCTCAATTCAAAAACCTTGTGGATGTGGAGACTTCTGACCTCTTTGGGGCTCCCCACTCTGAGTAACTTGGTGTAGAAGATTTAGAACTTGATAGTGCAGAGTTTATGGAGATAAGCTTTGATCCTAAAGGAGGCAAGAAGAAGGTGAGAATGAAGGACCAAGATGACATAATTAACAAATTAGAAAATGCCGTTAGAATCCAAATGGGCACACTGAAGGGTCTTGTGGAAAAAGGTAACAATAGGGATTTTCCTAGGGAAGCAAATCAGTGGGAATTGTTCAATTTTTTTGCCAAATCAGGGAAGAAGTGGAGAATAATAACAAAAAAATGGCTAAGATGGAGGGGGAGGTTTAGTTCGTGAAGAAAAGAGTGGAGCATATTACTACCATTAGTAAGGCCACTATAAGGAACTACACATATTGCTTGAATACCCTTTAGGGAAATATGAAGAAGGAATAAGGATATTGAGTAGCAAGTAGGGCTTGGGTCAAGGATGAGGGGGAAGAAATGTAAACTGGAGGTGTAGACTAGAAGTCCCAAAGAGGCTTCTCTTGTTGATCAAATTCAAGACATAAAAGAAGATTGGGAATTGGTAAAAGGATTGTGTGTCCTTAAGGGTTTAATTTTTTTTGGCTGGTCCCTATGTTTTTGCTGAGTTTTCATCCTTTCTTTCTATTTCTTTTGTTGTTGTTCTATTGTAAGTACACCTTGGTGTCAGTGGACCAAGTCTAGCTTTTTGTTGGTTGTTTCGCTTCTTATTGGGGCAATGTGTTATCTTTGTATCTCTTTATACAAAGGTTTTGGCACCTTTCAAAACTCATAGTTTACCTTTATAAAAAAATGGAAATGATGTTAGGTTGTGGAGCTAAAACCTTCACTGTTGCAGACATGGAGGAGGTTGTTGAGAGGTTGCTAAGTTGCAGGGAAACTAACGTCGGTCTAATCAGCTGACCTCGGTCATATACAGTGGGAAAGGCAACCGACATCGGTCAGATATCAGCCGACGTCGGTCATCTCCAGCCTGACAGGGACCGACGTCGGTCGCCTGTGTGGTTTTGAAACTGTCGGTTGCACGAATAGTTTGTTAACAAACCGAGTGTTTGCATGTTAAGAGGCTAATTATAGTCTTGAGCTGCGGATCTAATTATTGTAATTAGATGTCTATTTATTGTTTGCATGAGATCTATTTAAGAGACTCATAGGCTGTATTGTAAGGTGTTCTAGTTTGAGCTGAGCAAAGTTAGCTCCTTCTGTGTGTGAAGTGAGAAAGGGTGTTTCTCCTAGTTGCACAGCAGTGCCAAGTGTGAGTGCTAGTTTTGGAGAATCAAAAGGGTTCTTCAGGTATGTAGGATCTTGGTCAGCAGGTGTGCAAGGCCACGTTTGGAGATCTGCATGGTAAGTAAGATCATTGATCTACATGTGTATGTCTGTGCATGATCCAGGTTTGCAGGTGTGCAGAACTAGATTGATTTGTAGGTGTGCAAGATCAGGGAGGATAGCAACACAACAGGGAGCAAGATCAGGCAGGATTTACTTGGAGTACAGTGTGTACTCGGTTATAGAGCAAGAGAGGAAGGTAAGGTAGTTCCTTCCATAAGTAAGATCATTTGGGTTGCAGGTTGTTGCAATTTAAGGGAGATCTACTTGAAGTACGATTGTATACTTGGAGTGCGTGGAGCACTGGTATACTGGCAGTAGTGGATACTGACTGGTTGGAGGTGAACACCAACTCTGTGTTTGAGTTGTGTGTTGAGACCGTAAGAGAGAGAGCTTTGAGGAAAGAATTACTGTACACTTGAGGTGTGGGAAGCCTCTGAGAGGTGTGAAGAAGAAGTGGCATCTTTTTTATTGTATTCTTTTCTGGATGAGTATTAATACAAGTTGTGTATTGTCTCTCATATTCTGTGTTATTTTTGAATTCTAGTTACTTGTTATTCTGGTTTAATTTCGCATGTTAATTGCTTGTATATGGTAATCAATTGTGCTTCCGTATTTTCCAACAAGTGGTATCAGAGCTAAGGTTGCAGGGAGCAAATTTTGTGTTTGGTTACAGGTCACTCTCAGGGGTTTCTGATTGAGTGGGAGTATATCAACAACAAAAAAAAGTAAGCTACGAATGGAGAAACTAAATAACACGAATGGTCACTTACGGTGTTATGTAAAGAAAGAACAAGTAAATAAAGATTGTTGGTTGGTAGCAGATCAGCATGAAGAAACAGATGTTGCAGGTGTTGTTGCACATGATGCTCTGAATAAAGTTGAATCTTGGTTAATAGATTTTATTACCTCTTTCCATGCAGCCCTAAGTAGAGGGATTGGTGAGCTTTGTCAGATTGTTGGCAAAGGGAAAGTGTTGCTGAAATTGCAGGCGGCCAACACATGAGTGTTGAAGAAGGTCATGCAGGTCCCAGTCTTGGAGATGCGGCTAATTGCTTCAAAAAAATTGGGTGATGAGAGATGAACAAGAACTCTCATAGTGGATGCACTTGAATTAGCATGTGGTAAGAAAACAGGTACTCTTTATCTACTTGCTTGTATTATTGATTCCACTTCTGTTGCACAGGTGTGGTTTTGTAGGCTTGGCCACATAAGTGAGAAGGGAATGGATGTTCTTAAGTCAAAAGGGAAGAGTTCAACTTTGGAGATCATAGACTGAGATTTCTGTGAGCAGTGGGATGCTACAATAAAGGATTGTGTTTATTGCAGAAACAGGATGACTGATGTATTTGATAAACTTAAGAACTGGAAAGCTTTGGTGTTCTTGGAGGAGATGACGAACAGAGACCAGTGGATGGGGCTGGATACTTTTGAGCAGGGCAATTTGGAAATGGGATTGATTCAAAGGAGCTCGCGGGTAAAAAGTCATCACTCACAGGCATACACAGGTACCGACATCGATCAAGGGTAACCGACATCGAACAGACAGGTGCCGACGTCGTTCATGTGCAGACCAGAGGAGTCGGTGGTGTCAAACAGGTGGAGACCGACATCGGTAGGATAACCGGCGTCGGTGACCTGGAAAGTCGCATGGAACCGACGTCGGTCAGATGCAGACTGTGTGGTGATTGAGGTCGGTCACTGAGACGGATTTTAGGTAGACAACAAGCTGTCAAGGAGTCTCAAACGCCCATGGAGAGGACTGAAAGTGTAAGTAAGCTTCATATTCGTTGTTCCTCTTCTTTATACTAGTTGCTTACTACAGAGCATGAAGGATCCAGAAAACAGTGGGAGCATGGCATGATCAGGTTGCAGAACCAAATGAGAGATTTGGTAGGGTTGCCAGCTGGTATGAAAAACACCGAGACGAAAGGATACCTTAGTTAAAGAATAGAGAGAATGGACACGTGAGATGGAAGGCCAGGTTATATGGTTTTGAGGAAGCTGCAGGACAGTGGTACAAGTTTTGACAGGTGGATGACAAAGCAGGGTTTTAGTCAATGTCAGTGTAACCATTGTGTTTATCTTACCAGGTAGATGATGATAGCTACATTATCTGGTTACTGTATGTGAATAGTATGCTAGCTAGCAGGTTTGTACATACAGGGTTTTGCTGAGCTAAGGGTAAGGTTAGTTCAGTGGCATGTCATGAGAAATTTGCAGCAGTAAAATTCTTTGGCATGAGAGACATGGAGATCACAAGTTGATTTTGTCTCGAGTGGAAGCTGATGTGAATCAGGTGTTGGCGAGGTTCAATATGCAGGATGTAGAACCGGAACACACCAAGGGCTGGACAGTTCAGTGTTCGAAATCACATGAGGTCTGGTATAGACTTGAGTTTGCCCAAGCAGTGGGCACTGTCAGAGAGTTAGGAGCCAATTCGAGGAAGTGGGTTCTCAGGTATTTGAGAGGGACCAGCAGTAGGGATTCATGCTATGCAGGGTCAGGACTTCACTACATGGGTTTGTAGGTTCGGATGTGGTAGGTTACTTGGATGACAGGTGGTGCACCACAGGTTGTGTGGTAGTTGGTCTTCAGGGTTGAGCTTGAAGAGGGATACAAGCTAGTAAACAGATTAGACGGGGTACAGGTACATGTACAGTGCAGCTATTTATCTCCAAGTGAGAGATTGTTAGGTTGTGGAGCTAAAAGCTTCACTATTGCAGACATGGAGGAGGTTGTTGAGAGGTTGCTAAGTTGCAGGGAAACCGATGTCGATCTAATCAGCCGATGTCAGTCATATACAGTGAGAAATGCAACCGACATCGATCGATGTCGGTCATCTCCAGCCTGACAGGGACAGACGTCGATCACCTGTGTGGTTCCGAAACTGTCAGTTGCACGAACAGTTTGTTAACGAACTGAGTGTTTGCATGTTAAGAGGCTAATTATAGTCTTGAGCTGCGGATCTAATTATTGTAATTAAATGTCTAATTATTGTTTGCATGAGATCTATTTAAGAGACTCATAGACTGTATTGTAAGGTGTTCTAGTTTGAGTTGAGCAAAGTTAGCTCCTTCTGTGTGTGAAGTGAGCAAGGGTGTTCCTCCTAGTTCCACAGCAGTGCCAAGTGTGAGTGCTAGTTTTGGAGAATCAAAAGGGTTCTTCAGGTGTGTAGGATCTTGGTCAGCAGGTGTGCAAGGTCACATTTGGAGATCTGCATGGTAAGTAAGATCATTGATCTACATGTGTATGTGTGTGCATGATCCAGGTTTGCAGGTGTGCAGAACCAGATTGATTTGCAGGTGTGCAAGATCAGGGAGGATAGCAACACAACAGGGAGCAGGATCAGACAGGATCTACTTGGAGTACAGTGTGTACTCGATTATAGAGCAAGAGAGGAAGGTAATGTAGTTCCTTCCATAAGTAAGATCATTTCGGTTGCAGGTTGTTGCAGTTCAGGGGAGATCTACTTGAAGTACGATTGTATACTTGGAATGCATGGAGCACTTGTGGAGTGCATGGAGCACTGGTATACTGGCAGTAGTGGATACTGACTGGTTGGAGGTGAACACCAACTCTGTGTTTGAGTTGTGTGTTGAGACCGTAAGAGAGAGAGCTTTGAGGAAAGAATTACTGTACACTTGAGGTGTGGGAAGCCTCTGAGAGGTGTGAAGAAAAAGTGGCATCTTCTTTATTGTATTCTTTTCTGGATGAGTATTAATACAAGTTGTGTATTGTCTCTCATATTCTGTGTTATTTCTAAATTCTAGTTACTTGTTATTCTGGTTTAATTTCGCATGTTAGTTGCTTGTATATGGTAATCAATTGTGCTTTCGTATTTTCCAACAAGTGGTATCAGAGCTAAGGTTGCAGGGAGCAGATTTTGTGTTTGGTTACAGGTCACTCTCAGGGGTTTCTGATTGAGTGGGAGTATAGCAACAACAGAAAAAGTAAGCTACGAATGGAGAAACTGAATAACACGAATGGTCACTTACGGTGTTATGTAAAGAAAGAGCAAGTAAATAAAGATTGTTGGTTGGTCGCAGATCAACATGAAGAAACAGATGTTGCAGGTGTTGTTGCACATGATGCTCTGGATAAAGTTGAATCTTGGTTAATAGATACTATTTCCTCTTTCCATGCAGCCCCAAGTAGAGGGATTGGTGAGCCTTGTCAGATTGTTGGCAAAGGGAAAGTGTTGCTAAAATTGCAGGCGGCCAACACATGGGTGTTGAAGAAGGTCATGCAGGTCCCAGTCTTGGAGATGCGGTTAATTGCTTCAGGAAAGTTGGGTGATGAGAGATGCACAAGAACTCTCACAGCGGATGCACTTGAATTAGCATGTGGTAAGAAAACAGGTACTCTTTATCTACTTGCTTGTATTATTGATTCCACTTCTGTTGCACAGGTGTGGTTTTGTAGGCTTGGCCACATAAGTGAGAAGGAAATGGATGTTCTTAAGTCAAAAGGGAAGAGTTCAACTTCAGAGAGCATAGACCGAGATTTCTGTGAGCAGTGGGATGCTACAAGAAAAGATTGTGTTTATTGCAGAAAAAGAAAGACTGATGTATTTGATAAACTTAAGAACTGGAAAGCTTTGGTGTTCTTGAAGGAGATGACGAACAGAGACCAGTGGATGGGGCTGGATACATGGGATTGATTCAAAGGAGCTCGTGGGTAAAAAGTCATCACTCACGGACATACACAGGTACCGACATTAGTCAAAGGTAATCGACGTCGAATAGACAGGTGCCGACGTCGTTCATGCGCAGACCAGAGGAGTCGATGGTGTCAGGCAAGTGGAGACCGACGTCGACAGGATAACCGGCGTCGGTAACCTGGACAGTTGCATGGAACCGACGTTGGTCAGATGCAGACTGTGTGGTGATTGAGGTCGGTCACTGAGACAGATTTTGGGTAGACAGCAAGCTGTCAAGGAGTCTCAAACGCCCATGGAGAGGACTAAAAGTGTAAGTAAGCTTCAAATTCGTTGTTCCTCTTCTTTATACTAGTTGCTTACTGCAGAGCATGAAAGATCCAGGAAATAGTGGGAGCATGGCATGAACAGGTTGCAGAACCAAACGGGAGATTTGGTAGGGTTGCCAGCTGGTATGAAAAGCACTGAGATGAAAGGATACCTTAGTTAAAGAATAGAGAGAATGGACACATGAGACGGAAGGCCAGGTTATATGGTTTTGAGGAAGCTGCATGACAGTGGTACAAGTTTTGACAGGTGGATGACAAAGCAGGGTTTTAGTCAATGTCAGTGTAACCATTGTGTTTGTCTTACCAGGTGGATGATGATAGCTACATTATCTGATTACTGTATGTGAATGGTATGCTAGCTAGCAGGTTTGTACATACAGGGTTTTGCTGAGCTAAGGGTAAGGTTAGTTCAGTGGCATGTCATGAGAAATTTAGAGCAACAAAATTATTTGACATGAGAGACATGGAGATCACAGGTTGATTTTGTCTCCAGTGGGAGCTGATGTGAATCAGGTGTTGGCGAGGTTCAATACGCAGAATGCAGAACCGGAGCACACCAAGTGCTGGACAGTTCAGTGTTTGAAATCACATGAGGTCTGGTATAGACCTAAGTTTGCCCAAGCAATGGGTGCTATCAGAGAGTTAGGAGCCAATTCGGGGAAGTGGGTTCTCAGGTATTTGAGAGGGACCAGCAGCAGGGATTCATGCTATGCAGGGTCAGGACTTCACTACATGGGTTTGTAGGTTCGGATGTGGCAGGTTATTTGGATGATAGGTGGTGCACCACAGGTTGTGTGGTAGTTGGTCTTCAAGGTTGAGCTTGAAGAGGGATACAAGCCAGTAAACAGATTAGACGGGGTATATGTACATGTACAGTGCAGCTGTTTATCTCCAAGTGAGAGATTGTTAGGTTGTGGAGCTAAAAGCTTCACTGTTGCAGACATGGAGGAGGTTGTTGAGAGGTTGCTAAGTTGCAGGGAAATCGATGTCAATTTAATCAGCCGACGTCGGCCATATACAGTGGGAAAGGCAACCGACATCGGTCAGATATCAGCCGACGTCGGTCATCTCCAGCCTGACAGGGACCGACGTCGGTCGCCTGTGTAGTTTTGAAACTGTCGGTTGCACAAATAGTTTGTTAACGAATCGAGTGTTTGCATGTTAAGAGGCTAATTATAGTCTTGAGCTGCAGATCTAATTATTGTAATTAGATGTCTAATTATTGTTTGCATGAGATCTATTTAAGAGACTCATAGGTTGTATTGTAAGGTGTTCTAGTTTGAGTTGAGCAAAGTTAGCTCCTTCTGTGTGTGAAGTGAGCAAGGGTGTTCCTCCTAGTTCCACAGTAGTGCCAAGTGTGAGTGCTGATTTTGGAGAATCAAAAGGGTTCTTCAAGTGTGTAAGATCTTGGTTAGCAGGTGTGCAAGGCCACGTTTGGAGATCTGCATGGTAAGTAAGATCATTAATCTACATGTGTATGTGTGTGCATGATCTAGGTTTGCAGGTGTACAGAACCAGATTGATTTGCAAGTGTGCAAGATCAAGAAGGATAGCAACACAATAGAGAGCAGGATCAGGCAGGATCTACTTAGAGTACAGTGTGTACTTGATTATAGAGCAAGAGAGAAAGGTAAGGTAGTTCCTTCCATAAGTAAGATCATTTAGGTTGCAGGTTGTTGCAGTTTAAGAGAGATCTACTTGAAGTATGATTGTATACTTGGAGTGCGTGGAACACTTGTGGAGTGCGTGGAGCACTGGTATACTGGCAGTAGTGGATACTGACTGGTTGGAGGTGAACACCAACTCTGTGTTTGAGTTGTGTGTTGAGACCGTAAGAGATAGAGCTTTGAGGAAAGAATTACTGTACACTTGAGGTGTGGGAAGCCTCTGAGAGGTGTGAAGAAGAAGTGGCATCTTCTTTATTGTATTGTTTTCTAGATGAGTATTAATACAAGTTGTGTATTGTTTCTCATATTTCGTGTTATTTTTGAATTCTAGTTACTTGTTATTCTGGTTTAATTCCGCATGTTAGTTGCTTGTATATGGTAATCAATTGTGCTTCCGTATTTTCCAACAAGTGGTATCAGAGCTAAGGTTGCAGGGAGCAGGTTTTGTGTTTGGTTATAGGTCACTCTCAGGGGTTTCTGATTGAGTGGGAGTATAGCAACAACAGAAAAAAGTAAGCTACGAATGGAGAAACTGAATAACACGAATGGTCACTTACGGTGTTATGGAAAGAAAGAGCAAGTAAATAAAGATTGTTGGTTGGTAGCAGATCAACATGAAGAAATAGATGTTGCAGGTGTTGTTGCACAGGATGCTCTGGATAAAGTTGAATCTTGGTTAATATATTCTATTGCCTCTTTCCATGCAGCCCCAAGTAGAGGGATTGGTGAGCCTTGTCAGATTGTTGGCAAAGGGAAAGTGTTGCTGAAATTGCAGGCGGCCAAGACATGGGTGTTGAAGAAGGTCATGCAGGTCCCAGTCTTGGAGATGCGGCTAATTGCTTCAGAAAAGTTGGGTGATGAGAGATGCACAAGAACTGTCACAACAGATGCACTTGAATTAGCATGTGGTAAGAAAATAGGTACTCTTTATCTACTTGCTTGTATTATTGATTCCACTTCTGTTGTACAAGTGTGGTTTTGTAGGCTTGGCCACATAAGTGAGAAGGGAATGGATGTTCTTAAGTCAAAAGGGAAGAGTTCAGCTTCGGAGAGCATAGACCGAGATTTCTGTGAGCAGTGGGATGCTACAAGAAAGGATTGTGTTTATTGCAGAAAAATGAAGACTAATGTATTTGATAAACTTAAGAACTGGAAAGCTTTGGTGTTCTTGGAGGAGATGACAAACAAAGACTAGTGGATGGGGCTGGATACTTTTGAGCAGGGCAATTTGGACATGGGATTGATTCAAAGGAGCTCGCGGGTAAAAAGTCATCACTCACAGGCATACACAGGTATCGACATCGGTCAAGGGTAATCGACATCGAACAGACAGGTGCCGATGTCGTTCATGTGCAGACCAGAGGAGTCGGTGGTGTTAGGCAGGTGGAGACCGATGTCGGCAGGATAACTGGCGTCGGTGACCTGGACAGTCGCATGGAACCGACGTCGATCGGATGCAGACTGTGTGGTGATTAAGGTCGATCACTGAGACGGATTTTAGGCAGACAGGAAGCTGTCAAGGAGTCTCAAATGCCCATGGGGAGGACTGAAAGTGTAAGTAAGCTTCAAATTCGTTGTTCTTCTTCTTTATACTAGTTGCTTACTACAGAGCATGAAGGATCCAGGAAACAGTGGGAGCATGGCATGAACAGGTTGCAGAACCAAACGAGAGATTTGGTAGGGTTGCCAGCTGGTATGAAAAGCACTGAGACAAAAAGATACCTTAGTTAAAGAATAGAGAGAATGGACACGTGAGACGGAAGGCCAGGTTATATGGTTTTGAGGAAGCTGCAGGACAGTGGTACAAGTTTTGACAGGTGGATGACAAAGCAGGGTTTTAGTCAATGTCAGTGTAACCATTGTGTTTGTCTTACCAGGTGGATGATGATAGCTACATTATCTGATTACTGTATGTGAATGGTATGCTAGCTAGCAGGTTTTTACATACAGGGTTTTGCTGAGCTAAGGGTAAGGTTAGTTAAGTGGCATGTCATGAGAAATTTGGAGCAGTGAAATTCTTTGGCATGAGAGACATGGAGATCACAGGTTGATTTTGTCTCCAGTGGGAGCTGATGTGAATCAGGTGTTGGCGAGGTTCAATAGGCAGGATGCAGAAGTGGAGCACACCAAGGGCTGGACAGTTCAGTGTTCGAAATCACATGAGGTCTGGTATAGACCTGAGTTTGCCCAAGCAGTGGGTGCTGTCAGAGAGTTAAGAGCCAATTCGGGGAAGTGGGTTCTCAGGTATTTGAGAGGGACCAGCAGCAGGGATTCATGCTATGTAGGGTCAGGACTTCACTACATGGGTTTGTAGGTTCGGATGTGGCAGGTTACTTGGATGACAGGTGGTGCACCACAGGTTGTGTGGTAGTTGGTCTTCAGGGTTGAGCTTGAAGAGGGATACAAGCCAGTAAACAGATTAGACGGGGTACATGTACATGTACAGTGCAACTGTTTATCTCCAAGTGAGAGATTGTTAGGTTGTGGAGCTAAAAGCTTCACTGTTGCAGACATGGAGGAGGTTGTTGAGAGGTTGCTAAGTTGCAGGGAAATCGATGTCGATCTAATCAGCCGACGTCGGTCATATACAGTGGAAAATGCAACTGACATCGATTAGATATCGATCGACGTCGGTCATCTCCAGCCTGACAGGGACCGACGTCGATCGCCTGTATGGTTCTGAAACTGTCGGTTGCACGAACAGTTTGTTAACGAACCGAGTGTTTGCATGTTAAGAGTCTAATTATAGTCTTGAGCTGCGGATCTAATTATTGTAATTAGATGTCTAATTATTGTTTGCATGAGATCTATTTAAGAGACTCATAGGTTGTATTGTAAGGTGTTCTAGTTTGAGTTGAGCAAAGTTAGCTCCTTCTGTGTATGAAGTGAGCAAGGGTGTTCCTCCTAGTTTCATAGCAGTGCCAAGTGTGGGTGCTGGTTTTGGAGAATCAGAAGGGTTCTTCAGGTTTGTAGGATCTTGGTCAGCAGATGTGCAAGGCCACGTTATGAGATCTGCATGGTAAGTAAGATCATTGATCTGCAGGTGTATGTGTGTGCATGATCCAGGTTTGCAGGTGTGCAGAACCAGATTGATTTGAAGGTGTGCAAGATCAGGGAGGACAACAACACAATAGGGAGCAGGATCAGGCAGGATCTACTTAGAGTACAGTGTGTACTCAGTTATAGAGCAAGAGAGGAAGGCAAGGTAGTTCCTTCTATAAGTAGGATCATTAGGATTGCAGGTTGTTGCAGTTCAGGGGAGATCTACTTGAAGTATGATTGTGTACTTGGAGTGCATGGAGCACTTGTGGAGTGCGTGGAGCACTGGTGTACTGGCAGTAGTGGATACTGACTGGTTGGAGGTGAACACCAACTCTGTGTTTGAGTTGTGTGTTGGGACCGTAAGAGAGAGAGCTTTGAGGAAAGAATTACTGTACACTTGAGGTGTGGGAAGCCTCTGAGAGGTGTGAAGAAGAAGTGGCATCTTATTTATTGTATTCTTTTCTGGATGAGTATCAATACGAGTTGTGTATTGTCTCTCATATTCTGTGTTATTTCTGAATTCTAGTTACTTGTTATTCTGGTTTAATTCCGCATGTTAGTTGCTTGTATATGGTAATCAATTGTGCTTCCGTATTTTCCAACAAATGAAACGATGTGGAAATGCACAAACAAAAGATATTATTAAAGAATAGAAATATAAATATTATAAATAAATATAAATCAATAAATATTAGACAACAATTATTATATTGAAAAATATACCAAAAAAAATCAAATAAATTTTGCAAAAGAGGTGGATAGAGGAGAAAAATGAGTGTGTAAGGGATTGCAAGAGAAAGGCACATGGAAAAATGTTGGAGAGTGCAATAGATTGCAAAAGAGGGCATATAATAATAATATATTTTTATGGTCCATGAGGCCAGGGAGTGTCTTAGTTATGGTTTGCAAGGTAGCTTACAACATATGGGACCACCTCTTACTCCCAAAGTGTAGAAGACATTTTACTATCTTCAAATATGAGACGTACATACCTTACCTCCTAAATGATTTGAACTTGTGACCTCCCTTTTGAGAGCACATATTTTTCAATATAAAAAAACAACTTAAATTGCTTGAGATTCACATAATGGTGTCCACTGATAGATATAGGAAAGATGGAAGAAAGCAAGGGAGCAAAGGTAGGAAGGTGAGTAGGAGACATGTGACACAACAAATATAAGAGAATGCATCAAAAAGATAAATATGGAGGATAAAGAATGCATTACAGAAAGAGACATCTGGATTCATCATGTTGGAAATATTTTGAATTGATATTGCGGACATCATATATGTGTCCATCCTCAAGGTTAAAAATCCAGAAAAATATAGAGAAGCAAGAAGTATAAGTGCCCATGGGACGCGAGCTTCGACCCAAAGCAAGAAGTCTTATCTGATGTTACCCATTTGGATGCGACTGCATGGGTTAACAACATAATTCTGGAGCCCAAAGGTTTTTGAGTAAAAGAGAAACAATTCGGGGAATTATATTTGTATCGTGAAATCTATCGAAACTTGTTTATTATTTGTCTATGCCATGGTGTGTAACGATTTCCTTGACACAACCACATCTGCAATCAATCTTGTTGAGGTTTGAAATCAAGGAAAAGAACCAGGGATATATTATTTAATTACTTTTTGGTGCTGTGTTTGTCATTCTCATGGCTATTTTGTAACAGATTGTCAGAGAATGAGAAAAGAAGAGGATCAAGGGCCAATAGAGGGTTTTCTTCAAGATACTAAAAAATATCATATAGGTGAAAACGGGTCTGGTTCCCAAAGACACTATTGGACCCTGAAAAATAACTTTGTTTCCCTTGAAAATTTGGTTAAGGCTTCCGAAGAAAATTCAACATCAAACCCTATTATTGCTTCTCCTAATGCTGAAGGTCGATCTGAAGTTGCATCTGAGCAAATTGTCGTTTTAACAAGCTTGGAGCCCCATAATTTGAAGAACCCGACCCCTAGATATGGACTTCATGAAACATATTCTATTTAATGAAGATAAATTCAGTCAGAGGAAGAGACTTTGGAGGAGGATGAAAAAAGTGACAATGATACGAAAGAAATGGACTCACAACAACTAAATGAACTCTGAAGAGATGCATGCTTGGAAAAACATCGTCAAATTTGGCCATAAAGGCTGCACGAAATGGGAGGAAAAAACATGAGTACGCACCTTTAATCTAACTCTCAAAATCAAAAAACACATATAAATATAGTAAGAGGAAATCATAGATGAATCTCAGACATGCTGGATAAATATGAGAAAAAATATGAAAGAAACAAAAGAACTTACCGGATATAATTGAGGACTCAAAAGTAACAGAAAAAAAGATAAAGAAAAGAAAAAGGAACATGATCAGTGGGGAGATAAGGGGGGCGAAAAAGACCCTCTAAATTTTCAGTTTCTGTTGGTGAAATAGGACCAACCCAGAAGCACACAATTGATTACCAAATTCAAGCAACTTAATATGCGGAAATAACCAGAATCAACAAGTAACTAGAATTCAGAATAACACAGAATATGAGAGACAATACACAACTTGTATTAATAACTCTTACAGAAAAGAATACAATAAAGAAGATGCCACTTCTTCTCCACCACCTTACAGAGGTTTCCCACACCTCAAGTGAACAATAATTCTCTCCTCAAAGCTCTCTCTACTAGGTCCCAACACCCAACTCATACACTGAGTTGGTGTTCACCTTACACCTGTGCTCCACGCACTCCACAAGTGCTCCATGCACTCCACAAGTACTCAAAGTACTTCAAGTAGATCTCCCATGAACTTGCAATAACCTGCACTTCAACAGACCATACTTATGGAAGGAACTCCCTTGCCTTCCTCTTTGCTCTATCCGAGTACACACCTGTACTCCAAGTAGATCCTGCCTGATACTGCTCCCTGTTGTGTTGCTGTCTATATGATCTTGCACACTTGCAAATCAAACACGGTTCTGCACACCTGTGAACCTTGACCTTGCACACACATACACCTGCATATCAATGATCTTACTTACCATGTAGATCACTCTACACCCTGAAGAACCCTTGTCCTTGCCTCACCAAGTCCTTATGATTCTCCAACCAGTACCATGCTTGGCACTGATAGGGAACTAGGAGGAACACCCTTACTCACTTCACACACAGAAAGAGCAAACTTTGCTCAACTCAAACTAGAACACTTTTCCAATACAACCATGAGTCTATTATATAGATCTCATCCAAACAATAATTAGACATCTAATTACAATAATTAGATCCGCAGCTATGAGTCTAAAAATAGATCTCTTCATGCAAACACTTGGTTCGTTAGCTAACTGCCCGTAATAAGCGCAGTCCGAACCACACAGGCGACCGACGTCGGTCCCTGTCCGCCTGGGGGTCACCGATGCCGGCCGATCTCTGACCGACGTCGGTTGCTTTCCTGCTCCATCCTGCCGACGTCGGTTGGCCTGACCGACGCCGGTGTCCGTGGCACTCAGCAACCCTTCTGCACCCTCCTCCATGTCTGCATCAGTGAAGCTTTTAGCTCCACAACCTAACAGTTTTGGGAGGTGATAAGCCCTTCACTAGTTGCATATTCTCTTCATGATTATTCTATCATAGAATATGAGGGATTCTAGTGCCCCTCACAAACACAAGTTGCTTAAACAACTAATTGAAGAAATAAAATCGGACATAGTAATTCTTAAGTTTTTTATTGGATTGAGTATCTTTAAATGAAATGAGATCAATTCGGTAGAAAGAGTAATTTTAAAACTTTGTAGTTTGGTCTCATAACCATATTCTACATGTTCGAAAGGTTGTGCATGGGGATGTTTGACTTCGCTATTATTGAAGTTTGACTTTGCTTGAAACTTATTACAACCATATCCAACAATATTCTCATGGAAATTAAGACTTCCCCTGTCAATTGGAAGACTGAGAAGTGTTTTGTCTACCAGTTTGTGGATCCTAAGGATTTGGGGATCATTGGGGCCATTCACATCACTAATTAAATCATTTATAGGAATATTGAAAACATTGTTATAGGTGAGGTTATCAAAAATATAATTGGCAACATCTTAAACAAGCTAAAAATGGATGCTTGTCAATAACCTTATGAAAATCATTTATGAAATCAAAAAAATTGGGAAAGAAAAAAGTAAATACACAAATAATACTTACATGGGCAGCAACATTACTAGTTGAAGAACATGGAATATTGTTCCTTGAATAAAATTCATTTCCCATTTTCTTTCTCAAATATTTGACTTTAAAAATGTACTTGTATACAAAGCCTTGGGTTGACCATACGCATTCACATGCTGCAAAATATGGATTCACCATTCTAACCTTGTAAAATATGTTGTCCTTGATTTGGCTTCTCACCCATGCCACATCAAGGTCAATCTCATTAAACATTACGTCGCCATTATGAATGCATTATGATTTTATCTATGACTTGCTCTCTAATTTATCTAGCTTGAATTTCCTTTAAAACTTATTCTCCTTGTGCATTTGGCTCCACTAATAATATACAAATAAAACAGACACCAACTTCTTCACCAACCAATCCACTCTTCGATGGAAATAAACTCTTATTTAATTTAGAAACATGTGCTTTAGATGAGAGTGATATACTTCTATGGCAACATTTGTCTCCAGACCCACATGAAGCATTGTATGCAAACAACTTGCCCACAAGCCAATATGGTAGAACCATTGATCTTTTTAATAGTTGAAGAACAATTCTTGAATTGTCTATTGTACCATGAATAGATTTGCATCATAAACTACTACTTCCTCAGTAGGAGACTTGTGAATTATTTAATCCAAAATTATAAACATTATCTTCCTTGTTTCAACATCCTTCACCTTTGCAATCAAGTTTTTTAGTCACGCTCTCCTCACATGCCAACTGTAGAGGTATACCTTGCATTGAAGTAATTTCCTTGACTCACAATGGCAACGTAAAGGTAACAAAACTAGAAAATAAATCACTATTTTTAATGACAATAAGCAATATTTATAACATACATGGGCTCAACTTACCCATTAACAACAATTTCAGCATGAACATTGTCAACCATGAAAGCATTTGGTTTCCATTCTAACATGTGACAATGTGCACTAACCATTAGCTTCCACATCCGTGTTAGGTCTGATACAATAGCCCTTACCATCAAAACCCATGTGATATATATTCCATTATGCATGCTATTAAATACAAAAAAATGTGTATAACATGAATTGCATCACAAAAGATAAACATAAGTCTTATACAATAAAAAGTACAAAGCTTCAAATTTGGAGATCCACAAGTGCCTTCTTTGCATTTGTCTCATATTTGGAGTCCATTGAAAGTATGCTATTATGTGCATACTTCAACATCCACTCACATTGTTGAGGGACCTAGAGGCATAAGACAAAGGGTTACTCCTTTGTCCCTATTTTCAAATTCTTCATACTCAAATACTTTTTATAAAAAAAATTGTGCCAAATGTTTTAACACCACCCACATCGTTAGACTCAAATTTGTATTTTTATACTTTCATCCTTCCCTTAATATTATAGATATTATCTTTGGTCATGAATCATCCCTCTCTGTTTGAACATCAAATAACATAATTTTCACATGGACCATTTCATAATACTTTTTGTGAACAAGTTCAAGGGTCAGGCCCAACAACAACAATCTCTCTACACAATTCTTCAATACAACACCAATGTATGTAGCCAAATAAAAATTAGTACCCTTGAAGTCATGAATATCTTTCCCATGGAAAACCATCCCCTATGTTCCATATGACTCATGTTTTTATATGTAATCAAATCCTATTTTTGCTTCTTCATCAGTACACGAATAGAAAAATGACATTGGCATCAATGACGCAAATGCTTATAGCCAGGTTGACTTCTAATACCAACCTTTGAAACCTTATAAATGTCATAATGCATGTCATATTTAGTTATATAATCCTTGGGGCCATATGTATGCTAATAGTTATATAAAACATACATAAATTATAAATTAAAAAAAAAAAATTAATTCATATTTTAAAGTTAAATATGCATTTGAGAGACTATCGATCCTATTTTTTTTGAAGTCAGATGGCACAAGATTGAATTTAATATCATCGAAACGAAGATGGTGGGATACATTGATCTATGGCATTCACCACTTAGAGAGTATTCTATATGATCTCTTTGAATCCATGCAACAATATATTTGTCATTACCCAAGATGTACTTCACCTCGCTCCTCTCCAATTTGTTGGAAGACAACTCCTCAGGAGGTGGAATTTTCACTAGAAGAGATAATAAAATCTTCCACTTGGACATCATCTATGAATCAAATAAGAAAAAAAAAGTTAGAATTATTAAAGTATAAACCCATCACCTTTGCATTCAAAACAAGAAACTAACAAGTAAAATAGGACATTGCATTCTCATATATTATATTTTATACAATTTGAACTCATTTACGTCATCTATAAATTGAGCAAGGGAAGAAAAACAAAACAACAAACAAAAACAAAACTTATTTGTTTAGAAACCCATCAACATTGCACTCAAAACAAGTAACTTACAAGTAAAACGAGACATCACATTATCATATACTATATTTCATATAATTGATGAATGTGGTCAAATACACTTTATGGTGTGTATTTTCCTAATTAGTACTTAATTTGACATGTATTCATGTGTACATTTATATTTATGAAGTTAGTTAAGTCTAGTTAGTACTCAATTTGACATATATTCATGTTTACATTTATATGTATTCATGTGCAATTGTAGGTCTATTCTAGTGACACGGGACGATCTTGATAAAAAATGTGTGTTAGGAATATTAGGGATCCTCTATAAAATCATTCGGATATAAGTTTATCCATGAATACTTCATACATCATCTTAAATAAATAAATTGTTACATTGCAAAAAGTATTGTGATTCTTGTTATTTTAGAGCTCCACCATATTTAAATATGACAAAAATCTTATTGTAAAATTTTATTTATTTTTTATACATGTGACTATAAATAGATACTAAAACACTTGAATGGTTGACCTGTAAATCTCATACTATTGATATTTTTTATTTCCACAGGATTTTTTTGGTACCAATGAGGATTCTTTGCGGGCAACAAGCTATTTTCTATACAATATATTATTAAGGCTACTTCAATACCATCATGCTTCTTTTTATATCAACACAGATATTTTATATAACCAAACTATTTATTATCTATGAAGTTAGTTCAAGGCCACTGAGGTATCACCTATTCAGGGTCAAATATAATAAATCTGCTTGAAGTCCTAAATTAACAAGCCCAAATTCCAATATGGAGTAGGATATGAATGATGAGGCACACCTATCTATTTATAGGTTTAGTAAATGTCATACTCTTCATTTCAACAAATCTTTCAAACTCCATATTCGTGCAAACCTCAAGGCTAACATATTATATATGTTTGAAATTTGTTGTGTATATGCACGTGCATGGAAGAAGTTTCATTAAAATGTAATAAGTGTGCATGAAAATTTATGCATCATGTAATTTTCATAATTGACAGACTAATGAAGGTCATTGTGTCCTCTTCATATAGTTGATATATGTCATATCAATCTAGGTAGTGTCTAATGGTTGTTTTCAATAAGATATGCAAAGGTTTATAACTAAAAGTCTTGTTTCGAGAGTATTTTGTAGATTGTTTACTCTAAGGTTCTAATCTTATCTCTTGAATTCAAAATTAATTTATTACTTGTGAAAGCAAACACACTTGCTGAATTGAAAATGCTTTGGAAGAGAAACACACTTCTAAACTAGTTTACTAGAATTGAAATTGCATGAAAAGTAAACACACTTTTAATCTATGTTGCTAGAATGAGAAATGCTTGGGAAAGTAAATATCTATAATTTAAAATGCTGAAAATATTTTTTCTCGAACATAAATTAACACACAATCATGTAGGTGAAACATATAAAATAATAATTTGCATAATAAATGAATAACAAACTCAGATCACACAATAGTGCATAAATAATGTATAAATACCATATAGATCCTTCTTATTTGGTTGAGTGGGTCTTTGCTCTTCGTAAGAATAGGATTGTAATAGTCTTACATTTGCAGAAAACTTATAAACTTATATTTTCATTGATTTTGAAAACTTACTTAGACTATTGAAAATAGTAATGCTCAAACTATTAAATTCTTAACTATATATTCATTTCCCACATCTATCATCAAAAGGACATACTTAAATATTACCGTGTCTTACAAAAAATGTCTCAAGATAGAGAAAAAACTTAACAAGATCATATTCTAACAAATATTGTATCTTCTTTTCTAACAATATCATAACAACATTTTTTCCACTTTCTAAGGAAAATTGATGGAAAGCGTTGGACTCAATTTATTGCGTAATTCCTTATCTGCTATTGATTACAACTTATTTGGTAGTTATAACAATTTGATCTTATTTATATAGCAGAGCCAAACATATTATTTATAGTTTCTTGTGAAAAAATCCATAAATACAATGACTATAAATAGATATTACAATTTTTGGGATATATATATATATATATATATATATATTACATTCAAAATGGTTTCCAAAAATGTATCAAGCTTCTTCAAATCTTACATGTACATCTTGTAGCAATATATTGTCTTTTAGGTGATCCTACCAAGCTAATTGGAGGTCTCTAGAACCATTATAGTGATCTCCAAAGCTATATTGGTGATCTTTGGAGCTAGACTGGAGATCTTTGGAACTAGACTGTGGATATTTAAAACTAGTCTAGACTTGTCCTTAGTAGTTCTTTGCTACGAAAAACATGCTCTTATATTATAGTATGTATTTATGATACGTTTATATAAAAATGGGTGTCTTTCCCATGCAAAAGTTAGAATAAACAGGTAACAATTATTTGCACAAAATAAATAAGATAAATGAATTGTATTATGAACATCCAAATTCAATTCACTCAAAAGGAATACTTTTAGAGGGAAATGAGGTAATTACTTGAATATAATGATCTATTTTATGGGCTCATCATCTCCCCCTCACTTTGTGTCTTTTAGGCTGAGGTATACTTTGTTCTCTATTAAACACCATGCCTCCCAATTTTTTATTATGGTCATAAATGTCATAGTATGTATCTCAATGCAATTGTGTTAGACTGACATAACCCTTATGTGCTTTGACCTAGGCCCTTTGTCTCTCAAATTTTTCTAATCATGAGCTCTCATATTTTTCCATGGAGATAGAGGGCTGAGTATTAATGGTGGCCTATACCTCATTCCAATATATTCTTTTCCATATGTTTATCCAAAGTATTGTATCATATATATAACGCCTTTGTCTCTTCTAAAATACCATTTGAGATTAGTGGGAGAAATGCCCTCCCTTCTATTCAAGGGGATACTTAATGTATCACACCTCTGATCACATGCAACAAGAGTTGTATTAAAATTGTTTTGAGTGTATTCTTAAAAATCATCAATGCATTTACACATGATGTTTGGATGTTTCTCTATAATCATTTGATTATACATAATATTTGGAATTTTTTATTTAATTTTTTAGATTAGGAAATTTAGGTCTTAAATAGATCCCAACGGTTTTGAATTGTACAAAATACTCTTTTATCCTTTCACTCTAGGCAATCTAATTTTCTAAAGTAGAGATGAAAGCCCTAATCTGAACTTCTCCTATAAACAAGTTAATAAAAAAGGATGACATGTGTCCTATGAGAAAGTTGCATAATTAGAACTCACATAAGATGTTTTGTAGCTCAAGGGAGCTAGAATGGTAGGCTTCCATGGATTTTTTATCATCCTCAAAGTCATAAGTCACATGAGATCCTTAATAGCTACCACTTGTAAAATTTATTTTCTAATAAGATTCCATATCTGAAGGTATGTGTTCTACAATCAAGGAGATTTTCTCCTACCTCTCAGGGTATTTACAACATAGATTCTATATTTTCTTTCTATTTTCTCTCTTCCTCAAGTTCCTTCTTTAAATTTTTATTCTTTACTTCTCTACCTTAACCTTTCTTAGGGTTTGACATGTTTCCTCCCAAGTAGCCATGATGTCGTTATATTACAATTGAGTTTATACACCATGGTATTCATGGGCTTCAGGTGCTGGTGTTATTCCCTTTAGTTGAGTAATTTCACTATACTTACTAAGAGACTGATTCTTTGTATCTTTTAACTCTTGTTGTAATTATGAAATGACATCACCCTTACCTTTGAGTACTTGTTTGAGGAAAGCTATTTCTTCCTCTTGTTATTGTTGGCCATTTTTTGGCCCACATACAAATTTTGCCCAAGTGTGAGAACGTGGCAAGTTCAGATAACTTTGGGTTCTTGGAAAGAAAAGTCTTTGGGTTCTCTCTCTCAGAAGGCTTCGGGTTGTCTCATTGGGATGTCTTTAGGTTTTTCCAAAGTAGAAGTCTTTGGCTTTGCATAATATGAAGACTTCAGGTTTTACATAGTAGAAGTCTTCAGGCTTTTGAAGTCGCACAACTTCAAGTTTCTTAGGCAGCACAACTTATTTTACTTTATGAGTAACCAACAGTGATAAACCCAAAGTAATGAGACTTCAAAAACTTGAATTACTCATGGTAGTGAAAATCGAGTTTCCAACAGTGAATGACTTATTTTATTTTATAAGTTGAAAGTAGGAAGGCTTTAAAAACTTGATTTGGTCTGGGTAGTGTATTTCAGGTTTCTGGGGGTGCACTACTCATTTCATTTTATAAGTCAAAGGTAGTGCAAAGTCTAAAGTAGTAAGTAAGAGGTCTGAGAAGTTTGAAGTAAGTTGCAAGGAGTGTGAATCTTGAGTGAGGAAAATGGGAAGTTTCAAAAGGAAAATTATGGAAAATAGTCCGCAAAAAGCAAATGACCATGAAACATTAAGGTCAAGGGGTCAGTGAATCTCAAGGAGTAATAGTGTACATGACAAGTGTCACAAGCACATTTAGTTGGTAGAAGATCGATGGCTCACAAGATTTCATATAGGAAAGATTCGACGAAGTGAGTTGAGGTCAATGAGTCAAGGATCCAAGTCGGTTTGTTGATAACCAATAAGTAAAGGGTGAGGTCGAGTAGCTTTTGACAGAGGTCGAGAAGTCATTTTTTGACCTAGGCAAATAATAAACAAGGATACCAAGTCTAGGCTTGACCTGAGTTGAGATAGGATAAGTGTATGGACCAAGCCTAGGGCAAAGTACATTGATATAAATGGCTATAGGAAAACCAATAAAGGAGATTAGTTTTCCATCTATAAAAAAAGGGTCTGGGTCCAGTTTCCAAAGTAAGAATAGATATGAGCATTCAATGGAAGGATATTTAGTCCTTCAAAATGACCACAACTTTGACAAGTGACCACTAAAAATAGAAACAACATGGCTCAATCCATGATCAAAGTTATGAGGGTTTTGTCCTCATATATGTAAGTCAAGTGGAAGATGGCGTGAAGATCAAAGATAGAAATCTGGTGGTTGGACAAAGTAGCTCAACCATTAAATGAATTTTCCAAATAACTTGAAGGTTATTGCAACAAATAAATGTTTCATTTGTCAATTCAAAAATAGTGTCCTGACTAATCAAAAGGATGGTAGAGTGTTCATTACAGTAGGGTGGTAGTTCACCTGTTATTTCTCAACAAGAACCCCTCTTTCTTTCTCTCTCCCCTTTTTATTATATATCTCATGTCTTCTATTTTGTAAGGGTTCCTAGCTTTTTAGAATTTTGTCATCCTTCTAGGAGACGTGATGCTCTTTGAGATATCACAAGATACACTCAACTCGATTAGGCTCGACCCTGCCAAGAATTGTAAGAACTACCTCTTATGCAATAAAGGATTTTATTTACCTGTCTCTTGCCTTGGATTTGTGTTTGTTCAGTTGTGCACTATGGAGTCGTGTGAAGGAGAATCTTCCTTGACCATGATCCTCCTTTCTGACCTTGTTTAGGGAGCTTTCAACACTATTTGTAGGTTTATTTGAGTGTTCTTTCCACCATTAATGTGAACTTCCAGTGTGTCTTATAACTCTTCTTCATTTGCATTCATTGCTTCCCTAAACCTCTTTCATGAAATATTAATGTAACCAGCTTGATCTGGAGGTTGTGTAAGCCAGTATTGTCCTCTACAGAACTAGTGTGGGTTTAAGATTATGGGAGTTTCCCACTTTACTTTGGTGCATCACCTAGTTAGTCTTATTATGATCCCTTGTCTGTCTTTACAACCCTTTTCCCCATGAAGTATTAGTTTAGCAATAATTTTAGGTGATCCACCAAGGGGAACTAGCCTCTTTAAAAATCCTAGAGGTTCAATCTCACCATGGGATACCCAAATCCTAAGGTTGTTCCCACACTTGTGGCTGGAAGTGGGAGAGCCTGAAAAAATTTCCCACAAGGGTGCAATTCCATGCTACAATAGTTTCTGGCACGGCCGATGGGACCAAGGTCCAAAGCAGTAGAAGAATTTTTAATGTTGTCTTTCTACATATCAACCTTTGGAGGAATTCAACAAACATCAATGGTGACTCTAAGTATTTATCAACTGGTTTGAGTAGTCCAAGTGCCTAATAACATATCTGGTATGTATAATCGACCATATTTTGACCAACATGCTTATTCTCTACCTTAGCATCACACTTATCAAGCTAATAATGTTTGTGTCCCCCCTAAGTGGCCCTCAAATAACTTATCAACCCTATCATGGTATTTACCCCCCTCCCACCCCTACGTATGACCAAGATCAGTCTCCTTTGCATTCAAATTAGTCCTCGAATTCCCCTTGTCAAGACTATGCTTATCCTATTACATCCTTATCAGGAGTCAAACAAGCATTATCAGATTATATCAAGTTGATAAGGGAGATTGGTAGGGGTTTAGAGCTTTCTCTAGTAATTCATACTCATGTTCTACAAAAGGCAAATAATTCTCTTTAGTTGGTCAATTTATGAGGACAAACAATGGGCAGTGTTGAGTCTGTGGATTGCACCCTTGAAAGAAGGCTGGGCTTCTCTCTTCCATGCGGCACAATGGAGACTCCCCTCTTGTTGTGGGTCTATAAAAACTAAGGGGAGATCTCTAGATAAGGGCTAGCTCCCTTTGATGCATCTCTATTGTCTTTTTCTACTACTGCTAATACTGGGGGGGGAAGGGAGAAGGAATAACCAGAATAGAAACTACTCTAAGTGGTGATGCACCAAATGATTTTTTGATCTACTCAGTTATTCACACTTCAGACCAAAAGAGGGTGGACATACACTTTATCTGATGAAAGAACATACTATAGAGAGATTTAACAATAGGCTTAATGAAGACACAAATAAAATCAACTTACCATAGGTGCTGTAGAAAACACACTGTCTGATAACCCTTTTCTATCTTTGCGCTCTAGATGCAACACTTCTTGTTAACCTACAGAAATGGTGCTTTGTCTACATTAAGTGTGTTGGTGTCAATTTGTGAAAGCATCAAGCTAAAATGACTAAACATAGAATTGATACACAGACACACTCAAAAGCATAAGCAGTTAGATAGATGTAAAACACATTCTTACTGATCAAAGGTGAATTGTGGCAGGGCTTCGCCTTACAAAATGAGAGATATCTTCCTCACTTGGAGGCTAAAATATATATAGCATGAAAAGGAAGAATTAGGAACTTTCTAGAATAAGCAGCCCATGCTGTGTTGAACACCTAGGGGGGAGGAATTTGATCATGCTAGTGTCATCCTTCTAGAAAGCCCTGAGATAACCATGTTGTAGATGCCACAAGTCTTGACTTTGGCACTCAACTTGTATTAATTGTTACTACAAGAGCATGGGTCACCCTTTTTTGTTTGAATGACAAGGTCACTTCTTAAATGAAGTTCACACCATTGTCTACTCATTAATGTAAAATCGAAGAAAATAATCTGCGCTCTCACTGTTTGCACTCTTTGATGACCATTTCATAAGGACTATTTCACCCATAGTAATAACTCTTATATCGATGCTTCCTGTGCCACCTAGACTATTTTGTCTTCTTCTGCACTTGGCTTATGTGTGTGTGGTCACGCTTTCACTATTTTTTGTCTCTTTCCTAGCAACTCGGCTCTCAGACTATCTTTTTGTCTTTTGCTGGCTCTTTGGGATCCTTCCTCAATGGCTAATGCATTACATTAAAGTTGACATCTATGGGCCTGTTGCCTATTTGAAAACCAACATCTATTTTACCACCTTGAATTTGATGTTCACGTGCCCGTCACTAGATGTTTGAACCTCCAATGGCTAGTTCACCATGCTAAATTTGATGTCTTCGAGCCCGTCACCCCTTTGAAAATTTCTTTGGTTTTTCACAATTGAACCTTCAACCTTTTGTAATTCCTTCCTTCCCAAAGGGAAGGTGTCCCTTTAGAGCTTGGAAAGGTCCCCTTTTTGGCAGCCGAGAGTCCCCTGCAAGGGCACTTGCCCTTCGGGTTCCTTCAGGCTGACTTGGTCTTCTTAATTCCTTCAGACAAAATGTTCGAAGGAATTCCTTCATAAATTTTCCCAAAGGAAATCTCTCCTTCAAGGTTTTGGCCTTTTCTTTCGGTCTTTCCCTTTGAATTTCCTTCAGACAAAAGTCTGAAGGAATTAATTTCTTTGAGATTTTTGTCTGAAGGAATTCACCCTTTGATTGATTCTTCCTTGGGTTTCCTTCAGACAATTTTTTTGAAGGAATCCCTTTGCCTTTAGCCTTGTTATTTTTTTCCAAAAGAAACTTTCCCTTTGGCCTTGTCATTTTCTCGAAGGTGCTCTCTGCCCTCTGCAAGGGCACTTTTGGGTCCACAATTGCCCTCCGTAGCCTATTGGAACGGTCCAGTTTGAAACTTGACTGGCCTTTGCAAGGGTACTCTATCTTCGGGGCTTTGTAAAAGACATATATCTTTAAAGTTGGCCCATTCCTTTGCCAAAAGGCTTGTGAAAACTAGCTTCCCACAGTGAAATAAACCTTTGAATCAACTTGAAACATCTACAAAGCTCAAGTCACTTGGATCTTTATAGAACAGTTCTACTACAAAGGGAAATGACACAATTGCAGTAGGGGAAATACATCTAAGATTTATGGCTCAGAACAACAGGGAAAGAAAGGAGACCTATTTTGGCCTGCAGGACCAAAATTATCAATAAATTTGGTGATTCTTAGGGGAAGCATGCTTGCTATGCTTTAAAATATTGATAGCCTCAAAGTCCATTGGGCATGGAGTCAAGATGCAACTTGAAATACTTAGCAACAACCTTTTAAATCCCTATGAACCAACAAAGCTTTACCTCAAACACAAAAGAAAATACACACAACAAAGGCTCAAAAACTACACCTGTGCAAACAACACTTAAGAAAAATAGAAAAAAGGGAAAATATATACATGATGAGAGAAGGCTCAGTGACAGTGCTTAATATATATCCCATTAACTGGGATATGCAGTTCTTCACCATCCAACCTGGAGAGTTAGAATGCATTGTGCTGCTTGCAATGAGTGATGACATATGGACCACTCCATAGGGCATCGAACTTTGTGTGATTTCCAAGCTTAGCTTGGTCCTCATCCCATTTTTAGATGATGTCACCTTCAGAGAAGCCTTTCATCAAGGATTTTTTGTCAAAGTGATTCTTTGTTTGTTACTGATGGCTGGTCTCTTGTCTCTTGAAGTTCCATCAATTCACACAACTTGACCTCCATACTATTGCCTTCTTCTAATTGTAGCTAGTGAGCAAGATTCAAGGCTGGCAATTCAAGTGAAATAAGAAGTCTAGCTTCTCTTCCATACACAAGCGTGTATGGTGAATTGCCAACTGCCCTCTTTGGAGTAACCTTGTTTGCCTACAGGGCTGTTTTCAACTTAGCATGCTAAGTTTTCTGATTCTCCTCCATTATCCTTCTAATAATTCTGATCAGATTCTTATTGGTGGACTCAGCCAACCCATTCTCTTATGGGTAGTAGTTGGAAGAAGTGTTAAGATAGATGTCGTATCCCAACTCCCATTCACTCATTCTGGTTCCCAAAAAAGCTAATGTGTTATTTGAGATGATGGTAGCTGAGACTTCAAACCTTGTCACCAGGCTTTCATAAAAATCTAAGACTGCACTTTCGTTGGCCTCCTTCAAAGCAATAACTTCTACCCATCTCATGAAGTAGTCTATAGCAGTCAAGACCCATTTGTGGCTAGCACTGGAGGGAGGGTTGATCATTCGTATGAAGTATAGGCACCAATGCATGAATGGCTAATCCACTTGAATAGGCTATAGAGGCATTGCTGCCAGCCATTGTTTCCCATTAAAGAGTGCACACTTTTGGCACTTTTGTACCCAGGCATGAGTGTCTCTAAATAAGGTGGGCCAAAAGTAACCAGCTCTCATAATCCTTGCAGCTGTAGGCTTAAGAGAAAAGTGACCACCAGCTAGCCCGTTATGGAACTCAGACAACACCCTATCAACCTAACCTAGGTCTATGCACCTCAAGAGTACTCCTAAGAAATTTCTTCTAAACAAAACCCCATCAATTAGGACATAAGGGAGAGATTAGAGTCTGAAATATATCCTCTTGGTCTTATCAAGGCCCTACGGGCACTCACCAGTGAGAAGAAAATATTTCATGTCTGATACCTAATCCTTCATGACTGCTAATTCTTCTGTTGTAGCTTCATCATGGATTAGAAAAATCCCTTCTTTTTGCCATTTAAGTTCTGTAGCAAGGTGTTCACATAGGCCTTTTTCCCTTACCAGCTTGGTGGTTTTGATGTCCATGTCATATTTCATTACTTTGGTGATCCATCCCACTCTCTTTTCATTTAGATCATGGCTGATCAAGAAATCTTTGACACCAAGATGTGGCACCTTGAGATGAACCCTACTGTTGGACAACATATATCTAAATTTCTTTAGACTTTATATGACCGTAAGGACTTGCTTCTCCACATATGTATACCTGATATCAAAGCCTTCCAGATCGTGGCTAAAAAATGCAATTGGTTGTTCAAGGTTCTCATCATTTACTTAGGTAAGCATGACATAGATTACATATTCATTTTTAAAGGTGTAGAGGTTTAAATATTTGGTGAAGTCAGGACTGATCAAGGTGAGATCATGGGCAATAGCCTACTTGATCCCTTCAAAACTACCCTTCTTTTGTGTTGTCCACATGAATTTCTCATCTTTCTTCAGCATGGAGGTCAGTGGCTTGAATATCTCAAAAAAATTTGGGATAAATCTCCTTATGAAATTTATTCTGCCAAAGAAGCTTTGTAGACCCTTCTTATGCTTAGGCAAGGACAACGCTAAGATGGCGCGAACTCTTTTTGGATCAATGGTCAAGCCCTCTTTCAAAACTGTTGGGTGAATATTTTGTTGGCTAGCTAACTGGTGACCAAAGTAGTTCCTATCACCACAGCATAGGGAGATTGGTCATCCAAAGTTGCAGGTTTACCACATCTAATGTGGACAAATCTCTCCTCTCATCAAGGGGAGGTTCCCTATAAATACGCATGAGCTATATACTATGTAAATAAGCAGAAAAAAACACATGGGGGCAGAATAAACCATCCATCTCTCTTATTTCAGAGATGATTCTCATAGACAAAGGAGAAAATCTTGGTGGAAACACTGAAGGCACTTCTCTTCTTTCATAAGTGTTCTTGCAGAAAACAACAGGAGTTTCTTTCAAGTAGTAAAAGTAACTGATGGCAAAAGGGCGCAGTAACTAGCAGGATGAAACAGAACACAAAGTTTCCACCTCAACTACCCAAAGAGTATATCAAAAAGGATAATGGAGGCACAAAGTCATCCCAGAATCCTCAACACAGAAAGAAAAAAACACAGACTGAAAGCAAATGTGAAAGCACAAAGTCTTCCTCACAGTTGATTTCAGGACACTTCACTAATTACTTTCACTGGTTCTGCTTGTCAAATTAAATAAATAAGAATGCTTCTAGGAAATAGACATAAGAATAATATTCTAAAGTAACACAAGCCAAAACAACACAAAGTCTACAAATAACTTGCTTTCTCATTCAGATAAAATGAAATGAAATTACAATCTGAGCTCAAAGTCTTAGTCTTCTTCTTTCAAAATGGGCAGAGTTTCACTCTTGTAGAAAATGAAAAGTCTCCTTTACAAATGAGAGATATTACAATCTTATAACAACTATGCAAGGATTAGTGCTTTTTTCCATGGGACGGCCCACGATGCAGTCAACGTCTTCAATGCGCCTTTAGTCCTGTCTGGAGAGACCATGCTAAGAATAGTGCGCTGCCATAACTATGGCATGTCCCTTCATCTAATATGTTTCTTCCTTGGTATGGACCGTCTGGTCCTTTTCCAATTTGTTTTTACTTCATGGAAGAAAAATAGGTTGCATCCTTGGTTTGGTGTGCTTAGAAGTCTACTCGATCCACTGTTTCACCTATTGGAACTAACTGTTTTGAAGATATTTTTGGTCCTTTACATCGATCTTCTCTTCCCTGTAGCAATTTGAGTCTTTGGGCTCTCTTTTTAGTTGATCGCTTGATTCATGTTGAACCTTGAACTCGTTGAACCACTAAAAGTTCATCAGTTCATTGGTTTATTCTGTCGCTTTTGTTCTATTGCTTCTTGGTTCAATCGCTTCTTCACTCCTTGGTTGAACCATCCATTGAACCACTTGTTTGCTGCTTTTTCCTTGACTGAGGCTGCCTTTGAACCTTTTGAACCTATGAACCATTGAACTTTGAAATCTTTCAGTTCAAGGTTTAATCGGTTCATTGGTTCATCCTGTGTCTTGCTCAATCACTACTTCCTTTATCTTTTTAAGCTTTGGTTGAACCTTTGAACCTGTGAATTCATTGAAATTTTTGGTTCAATAGTTTAATCGGTTCATTCTTTGAAGCCCCTTTTGTCTAAGCCTGTGAAGGTTACTTTCTATGTCTTTGTTCTGCCTTTGGGATGTCCCGAAGGGAAGGCGTCCCTTTAGGCTTTTGAAATGGTCCTTTCTCTGTCGTCAAGTGCCCCCTGCAAGGGTACTTATCCTTTAGGCGGACTTTAGGATTCAGCTTTTTCCATCGGGCAAAAAACTTGAAAGAATTCCTTCAAACAATAAGTCTGAAGGAAAGTTCATGTTACTTAGCAATTTGTTATTTTCCATTTCTTCAGACTTTTTCTTTGAGTGAATTCCTTCAGACAAAAAGTCCGAAGGAATTTTGCCTTAAACATTTTTTTGAGAAAAATCTTCCCGAAAGAATTATTTAGGTCTCTTTTGCTTAGCCATTTTCTTGAGGAATTTCCAACTTTTGTTTGCTTTTGCTCACTGCCCTCCACAAGGGCACTTGTCCTTAGAGCTCTTGGAAGACCCCTTTGAACTTCTCGATTGAAAAAATGGCTAAGTGTTGAACCCGTTTCTTTCCAGAAGAGTCCGTAGAAACCAATTTTGAGAGTCCATAGATTTGAGCCTGCCTGCAGAGTCCGTAGAAGCCAAGTTCATATTTTTCTCTAACTTTGAAAGAGTCCATAGACGTCTATTTGTGGAGTCCATAGAAACCATCTGTGAAGTTCGTAGTTCCAACCCTGTAAAGTCCATAGATTCAAGCCTACAGATTCTGTAGATTTTTGGAAAAGCTTTGAAAAATGAAGAACCTGAATGCTCAGAACAATTTTTGAAAATGGGAGAGAGGATTTTGGTCTGTGCTGGGCCAAAATAGTCCATAGATTGTCTTAAAAATGAGTGGCATTTTTTGGGGACAACAGCTGGCTCCAGTTGGGGAACTACCTTCAGTTGAAAACTTGAAACATAGCTGAGAGGAGTAGAAACCAGAATCTCCAGTGCCTTGAAGTGTGCCATTGGGCTATGGAGTCATGTTACCCAAGAAGAAAGGCTCCAAAAAATGAAAACAAAAGAACAAAATAGAAATAAAAGACTATGCAAATATACATATGTACAGGGGAACTCATCCGATATTTCAAGAGTTGAAGTGCTTCAGATGTTGCCCATTATGAGGCAGAGAAAAAAGAGTGCCATCTTGATACTTTAACAGGAAACTATTTTTACCATTGAGCTGATGAATAGTAAAAGGGCCCCTCCATAGGGAATCAAATTTTTCGTGCATCCCCTTTGGTTCTCTTCTCTTGTCCCACAACAAGACTTGATCTCCAATATGGAAATCATGATTCTTTACTTTTTGGTCGAAGAGCTTCTTCACCAGACTTTGATGGGCAGCAATTCGGTCCACCACTAGAGTTTTCTACTCATTCAGCTCAACAAGGCACATGATCCTCTTCTCAAGTGAGCTCTCATAGGTTTGATCCTCAATCGCCTTAGCCAATTTCAATGTTGGTAATTCCAAGGTGATTGGTATCTCAGCATTGACACCATAAAGAAGTTGGAAGGGAGACATACTAATTGCCCTCTTGGGTGTAATTTTGTCTGTCCATAGAGCATCAACCAATGCCTTATGCCAAGTCATTTGGTTGTCATCCACCAACTTCTTGATGATAGTCACCAAGTTTTTATTGCTTGATTCAGCCTGTCCATTCTCTTGTGGAAAGTAATCAAAAGAGTGGGAGAGTGTGATTTTGTAGTGGAAATAGAATTGAGTAATCTCCTGGAAAGTGAAATAGGTAGTATTGTTAGTGACAATTTTGATTGGGACCCCAAATCTGGACATGATGTTTTCTTTAAGGAAATTGCATACTACTTATGAAGTAGCATGTTTGGTTGGAACTACTTCCACCCATTTGGTGAAGTAGTCTGTTGCCATGAGGATATAGTCATGTCCAACACTTGATGATGGGTTTACAGCTCCAATAAAATCAATTCCCCATTATTGGAATAGCTCCTCTATGATCACTGGTTCGAGAGGCAAGGCAGCTAGCTTGGGCCTTCCAACAAATTGCTAGCATAGTTCACATCCCCTGACCCACTTGTATGCATCTCGAAAGAGAGTTGGCCAATAGTACCTGGCTCGTAGGATCTTATGGGTAGTCATAGGGGTAGAAAAATATCCTCCATAGGCTGAATCATGAAAGCACTTCAGAAGTCAGCTTTGTTGCTCCTTGTCCACACAGCGAAGGAACGTTCTATCAAGGCTCCTCTTGTATAGGCCGTTGTCCTAGAGGACAAAATTAGCAGCTTTCAGCTTGATGGTTCTCCTTTCTTTATAATATAGGTGAGCAAGACACTCACCATAAGTAAGGAAATGAGCAATACCTGAATACCACTCATTCGTGGTGGAGACAAAGAGGACTATTGGTGTGTCATCCACTTATAATTCTTCATGCTCTATTCCTCTTGGCTTGTTATCAACAATTAGTTGGCATAGCCCCTTTCCACGTACCAACTTTGTTAGCTTAATGATCAAATCAAACTCCTACATCTTTGCAACCCAATTGTCTCTTTTCATTCCAAACTCTTGTTGAGTCAGTACAGATTTCACTATGGTGTCAGGGACCAAGGCAGTAACTTAAGAATTGAAGATGTAGAAATGAAAATGTTTTACGACCTTCACCACTACATAAGCATGCTTCTCCATATTTGAGTACTTCAGCTCATGAGCTTTGAGAGAATAGCTCATGAAGAAAATGGGATATTCCATACCTTCTTTATTCTATTGAACCAAAATTGCTAAAAGCATATGTTTTGAAGCATAACTGTAAATGGTGAACTCTTTGCTATAGTTTGGACAAGCCAGAATTGGAGCATGGGCAATGGCAGTCTTGATATCTTCAAATGCCGACTTACCTTCTTCAGTCCAGCTGAAGGTAGCTTTTCCCTTCATCATGTTTATAATGTGCCTAGTCTTCTCAACAAACTCGGGGATGAACCTCCATAAGAAATTCACCTTTCCAAAGAAAGAGTGAACAACAGTCTTGTTTGTGGACAAGGAAAGTTCTTGGATAGACTTGACTCTATTTGAGTCAATCTTTATGCCTCCTTTAGACATAATGTGTCTGAGAAGTTTTCCCTCTGTTACTCCAAAGACTGACTTCTTGGGGTTTAAGGAAATGCCATTCTGATGGCAGCGCTCGAGCACTTGTTGCGAATGGCTCACATGATCTGGGCGATGCTTAGAGAAGAAAGTCAAGTCATCAAGATAAACTACAATGAACTTACCCATCTCATCCTTGAAGGTAAGGTCCATTGCTCTTTGGAAGGTGGTGCCAACATTTATTAAGCCAAAAGGCATTCTTTTATACACAAACGTGCCCCAAGGTGTGGTGAAATTGGTCTTATACTGGTCTACTTCACCAACTTCAACCTGATTATATCCTGAAAAGTCATCTAGCATTGATAACATCTCTGAGCCCATCACTGTCTGCAGCACTTGATCCATGATTGGCAAAGGATAATTATCCTTCAAGGATTCCTGATTCAAATTCCTAAAATCCGCACAAAGGCAAATTTCACCATTCTTCTTTCTTATAGGCACTATATTGGCAATCCATGTGGAATGATGGATTGGGAAGATTATCCTAGCATTTAGCATTTTTTGTATCTCAGATAAAATAGTACCTGATATTTTTAGATTATAATGCCTAAACTTTTGCCTGTAAGGTGTTGAATCAGCATTGAGAGGGATGTTGTGTCAAATTTTGTCAGGCCAGAGTGATTTTAGGTCAGCATAGGAGTATGTTAGGACATCCATGTATTCGTTGAGCAAATAGGTGAACTTGAAACGCTCTTCAGGAGTACAACATTTCTCAATGTTCACCATCTTGGGGTCTTCCTTGGTTCCTAGATTTACTTGATCAAACTCCAGAGATGAGCTTGAATCCATTGGTTGCTGTCTGATGAATCTATCATGCTTATCAAATAGCTTCTCAAGGGAAACCAAGCCTTTAGGAATCTTATTCCTTTTGAGTTGCAAGAACTCCTCACCTGTGTCTGCATTTGATTTAGGAGCTGTTTCACACTTCTGAGGTTCACTGCCTTCAAAATGTAGCCATTCAAAGCTATCTTTTTGCTCCAAGAAGGCAATGATTTGGTTGTCATTGTTAAATACCTACTAATGACTGGCATTATTAGGTACACTTAGCCGATAGACTAGCTCAATCATGTACTTGTCTCTTTTGAAATCTGGGTGGGGGACCAAGAGAGTAGCTGAAACAGCCAATGCATTCACCTGGTCATTAAATTCTCTGGGAACTACAAAGATGCTGAAAGCATCAAAGTTTTCATGTTGGTCCTAGACTAAATTGCGATAATGATGCAATATTTCATTCTTGCTTTGATACAAGTTTCTCACCTAACAAACCACTAGTTCAGCATCTCCTTTAGCATGAAGGAGCTTGATGCCTTTTTCTCAAGCAGTTCTCAATCTAAGCAACATAGACTCATATTCAGCTGTGTTATTTGTGTTGCTGAATTGTAATTTATAAGATGAAGGAAAAATATCTCCTTGAGGAGATATTAACACAACCTCAGCTCTTGAACTAGTGGAAGAACAGCTGCCATCAAATTCAAGAATCCATACCTCATTTGATACTGATTTTCTTTTGGATTCTTCTTCATCCGGGGGTGGAGATACTTCCACACTTGCCTTGTGCTCAGCCAATTCCTCTACTGTTCCAGCTGAATGCATTTCTAGGTTGTCATCTGTAGGAGCTTCATCAGATGTCTCATAAACTCCATCTGCGTACAAAAAGTAGTTACCCATGCTTGAAGACTCAAATAGCATTTGAGCTTTGGGTGTTGAGGTCTAGGTAACCACATATTTCAATTCCTTCTCAGGGAGTAGCCTATTCATAACACCTTTGAATAGAATCCTCGCCTCTGATAAATCCATGCTCAATTCACCACCAACATCCCTGCAAAAATTTTGCCTAAGAAGGATGCCATATGATGCTGGGACGTCTGCTACCAAGGTAGTCATCTTGATTATTTTTTTTGGAAAGACAAAAAACACAAATTGGGCATCTTTAATTTGTCCCAACAAAGGCACTTACTTGTTCTCCATGGAGAAGCATCTACCAAAATTTTTGGTCAAGGTGAGGTCAAGGGATTCGGCCACTTTAGCGGGCATGACATTGTCTGAAACTCTAGAATCAATAATGCAATTATTCAGTTGATGTCCATTTATCATCAATGAAAATTAAAAAGGTTCAGTCTTGCCAGAGGCAACAGGGGGAGCAATGACAAGGTTGTTCTTGGTGGGTGAATTCTTGGCAGTAGGGATGTTCTAGTTTTTAACACATTGAACTAGTCTGTCTAATTACTCAGGATGGGACTGCAGGAATTCAAATTTAGACATTTGAATTTTAGTTTTCTTTATATGGTCAATGATATCAAATGTCTGGAACGAGCTAGGAGTAGAGGATGGGAGTTCATCTTTTTGATTTTTAAAAGGGGGAGGACTGGACTGCAGATTTGAAGTAAAAGGCATAGGGGCATTTGGGGTACTTACCTTTCTCAAAATCACCAAGTCTTTTAGCTGGAAAGGAAGAGGTGATCCCCTCTTAGCAATTGAAACTATTTGTTGAGGTCACTCCTCTACTTTCTCCTTATCATCTTGTTGAGATGATTGATTCTTGGATCAGGTGAATACAACATATGACCCCTCAGCTGCATTGCCTTCACTTCTGGGTTCATCCTGATAGTTTAGGAAACCAATATGGGAGTCGATAGCTAATTCTTCTTCTTCTTCAATGAAGAGGTTAGCATCATTTTCAGGATTCAACTCAATCTAGAATGAGAAATTTGATTCATCTTTAAGATATCCAACTGCTGAGTTGCTTGGGGTGCTTCAAGGGTGAGGTTCCTCTGTGGAGGAGGAAGGTGATTTTGTTGTCCCTGATTCCTGACAACATTGCGTTGGTATGCCTGATTTTGAAATATCCTCCTGGGCATATCTCTGTATGCAGGAGTAGATGACATCCCTTGCACTACTTGCTTTTTGAGAGCTAGCATTTCGTTTGCCAGCTTTTGCACCATGGGGTCAGTGGTGGCTGTAGGTGAGTATTCAAAAGATGAGGAGGATTTACCTTTATTAAGGTCTCTCCTTATCTTTCCTACCAAGATAAGGTCATCTTCTACCTCAGTAGCCAAGTCCTGAGTAGTAGCAAGGTCTATGTGTCTGGCCCATCTCAGCAAGAAACTCACTTCAGGCAGTTGTGAGTTTATGAAGAAGCATTTGAGGTTCTGAGGTGTCGACTGGGTGACCATGGGAATCTTATGCCTTAACTTGTCGAACCTGGTAATAAAATCCCTCATAGGCTCATGAGGCTCTTTCTTCATCTGAGTGATCTGAGCCAGCAAGGCATGTGCATATTCTGTAGGCTTGAACTTGGCTTCAAATTTGTCTTTCAGAGTGTCCTAATCAGTCACTAATCTAGCCTGCAAGTGGTAGAACCAGTCTGCAGTACTACCTTGTAGTGTCTCCATGAATAGCCTGACTGCTATGTCTTCAAATTCCACTCCTATTACACTACAAGCTATGCTAAAAGCTGTAATGTGTTTATCAGGATGAACCTTCCCATCAACAAATAATTTGGAATTTTTTTTCCTTGAACTGCGTGGAAGCTCATGCAGAGGTGGAGTTAAATTTAGTGGACCAAAAGAGTTACCCCAGGGGCCTTGAGCCATGATTTGATTATGTAAAAGTGGGATCACTAATCCAGGTGGAGCATGGATAGCCAAAGCTCGACTAGCAATAGAAAAAGAAGCTCTACCTTGTGTTGGTGGCCTAGTAGGGCTAGGAGGAAGACTCTTAGTTCGTCTAAGTTGAGGTTGTGGAGGAAACAACTCAAAATTACTCTGCTGCACCAACTCAAAAGCAGGGTCAACAACACCTTGGGATTTTTGGCCTCTGGTATAACGTGGAGTTGTAAAATTGCAAAACAAAAAATAGAAAAAAGCAGGATCTACTTCAGCTTGAAGTTTGAGACTTCAGACTATGTGCTCTTCCCCAGCGGAGTCGCCAAAAACTATTGGGTGAATAGTTTGTCAGCCAGCTAACTGGTGACCAAAATAGTTCCTATCACCATAGCATAAAGAGATTGGTCATCCAAAGTTGTAGGTTTACCACATCTAATGGGGACAAATCTCTCCTCTCATCAAGGGGAGGTTCCTTATAAATACGCAAGAGCTATATACTATATAAATAAGCAGAAAATAACACATGGGGGTAGAATAAACCATCCATCTCTCTTCTTTCAGAGATGATGCTCACAGACAAAGGAGAAAATCTTGGTGGAATCATTGAAGGCACTTCTCTTCTTTAAAAAGTGTTCTTGCAGGAAACAACAGGAGTTTCTTTCAGATAGTAAAAGTAACTAATGGCAAAAGGGCACAATAACCAGTAGGATGAAACAGAACACAAAATTTCTACCTCAATTGCCCAAAGAGTATATCACAAAGGATAATGGGGGCACAAATTCATCCCAGAATCCTCCACACAAAAATAAAAAAAACATAGACTGAAAGCAAATGTGAAAGCGCAAAGTCTTCTTCACAGTTGATTTCAGGACACTTTACTAATTACTTTCATTGGTTCTGCTTGTCAAATTAAATAAATAAGAATGCTTCTAGGAAACAGACATAAGAACAATTTTCTAAATTAACACAAGCCAAAACAGCATAAAGTCTGCAAATAACTTGCTTTCTCATTCAGATAAAATGAACTAAAATTACAATCTGAGCTCAAAGTCTCAGTCTTCTTCTTTCAAAATGGGTAGAGTTTCACTCTTGTAAAAAATGAAAAGTCTTCTTTAAAAATGAGAGATATTACAATCTTATAGCAACTACGCAAGGATTGGCATTTTTTTCCATGGGATAGCCCACGCTGCAGTCAACGTCTTCAATGCACCTTTAGTCCTGTCTGGAGAGACCATGCTAAGAATAGTGCACTTCCATAACTATGGTGTGTCCCTTCATCTAATATGTTTCTTCCTTGGTATGGACTGTCTGGTCCTTTTCCAATTTGTCTTTACTTTATGGAAGAAAAATAGGCTACATCCTTGGTTTGGTGCACTAAGAAGTCTACTCAATCCACTGTTTCACTTACTAGAAATAACTCTTTCAAAGATATTTCTGGTCCTTTGCATTGATTTTCTCTTCCCTGTAGCAATTTGAGTCTTCGGGCTCTCTTTTTAGTTGATCGCTTGATTCATGTTGAACCTTGAACCCGTTGAACCACTAAAAGTTCATTGGTTCATTCTGTCTCTTTTGTTCTATCGCTTCTTGGTTTAATCGCTTCTTCACTCCTTGGTTGAACCATCCATTGAACCACTTGTTTGCTGCTTTTTCCTTAACTGAGGCCGCCTTTGAACCTTTTAAACCTATGAACCATTGAACTTTGAACTCTTTCGGTTCAAGTTTCAATCAGTTCATTGGTTCATCTTGTGTCTCGCTCAATCACCGCTTCCTTTATCTTTCTAAGCTTTGGTTGAACCTTTGAACGTATGAACTAATTGAGCTTTTTGGTTCAATGGTTCAATCAGTTCATTCTTTGAAGCCCCTTTTGTCTAAGTCTGTGAAGGTTCCTTTCTGCGTCTTTGTTCCACCTTTGGGACGTCTCGAAGGGAAGGTGTCCCTTCGAGCTTTTGAAATAGTCATTTCTCTATTGTCAAGTGCCCCCCACAAGGGTACTTATCCTTCGAGATGTTCGGGCGGACTTCAGGATTTAGCTTTTTTTGTCGGGCAAAAAGCCTGAAAGAATTCCTTCAGACAAAAAGTCCGAAGGAAAGTTCATGTTAGCCATTTGTTCTTTTCCATTTCTTTGGACTTTTTCTCTGAGTGAATTCCTTTGGACAGAAAGTCTAAAAGAATTTTGCCTTAAACATTTTTTTGAGGAAAATCTTCCTGAAAGAATTCTTTAGGTCTCTTTTATTTAGCCATTTTCTTGAGGGATTTCCAACTTTTGTCTGCTTTTGGTCACTGCCCTCCGCAAGGGCACTTGTCCTTTAGGCTCTTGGAAGACCCCTTTGAACTTCTCGATTGATAAAATGGCTAAGTGTTGAACCCATTTCTTTCCTGCAGAGTCTATAGAAACCAACCTTGAGAGTCCATAGATTTGAGCCTGCCTGCAGAGTCTGTAGAAGCCAAGTTTGTAGTTTTTTCTAACTTTGAAAGAGTCCATAGACGTCTGTTTGTGGAGTCCATAGAAACCATCTATGAAGTTTGTAGTTCCAAGACTGCAGAGTCTATAGATTGAAGCCTGCAGAGTCTGTAGATTATTGAAAAAGCTTTGAAAAATGAAGAACCTGAATGCTCAGAATAATTTTTTGAAAAGGGGAGAGAGGATTTTGGTCTGTGCTGGGCCAAAATAGTCTGTGGGTTGTCCCAAAAATGAGTGGCATTTTTTGGGGACAACAAAAACAACATGGCTAAGGAGTTTACCTTCATAGACAAAAAACACACATTTCTTTAGGTTTAGAGAGATACAAAATATCGACACCTCTCAAAGATTTGCCTAAGGTGTTTTAGATGTTGGCCTAATTCCTTAGAAAATACTGTCATATCATCAAGATAGACTAGTAAAGCATTATTTATCAGGCATTGAAAAGCCATGTCCATGGCTCGTTGAAAAGTGGATCTAGCATTGGATAGTCCAAATGGCATTTTTTGGTAAGAAAATATTCCCCACTTGGTAGTGAAGGTTGTCTTGTATTGATCACAATCTTGCATTAAAATCTGATTGTACCCTAAATATCCATTCAGGAGGGAGAAATGTTCGTTTCTCGTCACCATTTAGAGGATCTGCTCCATACTTGGGAGAGGATAGTGGTATTTCAATGCGACTCTATTGAGGTCTCTGAAATCTACACATAATCTGATCTCCCCATTCTTTTTTTAGACAGGGACAAGGTTGGCCAGCCAAGAAGAGTGTTTGATTAGAAATATGATTCTAGACTCAATCAACTTGGTGAGTTCCTTTTGCATGAGAGGCTCAATCTATAGGTTGATAGGGGCCTTTGTTTCTATTTGATGGGCTTGGTGCCTTCCTCCAGCTCAATGGTATGTTGGGCTAAACTTGGGTCAAAACCCTTCAAGTCACTATACTCCCAAGCAAAGACATCAGCAAATTTTTGGCACAATAAGATGAAAGTCCGCCTTTCATGATATGTACATACCTTCCCAAGTGCAAGCAACCTATTCTTGAATATATCAACCTTTTCATAATTTTATTTCTTCATTATGATGCTTGATTTGTCGTTTTTAAATTGGTCATCCTTGTTGAAGATACTTTCAAGAGTGACCAAGCCTTTGGGAAGTTTGTTATTCTTCAGCTGAACAATTTGGCTGCCATACTACTGTTGTAGCTTGGCTTGATTTCTAGAGGCAAACTCAGCCTCCTCTTGCAAGAAGAATGATATCTGCTGATCGCTATCAAACACCTTCTAGTTGGTGATGTTATTAGGCATGGAGGGTCTGATTACCACTTTTAAATGGCACAGACTGTTGTCTCAGCCTATCTCCTTGGGGATGCCAAATTGAGCACCAAATGTTGCTAGTTTGTCTTCTTTATTATTCTACTCTCTTAGTATGAAAATAACATTGAAAGCAAGGAAAATATCCACTAAGTCCCATACTCTATGCTTGTAAGACTTTAGCAAGGAATTCTTGGTCAAATTTTGGCCTCTCACCTGATTTATGATCAACTCACTGTCCCCAAAAACTTGCAGCTCTTTAATTCCTCTTTTTCTTGTCCACTCCAAACCATGAATGAGGAACTCATATTCTACAATATTGCACGTGCAAGAGAACTAGAACCTAAAAGTCAAGAAGTATTTCTCCTTTGAGGGGGAAATTAGTGCTACTCCACCACCAGCTCCCAGTTTGCTTCTTGAGCCATCAAAGAAGAGTTGCCATAAACCCAAGCTTTCTTGGTTTGCCTTCATCAAATTTGGTACAAAGGTACCCTCTTCATGCATGCAATAAATCTCAAGGCATGCTTCTTTTATGAACTTGTATGGGTCATGTTCAAAGTTGTCACTTCCCCATTCGTCTAAGTGCAAATCAGCAACTCCTTCAAGGGCAAAAGGCAGAGATTGATCCACTTGAAAATCTTTTTCATCAATAATAACATAGCTAACATTCACTACTTTGAGGGAGTATGGCTCCAGATGATCTTTATGGATTTACTCTAACTCAATCTTAACCTTAGTCCCATATTTGGTTCTAAAAACCATGTAAGACCAATTTGTTGCTAGATACCCACATATTTTGGATGTGAAATCCCTGGACAAGCAAATGGCAAAGTAGGGAGGAACATTTGCCACCACCACATCATGGGGAACTGAGAAATTTGGATAGGCATGGAGTGTCAAGTTCAAGCCTCTCACCACTCCTACTGTCTTAGCTGGTGATCCATCTAATTGCATAACTCCCTTGATCATTTGTTTGTATTTGATTTCCAGCTTATCCACTATACATTTTGGCATTACTGAGGTGCTTACCCCACTGTCAATAATACAATTGTGCACTAAGAAATCTCCTATGACTAAGGATAAATAGAAAAGGTGGACTTTTTCATCTTTTTTTGCTTGGCCTACTATGGAAGGGTGCCCATTCATGATCAAAATGTTATCAGCCCTTGTTGGAACAGCTGGTTCATATAGCTCATGTAACTCCTTCTAGAGTATGTCCTTTTGTCTTAGCATTTCCAATGTCCTTCATCTGGTCCACCACATTGATATGAGGATTTCCCCCTTTCAAATTTTCTTTGGGTGCACTTGTAGGCTGAGGAGTTGAGGGTGTAACTGGCGGCCTAAAATTTAGAAGTTTTTGGTTCACATGTGATGAAGAAGATGTTGCAGATATTTGAGCAACTGCCTGAGTTTCCTCCATAGCTCTCTTTTTGGACCTTGTGTTGGCTACAACATAATCACCTTGGTTTTTCTTACAGCCCACATAGTTGACTGCACAAAATTCACCTTCCATGTGATTCATGAGAGTGGAATCAAGTTGAGCCTGACTGCTGCCCATGCCAGGTTGTACTGACATCTCAAAGCTTAGGAATTGGGTAGCCTGATTGTCTTGTGCATTCATGTATTGACTTGGCATCTCATTTGTATAAGCAGCCTATTCTTGACCATATCCCAGGGGTGGGCAATTTGGCTATTCCTGTACTAGATTATTTTGAGTGGGAACAAGAGATTTGGAGGATGGAGTGCTTGGATTATACCCTTGATATGGTTTGGCTTGTGCAAACTAACCCTATCCTTGATTATAATTCTGAAAAGGGGGTCTATTTACTTGTTTGAACTACTGATATCCCTAATTTGGCTGATAGTTTTGAGCTTGTTGCCTTTTGAGAGCCACTAATTCATTGGTCACACTTTGCAACAAGCTCCTAGCTTCATGAAGGTCATTGGGTGAAGTAGCAGTCAGATTTTATATACTAGGCAGAAGAGCTAAGGTGGGTGCAACAGTTTGGACTGGAAGTTGCAATTCAGGGAAGAGCAGTATATGAGGTCTAGGGGCTATCTTTCCCACTTACACCACGCTATTTTCAGTTGCTATGGCTATTTCATAGGTAGCTGGCAGCACTTGTCCTCCCATGGATTGTATTTTGACAGCAATGTCACTATTCAAGACTTTTAAATAATAGAGGAAGGCATAGCTTGGGGTCGGCCTTACCAAAATGGGGATTATGTCCCATGTCTTTTGAAACTGGGTATTGAAATCTTGCATGAATTTGTGTGGATCTCTCTTCATGTTGGTTAGTTTCTCAGCAAGAGAGAGGTGATCACTCTTCTCCCTGAATCTATTCATTAAGAGAGTACCTAATTCATTCTATGTGCTGACTGAATTCATAGGCAACATCTTATACTAGTCTAGAACCTTACCTTTAAAAGACTATGCTAGCAACCTAATAACAATGTTCTCCTCAGTAATGTTGTGAATATTATAAAGGTTAGCAATATTTTTGATGTGTTCAATGGTAGTAATAGGCCCCTCCCCATTAAAGGGAGGAACACTCTTAAGAATCGTCCTTAGGATTGGGTCATAATGCAAAAAAATTAACAGGCTTTGACCATGAAAAGCTATGAAAGGCAAAGCCATGTTGACAATCAGGTTCTACCAAGATCTTCTTGCATAAGTATATTTTATAGCAGGTTTAGGAAAATGACTTGCTATATAGGGATGGGTCCTTGCAAATCTCAATCACCTTGCTGAGTTCAATGGTAGTTAAATGAATTCTAAAGGGACACCCTTGGCAGCAAATAATGTGGTGAGCTTAGGCATAGGATGTCATGCTAATCTCTAATCAGAGATTGATGTTCTTCAAAATAGAGTCACCAGATGCTGAATTAGTAGTTCATTCTTGCTGTAACAGGACCAACACCAATCTTGGAACTTTTTTGAGCATTAAAATTTTATCCCATTGGGCGTGCCAAAAATTGTTGACATTGTCGATTGCACCCTTGAAAGAAGGTTGGGCTTCTCTCTTCCATGGACCAAATGATTTTTTGATCTACTCATTTATTCACACTTCAGACCAGAAGAGGGAAAACATACACTTTATTTGATGAAAGACCAAACTGTAGAGATCTTTAACAATAAGCTTAATGAAGACACACAGAAAATGAACTTACCACATGTGTTGTAGAAAACACACTGTCTGATAACCCTTTTCTATCTCTGCACTCCAAATGCAACACTTCCTGTTAACCTAAAAAAAAAGTGCTTTGTCTACACTAGGTGTGTTGGTGTCAATTTGGGAAAGCATCAAGCTAAAATGACTGAACATAGAATTGATACACAGACACATTCAAAAGCATAAGTAGTCAGATAGAGGTAAAACACATTCTTATTGATCAAAGTTGAATTTTGGTAGGGCTTCACCTTACAAAATGAGAGATATCTTCTTCCCTTGGAGGCTACAATATATATATCATGAAAAAGAAGACTTAGGCGCTTTCTAGAATAAGCAACCCATGTTGCGTTGAACACCTAGGGGGAGGAATTTGATCATGCTGGTGTCATCCTTCTAGAAAGCCTTGAGATAACCATGTTATAGATGCCGCAAGTCTTGAATTTAACACCCAACCTGTATTAACTGTTAATGCAAGAGCATGGGTCGCCCTTTTCTGTTTGAATGACAAGGCCACTTCTTAAATGAAGTTCACACCATTGTCTACTCATTAATGTAAAAATGAAGAAAACAAGCCGCGCTCTCACTATTTGTGCTCTTTGATGACCATTTCATAAGGACTATTTCACCCATAGTAATAACTCTTCTGTCAATGCTTTCTGTGCCACCTGGACTATTTTGTCCTCTTCTGTGCTTGGCTTATGTGTGTGTGGTTACACTTTCACTATTTTCTATCTCTTTCCTAGCAACTCAGCTCTCAGGTTATCTTTTTGTCTTTTGTTGGCTCTTTGGGCTCCTTCCTCAAAGGCTAATGCATTTCATTAAAGTTGATGTCTATGGGCTTATTGCCTATTTGAAAACCAATGGCTATTTCACCACCTTGAATTTGACATTCGCACGCCTGTCACCAGATGTTTGGACCTCCAATGGCTAGTTCGCCATGCTAAATTTGACGTCTTTGGGCCCGTCACCCCTTTGGCAATTTCGTCAGCTTTCCAAAAACTGAACCTTTGGCCTTTTTCAATTCATTCCTTCCTAAATGGAAGGTGTCCTTTCAGAGCTTGGAAAGGTCCCCTTTTTGGCAGTCGAGAGTCCCCCGCAAGGGAACTTGCCCTTCGGGTTCCTTCAGGGTGCCTTGGTCTTCTTAATTCCTTTTAGACAAAATGTCCAAAGGAATTCCTTCAGACAATTTTCCCAAAGGAATCTCTCCTTCAAGGCTTCGGCCTTTTCTTTCGATCTTTCCCTTTGAATTTCGTTCAAATAAAAGTCTGAAGGAATTAATTCCTTCAAGCTTTTTGTCTGAAGGAATTCACCCTTTGATTGATTCTTCCTTGGGTTTCCTTCAAACAAAAAATCTGAAGGAATCCCTTTGCCTTTAGCCTTGTTCTTTTTTTTTTGAAAGAAACTTTCCCTTTGACCTTGTCATTTTCCCAAAGGTGCTCTTTGCCCTCCACAAGGGCACTTTTGGGTCCATAATTGCCCTCCACAGCCTGCTGGAATGGTCTAGTTTGTAACCCGACTGCCCTTCACAAGGGAACTCTATTCTCAAGGCTTTGTAAAAGACTTATATCTCTTTGAAGTTGGTCCATTCCTTTGCCAAAAGGCCTATGAAAACTAGCTACCCACAATGAAATAAACCTCTGGATCAACTCGAAACATCTACAAAGCTCAAGTCACTTGGCTCTTTATAGAACATGTTTACTACAAAGGCAAATGACATAATTGCAGTAGGGGAAATACATCTAAGATTGATGGCTCAGAATAGCAGGGAAAGAAAGGAGACTCATTTTGGCCTGTGGGACCAAAATGGTCAACAGGTAGTTTGTGAGGGAGAGAATAAGGTGTGGTTGAGAAGCATAGTCCAAAATTTAGAAAGTATGTTGATGTCTTATAAAGATCACTAGACTTAGTGCAATTAGTCCTATGTGTCCTCTCCCCTCCAAGAGCCTCAATATCAGATTTTAAAGGTTTCAAATCAACACCTTACACCCATTCCCACTCAAGGGTTTGAAACCATTCCACCATGGGTCTTCTCCTACACCTTTGACCCTGATTATGTTATGCCCTCTCTTGTGAAACCACTCTCTCCTATACCCATTCAAAAGGAGGAAAAGGTGGTTGTTCCCTGCACATTTCCATCTTGGAAATCAGTTCAACGAGTTTAAGAGAAGAAGGAAGAGGTGCCAGTCATGGTGATCTAAGAGCTAATTCAAGAGGAGGAGTTAGTGTTTGGAGAAAATAACAAAGAGGTGATATCTCAACTCAATGAGATTATCCTACAAGAGTTCCAAGACTCTTTCTCCCTCCCTTAAAATCCACCAAAATTTTTGCTCATAGTACCTAGCTGGAAAGACACTCTCTCAAGCTGCAAGCAAGGTGAAATTTTTACCCCTCCCACCATCTCCCTCTTGGAGGAGAAGCCTATTTTGCAAGGAATATAGGAGGAGCTTATAGTCAAGTTTGAGCCTGAAGGAGACAACATAAGTGCCTATGATAAATATATCATGATAGGTAGTCCACTCTAATAAAAGGAGGAGAAATCAGGTTTGGACTAGCTATTGTGGCATGGCTTTGACATGGATGAATTAGAGCCTAAAGGCAGTACTGATGCCTTCATACTTAAGGAGGAGTGTTTTTAGGATCCAACTGAGAGCAAAGAAGGTCATGATGAAGTATGGTAGCATCTATACCATGACTTCATGGATCAAGTAGAGGTTCCAAACTAGTCTATACCTCTTCTAGAGTCTGAGGATGAACTTGCCAATCAGGTTGAAGAAGCTGACCAATTTCAAGATGAATTATCTATTGAAGGCAGTACTGATGTCTTCAAGAATGAAGGAGAATGGTTAGATCTAGAGCCACAAAAATATGACGTGTTAGGCCTTAGATGGATTGATGAACTACCATATAGATCCCTTCAAAGCAAGCTGAGTAAATATGGAGTTGAAGTTGGCATTGTCTCAGATGACCAAGAGGAAGCTGCCTTTTTGGTTGACGTAGATATTTTCTGCTAAAGTCTAGACAACAAACCAAGCACCATCTCAAAGGAGTCGTCACATGTTGTGCTTGATTTAGAGCACAAATTTGATCCATAAAATGAGACTACAAAATCCCCTACAGTCCAACATGAACCAAGTTTGGAGGACATGAACCAGTATGTCTACATCGAAGACATGTTTTTTCCTTTCCATCCATTAGAGGGCACATCAAAAGGATTGACCATAAAGCTGCCTGGTTCACCAATTTGCTTACCTTCAAAGCAAGGTATTTTTCATCTTGGATTATTACAGGTGAATGATACTCATAGTTTCCCATTTGATCTAGGAGGGAGATACTTGTAAATTTTACCCTTGTATATATTAGGATAGATTTCATGCTTTACTCAAAGTGCCTTGTGCACATTTATTTTCTGTTCTATTTTTCCTTTCCTCAAAATGCCTTGGGAACTTTGTTTTGAATTTTTTTGTCCTTATTGCTTTAAGAGGGGGTTCTAGAAAGGGTCAGCCTTGTTGAACCAGAACAAAGACTCTGTGCACAATGGACTAGACAAGGCAACATGAGTTGGGTTCTGAAGCATAACAAGCATGCTTCCCTGCGAGTCACCAAAAATGTTGGCCATTTTTTGGTCCACATAAAAATTTTGCCCAAGTGTGAGAAGGTGGACATTCAAGCAAAAGTGGCAAGTTCAATTAATTTGGGTTCTTGGAAAGAAAAGTCTTCAGGTTCTCTCTCTCAGAAGGCTTTGGGTTATCTCATTGAGAAATCTTCAAGTTTTACCAAAGTAAAAGTCTTTGGCTTTGCATGATATGAATACTTCAAGTTCTACATATTAGAAGTCTTAAAGCTTTCAAAGTCATAGAACTTTGGGTTTCTTGGGTAGCAAGACTTATTTCACTTTATGAGTAATCAACAGTGATAAACCTGAAGTAATGAGACTTCAAAAACCCAAATTACTCATGGTAGTGAAAATTAGGTTTCCAATGGTGAATGAATTATTTTATTTTATAAGTTGCAAATAGGAAGGCTTCAAAAACCTAATTTGGTCTAGGTAGTGTATTTTGTGTTTTTGGGGGTGCACTACTTATTTCATTTTATAAGTCAAAGGCAGTGCAAAGTTCAAAGTAGTAAGCAGAGAGGTCTGAGAAGTCTGAAGTAAGTTGCAAGGAGTGCAAAGCTTGATTGAGTAAAATGGAAAGTTTTGAAAGGAAAATTATGGAAAATAGTCCACAAAAATCAAGCAGCCATGGAACATTAAGTTCAAGGGGTCAACAAAACTCAAGGAGTAATAGTGTGCATGACAAGTGTAAAAAGCATATTCAATTGGCGGAAGATTGATGGCTCACAGGATTTCATACAGTAAATATTTGACAGACTGAGTTGAGGTTAGTGAGTCAAGGATCCAAGTCAGTTTACTAATAACCAATAAGTAAATGGTAAGCGCAGGTAGCTTTCAATGGAGGCTGAAGAGTCATTTTTTGACCTAGATAAATAATAAACAAGGAAACCAAGTCTAGGCTCAACCCGAGTTGAGATAGGATAAGCGTATGGACCAAGCCTGGTGTAGAGTGCATTAATATAAATGGCTATAGGAAAACCAATAAAGGAGATTGGTTTTCTATCTATAAAAAAAAGGGTTTGGGTCTAGTTTCCAAAGTAGGAACATATATGAGCATTCAATAGAAGGATGTTTAGTACTTCAAAATGACCACAATTTTGACAAGCGATCGTTAAAAATAGAAACAACATGGCTCAATCCAGGATCAAAGTTATGAGGGTTTTGTTCTCATATATGTAATTCAAGTGGAAGATGGCGTGAATATAAAAGATAGAAATCTGGTGGTTGGAAAAAGTAGCTCAACCATTAAATGAATTTGCCAAAGAACTCAAAGGTTATTGCGACAAACAAATGTTTCATTTTTTAATTCAAAAATAGTGTCCTAATTAATCAAAAAGATGGTAGAGCATTCATTACAATAGGGTGGTAGTTCACCTATCATTTCTCAATAGGTACCCCTCTTTCTTTCTCTCTCCCCTTTTTCCTATATATCGCATATCTTCCATTTTGTAAGGGTTCCCATCTTTTTTAAATTTTATCATCTTTCTGAGAGATGGGATGCTCTTTGAAATATCACAAGATACACTCAACTCAAATAGGCTTGACCCTACCAAGCATTTGTAAGAACTACCTCTTATGCAGTAAAGGATTTTCTTTGCCTATCTCTTGCCTTGGATTTGTGTTTGTTGAGCTGTGCACTATGGCTTCGTGTGAAGGATAATCTTCCTCGGCCATGGTCCTCCTTTCTGACCTTGTTTAGGGAGATTTCAACTTATTTTTAGTTATGGTTGAGTGTTATTTTTGCCATTAATATGAACTTCTAGTGAGTCTTAGAACTCCTCTTCATTTGCATTCATCTCTTCTCTAAACCTCCCCCATGAAATATTAATGCAACCAGCTTGATCTTGAGGTTGTGTAAGCCAATATTATCCTCTATAGAACTAGTGTGGGTTCAAGATTATGGTATTTTCCCACTTTACTTCGGTGCATCACCTGGTTAGTCTTATTAGGAGCCCTTATCTTCCTTTCTAACCCTTTCTTCCATGACAGATTAGTTTAACAATAGTTTTAGGTGATCCACCAAGAGGAACTAGCCTCTTTAAAAATCCTGGAGGTTCAATCTCACCATAGGATACCCACATCGTGAGGTTGTTCCCATGCTTATGGTTGGAAGTGGGAGAGCCTAAAAAACTCTCCCACAAGGGTGCAATTCCATGCTACAATAGTTATCTTATGGTTGATTATGCTCTTGATAAGGCCATATCCTACTATATTTGTGATTCTTCATTGGGACTATAAGGTTGCTCATCTTCTTCCATAATTGAGGTTTTTCCTTTGTCCAAAAATAGCTTAGATGAAGAAAGCTAAGGGAGCTCTTCCACTACTCTATCAAATATAAACTCTTATATCATGGTTGTGAGATCTTCTATCCCTATTGAAGGCTCTTTCATGACTCTTTCTTCTTCTATAGTCTCCTCTAACTCCTCCAAAAATTCAATAAGTTACTCTTGGTTGAGACTTTCAAGGATATATACAACATCATGTCTCTTATTAAGGTCATTCTTTTTAGAAATGATGGGTTTCCTTCATCTTCTTGGTAAAGTTTCTGGTGGAGACTCCTTAATTGAAGTCTTTCTTCTTATTTTAATTTTTCTCAAAAATTTAAGATGAGATATATTTGGAGCTTCTTAATCATCATCATAAATATTCATTATAGGTGTGGTTGTTGTAGTAGGTTCTAAATTTTCCTATGGGGTAACTCTTTAGGTCTCTATTTTTCTTAGCCTTCTCCTCTTCACTGGTTGTAGAGATGGTTCTTCAATTGTATCTTCTTTCCAAAGGCAAACATATGTGTAAGAGAAGAATACAAGGGCCTCCTCTTAATTTTAGAATTTTGCTTCAACTTTCATTCTAAAAATGCTTCTCATTTGGATTCCATATTCACCTTCTTCTAGAAGTGATGTTGACATATCAATTGAATCAATTCATGGTGTTTGATTGCAACAACACCTTGAACATATTTTTCTACCATAACTTGAATGGAACATAAAAGAAGGCAAATTTATTCTCCATTCAGGCTTTTCTTTCCCATGTTTGAGATGGTTTACAATTTTCATTACATCTCCTCCTAATGATCCATATAGTCCATCACATGTGAAAATTTTGATTACCCAAAAGGTTATGTTCTTCCAAGGTTATGGAATACTCTCTCTTCATCCCTTTGGTTACCCTTTGTGGGCTGATAAATAGTTCAGGAATTGGCTCTCCTTGATAAATTTTTTGAATCAGATCCTTGAATGAGGACTTACCAATTATATGCATTCATTATTTATGAATACCAGACAATTGACTAATGATGGAGCTGCTCACCAGTCTCTTGATTCCTTTCACTTTAGAATATCCACCTTTTAAATTGATGATGAACTCCTCAATTTTTTTTTCATCATAGCTATGGAATGTTTTAAGGAACTTCAACCAACATACCTCTTCAAAAACTTTTGCCACTACTTCATCCCAACGATAATTTTTGTTGAAATAGGGTTTGATTTCTTCTTTTCTCCCATTTTCATAACTTGGAAATATATTAAAATATTTGGATAAACAATTGGTAAGTAGGTGAGAGAATAATTATTAGGGTTTGAATGCATAGATCTTGTATAAAAATAGAGCAATAGATAGTTTTGAAAATCTTCTAATTGATTATCAAGATTGCAAAATATCAGAGAGCTAGAGTTAGTAAGCATGTTTTGACATTTTAGGGAAGAAGAATTGTTATTAAAACATATGGGAAGATGTGAGGTGGCTTAAATATTATATATTTTTTATTTGTGCCAATTCTATCACCATCATTTCCTTTATTTGCAAATTTAACTCTTTATCCTTGCCAAATCAGTCCTTGTAATAAACACCCTTTGTAAGTACCTTTCCCTTCATAAGTGATTTTGATTGCATCATCCTAAATGACTTAGGTCCTTTTATGATGTATTTTCCCTCTTTTTTTGAAAATATTTTAAAAGATACATCCACTTTTCTTCATTTTTAAAAAATATCTTTTTTAGCACAAAAAAAAAAAAAAAAAAAATCTCTAGGATACCCCCCTTTGTGGAATACGCTCATTTAGGCAGATTTTTTTTTGGAAAGTGGATGTTGAATGTCAATATAAAACTCATAATTAATCACAATCATAGAAAAATGAAATATTGATACCTTAGATTACCCATGGTTGTCTTTGTTTTCAAATTTTGCCATGTGGTTTGGTATGAGAAACATACACAAGTCAGTCAAGAGTAATAGTTTATTACTTTATTTCCTAAAAAATTTACCATTTGTTTGTTTTCAACATTTTCACCCTTTTTATTACTTTATTTATCATTTTTTTTTATGGAAAGTGGATGACCATTTGATAGTTTTCAAACCTCTTCCTTTATTATAATTAAATCTCATCTTCTGGTTATGATGGAAGAACATGTTTCTTTCATATAACCAGATTCTACTTGAGATGTATTATGCTTGTAGAATTATTATTTGCTAGTAGTTGATGGCATATCCTTAATTTGTGTCTATTACCAAAAGTGTCTTCATTTTCCTATCAATTGGTAATAAATGAATATATCCATTATAAAAAAATCTTCTCAATTTTATAAAGACCTACCCATCTAGTGTGGAGTTTACCTTTGAAATGCTGATATTTTGAATCAAAGAATAAATTTCAATATCCTTATTTGAATTATTTTTCCTTGATGTGATGGTAATGCCATGCCTTACTTGGATATTGAGTAAGTTCCATCTATTGCAATGTTTCAAGTCTCATCTCATCTAATTCGTTCAATTGAATAATTCTTTCATTTTGTGTTTATGTCAGGTCTATGCCTACTTCCATTGTTTTCCTTCATGCATGAAATTCAAAATCAATTAGAAGTAATGATTTATTTCCATTTATAAATTCATATGGAGAAAAAGTTGTGGTGGCCTTACATGTTGTGTTGTAGACCCAAACTACTTCAGGTGGCTTGATTTCACAATATTTTTTGCTAATATCTATTGTCATTGTCCATATGTTCTCTAATTATCTAATGGTGACTTTAATTTAACCATTGGATTGATGTTGGTAAGGTGATGACTCTATGTGGGTAATATGATAGTGTTGTGTGAAATCTTTGAACATATTTCATGTAAATTTAGGTCCTTGATCTGAAACTATGGCTCTAGGTGCTCCAAAGAGTTGTAAAATCTCGTTGTACAAGAAATTAGTAACCTTTTATTCATATGTAAATGGTAGAGATTTAACTTCTTCCCATTGGGTGACATAATCAATACATACAAAGATATACTCCTTTCCTTGAGATGTTAGATTAATGGGACCAATGAAATCTAACCCCCATTTTTCAAAGGGTTTTAAAACCACTTGAGAATGGAGGGGCATCTCATTGGATAGTGTAGGTTTTCTCATCCTTTGACAGAGATCACATTGCTAAACATAACTCTTCACATTCTTGTGAAGTGAATTCCTATAGTATCCATCACCTAATATCTTATGAATAGTCCTTTTAGCTGAATAATGACCTCCTCCTAGATCATCATGGCAAACTCTTGAGATGTCATAGATATTATATTCACAAACATGCCTATAAAGCACTAAATCAGGTACACATTTGAATAATACTTCATTAAACTATTTATAATTAGAAATATTTCTAACTAAATGTTTCCTTTATTTATGAGTGATATTACAAGGAAATTTACCTATAACTAGATAATTATCCATATTAACGAACCAAAGTGAGTGTACTGAAACTGTAAACAATTGTTCATCTAAAAAATTATCCTCCACTAGTTCATATTCTCCTGAAACATTCAATATTCATATAAAATCAACAATTATATTATCTTTACCTGGCTTATCAACAATTGTTAAATCAAATTCTTATAATAGTAGTGACTATCTAATGATCCTACCTCCTACTAATGGTTTGTCCATCAGATATATTATGGTTGAATGATTTGTATATATAAATATTTTAGATCCCTTAATTTAGTGATGAAATATTTTCATATCATAAATGATACTAAGAAACTCCTTTTCACTGGTTGTATAGTTTATCTTTGTCAGAGTTGAAGTTTTTACTAAAGTAATGGATGGCATACATCTTACCGTCTTCATATTTTTACTTAAAGATTTATCCCATATCATTGTTAGAGGCATCAATGTGTATGTGAAAAGGTTACTCTTAATTGGGTCCTCTCAATATTTGAGTCCTTTATTGTTTTAAAACCCTACTAGCATTTGTCAGTCCATATGAATTCATTATCTTTGGTGAGTAAAGAAAGCCCAAGTGCAATAGTTTTACTAAAATATTCAATAAATCACCTATAAAATCCTACATGACCTAGAAATATCTTGATATTAGTTTAGTTTTTAGGTGTAGGAAACTATGAAATGACTTCAATATTTTTAAGGTCAACCTATATTCCCTGAGCTGAGATATGATGACATAAGACAATTCTTTGATCTACCATTATTAGATATTTTTCATGGTTTAGAGATAATTGATATTGTTCACACCTGGTTAATACCTTATCCAAGTTTTTTAAAGCTTCATCAAATTAATTTTCATGCACTATAAAATAATCTATGTATACTTCAAAACAATCATTAGTGAGATCAACAAATATAGTAAGGACTACTCTCTAAAAATTAATTGGTGCACTGCACAACCCAAAAGGTAAAACTCTATATGTAAACATCTTCCAAGGACATGTGAAAGAGGTTTTATCCTAGTATTTATAAGTTTCTCTAATTTGGTTGTACCCACTCAATTTATTTAATAATAAAAACTACTTTTTTTTGGCTAGATTGTCTAAGACTTGGTTAATAAAGGGAAGGGAAAAGAGTCTTTCATGATGATTTTGTTAAGTTCCCTATAATATATACATATTATCCATTTACCATGGTTTTTAGGTACTATTAATAGATGTTAAAACCTTTGACTATCCAAGATTGGATAAATGAATCTTGCAATAGTTTTCCAATTTCAATTTTGACCATGTATCTTAATGTTGAATTTAATCTTATTTGAGGTTGTCTAATTGGTTTGATGTTTTTTAGTATAGATGTGATGTATGTATACACACAATATTTGTAAACTTTATCGATTATTGATGTTTTTTATCTTGTAATAACCTGTCAAGATTCAATCTCTCTGAGTGCATGCCTTAAAGGGTGCACCAGAAAAGGGGTGTGTAGACCATTAGTGCTTTACAAGATTGTTGTTCCCTATACCACAACTTACAACTAACACAAAACTCTCCTATACGTTTCTTTAACCTTTGACATCTCCCTTACATGATCTTAAAAGTAATTGACTACCTCAAATAACCCCTACCTAAGATAAAACCTATTTTTGTCATCCACCAAACATAGTCGAATGGGCCAACCCTGTTCTTAAAAATGAACACATTACAAGACTAAGTTGACCCAACCAACTTAGTCTGAGACCTAATTGATTTATTTATTAAATAACTGAGTCTAATGAGCTAACTATGTCGGCTAAAACTTTAGAATGGTTTAGGGTTAGATTCGGATATATAAACACATCCTTTTTGCCATTCTCATTATAGAGACATATAGATAATCATTCATTTACACTTATTTACAATATGCTCTTCTACCATTATAATTGGAGAGTAATTGCTTAGGGTTTACACTTGGAGATAATAATCTTGTCTTGTGGAAATATATTGGATGCATAAGAGAAGTCTTATAGCCTAGAGTTGACCTATCTTTGTGATCCTTACGAACCACAACAACCTCTTACAAAGCACCATTGGCCAAGGGAGAAATTGAGCCTCAACAGGTTCATCTTCAAGGCAAGTATTCATAACTCTTATTCCTCTATTTTGGTAGAAATAAGTAGTATAAGTAATGGATTTTTAATGCATTTTTCTCTCCATGTGTTAGAATTATCTCTATATTGACTTGATTAGATTTTTTTTTTGCATGTTTACTTTTGTGTTAATTATCCCAATTTATGCCACATGCTTTGGTACGCACTAGATTATATTTCCATTACTTTGTTATTTAATTTATTAGAAATCATAAGGCCTAACTAGGGTAATTGTATGGTATTATTTGACTAGAGGTTTTGTAACCCTCTCTAGTGATATTGTTGTTGACCAAATTTGATCTTGTAGGTTAAATTGGGAGCCCTATAGGTAAAAACTTGATCTTTAGAGGTTTATTATGGGTATAATGTTATGTCATGAGGTGTATTTTAGGTTAATTGATGTAATTTAATGTTATATTAGCCTTGGTCCTTAGTCATTTTAATATTTTTAGTCTTCAGAGTCATTTTAAGATCAAAAAGGGGGTATCTAATAAGTTGTACAGCCTCTTAGGGAAATGTGAAGGTGTAAAAAGGTTATGTAACATTCCATGTGTCCCATTATGTGTTAATTAACTATTTTTAACTGAAATTGATAGGTGCTTCAGAAGAAAGAATAATTTTCTTGGGAAAAGAGAAGAGTTTGGCACTTGTACAACCCATGAGGAAGTGTGCCACATGGGATAAGGTTAGGAAATGTATATTAAAATTCTTTATATCTATATCAGTTCTTGACATGATTTTTAAGTGGTAAAAAATTTCCAAAACTATTTTGCTTCTTTTTCACCCTTTTAGACATATAGAACCAGTATTCAGGTTTGTACTTGGTACGGCCAACAAGGGAGGTTTCATATTAAACACCTTGGGGAGGTGAAATTAAAATTATATAGATTAATTTCCATAATAATATTTTGAATAATTGTGGTCTGTGCTTTATAAACCATCCTTGTGAAGTTGACTATGTTTTTTTGCTTGTTGTTTCATGCACCCTATAGGTTTTGCTCCATTTTGGGCAATTCCGTAAAAAATAGTTGGTGATTTTGAATCCATAGGATGTGGTATATATTTTTAGATACTATACATGTTTATTTTCATGTTTCATGGTGTTTTGATGAACAGGTCATCTCATGTTGCAAAGGGATGCCACCATGTGAAGTCTCAGTCAGGTTGCATTCTTTGCAGATGTTTGGTGCTATGAAAGGGTATAGTGTGAGTAATATATAGGATTTTACATGTCTCAATTCCATATTTATCATCCCATTTTATGTTTAAGTCTCATAACATCATGTTTAGATCTAACTTTCAGTCTTTGTCATGCTCACAACCAACTCCTCGCCCTTTCTCACTTGTAGTCATGTGTATGAAGTTGTATATCATGCTCAAGTGCATGCATTAGATGTATAAATATATTTTATATGTATTTAAAAGTGAGATAAAACAATTTATATTCCCTAAAGAGTGTAAAAAGAAGACTGTTGCAGTCATGTGCAATATATGCTTACAATGACTATGAACATGCTTACTTATAGATGCTTGGAAGATAAATTCACGTTGAATAGGATGTGTTGACACATTTATTATATCTTTAGAGTGTGAAAATTACATTTTAAATATTTTAAATAGGTTTAAAACTCATTAAGGTATTGTATCTCTTGCTCATTGTTTGAAATTTCCTTACTGCCTATGTATGTGTATATATCCACCTACAAGTGGCTAAGTAGGGGACTGAGAATGTTTGTACAAAGAGGTTGAAACATATGGTGACACATAATTAAGGTATTAATATGATTAAAATACCATATTATACTCATTTTAGGTGTCAGGTTGGCAAATGACAGTGGAGAAACCTTCAAAACATGAGATGACAATGTTCAGGGCATTTACCCTAAAAGTGCAAAATAGAGTTCCTAGGGGTTTTGTTGATATCATATAACATGGTTGAAATGAATGTTGAAGAAAATAGATGATTATAACTTGTATCTTATATCATATACAATTACATTTCAAAGTTTTAAGTACATAGGGTTAGTGGAGGATGGTGATTGAGAGGCCTAAAGTTGCCTATAAAGACACTAAACTCAGTTATTGATGTCTACAAGTTTTGATCCAAGGGAGACATTTTTCATTCAAAGTTTAAAAATAGACTATGCACCATGTTTTAATGTTTCCAATGGTAAAAATTTATAATTTTGATCTAAAAGGCACTTAAGGAGATGGTACTTTGTGTTTTACTTCCTATACACACCTATAGTCCATACAAACAACCTCAACATCGACCTACAACTGACAGTGACCTAAGCATGGTATTTTGATGGTGTCTTAGACATTTAAACGTGAATAAAATTATATATAGGTGATATATGACCTTAATTATTCAAGGGGGACCTTAAAACATTATGACCAAGGGAAAAGTACACCTATAGGGTTTCATCTTCCCCAATATAGTTGATTGTGTTGACTGAGAAAGGTATTGAGCACAAAGAGAGATAATTATTAATATGGAATTGTATAAACATGGATAAACAAGCCCAAATAAATGGATGAAAATCTTAAGGTACTCTATATGGGTTTGTAAACATTGTCTCAATCCTAATCATGCAACTATACCTACAGGTGCCTTTGCAAACACAAAAACACAATCAATTGTAATGGTGGTAAGATAATGAGCAAAGGTTGGTACCAAAGTAGTCAGAAATGCATGGTATGAGTGAATAAAAGGATTTTTATATAATTAATGGTTTTAATTAAGACCTTTTATCAATGTAATTAGCTCTATATATGTCAAATGCACCTTTAGGCAAGAAAAATATACAAACATGGTTAGTCCACTAGTCAAGCCTATTTGAGTAATGATATGTTTCCAGGTACAAACATGGGTCATAAGAGTTGGTAAAAATTTATAATGTTATAATTATGGTGACAAATATATAAAATACCCTCATTTTATTGTAACAATTAGAGAGAGGGATCCAATCATGCATACTCAGTCCACATATGAAATTCTTGCACACAGTCCATTTTGCACAAGCATGTATTGGGTTTTGTTGAGGTTGGGGGTCCATGAATAATATAAAGGGCTTAAATTTTTTGGAGATAATCCTTAATACTTTAATAATCCTCTATAATAATTATTTGGTCTGGACAAATAGGGGAAGTGCCCTCTATTTTGTCTTAGATAGAGGGCAGTCTCTTTAGGCACAAAACCTACAATTTTGGAGAATAAGGTAGAAATATGAGACCAAAAGCTAAATATACCTTTAAAATATTTGTGTGGAGTTGGATAAAACCTAGGAAAATATGAATAAAATCTCATATAATAAGGGAACTAAACAAGGAGGTATAAAATGCTAAGGTTGCAGTCAAATCTAGTAGGCAGAATTAAGGCCTAGAAGCCAAATGGTAGGCCACTTTTACTTATAGCTCTTAGTGAGAATTATAACTAATTAGAACATGTTTTTATGGTGAATTTATAGGTTTAAAATCTCTCGGAGTGCATGATAAACCATAATAAGGTCATTTTGGGTCTTAAACCAACTCAAGCTTGTTAAATAAGGTTTAGGCCTAGAAGCCAAAATGAGAGTCATGGTTACTTACACCTTGAGATGAGATTTATACCCTATTGAAACATGTTTATAGGATGAAAAAATATGTGTTAAATCTTTTTAAATGTATAAAAGTTGTAGGGAAATCCATTTTTGGCCCAAAAAATAACTTAGACTTGTGCAAAATGTGCAAACAAGCTCGATAAGAGAGATTTGGAAGCTCACATCTCTCTTGATGCTTTGCATGGGGGTAAAATAAGTTTATAGGAGTTATTATAGATACTAAAATACTTTTTTTTGGATTTTTTTTTCAAGTTGAATGTCCCATATTTATGAATGAAGCTTAAGAGGTCAAAACAGACTAAAACCCTTACAAAACCTTGCTAGTGACCATTTTAGAGAAATGAGGTTGGAAAGATAATATAATGGAATAATTTGCCTATGATGATGATTGAAACTTGTAGGAGGCTCTCTCAGGCTACTCCTTATGCTTTTAGACTGTACAAAATTATACTTATAGGGTATTTTTGACTATTTTATGTGTTTTATAGGTTCTAGGAGGAGTCTGAAGATGAAACCAAATTTTGGAGAAATATTAGGACTTTAGATAACCCATAATTTAAATTTAATTATTTATAAAAAAATCCTAAATTTCCAAACAATAGCTCTCATCTTGGCCATTTAAAACTAACATAGTGACAAAGCTAGTGAAAAGTGTGAAAACTCCAAGTAAAAGTGATTTTAAGGTGTTCCTAATGATTATAAGGACATGAAAGGTATTAACACATGTCATCCACCCCATCCCATGGATTTTCATGTGAAACTAAAGCCAATTTTGAATCCAAGTGTGCAGGGTGCATAAAAGAAGAGTTATTTAGACTATAGATGGTGATAACTCATTTTGGAAAGATTATAGATGACCAAAACTAAAACCAATGCATGGAGAGGCATGTTTTAACACCTTCCCCTTAATTAAAATCACTATAATTATCCCTAATCAATTTTGTGATGTTCAAATAGGTCAAAATTATGAAGGTAGTTTTCTAAGCCAAAATGAGAACTTTCATGCCACTTTTCATGAGTTTCATCCCTTGTATGTCCATTTGTCTCTTCCAGTATTACATGGTTCATTCCATATCCTCTTCTCATGCACAAGTAACTCCTTTTATCATCTTAACAAGTGTCCTTGTGACCCTTGTATTTCTCTCTTCCCTCCTCTCTCTCAAGTTTTATAAGAACTAGCCATTTTGGCCATTATAACTTATGCTCCACCTGAGTATGGTGAAGCCCTGCTAATTTGCATACCATTTGATCAATAATAATACTTATTTTTACCTCTTCCATGAATATTTATAGTGTGCACACTTGAATGTTTGATTTTGCTTAAGTGATGACTCTTATTTCCTTAACATATTGTTTCATTCTCTCACCTATTTGTAGTTAGAAAAATTCTTCTTACAAGGCATGTGAATGTTAGAGGAAGTGTCAAGGTTGAGTGAGTTAATCTATTCACTAGTGCCATTCAAGGCCTTTTGTCTAGTCCTCCTAGCCTAAACATTCATCCATAACCTCATAATGTAACATTGATGTGAGAAGATGCAGATTGGAGAAGTGTATGTTTGGTTAGACTCTTGGTTTCATGTGTAACATGTAGCTGATTGGAAGTCATCATTCAATTTGGTGTATCACCTTCCTTAGGATAAATTACTTTTAGGTTTCTCTCTCCCTTCCCCCCATAGTTTATGTGTAGTAGTGATCTAAAGTGGTACATCAAGGGAGCTATCCCTATCTCAAGATTTACCTCATCATTAGGCTACCCACAAGCCTAGAGGTGTTTCAATTGGATGAGAAGAGATAAAAAATATCCTCAAAGGGTGAAAATCCAAGTGAAAATAATTTTTGGCATGCTTGATGGGACTCTTAGTCTAAGAGGTTGAAATATTTTTGGCGTAGTATTTTAACAATCAACCTTTGGAGTTATCTATCAAAGCATCAATGACATCTCCAAAGATACATCAACTGGTCAAGTAGCCTAGGTTTCCTTTTGAAGATTTTTGGTAATATATTTCTTTGTGTTCTTGCTTTCAATGAATTTCCATGGCTAAATTTGGTGTTGAGTTTTGTTTTACACAAGTTGATGAGGTTTACCTAGCTTATGGCAATCCTTATCAGCCTTGTCATGATTATTGTCAACCCTAATATGATTATTTTCAACCCCAATATGATCATTATCAACCTTATCATGAAGTGTATCAATCCTATATCCATCCTTCTCAATATCTTGCTTCTCTTGGTCACATAAACACTTTTGGGATATGAGAAGTACATGTTGGATCTTGACATACAAAGGGGATATGGCCTAGATATTCCTAGTCATTTCATTCATAAGGTGAGAGATGCATTAGATCTGGTCAAAAGAGAGTGGACACCTATTGAGAGAGAAAATTGGCAAAGGCTTAAAAGTGAAATGCTAGATGTGAGTGGCCTAGTTTCATCATTAAAGAATAAGATAAGAACTCATGAAAGGAAACCTCAAAAAACCTAGTAACCTTCATATCCACTTCCCCAAGATTGATATCAATCCTACTTAACTCCTACTCATGAGCCCAATCAAGCTTTTCAAAGTCATCTTTTTCCCAATCAGTTGGAAGAGAGAGTTGAAAAGAGAAACCTTATTTTTGAAGCAAATATTGATAGTCAGATTCAGTTGGCTAATATGAAAATTCAACAATCCTTCTCATCAAAAAAATAATTAGAATCTAAGACCTCATTGCCCTCTCCCATTGCATCCCTATCTCAAGAAAAAACCTCTAGATATGAAATTTCAAGTTGGAGACAAGGTGGGGAATCCAAACCTAAAGAGATCCCAAGTTTTTTTGAACACTTCATCCACTCCTCAAATTGCATCACAATCTCAAGAAAAGACACCTAATACTAATATCATAAGCTGGAATAAGATAATGGAGTCATGGGGAAAGAAAGAGGATATAATCCTTGATAAGGAGTGTGAAGTTGAGAGATAACTTGATCTTATGCAAGCCCCTCCCACCCTTCCTCAAGAGACCTCTTATCTTCCATGTCAAACCTTTTGTAATCTTAATTATCATGATGATACCTATTAACTTCAAGAAATACTTTTTCAAGAGAACCTAGCCAATCAAATTGAAGAGTTAGATTCAAGGATGAAATTGCTAAGTCAAGGTGTGATAGAAGGTTCATACCCAAAATAAGATCATATTCCTAAAAACACCCCATATAACCTCCCTCAAGAGAGTGATCAAGATAAATTATATGTGAATGAATTTATTTTCAAATGGAAAGAATAAAACCAAGCCATTTTGGCCCAAGGTCTGCCTCTCCTTCCTCAATATCTTCCAAAAGAACCCCCTACACTTCACTCTCAATTTGATTTTGAGTTCTATGTGCCACCTCCACCAACTAGTTCATCTTGTCCTCATCCCATAAACCTTGATGGAATTATTATATGGGAACCTAAGGAGGAGTAGTTGGTTGAGAAAAACTTAGAAGTTTTGCTTGAATAAAGCGTAGCTCCCTAGCAGCCTCATTGGACTAAGTCACATGCCTTGAAGATGCCTAGTCTTGGAATCACAAGGAAGGAGATTGAAGATCTTACATCCCTTGAGAACCAAAGTCCTATTTTAGAGGTTGAGATGCAACTTTAGAGCCCTAAAGAGGTCATAAATTTTGAATAAAAGATGATTCCTTGTGTGGAAACTTCTGATTGGGTTGATATGAAATAATGTTTTCCTTTTGCCAAAGAGGAAATCATCATTGGTTCTTCCATCACTTTGAAAGATATCATGGATGGACAAGGATAAGTTCTTAATCAGTATTTGGATGACTTTTTTGAAATTATTGGAGTAGGATATAATAATCTTCAAGGAAGATATGTTCTAGTCAAAGATGGAGAAGGCAACCTTGGCACTAAAATGAGTATGCAAAAAAAAGCAACCTTTCAAATTTGTCTTTTTAAGAAGCATATGCATTCAATGATGATATGTTTAAAGTAATTAAAATTTGATATCATCCTCTCAATTAATTGGGATAAAAACACTAGATCTTTAAGGATGGAAGACGTTCCTATTTCCCTCAATCTTCTAAAGAACAAGGAACCGATCCTCTCGAAGCCATGTCTACCAAGAAGATACTAGTTGATCATGATATGAAGAATGGGAAAAAGTATGAGGTATGTGTACAAGTTTAAGAGGAATACATATATATTGGAGAATTATTTAAGGATGATATACTTGATATCAGATCAAATGAAGTGTCAAGGAATAGGTTTGATTTACAAAACATCCAATCCAAGAGGAAACATGCTTGGCAATATGAGTCATCTCATAAAGAAGAACATTCAAGAAACATTCCTTTTTATCCTAGAAATGAGGCATGCTTAGTTGATGATTGTGCACAGTATTTTGCTCTCTAATTTCCCTGAGTAATAAGAGCACACACACACGTGTGTGTGTGTGTGTGTCTTGTTAGTTTGTTTGCTTCATTTTGTATGTGTCCTTTGCTTTGTGTGGTTGAGGTAGTCAATTGGTATTGTCTTGATCATAGCTTGTTGTCAAGGTCCTCTTTTTGTGTTTCAAACTTTATATGAGTCCATAATCCCAATGGACTGATAAGGCTACTTATCTAATTAGTATAACAGGCATACTAACCTTATGAGTCATCACTTTGTTAACTAAATTTGATGTTGTAGGTCAAATTGGGACCCCTATAGGTAAAAACTTGATCTTTAGAGGTTTATTATGGGTCTAATGTTATGAAAAGATATGTATTATAGGCTAATTGATGTAATTTAATGTTATATTAGCCATGATCCTTAGTCATTTTAATCTCTTTAGTCCTAGGAGTCATTTTAAGGTCAAAAAGGGGGCATTTAATGAGTTGTATGGCCTCCTATGGAAATTTGAATGTATAAAAAGGTTATGTCACATTTAATGTGTCACATTATGTCTTAAGTAACTATTTATAATTGAAAGTGGTAGGTGATTCAGAATAAAGAGTAGTTTTTTGAGAAAAGAGAAGAATTTGGCACTTGTATGACCCATCGAGAAGTGTGCCTTGTGGGATAGGGTTAAGGAATGTATATTTAGATTATTTAGATACATATTAGTTATTGACATGCTTTGGAAGTTATAAAAAATTCCCAAAATCATTTTGATCCTTTTTTACCCTTTTAAACATACAAAACTAGTCTTTAGGTTTGTACTTAGTATGACAACAGGGGAGGTTTTAGATTAAACACCTTGGGGAGTTGAAAGTAAAAGTAGAGAAATTTATGTATATAAAAATATTTTTAATAATGGTTTCATGTGATTCATGAACCATATTTATGAAGTTGATTATGTTTTTTTGCTTGCTATTTCATGCATTCTATAGGTTTTGATCCATTTTGGGCAAGTCCATACAAACCGGTTGGTGATGTTGACTCCAAAGGATGTGGGATATTTTTTCATATGATCTATATGTTTATTTTTATGTTTCATGGTGTTTGGATGAGCAGTTCATCTCATGTTACAAAGGGATGCCACCATGAGAAGTCTCAGTCAGGTTGCCTTGTTTGTAGATGTTTGGTGTTATGAAAGGGTATCACATGAGTAAAATATGGGATTTACCATGTATAAATGCCATATTAATCATAAAATTTCATGTTTAAGTCTCATAACACCATGCTTGGATCTAACTTTTAGTCTTTTTCATGCTCACAACCAACTCCTTGCCCTTTCTCACTTGCAGTCATGTGTATGAAGTTGTCTATCATGCTCAAGTAGGTGTAGTATAGGTATAAATATATTGTATGCATATTTAGAAGTGGGTGAAAACAATTTATATTCCATAAATAGTGTAAAAATAAGACTGTTGCAGTCATGTGTAACATATGCTCACAGTCACTATGAACATGCTTACCTATAGGTGCTTGGAAGATAAATTCATGTTGAATAGGATGTGTTGACACTTGTCTCAGATCATTATAGTGTGAAAATTAAATTTTAAATATTTTAAATAGGTTTACAACTCATTAAGGGATTGTATCTCTTGTTCATTGTTTGAAATTTACTTATTGCCTATGTATGTGTAAATATCCACCTTTAGGTGGCTGAGTAGGGAATTGAGAATGCTTGTACGGAGAGGTTGAAACATATGGTGACATATACTTAATGTATTATAATGATGAAAATAACATATGATACTAATATTATGTGTCAAGTTGGCAAATGATAGTGGATAAGCCTTCAAAGCATGAGATGATAATGTTCAGGCCCTTTATCCCTAAAAGTGCAAAATAGAGTTCCTAGGGGGTTTTGTTGATATCATATAACATGGTTGAAATTAAATTTAAAGAAAATAGATGAGTATAACTTGTAACCTCTATAAGATACAAGTACCTTTCAAATTTTTAAGCATAGAGGGTTAGTGGAGGATTGTGATTGAGAGGCCTAAAGTTGCATATAAAGACACTGAACTTAGGGATTGAGGTCTACAGGTTTTGATCCAAGGGAGACATTTTTTATCCAAAGTTGTAAAATAGATCATGCACCATGTTTTAATGTTTCCAATGGTTGAAATGACTGATTTTTATCTGAAATCCACTTAATGATATGGTACTTTATGTATTTTTTCCTATACACACCTACAATCCATACAAACAACCTCAACATCCACCTACAGCTAAACCCAAACATGGTATTTTGATGGTGTCTTAGCCTTTTCAAGGTGAATAAAGTTATATAAAGGTGATATATGAACTTAAAGATTCAAGGGGGACCTTAAAACATCATTACCAATGGAAAAGTACACCTATAGGGTTTCATCTTCCCTAACACAATTGACTGTGTTTACTGAGAAAGGCAATGAGCATACAGAGTGATAATTCTTAATGTGGCACTCTCTAAACATGAATAAATAGGACCAAAACACTGTATGAAAATCCCAAGGGACTATAAATGTGTTTTTAAACATTTTATCAAGACTAATCATGCAACTATACCTATAGGTGCCTTTGCAAACACAAAAACACAGTCAACTATAATGGTGGTAAGATAATGAGAAAATGTTGGCACCAAACTAGTTCAAAATGCATGGTATGGGTGAATAAAATTATGATGATATCATTAAGGGTTTTCATTAAGACCTTATATCTATGTAAGCAGCTCTAGATGTGCCAAATGCACCTTTACATAGGAGAAATATATAAATAGGGTCAGTTCACGAGTCAAGCCTAACTGAGTAATGATATGTTTCTAGGTACAAACATGGGTCATAAGAGTTGGTAAACATTTGTAATGTTATATTCATGGTGTAAAACATATAAAATACCATCATGGTATTAAAATAAGTGGAGAGGTCTCTGATCATGCATACTCAATCCACATATGAAATTCTTGCACACAGTCCATTTTGCACAAGCCTGTCTTGGGTTTTATTGAGGTTGGGGGTATATGCATAAAAATAAGGGATAAAATTTTGTGGGTATCATCCTTACCACTTTAATAATCCTCTTAAATACATATTTTTTATATAAAAATATGGGAAGTTCCCTCTATTTTGTCTCAGACAGAGGGCACTCCCCTTAGGCACAAAACCTATAATTTTGGAAAATAAGGTAGAAATATGAGACAAGAAGCTAAAGAGACCTTGAAAAGAATTTTTTGGAGTTGGATAGAACCTAGGAAAATATTAAGAAAATATCACATAATAATGGAACTAAATAGGGAGGTCTAAAATTCTAAGGTTGCATTCAGACCTAGTAGGTAGAATTAAGGTCTAGAAGCCAAATGGTAAGCCACTTTTACTTATAACTCTTAGTGAGCCTTCTGAATGATTAGAACATGTTTTTAGAGTGAAGTCAGAGGTTTTATGTATCTTTTAGTGCATGAAAACCCATAAGAAGTTCATTTTGGGTCTTAAACCCACTCAATTCTGTTAGACAGGGTTTAGGCCTATAAGCCAAAAGGAGAGTCATGGTCACTTCCACCTTGAGATGAGATTTATAACCTATTGAAACATGTTTATAAGATGTATAAATTTTTTTTCAAGATTTTTAAAGTTAGATAAGTTGCAATGGAATCCATTTTTGGCCCCAAAACAACTTAGACTTGTGTAAAATGTGAAAACAAGCTTGATAGGAGAGAATTGGAAGCTCACATCTCTTTTGATGATTTACATGGGGGTCAAAGAAGTTTAGAGGAGTTATAAGAGGTCCTAAAAAAACTTATTTTGGAATTTTTTTCAAGTTGAATGTCACATCTTTATGAACGAATCTTAAGAGGCCGAAATAGGCTAAAACCCTTACAAACCCTTGCTAGTGACTAGTTTAGAGAAATGAGGTTGGAAAGCTAATATAATGGCATAGTTTGCCTAGGATGTTGATCGAAACTTATAGGAGACTCTCTCAAGATAATCCCCATGCTTTTGGATTGTACATAATTATATGAACAAGGTACAAAATAAGGCACTTTAGACTATTTTATGTGTTTTATAGGTTCCAAGAGGAGTCTAAAGATGAAACCAACTTTTGGAGAAATATTAGGACTTGGGATAACCCCTTATGTCTATTTAATTATTTATGACAACTCTTAAGTCTCCAAAAAACATCTCTCATCTCAGCCATTCAAAATTGACATAGTGACCAAGCTAGTGAGAAGTGTGAAAAGAGAAGTGTGAAAAATCTAAGTGGAAGTGTTCGTAAGGTATGCTTGATGCAGATGGTGATAGCTCATTTTGGGAAGATTTTAGATGACCAAGACTATAACCAATGCATGGAGAGGCATGTATGAAAGCCTTAACCTTCATTCCAATCATCATACCTATCTGTCAATAGTTTTGAGATTTTCAAATAGGTCCAAATCATGAAGGTAGTTTTTTGAGCCAAAATGAGAACTTTCATGCCACTGTTCATGAGTTTCATGTCTTCTATGGCCACTTGTCTCTTCTAACCTTGTATGGTTCATCCCATATCCTCTTCTCATGCATAATTAACTCTTTTTATCAGCTTTAAAAGTGTCTGTATGACCCTTGGACTTCTCTCTTCTCCTCTCTCTCTCAAGTTATATAAGAACTAGCCATTTTGGCCATTATAACTTATGCTCCACCTGAGTATGGTGAAGCCCTGCTCATTTGCATACCATTTGATTAATAAGACTACTAATTTTTACCTCTTCCATGACTATTCATAGTGTGCTCACTTGAATTTTCAATTTTGCTTAAGTGATGAATCTTGTTTCCTTAGCATATTATTTCATTCTCTCACCTATTTGTAGTTGCAAAACTTCTTACAGGGCATGTGAAGTTTTCTAGGAAGTGTCAAGGTTGAGTGAGTTAGTCTATTCACTAGTGACATCTAAAGCCTCTTATCTAGTCCTCTTAGCCTAAAAATTCATCTATAACCTCATAATGTGACAATGATGTGAGAAGATGCAAATTGGAGAAGTGTATGTTTGGTTAGTCTTTTGGTTTCATGTGTAATATGCAGCTGGTTGGAAGTCATCATTAAATTTGGGGTATCACTTCCCTTAAAATAGTTTGCTTTTAGTTTTCTCTCTCCCTTTCCCCCACAAAGTTTAGGTGTAATAGTGATCCAAAGTGGTACATCAAGGGAGTTAGCCCTATCTAGAGATTCACCTCATCCTTAGGTTACCCACAAGCCTAGAGGTGTTTCAATTATGCCACTTGGATGAGGAAAGTTGAGACATCTCCTCAAAGGGTGAAAATTCAAGTGAAAATAATTATGTGGTATGAGACCCTTTAGTTAGGTCTAACAGATCGATATTAGTCATGACCTTAATTATCTAAATGTACCAACAAGAAAAAGGGATCGTGTGATTTATCTTATTTAAGCTGGGATTGATTTTTAGATAAGCTTTACTTCCCTTGTCATACATTTTGGTGAACCTGATGTGAAATAACCCTTGCAAGTTTTATTTCATGCTTTCATTTATTATAATTTATCATTTATGTCATTTTTACATCATTGGATTGAATATATTAACTCAGTCTAACATATGTGTGCAGGTTTAACACACAGTTGATTTGATCAACTCTATTTTACTTTATGCTGGTCATTTTTAGCCATAGATAACTAGATAGATTCACTCAACTTAGTTCATTTATTCACATATATGTTTTTAGAATTAGTTGACTTAGTCGACCCAAGGATTTGGGGAAATCCCTTTATTTTCATCCACACATTTTCCCTCTATCATGTCTCCTTCCCACACTATGACATCATATTCTATGTCTTATTTTACCTCCATACCAAGTATTTTTACAAATATGGTAGGTTCGACCTCTAGTGGGACTCTTTAAAATACCCACATCCATTCCCATGCTACTAGTGCATCTCATGATATTAATGCTTCTCATGCCACTAGTGTTGCACATACCACTACCTCTTCTCACACTCATAATGCATCTTAAACTCTTAATACCTCACATAACTCTAATGCGTTAAATGTTGCATTCACTAACCAAAATGATACTCAAACTAATCAAATTTTATTACAAACACTTAACCAAATACATACATTTAAAATTAATAATGAAAATAAGATGATGCAAATGCAAAATCACCTAATACATCTTTAAAACCAGCCTCACCATTCTCAATGGGGAGCAAAAAATCTTAATGCCACCCCACCCCCCTGAGAGATTCACATGGTAATCTCATACCACAACCTCTACTTATCAACAAAACTATAAAAAAATTACAAAATGAACCTATATTACCTCAAATTGCCAACATTGACATAGGATGTATTAGTCCCACCATCACTTATAACAGATATAGGGATCCTACCTTGTATCCAAAAACATTTGGCAACATTTACAAAGATTGGGTTAAGCTCAATACTTTCATTGCCACTAAACTCTTAGCTAAAATGATTTTAGCAGATGCTTTAGATTGGTAAAATTAATTGAAAACCCACTCTATTAATAGCCTAGAAGACTTGGTCAATTCACTAGTCCAAGAATTCTAAACTAGTGATCTTCCCAAAAATAACTTAGCTTATTTTATCAATTGTAAACAACTCAAAACTGAAACAACACAAGTTTTGATTAAACGGTAGAAAACTTTATCTAACAAATCTAAACATAATATGGCATATGAAAACATCTTCCACCTATTTACTAATTATCTCTACCCTAAATTACAATATCTCATTAGGACCCTTTCTCCAAAAAAATTGGAAGAAGCTCTTGACCAAGCCAAATGCCAAGATTTCTTCATGTGTCAATTTGAACCTCCTCAACCTACAATGGGAACTCGCATGCTTATACAAAAAATAAAATTATGTAACCAGTGATGGTGTTACTAATACTTATGACACCATACACACCATTGAATCTATTTCTCCAAACATGATCCGGGCAACATTCCAGGCAACAATTCGGGTGATGGTTCTACCTTAATTGGTGGCAAGACTTCTGGGAGCCATAACTTTTGCATCGTAGCTCTAATCGACTCATCGTTTGAACCCTTGGAAAGATAAGAATTAGGATAACATGATGAAATGGAATGGATCTTTGCTCAATGGATTTTGACCCTTGAAAACCCAATGGAAGTGCCCCAAACTTCAATTTTAGTAGTGCAGTATATAAATAGTAAGTTTCTAAAAATAGTAATTCCTCAAATTTTATATTATTGTAAATCATGGAAGTCAAACCACTTAATCTCCCTTGAGATTGGTCACCTTCCACATCCTCCTCCTACCTTCAAAATGTGTATAAATGAAGATGTAACTTGAAATGGAAATCATACATCTCTTTTCAGAGATAAGCATATGTTTAGATCTGCAAATTTTTATGAATAAAACATCTCTTCTCAAAGATAACATTATTGTTATTATGTTTTTCTTATTTCTTGAATTTATTTAAAACAAAGATTCTAAGTTTTGGATCAAAACAACACCATGGAGCATGTTTCTCCCCTAACAATAATTCTAATCATAATCCCACATTCTCTCAAAATAATCATACTAATGTGCATAAACCATTGTCATTAGCAAAAAATCAAAAACATCTTCCAAGACCTCTACCATGAGATATTGACCCCACATGACCCATGAAATCATAGTACGATCCAAATAAATTTTGATGGTTTCATGCAAGTTGGGGCCATTTTCATGAGACTTGTAGATAATTAAGAAATCTTGCTATGGATTTTCTCCTTGGTCCTAACTTTGAATACGAATCCCTTATGTGAAAACATCAACAAACTTATAGCATAACACTTAAATATCATGAGACTCAAACTAAAATTCAAGCTTTAAACCAAGCTACTACTCATTTAGCTTCTAAAAGGATCCGCTTCCTAATCACCAAGACAACATTGAGCAACCTACGCCTACTACTAACAATATTTAAAGTATTATAGACCTTAACACTAATGATGAAAAAGATATGAATAATTTAAGAAGAGTAGTTTCTTAAATTAATTCAAACCCAACACCTACACATCACACCTCTTCAACATTTCACATTATTCAAGACACTTCCCCATCCCATATCATAGAATTGGGGCATGAGGAACCAATACTCATACAAACACCACTCCCAACAACACCAAATGATAATATCTTTCATACCATTGATACAACTTATACTCCTTCCCTAACTTCCATACCTCAAGAAAACATCCCTCAAACTTTAAACAATATTTATTCTACTCAACCACAATAAATACCTCAACAAATAATCACATCACCTAAGGTCAATTAACCTAATTGAAACCAACCTAAACCAACCATACCTTATCAACATAAGTTTAATTTCACATCAAACCCCCCTTCAAAGGATGTATTGCAACACTATGCACCTCTATCTAACAATCCTCTCATGGATTATGATGAATGGGATCCTTTTGTGGATCTATCCCATCTACCATATCAAATTCCCTTCTTAGAGTTAATGAAAACTTCTCGCTGCCATTGTAATCACCCTTTGGAACATTATCATAAAAGGGGGATTGACCAATTATATGGATAAGGTCAAAGGGTATGATTTAAGAATTTCAGAGGATTTTTCAAAATCTTTGCATGAAGATTTTCAAGGAGTATATTTCTAAGGTGACAGGTATGATGACTGAAGGCCTCAATATCTTTAAGGAATCAAAAATAATCCATGTCTTAGAGGATGACATTATTATGGATTTGATTCCTGAGCCATGGGGCAAGTTTTATCTTGTTATTATAAGTATATCACTTTAGATGGCAGATTTAGAAAGAATTTTTCTTATCACTTCTCTATGCTCAACCATTTTAGGCATAGAAAGTTCTTTAGTAATCATTTTTCCTTTTGTGATCCTTGAAAGCCTCGGTGCTTTAAGTTCTAAATGTTCATCCCACCTTATCCACTAAACACATCATGTGAGGGGTATGGGGATTTCCAAATTTATTATTTTGGGTAAGTTTGTCAATCCTCAAAAATGAGTTTCTATCCCTGTTGAGCCTAATATTGGGGATGAGTCTCCTTCCAAGTTTGTTTCCATGTATGTAGGCAAAACCTCTAAACAATTGTTAAGCCTAGTTAATTTTCTTAAGACATCTAGGGACAAAGAGCTAAATTTATCACCTTAGTTCAAAATTCTTGTGGATGTGGAGATTTATGACCTCTGTGGGGCTCCCCACTCTAAGTAACTTGGTGTAAAACATTTAAAACTTGATAGTGCAGAGTTTATGGAGATAAAATCTGATCCTAAAGGAGCCAAGAAGAAGGTGAGAATGAATGACCAAGATGACATAATTGAAAAATTATAAAATTCCCTTAGAGTCCAAATGGCCACACTAAAGGGTCTTTACAATTAAAATAACAAATCGAAGAAATCTCTAAAAGTGATGAAAGATATTGTAGATAAGGTAACAATAGGTATTTTCCTAGGGAAGGAGATCAATGAGAATTGTTCAATTTTTTTGACAAATTAGGCAATAAAATGAGCATATTGTGGGACTAAGCAATCCATGCTTCAAAGTGAGCACATTATGGGATTAAGCCAAGCCCAACTGACTTAGTCTAGGACCTAATTAATTTATTTATTAAAGAATTGGGTTGATTGGGATGACTGTGTCGAATACAACTTTAGAATGGTTTAGGATTAGATCTAGCTATATAAACACAACCTTTTTGAGCATTTTCATTAGAGAGAGATATATAATCATTCATGTGTACTTCTTTATAATCTATTATTCCACCATTCTACTCAAGGAGTCATTTCTTAGGGACACTTGAAAAGAAGAATCTTGTGTTGTATAAATACCTTGGATGCATAAGAGAAATCTTATAGCCTACAATTGACCTATCTTTGTGATCTTTATGAACCACAACAACCACTTTTTAAGCACCATTTTCCAAGGGATATTTTTAACTTCGATGAGTTCATCTTCAAGATAAATATTCCTAACTCTTTTTCCTTTATTTTGGTAAATAGAAGTAACATAAGTAATGGATTTTGAATATATTTCTCTCTCAATGCATTAGGATTACCTCTATATTGACTTGATTAGAGTTCTTTACATGTTTCATTTTGTGTTTATTATCCCCATTTGTGCCACATGCTTTGGTGAGCACTGGATTAAATTAACTTTATTATTTAATTTGTTGGAAACCATAGGGCCTAGCTAGGGTTATCGTATGGTATTACTTGACTAGAGGCTTTGAAATTCTCTCTAGTGATATTATGCAGTAAGAGACCACTTAGTTAGGTCTAGAAAATCCATATTTGTCATGACCCTAATTATCTAAATGTATCCACAAATGAAAGGGGTAGTGTGATTTATCTTCTCCAAACTAGGATTGATTTGTAGATCAACTTCAATTTCTCTTGTCATACAATGTTTACATACACTTTCATGGATGCCTTTCATATCACTATATTCCCAAGAAAAATATTGTGTGACTTTTTTATAAGTCAAAAACCTTGGTCTCTTGCTCATTAGTTAACCAAATATTTATGTTCACTATTTTGCCTAGTTGGGCTATAATTTGTTTTGTCTATGGATAGATTGAATTTAGTTGCTTAAATTCACTCATTAAGGAGTTCAAGAGGCAAGGATGAGTTTTCAACATGTGGAAGGTGGTTAGGGTTTTGAATAAGAACTCTTATTATGAAATTAAACTTGATAAAAGATAATGGAAAGCTGAAAGGAAGGTTTCCTAACTATTATGTGCCCAACTAACAATACTCTATTAGAGAGATGTATGATCAAAAATTTCATCATGAGTGTCCTCAAACAAATCTGGTTTGGAAATTTATGGCATTAGTCTAGTGATCTTTGGAGCTAGACTGGTGATCTTTGGAGCCAGACTATCTACCTCCATAAAACCTGTTAATTTTTATTCTAGTTTGTTTACATTATTTTAACTACCACCATTGCTAGAGAAGAGAATTATTGTCAATTTTTCTCATGTTCATCTACCCACAAGTGATCTGAGGGCTCTGGAGATAAATTTTTAGGTGGATATAAATATATTTTCTTTATTTTAAATCCATTTGAGATTATCATATCTTTAAACCTATAATCTATTAGAGCTACAACTATGGCCAACCATGGCCTTCCTAGAATTAATGGAACTTTGGATTCTTTTTCTGGTGTATCATAAAGTCTATAGCATATTCTAAAGACTAACATAATTGAGACATATTTTATAACCCTTTGCTATTTGTAAATTAATTAGTTAGCCATTTGTAGGATTGTAGTAGTTGGTTCTACACAAGTTAGGGATAATGATTTTAATATGGTTGGGGTCACTACATTGATAACAACTCCTAAGTCCCCTAACACGTTAAGTATTTTCTTGTTTCCTATGGTTACTATGATGATTGGACTTCCAAGGTCTTCCCACTTTGGTAAAATCAACTTCCCTACTAAGAGGTCAACAAGTTTACCATCTACTTGTATGGTTTTGGGATACTACCTTCCCCCTAGAGTTTTGACTCATAAACTTTTGATGATTATATTAAGCTCAAGGATGTCTATTATGGATTTAATTGGTGGTATCTCAATACTCAATTTATTTAGTTCTTGGACTAGGTCAGATTCACTTTTGTTATTTCTTTGAGCCTTTTAAGAAATGGCTCTAGTGAGGGAGTAACACAAAGAGTGGTATTGAGATTTTTTCCTTGGTTTGTTCATTAGGAAGGTTTTTTTCTTTCTTCTCATTTATAATTTCTATGACGGTTGGAGGATACAGGTTGCTCAATGTTCTCTATAAATGTAGTTGAACATTATTACAACTTATGCATTTTAACCCTAAGGTTCATTCTTATGTTTACCATAAATAGGCGTTGTCTTTCTATGTTGTCTCTCATTTCTTCCCAATATATGCTGAAAATATTTCTCTTAGGAGGCGGTGAATTTTCAGAAGTGGTTGGAAGGCTACGTGATTGAGATTCAGTAATCTAGTTTACAATATTTTTTAACCTTGATTATTTCTTCTGAAAGGATGCACCTAACTCTCAGAATTATTCTCAAAGTTTAGGTGAGGCTAACTATGGTTCCTCCTCAACAGTCTAGAGTTATTTTCCTAAAAGGTCTACTAATACACTTTCTTCTTGTGACCTACTAGTACTTGTATTTTGTTGGGAGTTTTTAGGAATATATCTTCCCTTTGAATCTCTTAATCTATTTATAAATTTCTTGAGTTATAGGAAGTACTTATTAATTGATTTTTATTTTTTGAATTCTTATACCCTATTAACACTTATAAAATCTCTAGAAATGACACCAAAAATGATGAGGTTCATTGTGTTATCTTTATTTACTTGATATATGCCATGTCAATCTAGGCAGTGTCAAACAATTGTCTACAATAGGATATGCAAAGGCTTATAACTAACAATCTTGATTTGGGGGTGGTTTTTAGATAATTTACTCTAAGGTTCTAATTTACTCTTTTAAATTAATATCCAATATATTACTTGTGAAAGAAAACACATTTTCTGAATTGAAAATGCTTTGGAAGATAACACACTTTTAAACTAGTTTGCTGGAATTGAAATTGCATGAAAAACAACATACTTTTAATCTATGTTACTAGAATGGGAAATTATTGGGAAAGTAAATATTTGGAATTTAGAATGCTGATTTTTTTTCTTGAACATAAACTAACACAAAGTATTGTAAGTGAATCATATAAAAAAATACTTTGCATAATAAATGAATAATAAACTCGGATCACAAAATAATGCATAAATACCATATAAATCCTTCTCTTTGGTTGAGTGGGCCATTTCTCTTCCTTAGAATATTATTTTAACATTGTTATATTTGTATAAAACTCACGAACTTATCTTTTCATTAATTTTGAAAACTTGCTTACAATACTGAAAATAGTAATACTCAAACTATTTAATCTTTAATTATCTATTCATTTCCCCCTCTATCATCAAAAGTATGCATTTATATATTACCATGTCTTATAAAAATTATATCGAGATAAACAAACAACTTAACAAGATCATATTTTAACTTATATTTTGTCTTATTTTCTAACAATATCATAACAACATTCTTTCCACTTTCTAAGGAAAACTGATGGAAAGCATTAGACATTGTTTCTTGCATGATTCCTTATCTATTATTGATTGCAATTTTTTTGGTAGTTATAATCATCTGATCTTATTTAGATAGCATATCCAAACATAGTATTTAAAGTTTATTATGAAAAACTTTCATAAATACAATGACTATAAATAGATATTACTCTTTCTAGAAAGTATATATATCATTCAAAATGGTTTCTAAAAATATATTAGACTTCTTTAAATCTTACATGCACATCTTGTAGATATAAACCATCCTTTAGGTGAGCCTACTGATGTGATTGGATGTCTTTAGAACCAGTATAGTGATCTTCAGAGTCAAATTGGTGATATCTAAAGCTAGACTGGAGATGTATGAAGCTAGGATGGAGATATCTAGGACCAGTCTGGATTGGTCCTTAGAATGTTTTTGCTATCAAAAACATACTCTTAGACTATAGTACATGTTTATGACCTATTTATATATAAAAAGTATCTTTTCCATGAAAATATTAGAACAAACAAGTAACAATGACTTGCACAGAATAACTAAGGTAAATAATTCATTCTCTACTTTAAATTAACAACGATTCTATTATAAACATCTAAATTCACTCAAAAGGAAGACTTTAATGGGATAAATGAGGTAATTATTTAGATATAATAAGAAATTTTATGGGTTTATCACATACATTTAGATTTCTCACATCTAAACTTTAAGTTTCAAACATATATTGGAAGAGACTTTTATTTTTGATGATATTGCTATTTTTTTAAAATCAATTGACAAATCCTTGCAGTGAAAAAACAAATTGAAACATTAACATCATCAAATTCAATTTTTTTTTTAAGATCATAACAAAAGTTTCATTCATTTATAATATTAATTAAAACTTGACATGGTAAGTACTCTCTACCAAGAGATATCCTTCAATTAATTTCATGTACATACATTCTTCTGCTCTTTCCTAGTCCCCATGAAATAACCCAGTATTATACACAAAACACATATTATGGTAATACCACAAATAAAGAGAAATAGTTACCATAAATTAACATGCATTCCTTCTTGAGTCCCTTTAAACTATACAATAGAGTTGCATATTTAACATACAACATTATCTAATCAACCATCATTGTCAACATGTTGTGCTCATAGTACTAATGCCATTATATGTTATTCTTGATATGTATTTAAATCTAACTCAACAAATGAAAAAATAGGCTTAGTAACTATGTGTTATAACTTTGTATGTTGTGAAATCATGCTAGTAACACTGGAAGAAACACAATAACTACTTGGTTTATCTTACTTCATCATTGGTTTCACATCCCCAACATCTTGTATATAATTGATCTTCACATCAACAAACAATCACACAAGTGACACTATGTATGTATTAAGTGTGATCATGTTCTTGTGTTTTACACAAAAATTATCAGACATTTTGTCAAACATTATTTTTGAATTGATTTCAACCACCATATTTTGTACATTCTAATAAAAAAGAGTGATAAAAACATGAATAAGAGCTACATAATATGAACCTTTCAATTTAGTACCATCAATAATTATATCAAAATGAAAGGTTATCACTTCTTTCCTTAGACCATAAACAATATACACATATTTGAATCACACATTGCTTGTATCATAGCAAACAATTATATGCAAGACATATATGTTGTACATAATCCTATGAAAAAATAGAAAAAAATTAACAAACATAGGTATTGATAAGGGGCATTGATAAATAATTATCTTTAACAAACAAGGGGCATTGATAATAAATTAGAATTGACAAACAATAAATATGTGCAAAAAATAAAATAACAATTATCAAACATATGCATTGATATGTTGTCCATAATCCTATGTATTCTTCAAAAAAAAGATTTAGATGGGTTGATGAAAGTGTTAAAAACCTTCAAAATTCAATAAAATTCACCAATAACACCTAAATTGAACTAATAATTGACAAGTACAATAATATCTTAAAAACATGTTTCCATGCCCAAAAACTGACACAACTAAAACACACCAAAAATAGGTCTTTTTTTTACAAATTTGCATTGCAAATTCTGTACAAATACATTTCCCATTGTATCACTATATTTTTGGCATGATACACACAAGAATATAAACAACTTGCATGCCCAAATGTCATGGAGGTAATGTGTAAGTGGGTGCATGGTTGTTACACAACCATATAAGTCCTACTTTTTCTCATTAGTCTATAGGATCTCACACAAACCTAAAGATCCCTAAGTGGTCCTAATGGGCCTCATGGCCCTAAATACTAAAAGGGACACATAAATAAATGAATGTGGGTTTGAGCAACCACTTGATTAAATGAGATATCCTAACTCATAATGGTGTTCAAGGAGTTTTTTGAGTGACTCTAGCCAATCATATGGCTTAGTTTACACTTTAGTCATAAATAAAATTTAATTTTGTGTTGACTTGGATTATATAAAGGTGATTAAAAAAATATCATTTAGTCCCCATAGGACCTATAAAGGTGCCTAAAATATCATGTTTAAGTCCCTTGAGAATTGAGCAATTTATATCTATCATTATATCAAGTCAATCTTAACCATCAGATCAGGTCAAAGGAAAGGATGCCCTAAATATCCTTATAGAGTCTAAAAGGTCTTCAATTTAGTCATTGAGTTGAAAATTTATATTTTTGAAATGAGGGAGTAGGTGCTAGAGGATGATTTTTTGATAATCATCCATCCTCTCCTTCCTCAAACTTAGATGACTACCATTAATGAAGTCTCTGAGTTTTTGGTCAAAATTAATTATTCATTTTTTTTATTTTATAGCATGATACAAATATCTATGAGTTTGTTTTACATGTATCTAGGACATAAAGATTCTATAAGGTCTTAGTCTCCCACAATTTCCAAACAAGTCTTGAGAACTTCAAGCTCTAACACAATCATTAATGGATGTTAGCAAGGTTTAAAGTGAAAAAATTATAAAAACATATTTTTATGTCTTCAAACTTTTTTTATATGGTAGAGGGCACAAAAATAACATGGGTCTCCTTTTGGGTCAACCAATTATGGGGCTTTTAGGAATCTACAATCATCATACCAAAGTAAAAAGACTCTCAAAGACAAGAGTTAAATATTTAAAACCTTGAATTTTCAAGTCCTCAAACCATTTTCATGTAGAATATCATGAAATTTTAATGGGGGAATCCATTTTGGGTTTCCCTACCTCCAAGCCTCCAATCTTTTACAATCAGTTTCACAAAGTCAAGAACACTCGATTGAAAGAGGTCTAAAGTGTTGTTGAGGAGAAGGGGGCCATAACTGAAAAATTATGTTGTTTTATATTTTAAAATTTAAATCATGTAGAAGAGAAAAAAAATGGAGGGGAGTCCTTTTTGGGGCCATCCCACTCCCTAGCCTTCAACTCGCTCGATTTGTCTAAACAAAATTCATATCCAAGTTTAAATAATGTTTTTGGTTTACCATTTTACATATTTTTAAAACTTTATACAGTCAAAGGTCTAATTTTAAGTTAAAATCATGGTAATTATTTATATTAACCATCACGATATACATAAACATTTTATAGCTTAAAATACGCTCAGCGTAAAGCTAAGTCATCATATCCACTATCTGCTCACATGGGCGGTTAGCATAACCATGTGGTTAAACTACAATTCACCCATTGCCAACCCCTTTGGGGTATTAAAACCTCAATGTGTAGTCCTATGGGGTATTTCCTCTTGATTCCTACCAAGTTTCATATGGAATTGGGATGGTTCCCTTCCAAAGTACCTATTAATTAATAATTATACCTTACAAACTACAAATTTTCAAAAAATCATTCTAGCAAAATCAGGACTCCAAAAATTATGAAACCAACTATGATGGGTCCCAATTTTTACCAACATTATTATAAAATTATTTTATGCACCTAGTTACTTCATTTTACGTCCTTAAAAATTGAAAAAAGTTGAGTTAATTTATAAAGGAGGTATAAGGGGATTTAGTTTTGAAACTTTAAAAATTCATATAATTCCACATAAGGCTTAAAATTGTGTCATAAATTGCATTAATTTATTTATTAACCATACTTATAGTATAACAAAAATTAAGAAATTTTGGAATGATTCAATGTGTGTAAAAATTACACAAATGGTTTTAGCCTTCCTTGGCTTCACACAAATCAATGAATTTCAAAACTTTTACAATCAGATAACTTTTATTTTCAGATAACTATAAAAATATAGAGATATATGTCCAAATAGAATATACAATTTGATTTTGAACACAAAATAATCATTTCATTACTTGTAAAGTCTGATCTAATCAATAGAAAGGGTAAACAAGAGATAGAGAAACATTATGTTATTTGTTAATGGCTATTATAATTTACTTCCATTAAATTCATATTTTCAATTGAATAATTACAATAACATTCTCTCAAATAGTTAATATAATTTCTTTACATATCTATACAAGAGTTTGTATAAGTTTATCTTCAAATGAACTCCATTAACAACCATAAGGCCAACCAAAGTAGGGGCTTGCCTTCCATCCTTTTACCATCATCATGCAGCTACCCTAAGAACCTTTGAGCCTAAGAATCCCAAATTTGAGCATCATCGCATCATGGATTTAGGTGGATAAGTTGATAAAAGGAGGTTTGGATGGTAATTAAGGCTTGACAAGGAACACTCACTAAAAAACACATCTATGAGGCTATAAATTCATCTACACAAAAGAGGCTTCCATATCTAAAAACTAGTATAAGGAAATCAAAAACACAATATCAAACACCAAATGATAACAAACATACATAACGTGTTTCCAACACCAAAAAGGCTACTCGAATGAGAAGAAGAGTGTGGGGATGCCTCACCCTTGTTCTACCATCTCTTGTCTATGGGAAAGCATACACATAGTTGACTATCATAAATAATACATACAAGAACATAGTAATTTTGGTTCCACAAACCACTACCAATACACAAGAGATAACCATGTATAAGGGCATAGGAACCCAGTTCTACCATCCACCATTACTATGTAAGAGTGCACAACAAGCATGTGAATTCAAACAAAATTTGGCAATGTAGGTTTATCATTTTAAGTCAATAAGAAGGCATGAAATAACTAATAATTCAGGAGGGCTGTTACATGTCCAAACCCAAATGGGCATTAAAAACTACATGGTGGCCATTGGCACAACCATGTAAATACAAGCAATAAAAAGGGTAAGCCAAATGGCCTTACACCTCTTGAAAACTACATTCAAAGTAAGGGAGATAAATAATTTTAACATAACTAAAATTTAAAGTGATTAGGACATGGAATCCTACCTTGATTCCCCTTTTAGATCCAATCAATAACCCTACCTACAAGCCTTTGCCAATAGTTATGTTCCTCTTTCCCTGAGCTCTTCCTCTAATCTCATCCTCTTCTTTATCTTTCTCTCATCCACTTCCAATTCTACAAATTTCAAAATGAAAAAAGTCCTCTCAAGGAAAGATTTCCTTCCTTATATAGGATAAAATCTCCCTTATAAAATCAAATGGGAAGGTGACATGTATCCCTTCCCATCCCTTGGCTCAAGGTTATATTGTCTCCACCTAACCATAACTCTACTTATGAGCCCATGTGGACAAGTAAGCAAGTCCATACCTCATTAATAAACCGACTAATCCATGCCATAAATGGACTTATGTGCTGGCTCAAAATTCTTCTTTGGATCCTATAAATACTCTCCAACATCCCTATTGGTCTAAGGACTTCAAAATCAACACAAAATCTCTAAAACCCACTTTATGTCACCCTCCAAAGTTGGCTCTTGCATTCCATCCGAGTTTTGAGTCAAAGGGGGCCACTTAAGTGACAAAAATATTTGAAGAATGAAATGTAATGTGATTAATACTCCTAATGTTTAGAGTAAATAATGTGATTAATATTTATTAGGTTTAATAGTGTTAGGAGGGTTAATAAATTCTACACTTCCAATTAGGTCCACAAAAGATACAAGGAGTGGTTGGGATCACATAAGGATCAAGTGAATATGCCACCATTCTACCACTAATGTGTTCATGAAAAACATAGTCCTAGTTCTTATTTTAGCCTCCTATGTCACCTGTTTAACATTTCACACATAAAAATGTCCTACCCTAAATAGTCAAAGTTGTAGAATGTAACAATTCAAGTGATATCTATCAATATAAAATGCACATGACATATCCAAGGTTTCACACTTCAATGGTAATAAAATCATACCAATAATATAAATATGTGTATAATTAAATATGTATTTATGAAAAATAACTCTAGTAGTACAAAAATAGTATGCATCATAATTGCCAACCAAAATAACATTAAGTAAAATGACATCATAATGAATTGAATAATAATTTAATCTAAACATATTTTTTTCTTGTGTAAGAAATTAGTAGCATCACATAATATATATAGTATTAATCTCATATATAAGGGACCAATATAATATCATGTTTCAATAATACATAAAGCACATCTTAATAAGACGTGTATAACACAAACTATTTAAAAGTGAGCACTATGAAAATAGGGGTCTCACACATGCAATTTAACTTCTAATAAATAACTCAAGGGCCTTTTTAAGTATCTAAAAATTATATATGTTGGAATCCTTATATAATAGCAAGGTTGAGCCTACAATGTGTTAGGGTGTGGAGCTAAAAGCTTCACCAAGGAGCATACAAAATAGTTTCGGGTCTACACAGACACCGGCGTCGGTCAGGAGCGACCGACGTCGGTCAGTTGCAGTTACAGAGGCATCGACGTCGGCAGTAGGGTCGGCCGGCGACGGTCACAGGCGAACAGGCAAGAACTGACGTCGGTTACCTGTGTGTCCAGAAAGCAATTTTCGAGGACAGAAGCGAGTGTTTGCATGATGAGTTCGAGTTGTAGACTCAAGCTCGCGTCTCTATTATTAGCAATATTATTTTTAGAGCCCTTGCTGAAGAGGCTTAACTGTTTGTTGTAAGAGCATGCTCAAGTTTCCTTTTTCTATATGTAGGAAAGATCGTCTTAGCTTAGGTGTGGAATAGTATGAGTAGAACATTGTGAATGTTTGAAGGATAGTACTGAGTTGCATCAATCCAGGTTGTTGGATTTGATTGTACTTGAGAGAGAGCTCTTGAGGAATAGAGATCTAGTGAGAGATCTTGTGTGCATCTGAGAGAGGTGTGGAAGAACGAAGTTTCTTCAATTGTATTCCTATTGTAAAGAGTTTTAATACAAGTTTTCAGGGTGTTTTCTTGTATATCTTGTTCTGTGCTATTTATCATTCCAGTTACTTATCTATCTGATTTATTTCTGCATTTATTGCTTTCACAAGTGTAATCCATTGTTGGTTGATCCCCAACAAGTGGTATCAGAGCACAGGTTCACTAACAGGTGGTTCAGATCTGTGTAGTGTGTTTGGATTACAGGTTGCTCACAGGGGTTTCTGCAGGGATTTCTGTTTGAGTGGGAGAAGCAATGGCAGAAGAAAGTAAGTTGAGAATGGAAAAGTTTAATGGCAAGAACTATCAACTCTGGAGAATGCAGATAGAGGACTATCTGTATCAGAAAGATCTTTACTTATCGTTAGGTGGGATAGCAAAGAAGCCCAAGGACATGGAGGATGAAGAATGGGAAGTTCTTGACAGAAAGGCTCTTGGGTCTATAAGGCTGAGTCTTGCCTCCACTGTGATATCTAATTTGTCACAGGTAAAAACTACGGTAGAGTTAATGACTACGCTAGCAAATTTGTATGAAAAACCCTTAGCTTCAAATAAGGTATATTTAATGAAGCAGTTATTTAATTTGCATATGCAAGAAGGTGGATCTGTTTCTAATCACCTGAATGATTTCCATGGTATTGTTAACCAATTAAGTTCAGTCAATATTGTATTTGAAGATGAAATAAAAGCTCTTTTAATATTATGTTCTTTGCCTGAAAGCTGGCATGGCTTGGTAATGGCAGTTTCTAATACTGCTTCTGCTTCGAATATTTTAAAAGTAGAGGATGTGGTTAGTGTTATCTTGAATGAGGAAATTCGCAGGAAAAGCACAGAAGAGACATCTGGGAACGCTTTAAATCTCGAGAGCAGGGGAAGGCAAAAAGAAAAGAGCAAGAGGAGATCAAGATCTAAATCTAAGGGAAAAGGCAGATCCAAATCCAGAAATGGCAGAAGGCCACAATGCTGGAACTGTGGAAAGTTGGGGCACATAAGCAGAGATTGCTGGTCAAAGCCTAAGGAGGACAATCAGCACGAAAGAAAGGAAGAGACAAAGGTTGCAGGTATTGCACAGGATGCTCTTATTTTCTCTTTGCATAATAATATAGAATCTTGGGTATTAGATTCTGGTGCATCTTTCCATGCTACCCCTAACCGAGAATATTTCAGTGACTATATCCATGGAGATTTTGGAATAGTGTACTTGGGGGATGATGAGCCTTGTAAGATTACTAGCAAAGGTAAAGTGCAGCTGAAGATGCAGAATGGCAACACATGGGTGTTGAGAGATGTGATGCATGTTCCTAGTTTGAAGATAAATTTGATTTCTGCAGGTAAGCTAGGTGATGAGGGTTGTACAGTAACTCTCACAACAGATTCTTGGAAGGTGACCAAGGGTGCACTTGTTATGGCCAGAGGTAAGAGAGAAGGTACTCTCTATTTGTGTAATTGTGTTACTAACAAATCTACTTCCGTTTTATCTACTTCAGATGTGGATGCTAAATTGTGGCACTCAAGGCTTGGCCACATGAGTGAGAAGGGGATGTCAATTCTTAAGTCTAAAGGTATGCTTTCAGATTTGAAAAGTATGGATCTAGAATTTTGTGAGCACTGTGTATTTGGAAAACAGAAAAGGGTTAGTTTTCTCAAGACTGGGTCTACTAAGAAAAGGCAGAAGTTGCAGCTTGTTCACACAGACGTGTGGGGACCGGCTCAGGTAGCCTCTATTGGCAGATCACGGTACTATGTTACATTCATAGATGATGCTACAAGAAAGGTATGAATCTACTGTATTAAAAAGAAATCTGATGTTTTTGAGACTTTTAAGATTTGGAAAGCCATGGTTGAGAATGAAACAGGCAGAAGATTAAAGTGCTTGAGATCTGATAATGGCGGTGAGTTCTGCAGTCTTAAGTTTAACTGGTATTGTTACACTCACAGAATCCAAAGACAAAGGACGGTTCCAAGGACACCTCAGCAGAATGGTATTGCTGAAAGGATGAATAGAACTATCATGGAGCATGCTAGATGTATGAGATTGCATGCAGGGTTGCCCTTAGAGTTCTGGGCAGAAGCAGTTGACACTGCAGTGTACCTAATTAACAGAGGACCCTCTACAGCTCTGGATGGTGAAATTCCAGAAGAGGCATGGACAGGTAAAAAGGTAGATCTCTCATATCTCAAAGTTTTTGGTTGTGAAGCCTTTGTGTACATAGATAAGGAAAATAGAAAGAAGCTTGATGCTAAGTCTATGAGGTGCACGTTTATTGGCTATGGCTCAGATGATTTTGGTTTCAGATTTTGGAATCTAGGAACTAACAAGGTAATTAGGAGCCGTGATGTTGTTTTCAATGAAAGAGAGATGTACAGTGATCAGATAAGGAAGCTAGATCAATCTGGGCAGAGCAATAGTGAATTGGACGAAGTTATGGTCCAAAATGAGCTCGCGGGAAAAAGAAATAATCACTTACAGGAAAACACAGAGACCAATGTCGGCAGGTTAGGAACCGGCGTCGGCAGTATAGAAACCGATGTTGGTCATACAGAGACCGACGTCGGCAGACCAGGCACCGACGTCAGCCAGGAAGAACCGGCGTCGGCCAGTAACAGGTCTACAGGTGGCCGAGGTCGGTCACTGTCAGAAAATTTGGGTGGTCAGATTGTTGAGAACGAGTCCAAGACACCCATCAGGAGGTCTGAAAGGGTAAGTAAGCCTCCAATTAGATATTCTCCTTCCTTATATTATTTATTGCTAACCGATGGTGGAGAACCAGAGAGTTTTGAAGAAGCATTACAGGTGGAGTCCAGGAGTAAGTGGGAGCGTGGCATGGTTAAGAAGATGGAGTCCTTAAGAGAGAACCAAACATGGGATTTGGTTGAATTGCCAGCTGGTAAGAGAACACTGAAGAACAGATGGACCTACAGGTTAAAGGAATAAGGCCATATTGGTGGTAAAAGGATTTGCACAAAAGCCAGGTATTGACTTTGGCAAGATTTTTTCTCCTGTTGTTAAGATGACTTCTATAAGGGTTGTATTGTCTTTGGTTGCTTTTGAGGATTTGCATCTTGAGCAACTAGATGTTAAGACAACGTTTCTTCATGGAGATTTGGATGAGAAAATATACATGGAACAGCCAGAAGGTTTTGAGGTCAAGGGTAAGGAGAAGTTAGTGTGCAGGTTGAAGAAAAACTTGTATGGCCTCAAGCAAGCTCCTAGACAATGGTACTTGAAATTTGACAGGTTTATGACTGAGCACGGCTACAGTAGGTGTCAATCAGACCATTGTGTGTATTTCAAGAGATTTGATAACGGTAGATATATTATTCTATTATTGTATGTAGATGATATGCTGGTTGCAGGATCTCACATGTAGGATATCTCTGAGCTTAAGGTAAAATTATCTCAAACGTTTGCTATGAAGGATTTGGGAGCAGCAAAGAAAATCCTTGGCATGAGCATTAAGAGAGACAGGAAAAATCACAGGTTAATATTGTCTCAAGAAGATTATGTGGACAAGGTGTTGAAACGGTTCAATATGCAGGATGCTAAACCGGTAAGCACACCTTTGGCTGGACATTTTAAGTTGAGTAAAGAACAATGTCCTAATTCACATGATGAGGTAGAGTACATGAGTAAGGTTCCATATTCTTCTGCGGTAGGAAGTTTGATGTATGCAATGGTGTGTACTAGACCGGATATTGCCCAAGCAGTGGGAGTAGTAAGCAAGTATATGGCCAATCCAGGAAAGGAACATTGGAAAGCAGTTCAATGGATCCTTAGATATCTGAGAGGAACCAGCAGTAGACACTTGTGCTATGGAGGTTCAAATACTTCTCTACATGGCTATGTAGATTCATATATGGCAGGTGATTTTGATGGCAGAAGGAACACTACAGGTTATGTTTTTACTGTAGGTGGAACGGCGGTTAGCTGGATATCTAAGTTGCAGAAGGTTGTAGCCTTGTCAACTACAGAAGCAGAGTATATTGCAGCTACAGAAGCTAGCAAGGAGATGATATGGATGACACGGTTCATGGAAGAGCTTGGAAGGGAGCATGGGAGTTGCAAATTGTATAGTGACAGTCAGAGTGCAATCCATTTGGCTAAGAACTCAGCTTTTCACTCAAGAACCAAACACATACAGCTAAGGTACCACTTCATACGGCAGGTATTGGAAGATGGTGAGTTGAAGCTGGAGAAAATCCATACAGACAAGAATCCTGCTGATATGCTAACAAAGCCGGTTACTAAGGAGAAGTTGAATCTTCATTCAACTTCTATTGGTCTTCATGATTGAGTTGAAGATGGAGGAGCTAGAAGATGTTGCTGTACAGGTACTGGTGCAGCTGGTTTATCTCCAAGTGGGAGATTGTTAGGGTGTGGAGCTAAAAGCTTCACCAAGAAGCATACAAAATAGTTTCGGGTCTACACAGACACCAGCGTCGGTCAGGAGCGACCGACGTCGGTCAGTTGCAGTTACAGAGGCACCGACGTCGGCAGTAGGGTCGGCCGGTGACGGTCACAAGCGAACAGGCAGGAACCGACGTCGGTTATCTGTGTGTCTAGAAAGCGATTTTTGAGGACAGAAGCGAGTGTTTGCATGATGAGTTCGAGTTGTAGACTCAAGCTCGCGTCTCTATTATTAGCAATATTATTTTTAGAGCCCTTGCTGAAGAGGCTTAACTGTTTGTTGTAAGAGCATGCTCAAGTTTCCTTTTTCTATATGTAGGAAAGATCTTCTTAGCTTAGGTGTGGAATAGTATGAGTAGAACATTGTGAATGTTTGAAGGATAGTACTGAGTTGCATCAATCCAGGTTGTTGGATTTGATTGTACTTGAGAGAGAGCTCTTGAGGAATAGAGATCTAGTGAGAGATCTTGTGTGCATCTGAGAGAGGTGTGGAAGAACGAAGTTTCTCCAATTGTATTCCTATTGTAAAGAGTTTTAATACAAGTTTTCAGGGTGTTTTCTTGTATATCTTGTTCTGTGCTATTTATCATTCCAGTTACTTATCTATCTGATTTATTTCCACATTTATTGCTTTCACAAGTGTAATCCATTGTTGGTTGATCCCCAACACAATGGTTAATCTACATTTTAATAAATGATTCGTAAAGGTTATGTCATGATAATAGTTAATTCAACCAAAAACATGTTTGACGATGAATTTATAATAATATCCTTGTTTGCTTTTTATTCGTATGTGAACAAAATTTCATTTATAAATTGTTATGTGTGAACTAAGTTTATAAGTGATAAGAAATGAATTAATCTTAATCTAAGATAAATTCAACCTAAGATAAAGCAACAAACAAAGAAAATAGAAAACATGAACTTTATGCTTCAAATGTGCAAGCTTTCTCCATTACGATGTAAACTTGATTTGTTCTTCAAAAATGTGGTGCTCACTCTTCTAATGCAAAGGATAATGGGAAGCATTTTGGTACAAAATGAGTCTTTGATTCACTTTTATTTACTTGGATTCTATTGTGAATATAACTTTGTTAGTATAAGTCTGGATTCTGATACTTGAAAATGAAAGTTTTCAAGTTTATTTATAGATTTTTGGAGGAGGATTCAATGGTGGAGGATTATTTAGATTTATTAAATGATCCAAATAATCAATGGTGGATAATGAGTCTTAACTCATGATGATGAAGATAATTTCAAAATTTTGAGAGAAGCATGGGATTGGTTAGCTGAGTCAGCAAAAATAAGTCAAACTTTTTGACAACTCAAGGGATAAATCATAGGAGATTGAGAAAGTTATGGGTTTGGTTGGGATGAGAGATAAAAAGGTGGAATATGTTTGGATGAAGTGTAAAATATAGATTTTATATTTAAAATAAGGATTTAAAGTGTGCATAATTGACTAATTTGAATTATTTAATTATTTGAATTTGGATGGAGATGTGATGAACTGTTTTAAGAATAATAAATAATAGATGTTAGATGCATTTCGATGCTAAATATAATTTAGGTGTCTACATAATCCTCGCTTTGAAATAGTGTTGCAAATCATATTTTTTCAAAGAATAGTATAAGAAGTAGAGTGTTGATGATTAAGAAGTAAAAATTTGCCCCAAATGAATGAGAATGAGTATGATGATTCCTCCTCAAGGGTTTATGCGATAAAATAGACAAACATTCAAAATTGATGAAAAGAGGAAATGGGAAATGTAAAATGAGAAAATTATAATCAATAATGTAGATACCTTTCTTAATACTAATGTTTATAATATTATATAGGGTACGTGTAAAACTAATATTATGTGAACTAAATTTAGAAATGCTAATAAATGAACTAGTATTAATTTAAGCTAAATTCAACCTAAGTTAGAGCAACAAACAAAGAAAACAAAAAACACAAACTTTATGCTTCAAGTGTGCAAGCTTTCTCCATTATGATGTAAATGTAATTTTCTCTTAAAAATGTGGTTCTCACTCTTCCAATGCAAAGGATAATGGGCAACATTTTGGTGCAAAAAGAGTCTTTTATTTCCTTGATTCACTTTGATTTGTTTAGATTCACTTGTAAATAAATTTTCTTTAGCATAAGTCTAGGTTATGATCCTTGAAAATGAAGGTTTTCAATTTTATTTATAAATTTTTGGAGGAGTATCCAATGGTAGAGGATTATTTGGATTTATTAAATGATCCAAATAATCAATGGTAGATAATGAGTCCTCACCTATGAGGATAAAGACCATTTCAAAAGGTTAAGAGAAGCATGAAATTGGTTAGTTGAGTCAACAAGAATAATTCAAACTTGTTTACAACTCAAGGGATGAGTCATAGGAGGTTGAGAAAGTTGTGAGTTTGGTTGGAATGAGAGAGAAAAAGGTGGAAGATGTCTAGATGAGGTGTAAAATGTGAATTTAATATTTAAAATAAAAATTTAAAGTATGCATAATTGACTAATTTTGCTTATTCAATTATTTGAATTTGGAGGGAGATGTGATGAAATATATTAAGAAGTAATAATAGATTTTAGGTGAATTTTGATACTAAATGAAATTTATGTGTCTACAGTTGACCTTCTTTGAAATAGTGTTGCGAAGCAAAAAAGTAGAGTGTTGATGATTAAGAAGGAAAAAGTTGCCCCAAATTAATGAGAATGAATGAGAAGTAGAGTGTTGATACTTGGATTGTGCTTAGACTCAAGGATATTATGAGAAGATGTGGGGATGATATATCCTAATGATGGTAAGCCACATGCTATAAAATAAATTATATATAGATTATCTGATTTGTGATAAATGTTTATAAAATTGATATTTGCAAGCATTGATACAGAGATATAACACTTTGATTAAATTATAGTAAAAATGTGGATAAAATGGCTGCGATGGATGATTTTGGCCACATTGATTCTAGAAACCCTGTGTCTTTAAGTGTTTCCTACATAATCCATTGTAGATAAAGTCTGAGTGGGATATCAGATCAGATGTAGTTTGTCCAATGTGGGAAGAGAAGTGATGATGTAATGTAAGATTGACCCATAGATGCTATTAATATACTTAAGTTAATGATTACACATTGTGATTGGATGATGGATTGATATCCCCCAAATAATGATATATGTTAAGAGTGGATTGAGAATTGATATATCCCAAGAGAAGATGCACGGTTTGAGGTGACCCATGAATTAGGGTTCACAGAAAAGGATGTGGGAATGATATATCTTGTTGCAAATTTATGAGCTTAGATAGGTTGACTAATTGATTGATTGATCAAGTGATGTGTTGATGAAAAAAGGATGGATATTGTGATTTTATCAGTCCTAATTGACAAGTGTGAGATATTGAATAGAAAGATTAGGAAATGATTGTGAATGATTGATATGCAAGCATTAATAAGGAAATGAAGTGACTTCATAGATTAATGATGATAGTTCAAATGATTTGACAACATGGATGAGATAAAGATGGATGGAAGAGAGAGATTATTATGGGACAACAAATTTGGTTTTATGTATTTAAATGCATAGAAAAGGAGAATACAATGATTTCATAATTATCAGATTGATGAAATTGGTATGAAAAATGATGAATTCATTAAACAAAGTGGTGAATTCATTAAGAAATGATTTTAAAGCTATAATGACTTTGTCTAAGATGACACACAAATGCTTCTTTTGAGAATGTGAGATGGTTTGATAGATACCTTATCTTTGTTTCATTCTTGCATTAGATTTTTAGCAATAATTCTAACTGACTAAGAGTTGAACAACTTGAGTTGTGATATTACACATGACAATATGCACCAATATTATAGAAAAATCATGATGACTATCGTGCAATATGTGTAAGGACTAATAGATTCATAAGGACAAAACTTAGTGTATCATGATGTGGAAAATAATAATAACACTATTAGTAATGCACATAGTGATTTATACATAGGAAATAATAATAAAGATAAGGTAAAAAGAGATGTTTGTAACAATGAAAATGATGTAAGTAAAACAAAAATAGAAGTAAAAAAACACTACAAAAGTAAACACCCATGATGTAAATGAAAGTGAATGACTATACAAATAGGTAAGCAAATGACTAAAACAAGTAAGCAAATGAATTTTTTGAATGTCCTTGGTTAGAGTAGAACCCTTTGGCATATGCAATTTTTGACAATGTTGAACTGTCTGATGAGTAATCTATAAGGGATGACTAGGGTATGTAACTAAGGACAAGGGATTTTTTTATTGTTTTTTGGATTTTTTTTTGTATTTTGTTTTTTTGGATTATCAAATATTTTGGTTTTTTAAAGTTTATAATATTTTTAGATTTTGTTAGATTTATAGGTGTATATACAAGGAATACCATCAAATGGAAAACCATATTCTAGCATAGAAGAGTGAGTGGTAGGGGATGGAATGAATACATTATATATGGAGTATGGATGAATAGGAATGGATTAGAATTAAGATGATAACTTTAGGGAACACACGATGTAAGGACCAAGTGTCTAGTCATCAAAATAGTATTACAAAGATACACAAAGATGTTTCTAAGAAGACATCTCAAGACATTTCCACTTCCTTATCAAGGTCAAAATAGGAATAAAGATGGTTTTATGCTGGCAAGGATTGGATGGGTTTTGATGGGTTAGGCGTTAAATAGATAAGGATGTGTTTGGATAATTAAGGGTAATAAAGGATGGTGTATGATAGTTGAGGATGAGTTTAGGATGTATTTAAATAGACGTAGGATGGGTAATCATGCTTTAGGATAACTTAGGATAAGTAAGGATGGTTTAAGGTAAGTATATGTTGGTAAAGGATTGGATAAAAAAAGTTGTAAGATGGGTAAGGACGGAGGGATGATTTAGAATGCATAGGATTGAAATGGAATGAGCTTGCCCCCAAGTGTAGGGTACTTGTAGACAACTTATTATTTTACACATGATGCCAAAAATCAATTTTCATCATGATACTTTCCCAATGCGACATATAAATGGTTCTCACCTTTGGATGAATTTATTTTTCTTTCTCTTTTTAAAAAAAATTTTTTTTGGTTGTTTTTATTTATTTATTTTTAGAATGTAAATTATAAAAAGGTTTAATATGCATGGTGTTTACCACTATTGATATTTTAGGTATGTTTTATAGAGATGTCTTCAATAACTTCATTGATTTCTAAGTTGACTTCTTCTAAATTTACCAGGGTATAGTCATAGCCCTTATGATAGAGGGTGCTGCCATCTAGGGTGAAGTGGAAAGTATGTTGGATGAAGGATATGTGTTGAGTGCATGAAGCATTTGGAGGGATGGAATTATATTGGGGATAAGTATGTGTTTCATGATGCAAACAATGAATGGGACCAACAATCTTACGTCTGCAAGTTGGATGATTTGAGAATTTAATATTGCATCAATCATATCTTCCATTTGTGATGGGGATCCATCTTACAACTGTGTTAATGCAAAGGATATATTAATTTTCTCATCCATTGGTGCCATATAAAGGTTTTCATCAAAAGATTCTTCTTGATTATTTTGATTGGGATTTAGATTTAGATTATCCAATAACATCTGAAAGAGGTTTTCACTAAGGGACTCATATTTTTTATTTTCTATATTTTGATTTGGATTTTGAATGTAATTTGTATTTTGATCATCCGATATTACCTCAAAAAAAAATTCACTATGAGATGTTGGTTTTATAGTTAGATTGTATGATTCATTTTGATTGAGGTACTCTTGTTGTTCCTTAGAATATATAGATGTGCTCTTCTAGTAGGAGAACAACTAGGAAGTATGCAATTATTTTATTATAATGGAAGGAAGTTAGTTGTAAGTAAGATCATTGGTCCAAATCAAAAGGTGCAGGGCTTGCAATATGGAAGGTAAGATTGGTGAGGTTGATGAAAGGAGTGATGGTAGCATAATCCTCATAGAGATTATGAACGGATCTTGTTTTGATTATGGATGAATGATCCGTAAATAGTAGTTAGTCCCCTGTTAATAAATACTATTTTATTTAAAATGGATTTTTAAAATATGTCAATTTCCAAAATTTATTTAAAAAATGATTTTTAATCAGAATGTAAATTTTTTTGAATAATTTTGAATGTGAGTATTTTGAAAACTCATCTAAATTTTATTATTCAGATACAACATTTCCTTCATATTTTTATTTCTTCAAATAGTCTCTTAATTAATTTTTAGTAATTAAATTCCAAATATCAATAATAATTTAAAATTGATATACTAATGAAAAAACTGAAATAAAATAATAAAATAGACACCAAAGATTATTTACGGGGTTTTCCAATTGACTACATCCCCAAGATTGCTAAATAATAATTTGATCCATTAAAAATCAATTTGTAAGTAATAATACAACTCACAATAATGATAAATGAACCCTGTCACCTATAATAGAACTAAAAATCAAATATTAAATACTTGATCAGCAAACGTCTCCTTATTTATCCAAAGTTCTGTAATTGCTTTCTTATCAAAAATGGGAAAATAATTCTCTCTACAATTTTACAGGATTACAAAACTCTGTAATAGGTAAAATGGCCTCAATCGAGCTATTCTAAAATTCTGCCTCTGTACAAAAAATATACAATCTCTGTAATATTTTGTATGATGTTCTCTATCTTAAAATAATAAATAATCCCAATATAAAATGAAATAAGATTGTATATATCCAACATTAACTAACAACCTTCTTTTCTCGAAGCACGGATCCAAATAAACTTATACTCCATAAAAGGTTTGCATGTTTTTCTAAATGGAATTGAATCCCATGCATTAAGGGTAGTTCCAACGCCATATCTTATTTAATAGGATGCTTACCATTTAAAACCAACATCCACCTATTGTGCCCCACTTAATGGTTGATCCACATACTAATGGGTAAGGATGCCATAAAAGATTCTTTTATTTAACAAAGCCTTCCCATAAACCAAAAATGCCAACCATGTAAAGGGCAAATGGAGTAAAGAGTGGGTGCATGCTTAAGGAGGAGTTTAGCGCTAACATATCCCATGCATGTTAAGAGGACTTTAGTTTTAAAAATAGGTCCCATGAAATAAAAACCATGCAATGACCATTTAGAGTGGGTATGCACATGGGTAAAATAAAGCATGTTTGGTAAAAGGTTTTATTAAAATGGGATAAGGTGTTTTTTTTTAAAAACAATATCCATGGATTTTTTTAAACCATCCACATGGGAGTGGGGATAAGAAAATTTGGGATTTAGTTTAAGTTTATCTCATGGTTCAATAAAACCATAAAATAGTATATAAGAATTTAATTAAATTTGGAATTAATATCTCATGATAAATTAAAAAAACATTAATAATAGGATATTATGATTATTTTGAAAATGGAGGAATTACGGTGAGAATAATTGATTATGAAAAGAATATCTTGGTAGCATTAGTGAAATTATATGTCCAAGTTGATAATGGGGTAATATAGGTAAAGGTCGGTTCGGTCCCACATCTACAACACAACACCCATTAACAACATAATAAAATAATTTCAATATAAAAAGTAATTGTATAAACTCTTTATATTTTTACCACATGTCGACTTTCCCATTACGACACTAGTCTTTTCCATATTTTTTGATTTGAACCATATGACAAGTGAAAATCCTCCAGATTAATGAAGTTCCCTTAGAAACCACAAAACTATCACTAACATATTTACATTGACTATTAAATGGTTTGTAGTTAATGCTATGGGGTCTAGCATTTACTTTGAAATGGAAGGGTTCGATAATTCCTTGCTCATGGATTGTTTTATCTATGAGTAACTCTATCACTTGGGGTGAATGTTGTGGGATGATGGGAGATTCAATGGGTGATAAGGTTTTGGGTGTTTGGCCAATGGGTGATAGGCTATGTTGGTTGAAGGAGGTTTTGTCCAAGATAGGATATTGGTTAGAAATGGGATATTTGTCAAAAATGGGATATCGATAATGTTAGGAATTAAATGAATTCAAACTAGATTTAATTCACCATAAAATATTTATTTAAAACACATAAACTAGATTCTTTATTTAAAACACAAACCAGATTTTAAATGTCTAAAATTAGATTTCTCTATGCACTACTTGCATCACAGAATAAATTCCTCAAATCACAGTAAATGTTGCATTGATGGAGAAAAGTAAAAAAATAGAAATATAGACCAATAAAAAATACATGAGACAAGTATATCGTGGTTCACCCAATGTGGACTACATCTACCAAGAAGTCCTCAATAAATTAATAACAAAGAACCTCTTACAGAGATTGAAAATTTCCTCAAGAATTCATACAAGAATTTTCTAAATTTGTGATCTAAATCTGAAACTTGTCAAAAATAATCCACAAATGCCATGCCACACCTTGTAACTGTAAATAATCACACTCCACAAGTTACTATACCACACCCTGTAAATAAAACCATCATCTACAAAGTCACACCACCATCTGTATACATACAAAGATGGAAGAAATAAGCCCAAGAGGAGAAAACATTCCATGCTTATCCAAGATAGGCATTACCACAAGGAGACACCCATCCTCCACCCAATCATGCTAATCTAAAATCCCATCTAAGGAGGAACAAGCCATCCTCATCTCTCCTCCACAAAAGGCTCACACAAGTAACAAGGAGATAATAACTAACTTCACAAAATATGGAAGTCAATCCCACTTCCAATAAACATGGAAGTCAACATGGAAATAAGAAAAATGACAATTAATTCCCTACAATAAGGAAATCAATCCCACTTCCACAAAACATGGAAGTCATCATAGAAATATTAAAAACATTTAATAATATTCTACTCACATGTGGAGTACATAAAAAATGCACTCCCCACATTTGTGGAAATCTCTAAGCCCCTAAAATATTCCACCATGGTCATGTGATAGCCCCAAAGGGATCTACACTTAATAATCTTCCACTTAGAGACTATTTCTCCTAAACATAATATATCACTGCTTCATGAGCTCTAAGGCCAACCAAATCTGAACATAGTCTCAACTTGTCCAATGTGACCACCTTGGTCATCATATCCATAGGATTCTGGCTAGTATGAATCTTCTCCAGCTTCACCAAGTTCTTACCCAAAGTTGTCCTGATGAAGTGATAACATAATTGAATGTGTTTTGTCCTTGAGTGGAAATCGGAGTTCTTTGCCAAATGAATAGCATTCTAACTATCACTATGTAGTATCCCAACTTCTTGCTCATTCCCCAACTCTCAAAACAACTGTATTAACCAAATTATCTCCTTGTTATCCTCTGTGATAGCAACATACTCTACCTCTATGGTTGACAAAGCCATAACCTTCTGTATCCTAAAAATCTAACTAACCAATGTATCTCCAATAGTAAATATATAACCTATCATACTCCTACTATCAATATCCCCTAACATATCTGATTCCACATAACCATGCAAAGTGGTATCTGATCTACCATAACATAATGCAACATTCATGGTTCCTCTCAAGTACTAAAGATTCCATTTCACTGCTTGCCAATGCTCATAACTAGGATCACTTATATACATGCTCACAACTCCCACTATATGGGAAACATCTAGCCTACTACAAACTATGGCATACATCAAGTTGCTAACTGTCGATGAGTAAGGTACTTTGGACATCTTAAAATTTTCAACCTCCATCTTGGGACACTGATCCTTTGATAATCTAAAGTGGTCTACCAAAGGAGTACCAATAGATTTAGCATCCAACATGTTAAACCTTTCCAAGACTTTTTTCACATACTCGGATTTGGATAAAATCAGCTTCCTTTCCTTTCTATCATGAGTAATCCTCATACCAAGGATTTGTTTTGCTGCACCCAAATACTTCATAGAAAAGGAGTCACTAAGTTATTTCTTAAGTATATGAATATGATGTATTTTTTTCCTGCAACTAATATGTCATATATATAAAAGCATACTATAATAAAATAACCATCATCAAAATGATTGATGTACATACAATGGTTAAAATTACACCTTTGATAACCTTGTTCCAACCTAAAATAATCAAATTTCTTATACCATTATCATGGAGCTTATTTTAGGACATACAAGCTCTTCTTTATTTTTCACACATACTTCTCCTTCCTTTTGACCTCATATCCCTATGGCTACTTCATATACAACTCTTCATCCAAATCACCATGAAGAAAAGCAATTTTTACATCTAATTGTTCTAAGTGCAAATCCTCAATTGCAACTAAACCAAGAATAATCTTAATAGAAGTCATTTTTAACACAGGAGAAAAAATCTTATCAAAATCAATACCTAATTTTTATTCAAACCCCTTGACCACCATTCTGGCCTTATACATTTTTCTCCCTTCATCTTCATCTTTTATTCTATATAACCACTTATTTGGCAATGCACTCTTTCCCTTGTAGGTAGCCTTACCAAATCCTACATTTGGTTCTCCATGAGAGATCTATGTTTCTCATCCATGGCTTGCTCCCATTTCTTCCTGGCATCTACTTGCATTACTTCATCATAACACTTTGGTTATTCATTGTCATTGAGTAATAAATAGTTCAAATAAGGAGAAAAGTGTTCAAGTTCTCTTCTTATCCTATAAGACCTTCTTACCATAGGAGTTTGGCATCCTTGTGTATAAAGTTCTTAAACTGATTCATTGGATACTTTGCCATCCGCAATGTCATCCAATACTATGTACTCTTTCTATTCCTATTCCTGTTCCTATTCCTACAATCGATTCTTATACATGACTTTCTCAATAAAAATTACATCTCTAGACTAAAATATTTTCTTATCTCTAATGCTCCATACATAGAAACCAAAGTCATCCTCACCATAACCAACAAATGTGTTTTTTTATGATTTTGCCTCTAACTTGGTCATATCTTCTTTTTTAATAAGATAAAAATCCTCACATTCAAAGACTCTAAGAAAAGAATACTCAATATTCTAACTAGACCAAGCTTGTTCATGAATGCCTCCATCCAAAGGCATTGAAGGTCCTCTGTTAATTAAATAAATTGTCATGCTAATTGCTTCTACCTAAAATTATAAAGGCAACCCTGCATGTAACCTCATAATCCTAGCCATTTCATTATTATTTTGTTCATCCTTTTAGATACCCCATTCTGTTGTGGAGTTTTTGAAACCATCTTTTACCTATGGATTCCATTGTTAGAACTATAATCAAAGAAAACATTACTACAATACTGACCTCCATTATTTGATCTGAGACATTTCAACTTGAGACCTATTTCATTCTCAACCAAGGCTTTTCACTTCTTAAAAGTGTCAAATACATCAGATTTCCTTTTAATGCAATAAATCCAAACTTTCCTAATTGTATCATCAATAAAAGTGACATAATAATTAGAACTACCAATAAAAGATACCTGAGTTGGTCCCCATACATCTTAATGTATCAAATATAACTTATGTTCTTTCTTTGTGGGTCCAACTTTCATAAACTTAACTCACTTATGTTTCCCATACACATAATCCTCACATAAATCTAAATCAATTTCTTTTAATCCAAACAACTTGTCTTTTAATATCTCCATGCCCTTAGGGATCATATGATCGATCCTATAGTGACACATAGTTGCATTTCCATCTACATCAACTAAATCATAAGAATTAACACTACTAATCAAATATAAAGTATCAACTTTCTTACCTCTTGCAACCAAAAAATCACCTTTGGTAACTTTCCAAGAATATACAGTAAACATTATCAAACAACCCTCACTACCCAATTACCCCAATAAAACTAAATTCTAGCTCAACATAGGCATATGTCTAACATCCTTAAGTAGCCACATGTTCACCTTCTTCATTTTCACTTGAACACAATGTTTCCCTACTATCTCACATGGTTCATCATCACCAAGATAAATATGTCTCAAATTCTCTTGAACATAATCAGTAATATAATGGCTATGTGGGGTGGCATGAAAATAATCCCTTGAATCTAATACCCAAAACTCAAAAAAAAAATCTAAAAAAAGAATTAAAGCATCCTGACATGATTTACCTGATGTCACATTTACTTCATTCATTTCCTCTTTGTTGGCATTCTTATCTTGAAGTGACTAACAATCCTTTTTTGAGTGTCCACTCTTCCCACAATGCCAACATATCATCTTGGATCTAGATCTAGATTTAGATCTACCTTTTGACTTTTCATGATTTCCTTTACTCTTGTCCTTTTGCCTCCCTCTAGTTTCAATAGACAAAGTATTACTTGAAGATTATTCACTAATGTTCTTCCTTCATATTTCCTCACTAATAATCTCACCTATAACATCTTCAAAATTTAAATTTCCCTTGGTAAGAATTTCATTACTCATAGCCATAACCGAGCTATCCCATCTATCAGGCAAAGAACACAAAATCAGCAAAGCTCTAACTTCATCATAAAATTTAATTCTAATAGAAGTGAGCATACTTACAACTATATTAAAATCATTTAAATGATTAGTAATAGAACCATTCTCAGGCATTTTCATATTAAACATTTTTTTCATAAGAAATATTTTATTTAAAGTAGAGGGTTTCTCATACAACTTTTCAAGTTTATCCATGAGATCCTTTGTAGATTTCTCATCTGAAATGTTGAATGCAAAAGAATATGCAAGGCATAACCGTATGGCTCCCAATTCCTTCTTATCAAGCAATGTCCAATCAACATCACACATGGATACAGGTTGTCCTCCTTTCCCCTCCAAGGAGATGAAATTCCCCTTGATACAAGTAATCTTCCATTTTATTTTTCACAAACTAAAATTTTTGCCATCAAATTTATCAACTCTAAATTTGATCTCTTCTTCCATAACTCCCACTCAAGCTAATGACCCTTCCAATGATTTACCACTTCAGTAAAAAAAATACCACCAAAAATCTGATACCAGTTGTAAGGAATTAAATGAATTCAAAAAAAATTTAATTCACCATAAAATATTAATTTAAAACATATAAACCAAATTTTAAATGTGTAAAATCAAATTTCTCTATGCACTACTTTCATCACAGAATGAATTCCTAAAATCACAGTAAATGTTACATTAATGGAGAAAAGTAAAAAAACCAGCAATGTAGACCAACAAAAAATATATGAGACAAGTATATCATGGTTCACTCAATGTGGGCTACATCTACCAAGAAAGTCCTCAATAAATTAATAACAAAGAACCTCTTACAAAGATTTAAAATCTCCTCAAGAATTCATAGAAGAATTCTCTAAATTAATGATCCAAATCTAAAACCTATCAACAATAATCCATAGATGTTATGGCACACCTGTACCTGTAAATAATCATACTCCACAAGCTATTATACCACACCTTGTAAATAAAACTATTATCTACAAAATCACATCAGCTCCTGTATATATACAAAGATGAAATAAATAATCCTAAGAGGAGAAAACATGTCATGCTTATCCAAGATAGGCATTATCCACAAGGAGACACACCCATCCTCCACCTAGTCATGCTTATCCAAATTCCCACCTAAGGAGGAACACACCATCCTCATCTCTGCTCCACAAAAGGCTCACACAAGTAACAAGGAGATAATAACTAACTCCAAAAAATATGGAAATCAATCCCACTTCCAATAAACATGGAAGTCAACATGAAAATAAGAATAATAATAATTAATTCCTTAAAACAAGGATATCAATCCTTCCATAAAACATGGAAGTCACCATATAAATTATTAAAAATATTTAATAATATTCTACTCACATGTGGAGTACATGAAAAATATGCTCCCCACATTTTTGGTTCTCTCTAAGCCCCCAAAATGTTCCACCATGATCATGTGATAGCCCCAAAGTGCTCCACACTCGATAAATAAAAAATGGGATCTTGATCAAAGATAATTTTTGGTTGAAGATATGCTCTTTAATAAATATGGGCTCTTCATTAAAAATGGATGGTAAACCATGGTTTTCAAAGGTAGGTTGATCGACTATGGATTGATTGAAAATGGATATGTCAAAAATGGGATCTTGAGAAATTTTTGGAAGGTTATGACCTTTACTTGGATGTGGTATGGATTGATTAGGCTCAGGAAAGACATCTTGACATATCCCCAATTATGATTTTCAGACGTGGATACAATTGGCTTTACCTTGATGTACCCTTTGTTAATCAAATCTTGGGTATAATGGTTTAGTATCATATAATAATTTGTAGAATGACCTTTAATTTTGTGTTAATCACAATATTTGTTAGGTCTATACCACTCAAGTTTTGGGACATTTGGCTCAAAGTATTTGGTGTTTGACATTATGACTAAGTTTATAGTGACTAATCTTTGAAATAATACATCATAAGGTCATCCTAAAGGAGTGTTTTTTTTCTTAATAGGCATGGTAATGTTTTTGATAGGTTAAGAGTTTTTGATCTATTATAAATCTATGGGTGGAATGATATTAGATAGTAGAGGTGCTAGAATTGGATTTTGTTTGCTAGTGTAATGAGGGATGTTTGAATTAATACTATAATTAGTGAATGGGAGACTTGATTGATTTTTTAAAATAAGGTAACTAGTGTTAGGATGATGTTGATGTGGAATGTTTTGGGATTCCCTAGTAATGAAGTGGGCTAGAGAGCTAGCTTGATCTTGGAAGGATGGATTTGTTGGCTCTGTGTTAAAGGTGAAAGTGTTTAGATTTTGTGGATTTATAAAGGTTGATGGATTTGTGAAATTTTTTGGATTTGATGGATTTGTGAAGGTTGATAGACTTGATGTTGATGGATTCATATTAAATGGGTGATTTGGATTTGTGAAGTTAATAGGATTTGAATTTGTTAGATTTGTGAATAAATGTGGATTTGATGTAGTTTGGTTTAAGTTTGGGAATGTGTTCAATTTAAAATAAAATGGTTGATTTTGATGAATTTGAAAAGTTTGGTTTGATGGGTATAAGATTTGAAAGATTGATTTGGATGTAATATAATTATATTTGATTGAATTAGGATTTGATTTGTAGATGGGTTTTGGTTCAAGTAAATATTTGAAAGTGATGATGAAGGTGAACCAAAGGTTTGATTGATGTTAGGGTTGGACCTAGATGGATATATGAATGTATTTTGATTTGTGATTGGTGGCATCTAATTTATGGGTAAACATGAATAAGTATTCAAGTTTGAAATTGATTGATTGATGTTTGGGTTGGATTGGTCGATTGGTAAACTTTAATAACCCTTCAAGTTTAAATTTGATTGATTGATTAATGAGGATGAATACATATTCAAACTCAAATTTGAATTTGTTGGATTATTGATTGGTGAGATTGTAATGACATTGAAACTTTTATTTATATTTTTTGGATGATTGATTTGATGTTGATTTAGATGTGTTTGAATCAAAATTGGTTGGATAGAGCCCTAGGTTAAAACAATGATTATTTGGATTTGGATTTGTGACCGATTGATCAAGGGATTGTTCCACATAGCCATGTGCCTTAAAATGAGTGACTTTTTAAAGGGAAATACTTGACTCAATAGACAAAAAATACTTGAAATTAAACTCTAGTAAAGCAAAATACCAAAGTGACTAAAAGTTTAATTGCTAACTAAATGCTTTTGTGCTTTTAAAGAGAATATTGTGATTTTTAGAATAACATTTAAACTCAAAAGAATTTTTTTACAAACAAGGATTTTTTATCACATGGTAAACACAAGCAAATTAAAAAAAAAAAAACTATTTTAAATAGTCAAGAAATTGCACAAAAAAGGTGTGAAACTGGGATGAGGGTCATGAACAACTATTAGGCCTTCTAATGTCACTGAATCATTTGTACTCTTAGCTATGGCCTAATATTTCAAGGCACTAACCATAGAGGATCTTACCATTCCCATGACCCTCTAAGTATAATTTTAATTGTATTTAGAAGGTAGCTTATTGATGCTAATTGTTAGTCGATGCACCAAAGTTGAATGACAAAAGAGGTTATCTAGGCTTAAGGTTTAAATAAGATTATATAAGTAGGAGAAACCATGGAAAAAATAGATAAAGCAAATGTACACTATTGGGTCTTATCCCAAAGTTTCATAGAGGTCTCAATGTGTTACAATTGGTAATATTATATTTTGAGGCAACTATTGAAACTATGGGTATTGGATCATGAAAGTCCCTCATGTTATGGTGTGCTTAAAACACATAATCGCTTAAGCAATTGAAATAAATGGATCTCGATTGTTATACCCCACTGATAAATGAGGTTTGGCCTACTACATGGTGGTGAAATCTATAGTTAATAAATCCCTTAAAAAAAGAAAATAAAAAGTAAGTATCCATTTATGATTTTTGAGTATCATCACCAGTGTGATGCCAAGGAAAGAGCATATGTGAGCACTACTTGGGTAGCAGATCAAATTATGGAATTTTTTAAAATTCTTGAGTATCATCACCAATGTGATGCCAAGGAAAGAGCATATGCAATTTTCATAATCATAAACAGATTGTTGAAATGAAATGTGATGTAATTACTAAAAACTTTGAAAATAAGATTGAAAATGTTAGTAAAAGAAATTGACTTTTATATTTAAAATTATCAAATAACATTGTCTCTTCTACGCACATTTCATATAAAGACTACATTAATGATTCCATTCTCATTATTCATTTCAAACATGCTCATTAACATTCATAATCATATCAACAAGCACTTCAAATTATCAAACAACATTCTTGTTATCCAATTTAACATTTATAATTATTTTTCCACTTTTTCATTGAATTTTCCTAACCAAAACTAAAATATATGTTCATATTTGCATTCTCCTTCTTAATACCTTCATTTGGAAAAAAATAAGAGCTCAAATAGAGTCTAGAGTTAAAAGTTACGCCCTCTGAAAAATGGTCACTTTTAGTGTAAATGAATTCACCACTAACTTAAACGAATTTGTTGCTAGCTTAAACAAATTCGTTGCTAAAAAGGACAATTTTGCCATCAGAATGAATGATTTCATTGTTTTAAAATGAATTTGTTGTTGAACTTGTAGAAATAGAATATAAAACACAAAAAGACTAACAAAATGATTTTTCTACTCAATTGAATAATTTTGTGGTTAAAAATGACAATTTCATTATTGATGTTTTTTAATTAGCTGTTACATAGTGGGCATACACACTCAAATATAAAATGCTTGATAACGACCTATAGCTTACACCAGCACTCAAAAAGACAAGATTAAACTGCATATGCAAATATAAACAACAAAAATCAAATAAGGAAATGCTTTGTAAAAGCAAATATGATGATCAAAAGATGAAAAAGATGAGGGAAGTGTTGGCCATTTTTTTTGGTCCACATATAAAAGTTTTCCTAAGTATGAAAAAGGGAGATTTTAGGTAAGAAAATGGTAAGTCTTTGGGAGGACTTCGGGTTTTTCAGCAGTGACAACTTCAAGTTTTTTGAAGGCATAGTGCAAATCAGGTTTCCAAAAGTGCTTAGCTTCTAAAGGTTTTATAAGTAGAAGTAATTCAGGTTTACAAACCCAAATTACTCATAGAGTAGTGTATTTTAGGTTCTCCAAGGGGCACTACTTGATTACTTCATAAATTGTGAGCAGTTCGAAGCTAGAAATAAGTAAAGGGGATTGACAAACCTGATTTGGTCTTGAAAAATGGTGTTTCTCAGGTTCTTCAAGGGACGAGTCTTTTTCAAAAATTTGAAGGGGATTTTTAGGGCTTTTTCTTCTCTAAGTGGATAGTTGAAATTTTCTCGAAGGGTATGTTACCCTTCAAAGGGACCATTTCAAAATTCTTGAAGGGTATCTTTACCTTTGGGAGGATCATTAATGAGAGTCTGAAGGGACACACAAAAAGCCTGAAGGGTCTCTTACCCTTTCGGGAAAGTCCATTGTGAAGATCCCAAAAGGTAATTTTGAAGACATACATGGACAAAAAGTCTAAAGGAATTACTTCGGACAAATTGTCTGAAAAAATTCCTTCAGGAGATTTTATAGAAAGAAATAAGCTGAAAAAAATCCAAAGACCAAGTGTCCAAAGGAAATGATGAGCCAATGGACGTCAAAATTAGGATAAGCAACTAGCCATTAGAAGTAATTGGGTTTGAAAAGCCCAAAGTCTTAAGGCTTGGGAAACAACAAAGTGAGAAGACTTCAAGATGAACAAGCCTGAAGTATGGAGAATTGAAGAACCCAAATTACTCTGCATAGATTAAATTGGGTTTCTTTAATTACTCTATTTAAAAGGCTTTATAAGTGAAGGATCTGGGAAAGTCCAAAGTTGGGGAGTTTAAAAAACCTGAATTACTCTGCATAGAGTAAATTATGATTCTTCAAGGGCTTGACTTAAGCTTGGTCCAACAATGTGAGAATCATGATGCAATGAATGGAAGGCTACCACATGGCGTAACTAGATTAAAAAGGGTCAATCAGTAAAAGATAAGTGGCACAAGGATGTTCAATAAATACAAGAGAGTCTGAGCGGCTGGTAGCTAGAAGTTATGAAGGCTCTCATCTGCCATGGTTCATTACCTACAATCATCATTTGATGCTTAAATGTATCATGCCAGGAAGAAATATTGTAGTTGCTCACAACATGACTTTTTAGATACACCAAAGAAAGTCTTAAAGACGGGAGGGGATTGAGAATATTGTCTAGTGATCCTGAGTGGCACATTAAGGGGAAAAAATAAAGTACAACATTAGATTTCCTACCATCGGTGACTTATTCTTTCTTCCCCTTCTCTCTTCCAACTTTTCTATATAAATAGAGGCCTTCATACCTAGAAAATTATCCTCAGATTGGTGATAGAATCACTCTATAAAAATCTCTTTGTAAAAGACTCTTTTGAAGCAATACAAGGAAGACTTTTCTATTTCTAATTAAAACAAATGTGCACATTTGGTTTCATTTTTTAGAATGTATGATTTTTAATCATCACCTACAATTTCTTCCAACACCTTGCTTTTAGTCCTCTCAATTTTGTGTAGGATTGCATGAAGTTTCTATGTGTCGAGCTCCCTTGAAGTGTTACCAGTTCATAGTATCTCCCCTTAGACCTATTTTTTTATCCTTCAAAGTGTAATGCTTCTCTCCAACCTCTACACAAAAAATCCATGCCTATGGCCTTCAGATAGAACCAAAATAACCTGTGTCCTATTTGGATTCATCAGTAGTTGGCTCTTTTCCTAGACCAAGTGGATCACTTTTTTTGGTGCATCACCTCCCTTAGCTTAGATTTTCTTTTCAGTCATCCTCCTTCCCCTTTTTCTTAGCAGATAGTAGATTTTAGTGTGATATCAAGAGCTGAAGTGAAGCACCTAAGGAACTAGCTTCATAAAAAATTCTAGGGGTTCAACCTCACCATAGGATACCCACATCCTGAGGTTATTCCCATGCTTGTAGATGGAAGTGAAGGAGCCTGAAGAACTCTCTCACAAGGGTGCAATTCCAAGCTATAACAGGAAGTCCCATCGAGCATGCTAAAAATGTGTGAACTAAATTTAAAAGTGTTAATAAATAAAGTAATCTTAATTTAATATAATTCAACCTAAGATAGAGTAACAAACAAAGAAAACACAAAACATAAACTTTATGCTTCAAATGTGCAAGTTTTCTCTGTTGCAATGTAGATTTGATTTATTTTTTGAAAATGTGGTGCTCACTCTTACAATTCAAAGGAGAACGGGTATATTTTTGCTACAAAAGGAGTCGTTGATTCACTTAGATTAGATTGGATTTGTTTGTGAATAGAACTTTGTTAGCATAAGTGTAGATTCCAATCCTTAAAAATTAAGGTTTTCAAGTTTATTTATAGATTTTTGGAGGAGGATTCAATAGTGGAGGATTATTTGGATTTATTAAATGATCGAAATAATCAATGGTGGATAATGAGTCCTCACCCATGAGGATGAAGATCATTTCAAAAGCTTGAGAAAAGCATGGGATTGGTTAGCTGAGTCAACAGGAATAAGTAAAACTTCTTGACAACTCAAGGGATGAGTCATAGGAGGTTGAGAAAGTTATGGGTTCGGTAAGATGAGAAAAAAAAGGTGGAAGATGTTTGGATGAGGTGTAAAATATTGATTTTATATTTAAAACAAGGATTTAAAGTATGCATAATTGACTAATTTGACTCATTCAATTATTTGAATTTAGAGGGAGATGTGTTGAATTTTTTTAAGAAGAATTAATAATAAATTTTAGGTGCATTTCAACACTAAATGGAATTTAAGTGTCTATATGGGCCTTCATGCCATTATAGAACTAGTGAGTGGTCACTTGAGTGGGATTATATTACCGCATCTTGCATTCACACATAAAAAGTTTAAATTGCACAATGTTCTACCTTATGTTTTATGTTAGAAAATAATGTATTGAGTCATTCCCAAATTGAACTAGATGGCTTCCTATTGAGAATTTTCATTTTTCATGTCTTATTGCCTCCATGGATAATGCCTTTGTTAATAGGTAAGTTTAATATTTATTTTACCTTTTTAATCCATTGTAGGAGTCTTGAATCTATAATTATATAGTATTTTGTTTATTTACATGAGATAATTCTAAACACTATTATTGTGTAATAGATTAATATTATAAATGCTTTATTATTATACAAATTTTGTTACCCTCCATGTGAAACTAATCTTATTATTCAAAATTTAAAATGTACACTATTTTATTTGCTTATAAACCTAAGTAATTTGCTATTAGATTTAAATATATTCAATGGTGGCAATATATGATTTTTTTTACATTCTTAATGTAATGTGGACAATAGATCATTCTGGATAATGGGTAAATTCTCCTCTTTGAGGGTGGATTGATATGGGTATAACTTATATAACAAATATTCTAATCACACAATTTTTATATTAATATTTTCTATGCAATTTTTTGGATGATAGGAGTTTAACTATGGTCTTCTATAGTTTTTGAGAAACCTTAAATGTGCTTGTTTAAAAACTATCAAATGGAGAATAGTGTAAGAAGATTTATCTAAATAATGTGCATCTAAGAGTAGTTCAAATAGGTATGAGTGGTAAAATTGAAAACCTAACAATAATGTGTTTGCATTTGATTTGGAGGTCATAGAGGGATTGATATTGACTAATATAAATAATGCATTTCGTTGTTAGGTAACTAACCTTAAAATATGGTAAGTGGCTTCCTCTAAGTTGCTCTTGAAAATGCAGTAAGGGATTCCTCTATAATGATCCTAAAAATCTGGTATGTCACTTTCTCTGTAATGCTCCTATAAATGTCGAAATGGAATAAGGGAATGGCTTACGAGTATACTCTATACTTTTAATTTTCCTGGTCAGGGAACACAATATGTTAAGTTATCTTTAACTTTTAATTTTCCCAATAAACAACATTACATGCCAATATTAATAGAACAACTAAGAATGTAAAGCAAGAAGAGTTAACTACTTTTGTGGGACATGTGAACACATCCATGGGAATTCGAATGCATCGACCGGTTAAAGTGCCCTATGTGGTTTAAGCTAGTTTAGCAATCGTTTTGGTGGAAATTTAAAAAGTTGTATGGTGGAAATCATTTCAAATAAAAACACACTTTGAATCCCAAGGGATTCAAGGTCCTCCTAATTTATTATATGGAAATGCCCCTAATATTATTATAATGGCCATTCATGAGAGCTTTAAACCATTGACATTGTCAAGACATAACATAGTCCCTTGAGTTCTTCCTAATTTTCATAAATGGAGTAAAACATATGGTACATTTATTCTCTCCATAACATATGGTACATTTATTATCTTCATTTGAAATTCTTAAACAACATGTTTTTTAATGAACTTGATATCTATGTATTTTATCTTTGGTCACCAAATTCATTAAGTATGTACATATGTGTGATCATGCAGGTCAAGATTATGTTTACTAGTTTGGACTAAACACAGATCTTGTGTTCCTCACCTTGACCTTGTGATGGAGATACTATCTAACAAGTTTGGGCATTAATAAAAAATTCAAACTAATTCAAGGCCATAAAACATCAGGACCTGGTAGAGTTAAAGAACAAGAAATGGGAACTACATACAAGAATCCTTAATTTTGTGTTTCACATGGAATCAAGGATGATATTTGACATTCTTCCCATCCTATAAAGCAAAAATTCAATGATGGTTTGACATTATTCTAGACCCTCCAATAACATTTTCAAAAAATATTTAACTACACTTCCCATTTTTGAAAACATTAAATAGTTTTCAATGACATTTTCAAAAAATATTGCTCTAGATCTTCCAATAACATTTTCAATAAATAAGAATCATTTATGGAAAATTAAGTCTCTAAATGGAGTACAATAAATGATGTGATACACACTTCCATGTAATGAACCTTTAGTTATCATTCATGTTTTGGTTTTTTGTTATAATTTAAGACCATACGTAATGTGATTCACTTTCAATTCACTCATAAAAAGTTAGCTTTAAGGCCCGATGTCTTTATTTTTTTTATTTTTTTATGTTATTTGTGATTGACCCACACCACTAAATTATATTCTAGCATGTAAATAGCTATAACATTAAATAACACATCACCCTTAATATTCATGAAAATTGTATATGGGTATATACCAAAAAAACCTGAAGCATTTGAGAAGAGTTTAATAAAATATAAAATGTTATATATTATAAAAATAAATGTAATTACAGTTTATGCAACAATAATGTCATCTCTATTAGATGTGCTATCTAGATTTTTTAAATATTATTCTTCCATATCTATAACTATAAGGTGCAATACATGAATATGTTTCGGTAATTTTTTTAAACATAAAAAATATGTAGAATGAACTATGGTGCCCTTTGTGAATCCTTATATATTGTCAAAATAGGAGGTTGGAAGGTCCCCTAAATTCAATGTCAAATGAATGTCTTCATATTAATGCCTTTGCAAGGATCAGTTTCACTACAATCAAATTTCACATCTTCTTTGCTTTGTGTGATTCAAAATGTTTTTTACCTCTCCATATGAATACAAATAGATATTGTTCATGTCTATATGAAAACAAATATGTTCATTGATTTATAAAAATACCATGGAGACAATGGGCTCATTTTTGGCAGTTAATTTAACCATTTGCACTATTTTATAAGCATACCACACCCCATAACTAAATAGTCACACAGGCAATGATACAATAAGTTTGATTCCTTCATGGGGAGCCAAATTTTTTTTAAGAGTTAGTATGATCATTATGCTTAATTCAAGTTTTTGGACAGTGGCTTATTCAATATATTAGCATTCTATGTTGATGATATGATTGTATCAAGCAAAAACATGGTAGAAATCAATAGTTTAAAGGATCATCTAGCTAGGTCATTTGATATGAAAGATCTAGGAGCAGCAAAACAAATCTTAGGAATGTAGATACATTGTAATGAGCCTAACTCAAAACTGTCCACAATTAGCCCTAGTTGGCTGATTGTAATTTCGTCAAACAGTTTAGATGCAATCTTGTAGCTTGCTGATGTAGTGTTTCAGTTGTAGTAACTTGATAGAAATGGATGCTAAGGCTGATTTATATACCCTTTTTAAATGCCTACAATCTAATCTATATTCAAAATGCGATCCTTTTTGGATTTTATGCAAAATATATGGGAAACTAGGTATGCAAAGACTAGCTACAACAAATAGACATTTTTACAAACAATTAGCTTACAAACCTTAATCTGATTTCAAACTTTGATTTGCAATAAGAAATTGTAATCTACTTATTACTCCTTCAATGTAATAATCTTTCCAATACAATAATGATTTCAACTCAGCCAAGATTCTTGGCAAATTACATATGAACTAATGCAAAGTCTAAATTTAACAGTCACCTACAGCCGTACCATTTATTGTGCCACTAAATGACAACTAAAATGCATGGAATTTAACAATGGAACCTGGTTAGGAGTCACCTTGCATTCCCAATGAAGAAACAATGAAAATTCTAGAAGATGATGACCATATGCAACCCATATGAATTTTTGAAGAAGTCACCCCTGTTTTGATTGGAAAAATTAAATAAAATAATCTACTAACTCTCTAAGCCTTCAATAAATTCTAACATGATTAGCATAACCCTGGAAATGAGGCGCACCAATCTCCAAGAGGAATCGAGCTGGTTATGAGCTGGGATGAATGGAAACGCTCCTCCAAAGGCGTCCCTGTTTGCTTCAAATTTTGGCCAAATGTAGATCTGACAAAATTGGCCTTAGGCCACAAATTTCTGCCCTAGTGAAGTGACTGAAATATCACCTCCAATCTGTAATAATTCAGGTGATATTTCACACCCTCAAAATTGCTATCTATGGGAGTTTTCATTCCCAAAGACAATCTGGTTATCTGCAGATCACTTAGCTCCACAAATACTCAAGAGGAATTCACCAATCAGCAATTCATCAAATTTGGATGCTCAAATGGTGAGACCTCAAGGTCTATTTATGCTTTTTCCTCTAGAGGTCGGCCTCAATAAAATATTATCCATTGACTTTCTAGAAGATTCTAAAATATTTACTCTTTTTGCACTTTATGAAATATTAAAATATTATATTATTAATAAAGTGCATCTCAACATCAAATTATAAAATAAGGTTTCCATAAATAGAAATAATAATGAAATATAGTGGAAAACCTTACTCCAATTAAAAACTAAGCCAAGTAATCACCAAGTGACTGCAAAATGACTCTCTCACCATGCCTCATTAGCCTACGAGAGCCGTTAATAGGCTAATCCTATTGATATGTCGATGTCAACTAGAAGGGGACATGACAGTCCACCCCTCCTGAAATTGCTTGTCCCCAAGCAATCTAAATTTAGGATGCTGTAGGATCTCCTCACTCTCCCATGTCGTATCCTCAACTGGTAAGTCCTTCCACTTGATCAAGTATTCACTGATAACTCGTTTCAAAAGGCTTATAGGAATAGAGGTGCAAAAATTATGGTTAACCGAGAAATACATAGCAGAGTGCAGCAAAGACCTCCACTTATCCTTCAAGTCTGCTGCAGTGCAGAACTTGAAGTTAGAAAAATACATTTCTTTAATATTCTGCCACCTTCCAGGTCCAAACTTTTTAATAGTAAAAATCAGGCATTCTACTTCTATTGGAGCTAGTGGAACATAAGCAGCAGCATCAATTATTGCCTAAAGTTTTCCCAGAGCATCATTAATATTGTTCTTCTGGGACCGAGTTTTGGAAGATGAGATAACAATTTCCCCATCACTGTTGATTCGATTATTTTCCATTTGCAATATTCTTTCTTTGATTCGTAGGGACAACCAATCGGCAGCCATTACGTTGAATCGCATATCAACCTTCGTACTCACTTTATTAACTTTTTGACCCCGAGTCCTCCACTTTTTGCAAAGATAACTGTCACATTGAAATCAAAAGTATCATTGATATTGGAAAGAAATGGTGCGCATGTTCTTGATTCCATATAGTACAGGTGTGCCAAGAAATCAATTTCAACATCCTCTGCATTCTTATACAAACGAACTACCTGTGACACCCACGGAGAAAACTGTTGATATACTTCACTCACAACATCTCCTTTTGTAATGGACTATATAACCTACTTTTTTGAATCCTCGACAAGGAAGCATCTTGAATTGTTGGGACGAAAAACATAAGCACCAAAAGTCTTATGCATTCCCTTCATGGCATTGCCATCACTTGCATTGTACCAATAAAGTGACTGATGTATAGGGAAGATAGCTTTATGATCGTGAATTTTGATCTCCTTCAACATCCCTGTAGTGTTGGAAAATGTGATCTAAATTGTTGTTGAATCCATAGTTATTTCTTCATCGATATGTTCTAGGTTCATTGACAAAGTTCCTGCAGAAGAGACTCCACTCTTTGTAACCTTCAGGAAATATAAACCAAGAGCAGGAACAGAGGCTTCAAAGTAGAGATTGAATAGGGGCCCAACCTTAGCCGAAATGTCCTGTGTGTAGAAATTGCATACTCTTCAGGTTGCTCGATCAACTGGTACAATCTAAGACTGAAGTTTATTTCCATCTGAATCCAAAAATTCTAATGCTAAATTTGTTACCGAGATTCTAATAACTTATTTGCACTTCCATCATAAAGGATTATAGATAGTAATTTCCAGACTTCTTGTATCATCCAAACCAGCTTCAGATTTGGGGCAGTAGCTGATATTCATGAGAGGGCACTATTTAAATACAATTTTATGCCTTGATATACTTGCAGAATCCATTTCCTCTGATAAATTTTCCTTTTTTGGTTCTGTACGAGCCCTTTACACACTGGGAATCTTATCTCCATAGTAATTTCTTGATCTTCCACTCATAACGCAGACCAATGCTGAGCTAATTACATTCTCAGTCTCTAGATAACCATGTGAAAGATGTGTAATATAATCATTAGCCACATGTTGTTTTGAGGTCCCAGCTACTGCATTATTGTGCTGCACAATTGCTATTGCTTCTTCCAAAGAATAGGTGTTAGGCTTGCCCTTATTTCTACCTACAAGAAACTCCAGCTGCTTTGCTGCCTGAAGAAACCTTGAGAGCTTTCTCACATAACCCTTCAAAGCAGGCCGACTCGTGAAATATCCTGTCTAATAAGTATTTGAGTGGTTTGGTCTAATATGTCCCATGGCTAGTAACTCATTAATTGTCTTTTCAATTTCATCCTTGAGTTGCTTGGTAAGTCTGTATGGAGTGACTATGACAAGCTTGGTGCCCTCCTCCAACTTGATGATATGCTCAATCCCTCAATCTAGAGGTCTGCTTGGAGGAATCTCGCTAAACACCTTCATATGCTTAATCCTTAACTCCTGGATATCAAGATGGTACTTGGGTTTTTTATGTTCCCCTGGTTTAGGCATCAACACACATTCTGCTACCCACTCTACCATATCATGTCTTACTAGACTCACCATTCTCTTGAAAGAGAGCATCTTGAAACTAGAGTCTTGAATTGCCTTAAGAACATGAGTCTTTTCATCAACCTGAAAAGACATCTCCATCTCTCTAAGATCAAGGGTGAATTTCCCAATATCATGTAACCACTTCATGCCAAGCACCATGTCAGTTTCACCCATGTTCACTACATAAAGTTTCGTCTTGAACTTATAGTTGTTCAATCGTATGGGCAAGTCTAAAATTCTCTTCTCACATTTGAGGGTATAGCCATCTGCAACCTTAACCCTTATCCCCTCAAATTCCTCTGTCTTGATGCCTCTCCTAGCAACCAAATGAGCATCAATGAAGTTGTGAGTTGCCCCTGTATCAAAAAGAGTGATTATATTTTGCCCTGCTAAGACCCCACACATCTTAAATGAACCCTCCTGTTGGATGCTAGTGATGCGTGCATCAAGTTGCCTCATTGCTCCTTCATGTTTTTCTTCTTCCTGCTCTACTCTCGAGTCTTCAGAATCAGTTTTCTGATCTAATTTTTCTGATTCAGAGTCTTCATAATATGCCCACATTATTCTATTAGCCTTTCCCTTTGGTCTCAAGAGACAATCATGATTTGCATCATAAGGCCCCTTACAATAGAAACACAACTTCTTCCTTAATTCATTGAGTGTGTCACGATCCAAAGGTGTTGTTGATTTGTCCTTGAAATCTAGATTGTTCTTCTTCTTAGAGAAAGATTTATTATCTCGATACGAAGAAGAACCCTTTGATACAAACTTATTCTATGGTGTTGACAATTCCATACTCCTAGCCTTCTTCATAGCCTCCTGAAGAGTAGGAGGATCAAAGGATTTTATCCATCCCCTCATAGGCTCCATTAATCCTTCAATAAATAGGACCACCAACTGTCTCTCTGAGATTTTAGAAACCATCACCGATAATTTCAAAAAATCTCCAATGTAATTCTCCAAACTTCCAACTTTCTTGAGTTGAGCCAAATCCCTGAAGTAAGATTTTGGATCTTTCCTATCAAAATGTTCCACAAGTCTGTCCACAAACTCTTGATAGGATGTAATCTGATTATGCTGTAATGTTACCAATCCATGATACCACCATTCGTGTGCTGCTCCTTCCAAGTGCAACATTGCAAACTTGATGGCTTCTTCTTCTGTCATGGGTCGAAGAGACAAGAAGGTATCCAACTTATGAATCCATGACTGTGTAGTAATCTTGCCACTATCATCAAACATGGACAATGTGAGCTTATCAGTAGCTTGGTTAAGGTCCTTATTCTGATTCTGAGGCCTCCTCTCTTGTTGAGACCTATAGTAGTCCATCTTTTTTTGTAAAAAATGATCAAAATGCATAAGCCCTCGTGCTTCTAGTGTCAATAGTTTCCATTCATCATGAGCAGCCATATATGCATCAGCGAAGGTAGGCTCCTCAGCATCTTCAACATTCTCTTCTACTACACGTTCTTCCCTCAAGAAAGTGGGTTGTGTAGGTCTGTCTGCAGTGTGGGAAGATGCTCTTAGTATTCTCCTTAAACCAGCTATGCTCCTTTCATCATCATGATCTTGGGGCTACCTTCTTGGTAAGACCAACTGTTGTAGAGTGTTTTCAAGCCGCTCAAGTACCCCAAATACTTGTTGCTGACCATCCCTTAAACTCCTAAAAGTATCAAGTACCTCTCTATCATCATCTCTTCTTCCATTTCTAGGAGGGCTTCATTCTCTTCTTTCCTCCATAGGGCTACCAATCTCTTTATCCCTTACTGCTACAGTTGCTGATAATGTGTCTTGTATCTGCTTCCTTTCTTCTCTAGCTATATATCTCTTGGTCCTATCACTTTGTTGCATAAAGAAGATGATTTTTGACCCAAAGGATGGTAGGAAACCACTCTGATACCACTATAATGAGCCTAACTCAAAACTCTCCACAATTAGCCCTAGTTGGCTGATTGTAATATCGTCAAACAGTTTAGATGCAATCTTGTAGCTTGCTGATGTAGTGTTTCAGTTGTAGTAACTTGATAGAAATGGATGCTAAGGCTGATTTATATACCCTTTTTAAATGCCTACAATCTGATCTATATGCAAAATGTGATCCTTTTTGGATTTTATGCAAAATATATGGGAAACTAGGTATGCAAAGAGTATCTACAGCAAATAGACATTTTTACAAACAATTAGCTTACAAACCTTAATCTGATTTCAAACTTTGATTTGCAACAATAAATTGTAATCTACTTATTACTCCTTCAATGTAATAATCTTTCCAATACAATAATGATTTCAACTTAGCCAAGACTCTTGGCAAATTACATATGAACTAATGCAAAGTCTGAATTTAACAGTCACCTATAGCCGTACCATTTATTGTGCCACTAAATGACAACTAAAATGCATGGAATTTAACAATGGAACCTGGTTAGGAGTCGCCTTGTATTCCCAATGAAGAAACAATGAAAATTCTGGAAGATGGTGACCATATGTAGCCCATATGAATTTCTGAAGAAGTCGCCCCTGTTCTGATTGGAAAAAATTAAATAAAATAATCTACTAACTCTCCAAGCCTTCAATAAATTCTAACATGATCAGCATAACCCTGGAAATGAGGCACACCAATGTCCAAGAGGAATCGAGCTAGTTATGAGCTGGGATGAATGGAAATACTCCTCCAAAGGCGTCCTTGTTTGCTTCAAATTTTGCCCAAATGTAGATCTGACAAAATTGGCCATAGGCCACAAATTTATGCCCTAGTGAAGTGACTGAAATATCACCTCCAATCTACAATAATTCAAGTGATATTTCACACCCTCAAAATTGCTATCTATGGGAGTTTTCATTCCCAAAGACAATCTGGTTATTTGCAGATCACTTAGCTCCACAAATACTCAAGAAGAATTCACCAATCAGCAATTCATCAAATCTGGATGCCCAAATGGTGAGACCTCAAGGTCTATTTATGCTTTTTCCTCTAGAGGTCGGTCTCAATAAAATATTATCCATTGACTTTCTAGAAGATTCCAAAATATTTAATCTTTTTGCACTTTATGAAATATTAAAATATTATATTATTAATAAAGTGCATCTCAACATCAAATTATAAAATAAGATTTCCATAAATAGAAATAATAATGAAATATAGTGGAAAACCTTACTCCAATAAAAAACTGAGCCAAGTAATCACCAAGTGACTGTAAAATGACTCTCTGACCATGCCTCATTAGCCTACGAGAGCCGTTAATAGGCTAATCCTGTTGATATGTCGATGTCAACTAGAAGGGGACATGACATACATAAAGACAAGAAAAATGGTAAGCTTTGGTTATCACAACAAAGTTATTTGGAAAATATACTAACCAGATTTAGTATGGAGTATGTAAAACTAGTTAGTATCCCTTTTGATTCCCATTTCAATATTTATTCAAGTTTATGCCCTTGTAGTGGTGGAGAAAATTAGTATATGTCTCATATACCATATGCTAGTGCAGTAGGAAGTTTAATGTATGTTATGGTATGTACAAGGCTAGATATTTTACATGCATTTATAGTTGTCAGTAGATATATGGTCAATCCAGGTAAAGAACATTGGGTAGTAGTGAACTGGGTGTTTTAATACTTAGGAGGCACAAGTAACTATTGCATCACTTATAATAGATCTAGTGATTCTATTTGTGGATATGTTGATTCTATTTTTGTAGGAGATCTGGAAAAAATAAGATCAAGATCTAGTTATGTTTTTACATTTACAAGTGGACCTATTAGTTGGATGTTGAAGATTCAAAAGACTGTTGTTACATCAACTACCGAGGTAAAATATGTGGCTACCTATCATGCTTTTCAAGCGGCAATTTAGCTAAAGGGCCTATTGGGTGAGTTTGGAAGAGAGCAATAAAAATAAAGGTATAATGGATAGTCAAAGTGCAATTTATTTGGCCAAGAATCCAACTTATCATAATAAGACAAAGTATGTTACGATAAAGTATCATCTTGTTAGATAGGTGATTGATGAAGGAAAAGTAGAACTTGAAAAGGTTCACATAAAGAAAAATAGTGATGATATTTTCACAAAACCAATTATTTTTAGAGAAGGCAAAATGGTGTTTGTCTTCTCTTGGCTTGCAGAAAAGGTTATGAGTTGGTCGACAAGATATCAGGAAGAAATTATTGTCAAGGTGGATATTTTTAGATATGTGACAACAAAGTTAAATTTTGGATCCTTTCATGATGCGGTTTATATCCTAAAGTAAAAATTCAAGGATTCAAACCCCTATTTCTAGAAAGATGAATTCTATCATATTCTATTTTTAGAAGGAAAGTCCTAATGGTAATTTTCCACTCTAGCTTTAGGAGGAGGAATCCTAATGGTGCTTTGCCAGTTAGGTGTATTTATCTTTGTATAAATCACACATAATCTACACATTGAGTTTGCATGTAATTTGTTCATCTTGAAATTAATAAAGTTTTATATCTTGCACCGTGGATGTTTCCTTAGCTTGCTAAGGTTTTACCATTTAAATCTTATGTTTTATCTCATGCATGTTGGGTATTTTATCTATTTAATTATCTTTATTATTACATTCTATTATTTATATGTTGTTGTAGAGTGTGTGGTTTCCCAACAAGTGGTATCAAATCGAGGTTCCTATTATTTTGCAATCATTATGTTATGTATTTTATGTTATTTTATGTAGCATCATATGGTAAAAGTTATGAATGCAAAGTTTGAGGTGGATAAGTTTAATGGAAATATAACTTTGAGTTGTGGAAACTCAAAACACATGTTGTGTTGGTGTAATAGGGGATGCACAAATCCCTAGATATAAATTCATATAAACATGTGATGATGAATGACGATGATTGGGAAGAACTAGATACAAAAGCTCTCAGTACAATATGATTATGTTTAACAGATGAGGTTTTTTTTAACATAGTTGGTTAAAAGACTATGGAAGGCTTATGGACCATATTAAAAAATCACATTTAATTGAATAGGCATCTATATACATTATGAATGAAATAAGGTATGAAAATTATTGATCATTTAAATATTTTCAATAATCTATTATGCCAGTTGATTAGTATTGGTGTGAAAATGGATGATGAAGACAAGGCACTCACCTTGTTATGTACTTTGTCAGGTTTTTGGGATCATATAGTAACTTCCATTAGGTTCAATACTACTAATGATCTTGACTACAATTTTGATGTGGGAGCATTATTGGTTGAGGAGACAAGAAGAAAATCTAGTCGAGAGACATTTGCACTTGAAGCTATGGTTACTAGGTGAAGATCTAGAGAAAGAGGGAAAAGTTATATAGGCATATCTAGATATAATTCAAAATCCAAGAAGAGTAAGATAAGGTGTTGGAATTGTGGTGAAGTAAGGCATTTTAAGAAGGATTGTTGTAAAATAAAAGAAGGAAGAATCTACCAAAGAAGTGAATTAGGTAGAAATAAGTGAAGGTATGAGTGATGAAGTTTTATATGTTTGTAATGTTTCCTCTTATCATCATGAATGGATATTGGATTTGGGTGATACACATCACATGTTTCCACATAGGATTTGGTTTTATTCTTACCAAACCCTTGATGGAAGTTTTGTTCTTTTGGTAAATAATGTTTCTTGTAAGACTAAAGGGATTGGTAGCATTAAAATAAAAAAAATTGATGGTGTAGTAAGGACTCTAACAGAAGTAAGACATGTACAATAACTTAAATGAAATTTGATTTCTTTAAGTGAATTATATTCCTATGATTATAAGTTCATAGGTCAAGGTGGAGCTCTTAAGGTGTCTAAGGGTGCCTTAGTCCTAATGAAGGCTATAAAAGTTGGGAACCTTTACATATTTCAAGGAAGTGAAAATATTAGACAAGTAGATGTGGTATCTAAAATAGTAGATGATCATGTTGATCTATGGAATCTATGTCTAGGCCACATGAGAGAGAAAGGGTTAAAGGTACTGAAAAACTATGAGTTAGTTTTAGGTTTAAAATATTTAGATTTGGATTTTTACAAGCATTTTTTTTTCAAGAAACAAAGTAGATAGAAGTTTAGTGCAGGAAATCATGTAAGTAAAGATTTTCTTGACTATAATCATTCTAATGTGTGGGGTCCATCCCTTATAATTCTATATGGAGGATCATTGTATTTTGTTATATTTATAAATTATTACTCCAAAAAAGTATGGGTCTATTTTTTGAAAATAAAGTCTATTGTTTTTAGTGTATTTAATTAGTTTAGAGATTTGATTGAGAAGAAAATTGGCAGGTCAATCAAAAGTTTAAGAACATACAATGGAGGTGAACATCCTTGGAGTTTCATAACTATTACAAGGAATTTGGGAATGAAAGGCATAAAACCACTAGCTATACACTACAATAAAATTGGGTTGTTGAACGCATGAATAAGAATCTTCTATAGAGAGCAAGGATCATGCTCAATAATGAAAATTTGGGCAAATATTTATGGAGTCAAACCCCTGTTTCTAGGAAGATGAATTCCATTGGATTCAATTTTTAGAATGAAAGTCCTAATGGCATTTTTCCACTCTATTTTTAGGAGGAGGAATCCTAATGATGCTTTACCAATTAGGTGTATTTATCTTTGTGGAGTTTGCATGTAAAATACACAGCAAGTTTGCATATAATCTGTTCATCTTGAAATTAATAAAGCTTGATATCTTCTACAGTGGATGTTTCCTTATTTTGATAATATTTTACCACGTAAATCTTGTTTTTTTTCTCATATATTTTGGGTATTTTATCTATTTAATTATCTCTATTATTGCATTATGTTAATTATTTGTTGTTGTAGAGTGTGTGGTTTCCTAACAAATGTAAGAAATTCCCTCATCCCTATAAATTTTTCTATCTTAAAATCTTATGAGGGAGGGGAGTGGGGGGGAGGTGTGGGGTGGGTCGAGTGGTGGGGACATTTTACCCCTGAGACAAAGCAACTAATTTAGTTTTGGTGGTTATTTTTTTGTTATGTTAACAAATGGGACTTATCTTCTTTTCAAAATCACATGGTTTGCGGTAGCCTAGATGTGGAATTTTTAGTGTGGTGATAGGTGGTATTTTGGAAGTTACATAATAATGGTTGTGGTGGATGCCATGCTTCTCAAACATAGTGATTCTTGTGTTTTTTCAATACCCTTATTGTATAAAACTCTACTTGCTTTCATATTCAACACATTAATGACCTTTTACCTCCAATTTTTGTGAGTATATCTAATTTGGGTTTTTTTGGAGAGTTGATGATTACTTGGGAATTTTGTGTGGTGGGTGCATTTGGGAGAAATATGATTTCATATAACAATTCCCAGTTACAAAACTAGCATTGCATTATTTTACCTGATTCTTTTGAAAATATTTTGGATGATTTGATATTTTTTTTCGTGTTGTACTAGATTTTCTTTTTAAATAAATTGGAAGCTTTGGTTTTTGTTTAGATTTTTTTCCTTATTGCAATTTGGGATTTATTTTCTTGCTAAGTTCATGAGATTGGATATTATTGGGGTGATGGACTCCTCAACCCTCTTTTATTGATAAAATAATAATAATAATGCATCTATCATATATGAGATAATATTGTAAATTATAAAAATAAATTGAGATTATTTCAAATAATTCTATAATATCATAAATGCTTTCATTTCAATGTTTTTTTCAATTCATTTTATTGAATAATAGACAACATCACTTACGCAATGACACTATTAACAATAAGTTTATGTAAACACCACTTTATTTCTATATAATTAATTAGCAAGTTTCCACCAAGAGTGCAATGAAAAACTAAAATGTATTAAAGATATCAATTACAAAAGGTTAGACTTGGAGTGTTTATTTAATAGAATTTCAAATAACTTAATAGATGTAGTGCACTTATGAGTGATTAAAAAATGAGATTGTTGTCAAAAATTTTATCAATCAAAATAATCCAATATAAATTTTGAAGAGTAGGAATGTGACATATTTCCAAAATATCATAAAAAACATGGCAACGAGATCTATCATAAAATAAAAAATGAATAGAATGGAAGGCTATGAAAAAAATATTCAAAATGTGTTGTATATTTTCCATGATTTACACTCTACTAGACTATAGAATCAGAATGAGATCATATTGACATGTATTTTAGTGGTTTTAGTACATTGTTTAGATAGTCTATGGTATTGGTGCCCATGATATTGTAATATCACTTTGATAGTTACCTATTAATGTGTGTGTGTGTGTGTGTGTGTGTGTGTACATTCATGCATACAATAGCAAAAAATATAATTGAAAAATATTTTATTGTGTTGCAAGACGATTAAGTTCATAGAATAGAAAAGAATGTTATTGTTTTGAGTTTCTTCCCAAAAGGGTCTTCAAGTCGAAACGTTGTGTACTATGTAATATTTTGTGTATTCTATTTATGTTATTTTGTTAGCTTAAATATTTTATCAGTATTTTTTCTCTCATTTTAATTTATCATACCTATTTTTTTCTTCAGTTTTGTCAAGTAGATAAAGAGTAATAGTAGGTTTGAAAAAGGCTTTATCTACATCTTTGAAATATATTCCCTTCCTATGAAATATTATTTTTAGATTCAAGATATTTTTAAATGATGGACATTTTCAATTTGTGTAGGAATAGATTAATAACCACATTGTAATGAGATAATTACAAAGTGATGAGGCCACATCTTGTATTGCTATTTTCAACTGATTTTGTTGGGATTTTTTGTGTTAACCTTCTTTAGTAGGTTTTACAAGCATAATTAACATTAGGTTACTTTAGATTCAATTAAAAAATCTTAGTATCTTCTACCAAATAACATTTACAAGGAATCCAAACAACCCAGGTTGTGCAATACATCTGTGACTTGAAGAAGCATTTTCAAGAGCTATTGTAGAAGTATAGGACTTTGTTCTTCTTATTGAACAAAATATTAAAATTTTATTAAAAACATTTGGCACCATGTGAGAAATTTTCAAGTAGAAAATAATGATTGTCATGGTTGATTAAAAACCTTGCAGTTAACCTATTCAACATAATTACTTTAATTGAGCTATTATGATAATGAGTCATTTTATTTTAGGTTGGGTAATGTCATACCTAACATGTAACCCTTTAGAAATGTATAAACATTTGAAAATTATTTTTTTTAAATTACAAAGTAAGTAAACCTCATTAAAATATATAATGAGAAAAAATGATAGATATAAATAGTTGTGTTTTTTAATATCGTTGAAGATTAAAAAAATGTAGCACCAGTTACAAGACTTACAAAATGCTTATTTTAATTATGTGATGAAAATAAAATATTAATGGTGAATCATATACACATATTTATTACTTATCATTAAGTTATCCATATTATTTTAGCTTGAAATATGCAGATCTTATGGACCGCTCACGAAAATGAAGTTCTCAAAAGAAAAAATATCTTCTAACTACCTACATACTAAAAGACCATGGAATATTAAAAATAAACACTTTTTAAAGTGTTAAGTTCCTCCATCTCTCTATGAGATACCTTCAACTCTATCAAATCACTCAAATTAATGTCCAAAATCATTATCAAATAAATCAAAATCTAAAATATCCTCAAATAAGTGTCCTTAAACCTCTTCAAACTAATTAAATTTGATATAATGCTAAAAAAATTGTTTAAAAAACCCATTCAAACAACTCCAAATCAACATAAACCTCATATTCGTATTTAAAATTTGAAACATTAATGTATAAGATAAAAATGTTTATAATAACAAATTTAGGTAATTGGAATAGAGTATGGACATCCATTAAAGCATAAAGTAAAAGGTTATTTTATCAAATGTTGTAGTTACAAGTGCCCTAGTAACATTTAAACCATGAGTGTTTACTTTTAGGTCTTAGAAAATTTTATCCTCTTTGATCCATTGCTTGAGATCGAGATATTTATGGCTATTCAACTTTCCAACCTAATCTAAGATTTGTATAAAGAAAAGGAAAAATTAAAATTGCATATTGTGACAAAGAAAATATAATGGTAAATGGAAGAGTATGCACCTGCACCAAGTCAAATTCATTATAGATATTATATTTTTTTTGGGTGAGTTAAATTCCTCTTCTTATTAAGATAGATGAATTGGATAAATAGAAAAATTAATGAGTCATTTAATCAATACATGATTCCCTAATCACTATTGAATCTTTGGAAACAATACTTGTATAGAAATCAAAGGTTGTAGTAGATGAAAAAATCACAAATTTTTAGATCAGGTCTCCATCCTCCCCATTTTATTCCCTTAGAGATCACATTGACTAGTTGTGGATTATATTGTAAATTGTAATAGTTTAAATATCAAATGTCAAATGGGTCTGAAATGTGGTGAAATTATGACCATTATCAACCCCAATAACCAATTGTGTGTTAAGAGGAAGAGACTCTTAAATAAAAAATTTTAGGATTACATAATTTACTTTATGTCAAGTGGGGATTAATTTATTTGTTTTTCATAAGTCAATTAACCATAATGATTTTAATATGTAAATTTTTTTAAACTTTTTAAGGCGATTGGTAGATATCAATGTTTCAATGGATACATAATAAAAAGTATAAAAATATCTTAAACATTATTGCATATATTAAAATATAAATTTCAATGTCACTATTCTTTATGGGATCTCCTATAAAATAATATTTTCAAGGAATCCAACCAACCAAGGTCTGATAATTCAATTTTTATTTCAAATAACATTTTCAAGACTATTATGGAAGTGTAAGATTTTGTTCTTTTTATTTGATAAAAGATTGAAAAATTGGATGAAAAATCAGGCACCATATATGTGGGACTTTTGAGTAGAAAATAATGATTGTCATGATTGATCATAATTTTTTTAGTTAACCTATTCAACATAGTTATTTGAAATGATTTATTTTAAAAATGAATCATTTTATTCAAGTAATATTCTCATGCATCAGGTAATGTCATATCTAACATGTAACACTTTTTCATGCCCAAAATTTTTGAATAATTAAAATGAACAAATAACGCAAAAATGAAATTTAGGTTGAAACAAGTCTCTAAGACAAGTGATTCAATATGCATCATCAAAATATCATAACACAAATGGATGGGCATGATCTATGATCTATAATTAGTTGCATGGCCATTGCAACACCCATGTTAACCTCACATATATTGATCAAGCCACTATAATCCAAAAGGCCCATACTTATCTAAATGGGTCTAACATGCCCCATAACCCTAATGTACCATTTGGGACTCATGTGTAACATGTAAAAATGTATAACATTCACTATGGTCATCAAAATAAATATGAAGCCTTAGTAGTTTCGAACATGACCCTATATGATTCTAACCAATAAGAAAGCCCATAATGTATCTTAATTTTAAATTTGACTTATGATTTTAATTTAAATTTATCTAATAAATAAAAATTATATAATATCTTCCAAACCTACCAAGACCCAAAAAGGTGTCTAAAAGGTAAGGCCTTATCCTCATAGAGGATGGGGTACCCCACCTCCACTATTGGATCAAGACTATCTCAACCATCGAATATGCATAGTGTTGTCCCCAAAAAATGCCACTCATATTTGGGACAACCTACAAATTAAAATCCTCTCTTCCCCTTTCAAAATTTTTCTGAGCATTCAGGGTCAAAAGCTTCTACAAGCAAGTTTAGTCAAAAGAACAAGTTTCCAGCACTCAGTCATTTTTAGGATTGGTTCAGCGCCTCGGTTCAATCAAAAGGATTTCAATTGGTAAGTGATAAAGGTCTTAGGCTTGAACCATTGAACTTTGAACCACTTTGGTTCAAAGGTTCAATGGGTTCAATGACCAAGTTGTTTCAAACGCGCTTGGTGCAAAAGAACAAAGGCTAGCCAAGTAACAAAGAATGAAACGTTGAACCAAAGTTGGTTCAATCGGTTGGTTCAATCGAAAGGTTCAAAGGGGCGGTTCAATGTAAAAGGAAGCTTCTTGAAGGACAAGTCAAGGGCACTTAATCGATCAAAGCACCCTTCGGAAGGGTCATTTTCAAGGAGGCCGAAAGGTTATTCTTTCAGATTTGTTTAAAGCATTTAAAATTGGTTCCTTGGACTTTTTGTTTGTGGAAATTTTCCTGAGGGAAAATGTCCATGGGAGGAAGCGTAGGAAAAGCTCAGGGGAATATCCAAAGGGTCATTTCTCAAGACCCGAGAGGACAGGTTCAATCTGGAAAAATACCAAACGACAAAGCCAAAGGAATTGCCAAGGAAAGTAACGGGCCCGCAGACGTCGAATTCATGGTAAGGAAATAACTATTGATCTTTGAAGGCTTGAGCGTAGACCCAAATGCATTTGAAGGCCAAAATGCCAAAGGGAAGAACTGTTGAGAGAAGGAACGTAAAGAGCAAGTAGAGCTGGGAACGCAACCTGATAGCTCAAATCATAGCAGGAAGAGACAAAGTTGGAAAGGACAAAAGGCAGCCTTAGTCAATGGAAGAACCAAGCCCGACTGAAGAGAAAAGCTTGCAAAAAGTGCCTGATTAAAAAAGACAAAGTGCAGCGGAATACATCACGACTCAACAGAACGTGACCAGTGTTTACATCTTCCATGCAAGAGCGGCAATTTTTTCCACCCTTACATGTTCGCCTACTCCTTGACGTGCATAGGCAGAAATTTTTGCCGCCTATGCACAAGAACTTCTTCAATATGCAAGGGCAGCAAATTTTGCTGCCCATGCATTCCTTCTCTCTTCTTCTTCTCATGCACTTTTGTCATGAAAAGTGCATGCACTTTTGTCGTGAAAAAGTGCATGCAATTTTTTAATGTGTAATTACATGTAAAAAATCTAGAAAAATATCTCAAAAAGTCAAAGATGACTCATCTTTGACTTAGATATTTTTATATTATAATCTTTTTGTTTTTGAAAGTTTCTCCCTATATATAGTGGAGACCTCTTTTGTAAATGGATCTCTGATAATTGAGAGCAAAAACTCTATCAAAATTGAAACACTTTTTGAGACTTTGTGCTCAACTTGTAAATCATATTTTGTTGAATGAATGAGAAGCAGGTTTATTTCAGACTTTGTGTTGAAGAGAGACTTTGAGCTACTTTTATCTTTGTGATCCTTTTATCTTTTGTAGTTTCAGGCGAAGACTTTGTGCTTCGTTTCACTCTACAGTTACGCTTGTTTCAGATCGGTGAAGGAGGCTACGAAAGACTTTATGCTTACGTGAGTTTCCTTGTGAACTTTGTTACTTCAGGTGATTTTTTACTGTACGCTGGATACCATTCCTAAAAGAAGAGGAATGTTGTTGGCCAACGACCATGATTTCTCTCTCTTGTTCCTTATACATCACCTCTGAAAAAAGAGAGGTGGATGTTGTTATACCACCCCGAGTATTATTTTCTACTTAATTACATATACATATAGCGTATAAATATTCATAGGGAACCTCCCCTTGATGAGAGGAGAGATTTACCTCGTCTAGATCTGGTAAACCCACACTTTTTGTGGCATAAATCTCCCTGTGCTGTGGTTGATATACCCATTTTGTCCTCAATTAGTTGATGACAAAATATTCACCCAACACACAGATCTAGGAATCACTAGGTATTATTATAGGTTTCTATAAATACCTCTTATAGACTTTCAAATTTAATCATTAAATTATTATTAATGTTTAATATTGACATCCTTACCCTACTTGGTCTATTTTACATTTTGTTAACTTAAAATCTATATGGGAGCATTCTCTATTCCAAAAAATTGTCTTGTAACCACTCATAAAATCATTAATATACATATTTTTCTTACATACTCATGTCATACTAGTTTAACAATATTTGTCCTTCTAGGACATGACCACACTAGGTCGAATAGGGTCACAATATAGCCTTATCCACTAGCTCAACCTTATCCCTCACACCCCAATGATAGCTTTATAAATTTGAAACATTGAATTTTACCACTCCCACACTTTTATCATGGTCTATTAGCATAAATATTCATTTGTATAAGCACATCAAGGCCTCTCCAAACACATATAACAATCACTTGGCAATTCTATTACATATTGAACAAAAGAGCACTATTTCTTCCAATTCTAATTCTGAAGCACTATAACAACCATAAATCATGTCTAAATATATTTTTATTTCAATTCAATGTCATGCATTGTCAAGAACTCAAATCAATATATTTAGTTGAATCCTTATATCAAAGTCAATATTCACACACTCACTCTAGGAGGCAGAACTACATTACCCTAAGACCCTTTTGTGTTATGTAGGCAGCATTTAAATTACAAAAGGTTTGTTGACGATATCTCAACTATTCCCCTTGCATGATTCCCCCTTTAAATTTGATATTTATTACGTTTATTGTGTAGGATTTAGGGTTTGTATTTTTTAGGTCTTCCACATGTAAGATCAACATTCACAACCAGATAGCAAACCCTCATAGATAGGTGCACACGCTCAAATCAAAAAATTAGTAGCATAATCAAATAAGATGCATCTGCATTCAATAAAAAAATCCACAATGCATCCTTATCCTCTTAGCACATCTTTATCCTAGCATAGTGTTGATATTTTTGTGCCAAAAACCTAAAAACACCTTATGCCTTAGAGGAAACCTTTAAATTTTTTTGAAAAAAGATTTAAAATGGCCTAAAAACCCTTTTCTAAGACTCAAGTAGAAAGTAGAGATTTTTGTGCAATTTGTAATTTTTCAAAGTTACAAAGTGCACCTGAACCTTTGATTTTCCACTTACTGATTCCCTAATCGGAACTGAAACTCACATTACAATTTGAAACTTTGAAAAATTACAAACTATAATTTAGACTCTACTTTCTACTTATCATAAGAACCTAGCAAGAATCAAAACTCTTGATACACTTTGAAACTTTGTAAAGTTTCAAAGTGTAATCAAGGTTCTGTGATCCACCCCCAAATTATCTTTCATCTCCAACACCCCTCAAAAAAAAGTGCAGAATGGAAAACATATTACAAAATTGCAAACTTGTAAATTTTCAATGTGACTATATGGACCCATTTTCCTGCCTATTCATCCATCTACTACCATTGATTAGCACACTTAACATCCATTAAATGTTTTGGAATATAATTAGGTGTTTTACATCATTATTAACATTTCAAACGAAATCCAAAACTCCTCCAAGTGAAATTGTGATCCAGAGCTTGAATCTAAGTGACACCACACCATGAACCAAACCTCCAATATCCAACAATGTAAACACCAAATCTATCCATTTCCAAGCCCTATGTATGCATTCATGGTATTTTTCTAAGTCACCTACATATTTCTTCAATCCACACCATTGTTCTTTCTTGTAAAGCTTAGGAGTTTTCTTGCCAAATTTAGGGTTTTTCTTAGAATTATTAAAAACATCATCACTTGCTCTTAATTCCCACTTTGTATTCATGTGTTAAAAATATTGTTGTGACTTATCTAATATTGTTGTAATTTATATAGATATTTTTAAAAAATCTAGAGTTTTTGTCGAGTTTATTAAACTCAAGAATATACCTAGCCTCGAACCTCTACCAGAGTTTTTAACTATAAAAACACATTAAACCCCCATCCAAATCCAGATGGAGATTCCCTTTGTTTTATCACCTTGAGTTCCCATTGGAGATCTAGCATGTAACTACAAACTACAACCCCTTCAAACCTTTCATCAGACTTTGCAAGTGTAATTTCAAGTTAAAACCCTGTCGAATCATTTGGTTGAACTTTACAACTACTATTTCACACTACACTCTTGATGGAGCTAAACCCTACAGAAGCATAACTAAACCCTACCAAGTTTCAAGTAGGAAAATAACATGTAATTATAATCCCAAATTTTGATCAACTCTATAGTTGGTTTTCTAAACCTATTTTCCCGATGCATATGTATAAAAAATAGATGAAATTAAATTTAAAGGGACTTGGTGTTCCTTTCAACTTAAATTCAAATATCAATGAGATAACTGACACAAACCTAGGTCATACAGACCTAGCAAACTTTTATACTCAAGTCAATACATAATTTAGAATGACTAGATTAAGATCATCTACAATAGTGGTTTACCTCAGGATACAACCTTCCCATTCTCCATGCAAATCCCCTAGCTTATGATCACCATGGCTAAATTTTATGATGCAGAGAAGAGATAATTAGTAAATGATAAGGGAGAGAAGGTTTTGAGACTAGATCCAAATTTCATTGATACTATGTTCTTGATATTGGAATTTAAAAGCTACATAGACATTACCCCTGACTCCTTCAAAAAATTCTATCAAGATAATAACTTAGCTTGTGCATGGTTTTTAAATAAACAGTGGTTAAAAAACCCTAAATCTTCAGCCACTAGACTGTCGAAGACCTTGACAAGGATATAATTCAAGGATGAGGTATGAGATATCATTATAATCTTACATAGAGTTACAAGGAGCCCAAATATAAATAATTATCAAGATTAAATGTACCAGTATATCTGGGTAATCCATAAAAATAAATAATACATTCATTTGGCCTAATTGATTAGTTATTTTATTCATAGATAGTTGATAGAGGTCCAAACTAGTAGTAAATTCTATATGACCTCCTACCTCATCTAGGTTTTATCAAGAGCAAGGGCATTCTTAGGATTAAACACAGTGCCAGATTAGATTAATAAGGTTTATAACTACTATCCTGACCTCACTTTTAAGATGATCAAACAATAATTCAAAAGAGTTAATGATGACTTCATCTACTACATCATAACCATATTTGAACAAGATCTAAGAATAACAAGGATTTTTGATGTTGTAACTAAAAAAATTATAAATTGGGGATCATAATTTATCTAGTTACCCACATATTCCTACATCAAAGTTAGAGGTTTCAGTGGGTGTCCTTACACCCTTCCTAAATATGTAAGTGACAAATGGGCCTTAATGAAACTTGTGAGATAACTAGTGGAAACCAACAAGTTCTTATCAAGTAGGTACAAGATAGGAATACACTTCCCTATCAACATAGGGAGTTACACCTACCCTTATTTATCTAAGTCCAAATGTGTAGATGCAGAGATGACTTAGATGACATTGATATCTCTCAATGTTATGCCCTTTTATGATGTGACTAGTTATATCACTAGTTTATTAAGTTCCTCATATTCCCACATTCCTTTTTATGAATATTATTGGGAGGATATGTAGGATGAGGAATAATTTAGGTTAAGAGATTATTCTAGAATGATCCTCAAACAAATTAAGATTTATGATATGGTATTAGCTCTAGAATATTTTAAATATGAGGAACAACCAATGGTTAGGGTGTATTATGATAATCAAATCTTTCTTTAACCTCTTCCTCAAGTCAGGTGGTCTATACATGAATCCTTATCCTTATTTGATAGAACCACCCTAATTATAAATAGAAATTTGAACTGGTTAAGAAGCAAGGGGGTTAAACTAACTAAAGAGACCCTGAATACCATAAACAGGTTAAGAGAAGTAAATGATAAGTCTGTAGAGGTAGTAACAACAGAAGGTTCTAGTAATGGGACTCAAGTTGATTAGGGAGTGGGGCCAGTTGTCTCATATAAAAGGAAATAAAAGCAAAATGTAAAAAGGGCCTCCTTTAGCACTCAAGTGCTAATAACCTAGTCAATGGACCAAACTCTACCAGGTTATATATGGTACATAACTATAGTAACCCCTCTTCATGTCTCTACTATCCAACCAGCACAAGTAATTACCTTTCATGTTTCTACCAACCCACCAGTGCAAGTAACTCCCTTGGCAGTAAGCCAATCAACACATAATTGGTCATTCCAACTTTACCTTCACCTCCCTCTTCTGAAATCACTTCCACCTTATCCCCTATATCCACTACCACCCCATTAATAACCAACACCACCCAATAGTACATGCCTACTAACTTAGTCATTTTGACTATAGTCCCATTACACACCATAACCACTATATCAACAATATAACCATATTCATCTTCCACCACACTTCCCATTACTTTCACTCTAGCTGTTCCCACTACATTGATATATTATTTTTATACCTTGGACACTAACCTTCCACAATTTCCCTTGATCCAACCACACATGCCTACCTCACTACCTGTGTCACTTTTGAATTCCACACCCATTGTAAGCACATCCACTCTACATATCTAAGTATCCTTGTCGTAACTCTCACATTAACCTAAACCCCCACCAAGGAGGTGGAAATAGATATGTCCACTGACACAACCATGTCTACTCAACCCACCAATAGGGAAAATACATCCATATCATCAGCCAAGGACTCAACAATAATTTCAGTGATAGATATGACACTTGTTATGGTAACTATCAGTGTATCAGCTTTAGTTTTAGACTCATAGGCAATAGTGTCCATTGGAATAACATAGGATTCACTAGTAGCTACTCTAAATTGGCTCGCATAATTGGCATCTAAAAAGAGGAAACAAATGATATCTCCCAACACTCTAGATTATGGTCTATTAGAAGCATCCAAATTACTAAAGAGAGGTCCCAAGACCATTTCTAGAATATCATATGATGAAACAGGGGAAAAGTATGTGGAGATAGTAGTTCCCCCACCTGATAAATATTTAGTGATGGGGGATTATCAACTAACCAAAGTACACCTTGGTCATCAAAAAAGAGAGGGACTAAAATATGATGTTCAAACAAGCATAAGTTCTCTCTTTGAAAAAATGGATAATGACAAGGTCACTAAGGATGAGTTTAAGAATAAGGTTGAGAAGTTGATGGATGCCTTAAGAATGGTTATAGACCCAATAAATCAAATTGAATCAACGCAACCAATTCAATCTCTCTCTCAGTTACCAGGTAAATAAATATTTGATGCAATGACAAATATTGGTATAATGGAAAGAGCTACAAAAGATTGGGATGAAGAATTAATCACCAAAGGAAATAGGGTGATAGGGTTAGCCATGGATTATTACAAGACACTAAAATATGACTTAACATCTCTAAAGGAATAAATTAGTAAATACAAGGAGGAAGTTGAAATGCTAAAGCTCTACTTTCTTAAGTTTTAGGCCATTAATCAAATAGAGAGTGGCACCCTCATGACAGAAAAGATAATAAAAAATCCTTTAGATCATGATGAGTTGGAGAGGGCAGTTAAATTTAGAATCAAAATACTTAGTGAATGTATTGATAAGGCCAAGAGCACAAGTGATAAGGCCATAGATGTGATGCATGACATTGAAGATTCAATTTACAAATTGTCATGCGATGCAGTGGATTACCAAGATAAAACTCTTCCTATTCAAGAGGTCCAAGATAAATTCAGAGAGGTAATTAAGAAATAATTAGCACAAGACATAATTTTCAATTTGAATTCCATCCATTCATTCATCAAGTACCATAATACACTTGATCATATGGGGAAGGATATCCAAGTCTATATAGCCTCTTCCAGATAACTATCTAAGGTAACTATAGAATGTGACATTAGTAATCTTTATATAGTTGGTCTTGACAAAGAGTTCCTACAAGATATATTCGCTAGTGTCGATGCTTATATCAAGAAGACACAAACAAAAAAAGATAAGAAATCCTCAAAAGTCACTGTTATGGATTGATTATTTAATTATTTATGAAAATGCATTATCTAAACAATAAATTTTGTAAGATACATTGTAAAATTGCAACTTGCAAAGTGCAATTTTCATTTTGATAGCTCTTAACTTTAAGTTGAAAAAGAGATACTTGTAATTTTTAATTATCATTTTGTCAGGTTTTAGTTGAAAAAGTGCAACTTATATTTTGAACTTTTATTTTCTGACAAGTTGAATGGCTTTAATTGTAAAAGCTCACATTTTAATTTTCACATCCCTTTTTGTAAAGTTGAATGACTTAAAAATTGTAAAAGTCTCAATTACAAATTGCAAGTTAAGTTTTATAAGCTTGGTTTTAAAATATCCAAATATTAAAAAGTATTCAATTTTTGACCAACTCATGAAGTTTATTTTGTCATCCCATTTCTTGGGAGAGATTTCTTCAATAGAACTTAAGGAGAGATGGTTCAAACGAAAGACTCCCACAAATTTTTCTTCTCCTTCAACACTTGGCAAAGTGCCCAGCCATTTTAGAGTCCTCTTCTTCCTTCTACTCCACCAAAGATGCCTTTTCAAGCTGGGAACAATGACATTTGTATGGAGATTCCCTAATTGCTTTCTCCAGAACTAAGTGTAAGGTTTTTTTACTTCTCTCTCAAGGGAGTGATTTTTTGTATAAATATGGGTGTCCTACGTAGCCCATGGATCTTTTTGTTGATATACATTTTTTTTTGCCTTTGAGGAATTTATCTACATGATGTAACCTGGAGAATACTAATAGACTAAATTTTTGCCTTCCTTATCTGGTATTATCTTTGTGTATATATGGATTTTATTACATTTGTGAATGATATAAGTCTTTTTGAGTCATATAAGATCATTTGTGGTATTTATTTTCCCCTTTTGAAATTTTGTTGATAAAAAATTTGAGAACTTTGTTCCTTGTTTTATAAATACCCAATATTACCTTTTATTTCATGCTCATGTAAGATTATGCTTAAAGAGATTTCACTATATTATTATTTAACTATGTTTAATCAAAGAAAATGTCAATTTCCACTAGAACCCTTTAATTCATTACCGTCTTTCAATTTTAAACTCCTTTTAAGCTCTTTTCCTCACAAGTTAAAACCCTAGTTAGAAGCAAATCACTAAGAAGTTATAGTTAGAATTAAAGTGGTCATATATTAGTTGCACTAAACTTAGTGAAAAGAAGTCAACCTTCTCCAAAGGTTCACCTAAGGTCCCACAACTTAGAGGTGATCCCATTGTGTCATTAGATTTCCCACATACTACAACTCTTACAACAAAAAATGGGTACAAAATCTAATTGATAACACATTTTCAATTCATGTTTTCAGATACAACACAATTCACAGGTATTTTTAGGAAGTTTCCACTCTGTTAATTTACACAATCATCATAAAATTAGTTTGATGGAGGTTTGCATATCTTTTTATTTATTTACTATTTTTAGCTCACTTTTAGTTCTATTAATTATGTATTTAACATATAGATCTATATATTTTTGTTGATCTAAATTAGTTTTCAATAGTTTATTTTTTCTTAGCATCTCATTGTTAAATCAAAAGGACCATTAAACATTCTAGTGAACCCTTATTTTTTTAAAATATTACTTGCTCCTTGCTTAAATTTTGTGTGGCCTAGGGTTTCAGTTGAATTTTTTATTTAAAAAAAATTGGAAACTCTTGATTTATTACACAAAAATATTTTTTTTTTCTTTTTCTTTTCCATTTATTTTCTATTTGTATATGTTTGTTTTGAGAAACTATGTTCTGGTAGTTTTAAAACTACTTAGTGATTGTCATTATAGGTTACACGGTGGTCTATTTTACTAACACCATGGTGTGAGGGGTAATTCCTCAATACTCACATCCATTTTACAATAATAAATATGGAATTTAATTTCCACATACCTCATGATATATTGAAAATATACAGTCCCTTGTTTATTTCAAATGAATCATCTTATAGTCATTTGATTTGTAGTGCACTTGAGAGGACCATAAGTCCCAAGGAATTTAGTGTCATTGTACCCCCATAAATAGGGTTAGTGGGCTTCAGGCATGGTTTTACCTCTATATTTAGTGCTCTAAAACATTGGCTGACATTAATCAACAAATAAGTAAGTATATTTGAGTGCCTACATAATCATTTAAACCCTTTCCTAGATCATCCTTATACCTTGATTTTATTTATATTATATTCATAGTCATTATATCTATTGATTCATATTGTATTATATTCCTCCAATACATATTACTAGACTATGTGGTATTCTTTTTTAATATATGTAGCATCCTTTGGTCTCTTTTGTAATGGCAACTAATGATGAACATGAAACTCTTATTGATCCACAAGAGCTTAATGGAGTAGATCAAAATAAAGTGCAATAATTATTTGAATTTTTTCAAGGTATTCAAAGTAACCCCCATAAACTCAATAATATCATTAACCTCCTTTTAGTATCAAAATTTGAGCATCAAGATAAATTAGCCACATCTTCAACACAAAATTTGCCTTCTCAGGTTGTTAAATCCCCTATTTCCATTATTGTTACTTTTACTATTGCATACATTAATATTTCTACACCTTTAGTTACATCTATAACATAATCTCTTAGTTTGGTAACATGACTTGGTTTCTAAAATGTATCCATGCATATGCATACTCATACTATTTATGCTCCTGCAATCACCTCAACAAATGCTAATATCAAGCATACAGTTTTTTCCATACAAAATAAGCTATCTCAAATTGAGAAATATATTTCTCATATTAGTCCCTTATTGGACTCATTTTCTTTTTAACATGACCCTTTGGCACCTAAAATTGCAACTTATATATTATCAGTTGGCTTTGTGGCTTCTAAGTTTCTTTTATATAAAGGTAAAAGTGATCCTGAACAATATTTGTATGCATTCCATACAACTTGTCTAGCATATGAAAATAATGATAGATTTTTTACAAACATCTTTCCAAGAAGTCTCAAATAATATGATCTTATATGGTTTTATTATATTCATCTTCAATCAGTAAAGGATTTGAATCCTTTGACAAATAAGTTTTTAACACACTTTGCTATCAAAATTGGTGAAATTTTTTTATATGTTCAAATTGCAAAGTTCAAACAAGGGTATAATAAAAAAAATAGTGAATTTGCTCTAAACTACAAGACTATGATATAAAAAATGACAACTCGAATGGATAATAATGAGCTCCAAGATATTTTCACTCAAATTCTATTATCTCCACTTCAAGATAAATTATGTTTGATAAGTTCAAATCTTTTGATGAACTCTGCCATACAGTCAAAGAGTGTGAAGCATAATTTCTTGATTTGAACAAGCTTAGGTATACTTCAAGTACTCCTATTTCAAATGTAAAATTTCAAATCAATCCAAATTATAAAATCAAACCCATTGAAAGCAAGAATGAAGCTAAGATTATAGTTATTTTTATTTCAAAACGAACACAAAAGTTTCAATTACAAGCTCCACCAAGGAGACAATTATCAAAGTTACCATCACCTCCTCATGTATTATTTCAAAATCTACTTGAATGATATCTCATCACTCTTCCTATACTAGTGGAATTAGACAGGTCTAGACCACAATCCAAAAATATTGAATGTAATGCATATTTTGACTACCATAGATGTATTGGGCTTTCTACAAAAATATGTTTCAAGCTTAAACACAAGATTAAAGATATTATTGATGACAAAATCATTGACATTTCCACACCTATTGAAGAGTCTAAGCCACAAGAACATGACAATTTAAATCTTTAAATGTACAAAGATCATTTTACAAATCATGAAGCAAATAATAAGGATAATTTTGAAGTAAATTATGCATATAATTTTCATCTTCCTCCTTATACATATGGGCATCCAATTGATAGCATCATTAGTATAGTAAAAAAACAAACAAGCATCAGGCCCTATGATTAAATTTGATAATACTAAAGTTTTTGATGATTTTTTGGATAGATTTCCACTTTTTATTCAATCATATGTTTACAAACTATGCATACATAATGTTATGATAGACAATATATCATGCAAAAATATATGCACCATGACACTCTTATACTCTCTTGGTTATACAAAGCAATATTTACATGATACTTGTAGATTTTTTAAAGCATTTGATGGTCATACAAAGGATACTCTTGGGCATAAAGTTTTGACTTTATAATTGGGACCTCTCATAGTGCCCACTTCATTCTTAGTTCTACCAAGCATAGGAGTATTTAATATGCTATTAGGATGCCCTTGGATACAAAATATTAGATAAATGCCTTATATATTGCATAAATGTCTCAAATATATTCATGTTAATCAAGTGGTCAAAATTTTATGAATCTAATATAAATATCCTTTGGAACCAATGATATATACTCCTCCTACAGAATAGATGCCTAGTGCATACATTGAGTAATATAGTAATTAAATATTCTATATAACTATTCAAGAGCATAATTTACATATTAAAAATCATATTATAGAATCATTTTCTCTATCTATTAGTGAAAATGAGCATATTAAATAATCAAACTCTACATCTATATGTGAGCATAATACAATTACACATGAGCATAATTAGGTAGTTTCAAAGAGAATGGTACATTCTCATAAGAAAAAAGTATCACCTAAAAATAAATCTTCATCTCCTAAGGCACCACATGTTATTTATATAACTTCACCATAAGTACAAGCAGCTACATCATCTCTTCTTTCATATGAGGATATAGGTTCACATGGGCATATGAGTAGTGATTCAAAGCGTTATATTATGAAAATATGATTCCTATTAGTATTTAGAAGCATCTAAATTTGGAACTTAATTTTCAATAGAAGGTAATCCTTCATACAAATCAATTGGGTATATATATACATCCTCTTGATGAGATCCATGGTTGGACATAACCTCTTAATTCCTCCCAACCTATTGCTTGAGTCGAATGTCTTGATTAGCCACTTGCATTTTATTATATACATAGATTCTTTAATTTTAATTCATTGATACTTATTCTATCCTTAATTAAAGCATTATTATATCCATTTCCTCTATTTTTACTTTGAGTGCTTACCCTTTTGAATTTTTAAACCAATTCAAACAATCTAAAATTGTTTTTTTACAATGCTTTCAATGCATATTCTCTATGGCATTCTACTTGCTTACTATTGCATAGGTATCATACTATGGATTTCATTTCATTTACATAATCACATAATCACTTTCCTATTAATTATCATGCATATTATTATTTTTATTCATCATTTTTGTTACAATACTATGACTTAAGTTACACATGCATTAGGAACATATTGTTTTCCCCTCTTCTTACCATATTATTCTTTAGTACCTTGTTGAGGATTTTTTTAATCCCTCCCTCTTCCTATACTTTTGAATCCTCATTTATTATCATATTTTCAAACCTCCTCTAGTTCAAATAGTTTAAAAAATAAAAACATATATGTCAAAAAATTTAAAAAAATCAAAATCATGACCTAAAAGCATTTTCAAGTGTTGCTAGCTTACTTTTTTACATATGTTATTCATTCTATTTTAGGTAGATAACATATTTCAATTTTCAATACACAATGCATTTTATGAGGTATGTGAATTTCATACAAGACATAGTATTTCATGGTTATTCAATGTCCTGCTTCTCGTATTACCCAATAACCTTGCTTAGTTGGAGGCATCTCTTCATTTTCTATGAACATTTCAATAAGTTATTTATTTCTACAATTTATCTACAATGTTCAGCTATATATCATATACATATTTTACTAAACACTCATACTTCACATTTTGTTAAATTAATATGTTATTTGCTAACTGTGACATTAATACATATGATCAAATAGACTAGTCTAACTTGATCTATGCTTCTCTTTACATTCTTACTTTACTGCATGATAAGATATAAATTATTTCCTTATTGGGTGTGGCCCTTGGCTTTGTGTGTGAAAAATATACATTTTCTTAATTTTATGTCATCATCATGCCATTTGTATGTGGTTTTTGGCCTTGTGTGTTTATACGACACTCACATGTCCCTTTTACATGGCATGTGGGCCTTGTCTGACATATTATGAAAATTATGACATTATATGACATTTCTTGTTTGTTAATTATTTGTTTCTATGGTTCCATGATTCTTATCATACATTAATTTTATTTATACTTTAATTTGGTACCATGATACAAATCATGAACATGTTGCCATCACAATGGGTTTGTCTTGATAAGTTTTGATAAGTGAAATCTTCATGAGCAAATTTTAGATTTATGACACTATACAATCAGAATATAGCATGATTCAAAAGAATTAGATTATGGGGGTATGTGACATGCATGTGCATTCATTCCTATGGTATATATTCACATATACATGATGCATATGCATTAGATGTGTAAAAATAGTTTCAAGTTACATGTTTCAAATGATTATAAAGTTACATTTATAAAGCTCAAAATGGCATTCAATATCAATAAATTATATATTTAAGGGGCATGATATTCATCAAGTTCATGTTTCTATATAGCAATTTCAAATTTATCAAGTTCAAAAGTTTTAAAGGTGTAAAGTTTCAAATAGAATCTAGATATGTATATAGTGGTGTGATTTCATCTCCATGTTATAAGTGGGCCATGTTTAGAATCTGCTAACTCTCAATGTCTATAGTTGCATTTTTCCTATTGTAGTGAGTCGCATTTGGTGGTTCCACCCCTTCAATTATTTTAAAAGGTACTCTACATAGTCAAATGAGAGTTGGAGCATAAAATCTTTCCAACTTAAGAGCTCTCAAAGGTTTTCAAATTGATACTTGATCACTCTCAATTTGCCACAGTTTCAACAGTTCATAAAATGCCTCAATAAAGGTGCAAGCACTTCTCTATTTTAAAGTTACAGGGCAATTAGATTGCATACTCTTTCAAGTTTATTCTTTCCTTGATCTCTTTTCAAAATTTAAAATTTCAGATTTTCAATCTTCAAATATGGACAATACCTACTTTCAGTGGCATTGTTGCAAGTTTTGCATTGAGGCATCTTGCACAATCAAGATTCACATAAAAAAAAAGTGTGTAGACACAATTAGGTTCACACCTCATTTACTTTAGTAATTTTACTTAATTTCATAATTAAAATAAAGTGGGCATAATTTTAGACACTTAAATTTAATAATTACTTGCTTGACAATGTTTAATCTCAACATCCTTACCCTACCTGGTCTATTAGTCATTCTAATAACTTTAATTATATATAGGAACATTCACTATCCAAAAAAATTATTACATCCACATAGAACATCATTCAAAAATACCTATTTTACTTACAAACTCTTATTATACTAGTTCCAATAGTCTTTGTCCTTCAGGGATATGACCGTACTAGGTCAGACATAGTCATGGTGTGGCTTTATTCCCCATACACCAATGATAAATTTTTAAATTCAATACATTTAAATTTACCCATCTCATGCTTTTAATAAGGTTTTTTAGCATAAATATTCAAAATATTCCTCTATATAAGCACAACAATGCCTCTACAAACACATCTAGAAATTACTTGAAAGTTCCATTGCACATTGAGCCAAAGAGAATTATTTCTTCCAATTCTAATTTTGAATCTCTCTAACAATCATAGGTTAGGTACACATATATTTTATTTTAGGTCAAGGGAACTCATTATCAAGAATTTCAATCAATTTATCTAGTTGCATCTATATAGTAAACTCAATATTCACATGCTCACTCTAAGAGGGAGAACTAAATAAGCTTAAGGCCTTTTTTAGCTATGTAGGCAGTGATCAGATTACATGAGGTTTTTTTAGGATAGGTTAGATATTCCCCTTGACCTATTTCCCCTTTGCAGTTGATCTCTATTGTGTTTATTTTGCAATATCTAGGGTTTGTAGTTTTAAAATTTTCACATAGAAAATTGGTACACATAATTAGATAGTAAACCCTAATAGACATGCACACACACTAATATCAGAAAATTAGTTGCACAATCAACCAGGACATGACCATAGTCAATAAATAAGGTCGTAGTGCATCTGTTTCCTCCTAGTGAGGCTTTATCCCATCACATTTAAAATTATTATTTTTAGATGCAACACGGTGCATAGGGATTTTTAGGTAGTTTCCAATCATAGTTAGTCTACACAATCAATATAAAATTAGTTTGTGGGAGGTTTGCATATTCATTTTCTTGTTTACTAGTTTTATCTCAATTTCAATTTTGTAAATTCTATATTTTACATTTGGTTCTATATATTTTTGTATATCTAAATCAATTTTCAATAGTTTATTTATTCTTAACATTTCATTGTTAAATCAAAAAGAACACTAAACACCTCCTATATTTACTAAGGTTACTCTAATAACCATAGTTGTTGTTCTTTCCACTCCTAGCCCTAGATAAACCTTCATTAATGGAGTCTCCAAGATCAAACTTAAATTTATTAACTTTAATTCAATTTATTTTATTTTATTTAGTTTAACAAGTTTTATGTGTTTTAAGTAGGTTGCATCCCCCCATCCTCCCTTTGTTGCCCCTCACCCCTGTTCCTCTCCCCTCCCACAAGATCTTTATTAGACCTCTAGGCCTCATACAAACAAAAGGGCCCTAAGGGCCAAAAAATCTATTGATGATCATTAATGTCATGCCCCATGGCCCCATAATCATGACTTCTTTAAATTAATTTAGTTTTAAATTACTAATTTATAATTATTTTTAACTTTGGTTTTTGAAGGGGGTCCCTAAATAATGACTTTGCATTCACCAGTCCCAAAGGACAAAATGACTTTAAAGTCCTAAAAGATTTTGGTATCCATTAGCAACCATCATGTGGCCTTAAAATTTAATCTAATACTTTATTTTCTCTTTGAAGTTTGAATATATTGATTTTAATATAGTTTTTAATTTTTTAATAAAGGGGTCCCTTAGGGACCACCCTTACCACATCGAATCCTATGTATCCCATACACATCCACCTCACCACAATGGATTTTACTTACCCAACTTACATAGCCTAACCATTTGAGTCCTCCTAAAGGGTATGTCTAGGTCCGTATCAATTTGTCATATCTCTCACCACTGATACTACACCATTGTGACCAATAACACTTAGGTACCACCTATACCATGGCCTCCATCATCTTCTAATACTTTCCACATGTGGCCATGGTTTTCCCTGCCACAACTATCACTCTTTAACTACCATGCACTAACCTACAGACCTAGTCATTTCCATTTAACCTATCCCTAGCCTTGGTTTTGGCCCTTAGGCCAAAACTAATTACCCTCATGTTATCGACACCACCAATGGAAACATTATTCATTAGTCACACCCATTTCCCCTACACCCCTCTTCTATGTCCTTAAGGTATCTATGTGGGATCAAAATATTTGGTTAGGCCTTGACCTATCCCTTCACCATCATTTACAATCTCTATAATTCTCTACTAACCCCTCAGTGTCATCAGTCATCACACCGATATCCATGAACAATCACATAAGTCTATCCATTATTCATTAGGACTTGGATCCCCCAAGTGATGGGTCAATTTCATATCGGTGTGGTAGTTAGAATTCTAGTGTCATGGTATGCTAATAGGTTCTCCAATATGGAGCAAAACTAGAGTGTCTTAGTTGGCATGTTGTGTGGCATGTTGGTAGTGCATAGAGGTACCAAAAGGTTTTGCAAGTGGTACACAATGTTTTAATGTGATGCACTTGGTGTAGATTTAAAAATAAATTACATTAAACATGAAGGTTATGTGTTATACCTCAAAACAATGTGCTTATGCATGAAGATATCATAAGTCTTTATGTGTGGTGAGAAATGGTGTAACTATGGGGAGCTCAAAGGCCTAAGTAAGAGTAACCAAAAATTCACATCTGCACTTGGATTATTAGGTTTTATTTTATTTTTTGATGTCAAAAACACACAAAAATAGACATGAAAATTAAAACCAAGAAACTTGAGAAGTGTACAACAACAAGGGAAAATGGGTAACTTATTTTAAAGAAGAATCATGTCACAACCTCAATTTATATTTCCTTAGAAAAAGAAAAATGTATTTGAATAAGAGGGAAGATTATATTATCATCTTGCTAGTACAAAACCCATATAAAACCATTATGAAGAGAGGTAGAGGTGTGGTATCAACCATCTTACCCTACAAGATCCACCCTTTCCCCTAGCTTGTTCTACGAGCTAATTTTATGTCCATGATTTCAACCCTTTAACTCTTCATATATTTAACATGGTGTTAGCCTTAATTGGTTAATATGACTTTGTCAAATTTAAGATATAAATCCACATAAAAACTAACAAGCTAAACTATCCTAAAATCCTCAAAATAACCCTAAAAAGAAGGTAAAATAGTAATGGCTAAAATCCAGATTCATCCTAATGAATATAAGTAAATACAAGCCATGAAGGCTTCACAAGATAATATAAAATAACCTTTTCACAATAATGATAGACTCATTTAACAAATCAATCTAAAACATAACATGAGATACTTCCATGCTATTATATTTACTTTGAATCTACCTCTTTAATAAGATTAATCCTCTTCTTAAGCTTTCTCCTCTTCTAATCAACTCTTAAAACACAATCTAAGGCAATGATTATTAATAATAAATTAATAAATAATAAACTCCAAAGACCTCTAAGAGGAACCCCCCCATAAGGAGATAGCTTCCTTTAGCTATAAAAAATCCCCTTAAATGCTTATCCAATCAAATGGAGATAATTTTCCCCTTGTCTCTTCAAGGTTCTCCTTAAAAGTCTTCCAAACCTTCAATTTCACCTTACAAATAACATGGGCAACATGCCTCTTTTTTAACCATATTAACTCGTCCAATCCCCTCATGAATTCTTTCATTATCTAAGGCCTATGAGAAGGTAATTTTACACTCCAAAATATTCAAAATCCTGAAAATATCCTACCCAACCCATATATAAATGTCATATGCTTAATGAGATATAATATTAAGCTAAGACTTACTTCTTGTACTATAATAAATGAGACCTTGAACCATATTAACTCCTCCAATCCCCTCATGAATTCTCTCATTATTAAAGGTCTATGAGAAGGTAATTTGACACTCCAAAACATTCAAAATCCCAAAAATATCCTATGCAACCCATCTATAAATGTCCTAGGCTTAATGAAATATAATATTAAGCTAAGACTTACTTCTTGTACTACAATAAATGAGACCTTATCCCCAAATATGAATTGTTTAAGTTTAAAATAATACATGAGTCACCCCATTCTTCCACATGACCATATTGAACCTCCTAAAGGCTTCAAGGGTAAGGATGAAAAGGATTGGAATAAGGGGACAAGTCATATCCCTAGGAAACTCACTAATTGGTCCACTAGGTCACATAGACTTACATTTTAAAGGTTAATTCAAATATTACATAAACATAAGTGAATTATGGTTAACACATGATTAAAATAGTTCTTATATCCATATCTTGGTTGTTTATGTCAATTGTGCACTCATTTCATACATCAAAACTTTCAATCTAATTGTAACCAAAAGCAAATACATAATAGAAAATCTCAAGCAATAGTAACAACTCACACAACATATATATGCATTTAATAATGATCTCAACAATGTTAAAATCCATCACATGAAATAGGAAACCATAATTTCTAATGGTCATACATATATATTTTCCATAGACATATACAAATGGTATCAATATGTTAGATAAAACTAATCAAAACATCCATAGTGTAAGTCAGCCATAAGCTAGTGAATAATAATAATAATGGCATCATGTGCCTCAAAATAAGTGGATAATAAGTCCATCAATGGTATGAGAGTATTAAATATAGGAATAAAAAATTATGGTAAATTTGGGCCACACATCCCCCTACCTGTTTTCAAATTTACTCTTAAAGTCATTGAAAAAGGTGGGGATACTAGACCCACAATGACACTACATCCTCCAAAGTAGTTGTTGTCTCATCATAGCATTCTCTAATTTTGTCTAGCTCACTACCCCAAATGACTAACACCTTATGCATTAAAATTTTAATAGGATTCAAATATAGTTGTTTGTAAACCTCCACCTACAAAGTCATCCAATCCAAAATATGGACATTGTTGGGTATACAACATCATAGAATGAAAGATGGAAAACATCATGGACACAAAATAGGATAGGTGGAAAGGATAAGAGATATTCCATTGGACTGATGGTCTATAAGACCTTAAATTTTCCCACAAAATAAGGTGTGAGTTAGAGTCTTTCTCATAACAAATTAGGCTATTATGTGTTTGCACTCTCAAGGAAACCATGTATCCAACTAAGAAGTGTCCATTTATCCTCTTCATATTAGCATAATTATTTTTATGATCTCGAACCTCCTAAAGTGTTTCCTAATAATAATAACTTTATGCTCCATATCTTGTCACATAACAAGGCTTATAGAAACTTTCTCCTTGATCTTGTCCTAGTTCAAAGGTATTTTGCATATTGTATCCTATAACACTTTATAAGATGCCATGTCAATCAAACTATGGTATTTGATGTTGTAAATGAACTCAACTAAGTATATATAGTCCTCCCAATAGGATTATTGATCTATAATGTGCATGTAAAGCATGTCCAATAAAACTTGATGTACCCCCTACATTTAACCATCTATCTTCAAATGATAAAAACTAAATTAAATTATGTTGAGTGTCCAATACCTCATAAAAAGTAGCCTAAAAACTAGAGGACATCTATAATCAACTACCTTTCTATATATCATTTTAATGTATTTGGTACATAAGATTGAATTTTATTCACCTTTAAAATTAAAAGAATGAATTTATGTAAAGACACTAACACACTATTGACATATGTTATTATTTTAATAAATCCATAGACTAAACAATAATGTCATAGCAAAAGAATATTAATGCTTTCATTAAAATTGAATTTATCAATGCCACTTTATTACTTTCACTCTATATAATTTTCTTTGTATAAATTTATATGTTTTCTTTTAAATAAATTTTTACACTTTTTTTAATTGAGTGTCACATCAACAAATATTATTATATGTACAAATATATTTGGATGGCCTTCAAAGTTAATGAATAGGGTATTAACACATTATTAAATATTTATTTAAAAATAATATATTAAAAAAACATAATATAAATGACGTGCAACTCCTTACAAAATAATTTGTTAATTTATGTGAACAAAGGATAAACAATCGGAACATAATGCATCATTGAAAATGTTTTTATTTAAAAAATGTTTAATTGATTAGGATGGATAGTTTTAGTTGATCAAGAGTTGAGTATTGTTTGTTGGAATAATTTAGTAGAGGCTTTCCTTTAGGTATTATGTTAGAAGTGTTTTTAATGGAGAAGTTCTTGCTGAATTTCATTTGATTTTTCATTGCATATTTGATACGAGGACATTTTTTTAGGTATTTAGTATTTTTGTTGGATATCTAACACATGTTTCAATGTATATATGATACTTGTTTAAAAATGATGTTTAAAATGAGCAAATCAAAAGAGTTAGCATATGACTGTGACTTGTTAGTTCCTTTACAATGGATCTCACAACTACTAAAATAAATAAATAAATAGGGGTTAACTTTATATAAATAGAAATATGCTATTCAAATCACTATTAAATATTCACTAATGCCAAACTGATTGTCTAACCACCCCTATTTAGTCCTTTGGAATTCTTTTGGCTCTCAAACATCACCTTCATTATAGTTGTATCATTTACCTAAGGATTATGTGGAATCTTGAAAAAAAAGAATTTCTCAAAATGAATATAAAATTAATTGTATTTTATTGTCTAACAGTTGTGAAAGATAAAATAAATTGAATAGTCATAAAGGCATAGCACCCACTCTAACAATTTTCCCAAATAGCCAAATTCAAGTACTTCCTAATATTGTAATCAAATCACAAAGATAGTCATAATGGTGTTGTATTTGATTGACTAGAGATTCAAGACTAATTGAAAAGCATCATCAACATAAAGGTCAATTTCAAATTTACCATGCTTTTTGATTTAAAAAACATTGACGCCCAACTTCATTACAAACATGTAAAATAATTTAAAATTAACATTTTTTAATAAAAACACATAATGTAGTTGGTAATTTTCAAATAATCTCTTTCAAGCATACCTATAGGTAAATTAATCAATGATCAAACTTACTTGTGAACAAGGAATTAATTTTCCAAGTGGAAACCAAGTGAAATCAAGAGATACTCACACATGAGAGGGTATGGATAATTTATTGGAAAAGGACATATGATAATGTAATGATTGGAGACCTCTTATAATTGTCATGAACCTTTTTCACCCATCATTTCATATCCACTTTCATATTATGATGAGAGAAGATTAGATTGTGTGTTTTATCATGTCAATGTATTGTGTGTCTTTATTCATGTCGACCTTTGGAAAATGTGGTATCATGAGGCTTTAAAGATAGGGGTAGGGGAGTTGCAGGCCATTTGTGACCCCACAAGCCATATGTCATTCTCATTGCTTATTATTATGCTCTTGCTTATTAGTCCCAAAGGGAGGGACTATAGCCTTCCTTTATCATTAACCTACCATTAATCTTGTTGTTTGGACCAATTAGATTGTATTACCTCTGCATGCTAAAAGAAATATGTGATATTTTGCATGAACAAGATGCATGTCTTTTAAGTAGACATATAAAGTAATATTATTTGTATTTTTTCATTGGTTTATTTTTTTGGATGTTATTTCAAACTTCACTTAACCCAAAGTAGTGGTGTAGACATTATTTAATGGTGTAATTATAATGACACTTTTAATATTATTAGTTACAGCCATCGGGGGTAGTAACAGACAGGTGCCATCATGCATGGTAGGGCAGTCAGCTACAGATATTATGATAATTCATAAATGGGTTCCTGTCTAGCATATAGCTTGGTAGCCATGGACAAATGTTTTAAGGAAGCTTGTTAGACTGCTCATAGCTATAATTTTTAATTGATATGCTTCATAATATTGGTTGGGATACATTACGAATGAAGGCAATAGCTTATGTGTTTACCAAGATTTTTTGGGTTTGGTACCTCTACACATGAAAAGATGTAGGGTAAATGACCATGCATGCTTTTTTTAATCATTTTCTTAAACAAGTTGTAGGGTTTCAAAAATTTCAATGTCAATAATTTTCTCCCTTTAAATAAATTTTTCAATTTTGAGTAATGCAGCCTTTTGAAAACCCTGTGTGAAATGCTTCGATAGAGATGATTTTTTTTTTAGGCATAATTAGGGAATACTTATATTTGAACTAAAAATGTATTAAACTTTTGGTCCTCTTTTTTCATTCAAGGTCATTTCATTTGTTGAGCATTGTGCATGACCAAAGAGATGGTCTCTTCAAAATGTTTTTTTATTACATTGAAATATGATCCTCCATACATGAAAATATGCTTCTCTATGCACGCAAATATGTATGATAAATGTCTCTTTACGATTTTATTTTTTCATCATCTACTTAAAAACTTGTCGGGTTTTAAAACTTTCAGCTCATTCTAGCAACCCAGCTAATTTCTTAATAAATCTTAATAATTTTCACTTTTCCAATGAATTTTTGATATTCTGGGTAATGTGGCCTTTTGTAAGATTTGTGTGAAATTATTCTAATAGAGATGAATATTTTGGAGGCATAGTTAGGGAATGCTTATATTTGAGCTGAAAATGTATCAAACTTATGGTCCTCTTTTTTCGTTAATTTGAATGCTAGCTTGCGTGCTTTTTGATGTATTTATTCTTTCAAATTTTGCTTAGAACTTATGAATTGTTTAAGATCCTATAATAGTTGGTTATGCTTTAGGATTTGTGAGCACTTATGAAGTCTTTCAGGGTTTATTCACTAATTTTAATAGTTTCTATTTAATTAGAAAGAGAAGAGGTTATATTATAGATTTGAGTGAATTTCAAGGTTTAATATGGCATATGTTAAATAGTTTGAGGGTAGGTCTTTAATTGGTAATATATTTATCATGTTATTTATGGACCAAAGGATTTTCAACTCATTGCATAAAACTATAACAAAATTACCTTTCAATTTTAATGCAAACATCTTTCACCCGAGCTCTGTTAGATAGTTACAAGCATACCTCAATTATAAACAATTATAGAGGGTTTTTCCATACCATGTAATGGGATATGACACTGGCTGAATAGACATTACAAGCCTTTAGGAGATACTATAGGATTATGTATGAGATTGGTAACTAAGTGCCCAACTCCAATTCCACTAGATGTGCCTAATCATATACATATTAACCAAGCTTGACTTCTCTCTTACCAACCACTTTGAAGGTATATTGAATGCTTACCATCTGCCTATGGGATCTAGATTAGGGATCATAAAAGTGTTAGGTATGCATATCTACTTCTTTATAAATAGGAATGAGTTTCTCACTGCAAGGGTTTTTATGGTTTCAAGTTTCAACCACTGACACACTAATGTTTTTGTGGCCCATTTAACAATTTTTTGGTGGGTTGATATAAAAGAAAATTTCTAGCATTACAGTCCACCCATAATTTTTATCATGATTTTTTTTAATTTAGATTGATGATGACCCTATTGATTCTAGAAACCTGTAATAAATCTTTAAAAAACATAAAATAAATGTTAGTGATAACATGTCATTATGCACCAAATTACATTGAACATAAACATTAAAGTTAATGATTAGATTCATGATTTATTATTATTATAACTATTGTGGTGCAGAATTACCCACATTTTTATAATAGTTTGGGAGTTTAAAATAATTAAAATTTGATGCCTAGAAAAACAAGCTAGCCTAATTGAATGGTATGTATTGTGCATTTCAAATTTGTGAAATACGTTTTGTGCATTTCAAATTTGTGAAAATGGGTCTAGTTAGCTTCAAGATTTAGTTTTTTTAATATACCCAATGGACATGTAACAGTTTCTCCATTACATTTTTCCAATTGATTTTAGATTTATGTCATAAAAGTTAGTTTGATTATCATTTGTACACTATTATTTAATTAATAGTTTATTCCAAATTTTTATTTATTTTAAATACAAAATGGATGTGTAATTATTATCATAATTTTTTACCCTAGATATTATTGTGACATAAATCTATTTGATATTTTCCTTCTCAAAATTTGAAGAATGCATAATGTGCTTGCCTTGTTCTATGATTGTTTTAATTTCTCCAACAATAATGTGATCATATCTACCTATCGTGGATTTTTCAGCATCTACAGTCAAAAGGGGTATGGATGCTTCCCAAAATCTACAAATTCACGCCAATCAAACTCTCTTCCCCATAGGGACTTGGCATGTTATGCCCTTGTTTTAGTGGAGATGGTGGTCCCCTCAAAACTATTTTTTGGGCCCCTCAATGACAAGTCTCTACATTCCATTTTTAATTCATCTTCTCTAAACACCATGCATCTCATCAAATATTTTTTTTTGTGAGAAGATGATCTATGTTGTAGATAGAGATTGGACAACGAAAGCCCTAAAGCAAACTTTTAAGAAGAAAATGGAACTAAAAGTCCTAGATATAAATATGAGAGACTTCATCCTACTTAAATAGAAAGAAAGAAAATCAAAAATATAAAACATTAGGGCATGTATGTTTTGTTGTGACAAAATGTAATAGATTTTTTTTAAATGTTGGAGGTAGAAGATTTGGTTAAAAAACTAATAAATTGTGTATGTTTTGTTGTGATGATGTAATAAGAGAACTAAATAAATATGTGAAAGAAAAAAGGAAAAATAAATTCATTAATACACAATAGTAACACTCAACAATTTGGATCAATAATCAATTCATAAAAAATACACTGAACACAAATAAAAGAACAGAGTAAATAAATGAAAACATTCTATTTTTAGGTGTGTAGAGGTGGTCAACAATTTATTTTTTACTTTTTGTAACATTCTCACTAGGATTTAATTAGAATAACATGATAACAAAAAATTATTTAATCAACGTATTCTTTTATTAGATTTCATCACAAAAATTTAATTAGTGATCCAAGTATAACACACTAAGCATGTTACTATAAAATAAATGTGTAACATCTACCTGTTACTGATCACGAACATTACATGAAATAAAACATAACTCAATATATAAAGTAATTATAGATTTTCTATCCATGGTTGGTATAAAAATATAGCCATTTATGTCAATGTACAATGAGTAAATAATTACATTTCATCAAAAATAATGTCTCAATAATAATAAATACAATACAAGATACAAGTCTCGACAAAGCATGATTTCCCCAAACTCTAGTATCTATGGTAATCTCAATCGTAATCTCCAAATAAGTATTGTTATAGGGAGGGAGAGCATTATCTAAATGTTTTTCCACTCTAACCATAGACCATCGATCCCTTGCACAATATCCCAATTAGGGAATGATCCTCCCTTCACAGATGGGTACATAGTGACTGTGTGAGAATCCAGAGAGACAAACTAGTACCCATGTGTTATAATATTTCTAAAAATATGATGTGTACCATAAATAAATACATTCTAACATGATATCACACAAATATGTAAATCATATATATATAATGACAATTTTTAACTAAACATTACTTTGGCTAGAGTTTTTAAATAGTTATTGATCTTTAAGATTATTCAAATTCATACACACCACTTGATCAAATTACCTTCATCTGACATTGGTGATGCTAGTAATCTAGTAAAGTACATCTCACTATATAGTTAGTACCAACAATGTGAGATTTGGTTAATATAAATATAACCAACAAATTCATACATATTAGTTCCTACTAGCAAGCATAAAACATGTTAAACACAAGAATAATCAAAATGCATACATTTAATCCGTCAAATGTATGAATGAATCTCCACTATATTATTTATCACATAAATAATAAGCAAAATAACTATAGATTATACCAACTAGGTATAATATATATTTAGGCTGCATATTACTAATTTTTATAAGTAGATTTAAATATAGTATATTCTATGATGAATAATAATATCATAGTCCATTATTCATATGTATAACTACTTAATTACAAACAACTAGTCATAATAATTTCAAAGACTTAAATAAATCATAAACCAAGTTATTTCTCACATGAATATAATCTTTCATTTATACGTCTTGTAATGTTTTTAAGAGACTATATTCATATAGTTATAGTTTCTTGTCCCTTGAGATCCTATGACTTATTTTTAATAGTCAATAAAACTATAGATATAAACTAACGTCTTTTGTTATCTTTATATATAAAGGCATTAAGCCATATATTAAATTTCTCAATATCATAAAGATAACTAGCTAATGTTCTCAAACATTATAAATACATGATGATTAGTCTATATACTACAGTAACCAGATACTATTCATATAAATTTATATTTTTAAAAAATATTAATAATCATGAATATAATAACATGACATAAACACCCCGTAATATTATACACTAAATCTACATATAATATCCATAATGCAATCACACAAGATTAATTTCACATAAACATTAAACTAAGTTAACACACAACTAACATGCATAATCAATTATCTAAATATAGATAACATCAAAAATGTACTAATCTTAACCATTAAAACAATGCATATAATATGTACTATCTAATGTGGTGTGTGCATGGGTTCTAGTTATTCCTCTATCATCCCCCAACACCTCTATATACATCATCCTCTCTAATTATGCTCTCCCTCTATTATGCTCTGAGGGATGAATCTCTCCTGCATCAAACTCACGATAAGAATGTAGTTAATTCATAACATCATGATATATATCATAAAATATTGTTATAACAATAAATCAACATGATCATAATCTAAATAATATACAATATAGATAAACTCATAGTAATTAAATTATGTAATCAAACTAACATACAATTATCCCATAATAGTATATGACTTACACCTTAGTTAAATAATAATAAATTAATTTACCAACCGTATTAATCCACTAATAATCAAATAAATTTGCTTAGTGAGAAATCAGGATGTAACATCCTTCCCCCCTAAAGTTGGGCATCATCTCAATGACACTTATTCAAACATTAGTTATGAATTAAAAATATTATTTAGAAGAAAAATAACATAGTATGAAACATAAAATCAAGCAAACAAATGTGGAAATCACAGGTAAAGCTCATCATAGTCCTCCCAAGTAGCACTATCTTTAGAGTATTCATACCATAAGACCTTGCACTATGACACTTCTCTATTACGCAAATGAAATGTATGAGTTTTAATTAATTTGATTGGTTCTACCATGACCACCCTAAGATTTAGAACCTGTAAGGCATTCTAATCCAACACATGTGAAGGATTAATTATATACTTTTTAAGATAAGATACATAGAAGATATAATGTAATAGAGTTAGGGTTGGTTGTAATGCAAGTCTATACACTACAGGATTGACTAATTATAAAACCTCAAAGGGTCCCAATATCTCGGTGAAAGTTTTGTCGACTTATCAAATTTAATCAAGCTCTTCTATAACTTAACCTGCAAGAATACTTTATCATCTATTGAAAATTGCTTAGTTGTTCTCTTTAGATCAACATAAATTTTATGCCTATCATTGGCCTCAACCAATCTTTGCTTGATTGATCTAAATTGATCTCACATTTTTGAAATCATTTAAGGTCCAAAGAATAATCTATCTTCCATCTTGTCCCAACTAATTGGTGTCATGCACTTTTTTATATACAACACTTTAAATGGTGTCATCTTCAAACCTGATTGGTATGAGTTATTGTAAGTAAATAATGAAATATATTCTTCCACTTATATTTCTGATCCATGCAATACATATGAAGGATATCCTCTAATACCTGATTAACTCACTTAATTTGACCATCGTTTGTGGATGATATGCAGTGCTAAAGTTTAGTTGTGTACCCACAGCTGAATTTAGATTTAACCAAAACTTAGAAGTCATCTTTGGATCACAATTCGAAATGATATTTTCCAAAAATCTATGAAAATGGTACATTTATTTCAAAAATCTCTTTGTAAGAATAGGTACATCATCTACCAAATTTCTTGGTATAAAATGAGCTACCTTGGTTAGTTTATCCACTATAACCAAGATCATGTCATGCATATTTCATGATAATGGTAATCCTTGGACAAAGCCTATATTGATCACTTACCATTTCCATTGTGGTATTTAATGTGGATATAATAATCCAACTGAATGTACATGTTTATATTTCACTCATTGACATTCTAGATAACTTGACATAAATTCTGATGTATCTTTCTTGATCAACTTTCAAAAATAAAGTGGTCTAAGCTCTACCATAAGCTTGGTTACTCCTAGATGTCCTGAATATGGGGCATTATGTAACTCATTTAGCATTGTGATCCTCAAATTCATCCTATCTGGTACATCCTTCCATTGTATCTCAAAATACCATCATTATCTAGTATGTAGCCTTTATACCTAGAATTTTGAGCATTCTTAGATAATGTTTTCTTGGCCTAATTGTAGAATTCATCTCCTAGTGAGAATTTGATCATTTGATCCTTGATAGTAGCCACTATTACTATGTACTTCCTACAACTTAGGGCATCAGTTAATCTATTTTCCTTGCCTTTGATATATTTGATATCAAAATAATAATCAGACAAGAACTCTAGCCAGCGCCTCTGACAAGCATTCTAATTCGGTTGGGTGAAGATGTTTTTGAGTCTCAAGTTGTCAGTCTTGAACTCAAATAATTTTCCTAATAAATAATGCCTCCAAACTTGTAAATCATGCATAATTACTACAAGTTATAGGGTATAAGTGGCATAGTTCACCTCATAAGGCTTCAACTTCCTTGATTCATAGGATATCACTACACCATCCTGCATAAAGAATCTTCCTAGTCCATTTCTTGATACATCTATGATCATTGAAAATTGACCATTAGGTTCAGGAACTCTTAGCACTGGTTTTGAAGTAAGCCTTCTTTTTAATTCTTAAAAATCTACTTCACACTTATTTGATTAGATAAAACTTGGGTTCTTCCATTGTAGAGAGGTAATCGAATTAGCTACCTTAAAAAAATCTGGAACAAACTTCATGTAATAGCCCGTTAATCCCATGAAGCTTGTTACCTTGTGCACATTTTTTGGTATTGAACACTTCATAATGGCTCTTATCTTTTTCATATCTACTAAAATATCATCTTTAGAGATAATATGTCTCAAATATTATACTCTCTTTGAGAAAAATGCACATTTGAACAATGTGCCATACAACTTATATTTTCACAACCGTTGCATAACCAGTTCCAGATGTTGAAGATGTTCTTAGTTCTTAGAGTATTTAAGAATGTCATCAATAAAGAAAAAAAAATGATATAGGTCATAAGAGGCATAGTTCACCTCGTAAGGCTTTAACTTCCTTGATTCATAGGATATCACTGTACCATCTTGCATAAAGAATCTTCCTAGTCCATCTCTCAATGCATCTGTGATCACTAAAAATTGAACATTAGGGTCAGGAACTCTTAGCACTGGTGTTAAAGTAAGCCTTATTTTTAATTCTTAAAAATATACTTCATACTTATTTGATCAGATAAAACTTGGGTTATTCTATTGTAGAGAGGTAATCAGATTAGCTACCTTAAAAAAATCTGGAACAAACTTCATGTAATAGCCCGTTAATCCCATTAAGCTTCTTACCTTGTGCACATTTTTTGGTGTTGAACACTTCATAATGTCTCTTATCTTTTCTATATCTACTAAAATATCATCTATAGAGATAATATGTCTCAGATATTATACTCTCTTTGAGAAAAATACACATTTGGACAATGTGCCATACAACTTGTGTTTTCACAACTATTGCAGAACCAGTTCCAGATGTTGAAGATGATCTTCTTCATTCTTAGAGTATATAATAATTTCATCAAGAATGATCAAAACAAAATGATCTAAATAATCTCTGAACACACTATTCATGATATTCATAAACATTATCAGAGCACTTTTTAACCCAAATGGTAACACTATGAACTCATAGTGCCCATATCAAGTTTTAAACATTGTCTTTGGAATATACTCATCCCTTATCTTCAACTGATGTTGTATTGTTCTAAGATCAATCTTAGAAAAGATCATTGCCCCTCGTATTTGATCAAAAAGGTCATCTATATGAGGTAGCAGATACCTATTTTTAATAGTTGCCTTATTCAACATTCTATAATCTATGCAAATCCAAAGAGTACCATCCTTCTTCTTGACTAATACAATTGGTACATGCCATGGTGACACACTTGGCCTAATAAATTGATGCAAGAGCATCAAGCTATGAAACACTAGTTTTTGAGTTTTGTTAATTTGGAGACCCAAAATTGGTCAAAGCAAGTGTCAAAGTGTGTTAGAGACCTTATTAGGTCCATTTAGGTCCTTGGAGCCTGGGAGTCATGAAATTGTGTTATGTGGTCTTTAGGATTTTTTCCTCCAAAACAAGAATTCAAATATTCAAATATTGTAAAAGAGATTAAGAAGGTCATTTTGTATGTTTTGGAGTGTTTAGGTGAAAAAGTTGGGTTAGGAGGCTCATGTGAGTCATAAGAAAGGTATTTTATGTGTAATGTCAAAAAAATTATATTAGTAGTCATATTCTACTCTTGACATGTAAGTCTCACATTGAAGATTGGTGTGTGAGGTAGTTATGGTAACCAATTTTTATGACCAATGTAGAAGTTGGTGGATATAGAGTATGATATGTAGGGAATAGAAGTTAGGTGGTAATAGGAGAGGATAGGGATCTCAAATAGTGAAGAGAAGAGAAAATATGAGAATATAAATGAAAATCAAGCTCCTCAAGAAGGATAACAAATCCTCGATAGAACTATGTTGGAATAAGAGAATAATGTTTTTGACTATAGTAATGGAATTTTGATATATGTTTTATCTTCTCAAAAGACATAATAGAATCAATTTCTTGTTGTTTTTAACAATCCTTGAGGTCATGATTCTATTCATTACAGTATGTAATTGTAGGTTCAAATAGACTAAGCAATACAGTCAAGAAAGTTTGGTTGAAGGTAAGTGATCTAAGTTGAGTTATGTTTCCTATTTTTGTATTTTTTTTTGAGTGATTATAGAAACCTATACTCCCTCTATTTTTTTTTTAAAGATTTCAAGGTCTTGAAAATTGATTAATTATGTTCTCTCTCAAAGACTCTGTCACACAATGACATACCAAGTTTGTAAAGTCTAGAAGGTTATAGAAAGTGCTTTGTGTTAAATGACTTTTATTACAATGATGAAGCTTTACAGATCAAGGAGTATAAATTGAAATGAATATTAAACCATTAAAGGTATTGTAAATGAATTACATGAATCAAACTGACAATAATCTGTATACTAGATAATCAAACCCTCCACCTATAAATGGAAACTTCTATTTTGGGTGAAACCCTTGTCTGGGATTAAGAAATAATCTCATAGTTTGAATGAGGAAATGGTTTTTAGTATTTTTTTTAATTATCATACAAAAAATAATGATCAAATTCTATAAATTATGGAAAGAGAGTTAAGATTTAATTTCTAATATGTTGACAGTATATTTTGTTTTTAGTGCACAGTCTTGGTATTATTACAAAATTATGATTATATTCCTGCCTTTAGTAAGTATGCCATTAATTTTTGATATGGAAAAGATTTTACTTGATCCAAATAAGTTAAGATCCTATTTAACATGTTAAATAAACCTTGAATATGGGGAAATACACCTCATTGTTGTCACAGTCCTCAAGGTCATATGCTCTGCCCAATTAAGAGATAAACAAAGAGTAAGAGACTTTTGGAGGTGAATAGTTTTATTTATGAGGATTTATATATTTTAAAATGTTTAAGGAAATTTTGAATGAACTTTAGGAGATATAAAACATTTTAGAAAAGATACATAGACCTCTGCCCTGTATGCACATGACTAACCCTATTTGCACAGTCAATACCTAAATAGCAGTGTGTATGAACTAAGAAAGGTATATGAAGATTGTGGATGGTAAATATAGTTTGGAAGAGAGTTTAATATGATCCTTAAAAATTTATAAAGGAAGGAATAAATCATCAAGAAAAGGGAAAACACAGTCCAAACCCCCAGCACAATCAAAAAAGGCATGCACTATCTGTTGAGTACTTGGATTTTTAGGAAAAAAATAGAAGAATGAAGGACTATAGTTAATTGGATAATTTATAAGAGACAATAAAACCTTTATGAAAGTTATTTGGGGTTTTAAAACCCAATATAACTCTAGGTATGGATTTTACAAGCTTCTCGGCCTATGTAGAAGGGATGAAACCCTAAAACTAGGGTTTGTGCTATATACAGAGATTCCACCATTAGAAAAAACCAAAAATTTGTAATATTACGTAGTTTGGAGTGAAAAATAATATGGAAGAGGTTTGGGGTTGATATAGTATGGATTAGTATGGATTTGGGCACATAGGTATTGGCTTAGGCCTAAAAGAGTGTGTTTTCTTGATGGAAGTGGTAATTAAGAAAATAAAAAAGACTTGAAACTTTAAAAATACTTTGGAGGGGATATGGGAAGTCTAAAAATGTGTATATACCATGAAAAAAGTGACTTGATTGATCAAACTAAGAGAAAAGCATAGAAAATGGCTACTAACCTTGAGAAGGCAAGGTAAGAGTTGTGCATAAAATTAAAGGGTAAGACTAGAACCAGTGGTTATATGAGGTTAAGATATATGTAATAGGATTATGTAAGTCCATTTAAGAATTATTATTAAATTCTTTTAACCTAAAGTGTGAATTAGTCCTTGGAACCTAAAAGGATGGTGTCTAGTCAAAACTTATGAAGAGACTACAAGCTAGTAGGTCAAGAAACTAATGTAAGGAGGTAGAGATTGATTGAAAATAATATTAAGTAAGTATAACACATCAAAAATGTGTATCTTATAGTCAATAAATAGTTACATGTGTCAAATTACTAGTAATCCCAAGAACCAAAGAGCAATTTTGAACTAGTAATAGAATCTTGAAGACCCTATCAAGAAACATTATGACTAGTTAAGTTTGCAAGCAAGAAGAATGATGTTGTGGATGACTTCTACCTAATACCTTTGCATCATAAACCATTTTGAAAATAATGTTTAAGTAGTTTTATTTTTTATTTATTTGAATTGAAATGTGATTTACTAAAAACTTTAAATAACAGGGTTTATGATGTTACATGTGGATTGGAAGACATTTGTACATTGATCTAATCCAATGATAGTGAGAACTCCTTTTTAGCTGGGAAGGCTAACCTGCACACATGTGAAAACTTGACAAAATTAGATTAATATAGAGATGGGTGGATTTCCTTATCAAAGATCAATTTTAAGAAGTGTCACATTTCCTTAGATGGATGTCAGTCCATTATTTATGCAATTAAGTGAAATAAAACATAAGAAATTACAAAATGGATAAATGATACAATAATTATGCTAATCTTGATTTCCCTCCTTAATTAATTTAGTAATGTAAATAAAATATTCTTCCCAATAAGTACATCATCTAGAATAATGGATAATGATTCTTCATAAGATTCATGGGAGGGTTCACATATAATGACATAGAGGGATAACTCAAATGCTATGTCATTTTGATCCAAAAATAAAGGTTGAGGGATAATGGGGAGATGAAGGATGTTGGTTACATTTTGGGATACACTAGGTAAGGTCATCTATAGGGAGAAAGCCATGTTTAAACAATAGTGATCAATAAAGGAATTGAAAACAAAAGCTTAAAATAAGGTTTTGACTCCTATATATTAAACACAATAAATCAATGTCGATTCAGACAGGAATGGTGCCGATTAGCAAAATCGGTGTTGATTCACAGTGAATTGGTGTCAATTCTCTATGTTTAAATTTAATAAATAGAGAACATAAAATAGGGAAGATTTGATAAAAGAATTAGATTTATAGATAACAGAGTCTAGTAATAATGCTTAATAGATTTAATGGATATCTAAACAATTGATAATTAAAAGATAATGATGAAATTGAAATGCAAGGTAGTAGTTCCAGTTGTGCAGAGGATGTGACCAAATGAGCTAAAAATCTAATAGAGTGTTGATACAAATTTTGCCAAAGTCACAAGGAAAATAAACAATAATTATAGGCTCTCAATGTTTTCATTCCATCCTAAATGCAAACGTAGGATACATATTTATGGATTGACATCAATCCATCAAATCAGCACTGATTATGATAGAATCGTCACCAATTCTCCCAAAATGGAGCCTTTATTGTAATCATGGATGATAATAGGTTGGGAATAGGTGGAATTCATTTGTAACGATTCCACATAGGATGAATTGGTTATACAGGTAGATTTTAGGTTATAATTGGGTTTAGGAGGTTAGGAACGGTAAAGGGATAAGAGTAAAAGGATATTTAGTGGGTGGGTAAATGATAAATTATTTAAACTTTAAGATAGGGCTTATTTAGGGATTTAAATATAATAGGACCTATGACACCTAAATAATCATTCCTAAGCGTACAAAATTATAGTGTCTAAATTTGTGGAGTGATATAGAATGCATGTTATGAGACAAAAATTATGAAGGGTCCACTACCCTAGGTTTTATGTGAGGAGGTATCCCCCATCAAACTAGGAGCTGACAGAGGATAAGGAGTGAGTGATGGGTTTTAAAAATGGATGTGATGGATAAATAATAGATAAACTCTAATAAACACAGATGCATAACATGAAGCGTATGTTTTGCACTAGCAGGGTGAAAGATAGTACAAACAGAGATACCCCAAGGTAAATCAGGAACCATATGCCACAACTATGAATAAGCAAGATTGATGAAGAGTGAACAAGAGAATAATGATATGATTGGTTGACTGAAGCATACGATGTGATAAATGGTGTGCATGTTACCTATAGATAATTTATCTTAAGGTAAAATAGACTCTCAAGACCCACTGAGGGGAGATAGCCAAAAGAGTACACGCCTTACATAGGTTTTGGGACCATCAAGGGGTCAAAATTCACAAACCTAAAATAATATGGGTTGAATAATAGGGTAATGTGGCAAAGAACTAGGAACAACTAAGGATCAAGATTAGATGTATGTGACAGTAGCAGTAGTGTAAAGAAGGGTTCAATCGTCATCAATTTAAAATGAATCAATGACGATCAAGCTAAATGATAATGATCTAAAATAGATCGATGTCAATTTGAACTTGAGTATAAAAGCATGTCCAATGTAAAAAGGTCTCATTTGTAATCTAATAGACCCCAAATGACACCTTAGAGCTCAAATAAAAAAAGTGCTACAAGATGAAATGGTGGCTAGTGGCAGTGGTTCACGATGATGATGATGCTCCCAAGATGAGGTAGGTCATGTATTTTATTAATTTTTTGAGTTTTTTAAAGATTTTTATGGGTTTTTAGGAGCTAAAACTAGGATAAGTTATAGAGGAATGATGTTTCAGAATTAAACTGATTCTCTAATGAATTGGTGATAATTCATAGGGAATCGATGGCATTTCATTGAAACAACACTGATCCAAGAAAATGGTACCAATCTGTAAGGAATCAACACTGATTCTCTCCTAGTGGGAAGGGCTTAAGGCGAATATAGGTTGCTAAGCTAAGTTAAGGTTTTTAGAAAAAAATTAAGCTTATAGGGGACTAATGACAGGGATGGGGGTTGTTATGATTATGAGATCGAGTACCACCATTGTTGGAGGATCTATGATTGTGACTTAGCAATGATAATTGGGCCCATTTGGAAGCCATAAGGTTGGGATGGATGCATGCATCTCCATTAAGACACTAGACTAGTGGTGGTATTGATAGAGTGATGGGATGTCATGATCAAGACTTTTTGACTACCTTCCAGTGAGATGACCATCACCAAGGAGGACATTTATAAGATTCTACAACTTTTGATGTAGGGAGTACCGATAGTTCCTCTGGATGAGTAGGGTCAAGATGCAGCCCTGATATGCCTCTATGGTGATGATGTGGTTGAGATCATATTTGTTATTGGGGGTTTCACTTTTAGGCCACTATACCTTGTAAACATAATAGGGAGAGGCATATTGACAATGATGATGTTGGAAATATCTTGCTACGTACTTCTCGACTTAGGAGGTGGGAAATATCCATGGGGCCTAATTAGAGTAGATCTATATATGGTGAAGCATCGTATTATTTTTGCTTGGGTGCCCATACTACTGGCATATATATAGGGATCTCTAGGGATGGAGGATCTAGAGGAGATATGGATTAGATGTTATAGTGATACTATAGTGTTGGGTGTATGAGCACATTTAGGTAGTATGGCCCATAGGTACCCTATGGATATGATGGTACAAGATTGACTACAGCATGGCCTTCATATGGTGGAAGGCTGATTTAGTGTATGGATTTATAGACAACATTTTTAGAGATGTGGATTATTATAGGGGAGTGCTTAAGGTATTGAGGGCTACATATATCATCTTAAGGCCCTATTTATGATTTCTTGAGTGGTTGGGGATGGAGGTAGAGTTAGCAAGGATCTGGAAGGAGCGATGGGTGACAGGGAGGAATAGAGATTAGTGGGAGTATCTTCATTTTGGTTGAGTGTAGTGATAGTTTGGTCTGATGTAGGACATCCCATTGTACCTTCACATATACAGGAGGGATGAGACAGAGTAGGAACTACTAGGACCGATGACAAGAGACATCCTAGTGGAGGATAATTAGGTGCTAACAAGGGAGGACATGGAGGATGTAGGATGCAATACAATTTGGTGGGTAGATTAGTGGGAGGTACAGTAGGGTAGGATGGTTTAGTGATGCTAGGGGGAGAGGATGAGGAGATGGAGGATGCAAAGGAGGACTAGGATTATGTTTCTAAGGAGATATGGAAGGATATAGGAAATGAGATGGGGGATGAGGCATCTATGGGAGATGTTGAAGGAGATGAGGAGGAGGTTGATGAGGAAAAGTTATATGTTTTTGAGCATATTAAAGAGAGAGACATATTGTGGGAGTGGTGTGTTTGCTTAGATGCTCATTTGATGGCATCATAGGAGTCTCTAACTATAACACAGGTGGAGTGAGATATAGTGAAGGTTTAGAGAGATATATTATAGGTGGTATTAGATTCCCTACAGTTGATTCATGACATGGTGGTGGAGGAGTGTGACAGATACAGAGCAAAGATGAAACACTGAGGAGGTAGGTGGAAGAGAAGGAGCCATCGGTACAGGTGATTAGGGAGATGGTGGGGCTAAGCACAAGGTCAAAAGGGATAGTGAGCATAAATCATTACAAGGAGATAATGGTGGAGTTGAGATATTATGAGTGTATTATCTTATATGATTTATCACAACTCCCCACTATACGACTTATAGAGCTAGATAGCGTAGATCCTCTAGGTGTACTTTTATAGATTCTATCAGCATGGGTAGTGTTACATAGAAGAGGGATAGGGATGGAGATGGGGGTGGAGATGGGGATGGAGATGGGACTAGAGCTCAGTCGAGCATTTGCCTGAGTAAGGTAGATTTCAATCTATACATTTATGTGTGTGTGTGTCTATATATATATATATATATATATATATATAGATATATATATTTGTACTAGCTAGAAAGCCATCAACATGTATACAGACACTTTGATGTACATTGATTTTTGATATATATATTGCATGATTATGGATTATATGATTTGATGGATTATGTTTATGGATGTATTATGCTGCTTATGGATTATTACATTATTTAAGAATTATGTGATGTTATGGATTATGGATTTATGTCATTATTGAGCTATGATTTATGGATGGATTATAGATGGATTATGTGATTTAGGGATTTGTTATGGATTATGTGATTTAATGGATTTTGTATGCTTATGGATATGGATGGATGTGATTAGATTATGGGTTTTTATATGTGATGATTTAATTGTTATGGATTAGATTGAGATGTTTTAATTAGATTATGAAATGGTATATGGATTTTGTTGTGTATTATAAATGGGTCATGGATTATGGATGTGATATTTTTAAAGTAATTATGATTAACATGAATATTATTATTCTTTTGTTTATGGATTTATGTGATTAGGGATTTTTGGATGGTGATATTATTTAATTATGGATTTTAGATAATGTGTTGATTTATGGTTTTAAAATTTATGATCTGGATTATGGATTATGGATCATGATTAATGATTGTGGATTATGATTAATTATTATGGATTATGATTAATGATTATAGATTATAATTAAATAATTTTTAATATGGATGATATTTTGTTAATTAATTTTACAAAAGGCTTATGGCTCGTACCATGACCCATGGAAAACCATTGAAAAGTGATGCACATGCGTCCTCAACTTAGTGTTAATAAACGTCCTAAAAATTTTAGGTCCACCAAATTCAATATATGATTGATTTGTATTTAATATGTGATAAGAAACGAAAGCTAAAAATAAGTTGCTTCTATCTTATATACCCAAAAATAAGGGTTTACCTAGAATTCTAATGTACTAATCCACGTAGATTGATCAATGCGGGAAGTCTACCAAATTAAGAAAGTTGATCGATGAGGGAAGCTTTCTATAGATTATTTATGCATGATATACATCCTTAGATGGAGTGGTCTATTTATTAAGATATGATTTTTTGAAATAGTTGTCCTTTAAGGGAGCAGTCTGTAATTTTGATATAGTGTTGCAAATTTTGTAGATTCAATATAGTTATAATTTAAGGGAGCAGTCTTTTCATTTTGCTTTGTTTTTGATTTTATAGGTGTTGTGATTTTAATTTTTTATCCCAATATTATTTTTACCTAGTGGATTAGGTACCCTAGGATAATTTCCCAAAGCTTTTGATTGACAAGATAAAACACACATATTCTTAAAAGGGATTTAGTGATAGGGAGGGATTTTAGGGAATAATGATTTGGAGCTTCTTCCCATAATGGATGAATATTATCCAATTAGAGCATGATATGAATAGATCCAGGGTATTCGTATTTAAGGTCAATAATAGGCAAAACTACCGGATAACCACATGCTTCTAGATATCATTACTGGGTATAATAGTAAGAGGGATATACAACCTAAAAACTAAACTAGGCCTACCAAAGTGATTAATATTAATTAACAATAGAAAGGATGTAAGTCCAAGGCATTAAGAGGTTCTCACTTTGATTTTCCATCAAGAGAGTCCAAGTGATGTGCCCCATATCCGTATTTATGGGTGATGATGTATGGTCTGAGCTAATTTAGATCAAATTTTTCCATTTTGTTTTTTTCTATATTAGTTACATGTTGATTTTATTTTAATACAAGACCACCAATGTTAAATTCATGTTGCTTTAAATGTTTACTATAAGTGTGTTTAATTCATTCTTGATATACATGTAGATGGTCAAGAGCAGCTAAGCGATGCTCATCTAAGAGTTCAAGTTGTGTTAGTCTTTCCTAACAAAAATCATCTACAAAAATGATATGCTTCAAGGAGATGCAAAGGGATGGAATCTAAAATTTGAAAGGGAGTACAACTTCAATACCACAGACTAGAAAAAAGGTGTAATGTTTGTAGGGGTTTGAAGAGTAGTTTGATAAGCCCATAAGGCATAGGGAACATGCAAGTGACAATTTATGCCTATTTCATTGATGACCTTGGTTAGGATTTTGACTAGAGTCTTGTTGGATGCCTCGTCCTAACCATTAGCTTAGGGATAGTAAGGCGAGGAAAAATTGAGATTAATACTAAAAGAATCATAGAGCCCTTGAACCTTTTTATTCTTAAATTTTTTTCTACTATCTATGATGATCTTATGAGGAATGCCAATGTGACAAATGATATGTTAAGTAATGAATTCAATGATTTTATCTACTTTGGTTGAGATAAGGGGGATAGCCTCCACCCACTTAGTAAAAAATTAGTGGTGATAATAATAAACCCATGATGCAGAGATAATTTAGGATTAATTTTTCTTATAAGATCAAGGCCCCATTGATAGAAAGGCTAGAAGTCCTAAGCAACTTGTAAGGCTTAGTTGGGATATGGGATGAATCAGCATGCTGTTAACATTTGATGCATTTATTAACATACTCATAAAAATCTTGATTTAAAGTGGGCCAATAATAACCCAATCATAGGATTATTTTAGTGATAGTGTGACCATTAAAGTGTCCTCCACATGATCCATCATGAGCCTCCTTAATAGCCAGTGTAACCTCGTTATTTTAAAGACAATGAAGATGGATAACATCAAAACTATGCTTGTAAAGTACAACCTCAAATATGACAAAATGGGTGATATGATGCTAAAAGGCTCACTTAGAATTTCAAATTAGGTTTGGAGGAGAAATCCCCTTAGATAAATAATCAAATATCTGGGAATACCAGAGATTTGATGGATTCTCTTCTACATTGTGGATGGATGGGAGGTCAGTTTGAGTAAAAGAGGGTTGATTAATCCTATAATAAGGACAAATAACTTTGAATCTTGAGATGAGGATGGGATAAAAGAGGTGAAAGAGGCCATGGTATCTACAAATTTATTAGTCGATTGAGGGGTAGCCTAGATAGCATAATGGTCGAAGGTAACTAGCAATTGATCAGTTATGATTTTATACTTCTAAGGAGTATCATTATTACACTAATAGATGTCTTTGAATTGGTTAACCATGAGATGGGAATCGCCATAAATATTGAGTCTTTTAATACCTAATGCTAGGGTGGTTTGGATACCTATGATTAAAGCCTCATACTCTACCATATTATTAGTACAGTCAAAATTGAGTTTAAAGGATAGAGGGATAGGTGTCCCCCCAAAAAGAATGAAGATAATTTTGGATCGCCCACCACGTTTACATTTGGATCCATCAAAGAAAAGAGTCATTTGATATTGTGGATCTAGTTGGGACATGGAAGCTATAGATTCATTTGGAAATTTGTAATTAACATGTTGATTATTAGGAAGGGGTGCCTTAGCAGGTTGATCAACAACAATTTTACCTTTTACTAACTTTTGATAAATAAACTCTAGGTCAAATTATTCTAGAAGTATAAGCCACTTAGACATTCACTAATTTTGATAAGGCTTGGAGTGCATGGATTTTAGGGGATCGATATTTTTAATAATGTAAGTCTTATGATTGAGAAGGTAATGTCAAAATTTAGTAGCAACAAAAATTAGAGCCAAACACAAATTTTTAGTATGAGAATAATGTGTCTCATATTCAACAAGTGTATGACTGATATAGTCATGTGTTGTTCATCATGATGGGCGATCATAGCTCCAAGGGCATGGTCATTAGTGGAAATGTACAAGAACGGTTTTCCTTCTTTCAAAGGGGTGAGAACTGGTGGTGAGAGAAGATAGCTCTTAAGAGCCTTAAAATCCTCTTGATATCTAGAATCCCACTTAAAATGGATATCGTTTATTAAAAGGTGATGGAAGGGTTGATAGTGATCAGATAACTGGGATATAAAATGATGAATAGATTACAATTTGCCTTGTAAACTACAAATTTGCTTAAGATTAGATGGAGGCAAGAGTTCTAGGATGGCCTTGATTTTAGTGGGGTCAAATTCTATCCCATGGATGGAGATAACAAAGCCTAGGATTTTACCCATGAATACTCTAAAAATGCATTTCTTAGCATTTACCCAGATGTAAAATTGGATTAAGTGATCAAAAATAACTTTTAGAATGGAAAGGTGATCTTTTCATAACTTTGATTTATCGAAGAGGTCATCTACATAATCCTCCACAATCTTATGGTTAATATCATGAAAAATATAGGTCATGGCTCTCTGATAGGTGGCTCCTATGTTCTTTAAGCCAAATGGCATAATGCAATAGAATAAAGTCCCTAGGGAGTAATAAATGAGGTTTTATGTTGGTCTTCTGGTGTGATAAGGATCTAATTATATCCAAAAAAATCATCCATTAATGATAACATTTCATGGTTAGTAGTGAAATCTACTAACTGATCAATATTAGGGAGAGGAAAGTCATCTTTTGGACAAGCGAGATTTAGATCTCAAAATTCAATACAAAGATAAAGTCCCCTTGTAGGCTTCATTACAAATATGATGTTAGATACCCATTGAGGGTAATCGATGGGTTGGATAAAATTAACGAATACAAGGCATTATAACTCTTCTTTGACTAAGAGTGCAATGTGAAGATGCATTTTTTGAAGCTTCTATTTGATAGGATTAACATCAAGAGATGTAACAATATTATAGATAACAATGGCAGGATCAATACCAAGCATATCACTATAAGACCAAGATAATGCCTCACTATGATCAGATAGAAATGGAGTGAAGTCCTGATATTCCTGAGGATCTAAGGATTTACTAACTTTAATGATGTGAGGAGTCTCTGAGGATCCTATGTTAATGTTGATAGTGGCCTCATTCAAAAGACTATAAGTTTCTAATGGGAGGGTTTTATGTAGATGAGAGTTCTCAATGCCTCAATGATTTAAGATGGACTCATCATCTTGGCACTGAAGAATAGGGATAGTGGGAGAATCCTACCCTATCATGTTAGGGTAGGATAAAGGAATGATGTAGACTTCATCGTCACACTGATAGATGAGAGGCTCTATAGAAATGGCATTGACTAAAAAAAAATTAGGTGGGATGGATACAATGCTATCAGTCGAGGAAGAGGTGTTAGATCGCAGGAATGGTGTATCCTCTTAAGGGATGGGGGGAAGAGTAAACCTCAAGGAAGATTTAGGGCTTTTGATAAATCCAAGTCCATGTTTCTCATGGGGTTTTCTAAATTACCCGAATATAACCTCATGCAAGCCTTATTTGTAATGTCCCATACCAAAACCTTTTCAGGTGCATCATTCCAAGTATGTTTCTATGAAATGGGATTTATCAAGAAATGAGAAGTTGAATGTAAATGATTGAGCCTAAGTTTATTTAGAAGGGCCCATAGAAGGTTGGTCAATCCCCCCATAAATTATATGGGTGAGAAGGAATGGTGGATCGAAAGGAACAATATCCCCAAGATTCAAACAATAAGTTGGTTGTTTGTCAAGGCATCCATATTCTTGTAGTGTAGGGAGGGTATTAAGAATCAGTAATTGGTACTCTTCGATCAAAATCTATTGGAAGTTAGAATCGATATTTTCCTTCCCTAATCTTTATAAAAGGATGGTTGTGTTAGTGGATGCTTCATTGGATGGGGATGGGGTAGCACTTCGTAGTGGGATTAGGACCTCATTGGGTTAGAAGGTAAGGTTACAACTTTTGAAGGTATGGGGGTTGATCAAGATTTATGGATTTTTCCCTCATGTTCAAACTTAATGCATCAATGTAATGTTGAGGGGACATAATACATGGCACATATTCAAGGACCTCTTAAGATAATGTTATACTAAAATTATCCTTCAATGACATAGAATAATTTGGGAAGGACTTTCGTACCTACTTGAATGGGAAGTACTACCATTCCTAATATAGGGGTAAAGGTGTCATTAAAGGCTCATAGGACAACAGGTGATTAGGATACCACTATCCCAAGTAGCTGAAGTTGTTTGAATGCATGGGAAGAGATAATATTTATACTAATGTCATTATCTATCATGAATCTTTTAATCCAAGTTTTATATATTTGGGTGGTAATAAATAAGGTGGGATCCTGATCATCTAGCTGTAAAGGTGGTATATTTGAATCATGAAACATAATGGACAAGGGATTCTGGAGTGATGAAATGAAGGCTAACAATGGTTGGGGCTCATATGCTAATATTTCTGTGGCCCCTAAGACTTTAATCATGGCTTCACGGTGTTGTGGGGAATTTTAGACAAGTTCATACAAGGACATTTTGATCATTAAAGTCCTGCCCATGGCCCCATAACCATGAATTTTTTAATTTAATTTAGTTTTAAACTACTCATTTATAATTATTTTAACCTTGGTTTTGAAGGGGGTCCCTAAATAATGGCCTTGCATTCACCAGTTCTAAAGGACAAAATGACTTCAAAGTCCTAAAAGATTTAGGTATCCATTAGCAACCATCATGTGGCCTTAAAATTTAATCTAAAATTGTATTTTCTCTTTGGGGTTTGAATATATTGATTTTAAAATAGTTTTTAATTTGTTAATAATGGGGTCCCTTAAGGACCACCCTTACCACATCAACTCATATTATCCCATACACATCCACTTGGTGGCAATCGATTTTACTTACCCAAACGACCTAGCCTAACTAGTTGGATCAAGGGCCTGTCTGGGCTTGTATCAATTTTCATGTCTCTTGCCACTGATCCTACACCATTGTGACCAATACCACTCAGGTACCATATATACAATAGCCTCCATCATCTTCTAATACTTTCCACATGTGGCCATGGTTTTCCTTACCATAATTGTCACTCTTTAACTACCATGCACTAACCTGCAGACTTAGTCATTTCCCTTTAACCTATATCTAGCCTTGGATTTAGCCCTTAGGTCAAAACTAAGTATCATCATGTTATAATCACCACAAATGGAAACATTATGCATTAGTCTCACCTATTGCCCCTACACCCCTCTTCCATGTCCTTATCGTACCTATGTGGGCTTAAAATCTTTGGTTGGACCTTGACTTATCCCTCCACCATTGTTCACAATCTCTGCAAGGACCTACTAAACCCTCAGTGGTATCATGCATCGCACTCATGACACCACTATTATTGTTTCTCCATCGAGCTTAGCTCAAGAATCCAAGGGTTTATAGCTAGAGACCATCCCTTTGCCATTGGGCTCACCTACCCCGGGTGACCCTTTTATTTTACATTGGAATTTTGGGTGGGATTTCCCATAAACCCCACCAAACTATATTTTTTTATTTTTATTTATTTAAATCAAAACTTAGTTTAAAAATTACCAAAATATTATAGAGGTACCACAAACACAATAATTAATTGCCATAAATTCTAATGCAAATAGGTCCTCTAAAACACTTTTAAACCTCAAATTTTCATAGAAAATAATTTAAAAATCCATAAATCATTTTATAAATTTATATGAATTCCATAATTTATGAGATACACATTAAAATTTATTTAATTATAATTTTATGCAATTATACAAGTGTAAAAAATCATATCAAACTAGCCTTATAGGGCTCTTAAGCATATGAACAATTTTGAAAAATAAATAAATATGTTAACAATGAATTTGATTGATTACTTTCAATGTCCTTTAAAGTAAAAATGAACTACATTTTTTTCTACTTTCATTGTATAACTCTTGAAAGTAATAAAGATACAATATACAACAAAAGAGTTACAAGAATTGGAAACATCCATAAGCTTTCAAGTAATGAAGAATAATACATTTTTCAAGTCTTCACAAGAGTAAATACACTTTTTACAAGGCATAATATAATTATAGGCTACATAAATATTGGCGTTCTCAATATCTCCAAAAAAAGCCTTCAAATACTTCGTCCAAAACATGCTCCAAGTTGAGCCTCTAAATGACCAAGGGAGGACATGTTTGCCTCCCAATCATATGACATCATTAAGTGAGGGGTTATAGTCAAGTTAAAAGCCACTAAATCATTGCTTAAGCATGTATTAACTAAATTATGTATATAGAAACAATGGATAACATGATTAAATGTAGGTTTCCCACTAAACCTTCCTACAAACCACCAAGGTCAAGGTATCCATGCACAATCACATAAGTATGTGCACTCTTCCTTAGGTCTTGGAGCTCCCAAGTGACGGGTCAACTTTATGTCGATCTAAAAATTAGAATTGTAGTGTCATGGTATGCTAATGGGTTCTCCAACATGGAGCAAAACTAGATAGTGTTAGTTGGCATGTCATGTGTCATGTTGGTAGTGTATAGAGGTACCACAAGGTTGTGCAAGTTGTGAACAATATTTTAATGTGATGCCCTTGATGCAGATTTAAAAATAAAATGTACTAAACATAAAGGTTATGTGGTATGCCTCAAAGCAATGCGCTCATGCATGAAGATATCATAATTCTCTATGTGGTGAGAAATGGTGTAATTACGAGGAGCTCAAAGGTCTAAGTAAGAGTGACCAAAAATTCACATCTGGGCTTGGATTATTAGGTTTTATTTTTTATCTGATGTCAAAAACACAAAAAAATAGGCATGAACATCAAAACTAAGAAACTTGATAAGTGTACAATAATAAAGGAAAATGGGGAACTTTTGTTAAAGAAGAATCATGTCAAAACCTCAATTTCTCTTTCCTTAGAAAAAGAATAAAGTATTTGAATAAGAGGGGATATTTTTTTACCATATTTCCAGTACAAACCCCATTTGAAACCCTTATGAAGAGAGGGAGAGGTGTGGTATCAACCATCTTACCCTGCAAGACCCACCCTCTCCCTTAGCTTGTTCTACGAGATAATTTTTAGTCCATGAGTTCAACACTTTAACTCTTCCTATATTTAACATGTTGCTAGCCTTAATTGGTCAATATGACCTTGACAAATTTAATATATAAATCCACATAAAAACCAACAAGCTAAATTATCCTAAAATCCTCAAAATAACATAGAGAAGAAGGTAAAATAGTAATGGCTACAAGCCCAGTTCATCCTAATGAAGACAAGTAAATACAAGCCATGAAGGCTTCATAAGATAATATAAAATAACCTTTTCATCATGATGATAGACTCATTTAACAAATCAAGCCAAAACATAACATGAGAGACTTCCATGGCATTATATTTACCTTGAATCTACCTCTTGAATAAGACTAGTCCTCTTCTTAAGCTTTCTCCTCTTCTAATCAACTCCTAAAACACAATCTAAGCCAATTCTTATTAATCATAAAGTAATAAATAATAAACTCGAAAGACCTCTAAGAGGAATCCCCCACAAGGAGAGACCTTCCTTTAGCTATAAAAAATCCCCTCAAATGCTTATCCAATCAACTAGAGAAAATTGTCCCCTTGCCTCGTCAAGGTTTTCCTTAAAAGTCTTCCATACCATCAATTTCACCTTACAAATAACATGGGTAACATGCCTTTTTTTCAACCATATTAAATCCTCCAATACCCTCATGAATTATCTCACTATCCAAGGCCTATGAGAGGGTAATTTGACACTCCAAAGTAGTCAAAATCCTGAAAATATCCTACCCAACCCATCTATAAATGTCCTAGGCTTAATGAAATATAATATTAAGCTAAGACTTACTTCTTGTACTACAATAAATGAGAACTTGTCCCCAAATCCAAATTGTTTAAGTTTAAAATAATACATGAGTCACCCCATTATTCCACTTGACCATATTGAACCTCCTAAAGGCTTCAAGGGTAAGGATGAAAACAATTGGAATAAGGGGACAAATCCCACCCCTAGGCAACTCACGAATTGGTCCACTAGGTCACATAGATTTACATTTTCAAGGTTAATTCAAATATTACATCAACCTAAGTGAAGGATGGTTACCACATGCTTAAAATAGTCCATATCTTGGTCATTTATGTCACATGTGCACTCATTGCATACATCAAAACTTCCAATCTAATTGTAACCAAAAGCAAATACATAATAGGAAATTTTAAGCAAAGTAACAAATCACACGACATATATATGCATTTAATAATGATCTCAGCAACATTAAAACCCATTACATGAAATAGGAAAACATAATTTCACATGGTCATACATCCATAATTTCCATAGACATATTCAAATGGTATCAATATGCTAGATCAAACTAGTCAAAACATCCATAGTGTAAGTCAGCCATATGCTAGTGAATAAGAATAACGACATCTTGTGCCTCAAAATAAGTGGATAATAATCCCATCAATAGTATGATAGTAGTAAATATATGAATAAGAAATTATGGTAAATTTGGGCCACACATCCCCCTAACCTTATTCAAATTTCCTCTTGAAGTCACTGAACAAGGTGGGGATATCAGACCCACAATGGCATTGCATACTCCCAAGTAGTTGTTGTCTCAACATAGCAGACTCTAATTTTGTCCATCTCACTACCCCAAATGACTAACACCCTAAGCACTAAAATTTGAATAGGCTTCAAATCGAGTTGTCTGTAAACCTCCACCTACAAAGTCATCCATTCCAAAATATGGACACTATTGGGTATACAACTTCATAGAATGAAACATGGAAAACATCATGGACATAGAATAGACTAGGTGTCAAGGCTAAGAGATACGCCATTGGATTGATGGTTTCTAAAACCTCAAATGGTCCAACAAAATAAGGTGTGCATTAGAGTCTTTCTCATAACAACTCTGGCTATTATCCGGTCGAACTCTCAAGAAAACCATGTACCAACTGAGAAGTGTCCATCTATCCTCTTCATATTAGCATACTTATTTTTACAATCTTGCACTTCTTGGAGTGTTGCCTAATAAGAATAACTAACACTCCATGTCTTGTCACATAGCAAGGCTTATGGAAATTTTCTCCTTAATCTTGTCCTAGCTCAAAGGTAATTTGCACATTGTATCCTATAACACTTTGTAAGGTGCCATGTCAATCAAATTGTGGTAGTTGTTGTAAGCGAACTCAACTAAGTATATATAATCCTCCTGATAGGATTGTTGATATATAATGTGCATGCAAAACATGCCCACTAAAACTTGGTATACCCCCTACGTCTAACCATCTATATTCAAATGATAAGAAGTTAATGAAATTACATTGAGTGTCCAACCTCATAAAAAGTAGTCCAAAAACTAAAGGACATCTATAATCAACTACTTTTCTATATATCATTTTAATGTATTTGGTACATGAAATTGAATTTTATTCACTTTTGAAATTTAAAAAAAAAAAAAATCAATTTTGAAATTTAATAAAAAAAAAAAAAGAATTTATGTAAAAACACTAACACACTATTAACATATGTTATTATTTTAATAAATTCATAGACTAAAGAATAATGCCATAGCAAAAGAATATTAATGCTTTCATTAAAATTGAATTTTTCAGTCACTTTCTTACTTTCACTCTATATAATTTTCTTTGTATAAATTTATATGTTATCTTTTAAATAATTTTTTATATAATTTTTTACACTTTTTCTAATTGAAAGTGTCACATCAGCAAATATTATTATATGTACAAAGATATTTGAATGGCCTTCAAAGTTAATGAATATGGTATTAACACTTTAATAAATATATATTTTAAAAAAAATACATATGACCTACAACTCTTTACAAAATAATTTGTTAATTTATGTAAACAAACGATAAATAATCAGAACACAATGCATCATTGACAATGTTTTATTTTAAAAATGTTTAAGTTGTAAATGATAATTATTATAACTATAATTGTTCGTAAAATATATGGATAGTTTTAGTTGATCAAGAGTCGAGTATTGTTCTAAGAAATTTATTGTAATAATTTTTGGAGTAATTTAGTAGAGGCTTCCTTTCACTTATTATGTCAGAATTGTTTTTAATGGAGAAGTTCTTGTTGAATTTCATTTGATTTTTCATTGGATATTTGATATGTGGATATTTTTGTAGGTAGTTAGTATATTTGTTGGATATTTGACACATGTTTCAATGTTATATTTAATACTTGTTCAAAAAATGACATTTAGAATGAGCAAATCAAAAGTACTAGTATATGATTGTGACTTGTTATGTTCCTTTACAATAGATCTCACAATTGCTAAATAAATAAATAAATAAATAGGGGTTAACTTTATATAAATAAAAATATGCTCTTCAAATCACTATTAACTCTTTATTGATACCAACTTGATTGTTTGACCACCCCTATTTAATTCTTTGACATTCTTGTAGTTCTCGAATATCATTTTCATTATAGTTGTATCATTTACCTAAAGATTATGTGAAATCTAAAAAAAAAAAATTCTCAAAATGAATATAAAATTAGTTGTATTATATCACTTAACAATTGTAAAAATAAAATAAACTAAATAATCGTAAAAAAACATAACACCTACTCTAACAATTTTCCCAAATGCCTAAATTCAAATACTTCCTAATATTATAATCAAATTACAAAATAGAGTCATAATGGTACTATACTGGATTGACTAGAGATTCGAGACTAATTGAAAACCATCAACATCATAAAAAAGCAATTTCAAATTTACCATGCTTATCGATTCAAAAAGAAATATTGACACCCAATTCTATTACATACATGTAAAATAATTTAAAATTAACATTTTTTAATAAAAACATATAATCTAGTTGCTATTTTTCCCAATGGCAACCTAGAGAAATCAAGAGATACTCACACATGAAAGGGTATGGAGAATTTATTGGCAAAGGACATATGACAATGTAATGATTGGAGGCCTCTTATAATCTTCATGAACCTTTTCCCCCATCATTTCATATCCCCTTTCGTATTATGATGAGAGAAGGTTGACTTGTGTGTTTTATCATATGAGAGACTTCATCCTACTTAAATAGAAAGAAAGAAACTCAAAAATATAAAACATTAAGGTTTGTAGGACTTTAAAAATATAAAATTTTAGGTTTGTATATTTTGTCTGATAAAATGTAATAATTTTTTTTTTTAAATGTTGGAGGTAAAAGATTTGGTTAAAAATCTAATAAATTATATATATATTGTTGTGATGATGTAATAGGCAAACTAAATAAATATGGAAAAGAAAAAAGGAAAAATAAATTCATCAATATACAATAATAACACTCAACAATTTGAATCAATAATCAATTCATATAAAAAATACATCGAATATGTAAAATAATATATAAATGAAGACATTCTATTTTTAAGTGTGTAGAGGTGGTTAATAATTTTTTTAAATGTTTTTAGAAATTAAAAGCATTCAGTTCATTTATTAAGAAAATGTATCTTCTAAAAATAAAAACAAAGAGTTATGTATTTCACTTCTTCTTTTGCAATGGTCAAATATGATTACGGTATTCATTAACCATTTTAATAATACTCATCATCTCTCTTACAAGTATAAATTTTTACTATTGAAGTGCAATCACATTTCATTCTTAAACTATATTATTCAAATAGATCAATCAATATAACTTTAAGAGTGTTGTGAAGTCCTAATAACATATTGCATATTAACTAGAGGTATTTTAATGGATCCTCCCCCACCAATTAATCGCATCACCAAAAAATTTATATATATTAAAACAGTAAATACTAGAAAATTATACAATTTAAAAATTACCCACTTCTTAAAATTTTGAAACATTAAAAATAACATATAAACCATCAATTTTCAAAACTATTTGGAAGAATTAAATAAAGATGGAAAAAAAAAGAAATTTTAAATTTATCATACTTATCAATTTAAAAATAAATGATACCATCACTTTTAAATATATAAAAAATAATTTAAAACTAACATTATTTAATAAAAATACATTATTTATCTAAACACATAGTTTATCTTTTATATATATATATGAGAGAAATTGGTGACTAGAGTGTATAAGAAGCTTTAATCTTGCACCACATATTATTAAGAATGTTTTAATGCAACCTCTCCAACGGATTAGGTGATTAAGTTATTTAAAAAAAATTATATGTGTATATAATAATTTAATTGTTTTTTAATATTATAAACATTTATATTATGTGATAAATAATTATAAGTTTTAAATTTTTCTAAAATATCTATTCATTTAAATATATAAAAATATAAATAATATTAATATTTATGAGAAAATAAATATTAATAAGATGTAAATTTATATTAAAAAATTGTAACTATACAATCTTTAAAAACAAAAAGTAATTATCAACAAATTCAAAATTAAGACTTCTAATTTAATTTTTAAATTAAATTACAAAAAAAATCATTATTTAAGTCGTGCAACATGCATATTACATCATAATTCAATAAATAAAACAATTAAAAAGCAAATTTTATTATTCAATAAATAATTAAAACAATTGTATCCCTGCACATGTACTTTGGACTTTAGGCTCAATTATTAATCCATAATTGACATACAACATATTATTAGGGGAAATCATAATTAACATGACTGCTTATTTATAATTTGAATTATAATTGATAATGATTAAGTTCTTTTAATTAATTGAAAATTTTGATATGTTTTTTTAATAGTTGGTATAAAAATAGAATAAAGTTGAATCATGAAAAAATTTATTGGGTTTAAATTTTGGATTAAAAAAATATTGATTTTATTATTAAATTGATCATTTTTAAGGGATTTGTCTTTTTACATACAAATTGAAAAAGAAGAAGATTCATGGTTATTTTTTAAAAGTTAGGTGTTGTTTGAGTATTTTTTTTCAAATGAGATCAAGGAATTTTAAGATGATTTAGGAAAGAATGAGGAAGTAGAGGATATTGTAGAAATGACAGAAGTAGAATCTTTCTCTAAAGTGACTCTTGTAGATAAAGTTATAGTTGGTGGTATCAAGAGATCTGACAAGTCTGACTCTTACAAGTTTGATGAAGAACAATCTCTCGTTGTCTCTCTATTTCCGTGTGCGCTTATGAGGATTCTATCAGCTCTAACGATTTGTATTGCTGATGATCAATAGCTCTAGATAGAGGTATATAAGAAGAAAGGTAAAAAAGGTTGTGTCCTAGATGTGGGGTTTGGTAACCCAATATTTTTCTAGAGTATAATATTATTTCATACTTGTTGGGCTTCCTCTAAACTAAATCTAGTTGAGTTATTGCTTGTATAGTCTTTTGCTTTCTCTTCTTAAACGTAACATTGATTGTTTTTGGAACATACCTTTTACTATTTACCTTTTTTTAAATAATTTTATACATTAATATAATTATATTAATAAACTCCATTTCTTCAAATATATAATATTTATAAATTTATAAAAATTTAAAACTATTAAAAAATAAAAATATATACATTAAATAATGTAAAAAAAGGTGAACTTCATTAAATATATGTTTACATATAAAATAAACATTATTAAAAAAGATATTTGACATGAAAATTTATATTTATTAAAGTTAGTAACAAAATAAATACTCTTTAATATTTAATATAAATTTAAAAAAAAAACCTTGTCAAATAAATATTTAACTGTGAAAAAATATTAAAAAACATAAACATTTGTCTCCCTGAAAAAATATAAACTGACCAAGTCAAAGATGCCCAGGAAACAAACACTTCCTCCAAAAATTAAAATTAAAAATAAAAATAAAAAAATAAAATAAAAAATAAAAAAATACTAACAGCAAACCCCTAAAAATATATATATATATAATAAATAACTTCCTCCAAAAATTAAAATTAAAAATAAAAAATACTAACAGCAAACCCCTAAAAATATATATATATAATAAATAAATAATAACGTACCCCTCACCATCCCAAACCCCAAATGCTGGTAGCAATTTAATTCAATAAGATTTTATTTGTTTTTTATTAATTTGTATTTATTATAAAATTTAAAATATAAAATAATTTATAAATAAACATAATATGATTTTCAGGCTTTCTTGTCAGAGTCACATTAAATTGTCGGCCATGAAAGCCAAAGGTAAACTAACCCTTCACATTAAACTATGGCGATGACAGTAGCTTGTGTCGCTCGCTTGATCAAACCCATCTCTAAAAACTGTCACATTCATGTGTATGGACATGAGGGAGACTAGGCCATAATAATTGGCAACCAAAGTACATCCCAGTGCATTGTCAAAGAAATAAATTCCAGTGAACGACAATTCAGTTCTGGGTTTTAAACTGTATATGAGAATTATCTGTTAAGAATATGGAATTGCTTTTTTGGATTCCAGTTGTGGTTTCAGCTGGTCTAGCAGTATTTCTGCTGGAAGTTGTGAGGCTTATATGTTTGAAACCACTGCAAATGAAAAAGCACTTTGAAGCCCAAGGGATTCAAGGTCCTCCTTATAAATTACTCTATGGAAATGCTCCTGATATTGTTAGGATGGTCAACACAGAGAACTCTAAACCATTGCCAACGTCAGAACACAATATAGTTCCTCGAGTTTTTCCTGCTCATCATCACTGGATGAAAACATATGGTACATTATTCATCTACATCTGAAGCATTCATGAAATCCTATCCATTAAGCAGCATGTATATCAATGAAGTAGTTGTAAAATCATATTTAACTTGAATATTGCTGTATTATTTTATAGCAGTAGATAAGAAGAGAAGGATCCTAGACACCCAATTCATTAAGTATATATTTTCTGTGATTCAGGTCAGGATTTTGTTTTCTGGTTTGGGACTAAACCCAGGTTATGTGTTACTAGTCTTGAGCTTGCCAAGGAGATATTAGAAAACAAGCTTGGACACTGTGACAAAATTCAAAATAAGCAGCTCGGAAAAGCGGGCCTTGGAAGGTTGACAGGCGAGAAATGGGCCCAGCGTAGAAGGATTCTCAATCCTGCTTTTCACATGGAACTCTTGAAGGTAAATCCTGAGAACAAGTCGATAAAACTACATAAAACTTTAATGACTATAAATTATTTGGCATCAAGAAATGGAGAAGCTGCGATCTAATCCATAATAAATTATTTATCACATAGATCTTATGCACAAGGCCAATTGCTCTGTCGTTGACTGAGACCTCCTCGACCTCAAGCCTAACAATAGATAGTCCTATGGGCCAGACACTTCTTCTCACAGGCCAATTGGCATTTCACAGGCATTACCATATGTTTTCTTTTCCTATGCGCTAAATAACGTTGCACGCTATATGCCCTATTATACTTGTTGACTATTACAAAGGCATTATCCTTCTGTGGTTCTTGAACATTTGATTAAGCCATGAAACATCCTTGGATTAACTTTTTCAGGGCATGATTCCCTCAATTGTAGAAAGTAGCACCAATATGTTGAGAGAATGGAGCAAGTTGGTTGCTTCAGGTACCAATGAAATTGATATTTTCAAAGAGTTCAACATTCTTACATCAGACCTAATTTCACGCACAGCATTTGGAAGCAGTTATGAAGAGGGGAAACACTTTTTCCATTTGCAGGCCCAACAAGTACTCCTCTTCTTTGAAGCAATTCGCAGTGTACATATTCCGGGTTTCAGGTAACAAGTTTTAGCCTTATTTCCACCATAGTCTTTGTTCTGACATAGTAATTTGTTGGCAGACCTTGTCCAGAAATATCCTCTTCAGGTGCTAAACAGGAACATGTTGGTGTTTGTATTTTATTTTCCCATTGTGATTTTCCACATGGTGTTCTAATGGCAAGGACTGCAACAATCAAAATGATGACACTAATAAACCTTTCTTTGAAAACTTCTTTCTAGAAAATCTGCAAAAATAGGCACAGCCACTTGTATTTGTTTCAAATCTCTTTAGAAACTCATTTTGTTGACTAAACTCGTCTTGTGGATCAATCATAGACTTCAATGTATGATTTTTAAACTTATGAAAGTCCTTCAAAAGATTCACACACTCAATAGTTAAATCTAGGACCTCAAACCCAATATTCTGCCCAAGACTGCTAGAGTGCCATTTCAAGCATCTAAACCTTAAGCATAATGATTTTTATCTTCTGTCCTTTTTAGATAGCTTCTATACAATCCCTTGTAATGTTTGGAGACTGATTTGTTGCTAAGAAACCAATATTAATTTTTAACTCATTGGTTTCTTAAAAGGACAAACTCTGGACTAGGACTGTATTTTTTTGTTTCTAGGCCTAATGAGATCTTAAAAGATCAAAATATCAAATTGGTTCTTTATCCACCTTGAAACCACTTCTTGAATGTTGGATAATGATAGTGAAAGGAATTTAGGCTTCTAAACCAAGTTTTGAACTTCAATATCAAATGACTTAGTTCAAAAATTACTCTCGACTGTTACTCCAAATAGAGACCTACAGGATATTGACACACAAACTCCTTTTTCTCCCTTTTCAGGGTCTCTACCTGCATACTAACGTTTGGAACGCTTCAAAAACATGATATTCTACATTCATGATTCATACAAAATTTGAAAAGATTTCAATGGATAAAAACAAAGTTATGAACCTTTTTCCTATCGCTAACCCTGTTTTAGGGTTTTTGCAGGATTTAGAGGCCGAGAGACTTCTAATGATTTTTCATAAGCTACAAGACCATTTTGATCGGTCCAATGCCTGTAGATGACTCTTGTGAAATTTCTCTAATCAATCCAAACTTCAATTGGGATTCATGCACTAAATTTCACGTATTTCAAGTGGCTGGAAGACTGTCCCAAACAGGAAAACAGAATTTTTTTTATGAGTTTTCAAGATAACAACTTCAATCTGAGCTTAGACACTCTCCTAGTGAATAGACTAACTTCATTTATGCACAATAAGCATGTATACATCGATTTCAAACAATAATAACTTTCTATTGACAAGAAAAGTGATCATTGTAGAATCCTATTCTTGTAGACTGTAACTGTCATCAATCCCTCCACAATGAAGAGTTGTCTTTTTATGCTTGAAATTTCCATTGTACAGTTCCTTTGAGTAAGGAATGATGATTATCATGTTGTTGAAGTGCAAACCAAGCTTAGCAATTGACTAAACTAATCCAGATTTTCTCTCACTCGATTGAGTTCAACTTAGCAATTTGACCTCATATGTAGTTCTTGGTGGTTACATTAACTATTTAAGACAAAAGTGATAATCATGACCTCTAGATGATTTAAAATACTTGTGCTACGTTGCACACACACCTAAAGACCTAATATAACTTGTACAACTCAATAAAACCTTGCAAAAGTAACATTTACTCATGAACCTACACTAAGAACATTTGAAAATACAAATTTGACAATTTGGAGGGAAACTCTCCAAACACCATAAATGACTCTAAACACACTTCTATTGCCCAAATAAGGACTTATTGAGACTAGACAGACTTCCTAAGACTTCTTCAACCTATTTACAAGACTGAATTCATACAATTTGAAGATGCACCTGCATCACAAAACATGTTGGTGTTGAAGTTACCGTTTGTTGAGAATTCTGTTATATATTGCACAATTAAAACATGCAAGAATTTTTTAAGATCGGAAGATGAAAGCCCATACAAGATTAAAGAGTTCTGGAGCAAATCAAAGGCTTTTCATTAATGTGCATTTCAGTTGGTGAAAAGAGTACAAAGAATAAGTATTCTTTGACTTCACAAAACTCAATCCACTATCACTGCTCTCACTATTTGTCAATCTACAATATGTTATCCATATGTTTCTCAAAGTTATTTTTATACTAAAGGCTACAAGAGGCTTCTCTTTGTTAAGAATTCTATATCATATTGCAGTCAAAACACACAAGAAATTGACAACGTATCAAGAGATGAAGCACGTGTAAGATGAAAGAGTTCTGGAGCAAATCAAAGGCTGGTGCAAGTGGTAGAAAGAATAAGAGTTCTTTGGTCCACTACAAATTTCACTCACTCATTTTACAGTGTGTCAATCAACAATCGTTCACATGTCATTTACAAGTTTTTAAAATGCAGTCATAACTAGTTAACTTCTGACTGTCTAGGCTGCCACTTCAACTTAGTTGCTATCACAATGGAGTTAGTAGTCTGATTCTGCAATGGTATCCTTTACGAGAGCACCACATGATAAACTCCAAATGAACTTTTTGTGTGTATTAACATCACTCCCCTCCCAAACACAAACCTTGAAACAAAGTCATGGATTTATGGCTCAGCCCCAAACCATTCTAGACTACAATTCAACAACAATCTGGATTATTGATATCTCATTGTGACCAACAATAGCATCTAGATTCTATTGTTACACAGGGTCCTTGATCTAGACTTCAACGAGTATTGCAGTTATTCACCTTGGATAAAACATCATTAATTTCTTCTGACTGACATATTCTGACTGCAATTTGCTAAAGTTGAATCACCCTACCTCGCACAACTATTATTGTTGTTGACCCAACTGGGAAAATTCAATCACTTGTAAAAGATAAGTACTAGGGTACAAAGACCCTGAATTCTGACAAGTAACTAAACATAAAGTACAAAAAAAAGGTCAACATAAAGTGACTACCCTGAGCCATAACACAATACAACTATAAATATCCTGCAATGGAAGGACCCCTCTAGGAAACATGGAGCCAATGAAGATCAAGTGGGAGACCATGAAAGGAGACTAATCTAGGAGGATCTAGGTCACTAGATCATTCTGAAAATTACCATTGTTGCACATCCAATCTTGTGCTAATGTCAACAGTTCCAACAGTGGGTTCTACACCTATGCGTCAATTTGTTCAATGCAATTCCATTCTTGCATTACCACACAGCTCATGCACTGTCAGTACTATAGCTTGTAGCTCATCAGTAACAGCAGTTTGTGACATCACCACACTCCTCTGTTATAAAGACGTTGTTACCAACTGTTGTAACAGTTCAACCGACGCTTCATCTCCCTTCATAGTATAATAATGTACACTTCCATTCTTTTTAGGTTAGCAAAACCATAGAAGAATAGAGTTAGGAAGTACATAGACACTAGACATCTATTCTCACAGATATTGTACAGAACTTATCATAGTAAAACTTTGCTATTACTGTTCTACATTGGTTGTCATCTCTTTCTTGTTTTCCTCGTTCTTTGAATGCTTTGCACATTCATATTCTTTGTCATCTAGTAAATTGCTTTGATTCATAACCCTCTTAAATTTGTTTAAGTAGGTTGTCCCCTAGGTCTCCTCCTGGGCTCCAGATCAGAGGCCAAGGTCGTCACATGCGCAGTAAGGTTTGGACCAAAAAAACCAACAACATCATCGTCTATCATTGTGAAAGGGCCCAAGAAGGATTTGATAATCCTCATAGAGGAATAGAGGAATGTCTAAGATTGAGGGGACCAAGCTAGACAATCCTAGGAGGAATCCAAGTACTAGAGCCTCTCCTAACATTGAAGGTTGGTGAAGCTCCTCCCTGCCCAAATTGACATTGAGGGGATTGGGGTGCACTAGTAGTAATATGCAAAGTGAAGTTCCATCTCACTGATATGTGCCCCTATAGGAATGAATTGCTTGTATCCCTAGATCTCATAGTATATAGCACACCTAAAAATGAAGTGCTTCTCAATCTTGTCCTTTTAGAGGGGGCATAGAAGATAGATTCTACCACCCAACGAGATATAGTGGGTAGTGGTCAACTTGCCATGGGGGATCCTCAAGCCATGTGCCCAATGATGTTGCCATCTACAATCTAATAGAAATGCACATCATAGAAATCCAACTTGGGGTTGAGCATCTGTGGAGAAGTCCAAGTGACCTAAATGTACTATCAGTAAATATCTTCTCTAACAACTCTATTGATGACCCCCTTCGAGGCAAGAAGAGACAAGGGGCATCTAAGAAATAACTGTATGGAGGAAGTCAATCAATAGAGATGTTGATAGATTGGAGGGCCAAAATGGTCTCAAAATACCAACAATGTTGACATCTAATAGGGCCCAAAAAGGTAATCCTCATTGAAGAACAAAATGACAAGTAGAAAAAAAAGAAATCTTAGAATTTATATTAATGTCCACAAATGACCAAAAGTAGGTCAATGGGACTGAAGGATAAAACCAATAGTAATAGATAGTAATAGAAAGTTCTAGGAAGAGAATCCTAGAGAAGAACCAAAGAGATAAAGTACGATGACAAAATAGGACAGCGTGTCACTAACAAAGTGGCAAAGAAACTAATATAAATAGCAATGAGGGGTGAATAAAAGCCCCAAGAGCATGTGCCAATGAAGACTGGAGGCAAATATCAGCTTGAATTGAATCCCTCACTGGAGAATTGTCCATTTGCAACAAATCATAACAGTGAAGCATGAGGGTTTAGACCCTCTCTATATGATCCCACAAAGAAGACCCCCAATTTGGGCCCCAACCCCAAAATCAATAAAGAAATATAGGCTTAAAACATCATTGAAGAGGCACAACTTCGAAAGGATACATTGGAAATGTGTGTGAAAACATTGGCACTCTAAGAGTGAAAGTTTGGCATATTCCTTACAAAGATGTGACTGAGACGCAAGCTTTAGACTGAAGATGGCCCAATGAATTGGATTCCCAAATAAGTGTAAGACTTTTTTTTTTTTAAGACTCACCACTGTATAAAAACCAAAGTTTGGATAGAGCACCACTATGTGTTGAAAACCATGACCTCAACGCTTGCATCATATTTCTTACAATCATATGGGTTACTACCCCAAACACTAGAGGAGCTCCTAAGCTCACACCAGAGTTCTGGTTGGGTTACTCAAGAATTTCTTTAAAAATTACATTATTCTAAATAGCTTGATATAGGCATTTAGCATTGAATTTCTACTTCATGGGTGGCAGTGCAATTTTGACAATAGGATCTCTTTACTCCTTTAGCTCCAGTGAGATACACACGCGCGCGCGTGTGTGTATAAATCAGACTAACAAGCACTCCTTTAAAATCTATTTTAATCTTTATATTACTTATCAGGCTTTCTGGGGACAAATTCTTCTCAGTTCAGTGCCAAGTTAGTGTCAATCTCTGTTTTTCAAATGGGTAGAAGAAATATGCATTCCATTCAGTTTCTTTTTGGACGGTTGAAGTAGTTCAGAATATAGTTATATTTTATTTTCTTTACTGTCCTATGTTTCTCAATTCTCCCCTGCTTCTTTAGGCTCTCAATGTTTCTGTAGCAGCACGCATCTCTTTTTCAAAGTCATCTGGATGGGGGAGTTTTCTGGCCTGTGAGGCCCTGAACAAGGGGTTATTTTTTGAAATATTTTTACAAATAAAATTGAATCATAAATAAATATAAGCAATAAGGTCAGAGATAGATTCTACGGGCAAGGAGACAAAAGTTGTGCTGTGAGTTTGAAAAGGAATTCAGTTTTGTTAATTCTACGGGCAAGGAGACAAAAGTTGTGCTGAAGCATTTTTTATTTCTTGGGGGATCTCTGGCCTAAGAGGCCCTGCATTGCGGGCGTAATAGCAGTTTATGTTCCCATCGGCTGTATTATCTCTGCTCATCCAAGATTCTATTGTGCTGACTTGATTTGAAGAGTTTATGCCTTCAAAGTGAGTAATTTTGTAATGCGGTATGTACAAACATGCTTTTTTGGGCATCAATTCAAGCTTTCATCTTTTTAAAAGGGTTTGAAGTCTGAGCTGTGAGAAAGACCAACATGCAAAATGAAGGGACGGAGACCTATGCGCATGGTAATTTTATTTCTTGGGGGATTTCTGGCCTAAAAGGCCCTGCATTGAGGGTGTGGTAGCAGTTTATATTCCTTCGCCTGTATTATCTCTGCGCATTCAAGATTTCATTGTGCTGATTTAATTTGAAGAGTTTATGCCTCCAAAGTGAGTAATACTAATTTTGTAATTTAGTATGTGCAAACATGCTTTTGGGGGCATCAATTCAAGCAATAGTTAAAAATCATTTTTCATCTTTTTAGAAGAGTTTGAAGTCTGGGCTGTGAGATAGACCCACATGTAAAATGAAGGGACTGAGACCTATGCACATGGTAAATGTCTACATAAGCCTCCCAATTATTTTCCTTTTTCCAGCTTGAGTTCAGTAATTAAAATGATCCAGTTTTTGAGTGACATGTAATCTTTGAGAAAAAGGAATTTGTTGGATTCGGTCATTTGTAAACTTTATCAATGTTTACAGTTTTGTTCTACTCCCTCATCTGTAATGCCATAAAGATGTATCTAATCCAGGGATATGTAACTGTTTATATTCCTCATTGAATTTTAATCTCCAAGGAGTGCTTGAACATTTGTCTAATTTTTATTGTTCTATATACATCATCATGACTATGAGGATTGATAAATTCTAGACTTTTTTTTTTCCTTCCCCTAACAGGTTTCTCCCTACAAGAAAGAATAGGCAACGATGGTTGTTGGCAAAAGAAACTAGAAAATGTATAATGCAAGTGATTGAAGGCAAGGAGAGAACTGTTGGCATTGAAAAGTCAGGGGACTATGGCAATGATCTACTTGGTCTGATGATGACTTTCAACAAGAAAGAGGGCGCAGAAAAGCTTCAGAAAAACATGACCATAACTATAGACGAAATTATTGCTGAATGTCAGAATTTCTATATAGCTGGCCAGGAGACCACAGCAATCCTCTTGACATGGACTATAGTATTGCTGGGAATGCATCCGAAATGGCAAGAGAGAGCACGCAGGGAGGTCTTGAAAATATGTGGGAAAAATGATTTTCCAAATGCAGACACTGTAAATTGCCTAAAGACTGTAAGAAACCAGACTGTTGACCTTACCTAGAATTCTTTTTTTCAATTTCGGGCCACAATTATGTTGTGTTTCCATAGCATTCTGATTGAAAATTTTTAAAGGTATTTTTTGATAAAAACCAGAGGAGAATATGCAACTAGTCCATGGTTTCAGGTTTGTTTTTGTTTTCAAAGCAATGCAGAAACTTTGGTTAGTAGATTAAATTTTGTTGTATCCATGTTTTTGCAGGTGGGGATGATTTTAAACGAGTCCTTGAGACTCTATCCACCAGCAGTGGCATTAACACGACAGGCATATAAGCCAATGAAGCTTGGAAGGCTCTCAATTCCTGCAGGTACTCAGCTTGAGATTCCAATCCTTCAAATCCACCATGACCCAGCTTTGTGGGGAAACAGCGCGAATGAATTCAATCCAGAGCGGTTTGGCCAAGGAATTTCAAAAGCTGCCAAGCATCCAATAGCATTCATGCCATTTGCATTAGGCCCAAGGAACTGCATTGGTCAAAACCTTGGTCTGCTAGAGGTCAAAGTAATATTGGCCATGATTCTTCAACGGTTTTCCTTTGTGATTTCACCTCATTACATACATGCACCTATGCAATCACTCCTACTTAAGCCCCAACATGGAGCTCAGGTCATCCTTTACACGAATAAAAGCTTGCAACAAAAGATCCAATCAAATCATGATTGAAACATATCTTGAAACCACTTTATATCAAAGATCAAACTTTATAATGCTTTTTGTTTAAAACATAGATTGTATTATTGAAATGTATCAGGCCTCTAAGCACAATTACTTATTACATCCACACTTAAAATTAAAGTCGAACAGAATGTCTAAAGAATGCATCCTGTGACAGAATACGTTCCAAGGTGGTCTATGATGTATGGCTTCCATATCTTGTACTGGTTGGAAAAGGAATGCATTTTTGGTCTTTTGCACTTTGGTTGAATCGAGAATAATGCTCTATTCTTGGAAATTTTCTCCAAACATAGCCTTGAGTTTGTATGAGTCTTCAGTGACTACTTTTAACCCAAGATTAACTCGTCTTTGGTAATTCTACTTTGATATTATATTGTCTCCATGTTCTTCAAAAGGCTATGGTTCTAGTGTTGAGTCTAGAGGACTAATGGGTTTTACAAGACATTTTCCATAAACAATAGTGCAGCTAATCTTATATTGTCAAAGCTTCGCGAGCCAAAAAAAAGTTGTCCAAAGGGAAATATCAAAGTTGTCACCAATGTATAGTGGGCCATTCAAAAATTGAGTATGATTGTTAATCTGTAACTTGCTCTTCATTGCAAAATCAATTTTATATACCATATAATTTTTCTTAATTTCAATGTCTAGAAATGTTCACACCATTTTGGTAGATGCTCTAGATGTCAAAATACAATCCTGCAATCCAATAACAGTAATTGTAGAAAGAGTAAGAAAACTTGAGAACAAGGAAAGAAGAGATCGGTGCTTCTCACTTTCTCCTAATTCACTTGTCCTTTTGCATTCTTTTATATGTGTTATGCATCATCCTCCATGGCTATACAATTAATGATGCCATATATATTTAATTGTTGAAATTCTGCTACAGTAGCAATAAGTAGTTGTATACTTGAATTACAAATCCTACAGGGCTTTACATTAGGGCAATGACCAAGTATGTATATGTCATAATGTTAATATGTAGATAAAATACAACATTCATTTATATTAAGAAATAATTGAATGCTGAAGTCTGTCATAGAAGGTAGAAGTTGGCCCTTTTCCATTACACAAATTTACTTAACCAGTGTCAACCCATTTGTGCACCATTTATATGAACACCCCTAAAATAATTTGGCTCATTTTCATTTTCATTTTCCCAAGGGTTGTTGAGAGAGATTTGGATGTTAACCCCATCATGTTGAGGATTGTCATTCCTACTTCCAAGAAGAACGAAGGGATCCTAGCAGTTAAGGAACATAGGGAGTATATATCATTGCGGACACACAGTGGGATTGCTTCATGACTAGATTGTTTGACAATTGCTTGAACGCCGAAGATAAAGAACATTAGAATAAGATGATGAGGTCATTACTATTTATGTTGAAGAGATGGTCTTTGCATGCATGGACCATTCCATATCATGTTGGTTTTGTCTTTGCTTTTGAGAATTGATTTGGAAGATTGTTAGAGACCGTGTGTCCTACAAGGACAACCTTCAACCTTTTAAATTATATTGATTTCATCAATGCTTGTGAGAGTTGATTTGGAATATTTTTGGCGGCCATGTGTCCTACAAGGACCACCTTCACCCTTTCACCAAAGGACATCTATCTAAGGTGGAGAGTCATGAATTTTCCATGATGGTTTCGAGAGCAAGCTCATGATGTACTTGTTTAGTGATGCTTTCAAAGTTAAAGGCTTGGATCAAGGGGCCCATGGTAGATTTCTTGGATGATATCTTCCCATGATTTTTAGGGCTGTAAGGCTTGAACTGAGCGCCATAGCATATCTTGCCGATGACAGTTTTAGTGCTTTGCTTTAGACTTTGGTGTTGGTTGAGGGGAGTATACACATTGCATGGAACATTCGATGATCAATTTTTTTTCCAATCTAATTAGATCCAACATTTGCAATGATGAGTTTTTAGTGTCTTGCTTCATGTTTGGGGCATTTAACTTCATAGCTTGTTGGTTTTGGAGCTTGTACACATAATTGATAGCTTAGAGTGATAGACTTATTCATATGATGTTTCAACATTTAATCAGCATCAATGTTTGGATAGATTCTCCTCATCACTATGACTATATTTTTAGGGGGATATTGTTTAGCACGGATGAGACTAACCTCACTCTTTTTCAGCATATTATTGTTCATCTCACTTTAAAATGGGAGTTGATTACTATCCTTTATTCGATGTGATTACAGAGTTTTGAGGATTGATGAGGAGTTTGACACATTACCGGAACTACTCAAGCTGTTTAGAGTTTTGAACACTGATGAAGAGTTCACCATAGTGTGGGATCTGCTCAAGCTATCAGAGAATGTAATTAATAGAGGATGTCTTGACCTCATTTCTTTTTACAAAAGGGTCGATGTTTAATATTACAACCTTTTGAGCCCCCCAAGTTGTGTTTTGAGGGGGATGTTAGAATGTGAAATCTATCTTTATGAGACTCTTTGAATTACAAAAAATTTTGGGGTTCTATTATGTATGTTGGGTCCATTGAGTTGTATTTATATTAAGTACCTTTGATATCTTGTGTAATTATAGTCTATGTGAGGGTTAGTATTTGAAATTGAGTTGGCCCACCCTTTTGTTATGTGTTGATAGGTATATTAAAAAAGCAATGCCTTTGACCTATTCAACCATCTCATCCAATCATTATATTACTTACTCGATTATTTTTCTTTAAAGTGTCTTTCAACACCACCACATATCTAAAATATATTCTCTTTTAGAATATTTCACTGTTGTTCGTTATGGTCCTGTTTGTATAATCTAATAATATTCTTGGAACACCCACATCTAGATGTCCCTTTCTTTTAACATACTCTGTCCCCCCCCTCCATCAATATCTCCCCGCTTTGCAACTATGTGCATCTTCGTGTATCCATCCACATTACCCAACCCCATCTCCTTTTGACCCATATTTACGTCAACTCAAAATGCCATAAATCTTTCCATTGACGTCTCACCAAATTTTTCGTCAAGCTGAAGCCTTCTACTCGATATTTGAAGGAAAATCATTATAAACAATTTTATGTAGATGATCCAACCCCCTCAACATATCGACAATGTCACATGGCTTCTGATTGTTAAAGCATGGGTTGAGATGTAGATTGGAGTTGTTTCTACCATCCAACAAGACTTGCCATCAAACTCATTTAAGGCTTCAACAACAAACCACCAAGCCATTCTCATTAAACCGCTTGCTTAGATACCTCTAAATGAATGTATGACACGACAGTTTGGGTGCATGTATGGTATATATCAGTTAACAATCTTCTAAACTCATCCACCAGCCATCTTGCAATCTTTCAACGATGGCGCCCCCCAAGCATGCAATCCCTCAAACAGTCCTTCCATAGCGCCTCAGAAACACAGACCATGTCTAAGGGCACACTCTATAAATCCAATTCAAGCTGACTATGTGTTTCAAGCAGTAAAGCCTTTGAGAGTTTATCAAAGAGAAATGAAGCAAGCAAAGGTATCTCATAAACTCATTTCTCATCTTAATAAAGCATGGTTCCACCTCCTTATGTGTGAATGCACAAAAGGTGACAACCCCATTAAAATCGACGACAAAGAAGGTAATGTCACCGCCACCCATCAAGCATTGCTCTTTCAAAAAGGTCTACAATATGTATGTGCTATCTCTCCAAACACGGCAAACCTTCCTCCTTTGTCACCACATCAGTTCTACCACACTCAATCCTTAGGGAACTTATAGAATCAGCTGCCCCACATCTGCACGCATCCCCTCTGTCCTCCATCAAGAGCCAAACAGCCACAGCTCCTCCTCACTTATCCGGCAGCGGTTCAGCTTCATAGTTTGACCAAGAAGTGTTGGCCTCTGATGCTTTTTATTGGACCCTTTATCTTCGTACCCAGGGCTGAGATTTGACGTTCACCCCTCCCTGTCAACTACCAATTCAATGACGGTTTACCTTTATTTTAGACTTTCCAATAACGTTTAAAAAAAATATTTAATTACAATATATATTTTTATAATCTCTCTTTAGACCTTAAAAGCCAATTACTTATTATCACAACAATGGTTTGTTCTGGGTAGTGGTTGCAGGGCCCTGTAGGTGTAAGCCTGCAGTTGCTATGGTGACCCTGTAGGTGGAAACCCTACAATTTCGCAGTTGCTACAGGGAACCTATAGGTGAAAATCTGCAGTTGCTACAGGGAACCTGTAGGTGGAAACCTGTAGCTTGGCAATTGCTACGGGCTAGAAGCCCCTTTTGCTGCAGGGTTTTTTATAAGTATAAAAACTCCACAAATATGGATATCTTCTCAGAATTTAATTACAAAATAAAGATAACTCCACAAAATTCAATAATATAAACCTAAGATTATAATGAAGTTGTGCAGCCATTATGCCATACACTTAGTCATGGCACCCAAGTGCTTATCATTGGCAACGACTGTCTAGGTATGGTGTTTACTATTTAGTCTTCCCGTATGCACAAGGGCAATGACTCTAAGAGGAAAAAACACATGCTCTATGAACGTAATACTTGTGTCTAGGATTCAAGTGTGTGATAGTCTATTTGTCTGCATTAAAAAATCAAATAAAGTGATAACAATAAAAATTGGAATAAGATAAAAACTTTTGGTGCAAGATAATTTACAATGTAATAATTATTCTTGATAGGAAAAAAAATCTATATTCATGAAAAAATAGTATAGATTTGTATTTTTTTAACAGAAAATTGATCATGGTCGGACTTTGTTAGGTCATACAACTTTTGTAGTGGTTATGATTGCAAATTTGCAGATTATTACAATTTTGTGAAGAGTTTCACTACCACTTCCAACTTACAAATACCTATATTAGGCAATGCAAGTACATGACGCATAACTATGTAAATGCCAATTTCAAATGGCCTGAAATCCATCCATTATTACTATCCAATTCCCAATGTGGACTCTCTTCAGTCCCATAAAAATCCAATCTCAGCGCATTGCATTCTAAAAGCTAAATCCTTCATCAGTGCATCAACAATTCCGCCCTCTTCCTTGTATTCACCTCACAATTTTATTACTCCTTTTTGTAAATCTAACATCCCACAGGGTCATAAATTGAATTCACTCAAGGAATTGAGGATGTCACAGCAATCAGAAAATGTCCCCAACATAGAAGGAATAGAGGAAGTCACAGTAGAGCAGCTGCGTCCACAGTGTACCAGTACCAATTTTTTCAAGGAATAATATAAAAATAGAAATAAAAATAAAAATATTTTCAGCCGTAACTGTTGTTGTCATCCGATCTATGCAACAACAATGCAATTTAAATTATAGAAGATGACCATTGAGATGCATAAAAACTTACAGAGCTGGAAGAAGAGTTGTTTGAACGGTGGAGAGGGGGTTTCTTTTTGCCTTCACCATGGTTTGACATATAAACAAGCAGAGCTTCGATGTTGTCCTTTTCTTCATGCATCCAAACAAAGCATTCTCAAAATTGATTAACATAAAAACAGAGTATAAAATGGCGTTTGGAAGACTGGAAACATATAGAAAGAGAGAGAAAAAAGAATTCAATGCATTAGATGTCCGAAGCAAGTGAACAGCAGAAAGAAATAAATGAGTTAGACACGTCACGAGTCACAACTCACGCAGCTGGAGGCAGCAGCAAGAAATAAATGAGGTAAATGGACCGGTAGGCAATTGGACAATGGAGGCGCACGTATGTGAACAGCGGTAACAGATTGAAAACATTTTAATGCAAACTGACATTCAAATTAAAAAATTATTAAAAAGAGAATATAAAATCGAGGTCCACCATACAACACTTATAAGGTTCCAAGTGGGCCCTATAAAGCTATAAATGAAAATGACAAGGACATTGCATGTGCACACGTCCTTTTGACAAAGTTCAGAAAAACTTGAGAATTTTTGGTGACGGTTTATAATAAAATAAAACCGTAAAATACGTTCCAAACCCTTAAAAACGTTCGGGACGGGCGTCAAATCTCAGCAGTGTTCGTACCCCTTCTCCCCCAAATACAACATGCAGTGATCCTATTGCCTCAAAAAAATCTCAAAAAACATTTGAACCGACCATTGGATAAATCACGATTACCACACTTCAAGTAATCAACACGAGCCTCAAATCACTCTGTTGAATGCTTGGAAACCGTGCCTTCCACCATATTCTCCTAGGAAAAGTCTTTCATCAGCGAATGCTCTTCCTACAGCAGCAAAAGCATACAATTGATAAGATTGAAAATATCATGTTCAAAGGAGTCAATCTGAAGCATCCGTCTGGTGCCATGGCCAAGGACTCTAACTCCTAGGTGCCACAGTTCCAGCAGACAGTTCGTGCGCTGCCTCCACTGCAATGGACATGATGAGTGGGCCTCTCTTTCACCTAACCCACAACAACAGTCCCAAACAAATTGGCCCACACGTGAAAATATGCAATACTCTGCAGGTGCCTCCACCCATAACTTAATGGGAGATGAAATGCAAATCTACCACACTAGTTTTGGCAAGAAAAGACCATTTTGTTAGCACATTGAATGCAGTTTATAACCTGCAACATCAACCAGGCCCAAACTTTTCCATAGAAGTTTCAGTAATGCAGTACCAAGTGAGGCCAACCATTATGGATATTGGAAAATGGCTTTTGGGGAAAATTATGTGAAATATTTTTGAAATCAACGATTCAGATCACATCATGTCATCCATCATCAACCATCATGGATATTATCAAAAGAATTGTCTTGTTTTATGTACTTCAATTTCCCATGGCATTAACATCATTTGGCATAGTAATATCCTACTCATGTTATATTTTAAAATTACAGCAAACTCAATCGTCGACTCTATGTACTTGACCCAGAGCAATGGCCTCATTGGCATGCCTCTGGCTCTTGGTGTAATTACCTATTTTATCTAATAAAGATATAATTTGAATAACAAAAACATTTCTCTTTCCAATAGATATGTCCTTCGGATTCTTGTCAGGGATTCAAAGTACATCACTGTAATGCTTTTGTACTTCTTACGAGGTATTTGCATGGGGATGCCCTCTTTTTGTCTAATGCTGAAAGCATGTACAATTTGTGCATATCAAAGGCGGCTCTCTGTCTTTTATTACGCACAAAAAAAGAGGGGTCTCTGTCTTGACTTTTATTACATTAATGGACTCAATTCTATGCTTAATCATTTTAATCATCGGCCTAAAATTGCTTAAAATCGTAACGTATTACTTGAGGATCAAAGGAGAACTTTTTTCCGACGTTCAAGGTTCTAACACCTACATTGTGAATTCTGAAAAATGGCAATGAAGATAATACATGTTTGATATTATTTAAGCTAAAACATTTAAAACGTGATGTTAAAAATGACATTAAAAAAACTAGGAACGCAATAGCTGGCTATGTTGATGAATTAAGTCCATATTGCTAATCCAATCCTTCACGTTCATACAAGTATTACTTTCCTACTTGTTTAGAAAATACATTTGCATAATGCATGGAAATTTTCTTTTCAGCTTGTAACCTAGATCTTAAAAGTTGTAAGTTTTCCTGATTCATGTTCAATTGCCCATTTGTTCCTTACAACTTTCTTTTTGCCAGTAATCTTTGAAACACGGGCATTAAAATGAACCAAAACTTCCTGTATTTCAAATCAAAGAACAGCGTATGCTAGATACCATTTCTAAAACAAGAATTCACTAAGTTGGGTTCTCTTCAATGTTGAACAATCTTTGCAGATGAGATACCCACTGTCTTCAACTTCAGCATATGGGCAGTTCATCCCGTGCCTGAATGACATTGTAAACATCAGAAAATAAAACCAATTGCATGAATTTCAAGAGGAGCACCTCATAGACACCTACAAATTTCATTATTACAATATATTTAAGCGACATAGGATTACATACCATGTGAAGTGTTCATCACAACATACTGAGTTGCAGATAAGTTTAAGGCCTGCTCCATTCCTACTCCATACATACCCACCAATCAATGAAGATAATGACAAATTTAACTTGATGAACCTTTAATTCATATGCTTCCAACCGTTGTTATAGAAACTGAATTCTTTTTTATTGAAAAAATCCAGATAAAAACTGCATTATTGATAATAATAAAAAATAATGCAGTTTTTTATCCAGAAAACTTTTTATCCAAAACTATGCACTGGAATCTGAAAGCTTTAACAGAATTCTTACCATGTTGCTTTAAACATGTCATAGAATTTATCAAATGCTTTGCTTATGCAATGCTGACACATCAATAATTCTCTGATGTCAGTCACATTACATGTTGACTTGTTGCACTTAACCTGGATTAAATTTCAAATAAAACATCAAGATTGACTCAGCTAAATGGTATTCATAATGCTGGAAAACATGTTCATTATGTTATTAGATTATCTCAATGTTCTTGTGAGCTTTTTCATAAATAAAACCAAATCTTGTAATAACCATTGTCCAGATCCAAATATGATCGTGAAAATTTTATAAAGTAATTACTTTGAATTATCTATCTAAGGATCTTTTAACTGTAATCTTATTATTCAACCTGATGATGGACCGCAAGTGTGGTCCAAAATGTCAATGCTCTAAATCCATTTGTAATTTTTGCGGAAAAAAATCTCGTAAGTAATTACTGTGGAACTGAATTGGTCTTATTATCATAAGTACCAAGTTCATCAAATTATTGAAGTAGAAAAAGAGTACGTATATTTTAAATAAATTTATTGTAATGTTTTTGAATGGGACCATTCAATCAAAAAGAGGTTTTTCCTAAAATCTATAATTTTCTAAATTTTGAAATTAGCAAAATCAACATATTTTAGCTGCTGTAAATGTATTTCTAAACTGAAAATTAATTTGAATTCACATTGAAATAAATAACAAGTAAATACATCGTGAATTTGCCCACTAATGGCTCTTACCGTAATGAAGAAAGATGTTGAAATGAATGTTTCAATCCTCCAAACCTTAGCGTCACACTAACTAAATTGATGTCCTTTCTCATTCTAATCTTTGCTCCAACATTCACAAATTGTAGACAAAATCTTACAAAAATCTTAGTAATCATATCATCCATGAATCATCAATGGTTAGGATTTCAAAGTGATCAAACCCTAACAATACTCAGAGAATTACTGCAATAATTAAATCAGAATTTGTGCCTTGAATTCAACCTCAAAATGACATCAAAACTATGAAAATAATATGCCAAAAAATCCACAAATAATTATGATATTATTTGTCCCACGTTTAGGGCTTAGAAGCACCCTACAACCCTCAAACTATCCCTTGAAGTGAGTCACCTCACTTGTAAAATTAATATAAATAATAATCAAAATTATTATGCTCAAATTGGTTAGTCCACAATAAATTTCAGCAATTAAATTTGATTAATTGGATCCTAGGGGACACCGAATAACTCTTCTTGTCCACTTTTTAAGATATCTTTTATTTCTTTGTTCATCTCCCAAGTAGACATTCTTTTTAATTTCATTTAATGCATTTTTGAACTAATTAAATAACTTATCTCAATAAATCGGTAATTAATTTTTTTTTTGATAAATTAAATAGTTTTTTTATATTAAATCTTTGGTACAATAATTAATTAGATTATTATAATAATTGAAGTGATAAAAATCATTTTTTAAATAATTTATTAATTATAAAATATTTTAGAATAATTATTAAAATTATTTTAATTTTTCAAATAATTAATAATTATTCAAGATAGTTCTATTTTAATAATTAATTATATTTTCAAATAATTAAAATCATTATTTGAACAATTTTATTAATTACCAAAATTTTATGAAAAAGAGACATTACATTAAATGTAATATTTCATGTGAACAAATGATCATAGATTGAATAAATCATAATTTCGCAACATATTTCTAAGAAAGTAGAAGGAACGCTTAAATCCATATGATAACAGGGTTAAACACTTTCAAAAGTTCATCTAATCAACTTATGAAATTGAACATACTCATAAAGAGGGATGCTGCTTTCTGGCTTTCGTAAAAAATATGGTACGGTATAGAAAATGTGTTTTTGCAATCTTTTGGAAAGAGCTTAAAGGAAGCAAGACTGCATTTTTGTGAACCAACTAATATTTCAGAACAACATGCGAATACTAGAATTTGTGTGTAAAGAAAAAGATAATTATAAAGAATCAAGATTTCAAAAGGAAAATATATTTCCTTTGGACGATATTACATAAACACTTATTTTAAACACAAACACAATAAATTTGAATAGATATTCATTTTTAATCAGATATATTCATATATGACGAATATATGGAGATACATTATATGGTATATACATCATAGATATAATTTATGGATAAAATTTAGATGTATATGTATATACATATAAATCATGTTTATTGTATAGATCTCTAAATAAGGGGTAAATTGTATTGTTCAAAGTATCAATACTAGTACAAATATTTTAAATGTATCTATCCGAAAAATGACAATATGTATCAATCTTGACTCATCTATCTTGGATTTATACATTAGTTTCATCTGAAAAATTCCACATCAATTAATGATTCCATCACCTTCTTTGCAAATTTACCACTTATTAGTGATAGATTATGTTACTAGGGAATTGTGACTACTAACTCGCAAGTATTTTATATATGTCTAAGCAGCCTAGCTGCTATATATATATATATAGTAAAAGGATAAGGCAAACGGAAGCTTGAACATCCCTTGAGGAGGAAAACCAAATAGTCACGAGGCTGAAGAGTCATGTCGACTCTATAAATATTGTATAGCTTGCACTACGGAAGAGCAAGTTAAGTTATTTATAGATAGTTTAGGAAGCAATTGTATTACTCTATTCGTAATATATCCAATGCATTCCCTACCCTGTAAACTTTGCTAAAAATATGAAGCTAATTTGCAAGACTCAGTGTGTGTTCTTCATTTTTAGCAAGTATATGTTTCTTTCAAGTGTCTGGACTTGGTTCTTTTTCATGGTAATGAATGAATTTGTGTAAAGAATGTTTGTAATTCAAAATTGAATGTATATTGTGTTGGTTTTGATTCAATGGTTAATACCTTGTGAATATTGAAGTAATTGAATTAGGCTAAAACAATTAGAATGCCACGACAATGCTTTCTAGGGATCACTGCTAACAATGGTTTTGTTGTCAGAACCCGAAAAATGTTAAGATGGCTACTTGGTCAAAGAGACACTGAGAGATGGCTAGAGGAGATGATAACATAGTTTTATGAGGAAGAAGTAGATGTATTAGGATTCCTTGTGTAAGAAATTATCACATAGCATATCTATGACAAGATATATGAAGTGCTTTGGTGTAAGCTTCCCAAATTGATAGCAGCATGGTTGTCATGGTTGGAGCACTATTATTTTTAGCCTTGTAGAATGGACAGTTTTGAGTGGAACGAGGAGAAATTGGAAAAGTTGTGAAAGTTGAATACTGAGTGGACGTGAGCAATTGATCATTGGTTGAAGACTACTATTGATAAGTATGAAGCTAAATTTGTTGTTCAAGAATATGTTTCATTTGATACTACATATATTTTTTTTGCTAGGGGCATAAGAGGCAAATTTCTCCAAAAACTTCCTATACTAGTAAATATGTTGGTTGTAAAAAAGACTATAGTGTTGATTCCGACTGACATGGAGTAGTCAAGTAAGGCGGCATGGGGATGTGATCTAAGAAAAGGTGAATTAAGGATAGGTGAACCTTTGCGACTGGACACAAGATGAAGCCTACAAAAAGAAAGTCAACAAATGAATAGAAAAATGTAGAAGATAAAAAAAAGATAATTGGACTTTAGTGAGAGCTAAAACAATATAAGAAATGGGGAAAACAAAACCCTATAGATACAAAACATCTGAAGAAAGCTACAAGAAGAAGTGTAATAAGGAGATCGCAAGGACTAAAAGGTGGGAATCCTTCATCAAAATTTATAGTTCCCAAGACTTAGAGTGAGCTAGATGGTCACAGAAGAATCACAGTAAGAGATCGAGAAATAGAGTCCATCTCAAAATGGGGACATGAGAGGTATTGTAATATCGCAAGCATCAAGACTAGTGATAAAATAAATAAATGTAATAATAGTTTCAGGAGGCACCGAGACATTTGATAAAATAAATAAATGCAGTAATAGTTTCAGGGGACACCTTGATCTAAAGATTGTTTGGATTGAATGGGAAGAGAAACCAATTATTAATAATTTGTATAAATAAAGGCCCCATCAAGAAATGGAAACACCAAGATTTATTGAGACCCTCTATGAAAGTGATATGAAAACATTAGCATGGAAACGGTATCAAAGATGGCCCCTATTGGGGACTATTGGACTAAACAACAAATATCAGAAGAATTCAATTGTTACAAGATTATGAAAATGTGTTCCCAACAAAGTTAACTGAAATCAAAGGAGTGGACCCATTTGGGGAGAATTGCACATTGAGATCAAGGAATGTGCAAGGCTAATTAAGAAGTGTCCCTATCGACTGAATCCCAATAAATTTGAAATCGATTGCTTGGTGGAATCAAGTATCATTTATCCCATGGAGAAATTTGATTGGAAGAGCCCAATGGTTGTGCAACCCAAGAAAACCTAGAAGATCAGAGTTTACGATGACTATAGGCCTTTGAATGATGCATGTGTGAATGATCCCTTCCCAACATCATTCACTGACAAAGTATTCGAAGTAGTCATAGGTCATGAAGTTTATTCATTCATAGATGGCTTCAATGATTATCATCAAATCCCAATCGAATAAGAGAACCAATCTAAAACAACATGGGATCCTTTGCATAGAAGATAATGTCATTTGGATTTAAAAATGCACCCATTGTGTTCTCTAGAGTAATAGTGACCACTTTCAAGGATTTCATTCATGATGTCCTATAAGTATATCTAAATGACTGGATAGTGTTATCACTCTTTAAAGAACACTTGTGAAAGTTGTGACTAATGCTCAAATGGTTTAGAGCTTTTAGAATCACACTAAACTTGAAGAAGTGCTTTTTATTTACAAATTTGGAGTTCTATTAGGGCATATAGTTTGCAATGATGGCATTCTAATGGATCTATTGGGTGAATATTTTGTCATCAACTAACTGATAGCAAAATGGATATATCTACCACAACATAATGAGATAAATCTCTCCTCTCAGCAAGGGGAGGCTCCCTATAAACTATAATATACTAATATAAACTGAAAATACACTCAGGGGTGAAATCATACCATCTATCTCTCTTTTTTCAGAGATGATGTTCACAAAGTAAAGGATAATTCTTTTGTAATTATTGAAGGCATTTCTCTTCTTTCAGAAATGATGTTCAGGAAAATTTCTTGGGTAGTAACTGGATCCACAAGAAACCCACGAAAGCACAAAGTCTTTTGTTGCTTCTCTCACTAATTTAGGACAAAGTAACACCGTAGAATGAAGTGTAGCCCAAAGTCTCTACCTAAAACTACAACATATTAAAATATTACGAAGGATAAGAGGAGCTCAAAGTCTCTCCAATATCCTTTACACTGAAACATAAAACACACAGACTGAAGACAATTATGGTAGTACAAAGTCTCCCACAGTCGACTTCAGGACATATTCCAGATTATTTCCACTTGTTCATCTTATTTGATTAAATGGACAAGACTGTATTTAGGAAAAAGACATAAGAACAATTTCCTAGATAACACAAGCTATTTCAACACAAAGTCTAAAAGGTCACTTGCTTTCTCATTCACTTGATAAAATATGATTAACAATCTGAGCTCAAAATCCCAGGAATGCCTTTCAATTTGGGCAGAGTTTCACTTCTAATAACAGAGAGATCTCCCTCATACAAACTGAGAGATTACAATATATAGCATCCAAAGAAAGACTTTGGCACTTGTTTTCACGAAATGGCCCATCTTGCATTAAATGCATTGGATAGGGCAAGTTCTGTGCAAGGGCCATGCTGGAGCAGGTTACCAGCCTTGACTTTGGCATTTTAAATCATCTCAAATGTCTCCTCCAAAGCATGGGTTGCCTGGTCCTCTTTAAGATACTTACACGGTTATCCATTCACCTTTACTCAACGAAGAAAAATAGGCTGCGCCATTGAATGCTTTCACTCTCTGAGATCCACCTGATGGACTGCTTCACATACTGGAATAACTCTCCTACAGATATTTCTGGATTCTCTATAACTTTCCCTCTTTCCTTGCTACATTTTGTCTCTACCTGATGATCCGAGCTCTCAGGGCTAACTTTTCTCTTTTTGCTGGCTCCTTCGGCTCCTTCCTAAGTGGAATGATGAGTTTGTTCCTAGGTCTGCATCTTTTGAAAATCAACAGTCATTTCATTATCCTGAATTTGACGTCCACGAGGACATCACTGGTCACTTGAACCATTTTGAACCTTGAACCTTTGAACCTTTCAGAGTTCACTGGTTTAATGGTTCAAAGTTCAACAGTTTGAGGATTCAATGGTTCAATGTTTTGCAAAGAGACGCGTTCACTTAGTCTTCTTTAGGAGTTCAATGTATCATTGAACCAACTGTTTGAACCTTTTGGTTGAACCTTCTTCGAAATCTTTTGCTTGAACCATTCGCTCAAACTTTGAACCTTTGAACGCATTGAAGCTTTGAACTCGTTGAACCTTTGAAATCTTTGAGCCTTTGAACTCTTTAAACCTTTGCACTCTTTGAAGCGGAGGTCAATGGTTCAATGGTTCATTCCATATTATTAAACCTCGCCGTTGAACCTTCTTGATTGAACTTCGGTGTTGAACCATCCTTATAATTTTTAGGAAATGCCTTAAGTGTTTTGAACTTTTCCATGCGAAAGCTCACCTTTTGAACCTGCGATTTCCTTAGCTGAAAAGGCTTGTGTAATTGAAAAACTTGACTGCTCAGAACATTTTTTGAGAAAGAAAGAAAGCATTTTGGTCTATAGGACCAAAATGGTCGACATGTTGTCCACAAAAACAAGTGATAAATTTTAGGAACAACAGCGGGATCCAGTTGGAGAATTTCCATCAATTGTATTTTGAAATAATCGAAAGGAGTAGAATCCAGACTCTAAGTGCCTTCATCTATGCCATTGGGCTACGGAGTCATGCCATCTAAAAAGAGAAAGATGCCAAAAAATGAAATGAACAGCACAAAAATAAATAAAGACTATACATATGTACAACTGGACTTATCTGATACTTCAAGGATTGAAGTGCTTCAGATGCTGCCCACTGTGAGGCAGTGAAAATAGTGTTCCATCTTGATATACCAGCAGGAAACTATTTTCACCCCAGAATTGATGATTGGCGAATGGACCTCTCCACCAGGAATCAAATTTTTTGTGCATTCCTTTTAGTTCTCTCTTCTTGCCCCACAACAAGACTTGATATCCAATCTAAAAACCACAAATCCTTGCTCTCTTGCCGAAGAGTTTCTTTACCTGGTTTTGATGTGCAATAATATAGTCCACTACCATAGTTCATTGCTCTTCTATTTCAGTCAAGCACATGATTTGATGGTTAGCATTAAACACTTGCCAATGGTTGGCATCATCAGGTACACTTGGTCGAAAGACCAACTCAATAGTGTACTTATGCCCTTTGAAATCTTTGTGAGGAATCATGAGGGTTACAGAGACAACCAATGAATTTGCATGATTATTAAGCTCTCTTGGCACCGCAAAAATACTGAAAGCATCAAAACTTTCAATGCAATCCTATACAAGATTGCGCTAATGTCACAATATTTCATTCTTAGTTTGATATAGGTTCCTCACCTGACAAACCACCAATTCAGCATCTCCTCGGGCGTGAAGAAGCTTAACACCATTAGCATGAGCAGCTTTCAATCCAAACAATAAAGATTCATACTTGGTGGTGTTGTTGGTATTACTGAATTGCAACTTGTATGAATAGGGGAAAATATCTCTTTGTGGAGATATCAAAACAATTCTAGCCCTTGAACTGGTAGAAGAGCAGCTGCAATCAAATTCTAGAATCCAAACCTCATTAGAATCTGATCTCCTTAAAGATTTCTATTTTTTAGGGAGGGAGGATTCTTTTTCACTTGAACTTTTCTCTACTAATAATTCTGATTTTTTGTCTGAATTTTTTGAATTGTCACTTAGTGAACTTTCGTATGATGAAATAGAAACATCTTCTGTGGACATAAAATAATTACCTATTCCTGACGATTCAAACAAAATTTAAGCTTCAGGGTTTAATGTCTGAGTAACAATGTATCTCAACTCCTTCTCAGGAAGTAGCCTTTGCATGATGCCCTTGACAGGTATCCTCGCCTCAGACAGGTCCATGTTCAATTCTCTACCAACATCCTTGCAAAAATTTCATGCAAGTAGAATGCCATAGGAAGCTAGAACGTCGGCCACCAAGACTGTCATTTTAATCCTTTTTTTTTGGAAGGCCTCAAAAGCAAATTAGGCATCTTTGATCTGACCCAATAGTGGCACTTATTTGTTTTCCATGGAGAAACATCTCCCAAAATTTTTTAGTTAGAGTGAGACCGTCAGAGTCTGCTACCTTGGTGGGCATAACATTGTCAGAGGCGCCAGAGTCTATTATGCAGTTACTCAGCTTATGACCATTTATCAACAGGGAAACATAGAAAGGTTCTATTTTCCTATGGGCAACATGAGGAGTAATGACAAGATTATTTCAAGTGGATGTGTTCTTTGGGAGATCATGAGTTACCTTTGAAACATCTTGTCCTGTAGGGACAATTTTGTTCTTGATGCATTCAACTAACCTATCCAACTGCTCAGGGTTGGCTTGTAAGTATTCAAACTCAAGAATTTAGATCTTGGTCTTCCTAGTATGGTCAATTATATCAAAAGACTAAAAATAACTAGGAATAGAGGAAGGAAGTCCATCATCCTAGGTTTTATTGGGTGTGGTACTGGTCTGACAAACACAAGCAGAAGGTACAAGATTACTTGAGGTACTTACTTTTTTATTGATCACTGGGTCCTTTGATTGGAAGGGTAGAGAAGTACCTCATTTATCAATTAATATTATTGGTCGAGATTCTTCCCCTATTTTTCCCTTATCAGCTTGTTGAGTTGACTGGTTCTGGGACCTGGTAAAAATAGTGTATGATCTGTCAAACACTTCTCTTTTACTTCTAGCTTCATCCTGGTAATTCAGGAAACTAATGTTGGAGTCACCAACTAATTCTTCTTCCCTTTTTTTGAAGAGATTAGCGTCATCTTCTTGGTCCAACTCAGGTTGGAAAGAGAAATCATGTTCAGCTTCAACATAACCAACTGTTGATTTAGCTGGTGTTGCTTCAATGGCAAGCTTCCCCTATGGGGGAGGCAGACAATTGGGTTGCCCTTGATTTCTAGTAGCAATGCCTTGATATGATTGGTTGGGAAATGTCCTTGGTATATCCTGATAAGAAGGAGAGCAGACATCCCTTGTGCCATTTGCTTTTTTAGAGCTAGCAATTCATTCACTAGCTTTTGCACCATAGGATCAGTGGTGCCTGTAGAAAAAAAATTAGAAGATGAAGAATATTTATTTCTGTTAGGATCTCTTCTTATCTTTCATGCCAAGATAAGATCATCTTCAACCTCAGTGGCCAAAATCTGAGCTGCAACAAGATCTATATGGCCAGCCTGCCTCAACAAGAAACTCACTTCAGGAAGCTGAGAATTGATGAATAAGCATTTAAGGTTTTTTTGTGTTGGCTGAGTAATTATAGGAATCATGTTCCTCAGCTTATCAAATTTAGAAATGAAGTCTCGCATAGGCTCATGAGGCTCCTTCTTCATTTGCGTAAGTTGCGCCAACAAGGCATGTGCATCTTATGTAGGTTTGAATCTAGCCTCAAATTTGGCCTTAAGAGTGTTCCAGTCAGTTACAGTCTAAACTTGCAGATGATAAAATGAATCTTCTACAGCACCTTGTAATGTTTCTACAAGTAGTCTGACTACTATATCTTCATATTCAATGCCTATCACACTATAGGCTATGCAGAAGGCTGCAATATGTTCATCAGGATGAACTCTCCCATCACCATAGAACTTAAGAAAATTCTTTCTTGAACTATGAGGTAGTTCATGTAAAGGTGGGATTAGATTGAGAGGACCAAAGGTGTTACCCCACGGGCCTTGGGCTGCCATGATATGATAATGGAAAGGACGGATAAAAAATATTTGTGGGATATGTATAGACAAAGCTCTGTTAGCATAGAAAAGAGAAGCTTTGCCTAGTAATGGAGACTTGACGTTTGTAGCAGGAAAACACCTGGTTCGCTGGAGGTGAGATGGTAGAGGAAACAAATCAAAATTATTCTGCTACATCAACTCAAATACAGGGTCAACAATACCTTGAGATCTCTGGCTTCATGTGTACGGTGGATCGGCCAGAGTGTAAAATAGAAATGGAAAAAAACTAGAATTGCTTCAATTTGAATCTTGAGGCTTCAAACTGCACATTCTTCCCTAGCAGAGTCGCCAAAAACTGTTGGGTGAATATTTTGTCATCAACTAACTGACAGCAAAATGGGTATATCTACCATAGCATAATGAGATAAATCTCTCCTCTCAGCAAGGGGAAGCTCCCTATAAACTATAATATACTAATATAAACTGAAAATACACTCAGGAGTGAAATCATATCATCCATCTCTCTTTTTTCAGAGATGATGTTCACAAAGTAAAGGAGAATCATTGTGTAATTACTGAAGGCATTTCTCTTCTTTCAAAAATGATGTTCAAAAAACAATAGGAAAACTTCTCGAGTAGTAACTGGATCCATAAGAAACCCATGAAAGCACAAAGTCTTTTGTTGCTTCTCTCACTGATTTAAGACAAAGTAACACAGTAGAATGAAGTGCAGCCCAAAGTCTCCACCTAAAACTACAACAGATTAAAAGATTATGAAGGATAAGGTGAGATCAAAGTCTCTCCAATATCATTTACACTGAAACACAAAACACACAGACTGAAGACAATTATGGCAGCACAAAGTCTCCCACAATCGACTTCAGGTCATCTTCCAGATTATTTCCACTTGTTCTGCTTATTTGATTAAATGGACAAGACTGTATTTAGAAAAAAGATATACGAATAATTTCCTAGATAACACAAGCTATTTCAACACAAAGTCTGAAAGGTCACTTGCTTTCTCATTCACTTGATAAAATATGATTAACAATCTGAGCTCAAAGTCTTAGGAATGCCTTTCAATTTGGGCAGAGTTTTGCTTCTAATAACAGAGAGATCTCCCTCATACAAACTGAGAGATTACAATATATAGCATCCAAAGAAAGCTTTTGGTGCTTATTTTCATGAAATGGCCCATGTTGCATTGAATGCATTGGATAGGGGATGTTCTGTGTAGGGGCCATACTGGAGCAGGTTACTAGCCTTGACTTTGGCATTTTAAATCATCTCAAATGTCTCCTCCAAAGCATGGGCCACTTGGTCCTCTTTAATATACTTACACGGTTGTCCATTCGCCTTTACTCAATGAAGAAAAATAGGCCACACCCTTGAATTCTTGCGCTCTCTGAGATCCACCTGGTGGACTGCTCCACCTACTGGAATAACTCTCCTACAGATATTTCTGGATTCTCTATAACTTTCCCTCTTTCCTTGCTACATTTTGTCTCTTTCTGATGATCCAAGCTCTCGGAGCTGACTTCTCACTTTTTGCTGGCTCCTTCGGCTCCTTCCTCAGTAGAATGCTGAGTTTGTTCCTGGGTCTGCATCTTTTGAAAATCAATGATTATTTCATTACCCAAAATTTGACATCCGTGGGGATGTCACTGGTTGCTTGGACCATTTTGAACCTTGAACCTTTGAACCTTTCAGAGTTCATCAGTTCAATAGTTCAATGGTTTAAAGTTCAACGATTCGACGGTTCGGTGGTTCAATGTTTTGCAAAGAGCCACGTTCACTTAGTCTTCTTTAGGAGCTCAATGTATCGTTGAACCAACTATTTGAACCTTTTGGTTGAACCTTCTTCTGGAATCTTCCGCTTGAACCATTCGCTCAAACTTTGAACCTTTGAACGCGTTGAAGCTTTGAACTCGTTGAACCTTTGAACTCTTTGAAGCGGAGTTCAATGGTTCAACAGTTCAATGGTTCATTCCATATTATTGAACCCCACCATTAAACCTTCTTGATTGAACTTCGGCATTGAACCATCCTTATAATTTTTAGGAAATGCCTTAAGTGTTTCGAACTTTTCCTTGCGAAAGCCTGCCTTTTGAACCTGCGATTTCCTTAGCTGAAAAGGCTTGTGTAATTGAAAAACTTGACTGCTCAGAACATTTTTTGAGAAATAAAGAGAGCATTTTGGCCTGCAGGACCAAAATGGTCAACATGTTGTCCATAAAAACAAGTGACAGATTTTGGGAATAATAAAACCAAGTCAGGATTGCAGTGATCATTGGGCTCAAACAACCAATAAATCTTTTAGAAGTGTAGTCTTTTCTGGGTCATACGGGAAACTACCACAAGTTCATTTATGACTATGCAGACATCACAACACCTATGAATAAATTATTGCACAAGGATAATAAGTTTGATTGGACTCTAGAATACCAAGTTGTATTCAATGATTTAAGCCAACAATTGGTCACAACTTTGATTTTGTTTTTACCAGATTGGGGTGAGATGTTCCATGTACATGTAGATGCTTCTGGAACTGCAATTGGTGAAGTGCTCGCACAACCTAGATGAGATTTAGATCACCCAATCCACTTTGCAAGTCCCAAGTTGTTAGCCGCAAAAAATAATTACACAACCAAAAGAGAAGCTTTGGCCATGGTAGTCACACTTTAGACATTTTACATTATTTATTGGCGACTCCATTTGAGTTCTTCACAAATCATCAAGCCTTGTGATATTTGATAAACAAACGATTGTTGGGTTGCAGAATTTCAAGATGGTTGATGCTCTTTCAAGAATATTAGTTTAAGATCAATGTGAAACCTAGAAGAGAACATGTGGGACCATATCATCTAAGCAAAAATCAAACTAGAGAAGAGTAAGAAGAAATACAAGAGGATTCACCCAATGCACACTTGTTCAAAGACACTACAATTCCAAAGCAGTAGGAAGAAATTGCAACATTCTAGTAGCATGGGACATTGCCAGAGCACTACACAAAATGAGAAAGGAAATAATTGGTAACGAGAGCTTTGCAGTTTACAATTGTATATAGAGTTTCATATAAATTAGGCAAGGATGGCATGCTTTGTAGAGTGACCATGGGGCATGAATGAGCACAAGTATTGAATAAGGCCCATGAAGGGGTTCCAGGAGAACATTTTGCAAGAGATCTGACTACGAAAAATATATTGCAGAGTGGATTATGGTGGCCTATGGTGTTTCAAGATGCAGATAGGGTTGCCAACACTGGGATGTGTGTTAGCTCATTGAAAAGCCTAACTAGAGAGATGAGATGCCACTTAATCCAGTTCTCATAGCACAACCTTTTGACTTTGTGGGCCCTACTAATCCGCCATCAAAATGGTCCAATGCTTGAAATATCATTAGTGTGATGGATTACTTCACAAAATGGGTTGAAGTTGTTGCCTCTTAGTTGTGGGCCAAAGGATATTGTGGAATTTTTGTATGAGAATGCCATAACAAGGTTTGGATGTCTGCAAAGGTTCCCTTCCTCAACAATACCATCAAAACTCTCATGGAGGAATTCATGATTTCACACCCAAAGAATACCACCTACCATCCACAAGCGAACAATCAAGATGAAGCATCAAACAAGGTATTAGAACAAATGCTAATAAAAATTTGTAAGGTGCAAAGAGATGATTGAGAGGATAGCATCCCTATGAAATTGTGGGCATACATAACCAACTACAAGCGAGGTACTGTACATACACCATTTCAGTTGGTCTATGACATGGAAGTAGTCATACTGATGGAATACATTATTTCCAATTTGCGAATTGTAATAGTAACAAAGTTGAGCGATAAGGAATCATTGAAAAATAGGCTTATGTAACTTTCATGCATGGAGGAAACTCAAATGATCGCCAACTAGAATTAGGAAGTGCAAAAATGATGTAAGAAGCCCTGGCATGATTGCAATTTGCAAACAGATGAATTTCAGCAAAGCCAAATGGCTCTATCATATGAGAGCAGGGTCACAACACAACCAAAAAAGTTGCAAATCAAATGAAAGGGGCCATATATGATCCATCATATGACAAATCAAAGTACTATAATCTTACGAGGTCTATAGAGTAACGTTCTTCCATGCTGAGTGAATGGGTAGTAAGGCTTAAGCCTTACCACCATCACTAAGTCAGCGATGAAACAAAGCAAAAATAAGTGCCATTTAGCACAATTCGAGTAGGCTTTGGTGTTTCAACATGTGTGGTAGGGTAACAATGCAGTCAATACATAGTAATTATTATTGTGTTTGTGACAAGATAGATCAATCAAGAGAAAAGGCAGAAGGGATAAACCGGTTCTCACTACTACATCTTAAGGTTATGATGGAGCAAATTTGTGAGAGGGCCTTGCAAATCATCTAAATTCGAGAAAGGCATGCAAAGTCAAATTTAATTCAAGTATTTGAAGAGTAAAAAGCAGAAAAAGATGGTGCAAATGTTAATTCTTTCTCAAAATCAATACAGAGCAAGTCCCAAAAAGGCAAGATGTCAAAAGTGGTAGTGCATCAAATCAAATAAAGTAATGCCTCGAATTAGAAAACCGCAAAATGGGCAAGTGTTATTTTTCCTATGGCTGGTGTGTGAATGCAAAGGTAAAATGGCGTGGGAAGTCGATGAATAAATCCTTCAAGAGGCGACGCAATGCAAAGATAAAAGGAGCAGAAGGGGTCAATCTAAACACACTGCACAAACAAGAAATCAAAGAATTCTGAAGCGCAAGCAATCAGTTAATCAAGTATTTTGTTAATTACACAGAGGGGGAGTAACGAAGATTGGAGAGTTTCAGAAAGGGACGAGTCAAACAATCAGCCACGAGAATAGACAATTGATAGATCTGCAGATACTAGGGCACACCGATCGCAACAAGCAACATGGCAAATTCATTCACAAGACCAATTACCACACAAACACAAGCCAAAATGGAAGCGCAAGAGATGACATTTTTAGCATTGAGAGATGTTGAAAAAGAAGAAATGGGGATCGACCTCGCATTATGGCAAATAAAATATGATGATCCTGACCCGTCTGAAATAATGGATGCGACAGAATAAGAATGGATCAACGCTCCTCAGTGGAATGTAGCCCCTTGTCAAACAAAGGGTGCAATTGCACAACATGTTCCACTTTTAGGCTCTGATACAGACAAATCGGTACAATTGCCAACATTTGAACAAAATGATGAACTCCTGCAGAATCTGCTTAATCGATACAATGAGGGCGCAATTCGGCTCTCGCCTTAAATTATTAGCTATATGAATATCATAATGATTGTGATGGCAAGTTGAAATTAAGGGGAAAGCCATTTAATTCGTACAAGTCAACGAATCCGCCATGCCATGCTGACATCAATGCAAAAAAATTAACTGCAAGGACAACTCATGGTATCCCCAGCACTTTGGTTGAAGACAATATTGTGCAAGTACTAGTTGAATGTATCACGAGGCCATATTGGCAAACTACAATGGGGTGAAACAAGTCACTATTGGTGCCAACAACATCGCGCACCAAATGATTGGATTGGGTGAGGAGTTCAATTGATCGTAATTTCTAGCCAACGAGATTATCACCAACACTAAGAAATTTCTTGCAAGGACGAAGCAAACTTTCCATCAATTCCTGGTTATGATGATTTGTTTCATGCAGTGGAAATCATCAGAAGGGCAATATTGTGGGAGATCACTTTAGGTTGCATGTGGCTTGTGTGAACTTAGTCTATCAAAATTGAGCCAATATGTTTATGCAAGACCAAAAGTTTAGGAAGTGGTTAGTAGGAAGCAGAGCACTCATCGGTGCCAATCCTCGAGTTTCCAAATAAGTAGTAATATATCTCGCACCCCTAGCTTCCGTTACAAGACTACATGATATTGTGATCATTCAATCACGTGGGCCCAGATCTCAACAAGCATACGCATTCCATTCTTCATCACAATGAACATTGTTAAGGTAGAACTTGGTAGACAACACAACATGATCACTCATATAACACCATTGAAATAAGTGTCTCCCCAAGCCACATCACAACAAGCAGCACTACAGGGGAAGGAACCTACATCCTAGAAACTGCCTGCGAAAAGGAAGGTAAAACCATCACTGCCATCTAAAGCCCCTCCACAAAAGAAGACGAGGAAATCAAAAGTGCCAAAACAAGGAGATCCTAGGTGGCCCAGGCTCTTTGCAAAATTGGACTCTGGAAAATAAGGTGTGTCAAAAGTAGGTGTTCAGGATATCCTACTTAATGATATGGGCAACATTCCTTATGAAGAAGAAAAGGAATTGTCGTTGTGAAAGGTTGTCCAAACCACTCACATTAACAACCAAGTTCCCAATGTCATTGTTGTGGATCTCCCGCCAATGTCAGAATCAATTAAGGTTGATCCACAAGAAGAGGACAGGGCAGTGGCACAAGCCATTTTCTCTACACTAGAACAAACAGAGTCACAAGAAAAAATATTACCAATGAACATGGTAGTGGATGTAGAAACAAAACCAAGTCGACCAAGTGAAGCCCACTGGATTTGAATATGCATGTCAACCTTTCCAGTGAGGAGGAGAATCCACAAGTCAGCCCATTCAAATTGGTGTGAATTCAACTGGAAAGTTGGGAAAAGAAACCATGCACTCCATGGGGAGGTAAGCCATGCACATGAAAGGGAAGTTGGACAAAGGATTTCACAACAGGTATCTCAACACAACAGTCAGAGGAACCAGACATGTCACAAAGGGAAACACGGTTGAAGACCAGAGAGAAAAAGAAGAAGATCCTCCTACCACCACTCTCTTATAAAGCCAAGTCCTCAGTGCCAAAGTAAACTGCCTTTGTAGGACAGGTAATAACACCACCCTCTTTCCCTTTGTGACTTTTATCTCATTTCATTCTGCAATCACCACCACAATCTACTTCAAAAGTAATAGACTCCCCGCCACACACTCCACCTCCACCTCTCGCCTTCACGTGCATTTCTCAGTCTCCACCCCATTCTCTTCAACATTCCCCAACGAAGGCTCCAAGTCCCCCTCTAAAATCCTATCCACCTTTGGTAACTTTTCCTCCCCAAGCTCTCAGATCACCTTGGACTCCTTCAAATGCATCCTATATCCCATCAGTTTTTATTGCAGAACAAGCTGGCATGCTAATTTTGATAGCATTTCTAGGCACATCCTTCACACAGCTGTAGAAGCCACCTTCTCCCACACATACAAACCAATCAGAGCGGCAAGCAACAAGTGAAGAGCAACCACTTGCAGGTATCGCGAGATCACAAACAAGCTACGAAGGAGGTCAAAGATAAGGCTGTGAGGATAAAAGAGGAGAAAGAAAAAGAAACCCAGGTCAAATCATTTCACAACCGACTTGCTCTGGATGAAGAAGCAAAGAAACAAGAAGACGTTTGAAAGGAGGAGGAAGCAAAGGAGGTTGTGCAAGACAAGGCTATGCAATAATAGAGCGAAAAAGATAAAAATGCGAAAGAACCAAAGGAAAAGGACAAGAAAGAAACAGAGGAGAACAAGCTGCAAGAAAAAGAGGCCCAAGAGAAAGAAGAAAAGGGCAAACAAGAGCAAGAAAGGATCAGGAAAGAGGAGGAAGAAAGAGTAAATATAGTGCAAGAGAGAGGTGCAAACTAAGGCCACATAGGAGGAAGAAGCACAGAAACAAGTCCTAGACAAGAAAGAACAGCCAAAAGATACTACCTCAGGGTAGGGTGTTGATGCCACAAAGCCGAAAGATAAGACACGGGTCCTGCAGACCAGGGTTTGAATACAAAATCCCCAGAACATGGAGAATCACAATCGCCGATAGAACACACCACTGAGAGGTCTAGATCGAGTAAAGCAAGCTCCCAAGATGAAGGGTTGCAAGGTGATGATGACACTGTAGCATACAACCTGTTCTGATTTTTTTTGTTTGTTTGTTGTTTAGGGTTTGCATGTAATGTTTGCATTGCACATAATTGAAAAATAACAATATAGAAGTTTTTTTAACAATACCTAGATGAATATATCATTGATAAATTAATATTCTAAAATACCCATACGCTGTAAATAAGTTTTGGATCTCATAAAGAGCTTAGACTACAATATATGTGAGGAAATAACAATACCCAGGGTGGTGAATCACTCTACTAACAATATTATAGCATACCCAGATGGTCAAAACAACTCAAAATGATAAAACAAGCATACACATTTGTTGTTGCTACAAAGCGCTGATAATGGAGTTCTGAACAACAAACTTTATGACTGAAAACACTCTAAAATGGTTTCAAACGTGCAACCTTCAACTTTGAAATAATCTATTGTTTCTTACTTAAGTCTTTATTCACAGAATACCAAAATATTTGCACATTAAACCCTTGCATTGAATAAGAAACTCCCAGCAATGAAGCTCCAACATAGACTGTAAATGAATCTATCGACAATCAACCTTGGAGGGTCTTTCACCTCTTCAGTTGATGTCCTATGTAAAGGTTTTCGTCCTCACAAAGCTCCCTAGTTGAAACTCTAGCACAAACCTATAGAAACTCTCTCCAAAATATATTTTCTTCATATCCCAAACGAGCTCTAACTTGCCTTCTTATATTTTCCCAAAGGGGGACAATTTTCTTTAAGGGAACATGTTTTAATTTTAGATTTAAAAAAACTTGTATATCTCTCACTTGATCACCATCACTTAAGTTATAAAATAACTTAAGGTTATAACTTTATTTTCTCCTCGTAGGTGCCACATAAAGTCCCTTTAATAAATTAAATAAATGTTTTTATAATTAAAGCGTTATATTTAAAGCATTTATTTAAAATATCATTGAATACACTTGCGAAATCACCAATGAAGCATTGAATGATGTCTCTGATTGATCCGAGGTGAGACCGATGTTGAAAGCTTAAGTCAGTGCCGAAATTGACGACAGGCTAAAAATAGTAAATTCGGATCATGGGTTCGAAACATGCCCAAAAAGAGTCTCCACGAATCCCCTATAAAGCTAAGCTCAGACTAACCCCCGAAAGCACCAAAGCATTTATTTAAAATATCATTGAATACACTTGGGAAATCACCGATGAAGCATCGAATGATGTCTCTGACTGATCCGAGGTGAGACCAATGTTGAAAGCCTAAGTCAGTGCCGAAATTGACGACAGACTAAAAATAGTAAATTTGGACCATGGGTCTGAAACATGCCCAGAAAGAGTCTCCATGAATCCCCTATAAAGCTAAGCTCAGACTAACCCCTGAAAGCACCAAATGAAGACAAACAACACTCCACAAATTGAGGGATCTCACCAAATCACATTAGCCTACGAGAACCCTAGGAATAGGCTAATGTTCCACCCAATTGATGAAGCTTAGGGAAGGGATATTACAATCTGCCCTCCCTAAAATTGTTTGTCCTCAAGCAATCTCAACTCTAGATGTTGTAAAATCTGATCACTCTCTCATGTAACATCCTCAACTCGCAAGTTTTTCCACTTCCCCGGATATTCCCTGATAGTCCTATGGTGTAGAGTACGCTCTCTGGTATCAATGATGGCCTCTGAAATCAATATGAGTTTCCCTTCATCGTCCAATGGTGGTAATGCGAAAGAGCGAACCATATTATGTCCAAGTGCCTTTTTAAGATGAGAGACATGAAATACATTATATACTCTACAATCTGTTAGTAACTCAAGCTCATAAGCCACCTCTCCTACCCACCTGGATATCTTGAAAGGATCATAATACTGTGGCTTAAGCTTCTTCGCCCCACTCTTCTTGAGTGTGGACTATTGAGAGGGCTACAGCCTCAAATAAACCATGTCACCTACCTCAAAAGTTCTCTCTACTCGATGTTGATCAACATATAACTTACGCTGATTTTGAGCCTGCTATAAATTCTCCTTCAAAGATTTCATAATATCCTGGCTCTCCTGGAGCAAATCCTTGGCCTTGGATACTCTACTATCACCAAAAAACAAATATAGAAAACTTGGAGCCTCGTTCCCATACGGATCCATGAACGGTGACATCTTGATGGACATGTGGTAAGTAGAATTGTAACAATACTCACTGATGTGTAACCACTTCACCCATGTCTTCTACTGCCCTAAAATGTAATTTTGCAAGTACCCTTCCACCCATTTGTTCACTTTTTTGGTCTATCCATCGGTCTGAGGATGATATGAGGTACTAGGAGTGAGCTTTGTCCCACTCAACATGAAGATCTCCTACCAAAATAAACTCAGGAACTTGTTGTCCCTGTCACTGACTATAATCCTAAGCAAACCATGTAGTTTGGATATCTCCCTAGAGAAAATATCAACCACCTGTGTTATTGTATATGTTGTTGAAATTTCAAAGAAATGAGCAAATTTTGTTAACCTATCAACCACAACATATATACTATCCTTACCCTACACTTTTGGAAGCCTAGTAATCAAGTCTAGAGAAATACTTTCCCATTTTCGATTGGGAATAGGCAAGGGTTACAACAAACTAGTTGGAAAGGTATGCTCATGTTTGTTTTGCTATCATCTGGGGCACTCCCAAACTTACTTAAGGACTTAATTCTTAAGTCCTTACCATGTGAATCTCTCCCAGATCTGCCTGTATATCTTAAGGAAACCCGAGTGACCAGCCATAGGTGTATCATGAAATGTCCTCAACACTTTCACCTTAAGTTGTGAATTGGGTACTAGATAAATCCTCTCCTTGTAAATGATTAAATCATTTAACACCAAATAACTATTATCCTAAACAATGCCCTCAATAATGCCTGATGCCCAAGAGTCCTTCGCATACTCAGCTGACATCATCTCCCTCTAATCAGTTATGATTTCCACTAGAGCACATAAATGTGGTCTCCTGGAAAGTGCATCAACAACCACATTCTTCTTCCCTTTGACATACATTATGTCAAAGTCATATGCCTAAAATCTACTCACCCACTTTTGTTGCCTATCATTGAGATCCCGCTGATTTAAGAAGTGTTTGAGGCTGTTGTGGTCGATTTTAACAGTGAACTTACCTCTCACAAGGTACAATCTAAACTTTGCCAAAGCATACATGATGACCAACATCTCCTTGTCATAAATAGAATAACTCTTCTCAATGCCTCTCAACTTTTGGCTCTCAAAAGCAATGGGATGCTTGTTCTACATCAAAACAACTCCTATCCCTTCTCCCAAAGAATCACACTCCAACTCTAATGGTTAGAGAAATCTGAAATAGCTAGGACTAGGCAAGTACATATCACTTGTTTGAATCAATCAAAGAATCTCTGAGCATCATTTGACCAAACAAAGGCCCCCTTCTTGGTTAAATTTGTGAGTGGGCAGCCACCTATGAAAAACCCTTAACAAATCTCCTATAAAGTCCATAAAAACCAAAGAAACCTTTGAGTTGTGTAAGATTTGTTGGGGGAGGCCAATCCATAATAGCTTTGACCTTCTCAGGGTCCATATGAATACCTTGTGAACTGATAATATGCCCAAGGTAGAGAATCTCTATCATCCCAAACTCACATTTTGACTCCTTGGCATATAGTAACTCCTACTCTAGGATGCTCAAAACCTCCTCAAGGTGTCTCATGTGCTCCTCCCAAGTCTTGCTAAAAATCAAAATATCATCAAAGAATATGAGGATAAACTTATGAAGTTGATCTCTGAACACCCTATTCATACAAGATTGGAAAGTGGCTAGAGCATTGGTTAAGTTGAAAGGCATAACCAAAAACTTGAAATGTCCATAGTGACACTTAAATGTTGTCTTCTCCACAACCTGCTCCCTAACTCAGATTTGCTCCCTAACTCATCGATCAACTCATCTATTCGTGGGATGGGGTACATGTTCTTAATGGTCTTCTTATTCAATGCCCTATAGTTAATACACATGTGCATTGTCCCATCCTTCTTCTTCACTAACACAACCGAAGATGCAAAGAGACTCTTGCTAGGCCTTATGTGTCCCATATCAATCAAATCCTTGATAGCTTTCTCTATCTCATCCTTATGCCTCTTTGGATGTCTGTATGCAGTAATCATGGGCTTGGTGCCCTCCTCAAGCTTGATGACATTCTCTATGCCTTTCACAGGAGGCCTCCCAAGAGGTATACTACTAAATACCTTACTGTGCTTCGACAGCAAAGCTTGAATGTCAGGATGGTAACCCTGTTTTTGCTGCTCCAAAATCATGGGCATAATTAGATACTATGCTACCCATTCTACATGATCATGTCTAATGAACCTCTCCATCCTCCTAAAAGATGCCACATGTAAACCACCATCTAACATCCCTCTAAGAATGTGCTTCCTCCCATCTACCTCAAACTTCACCTCCATGGTGCACAAGTTAAGGTAAAACTCTCCAATAGCATGAAGTCGCTTCGTGCTAAGAACCACATCCATCTCTCCCATACTTACCACATAAAAATCAGCTTGAAAATCATAGTCACTCAACTGGATGGTCAAGTTGGGAATCCTCCACTTATAGGTGATAATGAATCCATCTGCTACTCTCACCTTGAACCCCTCAAACTCCTTTGTCTTAAGTCCCCTTTTGGCCACTGACCCCTCATTAATGAAATTATGAGTGGCTCCTCTGTCGAGAAGAGTGACAAACCTCTAACCACCAATAACTCCCTGAATCTTGAATGATCCCTTTTTATGAATGATAGAAAGTTGAGCCATTAGAATCTCCTCTCTCTGCTCCTTATCTAGCTCCTCAAAAGAGTTATCTGTCCCTATGTCCCCTGAATCAGAATGTTGATCTGACTCCTCATCTATTAACTCCTCTGCTAAAAATATTCTATTTATTTTGCTTTGGCTTGGGCAACACACTTGTGTGATGGATCCCAAGGCTCCCTATAATGGAAACATAACTTCTTCTTCCTTAGCTCATTGAGCTAATCATTATCCAACCCAGAAGTATTTTTCTTAGGTGGATTAGAGTCCTTATGAAATTTCTTCTTGTCTTTATCTTTTTTGTATGAGAACCCTTTAGACTAAAATTTACTCTTCATGGTAGATGTCTCCATATCTCTAGCTTTCCTGATAGCATCCTGTAGGGTGGGTGGATCAAGTGCATTGACCCATCCTTTCAACGGGATTGAAAGCCCATCCACAAAAAAAATAGTCAGCCTCCTTTATGAAAAATTGGTTACCATAATTGATAACCTCTGAAAATCTACAATGTAAGTATCAATAGATCCCCACTATCTAAGTTGAGCTAACTCCTTGAAATGCAACTCAAGATCACCCTTATCAAACCTATCAATCAACTTGTCTATAAACTCAACATAGCTATCAATCTGATCATGGCCCAAAGTAACCAATCCATGGTGCCATCATTCATGAGCACTCCCATCCAAATGCAAGGTAGCATATTTGATAGCCTTGGGCTCCACCATCAGATTGAGATGTAAGTATGTGTCAAGTTTTTACACCCACACTCTAGCTATAGTCTTTCCTAATCCATCAAAATATGGAATAGTCAATTTACCTACTTTCCTCTACAAATCTTGGTTATGTGGTCTACCTCCACCTTATCTGTGGGGTCTAGTTCTATCCCTATAAGCCAAGTACTGATCAAAATGCATCTCAGCTGGGAACTCAGGATCCATAGCGCTAATCTCTCCAAATATGTGCATGCAACACCTACTCTATAGCCTTGGGAACTTCTTCTTCTGGAGGGTTAACTGGGGGAGTGAATCTAGGCATCGTGGGTCTAGTGTTGGTTGATCCAACATAAGTATGCTATAGGTCAGCCCTATTATTAACTGAGTTATCCCCATTGTTTCCATCATTTGCATTGTGCCTTCTGTTGTTGGCATTGTTTCTTATGTTATTAGCATTGTTTCTACCATTGTTCCTGCCATTGTTGGGTACCAACTAGCGAAGAATCTAAGTGAGTTCTTGAGATTGGTTCATTCGTTCAAGCACCTCTCATTTCCCTCTTACTATAACACTTATTTCATGCAATAAACTATTCATATCAACTCTATCATCATCATGAAGATCCCTGCTATATCTGCCCTCTTTATCACCCATGTTTTCTATAGTTATTATTTCCTCAAAATGTGTTTCAATGTGTTGTCTCGATGTCTCAAAGGGCCATTGTTCCCATTGATCAACTTTTCTCTTTATTTACCTTTCAAGATACCTTCTTTCTCTATCACTACCACTCATAGAAAGTTATTGAAGATGCAATCACTCATACCCAATAACATGCAACTATTTGAACTACAATAAAAGTTAAACTCTGACAGGCTGGCAGGAAAACCAACTCTGATATCACTGTAGCATACACCCTTGTTCTGATTTTTGTTTGTTTGTTTGTTGTTTAGGGTTTGCATATGATGTTTGTATTACACATAATTTAAAAATAACAATATGGAAGCTTTTCTAACAATACCCAAATGAATATATCATTGATAAATCAATATTCTAAAATACCCTTAAGCTACAAATAGTTTCAGATCTCATACATAGCTTAGACTGCAATATATGAGAGGAAATAACAATATCTAGGTGGGTGAATCACTCTACTAACAATATTACAGCATACCCAAATGGTCAAAACAACTCAAAATGATAAAACAAGCATACCCTTTTGTTGTTGTTACAAGGGACTGATAATGGAGTTCTAAACAACAAACTTTATGACTAAAAACACTCCAAAATGGCTTCAAACGTGCAACCTTCAACTTTGAAATAATCTATTGTTTCTTCCTCAAATATTTATTCACATAATACCAAAATATTTTCACATTAAATCCTTGCCTACAACAAGAAACTCTCAACAATGAAGCTCTAGCACAAACTCTAAATGAATCTATTAGCAATAAACCTTGCAGGGTCTTTCACCTCTGTAGTTGATGCCCTCTATGAAGGTTTTCATCCTCACAAAGCTCCCTGGTTGAAACCTAGCACAAACTTGTAAAAAACCTCTCCAAAATATATTTTCTTCATATCCCAAATGAGCTCTAACTTGCCTTTTTATATTTTCCCAAAGGGGGACAATTTTCCTTGAGGGAACATGTTTTAATTCTATATTTTTAAAAAAACCTTATATCTCCCACTTGAGCGCCCCACTTAAGTTATAAAATAACTTAAGGTTATAACTTTTTTCCCCCTCTTAGGTGCCACATAAATTCCCTTTAATAAATTAATTAAATCCTTTTATAATTAAAACATTATATTAAAAGCATTTATTTAAAATATCATTGAATACACTTGGGAAATAACCGACAAAGCATCGAATGATGTCTCTGACTGATCCAAGGTGAGATGATGTTAAAAGCCTAAGGTGGTGTCGAAACTAATGACAAGCTAAAAATAGTAAATTTGGACCATGTGTCTGAAACATGCCCAAAAAGAGTCTCCATGAATCCCCTCAAAAGATGAGCTCAAACTAACCCCTGGAAGACCAAATGAAGATAGACAACTATCCAAAAATCAAGGGATCCCCTCACTAAATCACATTATCCTACGGGAACCCCTCAGAATAGGCTAATGGTCCACCCAACTGATGAAGCTTAGGGAAAGGACATTACAGACACACTCGACTCTTGGTGGCTTAATGTACTTGGCACATCCACAAGGTGCACTAATTTTATGATGCCCACCACCCATCACCCACCTCCATGTCTCATAGGCGAACAAACATTATCATCATCACAACTTTTGTTGACAACTTTACCAAAACAAATAGTTGTCAATATCATGCAATTGATGGTGGAGAAGCAAATAGGTGTAGGTGAATTATTGGCCCCTCTTTCAAACACAACACTTTAGCTCCATCAATAAATACACACCCTTAAAGAAACCATAGTTATGGATAAAAATTTTATTGATGAGAGTTGTCCCTAATTGATGAAGCAAGTCATCAACAATCAAGTGGTGTACGACCACATTAAATGTTGGTGACTAAGTTGTCGCATGATGGGAGATATATGCAAAAGCTGGAAGAGATCAAGGCATCAGTACAACATGAAAAAGATGATGTTTGGGTGATACTTCTACTATTATAAGAATACAAGGTGTTTACAATGACTGTAACCCAATAAGGACAAGTATCCATCCAACTTCTCTACTGGAAGGCACAACACCAAGAGATGGCGGAGACCCAAGAGAATATGGTAAAAATGGAAAAGGCACGAGTCATCATTACATATACTGCAGATGATACCATGAAGGATGTAGCATTAGCTGAGTCTCTATAATACGAGGATAATGTCCTAGAGCAAATAAGGATTTTGGAACTAGAAATGCTACAAATAAACCTTTTCCAAAGTCCAAACATGTAGATTTTTGGAGTGATTCAAATAGATAAAAACTAATATAAATGCAACCATTACAATTCAAAGGCCACTCATCCAAACCATTGAGGAGGATGACATGTAATATCATGTAAGTATTGTGCAATTACACACATTTCACAATGGTTAGGGAAGTACTAGTTGACTGGTGCTCTTAAAAGGCTAGCCTAACAAACATCCTCCCCAACGGTCAAAAACCAACTCAATGAACTTCATTATGTTCAACTTGAAGAACTGTTGCAAACATTGTGAGGTCAACCAGCTCCTCAAATTCAACAAGCTATTCAGATTTAGCAAGGTCCTCCAATTCAACTTCCACATAAAATTCAGACAACTCTAGGTGTGTCTTCGTTATTGCAGTAGAGTTTTAAGCAGACAAGTCAGTCATGACCTCCACCATATCCACCATCACAATAAGGTATCAAGAGTCTGTGATATTTTGAATTTTTTTATCATAACGGTATTTTATAAAAGAAGTTTTTGGAGAAGCCTCTGCAAGTGGGGCCAAGAAGGTCGAAAACCTATAAAGCACAACTTCTTGGTTTGACCAATTTATTAAAAACATGTAAAGTAAGATAGGTTAGTATGCTACTTGGTTGAAAATCAAAAAGGTTAGATAAGTAGTGCGCAAGAAGTGAAAACAAGCAAATGATAATTTTACAGGATTACGCATAGAACTTTTGATCAATGCAAAAAGGCAAATTTTGGGATGGATCACCCAATGATTGCATTGGTACATGGACAACATAGCTTCGACATCTTTGATCTCGAGACAAGACAACTATTTACATTTAGAAAAATGTTAGGAAGGGATTGTGACTAGTAACCCACAAGTATTTTGTATATGTCTAGCTATTATATGTGTATTTTATAACTGATATTGTAAATGGATAAGGCAAATGAAAGGTTAAACATCTCCTAAGAAGGAGAAATGGATAGCCAAGACATTGAAGAGTCATGCAGACTATAAATATTGTATAGTTCACACTACAGGAGAGCTAGTTAAGTTATTTATAGATACTTAAGGAAGCGATTGTATTACTCTATCAAAATATATCTAAAGTATCCATAGCCTATATACTCTTATAAATATATGAAGCTAATTTTCAAGACTCGATGTGTGTTAATTTATTTATAGCAAGTATATTTTCTTTGGAGTGTTTGGACTTGGATCTATTTTGTGGTAACAAAAGAATCTATGTAAAGCATGTTTGTAGTTTAGGATTGAATGTATATTGAAAAGGATTCGATTCAATGGTTGATACCTTGTGAATATTGAAGTAACTGTAACAGACTAAAACAATTAGCATATCATAACAAGGCTTTCTATGGACCATTACTAATAGATTACCTCAATATAATTGCACAACTACATCAATCGTAAAAAGATCTATCAGAGAAAAAAATGTGATCCAAACTCCATCGTGTGCTCAAGGTATCACAACTTTTTTATCACCTTCTCCAAGTATGAATAAAAAGTGCTCTATGATAGTTAAATGGATGTCAATTTAAGGTATATCATTTTTATTGACATCTCACTTTGTTAGACTCCACCACCACAACCACCCCTGGATGCAATTTGTAGATTATACCCATCATTGTAATAAGAACAAGTAGCTAGCGAACAGTAGTGCATATTTCATGTGTATAATATTTTGGTTGTTCCCCTACAACAAGGAAATGGTTAGGGAACTCATTTACAAATAGTTCAAGTAAATCACAATGAAAAAAAGAATTATTTAGGGAAGAATAACTAAATTAACCTATTGATTTATATTTAGCTTTACTCATTGGAATGGTTGCATGATGCCCATCAAATCCCACCTCTTAAAACAATAACTTCAAATTAATAGCAGTTAAAATTTGTGAGCGATGGCATTCTAAATGGATCAAAGAAAAGGGGTACAATAAGACCGGTTAGTAAGATTTAAATTAAAAGTCCTATAGCTATGGATATGAAGTTCAATGGTGAAGAAAAAGAACAAAGAAAGATAATAACATGAGGAAACCTTCTAATGCTACTTCTTAAAAAGAACATGATGATATAGTGTAACCCAAAGGAAATGGCAGTGGTTTTGCCTTTAGTCTAAGTGGATGAATCCTTAAAAACTATTGTCTGTAAACATTTTATCTACTTTTTCAATGTTACACCAAGTTCATGTGGGCACAGATATGTGCTTTAGAAACGTGCTCAAATTACAGGGGATGACAAAGAGAACATGGGGTTGAAAATATATAAATTTATTATTATTTTAATCTTAACATAGAAAGGTGTTTACGTAAAATATATTTATGATAAACCATGGATTCATTATAAAATTAAAAAATAATTCAAATAAATTACATAGTTACAATGCAACATCAAATTCACTAATACACAATTACAATGTCAAAAAGCTATATCATTGTCATACTAAGCTCAATTTTTATTTCAAAATGAAAATGAAATACAATAATACATTCTCATTCAAAGAACATTGATTCATAAATATGTGGAGATTCCACTACAAATTCATCGCTATAAATCATGTATTATTTCTAACAAACTTAGTTGCTAATGATTGTTGTTTTGTTACCCAAAATATACATTTTTGGTGCTATAAACTGAATTGAAATAATGTTGGACCATAAGATAACTAAACATACATATGCAAAATAAAAAATACTTAAGTCACACACATCAGAAGAGATACAAATTACCCTAGAAAAACTCAAGACAGGAAAACTCCAAATGAGTAGGGATTCCTCATCTTGCCACTATCTCTTTATCAGTTACAAGATACTACCATTAATGGCCTTCATGAACAATCTTTACAATACAACTTGTTCAAAACCCATACTGAATACTACTTTATTGCATACACACTTCCTTTACACACGACTCAACCCAAACACCAATCCAATCAAAAACACTACTAGGAGAACATCAACTGAGTACATGGAGAACCACTTGTTTGATTCATGCCCAAACACTATTGAATCACTCAATGTTCAATGCCTTTGCCCTCTACAAAAACCCATACATATGCAACAAGGAAAAGCCCTGCCAAAAGAGTTGAAACAAGCAAGTTATACAAGTGTTCCTCTACCTACCTCTTGTCTATGGGTGAAATGACAGCTTTTTGCAAGTCACAACAATTTTGAAACCACCACCTACATGAATAAGTGATTTTGCAACCGCCAAGGCTATTATAAAATCGTTGCCTATGGGAAATCATAGTTTTAAAACTATTATCTACATGAACCAAAGATTTTGTTACCTTTAATGAAACACTTCTTCATGCTAATAAGGACCTACTAGCATCTCCTCATTTGAGATGTCTGGATCATTTTAGACTTAATTCTATCTTTGAAACCCCCTACACTTTCTATTCATCCTCTTTACTTATGCGGGAAAGCACTATTTAGGAAGTTTTACAAGTGATCTAAGTGGCATTTACATTTTAGAGAATAGTGTAAGTAGTTAGCCGACATAACTAACATACTAGATCTGAAATATGTATCATGCCTCCCCAATTAGAGGCTTTTAGTCCCCAAAAGCTTTAGGAACTTTGTAGATGAGAAAATTTCTTCCCTGCTTCCTCTTTCGAAAACTATTTGGCTTGGTTGGGTAGATGATCCTTCAACCCAACTTGTCACTACTCTTGCACTCCTCTTCTTGTTGTCCTCTCCTTCCTTAGCACAACATCCATCTCCAATTCTAGTTGACCATTAGGAACAAGGTCTTCAATAGAAGATAGCAATAGATTTACTTCTTCATCATCTAGCATTGAAGACCTAAAGAGACAAAATTTATTAACATTGATAACTGAATATATTTTCATATAAGGAGGCAAATCCAATATGAAAACATTCTTACCCACTTGCTCCAAAATGACAAATGGACCATATCTAAGAGTCCTAATTTTCTTAATTTTACCTTGGATCCGTTCTCTATTCAAGTAAAACCATAACTTGTCTCCATCAAAGAAACTATATTCAATCCTATGTTGATCATGGCGTGATTTGTACTTGCTTATGACTCCTCCAACCTCACTTGCACTTGGAGATGAATTTGTTGAATCTTCTCAATGAACCTTTTAGCATTGTGGATCTCAAGGTCCACTTTCTCAATTACTATACATGGTTGTCCTAAGTCACCACATTCAAATTCGTGGAGGATAAAATTCATAAAAAAAATATTACTAAAAAATCAACTATAGAATTCTTCATTAAATTCAACTACAAGAAATATGTATATCTAATATATATTTAAATCTATATAATTAAGATATATATTTTTAAAAAACCATACATAATAAATTTAAAACTATTAAACACACACATGCGCACGCGCGCACGCACGCACGCACGCACACACACACACACACACACACACACACACACACACACACACACACACACACACACACACACACACACACACACACACACACACACACACACACACACACACACATGCACACACATGTACGCGCACACACACACATATAACTATTAAATATAACTATAAATATATTATATTATATTAATATTTTATAAACAATAAAAATATAACTATAAATATATTATATTACATCATGATTCCTATTTGTTCATTTGTTTTGGATATTGGATGGGTACATCGGGAAAATCTTAACAATTATCAAAATATTAATGAGAATCTACTAGATAATAACGAGGCACATCTACGTTATCGAACAAGTTAAAATAAAAAATGCCGATGACACCAAAAAATTTACTAGCAGGCAATGACTCATGTGGCAACTAGCAAGTGTGACTGGTAGACAAGAGTGGTTTCTTGGAGAGATTTTAAATCACCAAAAAATTTAACAGTTAGTAGCTCCCTTTAACATGGCACAGTGTTCAAATGACCAATTGCAAGTGGCGAGTATTACTAACTTGTTGTTTGGTAAGTTCTGTATTTTTTCCTTTAAAATCACCAAATGCAGTGACTTGGTGGATGTTCCAAAACAACATCAAATACACATTGAGGTAAGTAACCAAAACAAGTTTCAAATGGAAATTTATTAGTAGATGGATGCAATGCCCTGTTATAGGAATGTTGCATATATGTAAGTTTTTATCCCAAGTCTTATGATGCTTCTGATTATACCTTATTAAAATCTGCATCAATGTATCTATTCACTACCTTGGTCTGCTCATTAGTTTGTGGACAAAAAGTGGTAGACAACTTCAATTTTGTATCCATTTTTTCCTACAATATAGACCAAAATTTACCAACAAATCTTGAATCCCTATCTAAGATGATAGATCTAGGCAACCCAAAGTAAAACCACACATAATAAAAAATAAAATAACTACAAATAAATAGCCATGTCCCTTCTTTGACATAGAACTTACCTACAAAATCCATGGAAATGTTTTCCTATGGCCTAAAAGGAACTGGCAATGGCATGTACAAACCCAACTTCATGTTACGAGGCTTTCTTGTACTACTCAATACACATCCTCTTATGAACTTAGCAACATCAACTTACATATTTGGCTAATAAACATGCCTCTATAAATGTGTCACTATTTTTGTAACTCCAAAATGTCTTGCAACTCTTGAAGTATGTGCTTCCCTCATTAGCTAAACTCTCTCTAGAGGCACACAAAGCTTACCCATCTTGTAAAACAACTTATCTTGAAGATAATAAGCCTCTTTGGGCTCAAAACCTGCACCTTGGGGCCTCTTTGCTTGAAACATGCTTTGCCAAAATAAGCATCATGCTCATATCCTTCTACATAAAATTCATGCACTAAAGGTTCAAGAAGAGTTATGGTACCCATTGCTGAAATCAAAGAAGATCTTGATAACATATCCACTAACTTGTTAGTCACACTTGTCTTACATTTGATAGCCAAATGAAATTGTTGTAAGAAACCCATCCATTTATAATATCTAACTTGCTAAAGTTTAGTTTGTGCTTGCAAATATTGGAGACATTCATGATCCAATAAATAATGATTTCCTTACCCATCAGATAGTGATTCCATTTCTTAACTGCTTGAAAAAGAGCATACAATTCTTTATCATATATACAACAATTCAGAGTTGAAACAAGAAATAACTCTGAACGGTAACATATGAGCTTACCTCTTTGTAACAGGAGAGCCCCCATAGCATGTTACTAGCATATGTCTCTACCTCAAAAGGCTGATGCAAGTTAGGTAAATCTAAAATTTGAATATTGTTAATCTTATGTTTAAACTCAACAAATAAATCTTGTTGTTTCTTACCCCAAGTAAAAGATTTATCCCTTGTTTTATGACATGCAAAGGTGTTGCTATGGAAGAAAAATCCTTGATGAACTTCCAAAAATATTGAATTACACCTACAAAGCTTATTGTTTCGGTCATAGTGGAAGGCCTAGGCCAATTCATGATGGTCTTTACCTTTGCTAGATCAATTCTTAACTTCCGATCTCCAACCATATGTCATAAATAAAAAAATGATTGTTGTACACTTCACATTTTTTTCATTCAACAATAACTAGTACTCCTATAAAACATGCAAAACTTGTTTTATATGAATTACATGTTCATCATCAGTTCTACTAAAAATAAAAATATCATTAAAAAAAATAACAAAAGCATCTATAAATGGCCTCAATAACTCATTCAACAACCACATGAAAGTAGTTGGGGTGTTGCACAACCCGAAAGGTAGTACCAACCATTTATATAACCCTTGCCTTGTCTTGAATGTTGTTTTCCATATGCCCTCTTCTTTGATCCTCACTTGGTGATACCCAGATCTCAAATACAACTTAATAAATCACTTGGCATGTTGGAGTTGATCTAAAAAATCATTAATCTGTAGAAGAGGATACTTGTTCTTGATGGTTATCTTATTGAGTTCTCTATAATAAACACACATCCTTCATGAACCATCTTTCTTAGGTACTAAAACAATTGGAAAACTACATGGAGAAGTACTATGATGGATTATAACTTAAGTAATCAAAGACTGTAACTTTTATTTTACCTCATTGGTATCCATCAACAACTACCAATAGAGACCCAAATTTGGAAGAGGAGAATTCAGTATTAATTGAATTTCATGCTCTATAGGCCTCATGGGTGGCATATCCATGGGCTCTTGGAAAAATTCCTTGAACTGTTGCACTAACTCTCCCGATCATTTCTGATCTTTGTTAGAAAATATGCTACTAGAAATCTTATGTGCATCCACTTGTTTATCTTTTATATCTCTTTAAAGAAGTAAAACAAACTTCCCACTAGCATTAATTAGCCTTTTGGCTTGAGAGGCACTTACTAAGAATATCTTTGAGTTGTCTTCATAGGTTTTGATGATGTAGCTCTCACCATCTCTCACCAACTGGTATTGATTGGCTCTTCTCGTGAAGAAGGCATCTTGAATAGACATTTAAGGGCTGCCAAACATTACACCACACACATCAAGAGGCATAACAACCACTATGACTTCAACAATGAAATGTTTATCAATTCCAAATGTGACCTTGTATTACTTGGTCACCTTGATCTTGAGCACTATTGCTACCCAAACATACCTCCTTATGAATAGAGGTACAACATACAACATAATGTCTCATCAACATTGGAGTTGTACCCAATTTATTTCCTTTAGAATAAAGTCAAAGCCTTCTTTTTCTTCTTACCTTTATATATATGCAATTTATGGATGCAACTTCCAACAAGGCTCCTTTGGATGACTCTCAAAATCAAAATGCCCATAATGCCTTTTAGTATCCTTTTGAGAAAAAATAGAACTAGCATAATGTTTACCTTCCCATTTACCTTCTCAATAGTATATACCAATTCTTCATACAATATCTCATTTATTTTATTGTATTGTGTTATCATGCGAGTCATCTTGGGCTCACATTCAATCCTAATTTGATTGGGGTATGCCTCACCATGGGAGCCACATATGAGAGAAGTTAATTGACATGTAATCATTTAATGTTCTAGACCAATCTTTGCTCAGAAGCATGTCATAAGCATCAAGTATATCCACTACCTAAATGTCAATAAACTATTATACCCTTGGATCAGAGACCAACTGTATGTGGATGTGATTAAGCTCATGAACAACCTTGACCTCTGATTTGTCCAATTAAAAAAAATTCATGTTTTACTTTACAAGTATCAAACCTAACTATTGTTAAATTGCATAAGGCATGACATTACCAAAAGCACCTGAATTCACCAAACAATTATGCAAGTTTTACTAAAAATATGGATTGTTAGGAGGAAATGAGGGGTTTCAATTTTTTCCTTGTAAATTACAATGTAAGCATCAGTTGTTCTATTAGCTTTTTTCCCTTTAGGAGTGGATAATTCTTTTAACAACTTGTCCTTTTGGTTTGAGATTTGAAGCAAGTCAAACATTGCGATATTGGCCTTAGTTTTCTTCAGGTCATCTACAATATTGTATCCATATTTGCTTGGGTCTACTGGTTTGTCACTTTATATAGGTGTAGAGTTATTCTTAGGTTGGCAACATATTTTAGGTATTGTAGTTAAAAACAAGTTTTTGCTCGAGTTATCATCAGGCAAAACTTGAGTGTTATTTGGATGAGTAAATGTAGTTAATGGAGTTTGAAATTTACTCCTCAATTGGTAGTTATTTCCCATTTAAATTTGATTGAAGGCATGGACCTCATCTATGTTGTCCTTAGGTTTATTATCACTTTCAAATGGAAACTCATAAGTATTTAAGACTAGAGCTATACCATGGTTTCTTCCACCTTGGTTAGAGTTATTATCAGGTGCATAAACTAGTTATAGGTTGTCCATCTCCTTTTAAAAGATGTTTGAGACATAAATAAATTTTCACAATCAATCTCAGCATGGTCAACCATATTGTGTATCCTACACGAAGTGGAAAATGCCAAATCAACCAAGTTTACTATGTTGAAATTACTATTGTTGTTGTTACTATGATTGTTATTATCCAATGGGCTAGTACACCCCCATTATTTGGCCTTATATTCTATTGTTTGTTAGTTCTATGGAAGTTTAAATTTATGTTTTAAGGTGGGTTATTTGCATTATGGTTGGTGTTTTGTGGCACTTATCGATGCAAATTGACCATATCATTTGTCAACTTATGAACCATCTATTGTAAATTAGCTACTTCCAAAATCACACTATTATTTTGTGGATTTCCCACTTGTGGTTGGGGGTTAGCTACAGGTGAATTAAATTTTATAAATGTAGGGATAGCAGGGTGTGTTTGATTATGAACATTGTTAATAGGTTTCTAGTTATTTAGAAATGATGAGACAACATATTGGTTGCTATTGGAAGTAGCATAACCACTAGTGTTGGGCATGGTAATAATGTTGTAAGCAATGGGAACAAGTTGTTGATTATTTATCTATGGCAAAATATTATTCAGAGACGTATCAGGTAGACTGATAGACATGTAGTTCATGGGTGTTATATTGTAGACCGGATTTGGGCTTGCATATAGGGCACCTAGGATTGGATTCATCAACAAAGTGTCATGCTAAATAGCACGGTTGATCATCAGGATCTAATTGTAAGCACTTTGTTGGCTTAATGAAGGTAAAGGACTAATTCCATAACCTTGTGGCACCACTTGCTATTCAATATTGACGACCTCATTATAAGCTAAGGACAAGAATAAGAGGGTTATCAGAGTTCTTCTGAGGAACATGGAAGTCATTGAGTCTAAATCCCTCAGGTATGTTTGTATGGTAGTAATTTGTGTTTGAGTGTACATGTTTTTCAACCTTTGGTAAGCTTGTGGAAGCGTGTATTAAATACACTCATAGGTTCATTTAGCTCCATACGAGCAATAACAAAGTGATGAATAGGACACTCAGGTCAATGGGTAGCTTGAAATGATTGATAAATATAGTTTTTTAATCATTTCATGAAGTGATAGACCCATTTAGTAGCCTAAGATACCAAGTGTAGGCAACTTTCCTAAGGAGTAAGGGATTAGGAAACAAGTCACATCCTCATGTTGTATTTGTGTTTGGATTAAGGCATCTTTTAACGTCTGAGTATGCGCTTTGGTTTTTTTAATCCTATGAGGTATGTACTTCAGACTTAATTTATCCAAATTCTTGGAAAAATCTTTGGGTAGGCCTTGGAACATTCACAGGACATCTACCTACACCAAACCAAGTGAGATTAACCACCATTGGTGGGTTTTGAGGGGAAACAAATGGATTGATAAATGGAGTTATAGTAATAGGTGATCTACTAGATGAGTGCATTTGTTAGTTTTTTGGTTTCCCTTTGTTTACCCTCATTTTTCATTATTTAGTGAGTTTTAACAATAAAAATCATCCCCTACAGAATTTGATCTCATGGGTATCTGTGTGTTTTCTAGTTTAGTTTTCATAATACCAGGGCATGTGCAATGCTCCTAAGCATTCAAATTTTAAGTTTTTTGCTAAATTTTTGGTTTTATGTTTTGCAATAAGTGGTGACCCTCCTTTTAGCACCAATTATGTTGACGTGTGTTTTGACACATGCCAATGTTCTAGGCTTGTCTTGTGAATTGTCTCTCTTGAAAGGAGATTTCAGATAATCTCCCTAATGTTTATATCTACCTAGTCAAGGCACACTAATCTTCACTCAGTGGCTCGTTATGATCATTCCATTTCAAGGGGGCTTTGTTTGTTTACCTATTCTAAACTTCTAACTTCATTTCAGTGAGTTTTAGGTACTTGAATAATGTAAACGTGATGTGTTTTTTTGTTTTATTCAAATGGGTTTTCTTGTCATGTTGATAATGAAAATATATTTAAGCAATTGAGATAAACATTCAATCAGATTGCATTCAAACCCTAATTTAACAATTGATCAAAATAAAAAAATAAAAGGGGAAATGAAAGAAAATAAAAGCCTGCAATGATGATGACAAATTCCATATCATGATCATACAAATTTCATAAACTAGCTTTTGATCTAACTAGCATATGCATAATCAAATCTAAAGCCAATGCAAACTTTTGAGGGGAGCAAACAAGGAAGGAGTAGCCACAACCACCATATACATGTTCAAAATGAAGTATAAACACGTCCAAGCTTTCTATTAATTGATAATCCAAAATTTTGATAATCAATCAGAGTTCATTACAATCATTTTTCTAAAAAAAATCCATCATAATGGTAGGAGAGGAGTTGAGGGAGAGATTAACACTAATAAAGCATGAAAAATGCAACAAAAATAAAAGGGGTTGACTCTAAATCTCTTGTGTGAGGATAAAAAACCAATCCTTGGGGTGTCAAATGCATCCAATATATAGCCAATTGGTCTTGACGGAGAGATTTTCCCTCCAAAATTCTTCAACAACCTTTATTATGCTCCACCTACTTCCTTACCTTCATTCTCCCTCCAAATTCTACCACTTTCACTATTCATAAACTTTCACAAGACCAAAAATGAAGACTTCAATTGAAAAAAATGAACATTAAATTTGACACTAAAATGTGAATATGTTTTCCCACAAAAAAAATCATACAAAATTTAAGACAATGTTGCATCCAAGTCAAAACCAGCTTTCTATCAATGTGAATGGTTCTATTTTTCAACACTTGGATCAAAAGTTGTGCTCAAAAAATGAAAGGTTGTTTGAAAATGACCTAGGTAGACCTATTCATGCTTTTACATACAAATGGCTTATGTTTTGATGTTACTATTCAAATTTTAAATCCTAGTGCTAATCAAGATTTAGAACCCTGAATATTAATAGGGTACCCATTTTACATGTTCCTAGACCCAATCAATTTATTTTTATCGATTACAACTAGATTTAAAATTTGTTATTAGCGGGAAAAGTATTTTGGGGGTCCAAGACCCAATCGAGGTCTAGACCTCTAATTTGGTTTATTAGGTATTTTGGATAGCATTAAATTTTAATTGGGGAATCGAGGGGCCAAAACCTTGATTACAACTACTCAGGGAATTGGTAGGGTGAAATCTTGCATAGAATTGGTGAAGGCAGTTGAGGTTTCGAGGGGGTAATACCCTAGATAATAAAGGCTCAGGGAGCCTAGGATCCCCATCCCAATTATAACTGGTGAATAGATAAGGGATGGTCCCTAACCTAATCATGGATCCATCCCTGATTAAAAATATATCTCAAGATGAAAATAATGTAGACTAAATTGGGGATGAATCTTCAACTAGCATTAGGACCAACACCCCCAGCATCTATCAAACTAATCAAGAAATAAATCTATAAAAAAAAAAGACTTCTCCCAACAACATCCTATGACCTAGTCGGGCTTAAAATATTGACTACAATTACATATCCCATTTTTCACTATTATTAGACCTATTTAGAACTAAAGTTTTGATTAGTAAAAGAACTTGGCAGAACCACTCCCCAAGACCTATTCAGGATTTCAAACCCAAATTAGGTCTAGGGACCTAAAAATATTAAAACTTAGAAAAAATCCTCCATAAAAATATTGATTAGGTCAGGTTAAGACAAGAATGATGAAGCGGACCAAAATGGAGAAATTGATAAATTTTTTACCCAGCAAAATGAGATCTTTCAAGTACAAAATGGAGGCCCATAAGTCATTTTGGGAGGAAGGTCAAAATAGGAAACTTGCTCAAATAGGCCCAATGGAAAAGATGGTTTTGGGTCTCAGTTTAGCATGCAAACTGATACAGACCACCAAAGTAACATTTGGTGTTGAAACCAACAAACTATGAGCGTAAACAGGAGTAGAGTAAAAGGCAAAAAAGAGATTCTTTGATTCTTGGAAGAATTAGGGCATGTTGTAAAAGCAATAATAGGTTCTCATTTAAGGAAGAGGAATTAGTTAAAACACAAAACTCCAGATCATTTACAAGAGTTGAGAGAAAAATAAAAAGTTTGAGTTCAATTTCGCTCAAGACAAGGTACAAACACTATCCCTGATAAACTAAATGTCATAGATAATGTTGAAATTGACAATGATGAATGTTTATCTAATAGTCCAAATTATGTTTCAAGTCCACATTTCAATTATATTTTATTTTATTTTGTTGATGCTGAATCTATGCATGATGATTCACACCCTAACAATGAATAAAATTTCATAGAAACACATAATGATGAATGTAATAATGATAAAATGCCATGAAAACACTAAATAATGAAAATAACAATGAAGAAACTAGTAGTAAACATAACAATATTGAAACACTCAATCAATAAATTCCACCATTAACAACACCTCCAAATTTTATGCATAGAAAAGGCATGTACTTAATTGAAGTTGATGAAAATATTTTGAAATCAATGCACAACAAAATGTCTGACCGCCATTCAAGAAGAGTAACTAATTTTTTTTGGATAGTTTATTTGATAAATTAACTTTTAATAATAAAAAAGGTCAATCATTTATTTCGTTGATGAAATTGATTAAGATGAGACCTACAATGTACACTCTAGGACTAAGAACATCTAACATGGATGATGAAGACAATAAAATTGTTAAAAATCTACTTGATGCATATCATATTATAGGCCCAAAATCACACAACAAAGATTGTAATGTTGCTCAATGTATAATTACAACTTGTGTAGTAAGTGTTCAAATAAGGGGAAAATGATTGATTTTAAAAACTTTCTGAGCAATGGACATAAATAGAAAAATATTAGTGAAGCACTTGGAAGACATAAAATACTTAATGATGCCAATACCACTGAGCTCTGGGCATTCTCTGATAGACTTACACAAAATGACAAGGCTAGATCCAATGCTCTCAAAGATTTACTTTCACAATTTTAGAAAGATGATACAAGAGTTTTACCCAATACAAGAGATGTAGTGAAAATAAAAGTTGGCTCATGTAACCGTGAACCTTATTTGAAACATTTCTTGGAAATGACTCAAACATAATTGTACTCTAAGTTTTTTGGAAAAATATCCATAACTTTCTATTAGTTAAATATATTTTGAGATGGCCAAATCATTTTATGTAAACATAAATCACACATGCACCACTTGTTGTAGGCAACATGTTGAATTTTTAATGCATTATGATGTTTTTCTATATACATTATGATTTGCATATTGATACCATTTTGCATGAATGTGGCATAGAATTTCTACCAAAACCAGTTAGGCATTTATTTCAATTATTTTTTGTGAAAGATTAGATAGACAATTCTTTTATAACAAAGCATATTTGGATGGAAATTACATTTGTGGTGGATTTCCAAAATTTAAAAAATGTATCCATGAGGAGATTATAAGTGAAATTAGATAGAAATTAGTTGTTTGAGAAAATATAAATCTGTAACTTATCAAGGAAAAGATGGCAAAGAATCTAAAAGGTGTGAGCTTATTACAAAACAAATACATGTTTCATAATTTATGGTCAAATTCAAGGAGTAAATTATTTGTGTATGCAAGGCACACATAGGGTTAGATGGTTGGATGAACATTTAAATCTAAACAAGGATACATTCCCACTTGGTTCTATTATTTCAATAGTTGACTCTACTGAGAATTACACATTCAAACCACAAATGGAAGTTTAATCACAATATTACAACTCAATGCAGGTTATCATATTCATGCATATAACATTCATTCATGCATCTGATAGTATAAAGCAAGATCAAAAAATATTAAAGGTGTATAATTTATATGTCAGGTATGATCGATCACATAGTACAAATTATGTGCAATGTTGTTTTGTGATGTTATATGGACAATCAAATGAGAGGAACACTACTTTCAATCAACATTACATTTGGTCAAATAATTGCACATCACAATTCAAGAATGCATAGATGTTTTACTAGTTGAGCAAGATGCACATTAGCATTGGCGTAGAACACATTTAGAGTTTCACTAAGGCTAGATATTAAAAAGGGGAGCATGATGGTGTTGTATCATGTGTAAAAATAGTAATTGCAAAAGACGAGTTCAAGTTTGAAGATGGTGTTTTTTTAACTGATGTAACAACCATTATTGAATGAATATATAACTGATGAACATTTTAATTCATTTGGGAGGAAGTTATAATATAAAATGTGGAATATGAGGTGGATTATTATTGGAAAGATGAGAAAGATAATATTATAAAATTTTAATGATTGGGGACAGGTAGGGACTAGGGCATATTTGAAAATTGGAAAGGAGAATAGAGTGGAAGATGACCTCATGAGGTGAAAAAATTTTGATTTTTGGATTTATATAAAATGTGAATATTCAAAATCCATGGAATTTTTTATTAAGGAAGGATTAGTTAATTAATTTGGATTAATTAACTTAATAAAGATGTGAATAATAAATCATGAATAGTGATGATGAATATTAATGAGGAATGATAATGATGAATAGTGATGATGAATAGTAATGATAAATTAGAATTAGAAAAAATAGGGATGATTAAAATCCACACAAAGTGTCTGATTTTAAGTGTTTACATTTTGCCTCTCTTTGACAATTCATTATGAGACACAGCTGAAGTAATGACTTTTCAAAGAATAAAAAAGTCGTTAAAATATTAGATGAAAAAATAATTAGTGACCCATGATTCCCCATCGAAAGGGCATACAATACATGGATGGGCTCTCAAAAAAGAGAGGAATGAGAATGGTGAACTTAATTCAAGGATAACCTTAATCCAAATGAGTTAATGCTTGCACACTTTGATCGTAATGGTTAAGAACAACAGAGTAAAATTGGAACCAAGGTGGGGAGAAGTGGGAAGGATGTATCCCAAACAATTGGCACACTTTAATTGACCCCAAACAGGGCAAAAAGTCGTGAGCTTGGAATTAAAATAATTTGCCCCAGTAAAGAAACATGATGGTTCAAGGTCCTAAAGATGATGGTACAAATATGGAAATCAATTTCCCCAATAGAGTAGATGAAAACATTGATAGGTCTAAAATGATTTGCCCCAGCAAGATGGATTTCATTGTTAAATGATGCAAATGGTTAACTGATTGGTTGGCAAGCATAACTCAAGGATTTAACCTATCACACAAATTAAAAAAAAGAGGAACAATGTAAATGTAGGTACAATGGTATAATGAAATTTCAAAAATGAATAAGCCACAAAAAATGATGCACCTATGAATGGTCAAAGTGATAAGATAAATGATAATCAGAAAAACAAGATAATGATTGAAGAATGATGTGATTGGATTAGAAGAATTTTAATAAAATGATCATAACTATTTGTAATTGCTTAGATGTATCATGAGTAACATATAATTTAGCCATATGGTCTGGTTGATGGAGATTTAGTGAACAAAGAGATTTTGTGATGTAGAATTATTAAGTAGACTCCTAAATCTAGTTTTTTTATGTAACATGAAATAGTATGCACCATGATATAAAACACCATAATGACCTGACTGTAATGTGCATAAGGGCGAACCCCCGATCCAATAGATAATTAATAACAACACACCAATGATAAAAAAACTATGATGATAATGCTGAAAAATGCCAATGGATTTGACTCAAGTACAATTGTGTGACAAAAAGCACCATGATGATGACCCTACTAGCACAATGGATTGAGTCAAGGCAACATTAGAAAAAAAATAAATAAACATGAAAACACACACAAAATTGAAAATAAAAGCAATAAAAAACATCTTGTTGTTTAACCAAGTCTAAATCCACGTGTGAGGGTTCAATGATAATGATAAATGGATGGGGCCCAAGAAAGGATACATGCAATGGAAGGACACATCCCAACAATAATTAAAATAATTGGAACCAATAATGAATCTACCCTAGTAGAGTAGATTTGGGAAAGACAATTCCCAACCATGGTTTAGAACATTAAAAGGAGTGAAGTAAGCATTTTGACTGGTTTTAGAATAAGACAAATGTTTTTTGGATTTTGGGGCTTTGTATCTCATTTTGAGATTACAAGCCATTTCTATATTTTTAGGTCTTTTGATTATTTTGATTATTTTGGATTTTTGACATCTCAACTCAATGGAGATGCAGAATATTTAACTCACAAAACAATGAAAGTGTAACTTAAGATAAAAAAATGGTGAGAGTGTGGCTTAAATTTATCACAAAATAGTGAGAGTGACTTAGGATGCTCTCAAAATGATGAGAGCGTGGAAAGGGGGTGATCAAGCTGACCTTAAAAACTGAGTGTTGCCTACATAATTCAAATAGACCTTATGTCAATGTAGTTCCACCCATAGGGTTTGAACTATGAATCAATAACTTAAAATAGCTTGTAAAAGGGAAAGAGCTTGGAAAGAATCAAGCTCAAAAAATGGTCAGGTTGTTAGATAATAGTTGATTACAAAATGATGATAACATAGAAAAGGGGTGATCAAGCTGACCTCAAGAATTGAGTGTTGCCTACAAAGTCCAAATAAACCTCAGGTCAATGTATTTCCACCCATAGGGTTCGAACTATGAATCAATAATAGGGTGGAAAATAGGAATGGAACATGATAAAAGAAATGGCATATGATTTGGCAAACATTGAATAATAATATACAACAATAAGGTAAATAACTAATAATGTCCAAGGACCATGTCATGTGAGACCCAAATGTGTCTGGTTGTCAAAGTGTCATGTGAATAATAAGCCAAAATGTTTCCCAAATAGGTCTCAATATACCTTTCACTTTCATAACAAGGTCAAGAAGAAATGGAAATGGCCAAGATGGCTTGAAAATAATGGTCTATAATGTAAATAGGGTAGGCCCCAAGTGTCAAGGTACTTGAAGACAACAATTATTTACAAATGATGCCAAAAAATTTTGTTTTTATCATGGTACTTATATAAGGCACCATAGACATGGTTTTCACCGTTGGACGAATTATTTATTTTCTCTTTTGATTTCTTGATTTATTTTTTATTTTTTAGCATCTCAACTCAATGGAGGATTACAATATGCATAATGTGGACCCTTTGTTGTCTAACCAATACCTGCTCAAAATAGTTGATCTATTTGAATCTTGTTGGTGTTGTAAATTGCACTGATGTTATTGTGATCTTTATTGGTTGTTGATTTTGCTTCTTCTAAACCTTAAGACAAGATTTATTCATAGCCTCTATAATAAATAGTGCTATTAAGAAGGGTAAATAAGAGTAAGCATGGGATAAATGGTCTAATTGAATAATGGAAAATAGGATGTGACTGGAATGTATAATGATTGGTGGACAAATAAAAATTGGGATTTTTAGTCACACACAATGTTGTTGATTATGGATTTGACTTGTCTTTGGTTGTTATGGGGCCAACTGGTCCAATATTGACTTCAATAATATCTTCATCAAATGATACAGAACTGATTTGTTCAATTATTAGTGCCTCGTAGAAGTTTTCATCACCAACAAATTCTTCTTGATTTTTCTGATCTAAATTATCCAATAGCACCTTGAATAAGGTTTCACTAAAGGATGTTGATAAATAATTTTGATTATCCCTTAGCAACTTAAGCAATATTTCACTAAAGGCTTCTAAATTTTGATTTTGATTATCGTTTAGTGCCTCAAATAAGGTTTCACTAGAAAATGTTGATTTTAGAATTTGATTATCCCCTAAAACCTTAAATAAGGTTTCACTAGAAGATTATTATTTCTATTTGATAGTGTTTGATTCCCCATAAATTTTGCCACTGAAATATCACCATGGATGGAATTTAATGATGTGTGATTATGTCGGTCCAAATCGAAGTTTGTGGGAATTGGTGTGTCAATATAATGACTAGGTTGATTAATGGTAAAGGCATGTGTAATGAAAATGGAAGAGGAAAAGACAACACAATCCTCATAGAGGCTACTAGGATAACTTGCATCGATGTTGAAGGAAACATCCTCAAAAATCATGGAATAATCACAATTGCTTTCAATTAGATATGTTGGAAATGTGGAGCTAATGTCATAAAATGCATCAATATTTTCTAATTATGAAGTTGATTATGAATCAAAAGGATCTGAACCTGATGTTGAGATTGATGTTAAGTCTTTTGTTGATGCTAAATTTCATATTGGTTTCAAAATGGAACCCAACTCTGATATTGATTCTGAAATGGAACTTGATTTTGATTTAATGTTTTTCACAAGTACCTTGTTCACCTTTCACTTGGAAATAGAGGCTTTAGGATGAACGAATGTTTGGAAATGAGGAACTATTGACAATAGTTGAATAATGGTCTCTAGCTTAATAATAATAAGCTCGTCAAATATGGGCTCATCAAAGATGGGTCCTATGCCAAATAGAGGCTCTTCATCAAATATAAATGCATCATCAATGGTTTGAATTTGATCAAAGATGGGTGCTTCAAAAAAATGTCATCAATGGTTTGATTATCTTGTTCTTGATTTGGAAGTAGATATATCTGATCATGATTGGTTAGGGGATCATGCTATATTTTGATTGAGTAGCTATTAGACTTGGACACATTTGGGTTTTCAATAGATACTGACCCTTGGAGGGGCAATGGCATAATAGGTCTGGACTATTGACTTTATTATGGTGTATCTTTAGGATCTCTAATCAAATAGCATATGTCCTCTATAAAAAATATATCTAAAATTTTAGCACTTATTTCCCATAATATAGCAAGATATCCATCCTTATTGTCAAATAGTTGTTGATAAAATTATTCTTGTTCATGATCTATACTAGATAACATATTTGGAAGGTACGGTTAATGTAGAATGGTCAATTGGTTGTGAGACACCATGACTCAGATGAACCTTAGACTAATGCCCCCAAGCAAGGATACATGAAAGGGGAAATGGATTGGAAGAAAATTTACCCCCAAAAGGGTGGACTTGGCACAAATTAGAATAGGCCCAAATAAGAGCGAATTGGCACAAAATTGAATAACTTGAAATGATATTGAGTTGATTGGCTTCAAACAATGTGAATTGGCACAATTTGGAATTAGTCAAAATGGTCTTCATTTGATTGGCCCCAAATAGGCCAAATTGGTACAAAATGGAAAAATCCCCAAAAAGGGTAGATTGGCATAAGCTAGAATTGGTCTAAATGGTCTTGATTGGATTTTTCCCCAAAAGGGGTGAATTGGCATAGATATGATTAAAATGAAAGAAGGGATGGATGGCATGAAATTATTGTTCCCAAACGACAAGTGCAAGAGATTGAATGGAAAGACAAGAAATGGTTTAAATTATCATGCAATTGATTCAGATTTGAACTAGAATGGTACAAAATTGCATTGAAATGGTATATAATCAATTAGGAATGGTACAAAATTGGTTTGGTATGTGGTTTAAGATGAAATGAATTTATCTTTGAATGGCTTGGCATAGAACTAGTTTGGTACATAATTTGAAGTTGAATTTGACTTTGATAGGCATTGAATGTTCAAATTGGGTATGTCAATGCAAATGTCAAACAGACTAGTTCTATCAATGTTAACTTTGGCATAGTTTGGCATAGGAATTGGAACTTTGACTTTAGAATTAGTATCATAATTTGACCTTGGATTAGAACTAAAACTAGTTTTGGAGCCAAATGGATGGTATAACACATGGTTTAGATGAGAATTTGGACATTGGTCTTAAACTGGCTTGAATTGGAAAATTTCATATTTTCATAATATTTTTGGTTTAAATTGGGCAGCCTAACGACGTGGTTTGGACTAGAAATGTAGGTATTTGGACCAAGTTTAGACATGCCACTTTTGTTCAACATAAAATTTTGGCAAAGTAATGAATCATTGTGTGAGTATAAAAATGGTTTTGATTTGTACTTGGTTTGTTTGATTTGGTCTCAAGTTTAAACAAAGTTTCAACACAACAATCAAGCAACAACACACAAGCATTACCAGACACTTTAGCAACTAACACAGGTTTGCATCACATCCATTGAACCTTTTGAAACACTTGACATGAGAGAAGATTATAGTTTCAATTTCATTTTTAAAAAAATGAAATTATTGGTAGGGTTTTTAGCCCCCCCTTTCTCTCTCAAGGTTCGTATGATAAAGGTGAATTTTGGAGGTTGTTACCTTTGCACCCCTACGTTAATATATGATCCATGGCAAAAGAGGCAACTATTTTTTTTACAATGGGATATCTATATGGTCCCTATATACAACCCATAATAGGCGGTACGTGGGTGCAAAAATCCATCGAAGAAGAAATCCAAATCAGATAATCCATAAGAGGAGTCTTGCCTCCACCATGATCTTGTCAGCCTTGCCTTCTAAGTAGCATCACTATCGAAGTTGGATTCTTTGAATATGTTTTATAATGGCTTGATGTAGGGTTGTCCCTTTCCTTCATGATATTCTCCTTGAGGAATCACTCTTGGCCCTGACGACAATTATATTTCATTTGTATACCCTTTCAGATGTATGGGGATGGTATGTGCATTAGGGTGTTAATTCCTTGTCATTGCACCCTATGAGTCTTGAAATAAGGTGATGAAATCTTAATTGGAAAGATTAAAATAAAAACATGGAACTTATCTTTTGGACTAACGAATCTTTGAGATTAAATAACTTAAATTTGCTGTGTTTCTGAGTCACCCAAATGGAGAGAGCATATGCACAAAATTTATTCTCAAAACATGTTTCGAGAAAATCTTGCAAGGAATTAAAGAACATGATAAATGAACAAAAAAAAAATTTAACCTAAATTGAAGCGTGGATTCATTTTAGTGCCCAAATTTAAATGTGAAGGAAGATTGATTTGTTTGACTTTGAACACCACTTCTTTGGCCAATGTTTTGCAACAAACCAATTATTTTTTGTTTTTTTGTTTTTGTATGGTCTTTGGGAAAAAAATACAAAAATAAGAACATTAAAAACAACAAACACCAAAAATTCAACAATTTAGAAAGTACATAAAACAAATAAAATTGCAAACATAAAAAGCTAGGAAAACAATCAATAAAATATATAAATTAAAAAATGATAGTTAGTAAAATGATGATATCTAAAAAATTATAAGTTGGATTTTAATGAAATTTGGATAGAATGTTCATAAGACAAATTTTCACCGCCTGAAAAAAATTCAAACAAAATCTTTTTTAGATTAGAAGATATAACATGTTTAACAATCATTTTTATTATAAAAAAAAGACAATGATTGATTTAAACATATCTCATAAAATAATTATCAAAATGATCCAAAATTTGGAGAGTGTTATTTTAACACCAATAAAAATTTACATACCAATTTTTAGAGAAAACCAGTCCTTCAATTAAAAACTACATCTATTTTATTATTCATTTGTTTATTTTTCTTTTTTTAGAAGAAAAATAGAGAAGATAAATATTGTAAGAAGAAGATGTGGGGTGTGCAATCATGTTCCACCAGGCATGTCATTATGTAGATAGGGATTTGAATTAATAGAGAAAGAGCCAAATTGTATGATCATAAATCAAACAAACATTGGAGCATCAAAACATCTAGTAGCCTTCTACCTAGGGTGAACAAATATGAATTGAAAGAAGGAATGCAAATAAAAATAATAAATATTACCTTATGATTTATATTCTTACCAATCAATTGAAGTAGGATTAGAGCTCGACTTGTGAGATATAAGTCTTTGTCAATGCTAGTTTGTTATGGGAAGCATCTCTCCTTGTTCACCTTGACTATTGTGGCTTGGTATGATGAGAATGATGAAAATGTTGAGGAAATTTGAAGCTCCTAGAATGATTCTTGCATAGTAAATTTAAAATAGATAAGTTTGTCTAAATTAGAGGAAGAACCTCTAATTTATAGACTTTGAAATGAATGTGAACCATTCATCTTGAGATGACAATCAAGGGGTGAGAATAAAAGATAAATTTTAATTTAAAATGGGAATCTTGACTTAAAAATTGGAGTAGAGAACATGTGGGAATCACAAATGAATATAAAATTTATTTGGGAGGAAGATATAATATAAAATTGGTAAGTAGAATTGAGTGGATTATGAGGTGGATTATTAAATTGGAAAGATGAGTAAGATAATATTACAAAATTCCAATGATGGAGGACAGGCAGGACCTAGGACATATTTTAAATTTGAAAAGGAGAATAGAGTGTAAGATGACCTCATGAGGTGAGGATAATTTGATTTTTGGATTTATGTAAAATTTGAATATTCAAAATCCATGGATTTTTTTATAAAGGATTAGTTAATTAATTTGGATTAATTAACTTAATAAAGATGTGAATAATAAACCATGAATAGTGATGATTATTAATAATGAAGAATAGTGATGATGAATAGTAATGATAAATTAGAATTAGAGAAAACTAGGGATGATTAAAATCAACACAAAGTGTCTAATTTTAAGTGTCTACACCAAGAACCTAGTTTTGGACATTATCTACCACCCTGAACATGTTGGCAATGCTATTTTTGAGCCACGAAGTATCATATGTAGAGTTCTATAACTACAACTTCAACTTTGACAATATTTGTTGTTAGTATTTCCACGCTCTTTAACTCTAGTTAAAATATGCATCCAAGTAAATTTTGAGGTTCTAGTTATGGGGGCACATGTCATTTACTTGTACATAAATGTTCAAAGTGATGGACTTGCACTTGTAGGTCTTAGAGGCAAAAATGCTATTTAGAGGATAAGAACTTGTCTCTTCACTATAAAAAACTTATATTTTAGGACCCATCACTGCAACTTGTGCCATGGATTCATCTCCAAGGTTCTATTGATGTGATCTGTGATGAAATTATAAGGATTATACACACACATGAGGTTTTTTCTAGTTCATCCAAATGACTTATGGTTTCCATTTTATGCATGCTTGAAGTTAAGCTAAAAACTATATTTTTATTGTATTGGGAAGGGTGTTCTTCAGGTTGAAATAGGTGGTGGGTATCTCAATCAGGCATGATCAGAGGCCAAAAATAGGTCCTAAACATTATCTTCCACCCTAAACAAGTTGACAATGCCAATTTCTAGCCATGAAGCAATGGAGGTGGAGTTCTATAACTACAATTACAACTTTGACAACATTTATTTTTAGTGTTTCCACGTTCCTGAACACTAGTGAAAAGACACATATAAGTCAATTTGAAGGTTGTGGTCATGGGATTACATATCATTTACTTGTATAAATGTGTTCAAAGTGATGTACTTGCACCTATATGTCTTGGAGTTAGAAACATTATTTGGAGGACAAGAACTTGTCTCTTCACTACAAAAAAGTTGCATTTCAGGACCCATCACTACAACTTGTGTCATGGATTCATATCCAAAGTTCCATAACATAATATGGGTTGAAATTAGAGGGACTTGACATTTACATGATGTTTCATATAATTAATTTAAATGACTGGTGGTTTCCATATTATGCATCCCTGAAGTTAGGTTAAAAGATTGCATTTTTCTTGTATTGGGAAGGGCATTCTTGAGGCCAGAATGGGTGGTGGGTCTCTCAAATAGGCATGATCAGAGCCCAAGAACCTGGTCTTGGATGTTATCCACCACCTTAGCCATGTTGTAAATGTCATTTTTGAGCCATGAAGCACTATAAGTGAGTTCTCCAATTATAACTTCAACTTTGACAACATTTGTTGTCACTATTTAATGCTCCTGAATAGTAGTTAAAACACACTTTTGGATGGATTTGGACATTATGGTTAAGAAAAAATGTGTAATTTATTTATCTATACATGTTTGAAGTGATGGATTTACACCTATATGTCCTTTAGGTAGAAATGGTAGTTGGAGGACAAGAACATGTCTCTTCACTACAAAAAAACATTTCAAGACCTGTCACTATAACTTATGCCATAGATTCATCTCTAAATTTCCATCAACATGATCTGGAGTGAAATTGGAGAGCTTCAACACTCATGTGATGGTTACTTCGGTTCATCCAAATGACTTATAGTTTCCATTTTAAGCATCCCTGAATTTAGACTAAAAAATTGTATTTTTTTGTTTTGGGAAGGGCATTATTAAGGCTAGAATGGGTGGTAGGTTTCTCGATCAGACATGATTAGAGGCTAATAATCTAGTTTTGAATGTTATCTACCACCCCAGACATGTTTTAAATTTTATTTTTGACCCACGAAGCACCAGAGATGGAGTTCTCCAACTGTAGCTTCAACTTTGGCAAGATTTATTGTCAGTCTTTCTAGGCTCCTGAACAATGGAATAGATATATAATGAGAAGAGAATAAATTGACAAGTTGATTGTAGTGGAGAGGGAAACAACATAGTTTATGAATTAAAAAATTGATCTATAACCACAAAAATATTCCAAGTCTTTATGAGACATGAGAATTACAATCTTGCACTACTTCAAAGGGCCAAAGAAGAGTCTCCAAACAAGACTACAAAGCATATACAAATAGAGAGCATCCTAAAGGAGCAAGTAGAACATAATGACTTCATCAAACATGCACAAGTAAAATGTATAAGGGAATCCTAAGAAGCTATGCAAGAGATGTGTATTCCATTAGTTCTTTCAATTGTACTTATAATAGAAATGTGGTATGTCTATAAGTTTGATGAATACAAAACGTGAATATCAAGTCCTAAATGATATTAAACCAGTGTAGCAAGAGTATCCACATTACAATAGTGATAAATGAAGTATCCCAATCAAGAGATGCAATTCACATAAATATATGACTCTATCTCAAACATTATACTCTTTTCTCCTATATAGTTTTAATTGTAATGCATATTGAAAGATTGTAAGTTAATATTAATAAATTACGCGAAGGAAATATTAAATACAATCATATTTAAATATGGCCATACAACCATGAAATTTAGTTTTGTAACAATAATGTGAGCCAAATTATATGTGGAAATATGATCACCACAAAATGTGAACACACACACACGTACATGCACATACACACATAAATATGAGTGTGTGTGTGTGTATGCATGTGTGTGTGTATGCGTGTGTGTTTGTGTGTGTCCATAAAATCCATAAAGGCATATAAAATAAGAACATAATAAAATGTTGGATGAATGCCATATAAGTATACAATTTTTATAACACATACATTACCATATAGGCATACAAAAAATTATATCATCTAACAACATAATAGAATTTCAAGTGAATGCATTATATACATACAATGCCAAAAACACGTACATTGCCATATAGGCATACAAATAAGTATATCATCTAAGACATCCTAATCATAAAATAGTCTCACTCTCTTTACCTTCCTCAAATACGACTCTCCCTAGAATGCTTTGCTCATATATGGACATCCCTTAGTGCCTTGGATTCCTCCAAGGTCTGATTGAATGACCTTCTACACTCATAGCTTGCCTATAATTAAACCTAGTCCAATACAAATATTATTATAAAAGTTACATACTGTACAGGCAATGAAGGTCAAAAATTAATTTTAAACTAGAATATAAAAATAATTTAAACATGCACTTACTATAATCTCATGATCATACTCAATCTGCACCTAATGCTCAACAAGATCAATGACAGGTCAAGATGCACGAATATGCGTGTGAAATGGGGAAGAAAAATGAGAAGATACCTTGATAATCATCTGAATGGGACTATCACATGTCATAGGAAAACCCTGCATACATAATACATTCAAATAAGCTATATTTGCCCAAATATGTAGTAAAATTATTAAAATAAATTTATATTTTTACAATCCAAAATTACAAGTTAAGATGTACCTCGGTTAGTGCCTATGAAGATGACATTGCATTAAAAATGTTTGTGTTTATCTTAGCTTGTAGAGATGGAGGAATGTCTATTATGATCATAAATTGAACAAACATCCTCGCTTTGTTTTTTAGAAAATATTGAAGATATATGGAAAAAAATTCTCCTTTATTAAATGCATAATTAGTTAAAATAAAATTCAAAACCTTAAAATGAATGCAGTCATTGATCAGGTTATCTTAACCTCTAAAATTCTAGTCACTTTCTTCATGTATTCCTTATCCTATATACATACACTATCACTTGTATGTTTCTAAACTTCTCTATCTCAAGTTAGTACCCTATGTGCATGGAAGTAGACACACAAAGACAATAAAAATATGAAAAAGAAAAGCACAATATTAAGGGAAAGAATGGTCAAAGGGACTTAGGAATAAAATATACCTAGAGCATGTTATTTAATAGTAGTGTTCTTGAATTTTTAGATCCTTGATAAATAAATTTAACTTATGATATTGCATAGCATGCATTTACACACAAAGGAATAAACTTGAGGATTTGGAAGATAAGTAATCGTACTATAGCTAGAAATGAAAATATTGAGTATTTAAGAAATACTATGAAGAAGAGATGATAATCAAGCAAATGTGAAGCATTAAAATAAGTTTGAAAAGGTGAAGGAACACCAACAATACAATTAGAATAAATAGGAGGAAGAACATATTTTGAAAAAAATATGAGAAATACATCATTAGATGTTGAAGGAGATTGTTTATAAGTTTTATCATTATTAGGTTAGGGATTTTCTCTCTATATCTTTCAACACATCTCACACATATAATTTGCATTCACATCAGTATCATTCAAATTTTGATTTGGACATGTTTGATTGTTAGTCAAGAGCATATATCTATATAAATAAAAAAAATGTACATAGAGTATAATATTAACTCAAAATTTTACCTTTGTATATGTAAATGGTGGCCTAGTAACATCAATAGATGCAGTAGTGGATGGCCCATAAGTTGGCGCTACATATGTAAACATCAACTGGCTAAGATCCATAAATATAGTTGTCTACCATGAATATGTAAGCATTGTCTACTCCTGCAACATAAAAATTACACATATATTATTCAATTTTTGTGTAAATTAATTGTTAACTTTTAAATACAAATATAACTTAAATTTAACATGGCATTTATATAAAATATGCCTACATGTGTGTAGTGACTGATGTGTGCACACCAAATGTACATGCCAAAAACTCATCACTCATGAGTATATCATCTAAGCCCTCAAAAGCACCACCATCATTATCCAAAGTTCCAGCGTATATAGCACCACAATATCTACAATGGTGAGGTCAGGAATGCACACTAGGTGGAATATCTCTAGCATTAGTCTCAGAAAGCCTATTCGTCTATTGAATGAGTTTATCACTAAGTACACTAAGTGCATGCAAAATGCCAATATCCATGACCTCCTTCATCATAAAGTGTATGTCAGGATCTAGACAAGAACAATTGATTACCTTTGCAAGCAACTAAACACAGAATTAAACCAGAATTGAAAGCAACTAGAAATCAGATCAGCAAAGAATAAGAGATACAAGAAACAATGAAAACTTGTATTAAACTCTTGGAAATACAATTGAAGAAATCTCTCTTTCTTCCACACCTCTCTCAGATGTACAAATCTCTTTCCCTCAAGAGTTTTCTCTCACACAATTACAAACACAATTCAGCTACTTGAATTGTTCACCCTTTTTTTGATATAGAATTCATTCATCATACGAGCTATGAAGATCTATCGATATTATATAGACTTAGGGATCATGAGAAATGCATTTACAACCATTAGATACACCTCCTAATCAAAGGCTCAAAATAGTCCTGCTAAAGATAGAGATGCGAACTCAAGACTAACACTTAATCTTATCATGCAAACATTATGTTATCCCACAAAAATAGACTTCTAGAACACACAGGTGACCGACGTCGGTCCCTGTCTGCCTACATATGACCGACGTCGGCCGATCCATAACCGACGTCGACAGCCTCCAGTCGATCCCTGACCGACATTGGTGACTGTGTAAAAATAACAACCTTCAGCATTCGCTCATTGGTGAAGCTTTTAGCTCCACACCTTAACAATCTCCCACTTGGAGATAAACAGCTGCACTTATACCTGTACAACAACATCTTCTAGCTTCTCCATCTTCAATCTCAATCTTGAAGACCAACAAAATTTGAATGAAGATTCAACTTCTCCTTTGTTATCGGCTTTGTTAGCATATCAACAGGGTTCTCATTTGTATGGATCTTTTCCAGCTTCAACTCACCATCCTCCAATACCTGCCTAATGAAGTGGTACCTAAGTTGTATATGCTTGGTTCTTGAATGAAAGGCTGAAATCTTTGCCAAATGAATTGTACTTTGACTGTCACTATACAATCTGCAACTCTCTTGCTCCTTTCCCAACTCTTCCATGAACTGTGTCATCCATATCATTTCTTTGCTAGCCTCTGTGACTGCAATATATTCTGCCTCTGTAGTAGACAAGGCAACAACCTTCTACAACTTTGAAATCTAGCTAACCACCATTCCACCAACAGTGAAGACATATCCTGTGGTGCTTCTCCTGCCATCCAAGTCACCTACCATATCCGCATCTACATAACCATGTAGAGAAGTGTTTGAATCTCCATAGCATAAATGCCTACTGTTGGTCCCTCTCAGATATCTGAGTATCCACTGAACTGCTTTCCAGTGTTCCTTTCCTGGATTGGCCATAAACTTACTGACAACTCCCATTGCTTGGGCAATATCAGGTCTAGTAAATACCATTGCATACATTAAACTCCCTACTACGGAAGCATATGGAACTCTACTCATGTACTCTACCTCATCATGTGATTTTGGACACTGTTCTTTACTCAACTTGAAATGTCTAGCCATAGGTGTACTTACCGGTTTTGCATCCTGCATATTAAACCTCCCCAACACCTTGTTCACATAATCCTCTTGAGACAAAATCAACCTGTGATTTTTCTTGTCTCTCTTGATACTCATGCCAAGGATTTTCTTTGCTGCTCCCAAATCCTTCATGGCAAATGTGTGAGCTAATTTCACCTTAAGCTGATTCATATCCTGCATGTGTGAACTTGCAACAAGCATATCATCTACATACAGTAACAAGATAATATATCTACCATTATCCAATCTCTTAAAATATACACAATGATCAGATTGACACCCACTGTAGCCATGCTCAGTCATAAACCTGTCAAATCTCAAATACCACTGTCTAGGAGCCTGCTTAAGACCATATAAGCTCTTCTTCAACCTGCACACAAGCTTCTTCTTACCTTTGACCTCAAAACCTTCCAACTGTTCCATATATATTTCTTCATCCAAATCTCCATGGAGAAACGTTGTCTTAACATCAAGCTGCTCAAGATGCAAATCCTCAATAGCAACTAAAGACAATACAGTCTGAATACAAGTCATCTTAACTATAGGAGAAAAAATCTCACCAAAATCAATACCTAGTTTTTGTGCAAATCCCTTAACTACCAACCTGGCCTTATGTCTCACTTTTCCATCCTCTCCTTCCTTTAACCTGTAAACCTATTTGTTCTTCAGTGCTCTCTGTCTGGCTGGAAACTCAACCAAATCCCACATTTGGTTCTTTTCTAAGGAATCAATCTCCTCATTCATGCCAAGCTCCCACTATTTCTGGGTTTTTACTTGCATTGCTTCATTAAAACTCTCTGGTTCTCCATTATCAGTGAGCAATAAGTAGAATAATGAAGGGGAATATCTAATTGGAGCTTTACTTACCCTTTCTGACCTCCTCAAGGGTGTTGGAGACTCATTCACTGCTTGTCTGCCCAAATTCTCTGTCAGTGAACAATCTCAGTCATTTCCAGGTTTGTACCTGACCGACGTCGGTTCCACCCAACCAACGTCGGTTCCTGTCTAGTCGACGTCAATTCTTGCTTGATCGACGTTAGTTGCTGGATGATCGACATCAATTCAGGCTTGACTGACGTTGATGTCTATTTTTTTTGGAAGTGATTTTTGCGAGCTCATTTTGGATCACAATCTCGTCCAAATCTCCATTGCCCTGCTCATAATTTATCAGCTTCTTGAGTTGATCACTGTACATCACTTTCTCATTAAAAACAACATCACGGCTTCTAATAATTTTGTTAGTTCCTAGATTCCACAACCAAAATCTGAAATCTCCAGAGCCATAATCAATAAAAGTGCACCTCATAGACTTAGCATCCAGCTTCTTTCTATTTTTCTTATCAACGTGCACAAAAGCTTCAGAACCAAAAACTCTGAGAAATGAAAGATCTACCTTTTTACTTGTCTAGGCCTCTTCTGGAATTCCACCATCCAGTGCAGTGTAAGGTCCTTTGTTAATAAGGTAAACCACATTATCTACAACTTCTGCCCAAAACTATAAGGGCAAACCAGCATGCAACCTCATACACCGTGCATGCTCCAATATTGTTTTGTTCATCCTTTTAGCAACTCCATTTTGCTAAGGTGTCCTTGGAACTGTCCTTTGCCTACATATTCCATTCATAGAATAGTAACTTTCAAATTTATTGCTGCAGCACTCACCACCATTGTCAGATCTAAGGCACTTCAATCTCATACCTGTTTCATTCTCAACTAAAGCTTTCCATTTCTTAAACGTGTCAAATACATCAGATTTCTTCCTTATACAATAGATCCATACCTTTCTTGTAGCATCATCAATGAAAGTAACAAAATACTGTGATCCTCCAATAGAAGCTACCTGAGTTGGTCCCCACACGTCTGTGTGAACAAGCTCTAACTTTTGATTCCTCTTTGTTGGCCTAGTCTTGAGAAACTTCACTCTCTTCTACTTTCCAAAAATACAATGCTCACAGAAATATAGATCTATGCTTTTCAAATTTGAAAGCTTACCTTTTGACTTAAGAACTTGCATTCCCTTCTCACTCATGTGGCCAAGCCTATAGTGCCACAACTTTGCATCTACATCTGAAGTAGATAATACAGAAGGAGAATAATCAGTAATATAATTACATAAATAGAGAGTACCTTCTCTCTTACCTCTGGCTAATACAAGTGCACTCTTGGTAACCTTCCAAGATTCAGCTGTGAGAGTTACTATACAACCCTCATCCCCCAAATTTCTTGCAAAAATCAGATTCCTCTTCAGGATGGGTACATGCATGACATCTCTCAACACCCATGTGTTGCCATTCTGCATTTTCGGCTGCACTGTACCTTTGCCAATAATTTTACAAGGCTCATCATCCCCTAAATAGACTTTTCCAAAATCTTCCTGAACATAATCACTAAAAAAATCTCTATTTGGGGTTGCATGGAAAGAAGCACCAGAATCTACAACCCAAGATTCTATTCTATTATCCAAATAAAGTACAAGAGCATCTTGTGCAACAATACCTGCAACTTTTGCTTCTACTTTACCTTCTTGCTGATTCTCTTCTTTAACCAGTGACCAGCAATCTTTCCTTGTATGCCCTATCTTTCCACAATTCTAGCAGGTTATTCTTCTTCCATTTTTGGATTTGGATCTTCTTCTCATCTTTGAATTAGACCTTGATCTCCCATGCTTGCTCTTCTCTTTTTACCTTCCCCTGCTTTTAATACTCAAAGCATTACCTGATGATTCCCCTGTGCTTTTCCTGTGAGTTTTCTCATTCAAGATTACACTAACAACATCATCAACTTTCAGAATATTTGTAGCAGATGCAGTATTACTAACTGCCATAACCAAACTATGCCAACTTTCAGGCAAAGAGCATAAAATTAAGAGAGCCTTAATTTCATCATCAAAAACTATTTTGACTGAATTTAACTGATTCACTATTGCATGGAAATCATTTAGATGACTAGACACATATCCACCTTCCTGCATTTGCAAATTAAATAATTGCTTCGTGAGATATACCTTATTTGAAGCTAAGGGATTTTCATATAAATTTGCCAAAGTATCCATCAACTCTACCGTTGTCTTTGCCTGTGACAAGTTGGAAACCACAGAAGATGCTAGGCTCAACCTTATGGATCCCAGAGCCTTTCTATCAAGAACTTCTATTCTTCATCTTGCATATTTGTGGACTTGCATGAAACCCCTCCCAACGGTAAGTACAGATCTTTCTGATACAGATAATCCTCTATCTGCATCCTCCATAATTGATAATTCTTCTCGTTAAACTTTTCCATTCTGAATTTGCTTTCTTCTGCCATTACTCTCACTCAAATAGAAACCCCTGTGAGTGACCTGTAATCAACACACACTAAACAGATCTGAAACCCCCTGTTAGTGAACTTGAGCTTTGATACCACTTGTCAAGATCTAGACAAGAAAAATTGATTACCTTTGCAAGCAACTAAACACATAATTAAACCAGAATTGAAAGCAACTAGAAATCAGATCAGCAAAGAATAAGAGATACAAGAAACAATAAAAACTTGTATTAAACTCTTGGAAATACAATTGAAGAAATCTCTCTTTCTTCCACACCTCTCTCAGATGTACAGATCTCTTTCCCTCAAGAGTTCTCTCTCACACAATTACAAACACAATTCAACTACTTAAATTGTTCACCCTTTTTCTGATACAGAATTCATTCATCATACAAGCTATGAAGATCTATCCCTATTATATAGACTCAGGGATCATGAGAAATGCATTTACAACCATTAGATATACCTAATCAAAGGCTCAAAATAGTCCTGCTAAAGATAGAGATGCGGACTCAAGACTAACACTTAATCTAATCATGCAAACATTCTATTATCCCACAAAAATAGACTTCTAGAACACACAGGTGACTGACATCGGTCCCTATTTGCCTGCATATGACCGACATCGGCCGATCCATAATCGACGTCGACAGCTTCCAGTCGATCCCTGGCCGACGTCGGTGACTGTGTAAAAATAGCAACCTTCAGCATTCGCTCATTGGTGAAGCTTTTAGCTCCACACCTTAATAGTGTATCTTGGGTTGAAGTGTCTTTTGGTTAGGGGTCCTTACAGGCTGATTAGATGCACAACATGCACTTGGTCGATCGAGTGCAAAGCCTTTCCCTCGACCCTAAAACTCACTATTATCAAAATAGCTAGGAATCACATTGAGGAAAAACTCATAGTAAAGTTTCCTCAAAAAATACAATGGGACCTCATGGTTGTTACATGGTAAGTAATCAAACACCAATCACCATTAGTCCTAGAAATTGGTTTTTAATCACATTGTGTTGGCATTGGTGAATTGAAAAATGTTTAGTGGATACTAGAAAAGGTGTATTGGTTGTTGGGTCAATAAATAAGGCACAAATTAAGTATTTTAATATTTATTTATCCTTCAGCTCACATGATAACAATTTGGAAACATAGTAAGCCCTACATCTATCCCTATATGATGCTCATCTATCAATTTGACTCGTTATCAAGTTAACTTAACCTAATACTGACTCTATGGTATTGGCCAAATAGGTACGATGGGTGTTGGTCGATGTGGGGTCCCTCATTCTCCTAATTGTTTATTTAATTTCTATTTTATTTTCCACTATGTGTGCAATTAGATCCTCTTAATTATCTGGGGGAGCTTGTGGAACTGTAAGAGGGTTAGGAGGGTTATGTGTAGGGTTAGGAGGATAGTTAGCATACTAGTCTCTTGCAGTAGAATGGTCTATTAAAAAATAATATTTAATAATTAAAAAATGTAAATAAAAAAACTTGCCAAAATCTAGTGTTAATAGGTTTGGTATTTTATTAGTTACCATCCCTCCATGGTGGCATTGCTAATTTGGTGAGCTATCAAGTAATCAAGGTGTATTTTTTTAATCCTCCAAGCACAACATGATCATGGTTTAGCAAAGAGAAGGGCAAAGTAAATAGGAAAATGAAAATAAAATGAGTATGCCCATGGGTTGGGCCCTTTTAATTTTTTGTTTGTAGTTTTAATAAAGTGTACGTGTTATTAAAACTAAACATAACACATATGCATTGTGTGGACTACATAGCATATATGCGTTATGGTTCAAAAATTTTGAGGATAAATTTAAATAACACATATGTGTTATGGTTATAACGCATACATGTTATGGTTATAACACATATGCATTAGGGTAAATGTCCATAAAATTATCCCCCAACTCCATGAACTTACCCGTACTCCAAAGATCATTGTAAGTGACAAAGTTCCCATATTTAATAGTAATTTTTGGATTAAATTATTTGCATGTTTGATCACCCAATTAGCTCATAGCTCTTCCTATCATCTTAAATCTAATGGATAAATAGAGGTAGTCAACAAATGTATAGAAAGGTATCTTCATTGTTTTATTTCTAACAAACAAGACAAATGGGTTCATTGGATGTGACTTGTTGAATGGTGGTATAACACTTTTTTCACACTTCTTCCAAAATATTTCCCTTTATGGCATTGTATGGGTATCACCCTCCATCCATCACTTCAGCCTTGAATATGAATCCCAAGGTTCAAGTTGTTGAGAAACACATTCACCATCAATAAGGGTACTACCTAGTTTGCAAGAGAATTTATCAATGGCACATAATAAAATGAAATGGTAAGTAGATCAACACCATAGTGAGTGTCATTTTGATGTAGGTGATTGGGTCTTTGTGCATTTGCATCCATATAAGCATTTGTATCTGTTGTTCCCAAAATTTGTCACTCATTTTTGGGACAACGTATGAACTATTTTGGTCTTGCAGGCCAAAATTCTCCTTTCCCTTCTCAAAAAATTGTTTTGAGTATTCAAATTCTTCATTATTCAAGATTTTTCAGCTAACGAACTCTGCAAGCTTATTCTATGGACTCTGCAGGCTGATTTCTATGGACTCTGTAGGCTTGTTTCTATGAACTCCGTAGGCTGATTTCTATGGACTCCGCACGCTGATTTCTATGGACTCTGCAAGCTTATTTTTATAAACTCTACAGGCTTATTTCTACAGACTCTATAGGCTTGTTTCTACGGACTCTGCAGGTTGATTTCTACAGACTCTATAAGAAAGAAATAAGTTCCCAATAGTTAGGCAATTTCAAGGTTGGTTCAACACCGAGGTTCAATGAAAAGGTCCATCGGCAAGCTTCAAACAAAGAATTGAACCATTGAACCATTGAGCCATTGAACCCTGCTTTCAATAGGTTCATTGGTTCAATGACGTTGGCAGACTCAAAGAGTTAAGTGTTTTGGCAAAAGTTCAAAGTTCATCTACTTCAGCAAGTTCAACAGCTTCGAAAGACTTAGAAGTAAAGAAGAAAGATTAAACTCATTGAACTGTTGAACCTTGAACCAAAATGCTTCAAAGTTTCAAGGTTCAACAAGTTTAATGAATGGTTCAAAGTGGTTGGTTCAAGCGGTCAATTGAATGAGTGGAACAAAAGATTGAACCATTGAACCAAAGTTGGTTCAATCGGTCGGTTCAATCAAATGGTTCAAAGGAGTCCCCCAAATCCCAAAGGGCAAGTGCCCTTATGGAGGATAGTGAACAAAAGGGAACAAAAAGATATCCTTTGAAAATATTTTTCGTGGCTAATTTTATAAGGGAAATCCTTTGGACATTTTTTTTGAAGGAATGATCTAAGGCCTGACAAAAACCGGCTAAGGTGAAGGAATTCTTTCAAACATTTTGTCTAAAGGATTCGAAGAGGAAGGCTGCCTGAAGGACCCCGAAGGGAAAGTACCCTTGCAGGGGGCTCTTGGCAATTAGGAAATGGATCTTTCTCAAGACCCTGAGGGCAAGTACCCTTGTGGGGGGCTCTCAGCGACCAGAAAATGGACCTTTCTTAAGGCTCGAAGGGACACCTTCCCTTCGGGGGGTTCAAAAGACATAAAGCCAAAATAATTTCAAAGCTTCAAAAGACTTAGAGAAAATAAAGGCTTCTAAGAAAGAGGATGAACCGTTGAACCTTGAACCACAATGGTTCAAAGGTTCAATGGGTTCAACGGTTCAATGAAAGCTCTGAGCAAAGGAAAGCAAATGAACCAGGAAAGTAAATGAACCAAAAAAGCGAATGAACCAAAGAAGTGATGGAACCAAGGAGCCGGGAAGGCCACCCGAACTGTTGAACTAGTGAACCAATGACGTCCCTGCAGACGTCAAATTTAGGGTAATGAAATATACATTGATTTTCAAATGTGGCGCAGAACCTAAAAATAAACTCAATGACCAGCTGAAGAGGGAGTTGAAAGAGCTAGCAAAAAGGGAAAAGATATCTCGAGATCTCAAATTGCAACAAGAAAGAGGGAAAGACCAGAAATATCTGCATAACAGTTATTTCTAGTAGGTGGAATAGTCCACTAAGTAGACATCTGAGCTCACAAGCATTAAAAGGCATGGCCTATTTTTTTTCCTTGACAAGAAAGTGAGTGGACAATTGCATACCTATTGGGAGAAAGATCAGATGACCCATGTAGAGGAGAAGATATTTTGAGATGAATTGACATGCCACAGTTAAGGTAGATACCCTATTCCAGTATGGTCCCTTGACAAAATTGAAAATGCATTCAAGGCATTGAATGCAGCATGTGTCTAACTATGAAACAAAGTGCCAAGTCTTTCTGGACTGATATATATTGTAAATCTCTTCTTTTCATGAGGGAGATCTTTTTGGATATAGAAGCAAAACTCTGCCAAAATTGAGAGGCGATTACTGAGACTTTGAGCTCAGTTTGTTAATCATATTTCTTTATTTGAATGAGAAAGTAGGTTACTTTCAGACTTTGTGCTGTTATAGCTTGTGTCATTTAAGATATTGTTCTTATGTCTGTTACCTAAATGTGTTCTTGTCCATTTTAATAAAATAAGCAGAACTAGTGGAAGTAATCAAGAAGGTGTCCTAAAACCAACTGTGGGAAGACTTTGTGCAACCACAATTGCCTTTAGTGTGTTTGTATGTTTTATGTTTCAGTGTAAAGGACCTTGGGATGACTTTGTGCCCTCATTATCTTTCATATTTCACTCTTGGGTAGTTGAGGTGGAGACTTTGTGCTACACCTTTTTCTACTAGTTACTATGCCCCTTGTTACCAGTTACTTGTTACTTATCTGAAAGAACTCTTACTATTTGCTGTAAGACCACTTCTGAAAGAAGAGAAGTGCCTTCAGTGTTTTCACTTGGATTTCTCTTTTGTTTGTGAACGTCATCTTTGAAAAAAGAGAGATGGATGGTGTTGTCCTACCCTTGAGTGTTATTTTTTGCATATATATATATATAGTATCTAGCCCCTCATATTTTATAGGGAACCTCCGCTTGATGAGAGGAAAGATTTATCCCCTTTTGATGTGGTAAACCTGTACATCTGGCCGACCAATCTCCCTATGCTGTGGTTGAAATGACCTATTTTGTTCATCAGTTAGTTGGTGACAAACTATTCACCCAAAAAAAATTTGGTGACTCTATTAGGGAAAGAACGAGCAGTTTTAGATCTTTTCCATTATCCATTTTTTTTGTTGAGAAAAAAATGAGCAGTTTCAGTTCTTTTCCATTATCCATTTTTTTCGCTGGAGAAGAGTGCACAGTTTGAAGCCTTAAGATTCAAGCTGAAGCAGGGCCATTTTTATTCTACAATTTGGTAACTCCACGCTATACAAGAAGCCAAAGATCCCAAGGTATTGTTGACCATATTTTTGAGTTGGTGCAACAAAGCAATTTTGATTTGTTTCCTCCACAACTTCAAGTTCAACAAACTAGGAGTCTTCCTCTTACCAATATCAGGTCACCAATACAAGGCAGAGCTTCTTTTTTTGTTGTTAGTAGAGCTTTGCCTATATATACTCCACCTAGATTTGTTATCCCCCCTTTCCATAATCAAATCATGGTGGTTCAAGGCCCCTAGGGTAACTCTTTTGGCCCACTCAATTTAACTCCACCTCTACATGAGCTATCATACAGTTCAAGGAGAATTTCTCTAAGTTATTTGGTGATGGGAGAGTTCATCCTAATGAACATATTGTGGCTGTCAGCATAGCCTGTGGCATGATAGGCATGGAGTATGAGGACGTGGCAGTCAGGCTATTTGTGGAGACATTACAAAGTGTTATTACACACTAGTTTTATCACCTGCAAGCACAAACTTTGATTGACTGGAACACCCTCAAAGCTAAGTTTGAAGTAATTTCAAGCCTACAGAAGATGTGCATGCCCTACTAGCCCAGCTCACACAGATGAAGAAAGAACCTCATGAACCTATGAGGGACTTCATTGCCAAATTTGACAAGCTGAGGAACAGGATTCCTACAATTACTCAGCCAACAACTGAGAATCTCAAATGCTTCTTCATTAATTCATAGCTACCTAAAGTGAGTTTTCTATTGAGACGTGCTGGCCACATAGACCTTGTTGCTGCTTAAGATTTGGACACTGAGGTGGAAGATGACCTTATCTTGGCAAGAAAGATAAGGAGAGATCCTAACAGAGATAAATCTTCTTCATCTTCTGAATATCCATTTACATGCACCATTGATCCAATGGTGTAGAAGCTGGCAAATGAGTTGCTTGCTCTTAGAAAGAAAATGGTGCAAGGGATGTCATCTGCCCCTTCATATAGAGATATACCAAGGAGGACATTTCCCAATTAGTCATACCAAGACAATGCTTCCAAGAATCAAGGGCAGCCAAATTATCTTCCTCCCCCTTAGGGAAAATTGGCCATTGAAGCACCTCCAACCAATTCAATAGTTGGATATCTTAAAGCAGAATTAAATTTCTCCTTTTAGCCTGAGTTGAACCTAGAAGATGACGCTTATCTCTTCATAGAGGGAGAAGAAGAATTAGTTGGTGACTCTAACATTAGTTCCCTGAATTACCAAGATGAACCTAGAAGTGAAGGTAAAGTAGTTGAGGGATCATACCCTGTGTTCACCTAGTCCAAGAGTCAGTCAGCCTAGCAAGCTAATAAAGAAAAAAAAAAGAAGTGAGCTCAGCCTATAATTTCAATTGCCAAATGAGGAACCTCTCTACCTTTCTAGCCAAAGGACACGGTGAGTAATAAAAAAATAAGTACTTCAAATATGCCTTCACCTTCAACTTCAATTTCACAAATCAGCGCTCCCCCCTTAAAAACCAAAAAGATGAACTGCCTTTCCTTGTTCCTAATTTATTTCAGACGTTTGACATAGTCGACCATGTCAAGAAAATTAAAATTCAAATGTCTGAATTTGAATTTTTACAATCCAATCCCGAGCAGTTGGATAAGTTGGTTCAATATGTGAAGAACCAAACCACCCCTGTAGGACAAGAGGTTAGAAAGGCAACTCATGATCCTCCAAGGAACATGTCCACCCCAAACAATCTTGTCATTACTCCTCCTGCTGCTCCTGGGAAGACTGAACCATTTTATGTCTCCCTGTTGATAAATGGACATCAGCTAAATAATTACATCACATACTCAGGTGCGTCTGACAATGTCATGTCTGCCAAAGTATCAAAATCTCTTGGTCTCACACTGACCAAGAAATTTGGGAGATGTTTCTCTATGGAGAACAAATAAGTGCCACTGCTAGGACAAATCAAAGATGCACAATTTGCATTTGTAGCATTCCCAAATAAGAGAATCAAGATGACAGTCTTGGTGGTCAACGTCTCAGCCTCATATGACATTCTCCTTTGGCAAAATTTTTGTAAAGATGTTGGTGGCGAGTTAAGCATGGACCTGTCTGAAGCAAGGATCCTTGTCAAAGGTGTCATGCAGAGATTGCTCCCTGAGAAAGAAGCAAAATATGTGGTCACTCAAACATCAGCGCTTGAAGTTCAAATTCTGTTTGAGTCTTCAGGCATGGGTAATTACTTCTTATCCATGGAGGAGGTTCATGTGGCACCTGATGAAAATTTTGAAAATGAAAATCTGAAAATTGATTCAAGAAAAATAGCAGAAGAATCCTTCCCTCCAAATGAAGAAAAATCTAAGGTAAGGTCAACTTATGATGATGTATGGATACTGAAATTTGATTCTAGCTATTCCTCTATCGGTTCAGGAGTTGGGATTGTGTTGATATCTCCTTAAGGAGATATTTTTCCTTCTTCATACAATTTATAGTTTAGCAACACCAACTACACTACTGAGTATGAATCTCTACTGCTTGGATTGAAGGCCACTCAAGACAGAGGCATCAAACTCCTTCATGCCAAAGGAGATGCTGAGTTGGTGGTTTTTTAGGTGAGGAACCTGTACCAAACCAAAAATGAGATATTGCACCACTATCGTAATCTAGTTTGGGATCAAATTGAAAGCTTTAATGCTTTCAGTATCTTTGTAGTGCCCAGGGTATTCAATGACAGAGCAGATGCATTAGCTATTTTAGTAACTCTTCTGGTTCTTCATCCAAATTTTAAGGGAAACAAGTACACTATCAAACTAATTTTTCAACCAAGTGTGCCTGACAATGCCAATCATTGGCAAGTATTTAATGGTGACAACCAAATCATTGCCTTCCTGAAACAAAAAAGAAACTTCGAACAACTTCAATTTGAAGGCAGTGAACCAACCCCTAAAACAAATTTAGACATAGGTGAAGAATTTCTACAACTTAAAGGGAATAAAATTCCCAAAAGATTGGTTTCCCTTGAGAAGTTGTTTGACAAGCACGACAGGTTCATCAAATAGTAACAAATGGATTCAAGCTCCTCTCAGGAGTTTGATCAACTAAATTTAGGTACCAAGAAAAATCCCAAGATGGTGAACATTGGGAAGTGCTGTACTCAGGAAGAAAAGTTCAAGTTCACTGCTCTGCTCCACCAGTACATGGATGTTTTGGCATACTTTTATGATGATTTGAAATCGCTCAAGCCTGAATAAGTTTGTCATAAAATTCCTCTCAAGAGTGATTTAGTGCCTTACAAACAAAAATCTAGGCAGTACAATCCAAAGATATCAAGTACTATTCTATTTGAAATTAAAAAAAAATACTAAATGCTAAGATAATCTTCTCAATCCATCATTCCACATGGATTAAAAACATAGTACCTGTGAGAAAAAAGAATGGCAAAATTTGTTTCTATGTGGACTTCAAAAATTTGAATCAGTCATCCTTAAAGGATAACTATCCTCTACCCATCATGGACCAAGTTCTTCAGACAGTGACCGATTCAGAGATGTTATCAATGCTAGACAACTTCTCAGGGTACAATCAAGTATAAGTCAATGAAGCAGACCAACACAAGACTGTCTTCACCATGCCTTGGGGCACCTTTGCATATCAAAGAATGCCATTTGGCCATATAAATGCTGGTGCCACTTTTCAAAGAGCAATGGACCTTACTTTCAAAGATGAAATGGGTAAGTTCAATGTGGTATACCTTGATGACTTGACCATCTTTTCCAAGCATCGCCCTGATCATATGCGCTATTTGCAACAAGTGCTGGAATGATGCCGTCAAAATGGCATTTCTCTAAATCCCAAGAAGTCTATTTTTAGAGTAACAAAAGAGACTTTTCAGACACATTGTATCCCGAGAAGGCATAAATATTGACTCAGAAAGAGTCAAATCCATCCAAGAGCTTACTCTGCCCACAAGTAAGACTGTAATTCACTCTTTCTTCAAAAAAGTGAATTTTTTACGAAGGTTCATTCCCAAGTTTGCTGAGAAGACTCACCACATTGTGAACATGATGAAGGGAAAGGCCACTTTCAGCTAGACTGAAGAAGGCAAATTGGCATTTCAAGATATCAAGACAGCTATTGCCCACACCCCAATTTTGGTTTGTCCAGATTATACCAAGGATTTCACAGTGTATAGTTATGCTTCTAAACACACACTTTCAGTAATTATGGTTCAGCAGAACAAAGTTGTGGAATCTCCCATATACTTTATGAGTTGTCCTCTCAAAGCTCATGAACTAAAGTATTCAAACATGGAGAAGCATGCTTATGCAATGGTAAAGGTAGTAAAGTACTTCCATTTTTACATCCTAAATTCACAAGTTACTACCCTGGTTCTTGATACCATAGTTAAATCTATATTAACTCAGCAGGAGTTTGGAACCAAAAGGGGCAATTGGATTGCTAAAATCTAGGAGTTTGATCTAGTCATCAAACCAATGAAGCTGGTGTAGGGAAGGGGTCTCTTCCAATTGATTGCTGATAACAGACCAGAAGAAACAGGACATGAAGAAGTAGAAATTGAAGACACGCCAACAGTCCTCTTTGTCTCCACCACAAATGAGTGGTATTCAAACATTTCTCATTTAGTTACCTATGGTGAGTTCCGTGCTCACCTGCCTCGTAAAGAAAGGAGGACTGTTAAATTGAAATCTGCCAATTTTGCTCTATGGGACAATGGCCTATATAAGAGGAGCCTTGATGGAGTGTTCCTTCGCTGCATAGATAAAGAGCAGCAGAACCAACTTTTGAAGTCCTTTCATAATCTGGCCTATGGAGGACACTTTTTTTCACCTGTGACTACCCATAAAATTCTATGAGCTAGGTATTACTGGCATACTTTGTTTCAAGATACATATAAATGGGTACGAAGGTGTGAACTGTTCCAATAGTTTGTTGGAAGACCCAAGTTAGCTACTTTGCCTCTCAAGCTAGTGGTAATAGAAGAGCTATTCCAGCAATGGGGAATCAATTTCATTGGTGCTGTAAACCCATCTACAAGCGTTGGACATGATTATGTCTTCATAGCCATAGATTACTTCACCAAATGGGTGGAAGCAATTCCAACTAAGCATGCTACTTCAGAAGTGGTATGCAATTTCTTCAAGGAAAACATCATTTCCAGGTTTGGGGTCTCAACCAAGATTGTGACAGATAATGCAACCTATTTCTCTTTTCATGAGATCACTTAGTTTTGTTTTTACTATGAGATTACCCTCTTCCACTCTTTTGATTATTTTCCACAAGGGAATGGCCAAGCAGAATCGAGCAACAAGAACTTAGTGACCATCATCAGGAAGCTGGTGGATAACAACCAATGAACTTGGCATAAAGCATTGGTTGATGCTTTATGGGCAAAAAGAATTACACCCAAGAGGGTGATAGGTATGTCACCATTCCAATTTTTATATGGTCTCAATGTAGACTAAAATTGGCAAAGGCGGTCGAAGATCAGACATATGAAAGCTCCATCGATAAGAGGATCATGTGCTTAACTGAGCTGGATGAGTAGTAAACTATGGTGGTGGACCGAATTGTTGTGCATCAAAGTTTGGTGAAGAAGCTCTTCGACCAGAAAATAAAAACCCATGATTTCCATATTGGAGATCAAGTTCTATCATGGGACAAGAGAAGAAAACCAAATGGAATGCATGGAAAAATTGATTCCCTATGGAGAGGCACGTTTACTATCCATCAGCTCAATCGTGAAAATAGTTTCCTATTGAAGTATCAAGATGGCACACCCTTTTTTCTACCTCACAATGGGCAGCATCTGAAGCACTTCAATTCTTGAAGTATCATATAAGATCATCTGTACATATGTATATTTGTAGTCTTTAGTTCTGTTTTGTACTTTTCATTTTCATTTTTGGTGCCTTCCTTTTTTGGTTAGCACGACTCTGTAGCCCAATGGCATATTTAAAGGCACTAGAGATTCTAGTTTCTACTCCCCTCAGCTATTTCAAAATTTCAACTGAAGGAAGTTCCCCAACTGGAGTCAGCTGTTGTTCCCAAAATTTGTCACTCATTTTTGGGACAACATATGAACTATTTTGGTCCTAAAGGCTAAAATTCTCCTTTCCCTTCTCAAAAAATTATTTTGAGTATTCAAATTCTTCATTATTCAAGCTTTTTCAGCTAACAAACTCTGCAAACTTCTTTCTATGGACTCTGCAGGCTGATTTCTATGGACTCTACAGGCTTATTTCTATGAACTCCGCATGCTAATTTTTACGGACTCTGTAGGCTTGTTTCTACGGACTCCACAAAATGATATGTACGGACTCTGTAGGATTATTTCTACAAAATTTGCAGGCTTATTTCTACAGACTCTGCAGGCTTGTTTCTATGGACTATGCAGGTTGATTTCTATAGACTCTGTAAGAAAAAAAACAAGTTCCCAACACTTAGGCAATTTCAAGGTTGGTTCAAGTCAAGGTTCAATCAAAAGGTCCATCGAAAAGCTTCAAACAAAGGATTGAACCATTGAACCGTTGAACCCCGCTTTCAACAGGTTCATTGGTTCAATGACATCAATAGACTCAAAGAGTTAAGTATTTCGAAAAAAGTTTAAAGTTCAGCCCCTTCAGCAAGTTCAACAGCTTCGAAAGACTTAGAAGAAAAGAAAAAAAATTGAACTCATTGAACCGTTGAACCTTGAACCAAAATGGTTCAAAGGTTCAAGGTTCAACGAGTTTAAACAAATGGTTCAAAGCGGTTGGTTCAAGTGGTTAATTGAATGAGCGGAACAAAAGATTGAACCGTTGAACCAAAGTTGGTTTAATCGGTCAGTTCAATCGAACGGTTCAAAGGAGTCCCCCAAAGCCCAAAGGGAAAGTGCCCTTGCAGAGGGCAGTGAAAAAAAAGAAACAAAAAGATATTCTTCAAAAAGATTTTATGTGGCTAATTTTACAAGGGAAATCCTTCGGACAAAATGTCCGAAGGAATGATCAAAGGCCCAATGAAAAGTGGCTAAGGCAAAGGAATTCCTTTGGACATTTTATCTAAAGGATTCGAAGAGGAAGGCAGCTCGAAGGACCCCAAAGGACAAGTACCCTTACAGGGGGCTCTCGATGACCAGGAAATGGATCTTTCTCAAGACCTTGAAAGGTAGGTACCCTTGCGGGGGGCTCTCAGTGACCAAGAAATGGACCTTTCTCAAGGCTCAAAGGGACACCTTCCCTTCAGAGGGTTCCAAAGATATAAAGCTGAAGGAATTTCAAAGCTTCAAAATACTTAGAGAAAACAAAGGCTTCTAAGAAAGATGATGAGCCGTTGAACCTTGAACCACAATGGTTCAAAGGTTCAACGGGTTCAATGGTTCAATGAAAGCTCTGAGCAAAAGAAAGTGAATGAACAAAGAAAGTGAATGAACTAAAGAAGAGATGAAACCAAGGAGCTGGGAAGGCCACTCAAACCATTGAACCAGTGAACCAATGATGTCCTCGTGGATGTCAAATTCAGGGTAATGAAATATATGTTGATTTTCAAATGTGGCACAAAACCTGAAAACAAACTCAGCAACCAGCTGAAGAGGGAGCTGAAAGATCCAACAAAAAGGGAAAAGATAGCCCGAGAGCTCAAATTGCAACATGAAAGAGGGAAAGATAAGAAATATCTGTGTAGGAATTATTTCTAGTAGGTGGAACAGTCCACCAAGTAGACATCTGAGCTCACAAGCATTAAAAAGTGTGGCCTATTTTTCTTCCTTGACAGGAAAGTGAGCAGACAGCTACGTACCTATTGGGAGAAAGATCAGATGACCCATGTAGAGGAGAAGATATTTTGAGATGAATTGACACGCCATAGTTAAGGCAGATGACTTGTTCCAGCATGGTCCCTTGACAAAACTAAAAATGCATTCAAGGCATTGAATGTGTTGTTCCCAAAATCTCACTCATTTTTTGGGACAATATATGAACTATTTTGGTCATGTAGGCCAAAATTATCTCTTTCCTTCTCAAAATTTTTTTTGTGCATTCAAATTCTTCATTATTTAAGATTTTTCAGCTAAAGGACTAGCAGGTTCAATGACTTCAACAAGTGAGATCTCATAAAAGAACAAGTTCCCAACACTTAGGCAATTTCAAGATTGGTTCAATGCCTCAGTTCAACCAAAAATGTTCATCGACAAGCTTAAAACAAAGGATTGAACCATTGAACCCTGCTTCCAAAAGGTTCAAAGGTTCAACGAGTTCAAAGGTTCAACACGGTTGGTTCAAAGAGATTGGTTCAAGTGGTCAATAGAATGAGCGAAAAAAAAGATTGAACCATTGAACCAAAGTTGGTTCAATCGAACGGTTCAAAGGAGTGCCCCAAAGATCAAAGGGTAAGTGCCCTTGCAGAGGGCAGGGAACATTTGCTCAAAGATCAAAGAGAAGCCTGAAAGGGTAAGGAATTTCTTTGGACTTTTTGTTCGAAGAAATTACCAAGTAAAGAAACCAAAAGAATTCCTTCAGAAAGATTTTTCGCGGAAGAATTTCACAAAGACAAATCCTTTGGACAAATTGTTTGAAGGAATTCCTTCAGACATTTTGCCCGAAGGAATGATCAAAAGCTTGGTGGAAAAGCGGCTAAGGTAAGGGAAGATTTCTTTCAGACAAAATGTCTGAAGGAATTGAAGAAGCAGACCGTCTGAAGGACCCCAAAAGATCCTGAAGGGCAGGTACCCTTGCGGGGGGCTCTTAGCAACCAAGAAATGGATCTTCTCAAGGCCCGAAGGGATACCTTCCCCTTGGGAGGTTCCAAAGACATTAAGCCAAAGGAACGTTTCTACGGACTCCTCAGGTTGACTCCTCAAGCCTATTTCTACAAACTCTGTAGGTTGGTTCCTACGGACTCTGTAGGCTTGATAAAGATGAAGGAATTTCAAAGTTTTGAAAGACTTAGAAAAAAAAAAATCGAAGAACAAAGAATGAGCCATTGAACCGTTGAACCTTGAACCAAAAGAATTCAAAGGTTCAAAGGTTCAACAAGTTCAATAGAAAAGAAAAGGATCCAGAAACTTCGAAGGACCAAAAGATTCTAAGAAAGAGGATAAACCGTTGAACCTTGAACCAAAATGGTTCAAAGGTTTAATGGGTTCAAAGGTTCAAAGAAAGCACCAAGCAAAGGAAGGAAGCGAAAGATTCTAGGGACCAGTTCAAAGAGATGGTTCAACCAAAGAGCAAGAAAGCGATTGAACCATGGAAGCGATGGAACCAAAGAACCAATAAAGACCACCTTAACCGTTAAACTATTAAACCAATAAACTTTCAAAGGTTCAAAAGTTCATGGTTCAAAATGGTTCAAACAACCAACAACCATTGACATTCCAACAAATGTCAAATTTAAGGTAATGGAATATCCATTAATTTTCAAATATAATGCGGAACTTGAAGGATGAACCATGTGACCAGCTAAAGAAGATAGCCTGAGAGCTCCAATTACAGTAGGAAAGAAGAGAAGGCTACAAAAGATATTGAAATATCTACGAGACAGTTATTTTTGGTAGGTGAAATAGTCCACCAAGTAGTCATCTGAGCACACCAAATCAAGGACGTGGCCTATTTTCTTCCATGAAGTAAAGGCAAAGTGGACAACTGCGCAGACATCAAGAAAATGACTAGATGACCCATGCCCAAGAGAAGACATTTGAGATGAATCGACACGTCATAGTTAAGGTAGGCACCCTGTTCTAGCATGGCCGTCTTTGAAAAAATTTAAAATACATTCAAGGCATTGAATGCAACATGGGTCATTCCATGAAACAAAGTGCCAAGCCTTTCTTGGCTACTATATATTGTAATCTCTTGTTTTATGCAAAGGAGATCTTTTTGGTTATAGAAGCAAAACTCTACCAAAATTGAAAGACGATTACTGAGACTTTGAGCTCAGATTGTTGATCATATTTCTTTGTTTGAATGAGAAAGTAGGTTACTTTAGGAATTTGTGTTGTTATAGCTTGTGTCATTTAGGAGATTGTTCTTATGTCTGTTTCTTGAATGTGTTCTTGTCTATTTTAATGAAATAAGCAAAATTAGTGGAAGTAATCAGGTAGGTGTCTTGAAGCCAACTGTGGGAGACTTTGTGCTGCCATAATTGCCTTTAGTGTGTTTGTCTATTTTCTATTTTTGTGTAAAGGACCTTGGGACAACTTTGTGCCCTCATTATCCTTCGTATTTCACTCTTGGACAGTCGAGGTGGAGACTTTGTGCTACATCTCAGTCTGTTGGTTACTATGCCCCTGTTACCAATTACTTGTTGCCTATCAGAAAGAACTCTAACTGTTTGCTGTAAGACCACTTCTTAAAAAAAAAGTTCCTTCAGTGTTTCCACCTAGATTTCTCCTTTGTTTGTGAACATCATCTCTAAAAAAAGAGAGATGGATGGTGTTATTCTACCCCTGAGTGTTATTTTTTGCATATATATATAGTATATAGATCCTCATAGTTTATAGGGAACCTCCCCTTGATGAGAGGAGAGATTTGTCCACTTTTGATGTAGTAAACTTGCACATCTGGCTAACCAATCTCCCTATGATGTGGTTGAAGAGACCTATTTTTCCCATCAGTTAGCTGGTGACAAAATATTCACCCAACAATTTTTGGTGACTCCTCTGGGGATGTTACGTGTACTCTGAAGCCTCAAGTTTCTAATTGAAGCAGTTCACATCCTTATCCATTTTCATTTTCTCCATTGGGGACAACAATTTTATGTAATTTGAAGCCTCAAGCTTCAGATTGAAGCATCACTTGTGTCTTATCCATTATCATTATAGCCTTATCCATTTTCATTATATACTCTAAGCTGGTCTACAAAATCAAAGATGCTAGAGATCGAGCATTTCATGTCAAAATTCAATTTTTTGCCAACTCCATGCCAACAATTTTTGGCAACTCCGCTGGGGAAGAACAAGCTGTTTGAAGCCTCAAGCTTCAAGCTGAAGCAGGGCTAGGTCTTTTCCATTTTTATTCTACAATCTGGTAACTCCATGCTATAATAAAAGCCAGAGATCCCAAGGTGTTGTTGACCCTAATTTTGAGTTGGTGCAAGAGGGCAATTTCAATTTGTTTCCTCCACAAGTTCAAGTTCAAAAATCTAAGAGTGTTCATCTTACCCATACTAGGTCACCAACACAAGGCAGAGCTTCTTTTTCTATTGTTAGTAAAGCTTTGCTTATACATACTCCACCCATATTTGTTATCCCCCTTTTTTATAATCAAATTATGGTAGTTCAAGGCCCATGGGGTAACTCTTTTGGCCCACTCAATTTAACTCCACCTCTACATGAGCTACCATGCAGTTCAAGGAATAATTTCTCCAAATTCTTTGGTGATGGGAGAGTTCATCTTGATGAACATGTCGTAGCCTTCAACATAACCTGTGGCATGATAGGTGTGGAATATAAAGACGTAGCAGTCAAGCTATTTGTGGAAACATTGCAAGGCGCTACTGTAGACTAGTTCTACCATCTACAGGCTCGATCAGTGACTAACTAGGACACTCTCAAAGCCAAATTCAAAGCAAGGTTCAAGCCTGTAGAAGATGTGCATGCCCTACTGGCCCAGCTCACACAAATGAAGAAGGAGCCTCCTGAGCCTATGAGGGATTTCATAGTAAATTTTGACAAGCTGAGGAATAGGATTCCCACAATTGCTTAGCCATCAGCTCATAATCTCAAATATTTATTTATCAATTTGCAACTACTTGAAGTGAGTTTTCTATTGTGACAGACTGGCCACATAGACCTTGTTTCTACTCAAGATTTGGCCACTGAGGTGGAAGATGATCTCATCTTGGCAGGGAAGATAAGGAGAGATCTTAACAGAGGTAAATCTTCTTCATCCTCTGAATATTCATCTACAGACACCACGGATCAAATGGTACAAAAGCTAGCAAATGAATTGCTAGCCTTGAAAAGACAAATGGTGTAAGGGATGTCATCTACCCCTTCGTACAGAGATATACCAAGGAGGACATTCCCCAATCAGTCATACCAAGGCAATGCTGCCAGGAATAAAGGGCAGCTAAATCATCTTCCTTCCCCACAGAGGAGCCTTACCTTTGAAGTGCCTCCAACCAATTCAGTGGTTGGATATCTTGAAGCAGAATCAGATTTCTCCTTCTAGCCTAAGTTGAACCTAGAAGATGATGCTAATCTCTTCACAGAGGGAGAAGAAGAATTAGTTGGCGACTCCAACATTGGTTTCCTTAATTACCAAGATGAACCCAAAAGTGAAGGTAAAGCAATTGAGGGATCATACGTTGTGTTCACCCAGTCTAAGAATCAGTCAGCCCAGCAAGCTGATAAAGAAAAAATAGAGGAGTGAGCTCAACCTATAATTTCAATTGCCAAACGAGGAACTTCTCTACCTTTCCAACCAAAGGACCCGGTGATTGCTACAAAAGTAAGTACCCCAAACATGCCTTCACCTTTAACTTCAATTTTGAAGATCAGTCCCCCCCAAAAACCAAAAGGATGAACTCCCTTCCCCTGCTCATAATTCATTTTAGATATTTAACATAGTCGAACATGTCAATAAGACCAAGATTCAAATGTTTGAATTTGAATTTCTACAATCTAACCCTGAGCAGTTGGATAAGTTGGTTCAATGTGTGAAGAACCAAAGCATCCCTGCAGGATAAGATGTTAAAAAGGTAACTCGTGATCCCCCAAGGAACATGTCCACCTTAAATAATCTTGTCATTACTCCTACTCATCCTAGAAGGACTGAACCATTTTATGTCTCCCTGCTGATAAATGGACATCAACTGAACAATTACATCATAGATTTTGGTGCATCTGACAATGTCATGCCTGCCAAAGTGGCATAATCCCCTTGTCTCACACTGACCAAGACATTTGGGAGATGTTTCTCCATGGAGAACAAGCAAGTGCCACTACTGGGATAAATCAAGGACACCCAGTTTACATTTGTGGCATTCCCAAACAAGAGAATCAAGATGACTGTCATGGTGGTCGATGTCCCAGCATCATACAGCATCCTTCTTGGGTAAAATTTATGTAAGGATGTTGGTGGCGAATTAAGCATGGACCTATCCGAGGCGAGGATCCCAGTCAAAGGTGTTTTTCAGAGATTGCTCCTTGAGAAGGAAGTAAAATTTGTTCACTCAGACATCAGTGCCTGAAGCCCAAATTTTGTTTGAGTCTTTAGGTAGGGGTAATTATTTTTTATCCATAGAGGATGTTCATGTTTCTGTAGATGAAAGTCTTGTAGCTGGCAATCTAGGAATTGATTCAAACAAGACATCAAAATAATTGGAGGGCACAGTACAGATGAAAAAGGATCTTCCCTCTCTAATGAAGAAAAATCTGATAGAACATCAGTTTCTGATGATGTTTGGATCCTAAAATTTGATGGCAGCGATTCTTCTACTAGTGTTGAAGCCAAGATTGTGTTGATATCTCCTCAAAGAGATATTTTTTCTTCATACAAATTGCAGTTCAATAACACTATTGAGTATGAATCTCTATTACTCAGATTGAAGGCTACTCAAGATAGAGGTATTAAACTCTTTCATGCTAAAGGAGATGCTGAACTGATGGTTTGTCAGGTGAAGAACCTGTGTCAAACCAAGAAAAAAAGATTGCGCCATTACCGCAATATGGTATGGGATCAAATTGAAAGTTTTAAAGCTTTCAATATTTCTACAGTGTCTAGAGAGCCTCATAATCATGCAAATTAATTGGTTGTTCCTACAACATTCATGGTTCCTCACCTTGATTTCAAAGATAATAGGTATACTATTAAACTGGTCTTTCAACCAAGTGTGCCTGATAAAGCTAACCATTGGTAGGTGTTTGATGCTGACAATCAAATCATGTGCTTCACTGGACTAGAAGAGCAACAAATTATGGTAATAGACCATACTGCTACACGTCAAAGTTAGGAAAAGAAACTCTTCTACAAAAGAGCAAGGATTTATGGTTTTCAGATTGGAGACCACATCTTGCCATGGGAAAAGAAGAGAGAACCAAAAGGAGTGCACAGAAAATGTGATTCCTGGTGGAGAGTTCCATTCACCCATCACTGATTCTAGGGAGAAAATGGTTTCTTGCTGGTTTATCAGGATGGAACACCATTTTCATTGTCTCACAATGGGCGGCATCTGAAGCACTTCAATTCTTGAAGTATCAGATAAGATCATTGTACATATATATATATTTATAGTCTTTAATTCCATTTTGTGATTTTTATTTCCATTTTTGGTGCCTTTTTTTTTGGGTAGTATGACTCTATATCCCAATGGCATACTTAAAGGCACTGGAGATTCTAGTTTCTACTCCCCTCAGTTGTTTCAAGTTTTCAACTGAAGGAAGTTTTCCAAGTGAAGCCAACTGTTGTTCTCAAAATTTGTCACTCATTTTTTGGGACAACATATGAACTATTTTAGTCCTGCAAGCTAAAATTATCTCTTCCCTTCTCAAAAATTGTTCTATGCATTCAAATTCTTCATTATTCAAGCTTTTTCAGTTAAAGGACTAGCAGGTTCAATAGGTTCAATAGCTTCAACAGGCGAGTTCTCACAAAGGAACAAGTTCCCAACACTTAGGCAATTTCAAGATCAGTTCAACACCTCAGTTCAACCAAAATATTCATCGGCAAACTTCAAACAAAGGATTGAACCATTAAACCATTGAACTTCGCTTCCAAAAGGTTCATAGGTTCAACAATGTCGGCAAGCTTAAAGAGTTAAGCGCTTAGGCAGAAGTTCAAAATTTCAATGGCTTCAAAAGGCTTACAAAAAGAATGAAGATTTAATCGTTGAACCATTGAACCTTGAAACAAAAAAGGGTCAAAGGTTCAAAGGTTCAATGCGGTTGGCTCAAAGAGATTGGTTTAAGCGGTCAATTGAATGAGTGGAACAAAAGATTGAATCGTTGAACCAAAGTTGGTTCAATTAGTTGGTTCAATCGAACGGTTCAAAAGAGTGCCCAACAGCTGAAAGAGCAAGTGCCTTTGCAAAGGGCAGGGAACATTTGCTCAAAGATCAAAGAGAAGGCCGAAAGGGTAAGGAATTTCTTCAGACTTTTTGTCCAAAGAAATTACCAAGTAAAGGAACCAAAAAAATTCCTTCGAAGAGATTTTTCGTGGAAGAATTTCACAAAGACAAATCCTTCGGAAAAATTGTTCAAAGGAATTCCTTTAGACATTTTGCTTGAAGGAATGATCAAAATCCTAGCAGAAAAGTGGCTAAGGCAAGGGAAGATTTCCTTTAAATAAAATGTTTGAAGGAATTCCTTTGGACATTTTGTCCGAAGGAATTGAAGAAGCAAACCGCCTGAAGGACCCCAAAGGACCTCGAAGGGTAGGTACCCTTGCGGGGGGCTCTCAGCAACCAGGAAATGGATATTCTCAAGGCCTAAAGGGATACCTTCCCTTCGAGAGGTTCCAAAGACATTAAGCTAAAGGAATGTTTCTACGGACTCCGCAAGTTGACTCAAGCCTATTTCTACAGACTTTGCAAGTTGGTTCCTACAGACTCTGCAGGGTTGATAAAGATGAAATAATTTCAAAGCTTCGAAAGACTTAGAAAAAATAAGGATTCGAAGAACAAAGAATGAGCCATTGAACCATTAAACCTTGAACTAAAAGAGTTCAAAGGTTCAACAAGTTCAATAGAAAATAAAAGGATCTAAAAACTTTGAAGGACCAAAAGCTTCTAAGAAAGAGGATGAAATGTTGAACCTTGAACCAAAATCATTCAAAGGTTCAACGGGTTCAAAGGTTCAAAGAAAGCACCAAGCAAAGGAAGGAAGTGAAAGATTCCAAGGACCAGTTCAAAGAGATGGTTCAACCAAAGAGCAATAAAGTGATTGAACCAGGAAAGCAATGGAACCAAGGAACCGATAAAGACCGCCTGAACCATTGAACTATTGAACTAATGAACTTTCAAATGTTCAAAAGTTCATGGTTCAAACAATCAGCAACCATTGACGTTCCCGTAGATGTCAAATTTAAGGAAATAGAATATCTGTTAATTTTCAAATATAACGCAGAACTTAAAGGATGAACCATGTGACCAGCTGAAGAAGATAGCATGAGAACTCCAATTGCAGCAAGAAAGAAGAGAAGGCTACAAAAGATATTGAAATATCTACGAGAGAGTTATTTCGATAGATGAAATAGTTCACCAAGTAGTCATCTGAGCACACCAAATCAAGGATGCAACATATTTTTCTTCCATGAAGTAAAGGCAAAGTGGACAACTGCACAGACATCAGGAAAAGGCCCAGATGACCTAGGCCCAGGAGAAGACATTTGAGATGAATCAACACGCCACAGTTAAGGCAAGCGCCTTGTTCTATCATGGCCCTCTTTGAAAAAATTGAAAATGCATTCAAGGCATTGAATGCAACATGGGCCGTTCCATGAAACAAAGCACCAAGCCTTTCTTGGCTACTATATATTGTAATCTCTTGTTTTATGTAAAGGAGATATTTTTGGTTATAGAAGCAAAACTCTACCAAAATTGAAAGGTGATTACTGAGACTTTGATCTCAGATTATTGATCATATTTCTTTGTTTGAATGAGAAAGCAGGTTACTTTCAGACTTTGTGCTGTTATAGCTTGTGTCATTTAGGAGATTGTTCTTATGTCTATTTCTTGAATGTGTTCTTGTCCATTTTAACAAAATAAGTAGAATTAGTGGTAGTAATTAGGAAGGTGTCTTAAAGCCAACTGTGGGAGACTTTTTGCTGCCATAATTGCCTTTAGTGTGTTTGTCTATTTTCTATTTTTGTGTAAAGGACCTTGGGATGACTTTGTGCCCTCATTGTCCTTCGTATTTCACTTTTGGGCAGTTGAGGTGGAGACTTTGTGCTACATCTCAGTCTATTGGTTACTATGCCCCTGTTACTAGTTACTTGTTGCCTATCAGAAAGAACTCTGACTATTTGCTGTAAGACCACTTCTGAAAGAAGAGAAGTGCCTTCAATGTTTCCACCTAGATTTCTCATTTGTTTGTGAACATCATCTCTAACAAAAGAGAGATGGATGGTGTTATCCTACCCCTAAGTGTTATTTTTTGCATATATATATAGTATATAGCTCCTCATAGTTTATAGGGAACCTCCCCTTGATGAGAGGAGAGATTTGTCCCCTTTTGATGTAGTAAACATGCACATCTGGCTGACCAATCTCCCTATGTTGTGGTTGAAGAGACCTATTTCTTCCATCAGTTAGCTAGTGACAACATATTCACCTAACAGAATGCAACATGGGACGTTCTATGAAATAAAGCACCAAGTCTTTTTGGGATGTTATATATTATAAATCTCTTCTTTTCATGAGGGAGATCTTTTTGGATATAAAAGCAAAACTCTGCCAAAATTGAGAGGTGATTATTGAGACTTTGAGCTCAGTTTGTTAATCATATTTTTTTATTTGAATGAGAAAGCAGGTTACTTTCAAACATTGTGCTATAATATCTTATGTCATTTAGGAGATTTTTCTTATGTCTATTTCTTAAATGTGTTCTTGTCCATTTTAATGAAATAAGCAGAACTAGTGGAATTAATCAGGAAGGTGTCCTGAAGCCAATTGTGGGAAGACTTTGTGCTGCCACAATTGCCTTTAGTGTGTTTGTCTATTTTATGTTTCTCTGTAAAGGACCTTGGGACGACTTTGTGACCTCATTGTCCTTCGTATTTCACTCTTGGGCAGTTGAGGTGGAGACTTTTTGATACACCTTTTTATGCTGGTTATTATGCCCCTTGTTACCAGTTACTTGTTACTTATCAGAAAGAACTCCTATTGTTTGTTGTAAGACCACTTCTGAAAGAAGAGAAGTGCCTTTAGTGTTTTCACCTAGATTTCTCCTTCGTTTGTGAACATCATTTCTGAAAAAATAGAGATGGATGGTGTTGTCCTACCCTTGAGTGTTATTTTTTGCATATATATATAGTATCTAGCCCCTCATATTTTATAGGGAACCTCCCCTTGATGAGAGGAGAGATTTTTCCCCTTCTAATGTGGTAAACCTGCACATCTGGCTGACCAATCTCCCTATGCTATGGTTGAAATGACCTATTTTGCTCATCAGTTAGCTGGTGACAAAATATTCACCTAACAATATATAAATAAACATAAAAAAGATAACAATTTATCCCCTAAGTATTATGGTCCTTATCAAATCTTGCAAAAAATTGGTAGTGTAGCTTATAAGCTAGAATTTCCCCTTTCACCCGCATACATTGGGTATTCCATGTATCTTGCCTAAAGAAGGTAATTGGACACATATTTTATACTCATACTAAGCTAATTAAATTGTATTAATAAGGTTTGTCATTTTTTAGCCTAAAAAGATCCTTCAAATCGCACTAAACAACTATGAACTAGAGAGATTAAAAAGTATTTGATCAAATAGATTATTTTGCATTCTAAATATGCAACATGGGAGGATGAAACATTCCTACAACAATATCCTGGTCTGATTCAACATTGAGGACAATGTATTTTTGAATGGGATGGGTATGTTATGCTCTTAACCTATGGCATGTTTAGGGATATGTGTGGATGACTTGTGGCTTACATACCTCTTATATTATCTTTTTGCATTTATCTATGTTCTTAGCAAAGTTGGCTTATGGCATAACCATGTCAGAATAGAGTATATATAGGAGGTAGTGGTCAGTATTTGATCATCATATTGATCTTATTGCATTGTTGTGAAGGTTATCTCTTCAAATTGGCTCAACTATATTGTGGATATACATATTTTGCTCTTATTCCTGTAATATAATATTCTATTATGCCAACATCTAAGTAATTTCATTACATTGGAGAAGTCTGGCATAGTTGAAATTGGCATACTACACAATGCTTGATTGACAAGTTGAAAGGCATATTCTACCACCTCTAACCACTAGAAGGCATATTTTTTCAACATGGCCATCAATGGAGATTCAATTTTCCAATAGTCCAAGAACAACTTTCTATAATATCATGTGAAACCCAAAAATATATGAAGACTCTCGAGTGTTTTAGGTTTAGGCCAAATTTTCATAGGCTCAATTTTTTTAGGATCCAATTTGATGCCTTCCTCAAAGATGATGTGTCCTAGATACTCAATTTCCTTCTAGCTAAAATCACACTTTGACAATTTGGCACATAATTGATTATCAAAAAGGTTTGTTCCATATGCATCAAATGCTCATCCCAAGTATGGTTATAAACAAGAATGTGATTAAATAATACTAGGATGATTTTTTAGAGAAATGTTTAGGAGAACTTATTCATTAAACCCTAAAATGTTGATGGAGCATTGGTGAGGCCAAAGGACATGATAATAAACTCATAATGAACATCATGATTTTGAAAAGATGTGTTAGTAATGTCATAATAATTTATGTGAATACAATCATAGTTTGACCTCATGATGAGCTTCATCAATAAGAAAGGTCTATGCAATTTGTCCAATGGCTCATCAATCACTAGAATGGGAAACTTGTCCTTGATTGTGAGTTTATTCAATGCTCGATATTTAATATAGAGGTGCCAAAACCCATCATTTTTCCATACTAGTAATACATGGGAAAATTAAGGACTGATGCTGGGTCTAATGAAACTCTCTACAATTATTGTACCACTTTTTTAGATTCATTTCTTTAAAAAATGGTAATGGTGAGGATGAATGTTTGGAGGTACACTACTTAGAACAAGTTGAACAACCCGATTATTTAGCCATTGTGGAGGTAACCCTTTAATTTATTTAAAGATAATTGTATGCTTAGACAATAGATCTTATAATTTTGGCAATTGGTTGGGATCAAAGGATTCATTGATTTGGATAGTGAAAAATTGGGCGATAATCCCATGAGATCCATTTTTCAACAACTTATCCATCCAATGAGATATAATGACAATTTTATGCCTCAAGTGAGGCCTTTTAAGGTGTGTTTATAACCCTTATTAATGAATTGCATCCATAGTTCAAAAAAGTCCCATAGGATTGGATGTAGTATTTGAATCCATTGTGCTTTAAAACTACGTTGAACCTCCTATAGGTAGAACAAACATGCCTAATTTCAAATTATAATCCCTCATTGAAATTTAAACATTGAGATATTTTATTTGAAAAGGTAAGGTTTTGTTACTGGCTATCATGACTTAAAAACTTGAGTATATGTACACATAAAAATTAGCTTGTTTGGCTTATTGAGATTCAATGAAGTTATGTGTGCTTTCAGAATCAATGAGGATTGTGAGGGCATGTTTTTAAAATACCCCTTAATCTTTTTTGTTTGAGGAGTGGCAACACTAACCAAAGTGTGCATCAAATTGTTTTGCATTGTGTCTTCCTAGATATCATGTTCTTCTTCCTTTTCTTCCTCTAGAGATTTTGGTGCATCTTCCCATTCATTGGACTTTGAAGGTGACTCTTCATCAATTAAGTATATTTTTTGCTCCACAAATCAGTGGGGCCCAGTGTGAACTTATCATCGTAGTTGTAACATAATCCTTTTTCCCATCAATCCCATATTTGTTTTTATATTAGGTGTATGATGGATGTAGTTATTAAGATTTTAAATGTCGTTAGTCTTGGTGGCATGGAATTCTTGAATGGGTCAGATTTGGAATACTTATTATAGACTATGAAATTTTATTTGGCCAACTTTTATAACTCAATGGCTACCATTATATCTTGAGGTTTTAATATTTTCACCTTGGTTCTAATATCCTTTTATACGCCATTGACAAAACAACATTAGAAGAATTCATTTGTCAACCCTTACATTCTATTGATTAGTTTTTAAAATTCCATCTATTATTCTATAATAGAACCAATCTACAATAATGCAGTTAGGGTTCCCATGAAATCCTCATAAGCACTTGGGCCAAAGCAAACCGATTGGACTTCACAAAATTTGGACCATTTTAGAATACCATTAGATTTTTAATACAAGAGAAACCACTAAATAGGTTCTTATTCTAGGTTGAAAGAGTTTATAGGTACCTTATCCTAAAATGGGGTGTTGTTCAAACAATAATATTTTTTCCTTGTAGATCCAATTAGGGGGATATTTACCTTAAAAATTAGAAAAAAATAATTTGGGGCTACATGGCATTCTCTTAAAATTGGAATTGTGTTCATAATTATTTCTAAAACTAGTCTAAAAATCACCACCACCTAATTCATGGAGATTGCCCATCATACCCTAACTTCAAAAAAAAATACAAACTATTTTTTTGTAGCATTTGATGAGCTTACTCTATTGTTTTCATATAATTATTCAAGAATATTATCACCCTTTTTGGCTTATGTATTTTCTATCAGATGCTGAAATAGTCTAAAACATTTTGATTTTTATGGTTATTATATTTCCCCCAAAAAATTGTAGATCTGTGACTCCATGAGTGTTAGGGTTATGATAAGGAAAGTTACTATAATGTGTGTTTCATCTGTAAGATCATAGATATACTTATCGTGTTCATAAATAGTTTTATCCCAATATTTCAAAGCTCTAATTTTGAAGGATTGAACCATTCCATATCTTACTATCCCATTTTGAAGGTACTATATGAGTTACTTCTTAGGCCTAACGACTTATTAGTGCATCACAGAATACAAATGGCCAAAGGCTTCCCTGAAATAAAAACCCTAACCACTTCTTATATATTGAAAGGTATGTGGAAGCTAAAATTTATATATAACATTTTCTAAAGTCTAGATATTGGGGGCAAACCCCACACTTCATTGATAATGATGAGTCGGCTTATCCAATAACAACAACATTATGTCATTTTAAATTTTCTAAAACATAGTTTCTAGCCTTAAAAATTAGAGCCACCAGTTTTGTTACTACTTTCTAATCACTAAGATCTCAATTGGGTTAGGTAACAGCATATGGTGGATGGTTACAAAAATCCCCAAATTGTTGAAATTAATATGTGAGACAACCTTATAAAGTTATCTAATACCATATGTTAGGAACCTACTTCCACACATATTAATCTAGCAACATAAATATAAAAAATATTCATTAAACTAAAAGAAGATAGCAATCATGTATTGAAATAATAGAAGCACACTACAAAGTATCGCGGGCCTCTTCAAAGAGGAAACCTCCTTTGAGCTTGGATCAATACAAAATATTCAATATATGGTCTTTCTTCTTACATAAGCTTTCAATTTAAACTAATCTACCCAAGACAACTACTACTTCCCATACATATGGGATGATTAAAACTATCAAATGAGATGACTTATAAAGCATGTGTCTAAGATTTTATTAATAATATTTAATATAAACTAAGAGAGTTAAGACAAAGGAGTTGTAACATACAAGTGTTAAGAAATGATTTGGATGAATATTTCAATGGTGATGAATTATTATTTGAGTTCTAATAATTAAAATATAAGGGTGATTCACGATTTATCTCTTTTTAATTAGAAGAAATAAAAGCAATCTTGTAAATCTTCAATCCCAAAAATATATTTTGATATTTTTATCGTCTTATATCTTTTTTTAAATCAGCACAAGGAATAATTTAAGGATTATGATATTCATTCAATAATAATCAATGAATACACTAGTAAAATTATTAAAAGTCCAATCTAAATGTGTACAATAATTCCCTCTCTTAGTTTCCAACATGATCCCTTTTATGTTTTAGTTAATGTTTTTAGCTATGGAAAATGAGCTCTTTCACAATATACTTGTCACTCGGGTCCATGATTTTATGAGAAAGTTATTATCTCCCTTGCCATTGCTCGCTTTCCCCACCTAAGAATTTTATATATTTTTTATAACATTGTATATATCATAGTAATGTTTTTGATGGAGCCCCATATTTGATGCAAGTTTCCCCACAAAAATGATATTTTCCATATAGTTTTTTAGGTAGATGAACCATGTCAATAATGTATTATTAAAATTTGGGAAGTAAGGTAAAATTAAAATTCCCTTCTAATTAGAAGTGTTTATGTCAAATCATAAATTTATAATAATTAAGATAGTTAAATGATCTCAAAATTCTAATTCGAACTTGGTAGACCCTTCCATTTTGAATTAATGATAGCAAGAAAGGAACCCTTGGTAGCCTAAGCTTATATGGTTAATTATGTGAGAATGAGGTTTGACCAAATAAATACAGAGCTAAATTATGAAGTGGACATAGCATTGAGAGATAAAAATTTGAAGTAAGTTTAAATCTCAAAGTGTTGTTTCATATCTTGTAAGGTAAGGATTAGTGTTGAGTAAAGTTATATTTTTGACTCCTTACAAGTTCATATGGGTCAATAGGACTAATTGACATTATTGGAATAGGATTGGTCCTCAAACAAAAAATTAGATAAATTATTATTATTAATATATATTCTATGTGGATTCATTTTGCTACTACATATATACCAGATATGTAGTAGACTCATGCATTCATCATGAAATGATTAATGGTTGTTGGGGCCCAAATCCGTCTAAGTAGGATCTGCACCAACACATCAGACACTTGGGTGAAAGGCAATCATTTGTTATGAATATTTTTTTGTCATCTTGTGGCACCATCTGGCAGGTAGCTAACTAACTCCCTTATAACTCAATCATCATTAGGAAGTGGGCATACTAGATAATCATGGCTCAATGGAAATAAGGTATTAGAGCCAACAGAATGATTACATCCAATGCGAGCTCAGTAACTAGCATGCTCCATTTACCATGGCACTAAGACACCCCAAAGCAAGGAGGAGGAAAGTTAGAGTAGTGAAGGCCCTACAGGATTGGTTACAGATACTATTTTCACCACTATAACTTAGAGTTTAGTTTTGGATGCCTTTGAGGCTCCCCAATGTAGTTTCCAATCTCACTTATGAGCCTCTGGGCCTTTTAACAGCTATAAGAGGAGCATTTGCTTAGTTTTCATTCATATATATAAACTATATGTTTGAACCCTATTAATGATGGATGGTGTTGCATCTAATGAATGTTAATATGGTTTATGTGGTTATAACCATAGGTTTAGAATGAGACTGGTTTGCACAATGTTTTAATAGATTGAATTCTTAGATTTATGTTATGTATGTTGAGTTCCTATAAGCCTTCAGCCTAGTCCATTCATGTTGCTTCTATAATCTATGATGGCGTCAATCCCCCATATAGAAATACTCTAAGTATAGGAATGACCTTGCACCTAATGTTGATACTCATTCTAAAGCATGAGCCTAAGCCTAAGTCTTTCACCCAAGTACTCCATTAAACCCCCCTAAGTGTCTAACTAGCACTAAGTTAAGGACACCAAAGGCTTGCACCCATGAGGCTCTAAAGCCACATCAGATAGGCATATGCCTAACAGAATATTGGATCCTCCCCAGAAGGGTTTGCACCCATGAATGTACCACTACCATTGCATTAACCAAAGTCCCTGGAAGATATAGTTGTGTCATAACACAACTAGCCCAACATGGGCTTCGGTCCTTTCTCTGCTATGCTTTAGGTGAGCGCATAAGGCTTGCAACTTATGTGAAGTGATGCCAGTACAATCAAATGACAAATTTTGAGCACTACAAGATTAGTCAAGGATTTCACCATGTTTTAATAAGTCTAGATCTGACTTGGATAGCTAGATAAGCACCTAACAAGGCTGATGAATTGAGACCCCCTAACTCTTCTACAACATTTCGGTTCCATTACCAGGACCCATGTTGAATTTTATTACTACAATAGTATACTAAAATGATGCTCTAAATCTCCTTCGAGAATATCAAACACTAACTAGAATGAATGGAAGATAGCTTTGCACTGAGGCATCCAACTTGTAGAGGATATAAACCAAGAAAGTGGGTCTAGACACACCTATATGATTCCTTGTACAAGGTTTTCTTTTATGAACTACTAGAATAAGTGTACTAATGGTTGGTTGCTTATGCAACACATAAAATTTGAAGCTATGGATAGTGCCTTGAGTGGATGAAAGAGCACCTATAAAGGCTTGAGAACTTAGATGCCACTTGGACTAGAGCCATAGACAAATAGTGGTAAGGAGCACTAAATAGGCAAATGTTTGAATTCATAGTATCGACGTACTCTTACCCTAAAAAAGTAGAATATCAATTCTTGCATGAATCCAGAGGCACATTTTTTAGAGAGTTTGACATCAAACTCAAGAAATTAATGGTGGATTACGACTTTGAAACCATGATAATGTAAGGCTAAAGTCCTCTTACATTGAGCAGTGTAATAGGGAAGAAGGGGATGTGTAGGTGAAGCGCAATTGAAGGGGCTGAACAATTTGACACCCAAGAACTTAGGAGATAGGCTTATAATAAGAGGACATGCGTTAATGGAAGATATAGAACTTGAAAGTGTTGAGAAGACCCATAGCGAGAGGGAAGGGCATGGGAAAGGATATCTTGAATGGCAGCAGTGCCTAGAGGAGATAAACCTTGAATCCATAGAATAAGCTCCATAGTTGACAAGTGAAAAATGCTTGAGGTCCCTACAAAATTTGACCATTAGAGATACGCCAGATGCACCTACCCCCTTTGGACCTATGGTGCAAGCTCATGTGCTAGATCCCTCATAGGAAGATAGAAGATTGATAACTGACCCCATTGTCAACCTAGACTTTGACCATTTTGTAGACCTAGACCATAATTTTGTGATTGAACAAGTTGTTCCTTACGAGGAGTTAAATGAGGATACCTCTAAACCTTAGAGTGATAGCCTGACCAGATAGAATGTGAGCACAAGCATTCCAACCCAGCCAATGTTAGTTGCACATCTTGGGAAACATCCAAGAGTAAGTTGCTCCATGCCACTAGTCGGTAGTATAATGCCACCCTCTTCTATAGTGATAATGATAATGACAAGACCAGTGTCTATCCCAGTGGCTATAGGCATTGAAGGACCACTGCCAAGACAAGTACCAATGGGAAAAGCACCTTAGATATTGGATTCTCTTCTACCCCATATTTATTATGAGATGGCCATGTGTTTGCTTGAGTATCAAGGTGTGGACAATGTCATAGAGTATGTGCTCAAGTGTGAACTATAATGGTGAACTCAAGGTATAACCTAGTCTGAATGCAAGGTAACCCAATTTGTGATAACTCTGCTTGATCGTGCCCATACTAGTATAGGAAGTTTGATCCTAACCAGGCTATGGTTGATTACAACACCCTGATGGAAGCATTCTTAAAGGAGTTTGACATACCTAATTTTGAACAATAGAACATTGTTACACTCAAAGAGATTAACTAGGGATTATCAAAAAGTGTACACCTATACAATGCTAGGATCAAAAGTCTTCTTTTTAAGCTCCCTTATGATATTCACTAGCATGCACAATGATTTGTGAGAGGATTACGAGTACCTTTCAGGAGGGCACTATCATGAAAACATTCACAGACCCTCAAGAAGTGCTTGAATCCATGCTCAAAGATGAGGTATTCAAGAACACTGACATAAGAATTAGCCCTTTCAAGGAGGTGTAGATTGCATCTATGGCCTCCTAACTATAGAATTTTACCACTAATTCATCATAAGATATTCAAAGTAGGTTATGGTGCATTGAATATGAAATAGAAGGACATAATAGGAATAATTACCCTCAAAAGAATGTGCGTATATTACTTCTTAGTTATGAGGTTTGTCATGAGGCACATGATTGTCGTAACTGCCCTTTATTACAACACATCAGTTAGGTTAACATAACCACATATTGTCGATTATGTGATACCTATACTCATCCCATGGTTGATTGCCATGCAATAGATGAAATGAATAAGAACATGGGGAGAGGTGCACAACAAGCAATGACAGTAGCAGGAGGGAAAGGAGTCTAAGGAACTGAGGATTATGACTAGTAGAATGCAGGGTATGGGATGCAAATAAGTGCTTGGGGGAGATGTGGTGGATGTGGTGAAGGTTCCCACCATGATCATGTTACAAGTATGGTTTGATCGATCACTATCAACATGACTGCCCTATACATCCAACATGTAGGTATTGTCAAGGAGTACACAAGGTCAAAGAATGCCCTGACTTGTCTAAGAAATTGACCCAAGGTAGGCTCAACATAGATAAAGGTACATGGATGATCAAGCATGAGCATAAAGTAGAAAAATGGATTCCAAAGGCACAACCAATTCACCTAGAGCCAATTAATGTAAAGGCAACTACTCAGAGTGGACTCACCACTCAACCATAAGTTGCACCAATAACATAGTTGCACCTAAAATATGGGGAGTTGAGTTAGACTAAGTGCATAATGCATCATAAACCAAAAGCTACACCTTATCCAGACCCTATGTTCCAAAAATATGTATTGTAATAGGCTATGAGCGTGATCCAAAACCTACAAGGAGAGCTCCAACTAGTGCGAGACCTAGAAGCACAAGCTACCACTTCTTGCATGAAGTAGGATGGTCATGAGGTTGAAGTACAAGAACTAATGGAGATCTTACACCTCCTACAAATATAAGGGATGTATCACTGACCCCTTCCCAACTTCATTCACCGATGAAGTCTTGGATACTGTTGCAGGCTATGAAATCTACACCTTCATTGATGGGTTCTCTAAATACCATCAAGTCTAGATTGAGGAGGAAGACAAGCCCAAAACAATGTTTGTGACTGAATGGGGTTGTTTTGATTATAACATGATGCCCTTTGGACTCAAGAATGTGTTAGTTGTGTTCTCTAGAGTGGTGATCACCATGTTTAAAGACTTCATCCACAAGTTCCTCCAGGTTTACCTAGATGACTAGATAGTGTATGGCCTCGTGAAGGACCATTGTGATAACCATTGTGATAACCTATGCCTAATGTTTGAGAGGTGTAGGTAGCTTCAGATATCATTGAACCTAAAGAAGTGTGTCTTCATGATACCCTTTAGAACCCTACTCAGACACATCATCTATAAATATGGTTTGCTTGTTGATCCCATGAAGATTGTAATCATCATTCAGCTCCAGACTCCTTCCACACAAAAAGATGTTCACACCTTTTTTGGCCATTGTGGGTATTGTTATGAATATATTGTGTAACATTATTAATGTTGTAATATTATTAATCATGAGTTGTATTAACACAACTCATATTAATAATATAGTTTATTATTGTTGTGAGTTTGTTGAATAAACAAACTCACGTAGCTTATTTTAGGAGATTGGGTATTCGGGTGAGATATTGGTGGAGATTGTATCTCCCTTATTATAGGAATTATCTTTCCTATATATTTGTAATCTTCTCTTATGGTTGGAAAAATAGAAGATTGTAAATTATTATTGTGTGGAAATTTGTCTGTGTGTACTGTGTTCGGTGTTCAGCTCTCTCCATTATCAGTTTGCATGATATAATTTTGTGCTTGGCTACTCCAATTTACATTAGTGGTATCAGAGTAGGCTGCGGTATAATGGAATTCTGATGATTGGTAGGGGCAGCGATCTAATTCTTAGCCCCTTAAAATGGTAGTACATTGTGTAATGGCGAGTGAGTAAAAAATAGGCTCTTTTAGCATAGATTAGAGTTTTTGCAATCTTATGTTAATTCATGCATAAGACAGTCCAGTATTTTCAGAAAGAAGAGAGTATATTGATATTATTATGGGAAAGGATCTCGTATGACTTTGTATTGCACCGCCTATTGAGCATTGGTTTGGGTCAATCCATAATCAAAGTTAATAATATAGCACAACCACTCTTAAATGGGATAAGCGTTGGTGTAAGTGTCAAGTTATGTTCGTGTACCTTCAGCTCAAACGTCTCACACATTCTGAATGAGACATCTATATCTTTGTCATATGGTTCAGTTCTGAGTTCTCAAACCAGTCTCCATTTATGATAGCTGCCCGTCGCTAGTCTCTAGCCCATGCATTCAAGACAGTTATAAATGGCAGCCAGGCTGTTGGTATTTACCATCGACTCTAGTTCGCACATTGCATGTTATTCCCTGCCGTCCAAGCTAAACTCTTCTTGTATCAAAGATTTGCGTGGTGGATCCGTTCTACATTGTGTTTTGTGTTTTGTGTGTTGGACCTGCAGATTCTCTAAGTGCAGTAGATCCTTGTATTCAAACGCAACTCGATCCTTATCTCTCGGCTGTAGATCTCATTTGGCCTATGAGATTGTTTGCATCTCTCAACGACGTCATATGTTACTTGGCGGTGGCTGTTACAAGGTTGGCCAAGTCAAAAGTTACGAGTCTAAGTTCATTTTTAATAGTAGAATATTAATATAAGGTCATATCCACATTTAACGTAGTTGGTCAAATGTCATAAATTTTAGTTTAAGTCGATTATGTTCTTTTAGTTTTTATCAAAAGTCTTAGTGGTTCGTGGAGATCAAGAGTCATTAATATTTAATTATTTATTTTTGTTTTAGTGTAGTGTCGATTAAAAGTGTGTCAATAGTTGTCGAGTGTCTTATCAAAATATTGTAAAAATAAATAAATAAAGGTTATTTCATTTTTTAATAATCAAACATATTTTCGCTTGTATACGACGTTCATAGTGAGGGGGTGCATTATCGGTTGAAACCGACACCCAGAAGAATTATACAAAGAGCTTCATCGATACATTTGCTAAGAAGTAAAATATTGGGGGATGGAGGATACACGGAGGATGGAGGATATGCAAGCCTCTCGCAAGTCATCAGCGACGAGGCCCCAGATGTTTTGATGGAGTATACAGTATGGTGTTCTTTTTATATTTTTTCACTGTGTATGCTAGAATAAGAACATATGCAACATTCTTGTTCATAGTTTGGAACATATTTTCCTATATTGTTCCCTTTGTAAAAAGTGAGTGAGGAAACATGTATGATGTTATGGAGTGGTTGGTGGTTCCACTAGAAAACCACATACTGAGGAGATGGTGATTCTCCTTGAAAACCACATACTAAGTGGTTGATGGTTCCACTAGAAAACCATTTTTCAGAGTTGGTGGTTCTCTCTGAAAACCACATATATCATGAGCAGGTATTAGACAAAACTCATCCATGTAAAACTCAGGGAGTGTATGTTGGGAAATATTGTTCACATTAGGGGAGTGTATATCATATGTCAGGGATTAATAATGTTAACAATAGGAGAGTGAATGTTACGAATATATTGTGTAACATTATTAATGTTGTAATATTATTAATGTTATAATATTATTAATCATGAGTTGTATTAACACAACTCATATTAATAATATAGTTTATTATTGTAATGAGTTTGTTGACTAAACAAATTCACGTAGCTTATTTTAGGAGATTGAGTATTCAAGTGAGATATTGGAGATTGTATCTCCCCAATTATAAGAATTATATTTCCTATATATTTTTAATCTTCTCGTATGGTTGGAAAAATAGAAGATTGTAGATTATTAATGTGTAAAAATTTGTCTCTGTGTACTGCATATTGTGTTCGGCTCTCCCCATTATCAGTCTGCATGATATAATTTTGTGCTTGGCTGATCCAATTTACATTAGGTATTATAGAAGGTTCATAAAGAGCTATGCAAAGATTGTGGTGCCACTAAAAGAGCTGTTGCACAAGGTTGGTCTATTCTATTGGGGCAAAGCGCAAGAGGATGCCTTTGAGACTTTAAAGCTCAAGTTAGCTAGCATGCCTATTTTATAATTTCTCGACTCGATGACCCCATTTCATGTCCATGTTGATGCATCTGGTTCTACAATTGACATAATCCTAACACAACTTGGAAAATGAAAAATGGATCACCCCATCTCCTTCACTAGCATAAAATTAACGAAGGCAGAGCATAACTATACCATAACCGAGTGTGAGGCACTCGCCATGGTCTACACCCTGTAAAGGTTTAGACAATACTTATTAGCGAACCCATTCATCTTCTTCACAGAACACAAGATGCTTAAGTACCTCATGAATAAGCCCATTCTATATGGGCACATTTGCAGATGGATCATTCTTTTCCAAGAATTCCAATTCTCAATTATCGTTAAGCCTAGAAAATAGAACTTGGGCCTAGACCATTTATCCCATATAGACTCTAGTGATGCAATAGCACCCATTGAGGATGATATGATAGATGCATAAATTTACAGAATCCAACATGCCCTTGAGGACTTGGCAGAGATAGTTGCTTTTCTAACATCTGGATTTGTACCCCAAATAATGACAACCAAAGAAAAAAATAGCTCACAGTTTGTGCTACCCCTCTTCAGCTCATTAGTGGGGAACTATACAAACTAGGCCAAGATGAAGTCCTTCCCCAATGTGTCTTGGAACATGCAAGGGAATCCATCTTACATGAGGTGCAAGAGAGGGTATCAGGAGGCCATTATATAGGAGATGTAACAAGGTATTGTAATTAGGCTTGTGGTGGCCAAGACTATTTTAAGATGTGAAATATTGCAACAAGGCATGTGACATATGTCAATGCATAGGGAAGCCCAACCATCAAGATGAGATTCCTCTCATCCCCATTCTTTCCTAGGTGTCATTCGAGAAATGGGCCAAAATTACTCCCATAGTACGATGCATAGGCATGAGATACATTCTAGTGGCCACTAACTATTTACCAAGTGGGTTGTCTATTTCACCAAGTGGGTTGAGGCCATGCCAACCAAAAACAACACAGTCACCACATCAATAAGGTTCATATGAGAGAACATCATAAGCCACTATGGGTGCCCTCTCAGTCTAACTAGCAATAGGGGTACACACTACATTAATGCAATTATGTGGATCCTAGTGTCGGTAGTGATATGGGCATATTGCACAACCTATAAGTGCCTGAACAAGGCTAGACCATTTCAACTGGTGTCTGGAGCTGAGGTCATTCTATAAATGGAGTTCTTGGTACCATCATTTCACATCATGAAAATTGGTTGATTGAATGACCAAGAATCATTGAATACAAGACTGGAGGATTTGGAGAGCTTAGATGAGGTGCATGCCCAAGTAAGGTGGAGCTAACAGATAGAAAATGCATGTCAAAAGCTCTAGCATGACAATCATATAAAGCATAACATACTAATAGAAGGGGTATTAGTTTTGATCTATGATTTCAAGTATATCAAGCACCTAGGAAAGATGTAGATAAGGTGGATGGGTCCATATGTCATCCATAATAATTAAAAACTGGCACATGCAAATGGCATACATTATCATGTGAGATGCTCCCTGGGCATTTCAATGGCAACCAATTAAGGCCTTATAGGTAGTATTATGACACTTGTGCTATCAGACACTGACTCCTCGATCACAAGTCAGTGATATTATACAACTAGAATAAAGTTTGGCGCAAGCCAAACAAGTTCCTTTTATTTATGTTGTTTTTGTATTTTTGATATGGTGAGTGAATAAGTAGTAAATTGAGGCCACCAATAAAAAAATTTATGGTGATTTCATGGATAATTCTAGTCAAGTGAGTCAAGCATGAATGCTCTCCAAGTGCTTGAGGCTAGACAACTAAGTTATGGGCTCATGATTTTTACCAGCTTTAGACACAAGGTGCACTAGATCTTTGTGCACAAGACTTAAGAAGTGAGGCATTGTTAGGCCCACAGAATGGCTAGTTTGATGCTTTTAAACATAATACCATTTGGGTGAGTCAAGCGAGGTTACTTTCTAAACACCTATGGCTAGACACCTAAGTTTTTGGGTGAATGTAACTCATCAGACTTAGAGCATATGTGAACCAAGATAGCTGCAAAAGATACAAGTGCACAAAAGATAGAGTGAATATACACAACATTGTCATGCATAAGAGATTAGATAAGAGTGTCCCACTAGAAGGACAACACACAGAATTTATATGGGGTAGGACAAGCCAAGTCAAGAAGTGAAAAGCATAGTGAAATCAACCAAAACAAACAAGCATACTTAAAATAGAGGCATAGTAGGAGTAGAGTAGAGGTAGATGAGAGTAGAGGTATAAACAATAAAAAGCTAACTATTTTTGGTTATAAACCTTGTGATAATTTGAATTTAGAATAGAAAACCATAGTAAAACTAGTGAATTAGAGAGTTGAATCAAGGAAACCCTAATACACTAAGACTTTGATCACCCCTAGATGCCAAAAGTGAATGGTTAAATAGAGAATCGAATTGCCTTCTTTGTAAAATTGGAGTAGAGAAGCAAGGGACATGATTTGTGTAATAACCAAGTAGTAGAAAAGTTAGATTAACACCGAGGCCACCATTTGCAGCACATAAATTTTGAGAGCTGAAGACACAGTTGCAGACCTCAAGACTATGATAAGTGCCAAAAAAAATTGAAGGATTCGACAAGATAAATAGACTGCATTTCAACACTAGATAGTTTAGGATGGGGAAAAAGTGGATGAGTTCGGGTCTATAGTAGGCACAAAAATAAGCCAAAAAAACATAATTAGTGGAAGAATCCACCACTGTAAAAATAGTATCACCATTAGTAGAGGGAGTAAACATCATTGAAGTTGATCTAGAGGCACTTGAGAATATGTCATACCGAGACATGTAGTTTCTTGAAGAGGTCTTGATGGGAGAAAATTCATACGCAATTGTTACCTAAAAGAGTATAACCACCACACTTCAAGTAATGTACATGACCTAACGAAACACTGGGTGATAGATACAAGTGCAAAGATTGAAGCAGGTGCAACACTATTTTATGTCTCCATCTAGGACAAATTGGCAACCACTGGTGTAACTCAACTCTATGAGTAACCATGTTTCAAAAATATAGAAGAACTTATACAGTTCCTCCTATCACACATCCACAAGGATCAATTCTACTTTGTGTGGAGATGCATGAGGCTTTCTACAAACCTTATTAGTTGAATCATTAAACTCCTAGACACTAATGTAAACATCCATCAGATGATGAAGGACGATGTTAAGTTTGAAAGGGTCATAAAACTCCTCAGATACTATAAGGGTGGTTTTGCATTCCCAATCAAGGACATCTAAGACCTAGGAATGAGGGTAGATTCATGCTTCATAAGCTCAAACTTTTCCCTAACAGTCGATGGTCAAATTTTATAAAGGCATATCTATGCATCACCTACCACATGGTGTAGGGGGTTAGATTTAATATCACCAAGTTCATCACAAAAGACATAATAAAGAATGCACTCGAATGTTATATAACATGAGAGACCTTTCGATGGAGGTCCATATTGATATTGTTTATGATGAAGGAGATTAGCATGCTTAATGGTGATGAGGACAATCCGTGGGTTTTCCCAACGTACAATGACTCCCTGGTACTAAAATACCATAATTATACTTGCCCCCCTTCCTTCACCTTAAAGTACAAATCTTGAGTAATGGGATGGTGTGCATGGTATATCAAAGCATTTGAAAAGGAATGGTGCATTATTGAGAAGCTCCCCCAGATCTTGATTGGAATGGTGACTTTTGCTATTATGAAACACTTTTGTGTAGTACATTTGACACTCACAAATGGTAATTGCTTCTGCTAGCTAAAACTTCCTTATGTATTTTCAGCCAAGTACTTTAGAGATGTGATGAGAAGAATCCACAATGTCAAATAGGTGGACATCCCAATGAAGGATGTAGATGTGGAAATATGCAGGTTGAGGTGTCAATACATGTGCCCAAGAGGCAAAGCAACCAAAGATGAGGAAGATGATTGGATGGCACCAACATCTATCCCCTCAAAATAAAAGTCATCTTTGGGCACATACATAGGCTCTTTTGTGAGATGAAGCCAAGGAAGGAGGGTGTGCACACAAATAAAGATGATTACCTCCCCCTTTAATCAATGAATAAGGAGAGTTAATTCTAGTGTCATAGAGAAAACCCCCTAGAAGAAGAGGGGGAAAACCCTAGAGGAAATACAAAAGTGCATCTAATTGAAGATCACCTTCAATGATGAAGCCACTCCCTCTGCACCTAAGAAGAAGTGTATGGTCTTCACTCTAGATATTGCTTCTCCTAAGCCAAAGGAGAAGAAAAATAAGTCCAAGGGGCCAGTGGTAATGGCTGTGATAACCTCGATAGAGATGGAGGCGTAAGAGGCATGTGAGGAAGTAAAAGAACAAGAGGCATGTGAAGAGATGGAAGAGGAAGAATATGGAAGGACGAAGATATACATCATCTAAGAATAAAAAATAGGGGAAGAGCCTAGAATTATATAAATTCATGAGGGTATCCTAGGTGGCACTATTGTTTTTCTTGGGGAAGTATAAAATCCACCAAGTACCACACCCACAGAAACCGCTACATAGCCTCCATGAATTGAGGAGGAAAAGAAACATTGGTAGATGGAAATGGGCCTCAGTATGGAACATATAGAGGTGACACTGGAACTAGATCAAAAAAGGGAGGCCATGAAGGTAGCTGACATGACCCAATCATGGATTGATAAGGTCAAGGCTAAGGAGATAAGGGTCGAGGAGGCAAAGACAACCATGATAGTGAAGAAGAGGAAGGTGGATATAAAGAAGGCCCAAAAAAGTCCAAGAGAGAAGAGGAAGAAAAGAGGGTTTTCGCAAGCGTGTAACCCATGAGGGAGAAAGTAGTAAAGGTGCCTAGCACCCCCACTAGCATAGTGGAAGAAGTCACACCATAGGCACACTCAAGTAGTGAAGGGGCACCTAGAGACAAGGAAGGTGATACTGACACCTTAACAAAACAAATGGAGAGTGCATAAGAAACCCAGCAAGCACAGGAGGGCAAAGTTGGTGTTGATAAAGAAGAAGAATTGGATGAAGGGGACAAGTTTGAGGAAGGACCCCTACTAGAGAAAGAAGAGATCTAAGAGGAGGGCACTAGAGAGAGCACTAGCACCAAAGAGGAAAAACATATGGAGCTTGCCATTGTTGAAGAAGAGGGAACCAAGCTGAGCCTACAAGAGAAGGCATAAGAGGGGTTTACTGAGGAAGATTATTATATGATTGAATACATGCCCTCCAAAACCATCATGATAAGAATGCACTAGTAATTGTCTTTTGCCTTCAATAGTTATATGAATGAGCTTTATTTTTAGGTAGCACAGAAGGAAATCCTAAGTGCAGATCAACCAGAGGAAGGGCATGAATCCCTTCTTATCAACCCCCATGAAATGAATCCAGTAAGGTTAGCTAATGCCATCAATCAAATGGCCTCCAAGTTAACATGAAAGAACATCATTAATGATGTTAGAGTCTCAAGTTGGAAGAAGATCATGATAGAGGTAGAGGATGAGATCAAGGCCATGAAATTCAAGTTACAATAACTGGGTGAGAGCGTAGAGGAAGCGAATCCATCCCTCTTGGATTGCATTAGCACTTCAAGTTTTTTAAAGGTTGATAAGGTGTGTGTATTATTGGAGAAAATTCTCCCAAGATTGAAGGTAGAGTCAATGCTAGAAGAAGAGGACCCTTGCACTACCATAAATCAAGAGATTTCCATAAAACTCAAAGAGGTGGAAGACCTCTTCACAAAGCTTTAAGAGGGCATGGAAGCAATCAATGCAATCTTTTAAAACTTCTCCACCCAAGCATCAGTTATCAATGTGTACCTTAAAAAGTTAAAAGGGGAGAAAGACACACTGATGGCATAGGCATACACTATGAGCAAGGCCGAGTGCATGCAGATAATGGTACAAGTCAATACTTTGAGCACCCAAATCAATACACAAGATTAGGACCTCAAAGAACTCTTCTACAACTTGCAAATAAAGGCCTGTGAATAAGAAATGATCCTAGATGGAGGCAAAATAAAGGCTAGGGGCCTTTAGGAAAGAGTTAGATAAAAATAACGTGCTCAGCCTCAGTGTCACCTCCATAGAGATAGATGGTGCTACATAAGAAATCAAGCTCACTATATAGGGATTTGAAGACTTCAATATGGAATTAAAGGAGCGCATGCCCGAGTTTTGCATGCCACCAACACTAGAACAATAGTCTGAGGGTGGAATAGCAATTTTGTATGGGGTAATACTGACCCCCAAATCTATCTAAGTAGGATCTGTGCTAACACAATATACACTTGGATGCAAGGCAATCACTTATTATGATTGTTGTTTTATCATCTTGTGGTGTCAGCTAGTAGGCGACCAACTAACTCCCTTATGACTCAATCATCATTAGGAAGCGGGTATATGGGACAATCACATATCAATGGAAGTAGGGTAGTGGATCTGGCAGAATGATTACATCTATCATTGGCTCAATAACTGGCATGCTTCATTTACCATGACACTATGACGTCCCGAAACACTATAAAATTGAGTTGAATCTAGTTAGCAAGGAGGAGGAAAGTTAGAGTAGTGAAGCCTTGTAGGATTGGTTATAGATGATATGTTTTCCATTAGAACTTAGAGTTTAGATTAGGATGCCTTTGAGGCTCACTAGTGTAGTTCCCCAGCTCGCATGTGAGCCTCTGGGCCTTTAGCAGCTATAAGAGGAGCATTTGCTCAATTTCTATTGATATATATAAACTATGTGTGTGAACCCTATTAATGATGGATGGTGTTGTGTCTAATAAATTTTAATCTATTTTATGTGGTTGTAACCATAGGTTTAGAATGATAATGGTTCGCACAATGTTTCAATAGATTGAATGCTAAGATTTATGTTTTGTATGTTGAGTTCCCATAAGCCTTCGGCCTAGTCCATTCATGGCATTTATGTAGTGTATGATGGCGTCATCCCCCCAAGTATAAATACTCTAAGTATAGGAATGGCACTACACCTCACATTGATACTTATGATAAATTGCGAGCCTAAGCCTAATTATTTCACCCAAGTACTCCATTTAACCCCCCAAGTGCCTGACTAGTGCTAAGTTAAGGAAACCTAAGGCTTACACCCATGAGGATATAAAACCACATAATATAGGCCTACACCTAATAGACCATTGGATCTTCTCCAAAATAACTTGTGCCCATGAATGTACCACTAACATTGCACTAACCAAAGTCCCTAGAAGATAGAGTTGCACCATGGCACAACTAGCCCCTCACGAGCCCCAATCCTTTCTTTGCTACACTTTGGGTGAGCACATAGTCCTTATGTGAAGTGATGCTAGTATAGTTGAGTGACAAATGTTGAGTGCTACAAGATTAGTCAAGGCTTGTGCCATGTTGTAACAAGTCTATATATGACCTGGACATTTAGATAAGCACCAAAAAAGGCTGATGACTTGAGACCCTCCCCAAATCTTCTACAACAATAGCCCTTTTAACTCAACGGTAGAAGAATGCCATGATAAGGTGTAAGTCATTAGTTCAAGCCCAATAAAGGGATTCTATAATGATTCCTACAAATCCCAGTATTCAATTTTCATAGGAGGATGTTGTGCAATTGTCCACATAAATTTTTCATTCCCCTCTTCCTTTAGTTGCCTAGTTTAGAGGCCACATAATATGATATCCAAACACGAACCATAGTGAAATTTGGCTAATCACAAGAATCTTTAGAGTTTTTTTATTATTTTTGGGTTTGACCAATCTCTCATGACCTATATCTCATCTGGGTCAATCTGTACACCATCATTTTAAAAAATGTATTTCTGATATTAAACACTCTGCAAACCAAAGGAACACTTATCATTATTGGCATATAGTTTATGGCTAAAAAAGGTGTTAAAAACCAATTGAACTTGTTTAAGGTGTTCCTCTCATGTCTTACTAAAATTGAGGATGACAAACAAGTAAAAAACCACAAATGACTCAGCGAATGGTCATAAAATATTATTCATCATCCACATAAAATTGTTTAGGTGTATCAGTCAAGCTGAAGGACATTACCAACCATTCAAATAGACATTTTTTGGACTTAAATTTTGTATTATATTTATATAAGTTATATGGCTTAACGGGAACTTGATGGTATTTTGAATTCAAATCAATTAATGGGAACTTGATGGTATTTTGAGCTAGTTTAGGAGGTCCTCAATCCATGTAAATGGGTACATATTCTTAATAGCGATCTTTTTAATGGATTTGAAGTCAATATGAATCACCATGTCACATCTTCCTTTTAGTATAACATGATTGGGATAGCATAAAGTGATGCATTGGGTTGACTATGGCATTTATTAATTAGTTATTTGATGTCATTTTATCTCATCATTCTCTAGCACTAATTGCATGCATATTGATCCATTTTGTAGTCAGTTCCATGGATCAATTTGATGGGATGTGTTTCTTGGCAGTGTAGGGGTACATCAATGGATAAATTAAAGACATATGTGTACTATGTTAATACCTAATTCATATGTCATTATTATATAATATTATTATGTATAGTGGCTTGCATGGTTGTAATGATATCTCTAGTGCTCTTAGGTCTACTCACCAATAGCATAAAATTTATATTGTGACAAATTACATGCCTACATTGCTTAATGGTAATCAAGGCTATTGTCTTCTTTGGATGGACATTAGGGATCCTATAAGACTACTTTCCAACCATGATGATATCTTCAGGGTAATATTCATCTATAACAACATCAATGAATTCACTCCAGGTGGGATCATTGTTTTCTTTGATGACCATATATCCATGCTTGGCATCTTTATTAAATTTTTCAAGGTGATTCTCCCACCATTGTTGGACTTTAGGTTCAGATTTTAGTATGGAGAACTTTTTATTTGAATTTGATAAAGTAATTACAAGAAAAATATGACTATAATTTTATTATTATATTCTCAATGACATTGACTTCTATTCTACCTTCAAAAATAATATTTTCATATTATATTTTTACCTTATACAGTGTGGAACCTTGGAAGATCATCCTTTTTGGAGCTACTAGTATACTCAACACTTGCTAGAGAATGTACATGAATTAGGTCATTATTTTATCCCTTTGCTTTGCGAGAGCTTATTTAAGTAATACTCTTATGGGATCTGAGGATTTGTTTGTTCCTCCTTATGCTACCATTTGAGGTCACTTGCCTATATCAAGGAGATAGTCAATTTCATGATCAAAACTTTCTATGACATAACTAATATATATTAAGGATTCAATTTAAAGGAAAACACACCAAGTGTTAGGAATTTTTATGTTATGATAAATAAAACTATTCTCTACTATATTGAAACATATCACAAGAATAATAAATGGAGTATTACTATTTCAAAATAATAAGAGAGTTTATAAAAATAAATTGATCGATGTGGAAGAGATGTGTGCCATCCAGTTTGGGTTACATTTGGGGTGAACCCCTTCTTTTAAAGTTAGAAAACAAAGAGTAGAAGTCTTCTTTAAAGCTAAAAAAATTATAACACTATAAATTCAACATGTATAAGGCATGTGAAGAGGAAAACTCTGAAGAATATAAAATCCATTAAAATAGGAATTGCTAATAATAGCCACATTATTGTAGTCATAACTTTTCTGACTCTGTTATGATTTTGTAACTGCTTGATTTGTAGAAAAGGATTTTCTAAAATAATTATTTTGAAAATGATCTCGAAATGCCATGTAGTGGGCTTGAGTCACTAACAGGATCAATATATCTTTATTTTGAAGTGTGTGTTTATTCCACCTACTTTGTGGATAAGTAAGCCTCAAAGTTGGGCAAAACATAGACACCTAAAAATGGCCCATTGGCCTTTATATAGTGTTCTTTTATGGGTGTTGTCATATTTTTAGATATACGAATGATTTGGGTAAAATTTGTCATTATTCGACCAATGTTTTGACTTACATGGCTCAAAACACTCTTTTTCGATCTATTTGTTTTCTCTGCAAGTTATTTCTAAGTTTATATATCTTGTGTTGGGACTTATTAAATGGTCTTGACACACTTATTAGGATTGTTTTTATGGTCTTAAAATTTTACTTTTTGACCCCTTTTAGTTGGATGGGCCTATCCACCCATTTTTTCCTTTCCCAATTCTCGCCATTAGATGTCAATGTGTGTGTGAATATCACCAAAGTTTGAATTCAAGTCACCTATAAATAGATTAGTTATTGGTTTATTTTGATAATAAGGAACACTCAAACACTTCTCATTTTATAGCTAACATTCTAAGATGAAACACATGTTAAGAATTTTTATTTTTATTTTTATTTTTATTTTTATTTTGTTGGTTTATCAACACATTTATTCCAATTTAATGGGTCTAATAAATTAGTGTATTTCTCTAATACATATCCCCAATTTTATATTCCTTAACTCTCTAGGTTAATTAGAATTAATTCATTACATAAAGGAAGGAGTTGGAGTGTGTGAAATTATGGTAATATGTGAAGGAATAAAAGTAGGTAATTAGGAATGGTACATCATTTTACACGTAATTGTTACTGGCCATGAGCATTTTAAAAGTCTTAGTAACTAGTCATAAGCATGTGTATGGTCTTCACAATAATATAATATTACTTAAAGATTTCAATGTCACAAGGGCTACAGTTTTAGATGCATATATCCAAATCCAAACTCTAACAATAAAATTATACATAATACAAACAAAATAAGAACCTTTTTCTTTTTCATTTTTTTTATATATTTTCTTTAGTATCTAATTAAATATGGTTGATATATTTTTTCTTTAGTATCTAATTAAATATGATTGATATGTTTTTATATATTATATTGAAGTGATTGATTAATAGGATACTAATAGTTTGTTAAAAGTCTAGTTATAATAAATCAATGAGGTTAGCTCTAATTGAAATGTTATATTATACCCATATAAACTCGCATTTTCATTTTCATAATGTCAACTATGAATCATCGCCTACCTTTGTCTACGCATGAAATTATTTATTGTTATTAAATGGTAAAAAAATCAATTTAGATTTTAATTATTTATCAATTTATTTATTAGTATAGTATATTGATAGTTTGCATGTGATAGAATATATTTATACCTGATTCCTAACTTCATTTTCCGATATCATTTTTTAAGTATTATATAACTATGTGTTCCCTTCTTTAATAATGCATCTATTATAAGCATTTGGCTCTCCTCTTTGATGAATGGGAAAACATCTTTAGAGACAAAATGGATCTTGGTTTTTTTAAACTTATTTTTGATGAGTAGGTGGAGGTGATTTTAAAATTTGTATGGGTATGTATAGAAGGCTTTAAAGGTGTAATCTAAGATGGAAAAGAAGAAATGCTTCGTTGGTGCATGCTCCTCAGACTCAAATATGGAGTAATAACTTAGGGATTTGTTAGCACATCGAGTTGACCCATAATCTATTTTTTATTCATAAAGGTAGAAATAGAGGAGGTAAGTGAAGTGTTTGAGAGAATGAGTGATGATATCGATAAGGAGAAAGACATGATAAATATAAGAAGTTTGTATCCATAATCTATTGGTTGTACTTGATTCCTTTGAAAAGATCTTGGATGTTTTGATCTTTGTTGTTTTGTGTTGTGCTAGATTTTCCTTTTAAAAGAATTGGAAGCTTTGGTTTTTGTTTATATTTTTTTCCTTGTTAGAATTTAAGATTTGTTGTCTTCTAAATTCGTGAGATAAGATTTTATTGTAATATTATTTTTTATTAATGAAAGGGGTGATGAACCCTCAATCCTCTTTTACCAATAAATAATAATAATAATGCATCTATCATATATGAGTTTATATTGTAAAGTAGAAAAATAAATTGATATTATTTTATATAATTTTATAATATCATAAATGCGTTCATATCAATATTGTTTTTCAATTTGTTATATTGAATAATAAATAAAATCACTTATACAATGACATTATTAACCTTTAGTTTATGTAAATACTTATTTATTTCTATATAATTAATTAGCACATTTCTACCAAAGGTACAATGAGAAACTAAAAAGTATTAAAGATATCAATTACAAATGGTTAGATTTGGAGTGTTTATTTAATAAGATTTCAAATAGATTAATAGATGTAGTGCACTTTTGAAAGATTAAAGAATTAAATTGTTGTAAATATTTTTGTCAACCAAAGTAATTTATTATAAATTTTAAAGAGTAGGATTGTGGCATATATCTAAAAGATCAAAAAAAAAAAATGGTGATGAGATCAATCATAGAATGCAAAATGAATGAAATAGAAGGCTATGAACAAAATGTTAGAAATGTGTTGTATATTTTATATGATTTACACTCTACTAGACCGTAAAATCAGAATGAAACCATATTCACATGTATTTTAGTAGTTTTAGCACATGCTTTATATATATTATGGTAATGGTACCCATGATATTATAATATCGCTTTGATAGCTACTTATTAATGTGCATATATATACTCATACTTATAATAAGGAAAAACATTATTGAGAAATATTTTATTGTATTGCAAGACGGTTAAGTTAATATAATAGAAAATGATGTTATTGTGTTGGGTTTTCTTTTAAAAAGATTTCTTATGTGAATCCTTGTGTACTATATAATATTTTGTGTATTTCATTTCTCTTATTTTGTTAGTTTAAAGATTTTGTTAGTATTGCTTCTCTCATTTTAATTTATAGATCTTTTTTTTTTTCAATTTTATCAAGTATAAAAAGAATAATAGTAAGTTTTAAAAAGGCTTTATGGACATATTTAAAATATATTTCCTCCCCATGAAATATTTTTTTTACAAATTTAATATATTTTGAGATGATGGACATCTTCAATTTATGTGTTAATATAGTAATAACCACATTGTATAAAGATAATTACAAAGTACTGAGGCCACTTCTTGTATTACTTTTTTCAACTAATTTTATTGGGATTTTTTGTCTTCATTTTTTTTATTAAGTTTTAAAAGCATAATGCATATTAGGGTATTTTATATTCAATTAAAAATTCTTAGTTTCTTCTATCAAATAATGTTTGCAAGGAATCCAAACAACCAAAGTCTAACAATACAATCTTGATTTGAAGTAGCATTTTCAAGAGCTATTGTAAAAGTATAGGGCTTTATTTTTCTTATTGAATAAAAGCTTAAAATACTATAAAAAAATGTTTGGTGCCATGTGGGAAACTTTTGAGTAGAAAATAATGATTGTCATGGTTGATTATAAAACTTGTGATTAACTTATTCAACATATTTATTTTAATTGAACTATCATGATAAGGAGTCATTTTATTTCAAGTAATATACTTGTATATTGGGTAATTTCAGGCTTAACATGTAACCTCTTAGAAGTGTATAACCTTTGAAAAGTAAAAGTATGAAGTAAGTAAACTATATTAAAATCTATAATGAAAAAAAATGATAGTTATAAATAAATGTATTTTTATGTGTCATTGAAGATTTTAAAAATGGAGCACCAATTACAAGACTTGCAAAATGCTTATTTTAATTGTGTGGTGGAAAAAAATATTAATGGTGAATCATATGCACATATTTTTACTTATCATTAAGTCATCCATATTATTTTAGTTTGAAATATGTAGGTCTTATGGGCGACTCATGAAAATAAATGGCTACATACTAAAGGACCATGGAATATCAAAACTAAGAACTTGTTAAAGTGTTAATTTCTTCCATCTCTCTATGAAGTACTTAAAACTCTATCAAATCACTCAAATTAATGTCCAAAATCATTATCAAATAAATCAAAATCTAAAAAATCTTCAAATAAGTGTCCTTAAACCTCTTCAAACAAATTAAAATTGATATAATGCTCAAATTTTTGTTCAAAAAAATTCAGTCAAACAACTTAAAATCAACATAAACCTCGTATTCATATTTAAAATTTGAAACATTAATGTATAATATAAAAATGATTACAATAACACATTCAGGTGATTAGAACATAGTATGAAAATTCATCAAAGCATAATGTAAAGAGTTTTTTGATCGGCCGTTGTAGTTGCAAATGCCCTAGTAACATTTAAACTATGAGTGTTTTCCTTTATGTCCTAAAAAAAATTCTCCTTCTTGACCCATTGCTTGAAATTGAAATATTTATGGCTATTTATCTCTCCAACCAAATTTAAGATTTATATAAAAAAAAAGAGAAATTAAGATTACATATTGAGGAAAAGAAAAGATAATGATAAATGGAAGAATATACACTTGCACTAAGTCAAACTCATGACAAATATTACAATTTTTTATACAAATTAAAGTCATAATCTTATTAAGAATGGATAAACTAAATAAAATAAAATAAACTAATGAATCCTCTAATCAAATCCATGATTCCCTCATCACTATTGAATCTTTGAAAACAATACTTATGGAGAAATCAAAGATTCTAGCAAATGAAAAAATCACTTTTTTTTTAAGACCAGGTCTCCATCCTCCTCATTCTCTTCCCCTGGAGATCACATTTGTTAGTTTTGGATTATACTACAAATGGTAAAAAGTTTAAATATTAAATGTCAAATTGGTCTGCAATGTGGTGAAACTATGACCATTGTCAACCCCAGTAACCAATTTTGTATTAGGAGGAAGAGAGTCCTAAATGATATATTTTAGAGTTCCATAATTTACTTTATGCCAAGTGGGGAAATTTTTTTTTTTTTTTTTTTCATAAATCAATTAACCATAACGATTTTAAAATGTAAATGTGCTTTAATATTTATTTGATTAATATCAATGTTTCGTTGAATACATAATCAAAAGTATACAAATAATTTAAATATTATTGCATATATTAAAATATGAATTTCAATGTCACTATTCTATAAGGGATCTTTTATAAAAAAATATTTTCAAGGAATCTAACCGGCCAAAGTTTGATAATTCATTTTTTATTTTAAATAATATTTTCAAGATTATTATGGAAGTGTAAAATTTTGTTTGTTTTATTTAAAAAAAGATTGAAATTTTGGTTGAAAAATCTAACACCATATATTTGGAACTTTTGAGTAAAAAATAATGATTGTCATGGTTAATTATAAATTTGTGAGTTAACTTATTAAACATAGTTATTTTAACGAATTATTAGAACAATCAATCACTTTTTTTAGATAATATTATCGTGCATTAGGTAATGTCATACCTAATACGTAACATTTTTTCATGCTTAATTTTTTGAACAATTAAAATGAACAAACAATGTAAAAACTAAATGTAGGTTGAAACAAGTCTCTATGATAAGTGATACAATATGCATCATCAAAAGAGCATAACACAAATGCATGGGCACAAGCTATGATCTATAATTGGTTTTATGTTCATTACAATACCCATGTCAACCTCATGTATATTGATCAAGCCACTATAATCCAAAAGGCTCATACCAGTCTAAATGGGTCTAACATGTCCCACAAGCCTAACGTATCATTTTAGACTCATGTGTAACATGTTAAAATGTCTAGCATTCACTATGATTAGCAAAATGACTATGAGGCCTTAGTAGTTTCGAACATGACCTTAAATGATTCTAACTAATAATAAATCCTAGAATGTATATTATGTCAAAATTTGACTTATAATTATAATTATAATTTATTTATTAAAGAAAGATACTAAAATATCTTCTGGACCTCATAAGACCTAAAAAGGTGTCTAAAATGTATGGCCTTATCCTCTTAGGATGGGTTACCCCATCTCTACTATTAGTGTTGACGCGGTGGATTGCACCCTCTGAAGGGAGGCTCAGCTCTCTTCCTCTACGCGACACAATGGAGACACCCCTCTTGCTGTGGGTTGCAAACATGAGGGATGAATCTCTAGATTAGGGGCTAGCTCCCATTGATGCACCTTAAGGCTCTGGATTTCCTAATGCTAACAATGGAAGTAGGGGATGAAAAGGGAGAGAAAATACTAAAATTAGAACCTAAACTAATGCATTGATGCACCAAATGGTTAGTCTACTCAGATTTGACATACGCTTTACACCAAAGAGAAGCAAGTATACACTTCATTCAAATGAGAACCTTTCCTACATTAGTGTTTCAATAAGGGATCCTATAGAGATACAGGGAGGAAGAACTACCAGAGGTGTTCTACGATACACTATGGACAGCCTGTTCACATATGCTTATACTCTGAGATAGACACTTCTTGTTAACCTACAAGAGAAAAACTCACAATACACTAGATATGTTGGCATAAACTTATGAAATCATGAAGAATAAAATGAGTTAACATAAGATTAAAACATGATTTAAACCTTCTGTAAAGACCACAAGTCCATGTTATTGTCATATCCTTCCAATTGTGTATGGGAGAGCCATGTTGTAGATGTCCAAATCACTGCCCTTATTGTCTTGGGCCTGCAAAAGCATGGAATGCTCCTTCTATCAACTGACAAAGCCATCCCCAAGTCATGTTGACTGGACCATGATCTCTTCAATGCTAGGTGCAACTGGTTGTGCATTAATGGCGAAGCATGAAAACATGGGCTGCTCTCCTCTATAGTTCAAAAACCAATCCATTTTATTGGTTTTTGGTAGATATATCTCACCAAATGTATTAATTCTCCTTGTTGAGTCATCTATGCCACTTATCTTGGTCTGAGTGGTCTTTGATTTCATCCTTTATCTTTGTCAGTAGCTGGAACTGTTCCTTGTTTTGTCTTCTTCGCTTTGTCTTTGCTCGTGTTCTGTCCCTTTCCTTCTGCTTCTCCTTTGCCTTGGCCTTTTCTTTGCTTTCTCTTTGACCATTCAGGCTCATTTTCCTTCTGGCTTGGCTTTTCTTTTCTCCTGGGTTCCTTTTCTTGCTCGCTCATTCATTTTTTCTTCCAGCTTTTGGGCCTTCTATTTTTGAATTCCTTCGGACAAAATGTCCAAAGGAATACCTTTGAACATTTTGTCCAATTTGATTCACCATTTCTCTCCCTTTTTTTTTGACCCCTTTTTCCTCGAGCTTTCCTTCAGACAAAATGTCCAAAGGAATTCTTTCTTTAGGCGCTGACTTTTCCTGAAGGGCAAGTGCCCTTCAGGGTTTTGTCTTCATCCCTTGCTTTCTTAAAATTCCCTCCACAAGGGCCATTTGAGCTAGGAATTACCCTTAAAAAAAAGGAAATGGTCCACTTTCTTGACCAAGTGCCCTCTGCAAAGACACTTACCCTTCAGACTTTCTGCAACCGTCAAATTTCTTCCGATAAAATATACGAAGGAATTCCATCAAACATTTTATCTAAAGAAATTATCTTTGGCTAGCCTCCTTCGATTTTCCTTTGGACAAAATGTCCGAAGGAAAACTCCTTCCGCTTATCACTTTTCTCGAAGGGCAAGTTCCCTTCGGGCTTCTTGTCTTTGCCCCTTTGCTTCAACCAGCGGCCACAAGGGCATTTCAAGCCAAAAGTGCCCTTCAAAACTTTTGTATTGGTCCTCACGCCGATGAAAATCCCTTTGCAAGGTCCATTATGCCTTCAAACATACCCTTCAAAAAAAATTTAAAGGTCTATTTCTTCCTTGAAGTACCTCCCATAAGGGCACATACCCTTCGGGGAAATTGCAAATGACCCTACAGAATGCCCAAGTGCCCTCCATGGAAAAACACTTGCCTTAAGAAGCGTCTAAGACCAATTCAGGCTCTTCCAAAGGACTTACTCAAAAAAGCCTTGAAGTAAAGATGTCTCAAAACCCGATTGCTTCTTCCTTACCCTCTCGGGTCTGTGAATGACTCCAATTCATGAAAATTGGTAAGTAAAGCACTTTACAAAACCCGACCTACACTAAAATTGGCCATAGGCCCTTTCGGGTTTATCAAGTGCTCCTACTTATTACTTGTAAAGCTTACAATTAATTTTGTTCTGAGAACCCAATTTGCTCTGTGAGTATTGAAAAAGACCAATTCTTGATGAGACAACACCTGCACAACAGTAACTTTTCCTTGATTTTCAAAGGGTTAAGACCTGGTTTCAGAGCAAAAGGTCATGAAGAACAAGGTTTCAAAGAAAAAAGAAGGGGGGCCCATTTTGGCATTCAGAATTCATAAAATGGTCAACAATTGGTGACTCACAGGGGAAGCATGCATGTTATGCTTGAGAAGACTGGTGGCCTAAAAGTCCATTGGGCATGGAGTCAGGATGCATCTTAGAGAAGTCAACAATAGCTTTGTAAGGACATAAGAACTAACAAATATTTTACCCCAAACAATAAGGAAAAAACACATACAAAGGATAAAAACACTACACACATGCATAACAGCGCTTAGGGAAAATGAGGAAAAATAAGGAAACTATGTACATGACAAAAGAAACCTAGTAAAAATGCTTAAGATATATCCCATTGACTGGGATATGTATCTCTTTACCATCCATCTTGGATATTTGGAAAGCATTATGTTGCTTGCATTGGGTGATGACATATGGGCCACTCCATAGAGTGTCAAACTTTATGTGCCTTCCAGGGTTGGCTTGGTCCTCATCCCACTTCAAGACAATGTCACCTTATGAGAAGCTCCTTGGCATAGACCTTTTGTCAAAATGCTTCTTTGTTTTCTATTGGCAGTTGGTCATGGCATCCATGGCTTGGTCTCTCACTTCTTGAAGTTCCAATAGCTCACAATACCTGACTTTAGGTTGTCACTCTCTACCAATTACAGTTGATGGGCAAGATCCAGAGCTGGTAACTCAAGTGAGATAGGAAGTCTATCTTCCCTTCCATACACAAGTGTGTATGGTGAATTCCTGATCGCCATCTTTAGAGTGATCCTATCTACCCAAAGATTTGTCTTCAACTTGGCATGCCAAGTCCTTTGATTTTCCTCCATTGTTCTTTTTATGATCCTAATCAAATTCTTGTTTGTGGACTCAGCCAACCCATTCCCTTGTGGATAGTAGTTGGAATAAGTGTTGAGATAGATGTCATACTTTAATGCCCACTCACTTGTCTTCATTCCCAAGAAAGCCAATGCATTGTTTGAAATGATTGTGGTTGGGAATTTTGTCACTATGCCTTCATAGAAGTCTAGGACTGCACTCTTATTGGCCTCTTTCAAAGCTATAGACTTTACCCACCTTGTGAAATAATTCATGGTAGTTAAAAACTACTTGTGGCTAGCACTAAAAGGAGAATTGATGAACCCTATGAAGTCCAACCCCCATTGCATGAATGGTTGTTCCACCTGAATAGGATGAAGAGGCATGGTAGCCAGTCGTTGCTTCCCATCAAAGAAGGCACATTTTTTACATTCCCTCACCCAAGCATGAGTGTCTTTAAACAAATTGGGCCAAAATTAACCATCCCTCATAATCCTTGTAGTTGTACCCTTAGGAGCAAAGTGGCCACCAACTGGTCCATCATGGAACTCAAACAGTGCCTTATCGACTTGGTCTGAATCAATGCATCTCAGGAGCATCCCTAAAAAAAAAATTAAAAAACACTCCATCAACTAGGACATAAAGAAGAGATTGGAGCCTAAAATGCCTCCTCTTGGTCCTATCAAGACCTTGTGGGCACTCACTAGTTCGAAGAAAATGAACCATGTCTTGTGCCCAGCTCTTCATGATTGTAGGTACAGTTGTAGGTTCATTATGGAGTACCAAAATGTCCTCATTTGGCTCTTTCAATTCTATAGCAAGGTGTTCACATATCCCTCTTCCTCTTACCAGCTTGTTGGTCTTGATCTCTATGTCATACTCCATTACTTTGGTGATCCAACCACCCTTTTCTCATTCAAGTCTCGATTTAGCAAGAAGTCTTTTACACTAGGATGTGGTACCATGATGTGAATCTTGTTGTTAGATAACACATGTCTGAACTTCTTCGAACTTCAAATGACGACAAGTACCTACTTCTCAATATACATGTATCTAGCCTCATAGCCTTCTAAACCTTGGCTAAAAAAGGCAAGAGGTTGTTCTAAATTCTTATCATTTGCTTGAGTGAGCATAGCAGAGATCAGCGCTTCATTCCCAAAGGTGTATAGATTGAAGTCCTTGGAGAAGTTTGGACTAACCAGGGTAGGATCTTGGACGATAGCTTGCTTGATGACTTCAAAGCTTTCTCTTTTTTTTGTTGTCCACGTGAACATCTCGTCCGTCCTTAGCATGGAAGTTAGTGGCTTAACAAGCTCAGCAAAGTTAGAAATGAATCTCTTAATGAAATTTATTTTACGAAAGAAACTTTGCAGGCCCTTCTTGTGCTTAGGCAAGGACAATGCTAAGATGGCGTGCACCCTCTCTAGATCAATGGATAGGCCTTCCTTTAAAATGACATGGCCCAAGAGTTTGCCTTCGTGGATGGTAAACATACATTTCTTTGGGTTGAGAGAGATGCCAAACTCTCTACACTTTTCAAATATCTAACTTAGGTGTTTCAAATGTTCAATTGCCTCCTTGGAGAACCCTGTCACATCATCAAGATAAACCAACGCAATGTCATTGATCAAACCTTGGAAAGCCATATCCATAACACATTGGAAGGTAACTCCAGCATTTGAAAATCTGAATGGCATCTTCTTGTAGGTGTATGTTCCCCACTTGGTGATGAAGGTTGTCTTGTATTGGTCACATTCTTGTACTAGGATTTGATTGTACCCAGAGTAGCCATATGGGAGAGAGAATCTTTCATTGCATATCACTATCTAAATAATTTGTTCCATACTTGGAAGGGGATAGTGATCTCTTAGTGAGACTCTATTCAAGTCTCTGAAATCCACACACCATCTGACCTCTCCATTCTTCTTCCTAATGGGGACCAAATTGGCCATCCAAAAAGATTGTTTGATAGGGAAAATGATCATGGACTCAATCAATTTGGTGTGTTCCTTCCTCATGAGAGGCTCGATCTTTAGATTGATAGCTAATGTAAGGAATGATGATTATCATGTTGTTGAAGTGCAAACCAAGCTTAGCAATTGACTAAACTAGATTTCCTCTCACTCGCTTGAATTCAACTTAGCAATTTGACCTCATATGTAGGTCTTGGTGGTTACATTAGCTATTTAAGACAAAAGTGATAATCATGACCTCTAGAAGGTTTAAAATACTTGTGCTGCGTTGCACACACACCTAAAGACCTAATATAACTTGTAGAACTCAATAAAACCTTGAAAAAGTGACATTTACTCATGAACCTACACTAAGAACATTTGAAAATTCAAATTTGACAATTTGGAGGGAAACTCTCCAAACACCACAAATGACTCTAAACACACTTCTATTGCCCAAATAAGGACTTAGACTAGACAGACTTCTTCAACCTATTTACAAGACTGCATTCATACAATTTGAAGATGCACCTGCATCAAAAAACATGTTGTTGTTGAAGTTACCTTTTGTTGTAAATTCTATTATATATTGCACAATCAAAACATGCAAGAATTTTTTAAGATCGGAAGATGAAAGCAAATACAAGATTAAAGAGTTCTGGAGCAAATCAAAGGCTTTTCATTAATGTTCTTTTCATTAAGGCTTTTCACTAAGAGCTGCAAGAGGCTTCTCTTTGTTAAGAATTCTATATTATATTGCAGTCAAAGCACACAAGAAATTGACAACGTATCAAGAGATGAAGCACATGTAAGATGAAAGAGTTCTGGAGCAAATCAAACGCTGGTGCAAGTGGTAGAATAAGAGTTCTTTGGTCCACTACAAATTTCACTCTCATTTCAGTGTGTCAATCAACAATCTTTCACATGTCATTTACAAGTTTTTAAAATGCAGTCATAACTAGTTAACTTCTGACTGTCTAGGCTGCCACTTCGACTTAGTTGCTATCACACTGGAGTTAGTAGTCTGATTCTGCAATGGTACCCTTATACGAAAGCACCAAATGATAAACTCCAAATAAACTTCCTGTGTGTACTAACATCACTCCCCTCCCAAACACAAACCTTGAAACGAGTCATGGGTTTATAGCTCAGCCCCAAACCATTCTAGACTACGATTCAACAACAATCTGGATTATTGACATCTCATTGTGACCAACAATAGCATCTATTGTTACAAAAGGTCCTTGATCTAGACTTCAATGAGTATTGCAGTTATTCACCCTGCATAAAACATCAGTAATTTCTTCTGACTGACGTATTCTGAATGCAATTTCCTAAAGTTGAATCACCCTACCTCGCACAATTATTATTGTTGTTGACCCAACTGGGAAAATTCAATCACTTGTAAAAGATAAGTACCAGGGTACAAAGCCCTGAATTATGACAAGTAACTAAACATAAAGTACAAAAAAAAGGTGAACATAAAGTGACTACCCTGAGCCATAACACAATACAACAATAAATATCCTTGCAATGGAAGGACCCCTCTAGGAAACATGGAGCCCATGAAGATCAAGTGGAGACCATGAAAGGACACTGATCCAGGAGGATCTAGGTCACTAGATCGCTCTGAACATTACCATTTTTGCACATCCAATCTTGTGTTAACGTCAACAGTTCCGGTAGTGGGTTCTACACCTTCGCGTCAGTTTGTTCAATGCAATTCCACTCTTGAATTACCGCACATCTCCTGCACTGTCAGTACTATAGCTTGAAGCTCATCGGTAACCGCAGTTTGTGACATCACCGCACTCTTCTGTTTAAAGAGGTTGTTACCAACTGTTTTATCAGTTCAATTGACGCTTCATCTCCCTTCATAGTATAATAATGTATACTCCCATTCTTTGTAGGTCAGCAGAACCATACAAGAATAGAGTTAGGAAGTACATAAACACTAGACATCTATTCTCACAGATATTGTATAGAACTTAGCATGGTAGAACTCTGATATTATTGTTTCTACATTGGTTGTCATCTCTTTCTTGCTTTCCTCGTTCTTTGAACGCTTTGCACATTCATATTCTCTGTCATTTAGTAAATTGCTTCGATTCATAACCCTCTTAAATTCGTTTAATTAGGTTGTCCAATAGGTCTCCCCCTGGGCTCCAAATCAAAGACCAAGGTCGTCACGTGCGCAATAAGGTTTGGACCAGAAAAACCAACAACATCATCGTCTATCATTGTGAAAGGGCCCAAGAAGGATTTGATAATCCTCATAGAGGAATAGAGAAATGTCTAAGATTGAGGGGACCAAGCTAGACAATCCTAGGAGGAAGCCAAGTGCTAGAGCCTCTCCTAACATTCAAGGTTCGAGAAGCTCCTCCCCACCCAAATTGACCTTGGGGGGAATGGGGTGCACTAGTTGTAATATGCAAAGTGAAGCTCCATCTCACTGATATGTGCCCCTATAGGAATGAATTGCTTGTATCCCTGGATCTCATAGTATATAGCACACATAAAAATAAAGTGCTTCTCAATCTTGTCCTTTTAGAGGGGGCATAGAAGATAGATTCTACCACCCAACGAGATATAGTGGGCAGTGGTCAACTTGCCAACGTGGATCCTCAAAAGCCATGCGCCCAATGATGTTGCCATCTACAACCTAATAGAAATGCACACCATAGAAATCCAACTTGGGGTTGAGCATTTGTGGAGAAGTCCAAGTGACATGTCTGTACTATCAGTAAATATCTTCTCTAACAACTCTATAGATGACCCTCTTTGAGGCAAGAAGAGACAAGGGGCATCTAAGAAATAACTATATGGAGGAAGTCAATCAATAGAGATGTTGATAGATTGAATGGCCAAAATGGTCTCAAAATACCAACAATGTTGACATCTAATAGGTCCCAAAAAGGTAATCCTCATCGAAGAACAAAATGCCAAGTAGAGGTATCTCTCTCAGCTTGAATTGAATCCCCCACTCGAGAATTGTCCATTTGCAACAAATCATAATGGTGAAGCATGAGGGTCTAGACCCTCTCTATATGATCCCACAACGAAGACCCCCAATTGGGCCCCAACCCCAAAACCAATAAAGAAATATAGGCTTAAAACATCATTGAAGAGGCACAACTTTGAAAGGATACATTGGAAATGTGTGTGAAAACATTGGCACTCTAAGAGTGAAAATTTACCATATTCCTTACAAAGATGTGACTGAGACGCAAGCTTTAGACTGAAAGATGGCCCAATGAATTGGATTCCCAAATAAGTGTAAGAATTTTTTTTTCTAAGACTCGCCACTGTATAAAAACCAAAGCTTCGATAGAGCACCACTATGTGTTGAAAACCATGACCTCAACGCTTGCATCACGTTTCTTACAATCGTATGGGTTACTACCCAAACGCTAGAGGAGCTCCTAAGCTCACACCAGAGTTCTGGTTGGGTTACTCAAGAATTTCTTTAAAACTTAACTTATTCTAAATAGCTTGATATAGGCATTTAGCATTGAATTTTTACTTCATGGGTGGCAGTGCAATTTTGACAATAGGATCTCTTTACTCCTTTAGCTCCAGTGAGATATACACACGTGTGTGCATGTATATACATATAAATCAGACTTACAAGCACTCCTTTAAAATCTATTTTAATCTTTATATTACTTATCAGGCTTTCTGGGGACAAATTCTTCTCAGTTCAGTGCCAAGTTAGTGTCAGTCTCTGTTTTTCAAATGGGTAGAAGAAATATGCATTCCATTAAGTTTCTTTTTGGACGGTTGAAGTGGTTCAGAATATAATTATATTTTATTTTCTTTACTGTCCTATGTTTATCAATTCTCCCCTGCTTCTTCAGGTTCTCACTGTTTCTGTAGCAGCACGCATCTCTTTTTTAAAGTCATCTGGATGGGGGAGTTTTCTGGCCTGTGAGGCCTTGATCAAGGGGTGATTTTTTGAAATATTTTTACAAATAAAATTGAATCATAAATAAATATAAGCAATAAGGTCAGAGATAGATTCTACGGGCAAGGAGACAGAAGTTGTGCTGTGAGTTGGAAAAGGAATCCAGGTTTTTTTAATTCCCTTTCAAGCTGAAGCATTTTTTATTTCTTGGGGGATCTCTGGCCTAAGAGGCCCTGCATTGAGGGCATAATAGCAGTTTAAATTCCTATCGGCTGTATTATCTCTGCTCATCCAAGATTCCATTGTGCTGATTTAATTTGAAGAGTTTAGGCCTTCAAAGTGAGTAATGTTGTAATGTGGTATGTACAAACATGCTTTCTTGGGCATCAATTCAAGCTCTCATCTTTTTAGAAGAGTTTGAAGTCTGAGCTGTGAGAAAGACCTACATGTAAAATGAAGGGAAGGAGACCTATGCACATGGTAATTTATTTCTTGAGGGATTTATATTCCTATCGGCTGTATTCTCTGCTCATTCAAGATTTCATTGTGCTGATTTAATTTGAAGAGTTTATGCCTCCAAAGTGAATAATTTTGTAATTTAGCATGTACAAACATGCTTTGTGGGGCATCAATTCAAGCTATAGTTAAAAATCATTTTTCATCTTTTTAGAAGAGTTTGAAGTGTGGGCTGTGATACCTACATGTAAAATGAAGGGACGGAGGCCTATGCACATGGTAATTTATTTCTTGAGGGATTTATATTCCTATCGGCTGTATTCTCTGCTCATTCAAGATTTCATTGTGCTGATTTAATTTGAAGAGTTTATGCCTCCAAAGTGAATAATTTTGTAATTTAGCATGTACAAACATATGCTTTGTGGGGCATCAATTCAAGCTATAGTTAAAAATCATTTTTCATCTTTTTAGAAGAGTTTGAAGTCTGGGCTGTGATATAGACCTACATGTAAAATGAAGGGACTGAGACCTACGCACATAATAAATGTCTACATAAGCCTCCCAATTCTTTTCCTTTTCCCGGCTTGAGTTCAGTATTTAAAATGATCCAGTTTTTGAGTGAGACATGTAATCTTTAAGAAAAAGGAATTTGTTGGTTTTGGTCATTTGTAAACTTTATCAATGTTTACAGTTTTGTTCTACTCTCTCATCTGTAATTCCATAAAGATGTATCTAATCCAGGGATATGTAACTGTTTATATTCCTCATTGAATTTTAACCTCCAAAGAGTGATTGAACATTTGTTAATTTTTATTGTTCTAGAATATATATACATCATCATGACTATGAGGATCGATAAATTCTAGAATTTTTTTTTTTCCTCTAACAGGTTTCTCCCTGCAAGAAAGAATAGGCAACGATGGTTGTTGGCAAAAGAAATTAGAAAATGTATAATGCGAGTAATTGAAGGCAAGGAGAGGACTGTTGGCATTGAAAAGTCAAGGGACTATGGCAATGATCTACTTGGTCTGATGATGACGTCCAACAAGAAAGAGGGCGCAGAAAAGCTTCAGAAAATAATGACCATGACTATAGACGAAATTATTGCTGAATGTCAGAATTTCTATATAGCTGGCCAGGAGACTACAGCAATCCTCTTGACATGGACTATAGTATTGCTGGGAATGCATCCGAAATGGCAAGAGAGAGCACGCAGGGAAGTCTTGGAAATATGTGGGAAAAATGATTTTCCAAATGCAGACACTGTAAATTGCCTAAAGACTGCAAGAAGCCAGACTGTTGACCTTACCTAGAATTCTTTTTTTCAATTGCGGTCCACAATTATGTTGTGTTTCCATAGCATTCTGATTGCACTATTTCAAAGGTATTTTTTTAAAAAAATCAGAGGAGAATATACAACTAGTCCATGTTTTCAGTTTTGTTTTTGTTTTCAAAGCAATGCAGAAACTTTGGTTAGTAGATAAAATTTTGTTGTATCCATGTTTTTGCAGGTGGGGATGACTTTTAAACGAATCCTTGAGACTCTATCCACCGGCAGTGACATTAAGATGACAGGCATATAAGCCAATGAAGCTTGGAAGGCTGTCAATTCCTGCAGGTAGTCAGCTTGAGATTCCAATACTTCAAATCCACCATGACCCAGCTTTGTGGGGAAACAGCGTGAATGAATTCAATCCAGAGCGGTTCAGCCAAGGAATTTCAAAAGCTGTCAAGGATCCAATATCATTCATGCCATTTGCATCAGGCCCAAGGAACTCCATTGGTCAAAACCTTGGTCTGCTAGAGGTCAAAGTAATATTGGCCATGATTCTTCAACGGTTTTCCTTTGTGATTTCACCTCATTACATCCAATCACCTATGCAATCACTCCTACTTAAGCCCCAACATGGAGCTCAGGTCATCCTTTACAGGAATTAAAGTTTGCAACAAAAGATCCAATCAAATCATGATTGAAACATATCTTGAAACCACTTTATATCAAAGATCAAACTTTATATTGCTTTTTGTTTAAAATATAGATTGTATTATTGAAATGCATCAGGCCTCTAAGCACAATTACCTATTACATCCACTTAAAATTAAAGTCGAACAGAATGTCTAAAGAATGCATCCTGTGACAGAATACGTTCCAAGGTGGTCTATGATGTATGGCTTCCATTTCTTGTACTGGTTGGAAAAAGAATGCATTTTTGGTCTTTTGCACTTTGGTTAAATCAAGAATAATGCTCCTTTCTTGGAATTTTTCTCCAAACATAGCCTTGAGTTTGCATGATAGTCTTCAGTGATTACTTTTAACCCAAGATTAACTCATCTTTGGTGATTCTAATTTGATAACAAGATTAACTTGCCTTTGGTGATTCTACTGTGATTCGCACACTCGTACTCGGAGAGTACTCGCCCAACTCCCAAAAAGTTTTCTCGGCAATTATTCGACAACCACTTGCCATTATTCGACAAATTAAAAAAAATACTTAAATTTAAAAAAAAAAAATAGATTTTATAGAAATTATAGTTGCAAAATGTATAAAATGAGTCTGTAAAATGTTGGGGAAGCGTTTTCTATTAGATTTGAATACAAGTAAAATATAAAATCGCATAATCATGATTTATGCAAATACAACTGACACTGTCAAATTTCAATAACACACTGATACAGTGATACTTATACAAGAATCTACAAGTACAAATTACAAGAATCTATAATTTTCTCTTCCCTGCTCTCTGAAAAACTAAGGGAGACTAAGAGAGTCCAATCCTCCCACTCAGTTGCCCCTCCTTGCTCTGCCTAGAATGTTGCGTCTGTGGCTCCACCCTGGAACCAAATGGTAGTGACTCCTCTGCCTCATGTTCGACAACATCTACGAGGATGTCATCCAATCCAATATCCCCTGCTTCTGTTAATACACAAGGAAATCTTTTAGTTGTTTCTTGAATGCAAGGTGTCTATCATACCTGGATCCCTTCATGCATCCTTCATACCTCCTATGATGTCTCCCTAAAACCTTAAAACCCTAAAATATGGCTAAGTATGAAACATTGAATTCTGACTAAGTCTGAAATATGATAGGATACTCCAAAACCTAGAATTTGAATTATAGCTCCTAGAGGTCTGAAACCACTCTCAAACATCCTGAAAGTATATATATAAAATATAACTTAAAGTACAAGAAACTAGATGTCCATATCTCAATGTAAACTTATACTTTTATATATATACTGTGGGGGCATGCGTGTTTAAAAATGACAAAAAACTATGTTTTTCCCACATTTTTCATGCATTCTACTTGGGTCTAGGCAAGAACTGGCACAATACTCGCCTAGTACTCACGAGTATTGGCGAGTCTCAACGAGTACTATGCCAGTACTCGCCCAGACCTGAGTAATCAAAACCCGCCATTTCGAGTGACGATTAATCATTTTAGGCGAAGTTGGGCGATTACTCGCCCACTCGGTGAGTAATCGGCGAGTATGCAAACTATGGTCTCTATGTTCTTCAAAAGGCTATGGTTCTAGTGTTGACTCTAGAGGACTAATGGGTTTTACAAGACATTTTCCTTAAACAATAGTGCAGCTAATCTTATATTGTCAAAGCTTCGCGAGCCAAAAAGAAATTTGTCCAAAGGGAAATGTCATCGTTGTCACCAATGTATTGTGGGCCATTCAAAAATTGAGTCTGATTGTTAATCTGTAACTTGCTCTTCATTGCAAAATTAATTTCATATACCATATAATTTTTCTCAATTTCAATGTCTAGAAATTTTCACGCCATTTTGGCAGATGCTCTAAATATCAAAATACAATCCTGCAAACCAATAACAGTAATTGTAGAAAGAGTAAGAAAACTTGAGAACAAGGGAAGAAGAGATCGGTGCTTCTCACTCTCTCCTAATTCACTTGCCCTTTTACATTCTTTTATATGTATTATGCATCATCCTCCATGGCTATACAATTAATGATGCCATATATATTTAAATGTTGAAATTCTGCTACAATAGCAGTAAGTTGTTGTATACATGAATTACAAATCCTACAGGGCTTTACCTTAGGGAAATGACCAAGTATGTATATGACATAATGATAATATGTAGATAAAATACAGCATTCACTCGTATTAAGAAATAATTGGATGCTTAAGTCTGTCATAGAATGTAGGAGTTGGCCCTTTTCCACTACACAAATTTTCTTAACTAGTGTCTGGACCTATTTATGCACCATTTATATGAACACCCCTAAAATAATTTGGTTCATTTTCCCAAGGGTGGTTGAGAGAGATTTGAATGTTAACCCCATCGTGTTGAGGATTCTCATTCCTACTTCTAAGAAGAATCAGGGGATCCTAGAAGTTAAGGAGCACAGGAAGTATATATCATTGCGGACACACAGTGGGATTGCTCCATGACTAGATTGTTTGACAATTGCTTGAAAGCCGAAGATAAACAACAGTGGAATAAGATAATGAGCTCATTACTATTTATGATGAAGAGATGACTTGCATGCACAAATCATTCCATATCGTGTTGATTTTGTCTTTGCTTTTGAGAATTGATTTGGAATATCGTTGGAGACCATGTGTCCTACAAGGACAACCTTCACCCTTATATATCATATTGATTTCATCATTACTTGTGAGAGTTGATTTGGAATATTTTTGGAGACCATGTGTCCTACAAGGACCACCTTCACCCTTTCACCAAAGGACATCTATCTAGGGTGGAGAGTCGTCAATTTTCTATGATGGTTTTGAGAGCAAACTCGTGGTGTACTTGCTTAGTGATGCTTTCAAAGTTAAAGGCTTTGATCGAGGGGCCCATGGCGGATTTATTGGATGACATCTTCACATGATTTTTAGGGTTGTAAGGCTTGAACCTAGGGCCATAGCATATCTTGCTGATGATGGTTTTAGTGCTTTGCTTTAGACTATGGTGTTGGTTGAGGGGAGCGTCCACATTGGATGGAACATTCAATGATCAATTTTCTTTCCAATCTATAGTCAGATCCAACATTTGTAATGATGAGTTTTTAGTGTCTTGCTTCATCTTTTGGGCATTTAACTTCATAGCTTACACACACAATTGACAGCTTGGAGTGATGGACTTATTCATATGATGTTTCAACATTTAATCATTATCAATGTTTGGATAGATTCTCCTCATCACATGACTATATCTTTAGGGGGATATTGTTTAGTATGGATGAGACTAACCTCACTTTGTTTCAGCATATCATTGTTTATCTCACTTTGAAATGGGAGTTGACTACTATCCTTTGTTCGATGCGATTACAGAGTTTTGAGGGTTGATGAAAACTTCACCACACCATGTGACCTACTAAAATTATTTAGATTTTTTAGGATTGATGAGGAGTTTGCCACATTACCAGAGCTACTCAAGTTGTTTAGAGTTTTGAACACAGAGGAGGAGTTCACCACGATGTGGGATCTGCTCAAGCTATTAAAGGTTGTAATTAATAGAGGATGTTAGGAGCTCATTTCTTTTTACGAAGGTGTCAATGTTTAATGCTACAACCTTTTGAGCCCCCAAGTTGTGTTTCGGGGGGAGGGGCGGGGAATTTAGAATGTGAAATCCATCTTTACGAAGCTCTTTGAATCACAAAAATTTATGCTGTTCCATCATGTATGTTGGGTCCATTGAGTTGTATATATATTGGGTTCCTTTGATATCTTGTATAATAATAATTTATGTGGGGATTAGTGTTTGAAATTGAGTTGGCCCACCCTTTTGTTATGTGTTGATAGGTATATAAAAAAGGTGATGCCTTCGACCTATTCAACCATCTCATTCATTCATTCTATTCTACTTACTTTATTTTTCTTTAAAGTGTCTTTCATCCCCACCACATATCTGAAATGCATTCTCTTTTAGAATATTTCATTATTGTTCGTTATGGCCCTTTTTGTATAATCTAATAATATTACCTTAACACCTACATCCTGAGGTCCCTTTCTTTTCACATACCCTGTCCCCACTCTGTAATATCTCCCTGCTTTGGAACCATGTGTGCCTTCCTATATCCATCCACATTAGCCAACCCCATCTCCTTTTGACCCATATTTACATCAGCTCAAAATGGCGTGAATCTTTCCATTGACATCTCACCAAATTTTCGCTCAAGCTGAAGCCTTCTACTCAATATTTGAAGGAAAATCATTATAAACAATTTTATGGAGATGATCCAACCCCCTCAACATATCAACAATGTCACATGGCTTCTGATTGTTAAAGCATGGGTTGAATTGTATATTGAAATTGTTTCTACCATCCATCAAGACTTGCTATCAAACTCATTTAAGGCCTCAACAACAAACGACCAAGCCATTCACATTAAACTGCTTGCTTAGATATCTCTCAATGAATGTATGACAGAACAGTTTGGGTGCATGTATGGTATATCTCAGTTTACAATCTTCTAAACTCATCCACAGGCCATCTTGCAATCTTTCAACAATACACGGCGCACCCCAAGCATGCAATCCCTCAAACAGTCCTTTCATAGCACCTCAGAGACGCAGACCAAGACTAAGTGCACACTCTAGAATCCAAATCAAGCTCACTATGTGTTTCAAGCAGTAAAGCCTTTGAGAGTTTATCAAAGAGAAATGAAGCAAGCAAAGATACAACCTTATAAACTCATTTCTCATCTTAAAAAAGGAATGGTTCCACCTCCTCATGTGTGAGTGCACAAAAGGTGACAACCCCATTAAAATCAACGACAAACAAGGTAATGTCACGCCCACCCATCTAGCATTGCTCTTTCAAAAAGGTCTACAATATGTATGTCCTATCTCTCCAAACACGGTAAATCCTACGTCAAACCTTCCTTCCGCCTTTGTCACCACATCAGTTGTACCACATTCAATCCTTAGGGAACTTATGCAATCAGCTGCCCCACATCTGCACCCATCCCCTCTGTCCTCCAACAAGAGCCAAACAGCCACAGCTCAATCTCACTTATCCGGCAGCAGTTCAACTTCCTAGTTTGACCAAGAAGTGTTGGCCTCTGATGCTTTTCATTCGACCCCTGATCTTCGTACCCCTTCTCCCCCAAATACAACATGCAGTGATCACAGTGCCTCAAAAAAATCTCAAAAAACATTTGAACCGACCATTGGATAAATCACGACTACCACACTTCATTTAATCAACACGAGCCTCAAATCACTCTCTTGAATGCTTGGAAACTATGTTGCAGAGGTACGCCCTCCCCCCCGGCACCTCCTATTCAAAGATGCCTCTGGCACGAGTACGTCTCGGGCACTCCCGGAAGCGTCTCAGAGGCGTCTGTGGCCGTGCTGAACTATGTTGCAAAGGTACGCCCTCCCCCCCGGCACCTCCTATTCAAAGATGCCTCCGGAATGAGTACGTCTCGGGCACTCCCGGAAGCGTCTCAGAGGCGTCCATGGCCGCGCCGAAAACTTTCGACACGGCCACAGACGCCTCCGGGAGTGCCGGCACGGCCACGGACGCCTTCGGGAGTGCCCAGGACGTCTCTGGGCGTGCCCCAGGGATTCCGGTAGAAAAATGGCGAAAAACTTCTTTAAAATAAACTCGGAAAATCCTTTTAAAAAAAAACCCTAAAAACTAAGCAACCCTAAACGCCGTTGATGGCTTATAAAAGCAGCCCTTCCCTCTTAAAAAATTTAAGTATGGCGAAACAATGTAAGTCAACAAAAAATTTAAAAAATGTAAATCCAGTCCGAACCCAACAATATAAAAATAAAATAAACATTTAAGTATATCTAGTTTCTTATACTTTAAGTTACATTTTAATTATATACTTTCAATATGTTTGAGAGGGGTTTCAGACCGCTAGGAGCTATAATGCAAATTCTAGGTTTTGGAGGATCCTATCATATTTCAGAGTTAGTCAGATTCAAGGGTTTCAGGGTTTCAGAGTTAGCCATATTTCACGCTTTCAAGATTTCAAGGAGACATCATAGGAGGTATGAAGGCTGCATGAAGGGATGTATGCGTGATAGAATAGTATGAGAATATCTCTTGCAAAGTGGCACAAGCCGATCCCACCCCATTCCCTGTGCACCCCTTAAGGCCTACACTCTGTGAGATTCAATGCACCGATGAGCCCTTGTGAGAGAAAGTGTCAGTAAATGATAAAGTTGAAAAATAATGGGAGTGGCATTCATGATTTTGTGGGCAATCGAGATGATTTATTCTAGATTTGAATGTACATCTTGTCTTTGAAGTAATGAATGAATGAATATTATATATTTTTCAGTGTTTTATCATTTATAGACAAATATTTTCATACTATGTAGTTTCAAGTGTTTTAATAAAAAAATGAGTAATATATATATATATATATGCAGACGTACCCACGACGTATCCAAATCAAGGTTTTTGAAAAATGGCGTACCCGCGTACCCGAGACGTCCCTGTATGCGTACCCGTACCTGTACCCAAACAACATAGCTTGGAAACCGTGACTTCCACCATATTCTCCTAGGAAAAGTCTTTCATCGGCGAATGCAGCTCCTACAGCAGCAAAAGCACAGAATTGATAAGATTGAAAATATCATGTTCAAAGGAGTCAATCTGACGCATCCATCTGGTGCCATGGCCAAGGACTCTAACTCCTAGGTGCCACAGTTCCAGCAGACAGTTCTTGCGCTGCCTCCACTGAAATGGACATGATGACTGGGCCTCTCTTTCACCTAACCCACAACAGTCCCAAAAAAATTAGCCCACACGTGAAAATATGCTGTACTCTGCAGGTGCCTCCACCCATAACTTAATGGGAGATGAAATGCAAATCTAACACGCTAGTTTTGGCAATTAAAGACCATTTTGTTAGCACATTGAATGCAATTGATAACCTGCAGCATCAACCAGGCCAAAACTTTTGCATAGAAGTTTCAGTAATGGAATACAAGTAAGGCCAACCATTATGGATATTGGAAAATGGCTTTTGGAGAAAATTATGTGAAATATTTTTGAAATCAACGTTTCAGATCACATCATGTCATCCATCATCAACCATTATGGATATTATCGAAAGAATTGTCTTGTGATAGTTTTATGTACTTCAATTTCCCATGGCACTAACATCATTTGGTATAGTAATATCCTACTCATGTTATATTTTAAAATTACAGCAAACTCAATCGTCGACTCTATGTACTTGACCCAGAGCAATGGCCTCATTGGCATGCCTCTGGCTCTTGGTGTAATTGCCTATTTTATCTAATAAAGATATAATTTGAATAACAAAAACAATTCTCTTTCCAATAGATATGTCCTTTGGATTCTTGTCAGGTATTCAAAGTACATCATTGTAATGCTTTTGTCCTTCTTACTAGGTATTTGCATGGGGATGCCCTCTTTTTGTCTAATGCTGGAAGCATGTACAATTTGCACATATCAAAGTTCGTCTTTTGTCTTACTGAACTCTTGAAAGGTGGCTCTCTGTCTTTTATTACGCACAAAAAAAGAGGGGTCTCTGTCTTGACTTTATTACATTCGTTCCTTTTCTTTACTAGGCCCCCAATATGGGTTCAACATTAATGGACTCGATTCTATGCCTAATCATTTTAATCATTGGCCTAAAATTGCTTAAAATCATAACGTATTACTTGAGGATCAAAGGAGAACTTTCTTCCGATGTGCAAGGTTCTAACACCCACATTGTGAATTCTGAAAAATGGCAATGAAGATATTACATGTTTGATATTATTTAATCTAAAACATTTAAAACGTGACGTTAAATATGACATTCAAAAAACTAGGGACATAATAGCCATTTGGATGAATTAAGTCCATATTGCTAATCCAATCCTTCATGTTCCTACAAGTATTACTTTCCTACTTATTTAAAAAATACATTTGCATGATGCATGGAAATTTTCCTTTCAGCTTGCAACGTAGATCTTAAAAGTTGTAAGTTTTCCTGATTCAGGCTCAATTGCCCATTTGTTCATTACAAGTTTCTTTCTGCCAGTAATCTTTGAAACACGGGCATTAAAATGAACCAAAACTTCCTGTGTTTCAAATCAAAGAACAGGGTATGCTAGATACCATTCCTAAAACAAGAATTCACTAAGTTGGGTTCTCTTCAATGTTGAACCATCTTTGCAGATGAGATACGCACTGTCTTCAACTTCAGCATATGGGCAGTTCATCCTGTGCCTGAATGACATTGTAAACATCAGAAAAAAAACCAATTGCATGAGTTTCAAGAGGAGCACCTTATAGACACCTACATATTTCATCATTACAATATATTTAAGCGACGTAGGATTACATACCATGTGAAGTGTTCATCACAACATACTGAGTTGCAGATAAGTTTAAGGCCTGCTCCATTCCTGCTCCAGACATACCCACCAATCAATGAAGATAATGACAAATTTGACTTGATGAACCTTTAATTCATATGCTTCCAACCGTTGTTATAGAAACTGAGTTCTTTTTTATTGAAAAAATCCAGATAAAAACTGCATTATTGATAATAATAAAAAATAATGCAGTTTTTATCCAGAAAACTTTTCATCCAAAACTATGCACTGGAATCTGAAAGCTTTAACAGAATTCTTACCAAGTTGCTTTAAACATGTCATAGAATTTATCAAATGCTTTGCTTATGCAATGCTGACACATCAATAATTCTCTGATGTCAGTCACATTACATGTTGACTTGTTGCACTTAACCTGCATTAAATTTCAAATAAAACATCAAGATTGACTCAGCTAAATGGTATTCATAATGCTGGAAAACATGTGCATTATGTTATTAGATTATCTCAATGTGCTTTTGAGCATTTTTATAAAAAAAACCAAATCTTGTAATAACCAATGACCAGATCCAATATAATCGTGCAAAATTTATGAAGTAATTACTGTGAGTTATCTATGTAAGGATTTTTCAACTGTAATCTTATTATTCATCCTGATGATGGTCTGCAAGTGTGGTCCAAAATGTCGATCCTCTAAATCCTTCTGCCATTTTTCTGGAAGAATCTCTTGTAAGTAATTACTATGGAACTGAATTGGTCTTCTCGTCATAAGTACCAAACTTATCAAATTATTGAACTAGAAAGGAGTACGTATATCTTAAAGAAATTTATCTAGTATTTCAAGCGAACAAATGATCATCGATTGAATAAATCACAATTTCGCAACATATTTCTGGCAAAAAGTAGAAGGAACGGTTAAATCTATATGTTAACAGGGTTAACCTTTCAGCAGGACCAAAGGAGACGAAATAAACACTTCCAAAATTTCATCTAATCAACTTATGAAATTGAACATACTCATAAAGAGGGATGCTGCTTTCTAGCTTTCGTAAAAAATATGGTACAGTATAGAAAGTGTGTTTTTACAATCTTTTGGAAAGACCTTAAATGAAGCAAGAATGCCTTTGTGTGAACCAACTGATATTTCAGAACAACATGCGAATACTAGAATTTGTGTGTAAGGAAAAAGATAAATATAAAGAATCAAGATTTCCAAAGGCTCCACATTAAAAGGAAAATATATTTCTTTTGGACGATATTACATAAACACCTATTTTAAACACAAACAAAATAGATCTGAATAGATATTCATCTTTAATTAGATATATTCATGTACGACAAATATATGGAGATACACCGTATGGTATATACATCATAGATAGAATCTATGGATAGAATCTGGATGTATATGTATATACATGCAGATCATGTCCATCGCATAGATCTCTAAATAAGGGGTAAATGGTATTGTTCAGAGTATCAATATTAGTACAGATATCTTGAATGTATCTATCTGAAAAATGGCAATATGTATCAATCTCAACCCGCCTATCTTGGATTTGTACATCAGTTTCATCTGAAGGGTTCCACATTTGATTAACGATTCCATCACCTTCTTTGCAAATTTACCACTTATTGGTGATAGATTATGTTATTAGGGAATTGTGACTAGTAACTCGCAAGTATTTTGTATATGTCTAGCTGCAATATATGTATACTTTATAACCGATATTGTAAATGGATAAGGCAAACAGAAGCTTGAACGTCACCTGAGGAGGAGAACCAAATAGTCAAGAAGCTGAAGAGTCATGTAGACTCTATAAATATTGTATAGCTCGCACTACGAAAGAGCAAGTTAAGTTGTTTATAGATAGTTTAGGAAGCGATTGTATTACTCTATTCGCAATATAATAATATATCCAATGCATTCCCTAGCCTGTAAACTTTGATAAAAATATGAAGCTAATTTGCAAGACTCGGTGTGTGTTCTTCGTTTTTAGCAAGTATATGTTTCTTTCAAGTGTCTGGACTTGGTTCTTTTTCGTGGTAATGAATGAATTTGTGTAAAGAATGTCTGTAATTCAGAATTGAATGTATATTGCACTGATTTTGATTCAATGGTTAATACCTTGCGAATATTGAAGTAATTGAAGTAGACTACAACAATTAGCATGCCACGACAAGGCTTTCTAGGGACCACTGCTAACAATGGTTTTGTTGTTAGGACCCGCAAAAAGTTAAGATGGCTACTTGGTCAGAGAGGCACCGAGAGATGGCTAGAGGAGAAGATAAGTCAGTTTTACGAGGAAGAATTAAATGCATTAGGAATCCTTGCATAAGAAATTATCACAAAGCATATCTATGACAAGATATATGAAGTGTTTTGGTGCCAACTTCCCAAATTGCTAGCAGCATGGTTGTCAAGGTTGGAGCACTATTATTTTTACCCTGGTAGAATCGACAGTTTTGAGTGGAACAAGGAGAAATTGGAAAAGTTGTGAAAGTTGAATACCGAGTGGACACGAGCAATTGATCATTGGGTGAAGACTACTATTGATAAGTATGAAGCTGAATTTGTTGTTCAAGGATATGTTTCATTTGATACTACATATAATTTGTTTGTTAGGGGCATAAGAGGCACATTTCTCCAAAAACTTCCTATACTAGTAAATATGTTGGTTGTAGAAAAGGCTTAGTGTTGATTCCGACTGACATGGAGTAGTCAAGTAAGGAGGCATGGGGATGTGATCTAAGAAAAGGTGAATTAAGGGTAGGTGAACCATTGCGACTGAACACAAGATGAAGCCTACAAAAAGGAAGTTGACAAATGAATAGAAAAAGGTAGAAGACAAAAAAAAGATAATTGGACTTCATTGAGAGTTGAAACAATATAAGAGATGGGGAAAACAAAACCCTATAGTTACAAAACCTCTGAAGAAAGCTAAGAGTAGAAGTGCAATAAGGAGATCGAAGGGACCGAGAGGTAGGAATCCTTCATCAAAATTTATAGTTACCAAGACTTAGAGTGAGCCAGCTAATCATGGAGGAATCACAGTAGGAGACCGAGAAATATAGTCCATCTCAAAATGCGAACATGAGAGGTATCGTAATATCGCAAGCACCGAGATTGGTGATAAAATAAATATATGTAGTAATAGTTTCAGGAGGCACCTTGATCTACGGAATGTTTGGATTGAATGAAAAGAGAAACCAATGATTAATAATTTGTATAGAGAAAGGCCCTGTCAAGAAACAGAAGCACCTCATTCATCATTAAGGAGCACATCCCCCACACCATCACAATTAGATCAAGAGGTAGAAGCTAGCAATCCAGAGTTCTTCAAAAAGATTTTGGAAGATAGGAAGTGGTCCACTGAAATCAGAGAAAAGTTAGCTAGGAGAAGAATAGAATCCAGTTCAGAGACTATCACAGTAGATATTGGCAATCTGGCAAGACAAAACACCAATATTGCAATTAGTAGTAGTATAGTTGTCATAACACCCTAAAAGTCAATGATCAATATTTCGTTTGCATGAGCCATGTCAATAACAGCAAGAGCTTTTGTTACTTTGCAACTGTATGACGGATCCACTGATCCAGCAATATCTTCTAACTTGCGTGACAAAGTGGGAAGTCAAGGGGGTACAAGATGATGAAACCAAGTGACACAAGCTCATAGGAGTTTTAACTAGTTGAGCCTTAGAATTTATTTACAAATGTGGAGGCCCCAAGTTAGATCTAGCTAGGGTAAAAAGTAGATTAATTGCAGTATGTCAGAGGCACAAATGTGTGAACCAAACCATTTAGGATCTCAAAGATATCATACAAAAGCCAAGGCAATCATTTTTGGAGCACGATCAAAGATTCCCAGATGTAATGAATAGGATGAATTTCTCTTTTGAAGACAAAGATAAGGCAGCCCAATTGGTGGAAGGATTGCGAAATCGAATACGATTTGCAATAGTACAAACACAATTTACGAACAAGGTTGAAGCCATCGCAGATGCAATAAGGGTAGAACAAATTGAGGACTAGGAATAGCTCTTCAATGAGAGTGAAAACAAATGCTAAGTTTGATACAGTGCTACGCAAGATGGATGAAATACAAGAAGAAAAAAACAAAAGCTCTCACTATGGTGTGTAGAGTGTGGCTAGGAACGCCATCATTGCAATGAATGCCCTCGTATCTGCAACGAATTCTATATAGTTTGTCACAATTGGGGCCATTCAACTTCGAAATGCCATTTGGTTCAACATTATGTGCAACAATCTTAGAGCATGAGTTGTAACTTTTGTAAATGCAATACTCGTGATGAGAAGAATTGAAAAGCTCTACAGGAACTTAAGGAAGCTATTACAAGGAATGTCTTCGCAATAACTACGTAGCAGTCACTGCAACAACAAAACCAGGGTTCACAAGATACATAATGCCTAAGCAAGGGAGATGGGCCACTTGTAATGTCCCCTTTTTCGGGTTGTCTTGCTTTGTTGGTGGTGCTGACTTTCTAGGTTTGTGTCAACATGTTCATAGGGGCAAATCGATGTTACCAATGAGCTCAGGAGGTTTAAAGGAGTCATAGAACACTTTCAGATGTTATTTCTAGCTTCCGGTTTGGGCTCCAAGATTATTGAAGGGAGCGTCTATTTTTAATAAATCACCCAGTCAAGTCCATTTATCATCTTTCATCATTGAGATCACGCATGCGCAGTCAATTTTCAGTTCCGATGCATTTCGACCATTTTCGTTAATTGGGTGTAATATTGAGCTATATTTAATTACTAAGGTTGCCATTTTAATTAAAATAATTATTCGAACACCTCAGTATTATAGCTCGTAGGAAAGAGAACGAAAAAATTTAAATGATGAGACACTTAAAAGTGACTTTCAATGCCGAAAATGTTTTAAAAATAAAATAAATCACTTTTTGGAGTCAAAAGGTTTAATAAAATAATAAAGTAATTTTAAAAAGGAGTTTTTGGAAAGTTCCCTAAAAAACATATAAAAAAGGGAATTGAGAGCTCATTTGGTATGTTGAGTTTATTCTATTTCTCTGATCAAAACCCTTGTGGTTCTGGAGATCAAACTTGGTTCATCTCAGCGTCTGGAGGATGAAAACCCTCTTGGAGAATATAACTCCAGTGGTGAAAGACCCTCCCAAGTTGATTGCTGGTAAAATTATTCAGAGTTTACGCATTGTGTATTTGTCATTTGATATTGAATATTTTATTTTTGAGCTGCAACATTGTTTCAACGATCTTTTAAGGACGAAAACCCTTAAAAATTGGTGGTTTGGACAAAAACCCACTCCACTTTGTGAGGTGAATCCATTAGGGATTTACTATTGGGCATATTTGCAGGTTTTTACAACATATTGGAGCTACAAAGACATACCATTTGCTACAGTTTTATGACAACTAAGGTTTGAAGGACAAATTGACATGATTTGTACCAAATAGTCAATTTGATATGATAAAGATTCAAAGAGAATGGGTTGCAGATCGTTTTTTAAGGATTTGGCATTGATATTACATGATTTTATGATGGAATCAATAAAGTTTTGAACACAGATATGAATCATACCATTGTTGGCCACGAGGGTTTCTAAAGCCATTGATATCATTGAAGACAACTTGCAGATCTTGGCACTTTTTTTGACAGATCGTAGAGTTTTTGAAAGAATGTCACTTTTCCTCATCGCCTAGGATTTGGATTGGTTGGAGGAGCTAGAGCTACCATTGGATGTTTTGTTGTCAACATTTTTCCAATCCAATTTTATCGCAGACCTCTGCAGTCATTTTCAGATTGGTGGATCAGAGGTTTGATAGCATTTACATCATCTTTTGTCACTGATTATCATCCAAATATTGGCGACTAGCCTTGGAGTTGATCACTTCACCATTGTAGGATATTTGTGGCCTTTGAAGAGCTCATTTTCAGTCATTATCAGATCAAAAATTGCAATCAGATTTGTCCTACATCAGAAGTGTATTTCAGTGCATATCATTGTATGATTGGCATCATAGCATCCTAATATCAATCGAGTATGTTGTAATGAAATACATTTCAAATCTTTAATTTAAAATAACTCTGTTGTTCCAATCTATGTCAGACATCTGATTGTGTTTTCAGTTCATCTATTTGTTATTATTTCATCTATCAAATGGTTCTATATTGGCATCATAACATGGCGAATGCATTTCCACATTGAAAACTCATAAAAACCATTGAAAACAAACAAGAAACAAAATAAGAAAACTCATAAAGTTGGATCAATTTTAGCAAGGGTTCTTACACTCCTTCCCCAAAATATTTGTTGAGATCGAAACCTCCCTCTTTTCAATATCACCAAGATGGGCACCCCCGAATACTCAACATTAGTCTGGATGGGCTCCACAATATCCTCAGTATTAACGAATCGGATACCTCCATCATTGTAAGGACAATATGGGGGATATCAAAACCAATGTCAGATTGGAGACCCTCGCAGAGATAAGTGGATATCAAGGAGGGTATCAATCTTGCAGACAGGGACCAAGGCAGTAAAGGCAACCCATACTTTGCTACCTAAGCGGAGAAATGAATCATATTGCTCAAAATTGTCCAAGCGATCTGCAAAGTGAAATGTATTGTGCATATTGCAAAAGTGTTTGGCCAACATAATACTAAGGATTGTCCTGCCCTAGAGAAACAGCGCAAGGAAAAGCAAGTGCGAAATGTAAATATGGTCAACACTCAATCAAAATAACATGCATACATACAGAAGGTGATGCAGATGCAATGCAAGGAGCAAGGACTTGGTCCTTTGGAAATGCTCATAAAAATGTAGATCCAAAAAGTGTGAGAGAAGTATCTAGATCCTAGCAAGGAGAAGATGTTGATGAAAGAAGTTGTTGAGTTGTCGCGAACAATCAAAGCAAAGGATGGAAGCATTACTAATGATGTGAACAATGAAGTGCATGTCTATGGCCAGATCATGCGAATTATTCAACAAGTAGTACTGATCTTTATAAATTTGCTTAAATTGATAAATATGTTGCAAAATAAAGATATATCGCAAAACATGACAAACATGTAATATGCTATCTTGGATTGCACGGTAAAAGGACGAAAAAATAGATATAATGGTTTGGTATGTTAAAACAAAGAATCCTTGGAACATAGACACAAGGATGGATATTGAGCTCGCAAGGTATGTAGTGTTGAATATTGTATTTGACTTTGAGAGCATGGTCAACATGATGCCTCGATCAACATGGGATGCCATTGGAAACCATAGAGAGCTATAGTCCCGTCACTCTAAGTCTTGTAGACTATGGCTGAGTTGAACCTACTAGAAGATTGGAAGATGTAGAAATCAAAATTGGAGACTTCAAACCTGCGAGGAGACTTTGTCATAGAGATGAAAATTGATAAAATGCATTACCTTGTTTTGATTGGGAAGAAGTAGGCTTATGATGGTCACATGGTCATTAATACCGTGGATAATCAACTAGAAGCTCACTAGGATGATGTTGTCATTATCATTCCGATGAACAAGGCATAAAGTAGGCCCTGTACCATACCAAAAGAACCAAATTCTCCCTGTGTGCACAATCCCAAGAGTTGGTACAAGGTTGACAAGGAACCAAAATAAGGAATTAGAGCAAGAATGGACTTTCCCCCATTTTTTCGCAAGTCATGACAAATGTGCAAGGAGTAAAAAAGTCAGAACAATTATAGAGGCAACCTCTCAAGATTCCTCGTGTATCGCAACAACATTTCAATGTTGGATACAAATCACCTTCAAAATAATCACCCATTCGGTCAAAGATCAATAAAATCTATCAACTAGCTGCAACTAACCAGGATTACATAGAGCCGAATAGAGAAAGCAAGATACCATGGGCATCAACTTCCTTAGTAAGTGGGCGTTCTAATGTAGATATGACAAATTGGATGCGAGGAAACCATGAAATAAGTATGAGGAAGGTATTCACAATGGACCAACAAATTCCACAATATTTTGGGACGGAGGACTTGACAAGATTCATCAATAAGTTGGAGGTCCATATTCCACAAGGGGAAATGTGGGTAAGTTCTTCGAACCATGCACTGAGAGGAATCGCAACTACTTGGTGAGCAATACATAGGTTGGATAAGTTGGAATGGGAAACAACTTGCCAAATGTTGTGAGCAAGGTTCATATAACAATTCGATTGTCAGACAAGTGGCCAAAGTTCCAAGCTGGACAATGTCCTGAAGTACATGTCCACTATTGCGTGGGCATCTGGAAATCGCAACAAATAGATCTTTGGTATTCTGTGTATATTTTCCAGGGGACACTAATGCCATTGCCAAAAGCTTGGTACATGCATCAAGAACCAAGGAGGGAAATAAGTATTTGGCCACATATCCAACAAGATTTCATTCAAACTTTTGTATTTGAGGATAAGACCCTGATGGTGCACAAGGCCCCTAAAAAAAAAACAAATATTCTTGTGCTACGAAGGGTTGGACACGTAACTATCACAAATAAGGAAGAGTCTAGAGCAAAGAGTGACGCAAGCATCCATGATAATATAGAGAAAATGTTGCTACATTTGGGAGGCAAAAGGATTTGTGTTGAAGTCATGCTATCGAATTTGAAATAACGCAAGTAGTTCTATAGTTACATGGAGTGAAGAAGATATGGATCGCAAAGGAATATTTGAACCAAAGCCAAGTGTCAAGATGCCAAAGAAGGAATATGTAACCAAGCCGAAAGAAAACAAGCTACAAAATTAGAGGAGCGACCAGACCAGAGGGATGTTTTGGTTTCCATGAAGGCCTAAGGCACAAAGATTTATCGAGACCTTCTACGAAAGAGAGATGAAAACATTAGTATGGAAGAGGTACCAAAGATGGCACCTATTGGGGACTATTGGACTGAACAACAAATATCGAAAGCATTCAATTGTTGCAAGATTACAAAGATGTGTTCCCAACAAAGTCAAATGAAATCAAAGGAGTGGACCCATTTGGGGAGAAATGCACATTGAGCTCGAGGAATGCGCAAGGCCAATTAAGAAGCGTCCCTATCGACCGAATCCCAATAAATTTGAAATCGATTGCTTGGTGGAATCAAGGATCATTTATCCCATGGAGAAATATGATTGGGTGAGCCCAATGGTAGTGCAACCCAAGAAAACCTAGCAAATCAAAGTTTGCGATGACTATAGGGCTTTGAATGATGCATGTGTGAATGATTCCTTCCCAATGTCATTCATTGACAAAGTATTGAAAGCAGTGATAAGTCATGAAGTCTATTCATTCATAGATGGCTTCAATGATTATCATCAGATCCCAATCAAACAAGAGGAACAATTTAAAACATGGGATCCTTTGCATACAAGGTAATGCCGTTTGGATTGAAAAATGCAACCATTGTGTTCTCCAGAGTAGTAGCGACCACTTTTAAGGATTTCATTAATGATATCCTAGAAGTATATCTGGATGATCGGATAGTGTTATCACATTTCAAAGAACACTTGTGAAAGTTGTGACTAATGCTCAAATGGTTTAGAGCTTATAAAATCGCACTAAACTTGAAAAAGTGCTTGTTCTTTACACATTTGGAGTTCTATTAGGGCATATAGTTTGCAATGATGACATTCTGGTGGACCAAGCCAAGATCGCAGTGATCATTGGGCTTAAACAACTAACAAATCTTTTAGAAGTGCAGTCTTTTCTGGGTCGTATGGGAAACTACCGCAAGTTCATTTACGACTATGCAGACATCACAACACCTATAAAGAAATTGTTGCATGAGGATATTAAGTCCGATTGGACTCTCGAATACCAAGTTGTACTCATTGATTTAAGGCAACGATTGCTCACAACTCCGATTTTGTTTTTCCCAGATTGGGGAGAGACGTTCCATGTGCATGTAGGCGCTTCTGGTCTGCAATTGGTGCAGTGCTCGCACAACCTAGAGAAGGAGATTTGGATCACCCAATCCACTTTGCAAGTCCCAAGTTGTCAGCCGCAAAAAAGAATTACACAACAGAAAGAGAAGCTTTGGCCATGGTAGTCACACTTCAAAAATTCTATCATTATTTATTGGCCACTCCATTTGAGTTCTTCACAAATCATCAAGCCTTGCGATATTTGATAAACAAAACATTGTTGGGTTGCAAAATTTCAAGATGGTTGATGCTCTTTCAAGAATGCTAGTTCATGATCAATGTGAAACCTAGAAGAGATCATGCGGGACCAAATCATCTAAGCAAAAATCAAACTAGAGAAGAGCAAGAAGAAATACAAGAGGATTCACCCGATGTGCACTTGTTCAAAGACATTGTGATTCCAGATAAAGATAAGATAAATATATTAATGTCCAATAGAGCAGCAGGAAGAAATTGCAACATTCTTGCAGCATGGGACATTTCTAGAGCACTATACAAAATGAGAAAGGAAATAATTGGTAACAAGAGCTTCACGGTTTACAATCATATATAGAGTTTTGTATAAATTAGGCAAGGATAACATGCTTCGCAGAGTGGCCTTGGGGCATGAATGAGCACAAGTCTTGAATGAGGCCCATGAAGGGTTGCAAGAGAACATTTTGCAAGAGATTTGACTGTGAATAATATATTGCAGAGCAGATTATGGTGGCCAACAGTGTTTCAAGATGCAAACAGGGTTGCAAACACTGGGATGTGTGTAGCACATTGGAAAGCCTAACCAGAGAGATGAGATGCCACTTAATCCCGTTCTCATCTCACAACCTTTTGACTTTGTGGGCCCTACTAATCCGCCCTCAAAATGGTCCAATGCTCGATATATCATCACAACGATGGATTACTTCACAAAATGGGTTGAAGTTATTACCTCCAAGTTGCGGAGGAAAGGATATTGTGAATTTTTTGTATGAGAATGTCATAACAAGGTTTGGATGTCCGCAAAGGCTCATCAATGATCTGGGTATACCCTTCCTCAACAATACCATCAAAGCTCTCATAGAGGAATTCATGATTTCACACCTGAAGAGTACCGCCCAATGTAGGAATAACCGACCGGAAATTCCTACTGGCAAATACTCACTACTCGTAACCGCGAATAGTGAAAAAAAATAAAAAAAAATACTCGGCGAGTAACCGCCAAGTTCGCTGAACACGACTCCCACGCAGGTCTGATGCAAGCAACACGTGGAAACGCGTCTTAGACCCCCAAACGCAGAAAAAACAAGGATTCAAGTGTTATAAAATGCAACACACCTCCTCACTCTTCACTTACAAAAGATTTGGAGCATTTTAAGGCAAACTGAGAAGATTTAAGCAAGAAGTTCCCATGTTAGTTCAGTTTTTTTTGTTTTTTTTTTTTTTAATTTCCAAGCATAGAAATGAATTCTAAATTAATTGAAAACATGTTAGCGGCATATTTGTGATGATTAGTATACAAATTTTATGCATTCCATTTTAATTGCATGCATTCCATGAATTTCCGTCAAATTCCATGCATCTTTTTTATTTTTATTTTTTAATTTCCAAACATGTAAATGAATTCTAATTTAATTGAAAACATATTTGTGATGCTTAGTATACAAATTTGATGAATTTCATTTTTATTACATGCATTTCGTGAATTTCTGTAAATTTCATGCATTTATTTATTTATTTTTAAATTCCAAGCATGTAAAGTTTTGTGATTTAATTAAATACATGTTTGATAAATATTTTTGCTGCTTAGTATACAAATTTGATGCATTCCGTTGAATTTTATGCATTCCCGTTAAAATTTCATGTATATTATTTATTTAAAATTGTTTATTATTCTGTTAAATAACCGTTATAGATTATCATTATATTTTTAATTTGATCGTTAAAATGGTAAATCGTAAATGCATTTTAGTTTCCGTTTTATAGTTTACAATTATCATTTATTTAACGTATTTTAATTAAAATTTTGTATTTAATCATTAATTTTTTTATTTTTTTAATTTTTTATGTTGATTTTAACATTGTTGCGCTTTGCAGGTTATCCATTAGCAAGCAATGGCATCCAGTAGTGCATCAAGGTCACATTCAATCTGTGGTAGCCAGTTGGCTCCCCCCATGCTCACACAACTGCATGGAAGTATGCTACGCAGGTTGGAATGTCTCACACGGTTTCAATTTGCAACTTTAGTTCGAAGAGGATGTTAGAAGACATCAATCACATGAAGCACCATCTTTCATGCATTCCTTGTCGTGATGTTATGCCTTGTCCCAATGTCACTGAAGAGGGAAAACCAGAGATGATAGCGGAGCTTGCTTCATTGGATGAAAAGAAATTAGAAAGGGCAAAGATGCAAGCAGCGCTATCAGCGACCATTGGTGCCACATTAACAAAGGAAGAAGCGGTAGCGCTGACAGAGATTGTGGGCTCCAATCATGGTCCACGCAAGCACCATGGTACATCTGCAGCACCTTCAACTCAATTACACACCTTTGTGCCTAGAAACACTCACGGGGCACAACCTTCACTCAAAGCTAAAGGATGGAACAAACAGAGACATGCAGAAGCAAATAAAGCATGCACAAATTTTTAGTACTTCAACAACCTTCCCTTCAACGTGGCGAACAGTTCGTACTGGGAATATTTAGTTATAGCTTTGACAATTGCAGAAAAAGGGGACAAGGCACCCTCTCGAAAAGACTTAGGTGGGAAGTTGCTCAAGAATGTAGTTGATGACACAAAGTTGATGGTCAAAGCTCAAAAAAGATTATGGCATAAATTTGAATGCACCATTCTTTTTGATGGAAGGACAGATGGAAGGAACCGCAACTTGATCAAGTTTCTGGCGTCTTCAAATGGTGAGCTTGTATTTTTGAAATCTATTGATGTATCAAATAAAATTAAAAATGCAAAAACTTTGAGTTTGATGCTAAAAGAGATGGTCTTAGAGGTGGGCATCGAGAATGTTGTCCAAATTATTACAGACAATGCAATAGCATATGTGACGGATGAGAGACTTCTTATGGAGAGACATCCATCTCTCTTGGACACCTTGTGCGGCACATTGCCTTGACCTTCTTTTGGAGGACATAGGCAAACTAGATTGGGTGAGACTAGTTGTTGAAGAAGCCAGAGAAATAACTAAATATATCTATAATCACCCTTGGGTTCTCAACTTGATGAGAGAGCACACCAAGGGAAGGGAGCTTATTCGAACAGGGGTCACGAGATTTGCAATGAACTTCCTTACATTGAAAAGTGTTTGTAGTTTGTTGACTCCTTTGAAACAAATGTTTGTCTCTCAAGCATGGATGGAGTCCTCTTATTTGAAGAACGCTGATAGAGCGAAGGTTTTGAAGATAGTTTTCAGTGAGGCCTTCAAAACGAAAGCTACAAAGATTGTGAAGGTAAATTGAAATTGCAATTTAAATTTAAAGTTGTTTCCCTTGTTTTTAATTTTTTAAACTTAAAAGTTTTTCTTTTATAATTTATCTATAAGTTTGTAACACTAAGTCTAACTTTAATTTGTTTGTAACTTTGTAGCTTTCAGAGCCTTCGGTGAGGGTTTTGCGATTAGTCGATGAAGAACAAAACCCAATGGGATATATTTATGAGGCCATGAATAGGGCCAAAGAAGTAGTGCAGCATTATTATAGAGGGGATCGTCCCAGATTTGATCCCATTTGGGAGTTGATTGATCGGAGGTGGAACACAACTCCACCAACCCATCCATGCAGCAAGGTACAACCTTAACCCCAAGTTTTTTTACTCAGATGGCTTCACAGATGCTAGTGGAGAGGTTATGGAGGGACTCTCAACATGCATTGATAGTATGACCCATGACGTTGAGGTGAGAGACCTCGTTATTTCAGAGCTGCAAAACTACAATCAGGGAAATAGAAAGCTTTTTTCTTCAGCACTCACCATCCGAGGGAGAACCACACAATCACCAAGTAATACAAAATGAAGTATTTACTTGTAGTTGTATTTGTAGCTTATTAATTACATATTTACAAATTTACAATTATTAATTTCTTACAAAGTTTTGAACATCTTGTTTCCAAGGTTGTGGTGGAAAAATTGGGGTGAAAATACCCCAAATCTTTAAAGGCTAGTCCTCAAAATTTTATCTCAACCTTGTAGCGCTTCTGGATGTGAGCGCAATTGGAGTTTGACTCCATTCACACGAAGAAGCGCAACAAGTTGAGTCAACGACAACTCAATGACTTGGTGTTTGTGCAATACAACCTTCGACTTCGCACAAAGAAGTTGGAGAATGCATCGAAGGAGCCTATCGATCTAGATGAGATCGATCCCTACAGCGATTGGGTTGCATAAGAGGAGCCTATCGATCTAGATGAGATCGATCCTTACAGCGATTGAGTTGCACAGGAGGAGCCCCCCGTGTTCACAAAGGAGGAAATTGTTGATTTCGAAAAGCAAGCTATGGAGGGTGCAACTGAAGTAGGAGCAGAGATTGGATTGAAAGACATCCTTGGAGATGAGGCAGAGGCAGAGGCAAAGGTGGAGATGGAGCCACAAGGGCAGGTACAGCGTTCTAGACAAAGCGAGGCGGGTCAGTCAAGTGGGAGGACTAGTTTCACAACATCCCTTATTTTTCCAAAGGGCAGGGAAGAGAAAATTATAGATGATTGTAATTTGTACTTGTAGTCTTGTATATTCTTGTATAAGACTAAGTCTATTTGTAATTTGAGACTTTGTTGTATTCACATGATTATGTGATTTTGTACATTCTATGTATTCAAATCTAATAGAAACTACTTTCCCTATGTTTTACAAACTCATTGCATCTATTTTGTTTCTATAATTTCTAGAAAAATAATGTTATTTTTAAAAAATTGAGTATTTTTTGCCTTTATTGCCTTTACCGGTTATTGCCGGTTATTCAACCGAGTGGGGCGAGTAACCGTCGGTTACCCATTTTGGACCCTTGACGTGTACCCGTCCCAAATGGTTATTCCAACTATGGTACCGCCTACCATACACAAGCCAACAATCAAGATGAAGCATCAAACAAGGTATTAGAACAAATGCTAATAAAAATTTGTAAAGTGCAAATAGATGATTGAGAAGATTGCATCCCTGTGAAATTGTGGGCATACATAACCAACTACAAGCAAGGTATTGTACATACACCGTTTCAGTTGGTCTATGGCATGGAAGCAGTCATGCTGATTGAATACATTGTTCCCAGTTTGCGAATCACAATAGTAACACAGTTGGGCGATAAGGAGTCATTGAAAAAAAGGCTTATCAAAATTTCATGCATGGAGGAAACTCGAATGATGGCCAACTAGAATCAGGGAGTGCAAAAATGATGTAAGAAGCCCTGACGTGATCACAATTTGCAAACCAACGAATTTCAGAAAAGTCAAATGGTTCTATCGTATGAGAGCAAGGTCACAACACAACCAAAAAAGTTGCAAATCAAATGAAAGGGGCCATATGTGATCCATCATATGACAAATCAAAGTACTATAGTTTTGCGAGATCTATACAGTAACATTCTTCCATGCTGAGTGAAAGGTAGTAAGTCTTAAGCCTTACAATCATCACTAAGTCAGCAGTGAAACGAAGCAGAAATAAGTGCCATTTGGCACAATTAGAGTAGGATTTGGTGTTTCAACATGTGTGGTAGGGTAATAGTGCAGTAGATAGTAATTATTATTGTGTTTGTGACAAGACGGATCAATCAAGAGAAAAGGCAAAAGGGATAAACTGGTTCTCGGTACATCTTAAGGTTATGATGGAGCAAATTTGTCAGAGGGATTTGCAAAGCCTTGCAAATCATCTAAATTCAAGAACGGCATGCAAAGGCAAATTTAATTCAAATATTTTTAAAGTAAAAAGCAAAGGAAGATGGTGCAAATGTTAATTCTTTCTCAGAATCAATACAAAGCAAGTCCCAAAAAGGAAAGATATCAAAAGTGGCAGTGCCTCAAATCAAACAAAGGAATGCCTCGAAATAGAAAACCGCAAAACGGGCAAGTGTTATTTCTCATATGGCTAGTGTGTTAATGCAAAGTTAAAATGGCATGGGAAGTAGATGAACAAATCCTTCAATAGGCAACACAATGCAAAGATAAAAGGAGCATAAGGGGTCAATCTAAACACACTACACAAACAAGAAATCAAAGAAATTTGAAACACAAGCAATCAGTTAATCAAGTATTTTGTTCATTACACAGAGTAGGAGTAAGGAAGATTGGAGAGTTGCAGAAAAGGACAAGTCAAACAATCAGCGACGAGATCAGAGAATTTATAGATCTGCAGATACTAAGGCACACTGGTCGCAACAAGCAACATGGCAAATTCATTCACAAGACTAATTACCGCACAAACACAAGCCAAAATGGAAGCGCAAGAGATGACATTTTTAGCATTGAGAGATGTTGAAAAAGAAGAAATGGGGATCAACCTCGCATTATGGCAAACAAAATATGATGATCCTGACCCATCTAAAATAATGGATGCGGCAGAATAAGAATGGCTCAACGCTCCTCAGCGGCAAATAGCCCCTTGTCAAACAGAGGGTACAATTGCACATGTTCCACTTTGAGGCTCTGATGCAGACAAATCAGTACAATTGCCAACATTTAGACAAAATGATGAACTCCTGCAGACTCTGCTCAGTCGATACAATGAGGGCGCAATTTGGCTCTCACCGCAAATTGTTAGCCATATGAATATTGTAATGATTGTGATGGCAACTAGCAAGGGGAAAGCCATCGAATTCGTACAAGTCAACGAATCCGCCATGCCATGCTGACATCAATGCAAAATTTTCAACAGCAAGGACAATTCATGGTATCCCAATCACTTTGGTTGAAGAAAATGTTGTGCAAGTACTCAATGAATGTATCATGAGGCCATATTGGCAAACTACAAAAGCGGCAAAACAAGTCACTATTGGTGTCAACAACATCGCGCACCAAATGATTGGATTGGGTGAGGAGTTCAATTGACCGAAATTTTTAGCCAACGAGATAATCACCAACTCTAAGAAAGTTCTTGCAAGGACAAATCAAATTTTCCAATATCAATTCCTAGTCATGATGATTTTTTTCACGAAGTGGAAATCGTCAAAAGGGCCCGCAATTGTGGGAGATCACTTTAGGTTGCATGTGACTTTTGCGAACCTAGTCTACCAAAATTGAGCCAATATGTTTATAAAAGTGCAAAAGTTTAGGAAGTGGTTAGTAGAAAGTAGAGCACTCATCAGTGCCAACCCTCGAGTTTCCAAATAAGTAGAGTAATATATCTCGTACCCCTAGCTTCCATTACAAGACTACATGATAGTGTGATCATTCAAACACGTGGGCCGAATCTCGACAGGTATACACATTCCATTCTTCATCACAATGAACATGGTTAAGGCAGAACTTGGTAGACAACACAACATGATCACAAAGCATATAACACCGTTGAAACAAGTGTCTCCACAAGCCACATCACAAGAAGCAGCACTATGGGGGAAGGAAACTACATCCTAGAAATTGCATGTGAAAAGGAAGGTAAAACCATCACAGCCACCTAAAGCCCCTCCACAAAAGATGAGGAAATCAAAGGTGCAACAAGGAGATCCTAGGTCGCCCAGGCTCTTTCCGAAATTGGACTCTGGAAAATAAGAGGTGTCAAAAGTAGGTGTTCAGGATATCCTACTTAATGATATGGGCAACATTCCTTATGAAGAAAAAAAGGAATTGTCCTTGTGAAAGGTTGTCCAAACCACTCACATAAACAACCAAGTGCCCAATGTCATTGTTGTGGATCTCCCACCAATGTCGAAATCAATTAAGTTTGACACACAAGAGGAGGACAGGGCAGTGGCGCAAGCCATTTTCTCTACACTAGAACAAACAGAGTCGCAAGCAAAAATATTACCAATGAACATGGCAGTGGGTGCATAAACAAAACCAAGTCAACCTTTGACAAGGAACCACGAGGAGCTTGCAAAGTGGAGCCCACTAGCTTTGAATATGCATGTCAACCTTTCCAGTGAGGAGGATCCACAAGTCAGCCCATTCAAATTGGTGTAAATTCAACTGCAAAGTTAGGAAAAGAAACCACGCACTCCATAGGGAGATAAGCCATGCACATGAGAGGGAAGTTGGACAAAGGATCTCACAATAGGCATCGCAACACAATGGTCAAAGGACTCAAATATGTCACAAAGGAAAACACAGTTGAATACCAAAGAGAAAAAGAAGATCCTCCTACCTCCACTCTCTTCTAAATCCAAGTCCTCAGTGCCAAAGCAAACCGCCTTTGTAGGACAGGTAATAACACCGCCCTCTTTCCCTTTGGGACTTTTATCTCATTTCATTCTACAATCACCACCACAATCTCCTCCAAAAGTAATAGGCTCCCGCCACACACTCCACCCCAACCTCCACCTCCACCTCTCGCCTTCACGTACATTGCACAGTATCCACCCCATTCTTCTCAACATTTCCCAACAACGGCTCCAAGTCCCCCTCCAAAATCCTATCCACCTAAGGCAACTTTTCCTCCCCAAGCTCTCGGATCACCTTGGACTCCTTCAAATGCATCATATATCCCATCAGTTCTTATTGCGCAACAAGCTGGTGTGCCAATTTCGGGAGCACTTCTAGGCACATCCTTGATCCAGGTGGAGAAGCCACCTTCTCCCACACATCCAAACCAATCAGAGCGGCAAGCAACAAGTGAAGAGCAACCACTTGCAGGTGTCACGAGGTCACAAGCACGCTGCGAAGGAGGCCAAAGACAAGGCTGCGAGGGAAAAGGAGGAGAAAGAAAAGGAAGCCCAGGTCAAAGCATTCCACAACCGACTTGCTCCGGATGAAGAAGCAAAGAAACAAGAAGACGTTCAAAAGGAGAAGGAAGCAAAGGAGGTTGTGCAAGACAAGGCTATGCAAGAATAGAGCGAAAAAGATAAAAATGCAAAAGAACTAGAGGAAAAGGACAAGAAAGAAAAAGAGGAGAACAAGCTGCAAGAAAAAGAGGCCCAAGAGAAAGAAGAAAAGGGCAAACACAAGAGCAAGAAAGGATCAAGAAAGAGGATGAAGAAAGAGTAAAGACTGTGCAAGAGAGAGGTGCAAGCTAAGGCCACGTGGTAGGAAGAGGCACAAAAACAAGTCCTAGACGACAAAGAACAGCCAAAATATACTACCTCAGGGTAGGGTAATGATGCCACAAAGTCGAAAGATAAAGGCACGGGTCCTGCAGAACAAGGTTCGAATACAAAAGCCCTAAAACATGGAGAATCGCAATTGCAACTAGAACACACAACTGAGGGGTCTAGATCGAGTAAAGTAAGCTCCCAGGATGAAGGATTGTAAGGTGATGATGACACACTCGACTCTTGGTGGCTTAATGTACTTGGCACATCCACAAGGTGCACTACTTTTGTGATGCCCACCACCCACCTCCATGTCTCACAAGCAAACAAATGTTATCATCATCGCAACTTCTGTTGACAACTTTGCCAGAACAGATAGTTGTCGATATTATGCAATTGAGGTGGAGAAGCAAGTAGGTGCAAGTGCATTCTCGACCCCTCTCGCATACACAACACTCCAGCTCCAACAAGAAAAACGCACATTCGAAGACACCATAGCCATGGCTAAAAAGGTTATCAATGAGAGTTGTCCCCAATTGATTAAGTCATCGGCAATCAAGTGGTGTACAACCACATTAAATGTTGGTGACTAAGTTGTCGCATGATTGGCGATATATGCAAAGGCTGGAAGAGATCAAGGCACAAGTGCAACACTAAAAAGATGATGTTTAGGCGATACTTCTGCTATTGGAACAATACAAGGTGTTTACGATGACTGCAACCCAAGCAAGAGAAATCTTCATCCAGCATCTCTACTGGAAGGTGCAACACCAGGGGATGATGGAGACTCAAGAGAATATGGCAAAAATGGAAAAGCCACAAGCCATCATTTCAAACAATGCAGATGATGCCACGAAGGATGTAGCGTTAGCTGAGTCTCTACAATACCAAGACAATGTCCTAGAGCAAATAAGGATTTTGGAACTACAAATTTTGCAAAGAAACCTTTGCCAGAGTCCAAGCACATAGATTTGTGGAGTGATTCGAACAGATAAAAGCTAAAATGGATGCAACCATTGCGAGTCAAACGCCACTTATCCAAACTGTTGAGGATGACATGTAATATCATGCAAGTATTGTGCAATTGCACACACATTTCACAATGGTTAGGGAAGCACTAGTTGACTGGTGCTCTTAAAAGGCTGACCTAGCAAACATCCTCCCAACGATCAAAAACCAACTCAATGAGCTTCATCATGTTCAACTTGTAGAATTGTTGCGAACATTGTGAGGTCAGCCAGCGCCTCAAATTCAACAAGCTCTTCAGATTCAGCAAGGTCCTCCAGTTCAACTGCCACATAAAGTTCAGACAACTCCAGGGGCGTCTTCGTCATTGTAGTAGAGTTTCGGGCAGACAAGACAGTCATTACCTCCACCATATCCACCATCACAATAAGGTATCAAGAGTCTGCGGTATTTTGAAATTTTTGATCAAAACAATATTTTATAAAGGAATTTTTTGAATAAGCCTCTGCAAGTGGGGCCAAGCAGGTTGAAAGCCTGTAAAGGGCAGCTTCTTGGTTTGACCAACTTTTGAAAACCTATAAAGGAAGATAGGTTGGTACGCTACTTAGTTGAAAATCAAAAGGGCAGCTAAGTAGTGCTCAAGAAGTGAAAACAAGCAAATGACAATTTTGCAAGATTGCACACAGAACTTCTAATCAATGCAAAAAAGAAAAATATTGGGATGGATCCCCCAATGATCGCATTGGTACATGAACAACATGACTTTGATGTCTTTCATCTCGAGCCAAGACAACTATTTAAGTCCAGAAAAACGTTAGTAAGGGATTGTGACTAGTAACCCGCAAGCATTTTGTATATGTCTAGCTATGATATGTGTATTTTATAACCGTTATTGTAAATGGATAAGGCAAACGAAAGGTTGCAAGTCTCCTAAGAAGGAGAAATGGATAGTCAAGACACTGAAGAGTCATGTTGACTATAAATATTGTATAGCACGCACTACAGAAGAGCTAGTTAGGTTGTTTATAGATACTTAAGGATGCGATTGTATTACTCTACTCGACATATATCCAAAGTATCCATAGCTTGTATACTCTGGTAAATATATGAAGCTAATTTGCAAGACTCGGTGTGTGTTCTTTGTTTATAGCAAGTATATTTTCTTTTGAGTGTTTGGACTTGGTTCTATTTTGTGGTAACAAATGAATTTGTGTCAAGCATGTTTGTAGTTCAATATTGAATGTGTATTGCAAAGGTTTCGATTATATGGTTGATACCATGTGAATATTGAAGTAACTATAATAAACTACAACAATTAGCATATCCTAACGAGGCTTTCCATGGACCGCTACTAACAGATTACCTCAGTCTAATTGCACCACTACATCAGCCTTGAAAAGATCTTTGAGAGAAAAAAAATGTGATCCAAACACCACGATGTGCCCAAGATATCGCAATTTTTTTAGCACCTTCTCCAAGTACAAAGAAAAAATGCCCTATGACGGTTAAATGGACGTCAATTTAAGGTATGGCATTTTATTGACATCTCGCTCTATTAGACTCCACCACCACAACCACCCCTGGCTGCCATTTGTAGATTACACCCACCATTGTAATAAGAAGAAGTAGCTAGTGAACAATAGTGCATATTGCATGTGTATAATAGTTTGGTTGTTCCCATTCAAGGAAATGGTGAAGGAACTCATTTACAAAAGGTTCAAGCATCTCACAATGAAAAAAGAGAATTGTTTAGGGAAGAACAACTAGATTAACCTATTGATTTATATTTAGCTTTACTCAATGGAATGGTTGCACCATGCCCTTCAAATCACACCTCTTAAGACAATAATTTCAAACTAATAGCAGCTAAAAGTTGTAAGCGATGGCATTCTAAACAATCATAGAAAAGGGGTACAATAAGACCGGTTAGTAAGATTCAAAGTAAAAGGCCTTTAGCTATGGATATGAAGTTTAATGGTGAAGAAAAAGAACTAAGAAAGATAATAGCACGAGGAAACCTTATAATGACACTTCTTAAAAAGAACATGATGGTATAGTGTAACCCATAGGACATGGCAGTGGTTTTGCCTTTGGTCTACGTGGATGAATCATTAAAAACTACTGTTTGTAAACATTTTATCTACTTTTTCAATGTTACACCACATTCTTATGGGCACAAAGATGTGCTTTAGAAACATGCTCAAATTTCAAGGGATGACAAAGAGAACATGGGGTTGACAATATATAAATTTATTATTATTTTAATTTTAACATACAAAAGTGTTTCCGTAAAATATATTTATGATAAACCACGGATTCATTATAAAATTAAAAAATTATTCAAATAAATTACACAGTTACAATGCAAAATGTAATTCACTAATACACAATTACAATGCCAAAAAGGTATATCATTGTCATACTAAGCTCAATAATCATTGCGAAATGAAAATGAAATACAATAATACATTCTCATTCAAAGAACATTGATCCATAATTGTGTGGAGATTCAACTACAAATTCATCACTATGAATCATGTACTATGTCTAACAAACTTGGTTGCTAATGTTTGTTGTTTTGTTACCCAAAACATACATTCGTGGTGCTATAAATTGAATTGAAATAATGTTGGACTATAAAAGAACTAAACATGCACATGCAAAATAACAAATACTTAAGTCACACACATCAGAAGAGATACAAGTTACCCTGGGGAAACTCAAGACAGGAAAACTCCGAATGAGTGGGGATTCCTCATCTTGCCACTATCTCTTTATCAGTTACAAGATACTACCATTAATGGCCTTCATGAACAATCTTTACACTACAACTTGTTCAAAACCCGTACCGAATACTACTTGCTTGCATACACACTTCCTTTTACACACAACTCAACCCAAACACTAATCCAATCAAGAAAACTACTAGAATAACATCAACTGAGTACATGGAGAACCACTTGCTTGATTCATGCCCAAACACTATTTAATCACTCAATGTTCAATGCCTCTGCCCTCTACAAAAACCGATACATACGCAACAAGGAAAAGACCTGCCAAAAGAGCTGAAACGAGCAAGTTCTACAAGTGTTCCTCTGCCTACCTCTTGTCTGTGGGCGAAACGACCACGTATTGCAAGTCACAGCAATTTCAAAGCCACCACCTACTTGAATCGACGATTTTGCAACTGCCAAGGTGTTATAAAACCGCTGCCTATAGGAATTGGCTGTTTCAAAACCACTGTTTGCATGAACCAAAGATTTTGTTACCTTTAACGAAACACTTCTTCATGCTAACAAGGATCTGTTGGCATATTCTCATCTAGGATGTCTGGATCATCCTAGACATATGCCTCCCCAATTAGAGGCTTTGAGTCCCCAAAAGCTTTAGCAACTTTGTAGATGAGAAAATTTCTTCCCCACTTCCTCTTTTGAATACCATTTGGCTTGGTTAGGTAGCTGACCCTTCAACCCAACTTGTTGCTACTCTTGCACTCCTCTTCTTGTTGTCCTCTCCTTTTGTAGCACAACATACGTCTCCAATTCCAGCTGACCATCAGGAGCAAGGTCTTCAATAGAAGGTAGCAAAAGATTCACTTCTTCATCGTCTAGCATTGAAGACCCAAAGAGACATAATTTCTTAACATTGACAACTGAATATATTTTCATATAAGGAGGCAAATCCAATATGAAAGCATTCTTACCCACTTGCTCCAAAATGACAAATGGACCATATCTGAGTCCTAATCTTCTTAATTTTACCTTGGAGCCTTTCTCTATTCAAGTAAAACCATACCTTGTCTTCAACAAAGAAGCTATATTCAATCCTATATTGATCACGGCGTGCTTTGTACTTGCTTGTGACTCCTCCAACCTCACTTGCACTTGGAGATGAATTTGTTAAATCTTCTCAATGAACCTTTCAGCGTTGTGGATCTCAAGGTCCGCTTTCCCGTTTACTGTACATGGCTGTCCTAAGTCACCGCATTTGAATTCGTGTTCAAATTTGTGGAGGATAAAATTTGTAAAAAAATTATTGCTAAAAAATCAGCTGTAGAATTCTTCATTAAATTCAACTGAAAGAAATATGTATATCTAATATATTTTAAATCTATATAATTAAGAAAAATATATTTTAAAAAACCTATATATAATAAATTTAAAACTATTGAATATATATATATATATATATATATATATATATATATATATATATATATATATATATATAAAATAAACTATTAAATATAACTATAAATATATTATATTAGATTAATATTTTATAACAATAAAATACAAGTCTAAATATATTATATTACATCGTGATTCCCATTTGTTCGTTTGTTGTGGATATTGGATGGGTGCGTCGGGAAAATCTTAATAAATCTCAAAATATTAATGAGAGTCTACAAGATAATAACAAGGCACGTCTACATTATTGAACAAGTTAAAACGCAAAATGCCGACAACACCAAAAAATTTCCCAGCGAGCACCAATTCATGTGGCAACGACAAGTGTGATTGGCGGACAAGAGCAGTTTCTTGGAGAGATTTTAAATCACCAGAAATTTTAGCAGTTAGAAACTCCCTTTAACACGGCATAGTGTTCAAACGACCAATTGCAAGTGGTGAGTATTACTAGCTTGTTCGGCAAGTTCTACAATTTTTACTTTAAAACCACCAAATGCGGTGACTTGATGACTGTCCCAAAACAACATCAAATGCACATTGAGGTAAGTAACCAAAACAAGTTTCAAAAGGAGATTTATTGGTAGATGAATGCAATGCCCTGTTATAGGAATATTGCATATACACAAGTTTTTATCCCAAGTCTTAGGATGCTTTTGATTTTGCCCTATTAAAAGCCGCACCAATGTATCTATTCACTACCTCAGTCTACCCATCAGTTTGTGGACGAAAGGTGGTTGACAACCTCAGTTTTATATCCATTTTCTCCTACAATATAGACCAAAATTTGCCAACAAATCTTGAATCCCTATTTGAGATGATAGCTCTAGGCAACCCAAAGTAAAACCATACATAAGCAAAAAAAATAACTACAAACAAATAGATATGTCCCTTCATTGACATAGAACTTGCCTACAAAATCCATGGACATGTTTTTCTATGGCCTAAAAAGAAATGGCAATGGCATATACAAACCCAATTTCATGTTACTAGGATTGCTTGTACTACTCAATACACATCTTCTTATGAACCTAGCAACATCAACTTACATATTTGGCTAGTGAACATGTCTCTGTAAATGCGTCACTATTTTTGTAACTCCAAATGCCTTGCAACTCTTGAAGTATGTGCTTCTCTCATTAGCTAAACTCTCTCTTAAGGCACACAAAGCTTACCCATCTTGTAAAGCAACTTATCTTGAAGATAATAAGCCTTCTTGGGCTCAAAACCTGCACCTTGGGGCCTCTTTGCTTGAAACAAGCTTCACTAAAATATGTATCATCCTCATATCCTTCTACATAAGATTCATGCACTAAAGGTTCAACAAGAGTTATGGTGCCCATAGCTGAAATCAAAGGAGGCCTTGATAACATATCTTGAAGATAATAAGCCTTCTTGGGCTCAAAACCTGCACCTTGGGGCCTCTTTGCTTGAAACAAGCTTCACTAAAATATGTATCATCCTCATATCCTTCTACATAAGATTCATGCACTAAAGGTTCAACAAGAGTTATGGTGCCCATAGCTGAAATCAAAGGAGGCCTTGATAACATATCCACTAACTTGTTAGTCACACATGTCTTACATTTGATAGCCAAATGCTAAGTTGTTTGGATACAGGTATGGGTACATCTCGGATACGTGGGTACACCATTTTTTAAAAACCCTGATTTGAATACGCCATGGATACATATATATATATATATATATATATATATATATATATATATATGTATTTCACCTGTCTTACATTTGATAGCCAAATGCTAAGTTGTTTGGATACAAGTATGGGTACATCTCGGATACGTGGGTACACAAAAACCTTGATTTGAATACGCCATGGATACATCTGTATATATATATTTAATATATATGTATGTATGTATATATAAAATAATAAAAACAATGCATATTACTCATTTTTTTAGTAAAACACTTGAAAATACGTAGTGTTTGTTCATTCATTGCTTCAAAATGTTCAAAGCAGACATTGCAAATAAATTCAAAATTCAAATCTAGAATAAATCATGATTCATCTAGATTCAGATTGTCCTCATATTCATAATCATGAATGCCACTCCCAGTAGCTCCACTTGGACCACTCAGACAACTCCCACTAGCTCCACTCTCCACCCCCCGTGTAGAATTCTCTTGATTGTCATCGACATCATCAACACCAAGTAATGAAAGTTGGGCAAATGTAGACTCGAACAATATTATTTGCGGGACGACAAGCCATCCAGCATGAGGGGGGTTGCAGGGGGGCTAAAATTTCATAGACATGTTTTTTCTTTGCGGGACACGTGGACGGGCTAAAATTTAAATCAAAGGAGTGAAAGTTGATCACTAAAGGAATATTCGAGAGTATTTTTTATTTTGTTTTTTGTTTTAACCTAGGAAACCCACCGAAGACATCCACATCTCCAGGACGGCTTCAAGTGTCTCCGAGACATCTCTAGGCAAGATTCAGGGTCGGGGGGGGTGGGGGGCGGCGGAGGCGAGGGGGCGTGGATAGTTTCCTACAACATAGGCCAAATGAAATTTTTGCAAGAAACCCATCCATTTATAATATCTAACTTGCTGAAGTTTAGTTTGTGCTTGCAAATATTGGAGACATTCGTGATCCAATAAACAATTATTTCCTTACCCATCAGATAGTGCTTTCATTTCCACATCTCTAGGACGTCTCCGGACCGGAGACGTCTCCACGCAAGATTCGTGGGAGGAGAGGGTGTTTCCTGCAACATAGGTCAAATGAAATTGTTGCAAAAAACCCATCCATTTATAATATCTAACTAGTTGAAGTTTAGTTTGTGCTTGAAAATATTGGAGACATTCGTGATCCAATAAACAATGATTTCCTTACCCATTAGAAGTGCTTCCATTTCTTGACTGCTTGAACAAGAGCATACAATTCTTTATCATATATATACAACAATTCATAGTTGAACCAAGAAATAACTCTGAACGGTAACATATGGGCTTACCTCCTTGTAACAAGAGAGCCCCCATAGCATAGTTACTAGCATCTGTTTCTACCTCAAAAGGCTAGTGCAAGTTAGGTAAAGCTATAACTAGAGTATTGTTAATCTTATGTTTAAACTCAACAAATGCATCTTGTTGTATCTTACCCCAAGTAAAAGATTTACCTCCTGTTTTATGGCATGCAAAAGTGCTTCTATGGAAGAAAAAGCCTTGATGAACTTCCAAAAATATTGAATTACACCTACAAAGCTTATTGTTTCGGTCACATTGAAAGGCCTAGGCCAATTCATGATGGCCTTTACCTTTGCCAGATCAATTCTTAACTTCCGATCTCCATATGTCCTTGTTGTACACCTCAGATTTTTTTCATTCAACATAACTAGTTCTCCTTTAAAACTTGCAAAACTTGTTTTATATGAACTACATGTTCATCATCAATTCTACTAAAAACAAAAATATCATCCAAATAAACAAATAACAAAAACATCTATAAATGGCCTCAATACTTCATTCATCAACCACACGAAATTAGCTAGCGTGTTGCACAACCCGAAAGGTAGTACCAACCATTTATATAACCCTTGCCTTGCTTTGAATGTTGTTTTCCATATGCCCTCTTCTTTAATCCTCACTTGGTGATACACAGATCGCAAATCCAACTTAATAAAGCACTTGGCATGTTGGAGTTGATCTAAAAGATCATCAATCCGTGGAAAAGGATACTTGTTCTTGATGGTTATCTTATTGAGTGCTCTATAATCAACACACATCCTTCATGAACCATCTTTCTTAGGTACTAAAACAATTGGAAAACTACATGAAGTAATAGAATGGATTATAACTTGATTAATCAAAGATTGTAATTGTTGTTTTACCTCAATGGCATCCACCAACGACTACCAATAGGAACCCAAAGTTGGAAGAGGACAATTCGGTAGCAATAAATCCCATGCTCTATAGGCCTCACACGTGGCATATACGTGGGCTCTTGGAAAACTTACTCGAACTGTTGCACGAACTCTCCCGTTCGTTTCTGCTCCTTGTTAGAAAACATGCTACTAGAAATCTTATGTGTAGCCACTTCTTTATCTTGTATATCTCTTAAAAGAAGTAAAACAAACTTCCCACTAGCATGAATTAGCCTTTTGGCTTGAGAGGCACTTACTAAGAATATCCTTAAGTTGTCTTCATAGGCTTTGATGATGTAGCTCTCACTATACCTCACCAACTAGTATTGATTGGCTCTTCTCGTGAAGATGGCATCTCAAATATACATTTAAACGCTGCCAAACACTACACCACACACGTCAAGAGGCCCAACAGACACTATAACTTCATCAATGAAATATTTATCAATGCCAAACGTAACCTTGTATTGCTTGGTCACCTTGATCTTGAGCACTATTGCTACCCAAACATCCCTCCTTGTGAATAGAGGTACAACATAATGTCTCATCAACATTGGAGCTACACCCAACTTCTTTCCTTTAGAATGAAGTCAAAGCCTTCTTTTTCTTCTTACCTTTGTACAGATGCAATTCCAGATGCAACTTCCAACAAGGCTCCTTTGGATGACTATCAAAATCAAAGTGCCCACAATGCCTTTTAGTGTCCTTTTGAGAAAAAATAGTATTAGCATAATGCTTACCTTCCCATTTACCTTTCCCCTTTTGCTTAGAATCACCTTGTTGTTTTGGTGTGTTTGAAGAGGTAGATGGACCTTTATTTCTGTCCATCCCTAAGTAGTTTGAGAACAAGTGTCATCGACACTTGTAGGCTTGGCCAAGGGCACGGGTCTCCTCAAATAGATATGAAGTCCACCCACATACTTCAGCAGGATGTCATGATTTGTTATATCCTTGCCCATCTGGAGTGACTCCTTATGTAACTCACTTGTATTCCTACACACTTTGGCCTTGATTTTGCATAAGATATTGTCAATACATGGACCTCTCTTCCTTATAACAAATAGGATAAAATTGTTTCTTAAACAGCATTTTAAATTCATCCCACTTCATAATTGGAGGTAACTTCTTAACAACCAAGGTATGAACATAACTTTCAAACAAGTTAAACCATGATTGGTTAATTTTTAACCTTACAAAATAAATCTAACGACTCTCATTAATATGAAGCAAACTGAAATATACCTCAAGTTGAGCTAGATAATGGCCTAGCCTCTCCACATTCACCTTTCCTTCATACTGTTGAATCTCAATCTTGGCTTCAACTTTGAATGGCGATGAAGTTTGGTTGGTATGGGGCTTTCCTTCCACCTTTCCATGCTCGAGAGCTTTCATCCACTCACTTGCTTTCGGAGTTTCTATGGAAATGCCTAACTTCATTATGAAAATCCCCATAACGGACTCTAACATATCAAGCTTATCTTTCTTATGGATAGAGAGATATTAGCAACATCCTCTTCCGATTTGCGGAACCATTCCTGATCGACAAAGATATCTCTTCATCAAGATGGGTCGTGCCTCTAATTTCTCTATTACACTTCCTTGTGGAAATCTCTTGCTGCAAAGAAGCCAAGATACCTTTACCACTAGCACTTGCTACTCTAGTAACGAGCATAAAACTGCGAAAATTTGTCAAACAAAAACCATACGATGGAACTAAACCAACTTTGATACCAATCAGATCCGAAATCAGGTGGAGATTCCACTACAAATTCATCACTATGAATCATATACTGTGTCTGACAAACTTGGTTGCTAATGCTTGTTCTTTTGTTACCCAAAACATACATTTGTGGTGCTATAAACTGAATTGAAATAATGTTGGACTATAAAAGAACTAAACATGCATATGCAAGATAACAAATGCTTAAGTCACACACATCAAAAGAGACACAAGTTTCTCCGAAGAAACTCAAGATGAGAAAACGCCAGATGAGTGAGGGGATTCTTCCTCTTGCCACCACCTCTTTATCAGTTACAAGGTATTGTCATTAATGGCCTTCATGAACAACCTTTACAATACAACTTGTTCAAAACCATACTAAATACTACTTGCTTGCAACCTCAACCCAGACACCAATCCAATCAAGAACATTATTAAAAGAACATTAACTGAGTACACAGAGAACCACTTGCTTGATTCATGCCCAAACACTACTCAATCACTCAACGTTCGATGCCTCTACCCTCTATAGAAGCCCATACATATGCAACAAGGAAGAGACCTGCCAAAAAAGCTTAAATGAACAAGTTCTAGAAGTAAAAATATTTGCAACCGTTCCTCTATCTATCTCTTGTCCGCTGGCAAAACCGCCAGTTGTGTAGATCGTGGCAATTTTGAGACCACCACCTACATGAACCAGTGATTTTGCAACCACCAAGGCAGTTATGGAATTGCCCCCTGCAAAAACTGGGAATTTCGAAATTGCCCCCTTTATGAACCTACAATTTCGTCACCTCAAGGAAACACTTTTTTATGCTAAAAGGAGCCTGTTGGCATATTCTCATCTAGGATGTCCAGATCATCCCAGACCTGATTATGTCTCATCCTCAAGCTCAGGTTCAATATCCCATCGCATTGCCAATTTATACAAATACTTAGGTGTCTTAGGTGTTAGCTTGATAGGTAAAGGTTTATAACATAAAGTTTTAAAGCTATAATAAATTATGGCAGCATGAGAATATAGGGAGTTTTTAAATTTTTATCTTTGTATTCAAAAAAAAAAATTAAATGTATAGTTTAGACTTTAGAGATATATAAATATTTCATGCATGGTACCCTAGAGCAAAATTCATTCATTGTCTCCTAATCGGGAAGGAATGTGTCTACTAACATTTGTCTAGTGTCTAGCACCATTCTAAAGGGTCGCACGTCTACTTTTCCTTAATTAATTGTTTTCTTTTGAGTTTACTATTTATAAAAGGGTGTATTTTCGGCAGAACCCGACTTCCTTGTAAACATTTTTATTTGAAAGGGGGGAATTTGACCATGGAAAAGTCAAGTTTTATTGAAAAATTTGATGGCCATGATTTCCATACCGGGGAAGCCAAGATTCAACTTGACCTGATTCATCGCAAGTTGAAGTATGAGAAAGCCTTTCTCACTGGTGAAAGCGAAGACAAATGTTGTGGGTTTGCAGCACAAAACGAAGAACCTCCTAACGATGGACGATGAAGGGCAACGAAGAGTACAATAAAATGTTGTGAGAAGGACGACGAAGAGTACAATACAATGTTGTGAGAAGGACAACAAAGAGTACAATAAAATGAGATATTTACAATACGGCAGGACATCGATTATATATTTGTCAAGGGATGTATGTGAAGATGGTTTAGTTATTAACAATATGATTACAACCATAACACACTTGATTGTTAATCATGTGGGATTCTTTACAACACAAACATAGTTAGGGAGATTATTAATGTCGACCAAAATCCCATGATAGGAAATTGCCACTATAATTAATAACTTGTAAATATGAATATCACATAAATAATGACCACACACTAGAGGGTAATGCATGGCATTGAGACCGCTGGCAATGTTCGTACCAAAGAGAGGGAGGATGCTAACATATCAACCCAGGGACTTGCACCCCAATTCCTGCTGCCAAATTGGCAGAGATTTGAGGAAAAATGCACCTTCTGAAGATTTGACAAGAAAGTTGATAAGCAGATGAGGATCGATCTCCGTCCACCCATCCATGACAATAGAGTAACCAGCACTCCTCCAAGTCTGCTTCATTTCCTCCATTTGCAAATTAATCTTTGAAACTTGATTTTTTGGAACATCTTTGTATAAAAAGGAGAACATGTATGATGGAAGTTGATGCCATTGGCAAACTAGAATTTATTAATTGCTTTACCTGTCATCTCATGCTATTGCATGCTATACAATTTTTATAAGAAGCCTCCTGCTATCTTCTTTAGAAAAATATCCCATTTATATTAGTTTATTTTTAGTAAAGCCACCAGTCTCAACAACTCTTCCCCTTTATTCATTTCATTAGGTTGTCACAAGACATTTAAAAATACTATCTGCCACCTGTTTGCCCGAGATCAGAAGGGAACTCCCCTTTGTTTACCTATCAAGCTATCACCTAATGTTACCAAAATTAATGATTGAAAATAAAATCGGGGGAGAGGGGGGGAGCGGGCACCGGTCTGAAAAAATCAGAATCGCAAAAAATAAGCAGATTAGAAATATATATAAAATTCATAATTCAAGCAAAAACATAACAAAAATGAAATTAAATCTAATTTGTTTGTTTAAAAATGATGGGCTAAAGTGTACAATTTTTTTCACAATTTGCTGGGATTTTTAAATTAATCTCAATTTTTTTCCAAAAACATCTGCTCACGAATTGAATTGCGATTTTAGCAATTAGTCAATGTTAATAACGCACGGCTATTGTGGCCTCCTACCTGATTTTTGTCTTGCACAGTCCTTGTTAGTCCCGAGGGACAGAGTGTTACCTGGATTATATCTCTTACAAACCCATGAAGTCACAATTGCCTTCAATAAATCAATGACACACTAATGTAATTACGGTAAACCCCTACTAAAAGTGATGCTTAAGGGTGAATGATATAGCAATCCTTTGTTTATACTACCAGGTTATCACTTGATACCTTAACTCTAAACTCTAAACTCAATCAATCTATATAGTTGAATCTTGATTGTATTTGAGTGTTTTGTACGGGACTTGCTGCATACATGCATTTGCATTTTCATAATGCCAAAAAAATTTAACAATAAAGAAATGTTACGAAGCCGGTTATTATACCAGGCGCAGGAGCTTATAAGAGTACAAATGCCGGTGGGATGGGTGTGCACCCATGTGTCCACTTAAATGACCTGCACTGGAAAAAAAAGAGCCTTTGTTTAGTAATGGTCTAGAACAGTGATACTACATCGCCATCAAAAGCATAAAGGTACCAGATATTCTTCAATTTAATTAATTTAATTAAAAATGAAACTGGAATATTGATGCAATCCAAAAGCCGTATTTGCATATGTATCTTATCCATTTTAGTGGAAAAACCTTTCAACAATGCAAAATTATGTGTGGTCTTTTCCAATGTACGGTGTCATAAGTTACTACTAAACTTTTCCTTCTTCCATCTCAATTATGCATTATACCGTAAAGCAAGAAAGAAGCTGCTCTACCTTAAACTAAAAACCTGAACAACGTGTGCATCAATTAAAGATGAAGGAAAAACAACTTGCCAATAACACGCTTGTTCAGAAGATTATTTTGTAGGTTCACAAACTTGGAAAAAAAAACCCATGGAATAGAGACTATTTCTCAAACAACGTAAGGGAAATCTTCCCACATTTGTGCTGCATGTTTCATCATTATTTTTCTTAGATTACCCAATCTTGTAAAGGATGAAAAGACCAGTTTGATTTTTGCTTTCAGGTATTAGTAAAACAAAAGTTTGGATATAGATTTAGCATGCACTCTTCTAAGACCTGTGTATTGACTAACTATCCTTCGGTAGATAAGTGTCGAAAGATATACGAACTAATAAAATATTCATATGAAACTTATCTTTATCTCAACTCGTAGAGATTTGCTCTTGGGAGAGCAGCCTTGCAGATTTTGTTGACTCCATCTTTTCAAATTAAGAAAAAACAGCGCACTGATGCTGATCATGGTAATATCATTATTACTTCTTGATGTAGTTATTCAGAATATTCTTACTTCTTGATGTAGTTATTCAGAATATTCTTACTTCTTGATTTCGTTATACAGCATACTATTAGTTTTTGATGTGGTAATTCAGTTTTGACTCCTTGCGGAAAGCATCTTTGGCTCCTTATGGTCGAGCACCTTCCGTTATTTGCAGAGATTCAGCACATTAATACTGCTTCAATGCATTAGCAGAGTCTCCAAAACCCCACATTTGCACCTGAACCCTAATGGTTCTGGTACCAATCCCGGTTCTATTACTGATCATGGATCTGATTCTCCCCCGAAATGTCCCAGGTTCTTCAAAATTGCTAGGTCCTTCCTTAAAATGTTGAGGACATTTACGGGAAGGACCTGGCATTTCTGGGACAATCCCACGGCAAGGGTCTGCTGAAAGTTGAAGAAACAAAAAAAAACAGAACTTAAACATAATTTATAAACCTATAATATTTTGAATTATGTAGTATTTTCTTAATTTTTTCAATTTTAATGCTAATCACACACATAACATTGATATTTATTGTTACGGTTGTTTTTCTTTCATACTTTTATATTTTATGTACAGACATATCCACAACGAAGCATATGCAGGGTCTCAAAAAAATCAGCATTTCCTATACCCATACTCATTTCCTCATAACTTTGCTTCTTCATGTACAATTCAGCTTTGGTTCCTTTTGGCAAGCATCCTTTGCCCCTTGTGCTTTAACTTTTTGAAGATTTGCTCTTTCCTTGTTCCAGACTCCTTGTGGTGAGTATTTTATAGGTGTGATGTTCTTGGCACTTGTTGATCTAATTGAAGAGGTTATCCAGCAACTTGAGTTGTGAAGTGATTTATAGATTGTGGGTTTCAGCTTTGGAGACTTTGCATGTCAGGATAAGTTTGGAGGATCTCGTTGGAGTGGTTATCCGACAACTTAAATTGTGGAGTGCTAAATGGATTTTGGGCTCTAGTTTTGCAGACTTTGAATGTCAGATTCAGTTTGGAGGTGTCTTCTTGCACCAGAGATAGTGAAGGATGACTCTTCACTCAGACATCAGGAACTAACATTAGGGAGGGAATGTTGGTTAATGTCACCTTCCTTCAATCTCTCAAGGCTGATTCAAGCTGAGATGTGGGTGTGAGTATTGCACTAAGTGTAAATCCAACTTCTTTGCTATCATTGAGATACCAAATTGCAGTAAGATACCAAATTGCAGTAATCCTTGGGAAGATTGCTTTAGAATCCAATGAGTTATTAAGAAGTGGTATCCTTGTGATCCATGTACAGCAAACATTGTGTGCCATTAATATTGGCCTGCCTTAGGATACCATGATTACATGTAACATGAGGCCAACCTATCTTTGTAAATAGTTAGGGTTGGTAATATCATCTATGTAAGCTTCGGGTGTATACCTCATTGTTCATCCAATTTAAATCCATTCTATTATTTATAGCAAGTAGCTTGGGTACATCTGGTACTACCATATCTTGGTGTCAATTGTGTTCTTTATTGATTGAATTGAGCTTGTTCGTATTTTTCAATCATTATATATATTCCAACAAATTTCCTTTTCATAGCTACAAAGAGCAACTCGTAATTTTCACAATTCACAAATATGGAAGCAATTATTTTTAAACTGTTTTTTGAGGCCCCTCAAGAAAAAATTAAAAGGAAATAACCTAAAATAGACTCCCTATTTTGGAATGTACATTCATTCTTACTTCATTGTTTCTAGAAAACGAGTGATACTATGGAATACGCTATCATGAAGTGACTTGCCACATATGAAGCAACAAACACGAGAGAGGGATGAGCTAACCTGTCACAGAAAACCCCGCTGCAATCCAGGCACATTGCCAAATTTGAATGACGGTGGCAAGTATGGCACTCAGCACAATTTGCATTTGCTCCTATTTGTTTGCACCTTCGTATCAATTGAAAAATATTAGAAAACACATTTATTAGCAGTAAAATAAAGCACGTCTTCTCCAACTAATAAAAGTTCAATCATAACACATTGTCAATGCTTTATGCTTATCCACTTGTGAATGACATCAACCATGGAACATATGCAATGTTTTATGGTTCAACTTGCTTACATAGGGATACCAATATATGTTATAGCTAATTCCCATTAATTATTGAATAATACTCGAACATTACTGTTATTTTAAATTATAGCAACAAAAGTAAAACCCAGTCTAAACTTTACAGAAAGTTATCCAAGAAAGATAAACATGCTAAGAACTCTATTTGGAAAAAAGAAGAGATTGATGCAGGGGCATCTAAGTGACCAAGCAATCTTTCATCACCCAAAAATATCTACAAGTGTGTTTGCATGCGATCCGGCCCAATTGACAGTGTAAAGATGACCTACATGGACCCATGAAAGTCAAAAACACTTTAACAGACCTCTGGAACAAAAAAGGGACGATTTTAGTAATTGAGACAGAATTTTCTGTCTCATGATGAAACCGCCGGTTGACGCAGGTCTGCTTTAGCCAGCAGTTGTGAAACTGCCACTCTGAATTAAGCAGCAATTTCGCCCTTGGCAGTTACACAAGTCGGTTAACAACCCAGAAGTAGTTGAGAGTTCATTTGGAGCATTTTCAAGATCAAAGGGGATTCAAGGAGTCACTGCACGGGACAAAAAATAGTAGGAAGTGATTCAGAGCAGGAGGCTAGAGTGAGAGACGGCTTGCTACGAGAGTGTAGAAGCTTGTCAAGAAGCACAAAGGAACAAAGAGTTGAGCCAAGTCCATTGAGAGGCTATTGAGTGTGGTTCTTCCTCTTGTATTGTAACCAAAGAGAACAGTGAGTGGGTGTGTGTGGCTTGTAATCTCTATAATTCCTCTTGAAAAGTAAATAAAGTGGTTTGTCTTTGTTTTCCAAACTCATATTGGGTTGTGTGAGTGTCTATTGTGTTTAGGGGTTTAAAGAATGCAAGGACAAGTTGTCATTCAATTGACCCACTATCCTTGACTGCATCAGATGGTATCAGACCTGGTTTTGAATCCAGTTTATACAGAGTAGTACCTATGTAAGATTGCAAACAAGAGATTGCAGCAATAGGTTCCAATTGAGAGAGAGTCTAAAAAGTCTTCAAGGAGAATGGCAGGTAGAGGTGGAGTAGTAGCTACCTATATGGCAGGAAGATTAGATGAGATTACAGAAATGTTGAGGGTTATGCAGACAAGATTAGTTGTTGTTGAAGAGGATTGAAGAAGGAGATTTGTCTGAAGGGATGATGTGAGTGATGCAGAACATAAAGAGTTCGAAACAAGAGATTGCAGCAATAGGTTCTAGTTGAGAGAGTCTAGAATGCCTTCAAGGAGAATGGCAAGTACAGGCAGAGTAGTAGCTACCTATATGTCAGGAAGATCAGATGAGATTAGAGAAATGTTGAGGGTTATGCAGACAAGTTGTTGAAGAGGATCGAAAATGGAGATTTGTCTCAAAGGATGATTGAGTGATGCAAAAGATGAAGAGTCGGGAGTTGAAGATGTGGGAAAAGAACATAAGCCGTTGGATGAAGGAGAAGATAGGCTCATTAGAGCTATCTAAAGGACTGGAAAAGAAACCAAGATGGAAGTTTGAAGCTTTTCTAGAACTTTGAATGTCGAGGAGTTAATTGATTGGCTCATTATGATGAAAGAGTAATTCAAATCTGATGAAGTGGCTGACCTAAGAAAGGTGAAAGTGGCTCAAATCTCAAATAAAACTAAAAGTTGTGCATCCCTATAGGGGAAACAGGTATAAACCTAGTGGAATAGAAGGGCTAAAGAAAATATTACCCATTAGGAAAGGATAGTTTCCAAACTGAAAGGCGAATTTCTGCCTGCAGATTATTGGTTGGACTTGTTAAAGAAGCTACAAAACTTGAGGCAAAAGGAGCTCAGTGTGAAGGAATACACAGAGGAGTCCTACAAAATAACAATGAGATGGACCAAGAAAAGGTGGCCAGATGCATAAACGGACTGCGGTTGAATATACAAGATGAAATCAGCATGTTGTGGTTGCAGACAGTGGAAGAAGCATACCAATATGCTTTAAGGGTAGAAGAAAAGTTGTCTAGACAACAACAAAGTGCATCAAGAGGAAGAGGGAGGTTCGGCAGTGGTAAAAACCAGCCATCCCATGAAACCAATCAAGTACTGAATTAGCAAGCAAGAGGTAGAGCCACCTCCAGAAGAGGGGGATGCAGCTATGAGAGAGGAAGAGAAAGATCATTCAATGGAATGTGCTTTAGACATCGGAACTTTGGTCACCTTGCTCTCGAGTGCCCTTATGCTCAATGTAATGGCGAAACAAGAAGAATTGAAGGTTGTGCACAAGTTGTACAAGTAAAAGCAGAATCCGTAACCTCACCCGAGCATACGGAATAACAAGAACAAGGAGAAAGAAAGAAAGAAAAAAATTATATTAATGTCCATGAATGACCAAAAGTAGGTCAATGGGACTCGAAGATACATCCAATTACAATAGAAAGTGCTAGGGTAAAAGGACCCTAGGATCAACAACTAACTAAATAAAAGAACAAAATCGCTGAAAATAAACAAGGAGAGTCTTGAAAGTTGAAAAGGAGGAGGAAGAAGCATGCCAACATTTTCATAACAAAGTGCAAAACAAAAGATAAGGGCTGCAATGTTGTGGATGATAGTGGAAGTTAAGATAATATAGTGTCCAATGTAATGGTATGTAAGCTGAATTTGGTATGCACACTACACCCAAAGCCATATAGGGTGTCTTGGTTATTGGAGGATCATAGTAAAACCATATGGAAACGTTGTGAAGTTGATATGCAAATTGGTAGGTACCAGGGCAAGGTCTCATGTGATGTTTTGTCTATAGATGCATGCCATATTTGGTAGGGAAGGCCATGGCAATTTGATAGTGAGATGTTGTATAATGGTACAGCTAACACAATGAGTATTTGGAAGGGTGGGCAAAGGCACTCTAAGTCCTTTGAAAGGAAAGGAAGACAAGAATGAGCATAGTAGCCAACTTGTCATGTGTGCTGACAAACATGCTTTGCTGGAAGAGGACAACAAAGAGTACAACACATTACTCGTGAAGAGAAGGATGCAGCCCAGAGGAAGGTGAGTGACGAAGTGGACCTTGAATGTCCAAGTGTGATAACAATGTAATCAAGCGTGAGAGATAGAAGACGCTTTCTCACTCAAAACAAAAGTACATGAGGTTTAAGGATTGTTTATCTCAACTGAGAAGAAGACAGAGCAATCGACGTTGTTATCAGCCCAGGCACATACACCAAAAGATGAAGTTGCAGCAGAAGAAATGACAGAGATGCTGAGCTTACATAGAGGTGGTTTGGCCCAATGTTAGTGAGGGCTGGAATGGGAATAATGTGAGGAACATTTCGCAGAGGATGGTCTATGGTCCAGCAAATGGTTGGAAAGAGCAGAAGCACCTAACATGGTGGAAGAGCAAGCCATGGCCTTACCCTCAGGTCAGAAGGATGGTTCTGCCATCTAGCCCAATTTTGTGAGCACTATGCTCACAAACTCTTACCCCAGTTGTCTAATGCAAGAGCATCCAGGTGACCAAGCAATCTTGCATCACCCAAATAGATCTACTAGTTTGTTTGCATGCAATCCGGCCCAATTGACAACATAAAAACAACCTACATAGACCCATGAAAGTCAAAAGCACTTTAACAGGCACCTGGAACAAAAAAGGGATGGTTTCAGTCATTGAGATAGACAATTCTCTATTTCATGACAAAACCGCCGGTTAATGCAAGTTTGCATTAACCAACAGTTATGAAACCACCGCGGCAGTTTCAAAACCACTGGGCGGGTTAAACCTCAGCTCTGCATCAAGCGGTGGTTAAGTGCTGTATTGGAGCGTTTTCAAGATCAAAGGGGATTCAAGGAGTACAGAAAAGGGGAGGAAAGGATTTGAAGTAGGAGGATGGAGTTAGAGAAGACTTGCTAGGAGGGTGTAAGTGCTTGTTAGGAAGCCAAAAGGAACAGAGGTTTGAGTCCAATCCATTGAGGGGCTATTGGGTGTGGTTATTCCTCTAGTATTGTAACCAGGGAGAAGAGTGAGTAATTCCTATTGAGTGTGACTTGTAATCTCTATAATTCCTCTTGAAAAGTAAATTGAAGTAGTTGCCTTTGTTTTCTAGTCTCATATTGGGTTGTAAGTGTCTAATGTGTGTGGGAGGGGAGGTTGCAGGCTCCAAGGACAAGGCTGTTATGCAGTTGATCCCCTATCCTTGACTGCATCAGAGATCCATTGCATGTATATGACATTATAATCAGTTAAAAAAAATAGTAAGATTGGTTGAAAAGGAAAAGTAAAGTTTTTGCGTAGTCCATGCACCAAATTATTACCAAGAAGCATCCTTTATAGTGAGGATAGTCAAGTATAGTTGGAATACAATAGGTCTCGAACTGTTTTCCACTTTAATCTTCAAGTTATTGTGAAACTTGAATTGAGATTGCTAGCCTCGATCCCAAACCATCAGAGGTGCATTTGAACTTTGCTACTTGGATGCAACTGGAATATCGACAAACCCAACAAATCTGAATTATGTATAACAATTCTCAGAGTTTTTAACAGTAGTGAATATGATGAAAATGATATCTGAATCATATGGAAGAATGGAAGAAGCTATATGTATTAACAGACAGTATTCTTACATAGAATGTGTGAATAACTTATACTTACCTTCATTAGTTCTCAAAATTTTGAGGGCACGACTTCTTGTAAGCACAAATAACAGTACTTGAATGACCTTTCATAATCGTTTGTATTCTAGCCCTTTGACTTCCAATTGTCCACACTCAACACCTTATATTTTTGTGCACTGCGAGAGACAGATAATGTTGTGTGTTTCCATATCACTGCACTAACTACAACGTAAAATGCACTAAATCACACATTTATGGCTTTTTTCATTTTAACGCACTGCCATTATACTGTATATAACTGACTTAACAGATGCCTGCACTTTACAGGTTTTGTTTACTGATTCTATGCATTTCCATATCACTTTTGACTTGACCTTTGCAAGGTTGTGCTAAACATGTAAATTTAGACTTGTGCATTACTGCAACATTTGACACTTTGACTATAAACTGCAAACTATAGGTAACACCCACGATAAGATTATACATAGTGTAAAACACAAAAAGGGTTCTATTCCCCCTGCTATGTACTTGTTCTTTGATATTTGATGGAGTTTATCAATGTGCTGGTTCTGGCATGAAATCCATAATAGCTTGCAAGACATATTGAACTTTGCTTATTGTAAAAAAGAAGTGTCCTAATTTTAATGTAGACTTAAATCTCCGGAAACTATTTTCATCTATATTATCTCAAATGCTGCATTGACTATTGCATTCTACTAACTTAAAAAACTCTAATGTTCAGGACTGGTATACACCCAACTGTAGACAAAGACCCTGACCTTGCCGCAATCTTTCTTGGTGTAGACTCCGACGTAGACATGATTTAAAAATCATCAAACACAAAGCATGACAAGCATCTAGACCCTAAATAGAGTCACTTGAAACCAAACCATGCGCTAATCTGACATCGGATATTTTGGCTCCTTCAGGTCCTCTGAGTAACTGGTACTGCTAACCTTCTCAGATTTGGAATGTGTCTGATCGGGCCTCTACCTATACCATTACATGATTTAAATCCAAGCCTTTCTATGTGGAATCCATCCAGGAATTTCAGGATTTTGTCCACTGACAAACCTGAAAGGTCAATTATGGTCAGAAACTATTTGGTTATTATTTAGCAGATGCCTTTTCCGCTAAAGTCTACAATGTAATTTGCAATGTTGCAATTTAATCTCGTTCATTTATATTCTTACTATTATTTCATCTTTATTGGCCTTAGTTATTAATTTTTGCAATATATGAAATACTAAGTGGCTGGTAGGAGAACTTTGGTAGTCATACCACTAATCTCAAAAAGCATTTTAGTGCAAAGTTGCAAGCATTAACTCGATTATTTTTTAGAGGATGCACTTAAATATGTGCAACTCACTAGACCTTAAAAAGAAGAATGATCTATTTTTTTCTCACAAAAGCCACTGAATGAAATGATTTAAATTATGTCCATCAGACCTGACAGTCTATGGGACCAAGAGTATTACAAGTGTCAGCCAAGTGAAGGGGCTAAAAATTACGGCAATGTTGTTTCCTTATATTGTCTTGTTCCTTTTTTGCTGATTTGGATCAGAAATTCTCCAAGCTATTTTAACATCTCCTCTTTGAAGAGTAGCCACATAGAGTCCACTCTCAAGATTTTCATATAGCTGATCCAAATGTGATTGTAGGCAGGACAATCCATAATGAAATGTTTCTCTGTTTCTACTGCTCCTGTGTTACATATTACACATCCTCTCTTTCCAATCTTCCTTAGATGTTTTCCGTCCACCTATCTCACACCTAAGCTCATATGAACCAAGTCCTTATCTGAGCTAGTGATAATGTCCTTAAGCAGGGTTAAACTCATTGAGGAAGCGATGTTGTTTCCTACTTAAATTTTTTGTCCGCGTAGCTTCTCTAAATTTTTCATTCACATAATGTGTGATATACTTCTTAGTTTTTGGACATTCATTTAATCTAGTATCCCACTTGTTCATCCATTTGTTGTTTTATTTCATCCAAGTTCCCTTTCTCCTACTTAACTCTTCTTCTATTATTACCTTAGGCCAGCAGTTGGTCTACAGGCCTCCTGCTTTCTTCAGATAGCATGAATACCAGATAATAGTTGGTTCATCAACAGGAAAAGTGAATGTTTCTGCGATGAGTATCTCATAGGGAGCTGAAGCCTTTATCTTAAAATTGTTTGTGATCAAACATTTTTGAATTCTTTCTTTTTCCTCCATTTCTGACCTGAAATGCCGCTTGCCCATACCCCATAGCCACGACTAAAAGGCAAAATGTTTAGATAAGACCTCATTTTGATTAGACAGCGAAACAATCTTGTAAAAGACTTCCAGTTCTAGACTCCAAGCTCATGCCATGGAACTAGATTTTGCCTCACAATTCATTTTATGTAATTTCAATTTGTGAATCTGAATTGTGTAACTATAATTTTATAAACTATCAAATAACAGAATGCAAGGATCAGTATCAAGTTCTGAGATAATCTTGCTAAAGGTAGAGGAGGGAGCAACAAGAGGGTATGGGAAATGCATAGTCCACTGCCTTGGCAAAATATGGGGCAGTAGTATAGTAACTATAACTGCAGCATATGACATCAGAATGACATGAAACGTACATTATGGGGAGGTTCCCAACACTCTAATACACCTTGTCGCCGGTTTTCAGATCACTCTTCCACTGTTTGATCCTCCAAACACACAGTCAAAGAAAGAAAGAAAGAAGAAAACTATATTAATGTCCAAGGATGACAAAAAATAGCTTGATAGAACTCTAGAATACACCCAGTTACAATAGAAAGAGCTAGGGTAAAGGGACCCCAAGAACAACGACTAACTAAATAAAAGAAAAGGAACAAAAGCACTAAAAGTAAACGTGGGGTAAACCCAATGCAGGAAAATGGAAAGTTCTAACTAGCAGAGATTCTTTTGGGCATTAGGCTTTAATACAATGTCAAAATTTAGTACTTTGAAAAGGAGATGGAAACTAGATTTAGGGGAGTATTTACCCTCCAAATGACATGTCCAAGCTTGTTCGATTGACCCCTCAAAACAGTAAATGATCTCATCAAGAGATTATTTTCTCAATTCACATATTAAGCATGAGTTAGATTGCTTGAAGATAAGAGATTAGAACTTCAACAGTCAAATTGTTGCTTAAAGTAGCTCAAATTCCATTGAAACTATCATGCATGTACGCAACTTGAAGGAACATATGCAAACATGATTCAAAATGGTAAAACCATAGTATACATATTCCGCGAGTACTCGCTGAGATTTCTGTTGGGCGACTACTTGTTGTTTAAACTCGCCTGGGTTTTTTTAATACTCGAAAGTATTCCCACAATACTCGGCGAGTATTTCCGGAATACTTGCCCACATTTTGTACACTGCAAATATGCGTCTAGAACATTGCAAAAACACGACAAACACACAAAAATGCATCCTAAGCATACATGCCCCCACACTCTCACCACACAGCATTTGGAGCAAACTGGAGGGAGCAAATTTGAGCAAATTCAAATTCCAAGTTAGTTTATTTTTTTCTTTTTTTCCAAACATGTAAATTCTTTGTAAACATGTTTGACAAATTTACATGCATTCCATTCAATTCCATAATTGTTTTTTGCGATTTATGCTAGTTTTTCATCATTTTTGAATGAAATTGTTTATTTTTTTACTGTTTATAGGGTTTAGTTTTACAAATTTACGGTTTAGGGTTTTTCCAGATGCCATTTTTTATTTTTTCGTATACATAGGATTTAGTTTATATTTACAATTTACAGTATAAGTTTTTTTTTTCCCCTTTGCATTTGAACATGTTGCAGGGTAACCGTTAGACTTCGCATACAATGGCATCCAATGCTGCATCAAGGTCAACATCAATCAATGGTAGTTGTCCTGTTAAAGCTCGCACTGCTTCTTGGAAGTATGCTGTCCCAATTAGGTTGTCCCAATTGAGTGTTGTCCCAGTACAATGGAAGAGGCAAAACGAGATATGATTGCAATGCTTGCATTGTTAGATGAGAAGAAAATAGAGGCCAAAGATACAAGCAACTTTAATAGCAACCATTACTCCTACATTGACAAAGAAAATTGAGGTGGCTATGACAGAGATTATGGGTTCTAGTTGTGGTCCACGCATGCGAGACACATCCACCTCATCCAGTTCGAGCAAAACACAGACAACTTTTTTTTACTTAGAAACATACCTTGAGGCACAACCTTCACTACAAGGTACAACATGGAACAACGAGGAGCACGTGAAAGCAGATAAGGCGTCTGCAAATTTTTGGTATTTCAATAACCTTCCTTCAACATGACGAGGAGCCCGTACTGGGAGGATTTGGTGACAACATTGATAGTTGCAAAGAAAAGGTACAAGACACCCTCTCCAAGAGACTTAAGTGGGATGTTGTTCCAGAAAGTTGTTGAAGATGCAAAGTCAATTATTGAAGATCAAGATGTTGTGGCGAAAGTTTGAATGCACCATTCTTTCAGATGGATGGACAAATGAAAAGAACTGCACCCTCATCAATTTTTTGATAGCTTCAAATTGTGAGATGGTTTTTTTAAAGCCAATTGTTGTCTCTAACAAAGTAAAAAATGCGAAAACATTGAGAATGATGCTCAAGAATGTTGTCTTAGAGGTGGGCCTCGAAAATGTTGGGCAAGTTATCATTGACAATGCAACAACATATGTAGCAGCTAGGAGACTTCTTAAGGAGAGACATTTGTCACTCTTTTGGACCCCTTGTGTGGTCCATTGCCTTGACCTTCTTTTGGAGGATATAGGCAAAATTGATTGGGTGAGACCAGTTGTAAAAGAGACCAAAAACATCACCAAATATATTTATAATCACCCTTGGGTTCTCAGCTTCATGAGAGATCACACCAATGGGAAAGAGCTTGTGTGAGCAGGTATCACAAGGTTTGCAACTAACTTTCTTACATTGCAAAGTATTTAAAATTTGTTGACAGCTTTAAAGCAAATGTTTGTAAGTCAAGCATGGGTGGACTCAACATAGACAAAGAAAATTGATAGAGACAAGGTCACAAACACAATTTTTGATGAGGCCTTTGTGAGAGAGCTATAAAGATCCTCAAGGAAACTTCGAATTTCAATTTAAATTTCAAGTCGATTCCTTTATTTTCAATTTTTTAAAGTATTTAATTTATTTATAAGTTTGTAACTTTAACTTGTTTATATTTTGTAACTTTGTAGGTGTCGGAGACTTTGGTGAGGGTTTTGCACTTGGTGGATGGTGAGCAAAACCCAATGGAATACATATATGAGGCCATGGATAGGGCCAAAGAGACCATCCAAAACTTTTATAAGAGGAACAATGCCAGATTTGATCCCATTTTAGAGTTAATTGATCGGTGGTAGAACAATCAACTCCACCAACCCATCCATGTAGAGGGGCATTGCCTTAATCCCAAGTTTTTCTACTTCAATGGCTTCGTAAATGCTAATGGGGCGGTTATAAAGGGCATCTCAACATGCATTGAGAGTGACACCTAAGGTTGAGGTGAGGAAGCTCATTATTTCAGAGTTATTGAACTACAAGCAAGTTAGGGGAGGCTCTTTTCTTCAATAGTAGCTATCTGACGGAGGTTCACCCAGTCACCAAGTAATAAAAATGAAGGCTTTACTTGTACCTTACAAGTTACAAATTTACAATTATTAATTGTTTACGAACTTTTGAATATCTTGTTTGCAGGTTTGTGGTGGAAATATTGGGGTGGAAATGCCCTAAATCTTCAAAAGTTAACCCTTCGAATTTTATCTCAACCTTGTAGCGTTTCTAGATGTAAGTGCAACTGGAGTTTGTTTGACGTCATTCACACGAAAAAATGTAATAAATTGAGTCAACGACGCCTCAATGACCTAATTTTGTGCAATAAAACCTTCAACTTCACACAAAAAAGGTGGAGGGCACATCACAAGAGCCTATCAATTTGGATGAGATTGATCCCTACAGTAACTGGACTACACAGGTCGAGGAAAACCCCTTGGTCACAAAGGATGAGATTGCTAATTTTGAGAAGCAAGCTATGGAGGGTGCAGCAGAAGCAAGAGATATTGGATTAGATGACATCCTTGTAGATGTTGTCGAACATGATGCAGAGGAGTCACAGCCATCTGGTACCAAGGTGGAGCCACAGGGGCAGTGTTCTAGGCATAGCAAGGAGGGGCAGCCGAGTGAGGGACTAGACTCTCTCAGTCTCCCTAATTTTTCACTAAAATTGTAATGCAATTTATGATGATGACTTTCAATGACAATCATCATAAATTTATAAGTTTCAGTTTGTTGTTGTAATTGCATGATTATGCAATTTTGTACTCTATTTGTATTCAAAACTAATAGAAAACACTTCCCCAACATTTTAAAACTCATTTAATACATTTTGTAGCTGTAACTTGTATAAAATTTATGTTTTTTAAAGAAATTTAAGTATTTTTTTAAGTTGCCAAGTAATGCCGAGTATTGGAGAACATTTGCCATGTATTTGCCAAGTCAATTTTTTTAGGGTTGGGCGAGTACTCGTTGAGTACAGGCATGTAAGCTATGGGTTAAACAAAACTTCAAAAATCAGAGACTATCCACCATACTCAGATTTAGGTGGTGTGAAACACAAGTTGGTAAATGTCCCCACAAGGAAAGAGGCAAATTATTTATTATATATATATATGGAATATTAACATATGAAACATGGTAATTAAAACATAATGAAAATACATTCTTTTATTAGTAAATTAAATTGTATATTTTTATGATGTGCATATTTTTATATAGAATTTTAAGTTTTTATACTTTTTCCAAACCCCAAACTTCTGAACCTTTTTCCTTTCTAACTGGTACGAACTTTTGTACTTGGTAATTACACCCTTACAAACCATGACTGAGAAGATGGCTTCAAGCTAAACAAAGGGTTCATAAATTGCACACCCAAGTTTAAGTTTTAGGGGTGTCGACTACTCACCTTGAAAAAAAAAACTTTGGCAAGGCATTGTTGGAAGTATTGACAACCATAACTTCTGTTTATAACTTGCCTAAGTTTACTAAAGGGGGCTAAAAAGTCCAATTGTTTTTCAAACTATTAGAGGAGGCAAAGCACAAATATCAAAGCTTCTTGGGGATATGGTACTAACAGAAAATGGGCAGCCTTGTTTTACTAATGATACTTCTAGATTAGAAAGGTCACACGAAATTCAAAAGTGCCCCACCAGTGTCTCATCAAGCCTCACAATAGTGACAAGAAATTGTATGCACATACCAACATTATGTGATGTCTCAAATAGGAAGCATTCAAGAATTGGATCAAAGGCTTTTTCAAATTCCCAAAGGAAGCAACTCCCTAGGTTCATCAATAATAGCTCATAAGAATAATAAAATTGTGATTTATAATCGAAGTCTTTTGTTAAGCTTGAATAATCTTTGGCTTCGGAAAAACCACTCTTTGATTGCTTAGATAATTTTCTAAATAAATGTCAGGAATAGTGGCATCTCTTGGCAAAAAAGTGCCCAATCACAATGGTTATGTAGTTATTAGTATCCAATTGTCCCTTGGCATATAGTTAGCATATATAATCTATTAATCTGGGAAGACAATTTAGAAAAAAAACTGTAGAAAATGACATCACTAAAGAGATCCACAATCAAGGCAACTAGAGAATCTTTGCCATGCTTGGGAAACACTACAACAATGAAAATTCGTTTTTTCAAATTAAGAAAATGGTCTAAGTCAAAATGAACTTGTTTGGCTCAGCCAAACGTTTTGAGCCAAACCCAACCTCGTCCAGGTTCGGTCGTACCTAATATTCGTGTAAGGGATATGCATCTTTAAAAGCTACACTTAGAGTACACATGCTTCCACCACCAAATCCAGAAATTCCATCCAAGATGCAACTCTTGAACATTGTTGTCAACTACACTATTTTTTAGGGTTCAAAGGTTTGGGGTCTTGTCTTGTGCCCAGATGGTCATGGCCTAATTTAAAGAGTCTAGACCATGATGCTCCTACGTATAATCCCGTACAAGCAAATTGTTCACCATAGCATTGTTGAAATTGAGTTTGGTACACATTCACTATCTTGAAAATATCTTCCAGCTCATATCCTACCTTTATTAGGTTTAGTCCCTGAGTGATTTAGTTTCTAGCCAAATGAGTTTCCTCTATCAGCACTCTACTCTTGTTAGGAGCCTGCTTCTTGCTCCCCTTGAGTTAGACCAGATGAAGCAGTAGTATGTTGAGGCCTAACTACTACTTCAATTCATTAAATATCTTCACCAACCATATCCTTCCTCACAAATATATTCAGATGCTTTGGTCCTTGCTTTCAATGAAGGATAAATAGAGTATGGGATTTGGGTTCTCGCTTGGTTATATAAGAATGCATATAGACAAAATTGTTATTCAAAATTGAGACAAACCCATATCCTTTAGGAGAGCAGAATTTGCAAGCAATGCTCTCTCTGGAGGTGAACATTGATTGAAACCATGTTTTTAAATTCTGGATTTATTATAAGATCTAGAAGAAGTACCATGTTTATTTAGAGGCTTTAGGGCAGAATTGTCAGATACTTCCGCTGCCCCTTGCCCAGATACATGTATCCACGTATCAGATGTGGATATTGATACAACACAGCCCAGATATCCTATCCGAACATATCTGAATACGAACATGATGATTTCCGGATATGGTACCAGATCGTCCAAAGGTGTAACTAGTTTAGGGTTATAAAAAAGGTTCAAAACTGCAAAAAAAAAATATATTAGAAAAACGTAATTTTGTTATAAACAATATATGTTATATGTATATTACAAAAAATATATATTTTATGGACTAAAATATAAAACCAACAATATATAAATCTATCTTTTTATGTTATTTATAAAACAAGGTATCTTTTGTTGTATAAAACATTTAATTCTGTTTTTATACATGTCATATCCATCATATTCATCTCAGGGGTTCTTGAAAATGTGCCGTCTCAATATCAGATGATATATCCATTTCTATGCAACACTGCTTTGAGGGAAACTTCTTTGTCTTCTAGTATTTTGACCAAATATGCTTAGGTCTGATTCTTTGTGAGGTTGTGATATTCAGACAAAAGGCAGTTCAAGGGATCTCCTAGGACCACCAGATTGATTATATCATTATACCATCACACCTCAGCTAGAAGGGAAGTCGAGCAGCCTACAACTTTTATCGATATCAACATAAAAAGTAGAAGACCAGTCAGGTATTGTACTTCTAAGTTATAACACCATACCAAGATAGGCCTACATTGTTGGATCCCTTAGATAACACAAGCTGACATTTGACCCTAATGGCACTCGGTTCAAATCTCCTGACCAGACCCATATCAGCCGTTTTAGGATAACCTGAGGAGATCATCTCCCTTGAATGTTAGAAGAACATAGAGTACTCTGCCAAGAATATATACATTGGTTTCCTAGTTACTCTAAGAGGACTATACAGTACTCAAGAGTTCTACAACCGTCCTCCTACTAGTGATGAATGCTACAGATTTTCACTTTTTGTATTCCAAGGGGAATATAATAATACAAACTTCTTAGGGCTGTTGGATTTGCATTTCCTTGCTAGATCCACATTTTACTTTTGTCTTATTTAGTTACCTTAATGTTATCTATAGTTAGCAATGTTTTAGGACCTATTTTCGTCACACATGGAAATTAATACCATTTCTTTATTTCTATCTTTCTAATATCCCATGCCATGTGGCAACCATATTACTTTAAAAAATACATGAACGGAACACGACAGACTGAGCAAAAGCCCTCTCTTCCCTAATATAAGGCCACAATGTGCAACTTAGATCTTGGATAGTATGAAACAAATGGCATATACAATGTTTCAAACACTTCATAATTTGTAGTGTTTAATACTTTCAAGTTTTACAAGCTCCAATTATGCATCACAAGACAGCATTGTCAAGCCCAGTACATTTTATAGCATAGACTTGAATATGCACGCCTCAACTATTTAGAAAATGTTGTAGGAATAACAATATAATATTTTCGAGAAAACAAAATACTTGTACTTGAAAATATAAGAAATGAAAAAAAAAGAATTGAAATGGAAAATATTTCCAAATTATACCGGAAATTTGGAAGAATATTGGCAAACATTGTAACAGATACAAATAATCCAACCTAGACACTCAAAATTAATATTAACAATATTTAAAGGCCTAGAAAATATCATCCCAGACCTCCTGTAAAGTGAACGGAGCTCCATTGTAAACATATTAGAACTTGGATCCTTCTCGGCTGGAACCTGTACGCAAGTACAAAACACATTTTTATCCTCCCAGAGCAGTAGTATTTTTTGTATACCATATATTCACCTAAAGTCAGAAAATAAGTACTGAATTAAAACAAGAAAAAATATTTTATATGAAACAATACCTGATAGCATCGAGGATTTGCAGGACTTGGAGCAGGCATGTTCTTTGTTGCCAAACAGTCATCTGGAAGATGACCTGCTCGTCTACATTTCCAGCTGTATGAATAAAGGAATTGTGTTGATTGCATGGTAAATAAAGACAGGCTGACAAGTACAGAACGCTAGAAACGTGCATGGCAAAAGTTACAAATTGTTACGCTTCAGAATGAGAGTGATTTTAAAGAGAAAAAATGAGAGGTAAAAAAGCCAATGTTGCAAGGATCCAAAACAATTAATAGGGAAAAATCAGAAGAAGAAAAGTGTCAAAATTGGAGGAATTCGACTTATTCATAAAAACAATCAAAAACTCTTGTTCTAAAATAGGGAAAATACTAGGATAGTGCCATAATTGTTATTAGTCATATGTCATATCAAGAATATAGTTAAAACTTAAACCCCATGGACTACCATGTAACAGACCAATTAAAAGATTCTTGTCATTTACAACTCAAGTATTTCCCAATATAATCAATACATACTACAGACAATAGGTCAGTGGTCAAATATCTTAAAAAACAATTGTACATGAAGATTCTGTAATATCCAGAAAGCAATATGAAATGAAAGGATAACAGTTAAATAATTCAAACATAGCAAACATTGTACCCAAGTTGGCTAGGAATAATAGTGCCCAAGCTGCATTTGAATGCAGATGGCAGTAAAATTGCAGAATAACAAATGGGAATACTCATAAAATATGGGTCATAAATATTGACTTGAAATTAACAGCAACTGATTCCTGAAAAACGATATTACATCATGATGCACAATGGACACAACAAATGTATAAAAATTGGAAAATGTTGTTAACCTATGTGATTAATATAAAGATGTTTATGAGGTCTTGAGTTCGATCCTTGGTTCACCCACGGCATGTGGAGTGGGGCATTTGCGTGCCGCCTGGTGATTATAGGGGCTCACCCTGCTAAAAAGCACACCAAAAGGGTTTCACCAGGTCACTGGGTCACCGATTCCACCAGTTAACCCGAATATATATATATATATGATGATAGTTATTGATTTGAGCCAATATAAAAAGTTTGGAAGTCATATTTAGAACCATAAAAAATGATGCAATGACGCGTCCAAAAAAAAAAAATTGGATTCTTTTCTTTTCTTCTCAGTTAGTGCACGTACCATTCATATGTAGCCAAGCTGCTTCCTTTCTTCATCCATCGATGTTTTTTAAAGTCCCAGGCTTCTGCTTCTAACTCTGGAAGTTGCAATACACCCTTTGGTCTTGTTAAGGAAATAAATGAGGTTCTAGCTTCCTTTGCTTTCTGCCAAAATTACAAGATGAAGCATTTGATAACGTACAAAACGAATCCCTAAATGTCAAATCTTATCATCCCACAATTGGCTCACTTTGCAGCAATTATCAATATGCAACTTTCCTGTTTTTTGTCTCTTAACTTGATATACAAGTCAAAGTTTGAAGACAGTGACGACTAATTGCTCATTCTGTGCAAAAAATGACATTTTTTGATAAAAATGAAGTCAAAAAGTATTTTTGAGAATGAACCTCGGCCTGTTCTTTCACATGAAGCTGCAGCAACTCACACTTACACTCCATGCTGCAGACATCTTCATCCATCTGATGGAAAAAAAATCGAAACAATCAATTAGCAAGAAAAAATCCCTTGTGCTTATAAACTTTCACTTGAAACAAATGGAATGTACAAGGGCCAAAAGAGGAGACGCTTTCCTATCAATAACTCACTTCATCACAAATGTATTCCCCATATCTACCACACACAGCACACACAGGTTCCTCAGGTGCCGGAAAGCGCTGATCAGCTCTCTTTGCGCATATCCCACTCGCTCCTGCATGCACTGTAAATTAATTCATCTTATGTATTATGCTTCATCCTTAATGACAAAAGGATTTGTTTTTGTTTTGCACGTAGTCTACCCAATACATTGAAAGCTCTATTGGCAGTTAAATTTTCAAAAGATTAAAAAAGCATATAATAATCACATTCAAAACCAAAGATGTGCCATGTCTCAGGGACAGTGTGATAGGGAGAGGAGTTTTGGGAATACCTGGAGTTTGGAACCAGCACAAGGGGCCAGCGTGAAGAGGGATCACAAGGAAGGGGCAGTAGATTGAAAACAGACAGACATATAATCCATGATTTATCAAAAGATCCAATCCTAGAAATAGCTAATAAAAATGTCAAATATTCATATATTCAATACGAACAAATAAAATGTCATGCAGACATCAAATTAGACAATAGTTGTAACAGATGAATCATTGATTTTCTCGATAGTAGACATAGGAATATATTGACGCTTCGTGATCACGCCGATGTTCCAACATCCACCAAACTGGTTCAAGGTACCCCTTGCAGTCCTTCAATTTGCTATAAAGTGTTTTCTCACCTATCAGATGTTCTATTTTTTATATGTTTCATATATAAAATAAATTCAGTGGTAAGAATGATGAGAATATCTTATAATTAATTCCTTCTCATAGATATCTCCACATTGTACATTCAACCTTGCACACTTGGCCTCGTACATTACAGAATCTTAGTTTACAAGTACACTTCACTAACTGCGTCTCAGTTAAACTGAATAAGGTGTGTTTTGCACGTGTACAGTTAACTAACTTCATCTCAGTTAAACTGATTGACACGTCCATGCACATGTACAGTTCATTAACTGCACATAAGTTAGATTAACTGAGGTGTCTATGCATTCTCAGTTCAAGAGGAGTTTTCATCCGCTTAACCTCGTCATTGTAAATCTATTTGTTCCACATTAATGAAGAGTGTAAATCAACAATTTTGTTGCCTATCACTTCTGTCCTCTGCTATTTTATGTGTGTCCATTTTAGTTTTTCATTCACTTTCTGCAGTTTTTGAGGTTGTATCAAAGAATCTTACCAGGCTAGTATGGAATAAATTAGGTTGCCAAGGCGAAAAAATTTAAGAAAACAAAATCAATTCCCCAATTTTTTTCAAGTGGGGAGCGTTACCCCTGAATCATCCACCATAGGCAAAAAGACACCGACGCATCCTTGTAGGAGACAAAGATACCCTTGGGCTCCCTACAAAGGGAAAATTGAGGGACGTCTTCAGTTTGTCCCCTTAGGGATGCATTGCAGGAAATGTATGGAATCCCTGAAAGTGCTGAGACATGCGCTTGCATTAAATGCTAAGAAACATGAAAGAAAGCATTTACATATCAATTGTTTGTATGCCCCTTCTTCAGCCTCTTGGAAGCAATTGCATATGAACAGTTGCTTTCTAACCTTATTAGTAGTAGCATGGTAGCCATATTCATTAAAAACGAGATACAACTAGTATAATAAAATCTGAAATACATTCAAGCTAATAAAATTGGGAAAAAACGAGAGAAAGACAACAGATGTTTTTAAGTATATTTGCCAAAACATGTAATTCATAAATACAATCCTTCTATTTATTTTTTTAACCTGCAAAATCAGAGTATCTTTCCATTTATGTTTTTCACATGCAAATTCAGAGTTTTAAAATGTAAAAGCATTGGTACAGCTTTAAAAAACTTAGGGCATGGCTTTAGGGTTTTGAAAACAGACATTTTAATACGACAGACCTATAAACTTGAAAATGAATATTTGTTTCCTCCAGTAAGTTTTTTGCTACTACGAATGGTAGTGACATCAGGACAGAGATATATTGGTTATAACTTATCATAGTAGAAAATTCTTTTAGAAACAAGTTTTTCTTTCAGATGTCAAAAATTAATATTTCAGATCTTTTAGGCAAATTTTTATTTCTATAAATTTCAGATTTCAGTTTGAAACTCATTAATCAGATTTTGGTTTGAATATATGGAATTGTTTCAAAAAAAAATCCTCAAATTTAGGCTCATATGAAAGACATCAGAGCAATTCAATTCATTTTACTAAAATCGGATCCACTTTCTTGGCCAAGTGAAGCAAGTCAGACTAAGTTAGTAAATATTCTATCAGCCTTCATTGCACAATATTCAGGCTGATGCAAAACTTATAACAGAGGTTCTCCTGAAAGAAAATACTTGAGCTTTATAAATAAGATCAAATAAGTGGCTACTAGAACTTAAAGAATTTTCTGTGGAGGGCATGAACAAGGACAGAAATAATTCAAGGCATGAAGTTGTTCAGAAAGAAGCGGACCTCAGTGACAATCTTTATCACATGGAGACTGACAATAAAGCTGTGATTGAAAGCTTGCCCAATCTTTGACAGTTGCTATTACTAGAGCTGAAGAAGAACCAGAACCTGTTCATAGTCATCAAGAGGGATTTACACCCGTTGAGGAGCACAATGTGAATGAAAAAGACCAATACCAGCAAATGATAACAAATAGAGGTCTACCCTCGCAAGCAATCATATCTCAGCACACAAGATTGCTACAAACATTTTGAAGAATCAACATTTCAAGTAACTCTTCATGACCCGTCATCAGGATGAAATACTTGCAAATGAATCGAAAAAGATAACGTAATAAACAGCATGCAAATAGAAAAGAATTTGACCAATACCTTGCCTAACGAAAACGATGCTCAGGAAGAAAAGTGATAGGAATTCAAATGGTAGGAGATTTGAAATTAAAGTGAATATCGAATAGGATACATAGCAATGACAATGATGAATGTGGATGGCAGCAATCAATGATGACAATACTCACGACAATAAAACTCCCATTCAGATCAGAGAAATGATAGCGAACGGTGAGACTTATTAAAATGGAGTTGGCTTTGCAGGTCCAAGTTTAATTCAAGACTTTCTGTAAAGAAGAAGAATTATTCCCTGAAGATTTTGGTACAGATTATCAAAGGCTAGACACAAATTATTTATTCTGCATAACAATGAATACACACAGAAATAATTATCTTCAATATTTTATTAATGAGAGAAGTTGCATTTCAATAGGCTTTTCATTTCCTATAATATAGGAAACAACCTTATCTTTTATCCCACAAAACTCTCAACTTCTCCCTATTATCTATCTCTTATATCCCTAAGATATCTCGACCAAGCATATCTACGTGAGTTGTTCTCACAACTCCCTCTCACAAAATATATTATGATATAACAAATATATACTAACACATAATTTTTTTAACATCCCCCATAGTGTGAACATGTGAAAGAATCACATGCTGCAGAAGCTTTTCTCTGGAAACATTCTCAGACCAAGTACAACTCCATCAAGTTGTCTCTTAACCTTCAGAAAAGTGCAGTTTCTGAGTCGAATTCCTGAGATAGTTCCCAGACTTCTCCCCGAACTTCTTGAATTCTGAATTACTAAGATTCAAAAACTTTCGAAACTAGCTGGAAAACAATTCTTAACAAGTTTACCTCGAAATCCTACTTTTACCCTAAAAAAGCAAGCTTCTTTTACAATATAAGTTTTTCACAAATGTTACAGCAGGGGTTTATTCAGCACACCACACAAAATAAAATGCAAAAACATAAATATTTGAAGACTAAGTCCTTGTCTTCATTTGTAGCCTCTGTCAATGATCGTTGCCACTTGATCACAAATAGCATAGAAAATTGCCACTGGAAGTTACATTTGGCTTTAGTTGATTTGGCGCAAACACTAGTGCCACTAATGTGATGTGTGGCCCCATCGTTAACGGCTGACAAGAGGTCGCTCTATAGCCTTACTTCCAATTGACATGTTGCTTACTCAACAAGTTTGGCGTTGAGGCTCAATTGTATGAGGATAAATCCCTCCCATAAGCTTGATGCACTCATTGGACGTTGGGTTCCACCGAAAATGCATCCGTGAGGCCTTTTCTTTTTTTTACACTTTTGATGACATTGACAACTTACAATTGGCTTTTGACAACTAGACTACGAACAATGACATCTAATACAACTAACAATATTAAAATGCTTAATTGAGAAAATACTCCTAAGACATTATAGACTATCAACATACTAATATTAATAATTTATTGACTAAATTTTAACATGATCTTAAAAAACTTTTAAAAAAAATACCTTATAACAAAAGATCCAAACGATTCAATACTTTATTTGAAGCAATTAATATAAAAGACAATTGTAGACCTTTTTTTTTTTAAATATCTAATGTAATGACACAAATGATAATTGTATATTAATAATTTTAAAAAAAGAACTACAATAATTATGACCTAATAAATTCTTATTAAATATTACACCTTTGAAACTGCAGACAAGTCAATGCATGTTGACAACTGTTGAGAGGACTTCGATGGGCAAGTCCAAGATTTGAGCTTGGGAAGCAAGTCGAAGATCAGTTTGGGAAACGAAATTTGGATTTCGTAGTACCAATGGTACAGATGACGGTGAGGAGCTTGCCGCCATGTTTTGAATTTGTAGGAATCTGAAACCAAAATGATACGTGTTTGTGTTTGGACCAGATCCGAATTTGAAAGAACAAGCCGTTGAGCAGGCAAGATTTTGTGAACCAAATCCAAAACTTGATATTCAACGTCACACTATTTGAACTCAAGATTTTTGGACGATAAGCCTATTGACTCACAGCCTCCTTGCACGGTGATTGTAGTTGGCAGAAGATAGAAGTGCTCCATGTGGAGATGAATCATGTATGTTGTTAGAGGTGCACAATCATCCAGTAGTAACAATGAATGCATGGTTGAAGCACCACAAATGGAAATCACATGAAACAACAGCAAATGCAATAGAAAGACACGTTGGACAAACTTCTGTGAACAAATTTGTAGGCAGATATCATAGAGTAAATACGGCTTGAATGAAATGACTGTCAGAAAGATGCACGGAGGGCAGATTAACTATGCAGCTCTTCAAACATCGAAATCTTTGTCTGATTGACCAAGAATGGTTCTGGTAGCATGAAGGCAGGACTAGAGGACGACATCGTTGAGGCAAAAATCAATCAAATACCATTTTGTGGGTGTCAAATTTGCTTTCGTACAGGACTGAAAGCTTTACAGCATGATTATTCGAATGGTTTGGGACTGAAAGCATCCCTCTCAATGCCTCCCATGATTTTCCTTCTCGAAGCTCCTTGTCTCTCACGTTCTCTTCACAAACAGGGTTCTCACACCAAAACAAAAACTTCATACATATGGACCACCATGGGTAGCAATGGATCTGCCCCGTATAAGATCTCAGGACTCCATTAACAGCTATGATACCAAATGAAGAATTTGGTACAGATTATCAAACGCTAAACACAAATTATTTATTCTACATAACAAATCGAATACACAGAGAAATAATTATCTTCTATATTTTATTAACAAGAATTGTTACATTTAAATAGGCTTTTAATTTCCTATTATATAGGAAACAACCTTATCTCTTATCCCACAAAACTCTCAACTTCTCCCTATTATCTCTCTCTTATATCCCTAAGATATCTCAACCAAGCATATCTACGTGAGTTGTTCTCACAACTTACTCTCACAAAATATATTACGATATAACAAATATATTTGCTCACCCTTGAGCACTAACACATGATTTTTCTAACATTCCCTCTTGGGGCATTGATATATTTGCCTATTGCTCAATATAGGAAAACAGAACAGCCATGCATTAGCTGCACAGTTTTCTCAGAAGACAATTAACATCTTGTTCAGATTTTGTCAAAGTAGTCTGTACAGGAAACCAGCCTGTGAGGAATTTATCATGTTTAACTTTTTAAGCAATCTTCTACTTATTGGCCTGCTTTACTTGCTTAATAGAATAGAAACTGAAAATGTAAACTTATCAGCCAACGGCAAATCATTCAATGACTCTATTATGCCAAGGATATCCATAATTGTATATTTTCCACTCAATAGAGCAATCCAAAATGACAATACTTCTTACTTGGTAGGCCAATCTCTTCCGTTGCATCTTGTACTTCTGTGATTTTCGTAAGTACAAGTTCATTACCCAAATTTTCATAAGCTGAATATAGTCCAGACAAACTTGATGCCGAGTCATTGCAAAGCACCTCCACCTTACTGTGTTTTGTCTTTTCTAAAAATAGAACACAATATGACCTCATATCATTAAAAAGAAAAGAGGGTTCCTTATTGTTGTTCAGTACCTGAAGTGTCAAGATAGTTAAATACCATTTACTTCATCTTCAAGAACTTCGCAAATAATCTTAGTGAATCCATCGCATTATAAAGTATGCAAATCTACATTAATTATAAATAGAAAGTAAACGTCATTTATTTATTTTGCTTGCCCTGTTATTGTCGTTCCCAAAAGTAGGATTAGAAATGCAATAGCGAGTTAGCAGGATGATCAGAATCTTTTCTTTAAAAATATGGGATTACAATGCTGAAGAAAGGCCCCTTTACTTGGACATGAAATATACAGCGTAAGGATAAACTCAGCCTTTTATCTTTATTTCCAAGTACTGGCTAAAATAATAGTCCATCTCAGCCAAAATGGCAAAATTAACAGATCCTCCACCTTACCGGGCAAAGAAAACAACATGCAACCTAGATAGTCAGTGGCAAGTTGCACTTCTACATATTTATATAGTTCTTTAACTTGAGTAAACATCGTATAGTTTTTTGTGAGTGAAAAAAGAATGAAAAAACCTTCTTTGTAGGTCATCGGGCAGATATACACATGCCAAACCGATCAAAGTTACATAATCAACAAAGATCAAACAAATATGCAAACAATCACAAAAAAAGTAAAATTTAAAAGATATTACCATCAATCTTATCATAAGCATCAAATCCCAAACTTGATGCTGCCTGCCAACAGAACTGACGAATGAGCTCAACATACTGAATACATGTATTGCTGTTGCTAAAGTAGCATACTTGCAATCGGTATGAATCTAAACCAGTTTTCCACAGGCAAAAAAAGAGTGTATTAACCATACATTTGGATTAGTATCCTCCAACAGTCGAGAAGCTCCATTTTCTCTCCTACAAAAGGTAATAAAAAGGCTTAGCAAGGGTAAACCGGAAAACAAAAATGAAATTTTCAACTTAGAATAGTACTATGATTCATTTCACCCAGTTGCCAACTTCCACGTGTGTCTGTTATTCATTAACTTTTTGTTATTTGAGAAGATTTACAAATCAAAACATCTGTGTGCTAAATCAAAACAGAACAAATTATCTGAGTATTACATTTTTGTTGCATGTAATTTATTTCTTTCAGATTTTTATTTCAATCAAGAACAATGTTATACAGAGTGTTCATGTGATGGGGCGAAAAAATATTTCAAGTCCACAAATGAGGCTATCAATTACTTTTTTAGGATTGGAGAACATCTAAGGTTGCAGTTTGGGATGAATGGAGATTATGTAAGATGGATTTAATTCCTGCTAATGTGCTCTCATTTTCCTCATTTTGTGAACTACATTGATCCAAGAATTGTTGGCCAATAACACTCCATGGCTAGGATATTGTCCTAACTCTGAATAGCAATCTTTTTCATATTGTTTGGACAGATCTGGGCTCCATAGATCTGATGACTCTCCTGATCTGTAATTCTAGTCAAGTCTGGTAAACTCTGGTCGACCTTGTGGGCATATTGTGAATAAGAAATTGTCAACTGTATCAACCATGCATGGAAACTGCTGCTGACCTTTTAATTATCAAGGCCTAGATAAGACTTCCAAAATAACTTGATCATTGTGATTCTCCTCCCAGTACCTATACTAACATCCACAACAAACAATCCTCCATAAAAAGAAAGGAAATTGGTATTGTTAGGTTGCCCCTGTAGACTACAATGTAGAGTAGCTAATCCTTTATGCAAGGAACAAGAATTAGAGGCCTATGGTGCCCTGGTGACTGCCCATGAGAGGGGAGACATCTCACAAATATGTTACCATAAATAATGGTGAGTACTAAGGCTAACAGGCGCTTGACATGTCCTATGGTTGTGATAGGCTAAAAAAAGAAGTAATCAATTGGGTGGCCCTGGAACGCCCCTAAAGAGCCCGACATCTGACAGTAAATAACTTCTATATGGAAAAGGACCAAGCACCTCTGATCTAGATAACAAAAAAAAGATAGCAAAAGAATCTCCTGAGTGACCCAGGTGGAAGCGTGACATCATTGACCGGCATTAACATCAAACAGAATCTCCGAGTTGCCACCAACCTACTCAAGAAAGTTGGTCCCAGATCAAATTTCAAAGCCAGTGCACCAAAGCTCGAATAAGGTGTCAAGAATGTGAAATAGCAGAAGCCAACCTGTTTTGTCTTCTATAACAATTTCTATGTCTTCTTCACCAAATATCGTATGTGTATCATGCCTCGTGAGTCATGGATGGTGCGGCCTCCTATCCCTGAAGCCATAATAAACATATTTTCATCTATTTCAACAAATGCATGTACAAAATTATTTGGTGATACAAATTTTGAATTACAATTCTATTTTGCATCTCTTTTCATGGATATGATGGTGTTTACTATTTGAAATTTCTAATTTCATTTCCAATTCCATTAGCTATGCCTATGCACTCTGATCGCTAATCATTTCCACATATAACACATTGGCTTCTCGCAATTTGGTGTGCTGTCCCCCATATTATTGTTGGGTTCCAAATCACTGAGTCCTTGTACAACTACAAACAATAAAATCTCTTTCAAAATAATAAACATGGCACCTTAAGATAAATTGGTCTTCCATCTCCACCTCATGAAGAGAGCAAAGACAGCATATCCAATCACCTTGCAAATAATGCTGATCTGTCTCATTTTGTAATTAGTGAAAACATATCCCAAACTGACCAAGGCCAAAGGGGGATCCTTGGGCCATGTAACCAAAGATGCAAAAGCTAATCAAGGCAAACAATGGTGCCATCAACAAACTGCAAAAAAAATGTTCTACATAAAAGGCTACCTTTGGGTTAAGAGGTTGTTGGGGGAGATTCAACTATAAAAGACAGAATACAAATACCTAATGAATAACCGAACTTTGGAGTTAACCACACTACCAAACGGCAAATTTGATTTCCTACAAATGAGTCTACAAGTCCAAGTTCACACCTAATGATCAGGTTGAGAAGCACAAAGTTCAAATAGTTGGTAAGTGTTTCTCACAAAATGAAGATATTGATTATAATAATACTTTTGCTCTTGTTGTTAAGATGGATACTACTAAGGGCACAAGATTGTTAGATAAGTCGCTTTGTTGCTTCGCATTTTAGGGTTTTGAACCCAAGTTTTCGCGCAGAAAGGTTGAAGGGAGATTTTGAGCAAACGAAGCTGGTGCAGGGGGCAAGTGCAACAACAACAAACGTGCGGGGGGCACAAGCGAAAAGGGTTTTGGCGACAACGGATGCAGCCCTGCCGGATCTAGGATTTGAGCATACTACGGCACCAACCGAGAAGGAGATAGGGCTCTCTATTGATGGATCGGTAGGTGTGGATGATAAAAAATTGTCAGGCTAGAGTTTTGTGCTTCTATGGGACCCTAACAAAGCTAGGGTTAGATCTACCTGTGCCCTGATCCCTCCAGAGCATCTGCACAATTAAAGCCATCCACTGCCAGGTGCTTTCAAGCAAAAACTTTCAGAAGAGGAGGCCCTGCAGTGTGCAAAAAAGGTTTTGGCCATTTGTGGCCCTCAAGAGGACAAGGTTGCAATCCAGGAGGAGAGCCAGGCGTTTGAGCAGGTGGCAGAAGATTAAGACAAGGCGGCAACGGCGACAGACAGTAAGGAACGAATTGGCAAAGCCTTAGGAAAATCATTTGTGGAAGTTGTTGCTCGAGACAAAACAAATCCTCCTCTCCAATCAACGGATAATAATCCTTCTATTGAGTTTGGTTTAGAGGAGATTGAGGAAGTCCTTAGGAATGAGGATTGGTTCTCCTCAAGGGAGCTTATTTGCAAATTTGACAAACACTAGCGCAATCTTTCGGCCCTACATGACTGGGTTTTAGTAAACCGATAACTACTCATGGAAGATAACATGGAGATTTACCCATGTGCGAAAGGTTTCTTAATTGTTGTCTTTGATGGTTTAAATGACTGAACCAAAGTTCTACAAGACAAAACTTGGTGCTGGGACAATCGCCTTCTCTTTCTTAAACCCTGGTTTGCAGATTTCAACCCCTTGGCGGAAAACCCTAACCAACAGGCCTATGTGAATCCGTCTGCCTCACTTACCATTGCAATTTTGGTCAACCTCTTGCCTCACGAGTATTGGGAACACCCTGGCGAGCTGCTAACGATTAATGCTTCAACCACTGGTTTTCTTCACACCACGTATGCCCAAATCTTGGTGATGATGGATATCTCACAAAAACTCCCAGCCAATATTAATTTAAAAATCAGAGATAGTTGTTGGACACAGTGGCTGGATTATGAAGGCATCCCATTTAGATGTCGAAAATGCTTTAAAATCAGACATTTAGCAGCAAATTGCTCTGGCACCAAGCACAAGTCTGGGGCATCTTGGTGGAAGGATGCACGCCCATCGCATCTCACAATTATTTTAGACCAGAAACGATGTGGCAAACCGGATGAAATCATTGGCATTACTCCCACTTTGTTGGATCCAGATTCACATGTTGGTAAGGACAAGGGCGTTGTAGCCGAAAATCTTGTCCTAACAGAATAAGGGATTCTGAGTAATGCATCTGTAATTCTAAGGAATGGACAACAATTAAGAAAAAGATGAAAGGCCGAATATCCTCCAAACCTCCCCCCTCAAGTCCTGCAGTCGGGAAGATTGAAAGGTAAAGGTAGTCCCCATGAGGAAGTTGGCAAAAAGACTTGGGTTTTCTTTTAGTGGATTGAAGACTGTTTGGTTGTTTTTGTTTTTGTTTTGGTTTTGATCTTCGGCCTCAGTAATCTTTTTGGTTATTTTGATCTCTTAGACTAGATTTTGACCTTTTCGAGTCTATTCATGTTTGAGGAATTCTCGGCTTTCTTGTAACCTTGTCTTTTTTTGTGTTAATAAAAAAAGTGAGGGACCTACCAACCCCAACTATCAAAAAAAAAAGATGGATACTACTTAGGTTGTTCTTGTTATTTCCACTCAATTGAAATTGGAAATACATCAAATGAATGTTAATAGTCCATTTGTTAGTGGTAATTTACATGAGGAGATTTACATGCAACAACCACTTGGTTCCATGAAGACTGACCAGCAACACCTTGTTTGTAGATTGAAGAGAACTTTTTATAGGTTAAAGCATGCTCCCGTAATTGATGAAAAAGTTGATGAGCATAAAAAAAAAGTTTTTTGTGTAGACATTCTGCCCTAAACTTTTTATTAGACATGTTAGTGGAAAAGTTTGGATTGCAGTCATGCATATTGATGACTTGATCATTATATGGAACAACACTAACATGACTTGTGAAGCAAAATGAAGTCTAAGAAAACTCCCTTTAACATGTTAACTTGGGTTTGTTGCATTGCTTTCTTAATATAAAAGTTTGACGAATCTAGTAGGATATTTCTTTCCCAAAATCTATACGCTTTAGAAACCAGTACTGATTTCATGTTAGGAACTAGGTTGACTACAAACTGTTTTTCTTAAAAGGATGAGGATACTTTGTCATGGACAATTGGTGGGAAGTTTTTACAAATTGTTTTTCTTAAAAGGATGAGAATACATTGTTATGGACAATTGGTGGGAAGTTTTCTTTACTTGACCCATGCTAGAGCAAATATTGTTGGGTGCTAAAGGTAAAGCCGCTAAGCATATTCTTAAATGCATTCGATACACTTATCAGCTTGTCATAAATTACATTTTTAGTGGTGTACCTAATTATGATGATGTATTGGGCAATGTGTTATGTAAATAATATGGTGTTACTTGATAAGGTACACATCTGATTGAGCTACTACTAGGAAAACAGAAAGTCCACTTTGGAAAGGTGCATTGACATAATGTTTTCATAGTCCATAACATTAACTTGACATATTTTATAAACAACTGTGTAGAAGGATTTAAATTAACGTTTTCAGGTCACACTAAGAGATCCATCATCAGGATTAATGAGAAGATTTCCATAAAATTTTCACAACTCGGATAGAATTGAAAACCCTAAAACTTTGAAAACAAAGCTGAAAAACATACCTGCATTTCGAATTGTAATGGTCTTAAATTTCGTTTGTTACATAGTTTAAATCCTTAGGAAAACAAAGATGAAAAACATACCTGCATTTTTCTTTGTACCGTTCATGGTCTAAAATTTCGTTTGTTAAATAGTTTAAATCTTTAGCCTCCAATTTGTTTCCTACAGAATAATTTCCATTCCTTTTGCGCTTCTGACTGACATTTTCTTCAGTGTTTTTTTCTTTGTTTTCGGGGTCATTTGATTGCGCCGGAACATGACCGGTTGCAAGGTTGTATGCTGTACAAATAACCACTTAGGGTTTGATTTTGAAGCTATGAAGATCCAAACAAAACCAAAAAAAAATAGGTATGATTTGAAATAATTAGAGATGAGTGTACAGTACCGTGTAAATTATCGAGGGCTGAAGTGAGGTTAAAGTCTTTGAAGTAAGAGTGGGCTGGATTTTTGTACAAATTGCTCTTCGTTGTCATTTTTTTCTTACATCAAACTTCTGTCGACTTCTTTTTTTCGGCTCTCCAGAGAAAAATTGAAGGGCATTGTTATTATCATTCGGGGGAAATGCATGTGACAACGGTTGCGAGGCTGAGACGGCACGGCCGGCGCGGAAATATAATAATAATAATAATAATAATAATTTTAACGTCCACGAGACTAAAAATAGCCTATGAGACAGCAAGACAACTCAAGCAGATTTAAGTAGCACTGTTCGCTTCTTGTGTACGTTGATGATGAGCTCCCCTAATTGCTCAATGTGCTCTTCGTTGAATAGGTTATGCCAAGAACTGTCACATATAATATCCGCAAATTTATCTCTGCTATCTTTGTAGGCCTCACATTCTATAATAAAGTGCTGTTCAGTTTCCACTTTCCCAGAATTGCAAAATCTGCAAATTCTCTCTTCCCAAGCCTCCTTTGGCCTCTTCCAACGCCCGGTCTCACAACGAAGTTGGTGAGAGTTGGTTCTCAGCTGAGCAATAAGAAAAGCAATTCCTTTCATTCATTACTATCGGAACGTTTTACGATATTATATTACAAAAATAATAATATATAGAGGTTTTTAAGTAATGAAGTTGGTTGGTATTCAGAATTAATATTTTATATTGAAAAAAAAAGATTTGGGTCAAAATATAAGTGGGAATAAAAAATAAGGTCGGTTTAAATATAGTATTTAGAAACAAGTAATACAATTAAACATAAGCGGTGACATTCAAGGGAGGGGGTTGAGGATCATCCTTGAAATGTAGAGTTGCCCATGCAGAAAGCTCCGCAAAGGGAGAATCTGGGGCCACCCAGCAGTCTAGGAGATATGTCATCATATCAATAGTCTAGCCATAATCAGGTTTTAATTGAGTATTATTGTGTGCAAGAAGGAGTTGTGTAAAATTTGCCACGCAGTGGCGACAAAGCCCACCTTCATAAATGAAAGTGAGGGGAGAAGTGATTGTGGTTGTGTGAATGGATTCTATGCCTTTTGGGAGGCGGCGATGGTGGTCCCTAACGTGGCCCATCTGGTGGCACTTAAATGATAGTGCAAGGGGTAGTCCTCAGTGGTCCAGCAACTCTTAGAGGTGGCGGACTTTCATCACAACCTTATTTGTTTGGACTTGCAGATCTGCATACATGCCGAATATATAACCGAAACTTTATTGTTAAGTGGAAAAGCACAAGAGCAAGCATCATTGATGAAAATTGCATTATTTTTTATCTTACATAATTGGAAAAGAATGATGGCTCTAAAAAAACCACTAAAATGTAATAAAAGTTGGCCAATTCGCTGAGTCCCCCAGAATAGCAAGTCACCAAGAAAATGGCTTAGGGTGATAAGGCTAGAACAGGATATGGATCCATTTCCAAGTGGGCACGTGGACAGTTTCAAAATAAGTGTTTGAAAGACTCGAGTTAGTGGTATGCAGGACACTTGGGTGAAGTGATGCTCATATGAAAGAGTCGTCCCTCGAGCGAGAGGCCTTGGTAGATAAGGCACCATAAAAAGTGGGCAAGTTTATGTTCGATATTGGCATGCCAAATTCTATCAAATCTGGCAAGCCAAGTTCTGGAGGGAAGACTTAAGTCCCCAGCACCTATTGAGCTTGCAGAGAGCAGGAGAGAAGGGTCTCATGACTTGATACAGAAGGCCTAGAGAATAATTATTAAAATGGGTGTCACAATTCCAATGCTAGTCTTTCCACCATGCTTGGGGAGGTTGTAATCCAAGCTTATAAAACATGACATCATGAAGCAACTCTTGAATACGAAGCATAATAAGTAAATCAACATTATTCAATTGAAATTTAGCTTTAGCAGAAACCAAATCGTGAATGGTAAGGATACCTTTCTGAAAACTCCTGAGGGCTTTGATTCTCGATAATTCAACCAACAAAACATTAGTGTTGGTCATAATAGGATACCACCATATGTTATGATCATTAAAAGATAAACCTATATGAAAACCATACCCAATCCATTCTTGTGAGGCTTGGCATGTAAGAAGGCTTTCTAAATGTTTTCGACAATGAAGTAACCTTCAATTCTAACATGAGTAATATTGATGAGAAAGGAGTGGAAACATATATTCTTCCAACTGGATTTACCATAAGGGTCCCCAGAAGAGGTACAATGCCTTAGCAAGGTTTTTTAGGCCTCATTATCTTCAATGGCATGAACCACCCATTTAGCACATAAAGTTGCACTCTGCCTGTAAAGGTAAATGATTCCCATGCCTCATTTATCCTAAAGGAGGCAACAAACATCCCATGTGACATATGGAAGCCCCTGGCATGTTTAGAATTAGACCAAAGAAAATCCTTGAGTATTTTGGCTAAACTGACATGAGTTGCTTTAGAGGGATCCCAACAAGAGAAATAATAAACATGGGTGGCCGATAAAATTTTGGTACAAATTTGGAACTTCCCTGCTAAGGATTAAGGTTTGGTGATCCAGTACTTAACCTTTTTCTCCACTCTTTTATTGACATATTGCCATACCTTAGTCGAAGAATCATCAAAGGCAAAAGGGATGCCAAGAAATTTGAATCATTCAATGTGTGTGATCCATTTCCAATTATAATGGAGAAGTCAATCGGGAATAGGCATCATACTTTGTTTGAAGTGTTACATCTTATTCCATTTCAAACTTGACCTCGAGGCTAAACAAAAGATATCAATGTATTGCATAGCTTCTAAAAAGGTTCACTCTTATTCTTCGAGCATGAGAAAAGTATCATCTATAAAGTGCCCATTAATGAGTTGTAAAAAGCTGTAAGGCAAAGAGATACTACAAACCAAATCCCACTCGACTATGGAGGTAAGGAGATATCCTAAATCTTTCACAGAAAGAACATATAATGCCATAACTAGAGGACATCCCTACCTGATGGAGCATTGCAGGTTAATGCTACCATACTTGAAGCCATTAATGATGAGGCAAGCTGAGGCATCTGAAATTAAGGTTCAGACTGCCAAAATGAAGAATTGACCAAAACCTAGAGCCTTTAACATGGCCAGAATAAAAGGCCACTCAATCCTATCATAGGCTTTTCCAAAATCGAGCTTCAGAAAAATGGTTCTCTAATGAGAAACTTTGGCCCATTCCATGCCTTCCTAGATGGTAATAAGATTGTCTAAAATATATCTCACTTTAATGAAACTAGTTTGCTCAAGTTGAATAATGGTAGGAAGAATAACTGGAGTCAAGGAAGAATAAAATGGAGTTGATTGGCCAGAGCTTTGGTGAGGATTTTGCATGAGACATTCAATAAAACAATGGGTCATCAACTAGCAAGAAGCTCCAGATCACTCGCTTTAGGTATGAATTTAATATAACCTTAATTAATTAAAGCTCCTAAAGAATGGTTTTACAAGACTTCTTTGAAAACCTAAAGTAGGTTGGTCCCAACAAACTCCCATGTGGCTTTATGCAATTCACATGGAAAATTATTGAGGCTCAGGGCTTTATCATTACTCGTGTATTGTAAAGCATTTATGAGTTATTAGAGGGTCAAGGGAGAGTCACATAGTCGTTGTTTGGCCATTTTAATCTCACAAGGAACCACATCGAGGCAATCCTAAAAAGCTTGAGCTCTTTCTATCGTAAACTGCTAGGCTTGGAACACTAGTTTGTAGTGATCCATAAAGGTCAAAGAGATGTTAGGAAGGGAAGTGAGCCTAGTTTGGGCCGACTTGATGGCCTTGATTTGATCACAAGCTTGTTTGGTTCTAAGGGATTTAAAGAATTCCTTGGAAGCCTTATGACCAACCTTGAGCCAGTGTAGCCTGCCATGTAATTGCACCCCTCTGGCATAGTGGCTTTCCACCTTCTTAATGTGGTGTTTGAGCAAGGCAACAAGATTCTACAAAGTAGTTTCAAAAGGATTGAGCTCAAGGAGGGAGGAAACCCTTTGAAATTCCTTGAACGTAGCATCCTCACTGTGTCTTTTGACACACACACCTTATTTCCCAGTGTGGCGTAGGAAGGCGGTGGTGCCCAAAATGGCCTCATTCCACCACTCAATTCAGCTAGAAGCATGAGGAGGGCGAGGGGCTAAGTTTCATATTCAAGAAATCATATGAATGGTACTAGTGTGGCCAAGAAGAGAAGCATTGAGGATGAAATGATTACATGGCACCTTGTATTGCCCCGTGACCCATTCCATTATGTATAGTGACAAGTTGGCCATTAACACCAGAGAAAGAGAAAATATTTTGTTTTAATAGCATATAATGGTCGAGCCTTTTTAGTATGTGGTGATCCCAGCATGGTAGTTGGACCACGTAAATTAAGACATGTTATTAATTGAATGTTGTTGGAGGAGAGGGTTGATAAGACCCCATTTATTCTTAAAATAGTAGCATTCTTCATGTTCTACGATGCACCATCGCATAGGCAAGGCACCAACTTTATCCTTGGAACTCTCAACCATAATAAATCCCCACAAGTGAACCACGTGATAGGGGGGTTCCTTTCATTCATTGAATGAAATGATTATAAAAAAAATTAAAATGAAATGATTTTAATTATGTGTACGAATGGTCTATGTGACTACCGATTATACTAATTTTTCTAACTGTTAAAAAATTTGTGGAACCTTTGATATCCGTTAGAAGGTTGTTCCTTCTCTTGATAATTTGAGTTAGCAGCTCCTCCAACCTTTTTATTATATTTTAATTAACTAGCTCTACCATGGAGCCAACTCTTAATATTTCCTCATATTTGGCTCGAATGTTTATGTACTTTGGATATTCAATAATGAAATGATCCTCTATTTTGATTACCCTTACGTTACATTAAACACAAACCCTTTCTTCCACTCTTCCTTGGGTGTTGTCCATCTACATGTCTTGCATTTGAGCCTATGGGAGCTAGTCCCTAATTGAGTAATAAGGATCTTTTCCCTCCATTTAATTTTAGATCCTATATAAGTTTTTTCACAATGCTCATAAGTTGAGTTGAACTCTGTAATCTAGTGTTGTCTTTCCATACTTATTTTCTTCTTCCACATCATTGTTATAAACTTTTCATTCATGTAATTTTTTTATGTCTTTGTTAAAGTTTGGGCATTCGGTTATGCTCATATCCCTTCTGCTCATCCATTTTTGGATTTATTTCATTCATGTGTTCTTCCATTTGTGAATTATTCATCTCTTGTAGACCTACACCACCTGTCACTCTTCATGTATGGTTTCTTCAAGTAATATAACAACTTGGTCATAGCAATTGCCTTTAAAAGGAAAGTTTTTGTTTCGACAAGGATAATTTTATATGGAATTGAAGCCTTGATTATAAAATTGTTTGTGATTGGACATATTTGGATCCTTTCTATTTGTTTTCATTTCAAACTCTTTGTTCTATTATCATCATTCCACTAGCCAATACCTCCTAGCGATACAACACCATCGTTCTGATAATAACCCAAATAGGACATTGGTGGTTTTATAATCCCATAACTCAATATTCATGCACCTATTTTTAAGTGCATAAAGAGCTCTCTAACCTCCTTGTATTTTTTTCATCCTACATGTATCCCAGTTGAGTTTGTTGTGAAAGTCAAGGTCGAGATGTTTGTATCTTGACACCACTTCATGAGATTGCCCTACGATTTAAGATTTGAGATGTTGTTTCTTCATTTTCACTGAGAAAATAAAATTTATAATTTTGTCAATGTTCACTTGCATCCCTACTTATTTACAAAAGAGTGATAGAGCTCTTAGATATTAGGTTGTCTTTGCTATTAGAATTAGGTCATTAACATAAGCAAGAGTTTCACCACACAATTGGCCAAGTGGACCCCTTCCCTTCCAAAATTGTTTATACAATCTTCTAGATTGTCAATGTACAGCCTAAATAAAGTCCAATTGAGGCCTTACAGTCCATGACATAAGAAGAAAGTTTCTGGAAAAAGCTATGTAACCGATTAATTTGTCTAATTAAGATGATTATGCTTCTTTATTTTAGGGTAATGATGATAGAGTAGGCATTAAGTACTTCCAACAAAAGTTAAAAATAACAAATCACAGTTGAACAAGTAAATGGAATATTTAGTTCCAATGAAGGTTCAATTTTTATCCCAAAAAAATTATGTGAATGAAAAGTTTAGGATATTTATCTGGAGACAGAAAACAAGTAGGAAATAACAATATTATTTTAGATAATTCAGTCAAACCCATGAAAATTAAATAAAGTCATACATAAGATTCAAATCAAATGGGGGAAGAAGATACTCATAGTTCAAATAAAGATTAGTTTCCATAAATTCAAATGCGATCCCGGAGTGGATAATATGTGGTGAATAAAAAATAGATAATCTTTTTATCCTCAAATACCTAACCTACAAGGACATTCAAGTCAGGTGCACATAAATGTTAAAAGTAGACTCCACATTGAAACTATTTGAGAAGGTAAGGATATAAGTGTTTATGGGCATTAGTGACCTAAATCAGTAAGAGAAGACACAACCTTCTAAAAGAAACAATTCAACCCATAATCTCAACATCTTTTGGTGGTTGAGATAAATATAATAATTTGTGGTCTATAGATTGTTTGGTCTCAAGGATGTATTAAAATTATATCATTTCATTTTGATTGGTGTGAGTTCATGTTCAACTAGTGCGGATGATGGCAAGTCATAATTGTTACACCATCTATTAAAGTACATATTAAAGGAGATCCCTTAATAAAAAATAATGAAGTTGGGTTTGAATTTTAGATAATTTTGGTAGAATGGATGACCCTCAATACGTTGTTATTAAGTCAAGGGATGTTGATTATTCATGCTACCACTTAATACTAATAGGCTAACTAGTTAGTTCTCCAACATACATATATATGTATGTTGGAGAACTAACTAGTTAGCCTATTAGTATTAAGTGGTAGCATGAATAATCAACATCCTATATGTATGTTGGAGAACTAACTAGTTAGCCTATTAGTATTAAGTGGTAGCATGAATAATCAACATCCCTTGAATATATATATATATATATATATATATATATATATATATATATATATATATATATATATATATATATATATATATATATATATTTAATTGGTAAAAAGGATTTGAGGGGACCCTCACCCCTTTCATTATTTAAAAATAGTTTTTATAATGAGAACTAGTATGCCAAACTAGGAAGACCAAAGTTTCAAGAGTTATGGTAAGGGAAACAACCATACAAAGAGCAAGGCTTCTTAAAAGCTTACAAAGAAAACGTAAAATTGATCATTTTTTTGAAAGCAAAAGACATTCAATAGCCCCAATGAGAGTGTTTAAAGTTTGCCACAAATCACCTATAGAAAACAATTTCTTTTGTAGTTAAAGCACTATCACTTATGTAGCAATAAAAAAAAATTGCTCTAAAAACCATGTCTTCTACAACGAAGACCAAAATGCCCAAATAAGCAAGGGAGAGTTATCTTTCTCAGCTCTACCATAATAAATACCAAGAAGAATCTTTCATAACCAAAAGCTACTATAGAACTTGTTGTAGAAGTTATAACCACTATTCCAAATTCTGCAGTGTTATGAATAAGCATCCATGACCAACAATATAATAACATCCCTTTTACTAAGAAATTTTAAGACCATAAAATGACCATATATAACTACTAACCATTTTACCCTTGTTGAAGGCAGGACCAAGATTCAAGAAAATAACTCTTTATTAACCCCAAATAAGAAGTCCTTTGACAACAACCACACAAGTTTATCAAAGAAAAGTATTCATCTAGCATGCTTTCTATGAAATCCGCTACATAAGAAAAAAATACAAATAAATAAGAAGATCATACATCCACTAGTGGTTGGAAGAAACCAAACTAGAAGAAAAGCTTTTGACACCAAAAACTCCATCATAGCATACAAGAAATTCATAGGTATCTAAATCCCACCTCGACCTCTTCAATTGTGTTACATTTTTCAAGAAACTAATATTCAAGTGTAGTCAAATTGCACATCTATCATTGGAACTCCAAATCAATCATTGATTTTTATATCCCAAACTTAAATCAATCTTTTATAACACCTACCACGATAAAAAAAATAAGTGAACAACTAGTTCAAATTTTTGTAAAAACATAGAATGTTATTATGAAAACATGCCAGATGAATTGAAATGGCCATTTTATTTCTCGTTGTATGCATTTTACCCCCGTGATTTTTCCATATCAGCACAGAACATGATCTATATTATTTTTAATGAGATCCATAGCCATCTCTCCATCCCTAGTCTCTTTGTCTTATAAACCCACATTTGTAACAGCTAGGAGAGCCCTAACATAGCCAAAACACACAAAAACTTCAAAATAAACATCTTCTAAATATCTTTCAACAACTAGTAGCCAAGGCCAAATCAAATCTTCAACCCTCCAAACTTAGGATCAAATGCAACTCTCATAAGCATTCTAATGGAAACAGACATAGCTTCCTAAAAAGTCACATCTTTTTAAAAGCCATATCTAAAAGTCTCAACCCTCAGGCATCAAAAATCATCTAAAAATGAGATTTGTTTTTACATAAGCATATCCATCATGAAAAAACAACAACCAAGACAAAAAATGCTTTAACATAGGGATAATTTATGTCCTTATGCACCTCCCTGCCCCCACTATTTGTCTTAAAGAGACAAGATAGAAGGGTGATAAAACCTCCACCTGCAAGGAGGTGGCCTCTCCACCTCAAAAACCAAAATAAAAGGACACCAAAAATATTTTAAAATCACAACCATCACACTTGATCTGATCAACTAAGTCACTCTATCAAACCTCCTCTTAAATGAAAAGGACTTCCTCAGCCACAAAACTTCTTTTGTAGCCACAACTATCTAAATGTTCTCATAATACCTGACAAAGTTCACTAACCCAACCACACCAAAATAACCATCATAAAAAAACCAACTAGGAAGAAACAACAAAGTGAGTATCAATTAATGGGCATTTCCATTCATCAAATCCATCTCCTCTAAAAATATCAAACATCTAAAAGTCATAGATTGTGAAACAATATTAGATCCATTTGGAACTGAAGAGAAGATTAAATTCTCAGAGACCCTCAATCTTGGCTGAAAAAGAGATAAAAAGTAGCTACACATAAAATAGAGTAGAAAAGGGGCAACAAAATAATCATCGATAAAAAATTATAAAGGAAATGAAGCTAAGAACGGAGTATAAGTCCAAATTTCCTCAAACCCATCTTGTAATAGTTGCACCAACATTCTTATGAATGTCATTCTTGTTTGCTCAAAACAACAATATTGAGGAGAATTTTCAACTACCACTATAATACCATTATGATCCACAAAGGGTCAGTCTATTTCTTGAATTTTAACTTATAGAAAAATATCTCTATACCCATGCAACATTTGAATTAAAATCCTGTGTGATTGCAACTTCAAATGACAACATGGTTTCTCATTAAGAGGTTTATCTAGTTCCCATTTTCTCTTACCATCAAGTATTTTTTTTGGGTTCCTTCTACTCTTCCCTTAGTCAAAGTCCTAAAAATGATTTCATTGCAACTAAGGTCAAACATTGTCGATAAAGCATTGGAAATGCAAAAAGAAAATCAACGTTCCAAAATCTATGGATTGAAGATGGAAAGCGATGAACTAAAAACCCATCCCCTAACCAATTACCTCCTTCATTGAAAATCATCTCTCCAATCTCATCATAAATAATTAGATTAATAGCTAAAGGTCATGGATTATGTGTGGAGAGAACAACCATCTCCATGGTCTGGACAAAGGTAAAATTAAACAAGCCCTTGCTTGATTCTAATGTGGACTCAATGCACTTCCCCTTAAAAAGTGATTCAATAATTTTATCTACAAGATAATCATAATAGCCCCTTATTTCATATGAGGATTTAATTTGTTCACATATTATAATACAATTAGAATCCATCGAATCTACATTTTCCAAATAAGGATCATGAGAAACCACAACAAGAAAAATGGCCATCTCCAAAAGCAAAGTGGCGCATCATTAGCATTGTAATCATCAACAACCACACATAAATTTCAAATAGTGGCTCATCAACAAACCTAATAACATGATCTTCAAGTAAGTCATCATGGGAATCACCTTAATCATCTTCTTCAAATCCATCAATGTCACATTTTTCTTTATCAATTTTTCTATTCGAATTGTAACCACCATCAAGGTTTTTGTTAAAATGAGCCCCTGCCCCATCATATCATCATGAGGATATTCAAAGTTAATTTATTCTTTTTTGATCTTAGAGTTAGATATATGGTTAGGCAAAGAACCAATTTAGTCTAACTCCATTAATTCTCATGCCCTTATCTCTAGATACAACAACTCCCTAATGGCATGCTTACTCAGCTTCAACTCTATTTGCTTATGCAACTTTATCGCTATCTCTCCCTATTGCTCCTTATAAATTATCTTCACAACTTAATCTCAATCTCCTTTTCTTGCTCCATGTTCATGTTTGCCTATAACGAACCCTTCTCTATCATCCTCTCCTTCAGCAACTTTGCCACTCTATCATCTGCTTTGTCATCCATTCTACCACTTACTCCATCTACGAGACCTAACTACCTATGAGACTTGTGAAGATTTTAGAGATGTATAAACAAGTGTGAGATGAACATATTAAGTGTCTGACTTCTTAACGAGACATTTACTTTTAAGAAACTTATTGTAATCCGTATCTCACTTAAAATGTTACAAATGCCATGTAAATGATTGGGCTATAAATTTGGACAATGTTGAAATTAAATGAAAGATTTTAATAGCATGCATGAGACCACATAGTCTATGGGACCAAGAGTAATCATCATAGTGTTCCAAGAAAAAATAAATGCCTCACACAAGGGTTGTCCTATTAGTTTTGCAAAATTTCCATTCCTTTTTTTACGTTAGATCTTCTACTATGAATCTTGACCAAAAAAATTATTGTTTTCTCTAGACTTGTCTCCTCAAACAAGGAAGTTAAATTATCCATTTTTGGGTTGTCATCATACTTGATTCCTGATATGTCACTGTAGGTTTTGCACTTCATGATGTTGTGTCATTTTATCTCTACCACCCCCTTATATAAAATAGGCACGTTCATTTTCCCATCTTCTTTTGGCATTGTCCACCTATTAATTTCACACCTAAAGTGATTCGAGCTAGTTCTTAGTTGAGCAATCAACATTTTTACCTTCTACTCGGTTTATGCTTATATGTAGGCCTTTTAATCATACTCACATATGGGATTAAATTCTTTGACACGGTATTATTTCTTCTGCCCAAGTTGCTTTATCTGCATGGTTATCTTGATTTTTTTCTCGCGTCCTTTTTTTCTTCTTTTTATGTTTGGGAACCCTTTCATGTTAATGCCACATTCACTTGTTCACTTATTTTGTTTCGTCCACGTGTTCTTCCTCTATAGCCATTATGGATCAACGATGAGTCTCCATACTTTTTGTCTTCTTTAAATAACTTGAAATTTGAATCATTGTTGATGCCTTAAACAAGAAAGTACATGTTTCAACTAATAAAATATCATATAGAACTAATGTTTTAATTTTGAGGTTTCTCGTGATTAGATGTTTTTGGATTCTCTTTAGCTATCTCCATTTCAAATTTGAAACATTGTTGTCCAAAACTTCACATCCATAAAGGAGTATGAGTGTGACAAACAACCAAAACGAGGCTCTCATGGTTTACCAATCCCATAATTTTGCATTCTTATATCTATTTTTTAGTGATTATAAAGCCTTTTACCCACTTGAATATTTTTTGTCCTGAAAGTCTCCCCACTAAACTTGTTGTAGAAATCAAGTTCGAGGTGCTTGTATTTTTCCACCACTTCTAATGGGCTTCCTTTGAAAAGAAAGTTTATTTATTTATTTTTTCTTTGTAATGAAAAGATCATGACTTTGGTTTTGTTGTTATTAACTTGCATTCCAACCTCTTGACATAAGAGCTCTAGGGCACTCAAGTATTCTCTCAAACTATGTGTTGTTTTTGCAATTAGGATAAGAATATTTGCATATAGGAGTAGATTTAGTACATAGTTAGCTAGGCGAATGGATCATATCAAAAAAAAAAATCCAATCCTCTAACTAATCAATGTATAGCCCAAACATAATGAGGGATAATAGACATCCTTATTTGAAACCAATATTACTTATAAAACATTCAACATTCTAACATAACTGCACATATTTCGATTTTGACTTGGACTTGATCATTAAGCTTATATACCACTACTCCATACTCATCTGGAACTCCAAGTGCCTCCATTTTACTACATTACTTTCATGAAAAGTTTGGTTCTTTTCATATTGTTTTCATTTTCTATTTTATCATGAAAAAAATAGGAGTGTAAAGGAAATATTCTCTTTAAGATCTATGGCAACATTCTCTCATATGGCAACATCTTCCATTTTATGTCGTTTGTATGTGAGATCCCCTAGCATTTTTTTTGTTTGCACAAAAAAATCAAAGTTTTGCCCAATGACCCATGGTTGTCTACTCCAACATAAGGTGATCCCCCAATGATCTTTGGGCAGTGCGAAAGGGGTCTTCACTGCGCACTTCCCCTAACATATTTAATTATATTTAAATTATTTAATAATACAAGATTACAAAATTTTATATTTTTTGAAGAGTTATAACTCTAAAAAATGGCGTTTTGCCTTCTAAACCCTAACTTAAGGTTTTCTCTTTCTACACAGACCTAAGAGTGACTGTATTGAGTTTGTGAGTTTTATAAGGAATTTTTATGTATTATAAATGTTTACACACATTTTTAATAACTTATAATAACCCCTCAAATCACCAAACCAACTCTCCAACTCCTTTTTTCCATGTTTCTAGCAAGAACACTGACTGATTGTGCAAGAAGACATGATTTCTACAGGTCTATATTATGTTTGGTACAAAATAGCATCAAAAAAATGCAATAAAGGAATTAAGAAACTTAAATAAAAATAATAAAAACTTACAAAGGTCACTAAATTATTAAAATTTGACTATTAATGGTTTTTACTTTATTGAAGTGAGTTACACAGTCAAAGAACAATGCACACACTCAACAAAATAGGGCTTATGTGTTTTTTCTTTCAAAACTAGGAGTCTTTATTCTTGTTCCTAAAAAATATAAATTTTATAAATGATAAAATACCATTACACATATAAATTCCACCTTTTTTATGTTTCATAACTACTCTAAATGCCTTTTGGGACCTTCCAATGGTCATTAAAGAACAAGTTAGGAGATATGAACTTGTACAAAGTTAGTTTTTCATACACTTATGACTATGAACCCATGAAAAGGATTCAAGGGGTCCTTAAGATACATTTGAAATAATGTTAGGAGATATGAAATTTCATTGAAGTGAGTTACATATTCAAATAACAATGCACACACTCAAAAAAATAGGGCTTATGTGTTTTTTCTTTCAAAACTAGGAGTCTTTATTCTTGTTCCTAAAAAATATAAATTTTATAAATGATAAAAAACAATTAAACATATAAATTCCACATTTTTAATGTTAAATAACTACTCTAAATGCCTTTTGGGACCTTCCAATGGTCACTAAAGAGCAAGTTAGGAGATATGAACTTGTACAAAGTTAGTTTTTCATACACTTATGACTATGGACCCATGAAAAGGATTCAAGGGGTCCTTAAGAGAGATTTCAAATGATTTTAGAAGATTTAAAATTTCCTTCATTCTCCTCTATAGTGAAAACTCTAAGCAAACAATTCAAATTTTTGAAAATTGAGTGTTGACAGGAAACTAGAAATTTGAAAATTTAATAAGCTAGAAGCTAAACTAATTTGTCAATTTGAAATTTAAGGATGGTTGAGGAATATAAAGACCTCATAAACCATCATAAAGTAAAAATTTGAAATAATAAACCAAAATTAAAGTCAAATCACCCTAGAAGTGATGCTTCTACATCAATTCTTCAAGTTGAAATGGCATAATTGTGTACTTAAAAAAACCCACTTGATGGCAAATGTCATTTTGTGTATATCTTGGTTGTCTATTTGGAATTGGTGGTATATAAATAAACCATGTTTAAATGAATATGCTTCATTAACCATGAAGTTTTCTAGGACTTCTTCTGTAAATAGTGTAGGAAATGGATCATGGATGCATGCTTTATTCAGTTCCCAATCTACACAGACTCTTATCTCTCTGTATTTTTTGTTTGGGACTACCATTAGAATGATCCATTAAACATATTCCACCAGTTTAAAGATTTTTATAACTAACATTTTGCCTATTTTAGTTTTGAATTTTATCTTCATGTTTGGATTAAACCGATATGGTCTCTACCCGATCAATTTACTCTATGGTTTTAGCTATCGTACAACCCTTCTAGTTGTACTTAGAATAATGTAGTATTTAAAAAAAAAAAACCAATTAATTAACATTCAACCAAAGAAAATACTTTACAACTTATCTAATCTATAACTTAGAATAATAGTGTTTTCAAATTCAAATACTGAATGTAATATACCTTATTACAACTGCAAGGAAAGTCAATACATTAGGACTCATCCATGACTGGTCCAATAATATAGCAACTGCTATTCATGTATAAAAAACATATTACAATTACATTTCCTTTAGGCATTTAGCCTTAATACTATAAATAGATACAATCTCTCTGGAGCTTGAGTAAAACCAACTCATGTATCATTGATAATCTCACGTGTAGTCTCCAAATAAGTACTATGGTAGGGAGGGAGAACATCATCTAAGTTATTTTTTACACCAACCATAAACCATTGATCCATCACACAATCCTGTATCAGGGAATGACCCTCCCTTCATGGATAGGTAGATAGAACTATGCAGGAATCTAGAGAGACATGCCAATGCCCCGTGTGCTATAAGATTTCTACTAGATGACATGTATCATAAAGAAAATACACTTTTAACATGATATCATATAACATGAAAATCAAACATATGAAATGACAACGTGTATCTCACATTATTTTGGACAAAGTTTTCAAATAACATACAATCACATAGATCATTCAATTTCATAACACACCACTTGATCGGATTATCTACATCCAACATTGGTGGTGTTACCTAGGCTAGAGAAGTCTGTCTCACTATCTACTTAGCATCATCAATGCAAAATATAATAAAAATATATATATAACATAGTATAAATCTTAGAGATTCATTCAAATTATTCCTATTAGCAAAAGTGAGAACATACTAAGTATGGAAATAATCTTAATCTTACATTTTATCCGTCAAATATATATAATAAATATAAAACATGCTATTATTACATATATATCACTATATAACAAAACATAGTCCATATAAGATCATACCATCTGGGTATTATTTAAACAAGGACTATAATTGCATGCATCTCAAAAGTAACATACTGGTTAATTATCAACCAATGGATTCAATTGAAATATTTCTAATAGCAGTATAAACAAACTATTTATGGAAATATACAAAATACATTTTATTTTTCTAATGGCATGCAATGAATCCATATTTATTCAATTAATAAAAAATAACCTTAATCAAATACTCCATCAATAGAAACATGTCATTCTGTAATATCCAACGACATTACTTTTGAGTTTAATATTAAATAGTGTAACATCAAACTTATTCAACAAGTGATTTATTATTCTCAGCAATATTAACACTTTCAATTGTCACAACAATTAATCAAATATATATAATATATAGCTCTGATGACTCAATACACCCGTATGAACCCATTTAAACCTATAGTTAACAATAAAGGAGTATTTATTGATACATGGTTTTCACATACTATAAATAAAATGGCTCGTTATAAAAGTAAACCACTTACCTGTATATACTTAGTTAACACATACAACTATTAGCTTTAAGAGTCTACGCCCAACCAATTAATATGACTAGTTACCTTCAAAAGTAAGATACTCGATCAAGGGCGTAGTCTACACAAGTTTGGTGTGTAATAGGTATATGCTCCAATTAAAACACAATTTATATTTGTATGAATAATATAAAGCTTAGTAATTTAATATAGTCACATATCTATTCTAGAGGTAGACGTATTTCATACACAAGTTAAATCATCTAAATAAAACACAGTCCTTAATAACTATGCAGTCTATAATAAATACATAGCTTGTATGGAATATAACATAGTGTATAAAGCATCACTCACGAATAAAACACAGTCTATAATTTAGACGTTTCCCACATATTTATTAAACCTCAGTCTATTTCCTCATAAAATATAAGAAAGGATACTAATTTAATATATATATATATATATATTTCTAAAGTATTCTAAGGATGCTACCAATACATTTGTTGATATAATGAGATAGGATGTAGTCAATAATTATGTTCTAACCGATGCTATGTAAAATGACTTAGGTTATGGGCTGGGTTTGTAATATAAATATTTATAACTGAGACACTACTTTACATTCATAAAGTTCTGTATTTAGGAATAATATGCATACCAATGGTATAACTCAATCAAAATGATAGGTAAAATTCTCTTTTAAAACCAAACGTAGTCCATGCATAGTTTAAATACAATCTAAATATATATCTCTCAAATATGTTTAAAAATGGCACCAACTATTATATATTTATAAAATATACACAGGAAGACGTTGCCCTATCATATATATTAAATGAAAGTCTTTTATTTTTAGTATTGCTCTTGTATATATTAAAACAAAGTCTATTTATTTGAAACACTATCTGTATATTTATTAAAATTCAGTATCCTATTTTTAAGCATTAATTGTATCTATATTAACACTCAGTCGATATTAATCCTGAAAATAATATAAGAAATGATACTACTATATATAGGACACTGTCCAAATATAATATGTTTTTGAGATAAAATAAAATGCTTTCCAAAATATAAACTCATTAAAAGGTATCACAAAAAATATAAAACCATATCCATGTTACACACATAAATATAACTTGCAGAACCAACCTTGCAAGGTAATTACCTAAAGAATACACTTGCTATTCTTATTTTCTCCCAACTCTCTCTCCAAATCCTACTACCTCTTCAATATCCATATCTCCTCTTTTAATCCTCTTTATTTTAGTTTTACCATAATTTATTTATTAAACATTTTCCATTCTCCTTTTATCATGCCCCTTCTCCTTGTATGCTATTTTCTCCAAGTTCTCTCCCATGCATGACATATTTAATCTCCTACTAACTGCAGTTATCTCACCTTCAACTTTCTTAATTAAAATTAAAACATTTAATTTGTTTATTGCGTCATATTTCTCCTAGCTAACTCAAACATAACTCTACGTTTGATAATTATAATACTGATATCCAATTTCTAGTTTATAACATAGTTTCATGCATGTTTTACCAAGACTACATTTTAGATCAACTTAAATCTAGGTTAGTACTTTAAGAGATTTCAATTTCTTTGAAAGTAATTAAAATAAAGATAATTAATTATTTATATAATAGATATATAAGTCTATAATTGATTCAAATTACAAGATAACTGGATCTTCAATATATATATATATATTGCTATCTCGAATATCAATAATTAATGAGATAAATGTTCAAAGACATTTTAAACACATTATACTAGTTTATACATATAATAAAAATTAAATATCTATTTAACTAATTTATTCTCAAAAATCTAGACAATTATACGTAAATAAATCTTATGTAATCTTATGCATATCAAGAACTAAATCTACATACAAAATACAGTCACAAAGAAGATTTTCATAACTACATAATAATATTTTAAATCTACTATGTGTGTAGGGTCTTAACGATTCTTTTGTCATCCTTCAATCATTCCATCTATTCCATCCTCTCCATTGATGCTCTCCCTCGTCATGCTCTCAAAGTAGGAGCAATTCTGCTTCCACCTCACAACAAGTAAGTAGTTAGTCTGAGTCATCATATATATCAATCAAAGATGCAAAACTAACAAATATACATCTACAATGTACAAAATAAGAAAGTACAACTATCACATCATGTATTCTAATCAACAATATCACTGTCTTATAATAATATATGTCATAAAGTTTAAATCAAAGTAATAATAATTAGATAATATCCATATTAATCTATGGATTCTAAGGTTATAAATCATAGGGTGAAATTGAGATGTAACATCCTTCCTCTCTAAAATTGATCATCGCACTAATGATACTTATTCAAATAATAGTTTTGAATATCAAAAGAATTTAACAAAATTTAAAAACATAGTATCAAGTATCAAATCATGCAAAAAAATACATAAATATCCTATAAAACTCATCATAATCTTCCCAAATATCACTATATTCAAAGCATTAGTCTCATAAGACCTTAAACTATGACACCTTTCTGTTATGCAAACGAAGTTTACGAGTTCCAATTACTCCGATTGTTCTACCATGACCACCCCGAGATCCAGAACTTATAAAGCATTTCAATCCAAAACATGTGAATGATCAATTATATACTTTTTAAGATAAGATACATGGAAAATATTATGTAATAGAGCTAGGGATGGTCAAAATGTAAGTGTATACACTACAAGATTGATCACTTCTAATACTTTGAAGGGTCCCACAAGTCTTGATGACAATTTTATTGACTTCTCAAATTTAATTGAGCTCTTTTGTGATTTAACTTTCAAGAACACTTTATCACCAACATAAAACCACATATTTATCCTCTTAAGATCAATGGAACTCTTCTATCTATCATTAGCCTCAACCAATCTCTACCTAATTAATCTAAATTGATCTTCTATTTCAGAAATCATCTCAAGCCTAAAGATTACCTTGTCTTTTTAACCTATCCCAACTAATTTGTGTTCTGCACTTCTTTCTATATAGTGCCTCAAATGGTTCCATCTTCAAAGCTAACTGGTATAAGTTGTTATATGCAAACTCAATCAATAGAAGATAATATTCTCATTTAGATTGTTGATTCATGTAATACATGTGTATAAAATCCTCTAAAACCTGATTAACTTGCTCAATTTGACCATCAGTCTCTGGGTGATATGCCATGCTAAAATTTAGTTGTGTACCCAAATCTAAGTTTAGAGTTACCCAAAACTTGGAAGTCATATTTGGATCATGATCTGAAATGATCTTCTCTAAAAATCCATGCAACCTATACACTTCCTTTACGAACCTCTTTGTAAGGGTAGGTGCATCATCTGTCAAATTGCTTAGTATGAAATGAGCTACCTTCATTAGTTTGTCAACTACCAGGATCTTAATGTGCCTAATCTGTGACATTGATAAACCCTAGACAAAGCCCATACTGATCACTTACCACTTCCACTCTGGTATATCATGTAGATATAACAATCCAGTTGGATGCACATGTTTAACTTTCACTCGCTAACATTCTAGACAATGTGACACAAATTCTGCCACATCTTCTTGATTCCCTTCCATAAACATAGAGGTTTAAGCTCTACCATGAGTTTGGTTACTCTTGGATGTTCTAAATATTGGGCATTGTGTAACTCCTTTAACATTGTGCTCTATAAATTCTCTTGATATGGAACATACATCCTCTTGTTAAAACACAAAAGACCATCATTCTCAAAACTAAATCTTTTATATTGAGGATTTTGAGCATTATCAGACAATGATTTTTTGACTTGATCATAGTATTCATCTCTTGGTGAGAACTTAACCACATGATTTTTAAAATTACTTTTGATAATAGATACAACTACTATGTACCTTCTATGACTCAAAGTGTCAGCTACTCTATTATCTTTACCTTTGACGTAATTGATATCAAAGGCATAGTTAAAAATAAACTATAACCAATGTCTCTGATGAGCATTCATATTTTGGCAGGGTGAATATGTATTTAAGTCCCAAGTTATTAGTCTTGAGATCAAATGGTTTTCTCAACAAATAATGTTACCAAACTTGTAAAGCATGAGTAGTTTATGCAAGTTCAAGATCATGAGGGGTATAATTCACCTCATGAGTTTTTAGCTTCCTTGATTCAAAAGCCATTACTATACTATCCTGCATAAAGACTCCTATTAGACCCTCTCTCGATGCATCTGTGATCATTGAAAACTGACCATTCGGATCAGGAACTCTCAACACTGGTGTTGAAGTAAGTCTTATTTTCAACACCTGAAAAGCTACTTCACATTTCTCTAACCAGACAAAATTTTGGTTCTTTCATTGCAATGAGGTAATTGGATTAGCTATCTTGGAAAAGTTTGGAATGAACTTCATGTAATAGCCTGCTAACCCCATAAAAATCCTTACCTTGTGCACATTTATTGATGTTGGCCACTCCATAATGGTTCTTGTTTTAGCTAGATCTACAAAAAATAACATTCGCAAATATAATATGTCCTAGATATTGCACTCTTTTTTAGAAAAATGCACACTTGGACAACTTATTGTACAACTTGTGCTTCCTCAACCATTGCAGAACTAGTTCTAGATGTTGTAGATGCTCCTCTTCATTCTTAGAATATATAAAAATGTCATCCAAAAAGACCAAAATGAAATGATCTAAATAATCTTTGAACACACTATTTATGAGATTCATGAATGTTGTTGGTGCATTAGTCAACCCAAAGGGTAATACTATGAACTCATAATGCCCATAATGAGTTCTAAAAGCTATTTCTGGTATATCATTATCTTGAATCCTTAAATGATGATATCCTGCTCTAAGATCTATCTTAGAAAAGACCATTTATCCTCGTATTTGATCAAAAATGTCATCTATACAAGGTAGTGGATACCTATTTTTAATATTTGCTTTATTCAATATTTTGTAATCAATGCAGAGTCAAAGAGTACCATCCTTCTTCTTCATAAAAATAATTGGTGCACCCCATGGTGACACATTAGGTCTAATTAACCCCTTTGAAAATAGTTCCTAGAGTTAAGCCTTGAATTCAACCAACGCAATGGTTGTCATCCTATATGGTGCCTTAGACTGTGGCTCTGATCCAGGAATGATGTCGATATAGAAATCAAACTCATGTTTAGGAGGAAAACTTAGTAGTTTTTTTAAAAAAATATCATGAAAATATCTAAGAAATAGATAATCCTTGAGAGATGGTTCCTTAGGTTCCTCCATTTCATTTATCTTGATGATAAATTCTTGGTACCCTTTTGTTTGAGCTCTCTTGAGTTTTATTATATAAATCTACCTGAGCCACAACTCTCTCTTTTCACCTTGAATTAGTGTCTAATTTTCAAAATCATCAAGACACTTAACCTTATTTAAGTAATAGTCAACCTTAGCCTTGTGTTTAGCAAGCAAGTTGACTCCTAGAATCACGTCATATGACCCTAGTGGTGCTACATATAAATCTACAACAATTGTAAATTCAGGCAACTCAATCACTACTTCTACTAGAAATTTGTCAACCATGACTTTTGAGTAATTCTAATATTGTACAAACCATGTATTTACCATATATCTAGCTTTTCTAGGAAGCTTGCTATGCATTCTATGAACTATAAAACATTCAGTAGCTCCTATATCTATCAAAACACAAATTAGATGTTAAAACCATTTCCCTGACAACTCTATAGTTTATGTTTGAAATTTAGCTTATCGATTATCAATTGCTACATGCATATGCTACTAAAAATTTCCTTGTTGAGAATTAGGACCTTTTTTCTTTGACTTATCCCAAGTGCATTCATGATTATAATGGTCTCCTTCATAATTAAAATAACTGCCAGGTGGACTTTTCCTATCAATATGTGGGTTTCCATTTAAATTACCTTTGAATCCATTGCCTAGTTTCTTGTTGTTGGATCCACTATTGAATTTGACATTTTGGTTCTTGGACTATCCCTTGGAGTCTCCACTCCTCTACTTCTATTTATTCTTGAAGATTGATGTATAAATTCAAAACTTTTTCTTAAACTTTTCCCTGACTTAAGCAAGAGACTTTAGCTTTTGCTCATGCTTTATCGCCTTCTCAAAGCGTTGATCCATGGTAGTAGGTCCATGAACATATACCTCATCATCGATTTGGAGTTTTAATCTTATGATAAACTTATTGATTATAAACCTCTCATCAACTTGATACCGAGGTAAGTACTTCAAAATTTTAGTGAACTGCTCCCAATACTCACTCACTAATAAATATTCTTACTGCAGATTCTAGAAATCTATAAACTTTTGATTAAAATATAGTTGTGTAGCCATCATGACCTAAAAAATGTCACAAATTACTCCTAATTTATGGTGGTTAAGTTAAGGTTAATTTCCAACTTCTTGTTGGCCCACCAAGTAGCTTCCTCACTAGCAACCTGGTAAGCTCCCCGTACTACTTTGGTGACTTTGGAGTAGTTTTGAATCTTAAAATACTTCTCCATCTCAGTCATCCATGCTTCAGTTCCATCACCTAGAATAGTTTCATCAAACTTAGGTGGGCTTACCTTTTTCATGTCCTTAGATAATTCTACAACTACCTGAGCTCTAACATCTTGTTGATTTTCCTGCTCAATGGGGTGCTCAACAGGTACTTACAAACATTCTTCCTCGCCTTGGCTATGAATTTATTATTCTAGGGTTGTGATTTGATCTTTGGTATCATTTATAGCTATGAGAATCTAATTCAACTTTATTGAATGCTCGATGATAATCAGGTTAAGATTTTTTGGAGGGTTATTGTCATTGACATTCGAAGGACCCTCACCCGATGTTGTCATTTGCACCATTCTTCTTTCTCATTGAATAAAAGAATATGAAAATGCTAGTGGACTCATTTAGTACTAGAGTTTGAGTCTAAGCTCTGATACTACATGTTACAACCCTTCTAGTTGTAATTAGAATAATGTAGTAATTTAAAAAAAATCAATTATTTAACATTCATTCACAGAAAATACTTTACAACTTATCTAATCTATAAATTAGAATAATAACATTTTCACATTCAAATACTGAATGCAATATATCTTATTACAACTGTAAGGAAAGTAAATACATTAAGACTCAGTCATGGCTGGTCCAATATTACAACAACTATTATTCATGTATAACAAATATATTATAATTACATTTACTTCAGGCATTTAACCTTAATACTATAAATAGATACCAATATCTCTAAAGCTCGAGTTGAACCAACTTGTGTATCACTGATAATCTCAAGTGTAGTTTTCAAGTAAGTACTGTAGTGAGAAGGGAGAGCATCATCTGAGAAATTTTATACACCAACCATGGACTATTGATCCTCCACACAATCTTTTATCAGGGAATGGTCCTCCCTTCATGGATAGGTAGATAGAATGGTGCAAGAATTTAAAGAGACATGCTAGTATCTTGTGTGATGTAATATTTCCACTACATGACGTGTATCATAAATAAAATACGTTTCTAACATGATATCGTACAACATGCAAATCAAACATATAAAATGACAATGTCTATCTAATATTATTTTGGTCAAGATTTTTATAACATACGATCACATGAATCGATCAATTTCATAACACACCACTTGATCAGATTATCTACATCCTACATTGGTGGTGCTACCTAGGCTAATGAAGTCTGTCTCACTACCTATTTAGCATCATCAATGTGGAATCTAATATAAACATACATTACATAGTATAAAACTTAGAGATTCATTCAAATTATTCCTATTAGCAGAAGTGAGAACATAATAAGTATGTAAATAATTTTAATCTTACATTTTATCTGTCAAATGCATATAATGAATCTAAAACATGTTATTATTACATTTATATCACTATATAACAAAACACAATCTATACAAGATCATACCATCCGAGTATGATATAAAAAAAGACTATAATTGCATGCATGTCAAAAATAACATACTGCTTAATTATCAACCAATGGATTCAACCAAAATATTCTTAATAGCAATATGAATAAACTAATTATGAAAATATAAAAAATACATATTTTTAATCCTTCTAATGGTATGAAATGAATCCATATTCATTCAATTAATAAAGAACAACCTTAATCAAATTCTTTGTCAATGGAAACATGTTATTTTATAATATCCAATGACATTACTTTCCAATTTAATATTAAATAGTGTAACATCACACTGATTCAATAACAAGTGATTTAATATTCTCAACAATATTAACACTTTCAATTGTCATAATAAGTAATAAAAAATATATAATATATAGCCTTGATGACTCAATACACTCGTATGAACCCGTTTAAACTTATAGTTAATAGTAAGGGAGTATATATTGATACATGTTTTCACATAATATAAATAAAATGGCTCATTATAAAAATAAACCATTTACCTATATATACTTAGTCAACACATATAATTATTGGCTTTAAGAATCTATGCCTAGCCAATTAATATGACTAGTTGCCTTCAAAAGTAAGATACTTGACCAAGGGCGTAGTCTACGCAAGACTGGTGTTTAACAGGTATATGCATCTGGTGTTTAACAGGTATATGCTCTAATTATAATGCAATTTCTATTTGTATGAATAATATATAGCTTAGTCATTTAATATAGATAAAGATCTATTCTAGAGCTAGACATATTTCATACACAAGTCAAACTATCCAAATAAAACACAGTCCTTAATAACTATGTAATCCATAAGAAATATGAATCTTGTATGATATATAAAGCAAATAATATATGTATAAAGCACTACTCAGAAATATAACACAGTCTATAATTTAGACGTTGTTCACATATTTATTAAACCTCAGTCTATTTCATGATAAAATATAAGAAAGGATGCTAATTTAATATATATATATATTATATTTCTAAAGTATACTAAGGATGTTGTCAATACATTTGTTGTTTTAATGAGATAAGATGTAGCCAATAATTATGTTCTAACCAATGCTATGTAAAATGACTCTGGTTATGGGATGGGTTTGCAATATAAATATTTATAATTGGGATGCTACTTTATATTCATTAAATGTTGTATTCAAGAATAATATGCATACTAATGGTATAAATTAGTCAAAATGATAAGGCAAAATTCTCCTTTAAAACCAAACGCAATCCATGCACAATTTAAATTCAATCTAAATATACATCTCTCAAATATATTTAAAAATGGTGCCAACTATTATATATTTCTAAAATATACACAAGAAAACATTGCCTTATCATATATATTAAACATAATTCTTTTGTTTTCAGCATTACTCCTGTATATATTAAAACACAATCTATTTATTTAAAATTCTATCCGTATATTTATTAAAATTTAGTCTCCTATTTTTAAATGTTGACTATATCTAAATTAACTCTCAATCAATATTAATCCTGATAATAATATAATAAAGGATGCTACTATATATATATGATGTTGTCCAAATATAATATATTTCTAAGATAAAATAAAATGCTATCCAAAATATAAACTCGTAAAAAGGTATCATAGAAAATACAAAATCATATCCATGTTACACACATAAATATAACTTGCAGAACCAAAATTGCAAGGTAATTACCTAAAGAATACATATGCTTTTCTTATTTTCTCCCAAATCTCTCTCCAAATCCTCCTTCCTTTTCAATATCCATATCTCCTCTTTTCATCCTCTTTTTTTAAGTTTTATCATATTTTATTTATAAAACCATTTCCATTCTCCTTCTATCGTACCTTCTCCTTACATGCTATTTTCTCCAAGTTCTCTCCCATATGTGGTATATTTAATCTCCTACTAACTGCAATTAACTCACCTTCAAATTTTTAAATTAAAATGAAAACATTTAATTTGTTTATTGCATCATAGTTCTCCTAGCTAACTAAAGCATAAGTCTACATTTGATAATTCAATTATTGATATCCAATTTCTAATTTATAACGTAGTTTCATGCATGTTTTACCAAGACTAAGTTTTAAATCAACTTAACTCTAGGTTAGTACTTTAAGATAGTTCAAGCTCTTTGAAATTAATTCAAATAGAGATAATTATTTATTTTTCTAATAGATATATAAGTTTATAATTGCTTCAAATTAAAAGATAATTGTATCTTCAATAACTAGTATACATGTGTGTGTGTGTGTGTGTTACTTATATTGATATCTTTAATATCAATAATTAATGAGCTAAATGTTCAAAGATGTTTTAAAGACATTATACTAATTTATATATATAATAAAAATTAAATATCTATTTTCTTGATTTATTCTCAAAAATCTAGACAATTATAAGTAAAGAAATTTTATCCTTATCAAGAACTAAATTTACATACAAAACAAAATCACAAATAAGATTTTCATAACTACGTAATAACATTTTAAATCTGTTATGTGTGTGTGTGGTCTTAGCAATTCCTCTATCATCCTTTAATCATCCCATCTATTCCATCCTCTCTGATGATGCTCTCCCTCATCATGCTCTGAGAATAGGATCAATCTTGCATCCACCTCACAATAAGTAGGTAGTTAGTCAGAGTAATCATATATATCAACAAATAATGTAAAACTTACAAATACAGATCCACAATGTACAAAATAAAAAAGTATAGCTATCACATCATGCATTCTAATCAACAATATCATTATCCCATAATAGTATATGTCATAAAACTCAAATCAAATATATAATAATAAGATAATAACCATATAAATCCATGGATTCAAAGGTTTTAAATCATAGGGTAGAATCAGGATGTAACAAGTTAAATCTTCATAGTCTTGAGTTCTCATTTTATGTCACAAAGTTATTTGAAGTTATTTGGGAATATATCTTCATATTGCTTTTGTATTCAATTATTTTTAGAAAATTGGATTCATCCCAATAATTGCCTATTTTTTGTCATTTTAGAGTCGCCATCTTGAGTGATATTTTCTTGTCTGATTTTTAGTGGTTGGTAAAAATATTGTGTTTTGTCTATTTATGTTTCAATTAGCTCTCTTTGTCCCTTTTAGATATTATAGGGAATATTACTTGGGCCACTTTCATTTCCTTTTTCTAATTTTTGTTTTTATGTTTTAAAACACCTAATTGGTATGGATCGGTACACCTTGTATAGTAGATCCACTGCCCTCTAATTTTATTTAGCTTCTATTGTGGTATGTTTCTGATTTGCTTTAACTTCTAATGTGGTATGTTTCTGATTTTAATTAATGTTTATTGTGGTATGTTTCCCAAATTTATTTACTACATCATTATTTAAAGAGATTAGAAAAGATCTTATTTGTTTTAAGGTGTCACAAACTTGGTGGTCAGGATCCCAAAAATTGAATGCTCTATAGAAATACTAATCTATTTGATACCAGTTATTAGTTTACCCTCGTGTTTCTTGGTGTGTATACCAAACTCGTGATATAGAACCTAGCATCCAATAATATAATTGTATACATAGTTGAGGGTATTTTTCACCATATCTTATCAAATATTATTCACAATAGTTAATGTATTGACATGGTCTATCTTAGCTAGTGTATTTTGGAAGATTATAGGGTAGTCCTAACTGATGATGTAAGTGTTGAAGAATTAGAAATGTCTCTTCTTGTGGAACATACCAAGTTGTAATTAGAATGTTGAGGGTTTTCCAGGTCTTAATGTGAGCTTTGAATGTGCCCCACTATCTCATGACAATGATTATTAATGTATCATCAACAGCCTCTATTTCTGGTTGTTCATTTGGAAAGATTGTCTCCATTTGTGTTAGATACATTATGAGGTCCCCTATTATAGATAATTTGGAGATTTTTTTAGCGAGATTCTTCATTTCCTAACTGAAATGCTCTTTTAGTACATAGCTCTAAAATTTCCTTTTTTTGTATATGATTTTCCCTTTTTTATGGAATTTTTATTCCCTTTATCGCATTATGGTATGTTTTTGTTATATTATACTTTATCTATGTTTTGGTGCTTGGACTATATTATGTAGTATCTAGAGTATGGTTTTATTCTATACTAGTAGATATGCTATCTACATCACCTTGCCTGTCTTCCACGGTATCATATAATCTATCCTCTTCATCATCTACTATGAAATAGTATCTATATTCATATTCTTCTATAGAGTAGTCAGGTTATTCATGTTTTATGTGGTCTATGATATGTATTTTTTCCTTCAAAATTATTTTTAGATATAGCAATTTATGGACCCTTATTTTGGGGGTGCCATATAACCATGCTCTGACGTCTATTTTTATATCTGACTCAAGTTCCTTGTGTTCTAGGCTAATTTATGTAGCTCTAAGAATCTGAATGAGCCACTAGGGTTTAGAATAGGGGGTACTAAGCAAACACCTAATGGGATAAATGATGAAATAAGTCACTACAGGTCTATGGTAGTTATTTGATTTGCCGATGTGCACTAGGCCTTAAACAAACCTAACAAACCATGTTAGGAAAAGCATGATCATATTCACAAAGGAAAAAGGTATCTCTAACTAATATAACTATAATAATGTAAGAAATAATGTGTATTGAACATGAATCAAAACTATCTAAGCAAGTAAGCACTACCAAACAAGGAAAATGATTTAGAAACATGCAACGCTATGGAAATGAAAGATGATTTTGAATGAAATACATTTTTAAAGGGAAATGCATAAATGATTCAAAATATATGCTAAATACTAATTTAAATGAAGCTAACCCGAACATGTAATCTCTAACCCTATCAATAATACTACTCTAAGATAATAAAAAGATTTTACTTTGCAAGCAAGGATCCCTCAGATTGTGTTTAGACATAATGAAAATAACTACAAATTGATAATCTAAGGTTGATACTGATTAGATGAATACCATGCTATAATGTAGAGTTTTGTCCAATCCAATGCTATCAATTTGAGAGAGTGAATGAAGCAAAAATAAGCAAGAAGCATAAGAATCAACCCTGATAGGACCTTATACAAGGTTTCATTCTAGTTTTAGCATGTTTAGAGCTTTCTTAGCCAATTTCCAATTGATAACTACAAGGCTTTATTTTCAACTATATTTTGGCTCCCTTTCTAGTTATTTGACATTAATTTGGTTTTGTGTCCTCCCCCTTGCTGGTTCTTTAATAATTTACCTCTTATGTTATTTTCCTAGTTGTGTTTGATTCACTGCATCTATGTCCGATCTCCCACTATAGGACTCTGTTCACACCACATTCAGGGATATCACCCTGATCTCACTCCTGAGTTAATCAAGATTTCAATGGAATGACATAGATCCTCTAGGATCTGAGAGCTTACCATGCACTAACCTAGAGACTATGACCCTATCACATTCCCCATGGAATAAGAGGTTTAGTTCTATAACCAACATACTCACCCCTCTTTTCAATAATTTGAGCTTTACCCATTTGAGGATGCCTGCTTGTGACTTTAGATTGATCTACATTCACCTATGAGGGGTGAAGATGACCCCCTCTTATGTTTGAGGCTTAATGATCTATGTATGATCATCAATGATTTTTGAAGATGACTTTATGTGAATGATGAGCACTGCTATTACCATAGGATTAGGTGACGTACTTCCTCTAGAGAAAAAAAAGCACCCATTACAGTTTGAGTTCCTCAACTAGTTCTTGTCTAAGTTCCCCACCTCTTTTTTAGTGGGAAACTCTAAAAAGAACCCCCTATTTTCCTTGTTGAGAGACGTAAGAACAAAGACTTAGTTTGTAATCCATATTATGCTGAGCTTTTTCATCTTCCTATTCTTTCCTTTAAGGCTTCAGATGATTGTGTTGATTTTGGATACCACCTATAGACTAAGGATCCATAAGATGCCTACTATGAGTATCAATTCCCTCAAGTTGACCCTTATCTTGCCACACATGACCAACCCCATTGGGATTCAGTTTATTGTGATTGATCCCCCATTTGTGCCACATCACCTCATTGTACCCATGTGGAACTATCCCCTTTCTATGGTCATTCACCACCACGTGTGTGGGAAGATCCCCATCATATGTGTCACCCACTTTCAGAACTACCTCAACATCACTTTCCACATGCCTAAGGTCATGATGATCTATGATTGTGTAGGAAACATCACGATCCTTATGATCCTCCTCAAATATCTCGTGTCTAACCCACTATCAATAGTTACTATGAGGATCTCTATAACAATCCTTTAGCCCCTTGGGTGCACGTCATCCCCCTTCCCACTTTGATCCTTGAACTTCCCAAGTTCAATAGAAATTGGGAAGCTAGTCCCAAAAATCATATCATGGCATTCATGATGTCATGTATGGATTGTGAACATGAAAAAGGCATATTATTGAAGCTCTTTGCTTGCATGCTACAGGTTGAGGCTTTGGTGTGGTTTTAGAATTTGTCGCTAGATTATCTTTTAACTTTCATGGCCTTGTTGGATGATTTAATCTAGTAACTTAATATCTCTAGACTATTTAATCTCAACATCCAATCATCAACCTCCATGGTCTAATCCAAGGGCGAGTCAAACTTTGACATTGTGCATAGGTGGTATTCAACCATCCACACATGCAGGACAAGGCTCATAAATGACCAAATTTATGATATGTTCATGCGAGCATTAATGTAGGAGGTTCACCTTGAGGTTCTTAAGTGTGAGCCCACCTCTTATTATGAAGTTGTTAACAAGTATTTGAAGATCAATGTCTTTGAGGTATGTGTAGGTATTGAGCTCATACCTACCCAAAACTTATCTTCCTTACATGATTGTAACCACAATGCAACCAATGATGGTGTCTCTAATTTTTTATCAGAGAAGGAAGATAAGAAGGATGGCCATGAGGTCAACACTCTAAGTAAGAGGCCAACCAAAAATAAGGCCCCTAAAAGAGTGCAGAAGGAAAATGTGTATCATATCCCTATGACCCTGCCAAATTTTACAACTTTCATAAAATTAAGGGGAATTCTAATAAGGAATGTGTTACCCACAAATATAGTGCAAAGACATTGTCCACTCCCTAGGGCTCTCCACTTGTTGAGCTTAACCACAAGTTAGATATGTTTATAGAGCCTATTTATGACCATGACAAGGAAAAGAAGAGGAAGAAATCCAAGGCTAAGGCCCATTTCTCTACTTCTCCCTCTTCTACCTATTGTGGTTCCTCTTCCTTAGTTGATCCAAAATGGAAGACCAAATGTGATAGTAGTAAAGTCATTTCTACTATTGACATAACCTCTACTAGTTACGAGTGATTTGTCAATACACACTCAGGTTAGGTGACCAACCCCATTAGAGATAATAGCAAAGTAGGTATCATGGTCCTACCCATGCGGGAATGGAATCAAAAAGTTAGGTTTGACTTTTGGTGTATTATTCCTCCATAGTCTAGGTAACACCCTTACTCTATTATATAGGAGCAACAATCCCTCTCTACCAAAATCTCCATCTGGGACCTTCTTCACCTTTGCCCTGAGCAAAGGGGTCTTATCTTTGATAAACATGGTCTATTTAGAAAGGTGCCACTATAAGATGCTACTAAAGGTTTGTTTAAGTCAAATATCCCCAGTCATCTTCAATGAGCTAGGTATTAGCCACAAGAATTTTTATGACTCTCATCATAATTGTGTTGGTTTCAACAATAACACAGTTGTACCAGTGGGTAATGTGAAACTTTAGGCCAAGTTCAAACCCAAGATAGGCAGAATAAATTTTATGTGTTAGACTTAGATCTCTCATACAATATGATCATTGGTCATCTATAGAATGCTACCATGTAAGCCATTATGTCAATAACATTTTTTATGGTCCAATTTATGCATGAAGGTGAGGTTTATACCTTAAAGACTGACCCAGATCCCTAAGCATGGATATATGCTAAGACAAATCCCTCAGATGAATATTTTTCCATCTCTTCTAAGGGCCTTGTTGTTTCACCTAAGGCACCCATTGTTTCTTTTTGAAGGATGAATAATTTCATCTTTTTGACTATCGATCAATGTTCACTCTTCTTGTTCCCATTACATAATCTTTGTCACCCCCTCCACTTTTTAGGTGACAAGGTGGCTCTTCAATCTTAGGTGATTTATTTTAAGATGTATCCCTGACTGTTGAGCCCCTTTCCTCATCATGACTTCATCATGACATCGATAATCTTAATGCCACTTATATATAAGCTTCTAGAGTTTTTGATTCAAATATCAAGTGCCATTTCATCCATGTCATGACATGTAACTCATTCAATGAGAGGAGAGATTACAAGAATCTCATGATGGCACATCATAGGCACTACCACCTTATTACTCATTTGGGTTTAGAGATATCACTAACCAAAAATGACCACATGTCTAAAATTCTCACATTTTGGGTCATGACAAGTGAACTTGAGGATTTGGATGCTTCGTTTCTTTCCTCCCATGTTTCCCTTCTATCTAGCCTCTTCTCTATTAGGTTGTGGAGCTAAAAGCTTCAACTTTCTAGACATGGAGGAGGTTTCTGAGTTCTAGGGATACTGGTATCGACAGTGGGACTAACGTCGGTCATCTAAAGTGTAGAAGGGCAACCGACATCGGTAGGAGGTCGGCCGATGTTGGTCACCTCCAGGCAGACAGGGACCAACGTCAGTCACCTGTGGCAGTTCTAGAACTTTTCATTGCACGAACAGTTAGTTTGTTAAACCGAGTGTTTACATGTAAAGGCTATTTCGAGTCTTGAGTTATGTTTCTAATTATTGTAATTAGGTGTCTAATTATTGTTTGCATGGGATCTATATAATAGACACATTGGCATGTATTGTAATTAGTGCAAAAAATAGAGGAAGGCAAGGTAGATCCTTCCATTGTAAGATCATTTGAGCTGTAGGTTGTTGCAAGCTCATAGGAGATCTACATGTGTAAGTAAGGTCTGTTGAGTTCTAGGTTGTTGCAAGCTTATGGGAGATCTACTTGAAGTACTTTGAGTACTTGTGTACTGACAGTGTTATTGCTAACTGGTTGGAGGTGAACACCAACTCTGTGTTTGAGTTGTGTGTTGGGACCATTTTTGGTAGGAGAGTGAACTCTTGATTGAGAATTACTGGGAGCCCTTGAGGTGTGGGAAGCCTCTGAGAGGTGTGAGAAGAAGTGGCATCTTCTTTATTGTATTTTCTTTCTGGATGAGTATTAATACAAGATTGTGTATTATCTCTCATATTTTGTGCTATTTGTGAATTCTAGTTACTTGTTCATTCTGGTATAATTTCGTGTTTAGTTGCTAATACAAGGTAATCATATATACTCTTATTGTGGAGAGTAGGATCCTGACATTCTCAAGCCTACTCAAGGATTTTTTATCCCTCTACAGGGTAGGTTACAAATTTTTAAGTAACAAACTACCTTTGGGCTAGGCTGATGGTTAGGGTTAAGCAATAACTTAGCCTTTAGGTAGGCTACAACCTAGGTTATAGGTTCCCTTGTAAGCCTTAAATGTTATTAGAACACCCTCCTTAGGCCCCCGTTCAATGGATTATCCCTCTTGTGATGTTTATGGTCAGACCTTACCAATCCCTTTATCCATTTCTCCTATGCACTACTCCTTAGGTACACCTTGGGATATAAGCAAAGTCTTTTTCTTATTTCAATTAGTAGTGTTACTATTTGCTTGAAACTGGTCCTCTACTAACTCTCTCTTTCTCCTTCCCCTTGGTTTCCTATAGGTGGTGTGATTTAGTGGTTGTGGTTGTTTGGGTCTTTATTTGGTCTTCTCGAACTAGTCTTCACCTTTCATAACCCTCCTGCCACTTCTCTTTTCCTTTAAATATGGTTTATGTTGGTCTCCTCCATCAGATTATGGCTTTGTCATGTTCTTTATCTCCCTCATACAACTTGCTTGGTATCCCCTGTTCCAAGATAATCTTTATATGGTTGTGTCTTGCATCCTTGAATCCCATCATCTGGAACCACTCATGGTGATTCACACTAATGGCAACAGTCAAGGTAACCTAGGACCTGTGGCTGTAACTTAGATTATTGATGACCTATGCATCCCTTAGCTTATTTTATCTAGTTTTTTCTTATCAATGAGATGAATGATGTTGTCATGCATCACACTATCATTGGAGCCCTGATCGATGCCTATGTGTTAGACATATGCTATGTGTAGTCATTCTATGAATCACTCTTAGGCATGTATCAACTCATTGGGGACTAAAACATCCTTAACACTGAGTTTTTCCCCCTCTTTGAGGTGGTGCATAATTTTATCTCCTATTTTGAGGACTTCTAGACCTCCAACATTCCTCATTCATCTTGAATTTATGGGTTTGATGCCACTTTTTATCCCTTATTATGTAGGAGTTAGAGTTAGAGATTGATCTAGACTTAGATCACATAGAGCTCAGACTTATTCTCATTGGACTGTGTCATCGAATTTTCATGTCACTATTCCTATTAGGTGAGTACATGTCATGTTGTATTGGCTCTTTCTTATGTTTTCCTTTAAATTCTAGGTACTGCATAACACTATTTGTTCTATTGAACAATGACTACTTTTACCTTGGGGGTACCTTGGGGGCATATGTAATCATTATTCCTCTGACCCTTTTCCTCTAGATGATTACATATCTTCTCATCATGCATAATACCTAGATGTTAAGAGACCTTGTTGATCTTACTCAATTATTTGGATATATCCCTAGTCTTTATGCACCATTTCAGGCCTCCCTGCACTCCATTGGACCTTTCTACACTGCCCCAAGCCTTTATAGACCTTCTCGACACCTTCTAGGGCCCATTTGGACCTATTTTTGCATATTTATGACCTAGGTTTCTCATTTCCCATAAGAAATGGCTTGACTTTGGCCTAGACAGTGGCTTAGCTTTCTAGCTAGTGGCTTGGGCCACCACTTTCCCATAATGTGTTTATTTGACATAAAGTCATTCCTAATTAACTAAAAATGGTCACATTTAGCAAATTTGCCCTTTTAAATACCATATATCACTTGCAAAACTATTGTATAACCTCTCTTTTAGCTTCTCTTGGAACTCTCCTTTAACTAGACAAATCTTCATCTTTATTGAGCTATCTCTTGGATTTATTTAGCTATTATCTCTACTGGAGGTCTTGGCCCTCTCTTAGCATTTGATTCTTGATCTTTTAGCTCTCCTCTTGATGCCACTCTGATTTCTCCTCCACTTTGAAAGAAACTCATTCATTTTATTTCTATCTAGAATGGATTCACCATTGTTATTCTCATTTGTTCCTGCCTTCACTATTACTTGCTCTTATGCTCCTTCAGTTGACATTACACATGACTTGTTCACTTAGATTAGTCTTCACACCTCCTAATTCCTATTGAATCACCTTCTCTCCTACATTTTTGTCATTGTATTGGAAAGATCCCTACATTGCAGCTTGGTCTTCATCTAATCAAGATCAAACTTGGACTCATAGTTGATGGATTACTTGCAATGTTTTAGAGCATGATCTGAGGGCATATTGCTTGCAAGGTGAAACCATTTAGTTAGTGTAGAGTAATGTATTATCTAGGGTTAGAGATTACATGCTAGGGTTGAATTCATTATAAGTATGTATTTACCATTTATTATAAATCATATATGAATTTCCCTTTGACAATGTCTTTCCTTTGAAATCATATTTTATTTCCATAGGGCTACATGTTTCTGAACATTTTCCTTGTTTAATAGTGCTTACTTGTTTTTATAGCTTGTTTTCCTATTCTTTACACATTTTTTTATTTCCTTCAAATACTTTCATTACTGTGGTTATGTTATTTAGAGATACCTACTTATCTTGTGAGTTTATCATGCTAGCCCTAACTTGGTTTTATAAGTTTGTCTGTGGCTTAGTGGAAACCAACAAACTAGATAGCTACCATAGAGCTCTAGTGGCTTTTGGCATCCTTTAGCCTATTAGGTGTTTGCTTAGTACCCCTATATCAAAAATTAGTGGCTCATTTGGATTCGTGGAGCTAAAATTTTCCCTTCATTTTTCTTAAAATCTCAGTTGAAATGTGGGACTTTTTCTATTGAATATATGCCTTATAGGTCATCAAAATCATCATCAATATCTTTTTTTTACCATAACACTTCTATCCAAGTGGCACTCATGCCAATTTATTATGGAACATGTATCATGATCCCATTTCCTTTAAAGCTTATTCCCTCATATTTAAATTTTAATATCCCATTACAATCCACAACCAACTCAGGGACAATAAGATAAAATATGATGGATTCTTTGATGAACATTGCATGACTTTAAAATAAATTATTGTAGATATCCCTATAAAGTTTACCTAAACACATTTTAAGACACCTAATGGTGCTTTAAAACTTCCATTTTCCATTCTAATATCATAGTTTATAGGGTGTAAGCTGGGTTTACCTAATATTTCCCATGTTATTTCTAACATTACATTTACATTTGCCCCTAACTCCAACAATGTGTTTATGAAGTTGTGACCTTCATCCTTTACGTCTAAATATGCCATGGAATTCTTCCATACTCTTTTTATTTGAAATTCATTATATATTTAGTTTCAAATCTTTTAATTTTATACCCACAGTGTGCACACTCCTATTTATTCTAGTATTTATAGAATTTATAGAGTTTATCCAATAGAGATTGCTAATTTATCATTTATGTTAGTTTTTTCAATCCCATCATTTCTCCCTCTTGTAAATAATTCTATCTTCATTCTTTTCTCTGTGATTTTTCAATTAAATTTTTACTAAATTGTACTATTTTATCACGGGCCTTTATATTAGGATATTTTTTATCATCATTATCATCACTTGATATGTCCCCCTAATGGGGCTCATCTTTTGCTTCTCTTGCTCCACTTTGGGTTACTATCGTGGCTCTGCCATTATCCACAATTTTATGGATATTTAATTTTATGGTTTTCTTGTTCTCATATTATCCTACTTTTTCCTTTGCTTTGATGACATAATCCCACCTTAGTGAGAGGTCCTAGGTTGAGCTTCTTGTTTCTTTTCTTTGTTATTGCTCTGCAAGTTTTTTTTAAGTGTTGGGTGTTTTAGTTGGCTTTATTAAGGGCATATATTTTTTATCCACATGTTTTAAAGAACAACATGGCTTTGGTACATGAATACACATCATGTGCTCCTTTTCCATGACAAAAAATATACTCTTTATGTTCTAGATCATTACAAAATCATGCTAGGTGTCCTTCCTTTCCACACTTATAATATATGGGGGGTCCCTCATCTGGACTAGTTGGACCTCCTTGGTAATTCCATCCTTGTTCACCTTGATAGCCATGATATCTTTGATAGTTATTTATAGTATACCCTTGGTATCCTCTGCCTCTACCTTGATAGTTATTTGCTTGGTATCCTCCTTTATATCTTTTGTGATATCCTATACTATATTAATTTTCTTGATAACCTTTGTGATATCTGGGTATGTAACTATTACCATGGTAACCCCTATGGTATCCATCACATTTCCATTCATGGTATCCTAGTTTGTAATTTTCCCTTTATATTTGTATTGATAAGTATTAAAATTTTGTTTTGAGGGGTTGGTTATCTGAGGAGATGCCAATGGTGGATGATATTTATTTTTATAGATGTAATTCTTTAGTTCTATTACTCCCTTCTCCTTCTATATTTTATTCTTTGTCCTATTTTTCCTTACTCTCCACATTATTTTATTCTTCCTATGTTTAACTTAATCTTCTTATATTTGGTAAAGATCTTATTTGGCCTTTCGCTTCCAAAGATCTCTTCTAGATCTTTCCTCTAAAAATTTTATCATATATTTGATTGATTCAATTTATTTTTCTCTTAATTTCATGTGTTTCATGTGTGATTCTTGAATCCAATTCTAGTTTATTTCCCATTTTACTATCATTCCCATAGTTGGCTTAGGCATCACTTATACTAACTCCAAATTTTGTGTGATCCCTAATTCTTATTTCTCTCTTTCTTTTACTTTTTCCTCCTTTTGATCCATGGAATTCTCACACATTGTCATGGTTGCCTTCTCTTTCTTTAGGCTTAACTATCTCATTCATTTTTCTCTTTTCACTTGTTATTCCATTTGTTTCTTTTTTATTTCTAATTACATTTGTTCTTCTACCTTTCCAATTTATTTTTATACTTTTGCATTTTTTCCTTTCCAATTTAATTTTCTATACTTTCTTCTTACTTTTCTTTATTTTTATCTTTCTTAAATTTTTCCTTTCTTTCTTATTTTCTTCTTTTTCTAATTTATCTAATCTCTTTCTTATCACTAACCCTTATTCTCATATTTTGTTAATTTATTCCATTCCTATTTCTTTCATTTATTCTCCTAGATGTCACATCTTATCTTTCAAGCATCATCTCATTTTAGATCCTCTTTTTGGGATCCTCCCTTTTAACTTTCATCATCTCCTAGGTGTCTGTCCACTATAGGAACTGTCTACCACTTTTTATGAAGCCACTTTCAATTAACAATAAATAGATTAAATTTGAAACTTTTACAATAAATGTACCTCATGGCATCTATAGGAATTCCCATTTCTTTGTGTCAAAACTTTTCCAACCAGATATTGCCCAAGGTATCATAAATGAGTCTAAATTCATTTTAAACTAGTAGTCCATGACACATGTCCACAGTTCATCTATCTATTCTAATTTTTATAATTTGTCTAATGTCTAGTTAATTGGTTTGTTAATTCATAGTCTATATCCTTCTATTGCTTTTTATAACCTTAGCATTTAGGGCCACAATAAGTTTGCAAATTTTACCCATAATACTTCATCCTATGGTTTATAGAATTTATCCTCTACTTGATCAATTGTGGTTTTCATTCTCTTTGTTTCTTGTTAAATAAATTATTTTATTCTCATATATTACCAATTTTCTATCTCCCTTATTTATGGTTTTCATAACTCTTGTGGGTACTTTTCTCTATTCATTATTTTGTTAGAAACCTAGACTTAAACACCAATGTTGACAGTAAAATGAAGTGAAACTGTTTATTCATAATTCTATGTTACAAACTCACTAATATATATAATATCTTGTTATGTTGATAAAGTATTATTAAGCATATGTAAACATCACACACATAATGCATACAAAGATTCAAGACTTCATATTATTTTTTGGTTAATATACTTAAAATGGTTACATAAGATAGCTTATAACACATTACTCATGTATAGATAGCTCAAATTACAAGATGGGATACAATTATCTCTCTCTATCTATTATTAAGTATAAACACAATGCTATAATCCAATAGTCATGTCATTTCTACATGTCTCTTTATTTTTGTGTAGCTCCATTAGATGCCACAAAATATAGCCTATGTTGTGGTACATGTCTATGTTTGATTGATAAAATGGTACAACCCTTAAATCCCATGGGTTGGTTAGTAATTAGCCCTTATGAATAAAACTATCAATAATGGAAATGCTTTTCCATGACCCAAAAGGAACTGATAATGGCATATACAAACCCAAATTCCAATTACTATGCTTGTTTCTACTACATAATACACATCCTCTTATGAACTTAGAAATATATACTTTCATATTAGGTCAATAAAAATATATCTAAAAATGTGAAATATTATTTATAAAACTAAAATGTCCTCCAAATTTTCAATTATGTGCTTCCCTAATTAGTTGAACTCTTTTATCTTTAAACACACAAACCTTACCCAACTTGTAGAGTAACCCATCTTAGAAGTAATAATCCTCTTTGGGATCCAAACGTAATCCTTAGGACATATTTGATTTAAAAAATGGATTTAAAAAATCAACATCATGTTCATATCCATCTATATAATACACACACATAAAACACTCAATAATATCTATGGTGCCCATGGATAAAAGCAAAGGAGGTCTAGATAAAATGTCAACTAGTTTATGAAATTATTTTAGAAATCCCATCCACTTATAATGTCTTGTTTGTTAAAGTTTAATTTGAGCTTGTAAATATTTTAGAGGTTGATGATCTTTATGGATAATATTTTCCTTACCCATGAGATAGTGCTTCCATTTTTTAATAAATTGAAAAAGAGAATACATTTATTTGTTATATATACAATCATTTAGATTTATATCATGAAATAAATTTGAATGCTAACATACTGATGTACCTCCTTGAATTAATAAAAACCCCATAGCATAGTCATTAACATCCATTTCCACCTCAAAGAGCAACTATAAGTTAGGCAAAGCTAAAATTGGATCATGGCTAATATTATCTTTGAACATATCAATTGCACTTTGTTTCTTCTTACCCAAAGTATAAGTCTTACCACATGCTATAATGACATGAAAAACAATTATTGAAGATAAGTTATCTATTAATTTCCTCAAATATTGAATTTCGCCAACAAAGCTTATTATCTCAGTCACATTGGAAGGCTTTGATCAATTCACCTCTACCTTCTTTGGATCAATCCTCAATTCGTTATCTCATATTGCTCCTATTGATTCTACTCTTGTGCCTCCACCTGTCTCCTATACTTAGGTTACCATGTTTCCTTCTTGACTTAATATTTATTTTATACCTCATAATTATAGACACACAATTTACATCCACATATTTTGATCATGACATTTATCAAGACAATAGATAAATAAAGCTTCTTGTCTTGGTCACATTAAAAGGCCTTGATCAATTCATGATGACCTCTAGTTTCTTCAGATCAATCCTCAATTCCCAATCTCATATTTCTTTTATTGATTCTATTCTCGTGTCTCCACCTATCACCTCTACTTAGATTATTATGTTTCCTTCCACGGTTTAATATTTATTTTGTACCTCCTACTTCTAGACACAAGTTTTCATCCACATATTTTGATCATGGTACTTCTCAAAATAACAAACCAACAAAATTTCTTGTCTCAGTCACATTGGAAGGATTTGACTAGTTCATGATGGACTATACCTTCTTTGGATCAAATCTCAATTCCTCATCTCATGTTTATCCTATTGCTTCTACTCTTACACCTCCACCTATCGCCTCTACTTAAGTTACTATGTTTCCTTCTCAACTTAATATTTCTTTTATACCTCTTGCTTCTAGACATAGGTTTTCCATCCACATATTTTGTTCATGGTAATTCTCAAAATAATAGAGTGCCTATTATTACACATTCTCCTTAACCTTGTTTAAGATTATTTTCTTAAATAAACTAATTAAAACATGCAACTGCAAATTTAAAAACTTTGACAAGGATCTCAAAAAATGAGTCACACAATTACTTCTCATGATGTGCTAGTCAATATATTGGCTTGAGGTCCTTATTTACCCTTTGCCTACCTTTTTTTACACACCTAGGTTTTTTTATTCAATAAAAATGGTGTTCCTTCACATCATATCAAATCTTTCTATGTTTCATGTCTTGAATTTGCATAAAATGATATATTATTGACTAAGATTTTTCTTCAAAGTCTTAAATATTATTCGTTGGATTAGTTTTATGCCCTATTATCAGGATCCATGAGATTATTCAATTCTTTGGTTGATAGTTTATGAGCTCTTTTTTCAATCAACATTAGCTAGAAGTTCACGTTTTCATATCTTGGACAACTTAAACAAGTACCTAGTGAGACTTTTAGTGAGTCTGTGCTTAGATTTGAAATGATGCTTATAAATATGTCTCACAACCTAACTGATAGTAAATTAAAAACTCTTTTCTCTCAAATTTTTATTCAATCAGTTAGGGAAAAAGTAATGTTTAACACATATCAATCTTTCGATGAAATTTGTTATACTATTATGAGCCATATATGGTATCTAGTTTATTTTTATATTTTATTATATTTATTATAAATAAATGAAAGGATAATGAATAATAATGTTTAAACAAGTAAATTAATGCAAAAAATAAAATATATCACTTCAAAAATAAGTCACACCAAGAGAATGTGAGGCACAAAGTGATAAGTGGGGAAACTGAATCAACCAAAAACAACCCCATGTGCATTAAGAAGGAAGGCTTACATAAAAATTCTCCAAGATAATAATCTTCACAAATAGAAGAGAAGATAAATGACATTCAAGAGAGAAAAAAGTTATCTCAAGTTCAACATTAAAACATAACCTGCTCTAGTAGTATGTTAGAAATAAATGATAGGATCGTAAAAAATAATATTGAAACAAGTAAATGCCTGAGAAAAATAAAATATATTATCTCAAAAGTAAGCCACACCAAGAGAATGTGAGACATGAAATGATAAGTGAGGAAACCATATCAGTAGAATAAAACCTCACATGCAATAATAAATAAGGCTTACATCAACATTATCCAAGAAAACAATCTTCATGAATAGAAGAGAAAAGATAAAATAATAACAAAGAAGAATGACCTTCAAGAGAGAAGAAATATATCTTAAGTTTTAATAGTCTATAATGAGACAGGATAGGGATTGTTAAATAGATATAGTGAGCCAAAAAGAGTTACTAAAAAACTCCATCATAGTCTTAAACACACTTCTTAATGTGTGTCGAGTGTCACTAATTCATATGAGGTGAGCAGGAAGTGTGTGAAAAAAGTTAAAAGAGTTACATGTGACATGGAACTCCAATATTCCATTAAAAAGGGACAAAAGAGATGTGAAACCTCATAAATCTAGAATATACGAGCTATAAACTCACATAATAATAAAATATACACACACCTAAAACGACTTAGGGTTAATAAATTATTCCAAATAAAGATTTACTCCAAAATATTTGATGTTCATCTTGAATGATTGATTTTCCTCTTGTATCATATATGGATTTTGGGTTTATTATGATTCCTTATATCCTTTCATTACTATTATCTCTTGAGTTGTTTATTTATTCTTGATTCTTGTACCTTGTTTGAATATTAAAGTTACCTTCTTTTTTCATGTTTTAATTTTCTACATCATTCTTCTAGCCCCTTGGTTTATGTCATTTGCATTATTTATTTTGTCCTTGATTTTTATTATTCTTTACCACTAAATAAACATGTAAAAACTTCCCAATGATGATAACACACACACACACACACACACACACACACACACACACACACACCAAGGTCTTCTAGCCCTAGTGCTAAATTATTTCTAAGGGAAGATGTAGGTTAGTATCAATCTTTCTCTTATTATTTTTTATAGCTTTCTCCCATTGGATTTTTCTTGTTTGATTGATCTTTGTGTTATTTATTTCTTTTGATTTATCTTATTGTCTTGTTTCTTGATTCATTTACTTCCATGTCTCTTGGCTTGTCTCTTTATTGAATCAATTATTATAAAAATAATAAAACATTTTTTTTCCCTTTATCTTTATTTGTTACATAGTTGCACATTGTTTCATATCATGATCATCCACCTATTGCTAGAGGTTAAATATAAATTATTTACGTATATGTTGTTCATGGTATTATTAGAGTTAGATGTAGGATATACAAGTTAGATATGAACTTGGAATTATAGTTTCTTCACACCATTATCATGCCTACACCTAGGGACATCCTAATATATGTGACATGCTTACACTAGGGGAATTTTTTAATGTGCTCTAGGTTCTATCTTTCATATTTTATATTATCATACTAAGATTTATAGTTACTTACATATATCTTGCTCTATCATATACCTTGTGTGTTTTGTTACATGGATACATTGTGTTTCATCACATGCTTGTTACATTATGCATTCTATTTTTTCTTATGATTGCTCATATTGATTGCATGTGTGATCTTGTGTTTTTATATGTTGTTTGGCATGTCTTGTCTTGTGTTGTTTATAGAGGATCCTCTTGTTGTCAAGTTTTTATTGCTCATTTATGATTGATGCTTGTTTTATTTTGGTCACATTGTTTAATTTGATGGTTTATATTGTTATATATGGTCACATGATTGTGGTTGACTATAATATGTGATATTATATGTTTGGTTCCATGATTTATATCATGCACATTATTACTTGTGGTATGCAATGTTTGATTCCTATGTTTTCATCTATTTTATCAAGCATATATTGTGGCATGTCACTTGTCCTTTTTTCCGTATTTTGTTGGGACACACCCATTTTCCCTCCTTTCTTATTACATTAGAGCATATCACTTACCCCTCCCTTTCTATTATGTTACTTGAATTACTTATGTTTTGGCATATTAGTATTGGGTTATCGATGAGATTTGTTAAAGTCATATTTTTATAATTATATAAATGGGTTTACAAATGTGTGTTCAAGGTTATTTCATGCTTTTGATTTTATCTATGTTACATATGGTGCATTTAATACTTTTATTTGAGTTGAGTGTTGTGAAATAAAATAACTCACCTTTAAAGGGGGCATACTATTGTCTTATTTTTATTTGATTATAAAATTTAATTAGTTATAGATATCAAGAGGTTACAGAGTGATGTCAAGTGATTTCAAAGAGGTTTCATATGTTTACTTCTATAACTAGGAAGCAAATTTTGGCACATGGCAGGGTTAGTAGGATCTAACTTTAAGATTTTTTACCACATGATTGAGGAAATTGAGGCCCATAATAGTTTCAAAAAAAAATAGAGACAACAACATGGTTTACATTCCATGAAGTGTATCAATTCATTTATATCATTTTTAGTTTTTTATTTATTTCATTTGGTTACATTATTTTCAAATTATCAAGACATTGATCTACTTGTATGCATTCATGTTTTCTTGAAAGTACATTAGATATGTTGACATCAGAGCATTCATATATCCTTAGAGGAAGTTAAGACATTCAAGCAAATAGTGAGGAGAAAGGGTTTTCTATTTTACAGGTTGTTGGAGATGGACTCTAATATAAGGTAATCTCTCTCTCCTGCTTTTGACTTTAGTATCACTTTCATATAAGGAATTAACTTTGATCATAATTTATAGACAATGAAGTGATAATATAAAAAATAATATCCATCCTTATTTATTATTTTTTACTTATATAATGATTAATGTGATCTAAATGAAGTAAATAAATGAATATTCATATTATGTAAAACAGGGAAAAAATCATACAAATTTGAATGTAAAAGGGGAGATTGAGGTTGCTCTTATATAATTGAAAATTAACAAAGCATTATGGAGGATATGTACTTAGCTTAGTTGTAATTTATATTACTCACTTTATTCATCACTATCCCTAAAAATGCTCAATCTCTTCTTTATAACCACTCATATAAGGAAACAGGAGCTCAAACCTTACATGGATGCTACTAGAAAAATCAAACCCCTATAAGGACTAGTATTGTCTAAGATCTATTGGTACTATCCCTATTGACTATGAAGGTCTATGACACCTCAAATCAGTGTACCTAAACCTATAAATGCCTCATGTGGTCATGTGCGTTGATCTTTAATTTCCTTCTATTTTATTTGAAATCCTAATTACACTTTTGATACAAGATGACCCTTGAAAAAGGGGTTATAAATTTAGGTTGGATAGACCCAACAACTCCTCATTAAGTGACTGAGTGATTCCTACATTCTAATACTGCTAATGGGGCTAAAACTAGTTCTCCCACCTAGGTGCGTGTGTGTGCATTATCACCATCAATCTACAATACAATGCAACATTTATATTTTGACACTTGTTGCCATGTGACTTTGACCTTCCTACATTTGTATTCATAATTGTCTCTAAAACTACCCATTTGAGGTATTTTTAGATGTGTATGCCTTTTTGACAATGTATCAAGAGATTGCTAATTGATTTCTCAAGTTTGTTAGGAATTTACAAGATGAATATAACCTTAGGATTAATTTGTATTTATAGTTGTTTCTAATTTTTTATGATATGATTTACCCATGAAACATGTCCAATCTAACCTAATGGAGACTTACCAATATTAAAAATAGTGATTGAGGGTTCTTGGATACTATCAACAAAGGTAGATACCTGAAAGAAACTACATCTTTCTAACTATTTTTGGTACTGTCCTGGGAATGAAAATCAATGATTTAAGATATAATGACAATTTATTTATGATTTTGGGAGGTTATTGCATAGACTATGATGATCTTGAATATGTGTGTCTAGTAAATTAGGTTGGCCAAAACAATAAGAGGGTAGATAGATAGGGGAAAGTGTGCACAAGAGTTAAATGTGTACACAAATTCTAAGTATGTCAAAATGTGCCAAATTTGATGTTTTCAAAGTGTCTAATACCAAATTTTTGTGTCTTAAAATCCTCCCCTTTAGTCTAGTATTGAAAATGTTATATTAAAAGGATAAATGATGAAATATGGTATCTATGATTAACTAGACTTGGGGTTGACAGGTTTGCCCCAAGTGTCCCATATGCTCCATGTAAAAATTATAAGGAAAAATGTTTAGATCAATATACACCCATGATATAAAATCTTAAATAATCTAGATCAATAAATTATTTGAAATTAAAAATTCAAGGAACAAAAAAATTTGAGGGTATGTTAACCAAGTTGCCACTTGTTGAACTCGCTTGGAGAATGCCACAGGGTGATTCTACCTCAAGGAGTTGTACATAATAAAGCCATAAATTAAGGAGTATAAATTCCTCAACCCCCATTGAATTAGGATAAGTTCTATAATTTGAGAGTTATAGAGACCTAAATTTCACTACTTTGAATATCATAACATTTCTTTTTTGGAACCCTAAAACTAGGTTTGTATACAAAGGTGGAACTTCATAATAAGTTTGTATGTTAAAATGGAACCCAAAAATAGGTTTGTATGTAAAATATAAACTAATGTATATGGAATATATATTCATAGTGCTTATGTAGTACCATCATTCCCCACTGATCCATAATATAGAAATAGAAAAATGTTTTGCATGAACAACATTCATGCCCTAAATTTGATCTATCTGTATCCCAAAATGATATAGAATTCAATGATATATCTATCATAGTGCCATAGGATGTTTTCCAATCTATTAAATCTAATAAATATACTCAATTTGACCATATATTCTATCTCGAAATGTCTTGGAAAACCCCACTTTGTCCTCATAATCATGTAGAATGCCCCACATGTTTCTCACATACATATCAGTTTCTAAAAAATTCTCATCTAAATCACATAATATTATCCAAAGCATAAAATATTTTTTTTATCATGGTTGAATCTCTATGGAAATCCCACTACATGCCCCTTTTTTATATCAGGGATGGAGCCTACAAAACATTCATCATAAAAGAAAGCATTATGCGCACCATGTGTTATATAGAAAAATGTAGTCATGTAAATTATTATGCAAATATGATAAGATATGTCATCATATAATTACTTAATCATTCAATCATTTATGAAACATGTAATATAATATAATGGAAATATAAGTGTCACATCAAGTAGATATATTAATTATGCATGCAATTATAAACATCACAATAGATGTGTGATATAAATCATGGCCTCACATACCATATAAGTATACATGATATACATCATGGCACCAATTTTACAAAAATCATATAAGTACCTACACATATACACAAAATATCATGATCATGAAACACACAAGCACTCAAGACACAACTTGACTCTGACCCAACATGAACATAACATGCACATTAATCAAACTAGAGGATACTCTACCACAACTAACTCATGACATGAAAAAACACAACCAATGCACTCATAAAATATGTAATATAACACACAAAAATGATCCAACAATGTCATAATCATGAATATCAAACATGCATAGATAAAACAATGTTAGTTTGCATAATAAATCAATGTCATTATCTAATACATCAAAACATAATATCCATAGGAAATAACATTCTAAAAATTATGAGAAAGAGCACGTTATGTGTAACAATCCACTATGATCAATACACCAGAATATAAATATATAAACTCATAAGTGTGCAAATATTTGCCAAGTGTAGGCATGCATCTAATGAAGAAGGGTAGACATTGGGTTTAAATACTTTGTTATAATCCAGTTTGCATACCCTATTTTTATAGACTAATATATGTTTTCAGCATGCTTTTATACTATTTGTATGTACTTTTTAAACTATTATTTTTTTGGTACTACACTAGTGATGTCATAATATTATTGAGATCATGTTTAATTAGTTATTATTAACATTTAACTAAGTACAATAGCTTTAGTTTATTTTGTAAATATGTTAATTTGGTTACAACATTTAGTTTTCATACTTTTACTATTCAATTCAGCTATATTATCATATTGTATAGGTGGTTCTGATGCTCATTTTTGGGTATAGGTACAAGTACATGAGTTAGGTTGGTGGTGGGATCTGATAGTCAGGGGATAATAGACAAGGGCAATGAGCAGTCGAGTAACCTCAACACAAGTAAAAGGGGTATTTTGCATGAGCCATTAGTCACTAAGTAGTAGTTGTCGATTATGTTATTCCATTTTTTATCATCTTTTGCTATTATTCTTATTTTCAATCATCGTCTTGAACTTTATGTAGCTATGTGATCTTGTATAAATTAATTGTTTTATCATCTTTCTTTAACCATTGGCATTAGTTGATTGATTAAATTCATTATCTTATTTTGTTTGCTTTAAGCTTGTTAGGCCTTTGGTATTATTATCTCGTATTATGTTGTGCACAATGGTTAGCATTAGTTGTTTATAGGCCGTCATTAGCTTATAACCAATTTTTATTGTAATGTTTGCATGTTTAATAATAAAGGCTAAACCATTGAGTGTTAGCATGATTAACACAAGCCTGCAATTATTTTCAATCTATAAGCTTGCATTAGATATTTATAAAAGCTTATAAATTTGGTAATGTTTGACATTTGTAAATAAATGAATTCTTTTTTATTTTATTTTATAACCTTAATGTCTTAGACATGGTGGTAAAAAGGTTAATGTTTTTTTTGGGTGTCTTTTGACCCATGATGGGGCCATGAATTTGTCTTGGCATTGTAATTAGTTTTAAATCAAAGATTTGATTTTTTTTAATAATGACATTTGGATGGGGGTTGTGGGGGTTTAACTCTCAACCAAACAACCATTATGACCTAATTTTTGTTGGGAAGAGTTAGTCATTCCATCCTTTGATATTTGGTGCAATTGATCCAGGCAACAATTCAGGTGATGGGTCAACCCCAATTGATGACGAAACTTATGGGAGCCATAACTTTTGCATCATAATTTCAATTGACTCACTGTTTGAACCATTGGAAAGCTAATAATGAGGGGAATTCATGAGATGGCATTGATATTTTCTCAATGAAGTTTGACCCCCCAAAACCCAATGGAAGTGCCCCAAATTTCAATTTTAGTAGTGCAGTCTAAAAATAGTAAGTTTCTAAAAATAGTAATTCCTCAAATTTTGTATTATTGTAAATCGTGGAAGTCAAACCACTTAATCTCCCTCGAGATTTGTGACCTTCCACATCCTCCTCACACCTTCAAAACATGTATAAATGAATATATAACCCGAAATGGAAATCATACATCTCTTCTCAAAGATAGGCATATGTTTGGGTTTGCAAATTTGATCAATAAAACATCTCTTCTCAGAGATAGCATTATTTGAATTGTGTTGTTATTTAGTTCTTGAATTATATTTCAACCAAATCTTTCAAGTTTTGGATCAGCAATGGAGGAATATTTGGCTCAACCACCAAAAATTTTACTAAGGGGGTAGTTGAGGAGAGGCGTGGGAGAAGATAGAAGAAGATTTTGGAGAAGATTAGGGATAGAAGAGAGAAACTTTAGGAGAGAAATGGTAGCATGAGGAATTAATGGAGGAGGAAGAATGGCCTACTTAGGTTGTGTCTATAAAAGAGGCTGGGAATGGCACAAGGGAGAGCAATTTTTACTAATAAATAAGCAAGTTTTGAATATTTTTCTCCTTTTGTGATATCAACAAACCAAATAAATGATGTATAATTTATTTGTGGAAAAATAATGAATGTTTGATTTCATTTTTAGATGCAAACAATAAAATTATTGTTTATAGGTTCATAAGGAAGTAAACAAACTTCTTGGTGAACTTACAAAGGTTATAAATTAGTTTAAAATTGATATAAACCTCTATTTTAATAATGGGTTATTCTAGTTTGATTCTCAACTATTTAGAATTCTGGGTTTTTAAAAATTTATAGTGAAATCTTCATTTCTAAAACCCCTAAGATCTTCTTTTCATTTTGATTGTTTGGCCATATTAAAATGCTCAAATAAATATTTATTAACTTCATTTACCTGGCTATAGGATTTAAGTTTGTGCATATTGATTTATTTTTACATTTCCAATTTGGTGTTTTTGGGTATTTCAACCCTATTAAAGAGGTCACCTTACTTAAGTGGATGTTTTTTTTAACCTATTGAAGCAACCAGTTAGAATAATGATTTGAGATTATTTTCTTAAATAAAATATTTCTTTTATGTTGGATTTTATTCTCAGCTATAAGACATTTTGGGGTTTCCATTTTTCTTGCCTATAGAAGTGACCTGATTGAATGTGTTGAGGTCTTATTAGCCTACTGGTTTGCCATTTTTGGGTGTAGTTAATTTTCATTTTGATATACAAACATTACCTAGTGTTTATGAGTTTTTGTGATTATAATTGGTGTTATTATTTTACAATAGTATCTTAAAAAAAATTGACCCAGCCATATAAAGGTCAGATATAATGATTTCATCACCTGTTGGGGGTGATGAAATGACTATACCTGACTAATTGACAAATGGGAAAGACACCTAAATATTTAGTGTTGTGTTTATCTATTTTCAAATGCATTCTTTATGTGAATATTTATTATTCATTATTAGTTGTAGTAGATGAATTTGTATCACTTGAAGTGATGGATTTATATGTTGAAACTGTGGTACACCTAGAACTTAATTTGGAGGTTGATTGGGCTCAACTGAATATGTAATTGATACCTATAAACATTTAGAGGAAAAATAAAGGTTATCAATCTTTGTATTCCTATTTTATATTTTGATATTTCAGTTATGGGATGGTTATCTTTTGATAAATCCATACAAATTTAGTGATAAATTTTATCTTTTATTGCTCATACTCTTGTTCCAAAGACCCAAAAAATTAGAATCCACCTCCCAGTTGATGGTTGGGGGTGGTAAGGGCCACCAATTGGAGGGCTCATAAGATGGGTTGGGTTGACATGGATCATGTGGAGAAATTATATTTTTTAGCTAGTTATTAGATGATTCATTGTATTTTTTAATTCTTGCATCAGATATTATATTATAGCATGTTTTATAAATACACAATAATACTTGGGTTGATGTACAAAATAAAAACATGACTAATTCATATTGTTGTTCATTTGATTACTTAAGAACTTTTTTATGTTGTTGATGGAATAATTCAGTTGGTTAAATAGTAGGTTTTATACCTCCTTTTAAATAGAAGGTTAATCCACTTACAACCTTGAGTATTACTTACATACAAGTGAATGTAGTTGATATAAAGTTAACAGTTCATGGATAGATTAATAACCTATAATTATCAGTTAACAATTTGATTTTATTGCTCATGGATTTTCATATAGGACTGATCTATAATTAAATATTTGAGTTGCAAATATATAATTTATAATGGCTACACTTGCATACTAAATTTAAGTTTTTATACATAAGAATTAGTAGATTTTATATTGTTGTACCAACACTTTTACAACATAAATTCTAAGTTTTTTTAAGATCCAAAAAGGCACTATGTATGAGAGTAGTTTCTAGAAATTAAATTCATTTTATGACATGTGAAAAAATTGTTGATAAGTTGATGTTATTGAATTCTTTTGGCATTCTACAACCATAAAAAGAAGTTTGTAATTAGTCATTATCATAATTAGTTAAATTAATTTGAGTTATATAAGTTGTCTATTTTAGACTTCATCATTGCAAGATTTTAAATCCTTATGAGAAACACATTTGTTATTCCATTTGCTGAATATGTTTCATCTAAATTCAAAGGATTGAAAAGTATTATTAGATTTATTCTAAAGATTAAAACTAGTTGAAGTATCCTTGAAGTTAGATTATCTTGGATTTTATTCTCTTTATCAAGATATAAGGATGCATTGTAAAAATGCTAGTTGTATAATCATTTTATATGTTGAAAGGATGTTCTTGAGCTTTATATATAGGAGATAGAATCATTTTAAATATTAGAATTTGTTTATTTTAAACTAATGTTCTTAATTCTTAAATATCAATAAAAAAATTTAGACTTTTAAAATGACATTAGGATGTCAATATAGCCTCAAGTTATTTTTCGTTTATATTGAATAGATGTTATTACTTCATAGAATTAAAATATTCAATTTGTATATCATTATGATCCTCCAAATACATTAATATGAGTATGATAAAATAAATATTCACATCATGGAGTCAAAATCATGCTTTGGCCTAATAGTGTAGTGAACCTGTTAGAGTCATAAATGAAACATGATGGAACATGTTAATAGTGGCAGAATTTCTAATTGTTAATTAGATTGATGTTACTAAAGGAAAGAATTAGATAAGCTAAGGTGAAACACAAAAAAATTATAAATCACATAAACTAAAATAGAGTGGCATACTTCTATGATTCTTACGGCAATGAATAGTTGACAAGTAATTAACATTTGAGAGATATAAGTCTCTAAGTGACTAATTACGAGATGGCCTAGTAATAACAAGTAACCAATATAATCCAAACATAATATTTATTTATGAACCACATAAACCATGACAAATATTATATCCATTTAACTTGATTTCATTAGCTAGTGTTACATTTAGAATGAAGGCACATAGTACGATGATCCCTAGAATTATAGATCATGGTATAATGATCTAAATAGAGATAGTAATACAATGGGATATTTGCTTACATGAAACTTATTAAATACAGATCCTTATTAAAATTTTATGGATTTATATGTGTATTCTTAAATTGATAAAATTGTTTAGATGTATGTCATTGGTTAAGATAGTTAAAATAATATGATTTTCGTCATTATGAACCTTGATGTATAAAATACATTGTATGAACAAGAAATGAATTCCTATTAGGATAATACTCATCTAGCATCCCAAGTACATTGAAGGTGTAGATAATCTACCCTGACTTATACCCAAACTTACATAGATGTAAGTCTTTTAGATACGATAAGGACACCTAGGTGGTCTTATTAGGAAGGTGTTTGCCACCATACAGTTCTGAGATTATCATTATGGATCACATATCGATATGCCCCAAACTGCATGTAGGTTTCCTAATATAATAATCTTCCATATAGAATCTTCTAGGGGTAATCACCTTGACTAAAAGTTGCATATATATAAATATGATTATGGGGATTGTGGTAGGTCATGCAAAACCAAATTACATGTAGTAAATCTGATTCATTGTTTCTGTTGTGAATTCTGAAAGAAAAGACGCTCAATTTTTTTAGGGGTCATTTCACCTAGTATTAAATCCCATGCTAAGTTATCAATTCTAAATTCATCTCTAAATAATATTTAGAAGAGTTTATTTCTGTAAAAATCTGCCTAAAAAACTATTTGGTGACTTATCAGGAAACTAGTTTAAGACTAGGGCTAGAAGCAATCTAGTTGACAATGATCAAGGAATTGATAGACCGATCTTAAGAGGTATAGGTTAAGACAAAGTTAGAAACAAAGGTAAGGGATGTGTTGCTCAAAATCTAAACCAAAATAGAAATGAACCTCTTCCCCATAATGACAATGCTAATATCAACACCGAAGCACCGAATGATAATGTAGTTGGAGACAACCCAACTAATAAGCAAGAATAAATCCTTCATGGAATCTTTTCCAAAGTGAATGCCATTCAAGGTAAAATTAAAAATCAAGAGTGTAAGTTAAATTATCTTGAGGTGCCCCTCATGAAGAAATCCCTCAATTAGAAGCTAGACAAGTAAGGGAGAAACCAATCTAGGAAGTATCAATAAGAATGTAGACCCAATTATCAGAGAGCTCAAAAATCTTCCCCCACCTACCTTTTCAGGTAAGGAATTAGGAGGCGTAACCGATTCATGGCTCCTAAATATATAATAATATTTTAATCTACATGACATGCCATCCAATGTGAAGGTAAGGGTTGTTGTCTACCAATTAAATAGTTTTATTGCCCTATGGTGGAACCATATCTATGTCGTAGAGGGGTATAAACTTATGACCCTTACCTAGCCAATTTTTGAGAGCTGATTCTAAAAAAGGTACTTGAGCACAAACTTCAAGGAACAAAAAATAATAGATTCCCAACTGCTCAAGCAAGAGAATATGACTATCTTGGAATATGAGAATAAGTTCTTAAATCTAATACATCATGTAGACTACATGCATGATGAAGAGAAAAATAACCAAGTTCAAGTTAGAACTAAAAGAGATATTGATTTGTGATATCAATATGACTAATCCTAAGATGTTGGTAGTTATTATAGAGTTTGCCCATAGGGAAAAAGAAGAAGAAAAGTCTTGATAAAAGGCTATACAATAATTCAAAATGAATAGGCAACAATCAAAAGCTAAAAATCCCCCTCCCACATCTAATTTCTTAAAGAAATCAGACCAAAATCACAAGTTCCAAGGGAACAACAAAAATTTCAATAAATTCCAAGGTCAAAACAAAAAATTTAAGACCCAAGGCAACTCTAAAAATGGGTCCTTCAAGAAGGACTAGCACCAAAGCAGCCAATGTGGACTAGCCATAGGGGTAAACATTATTTTAGTAGCCCCACAAAGGGTAGTGGTGTGCTGGAAATGTAGTGATAACCACTACCGTAAAGATTACCTAAAGTTGAAACTGGGGCAGCGAATAGATCATAGAGTGTATGCAGTAGTAGACAATCTTTAAGTTGACTTTAAGGCCACTCCAATAGAGATAAGAGGTAATCTTTCTGGTAATGCTATAAATATTTTAATTAATTCCAATGAAATGAATAACTTCATTTCCCCTACTGTAATAAATAAATGCAAGCATAAATCTATGCAACTGAGAAAAGGATGAGAAGCTGAGTTTGATACTAACAAGAGGGTACCTATCCAAAAATGCTTTGAACAAACCAAACTTGATTTGGGAATTTTTAGAATAAGGGTGAACTTATTTTTAACACCCTTGGGGTATTAGGACATCGTATTAGGCATGGATTGGTTGCAATAACACCATGCAACAATTGATTGATCTAAAAAAAGGATACAATACATTGATGAAAATAGAAAACTTATTGAAATTCAAGGCCTTCAAAGGCCAAAATTATAGAAAATGATTTTATCCCTACAATTAAATAAGGATGTACAAAAAGGGTGTATGCTCTATGTAGTCTAACTATAGTAATTTCCCAAGGAAGAAAAATAATCTTGTTTAGAGTTTCTGATTTTACAAGAATTTGTGAATATTTTCTTTAAAAATGGCCTGATTTTCAACCAAAAAGAGAGTTTGAATTCTCTATTGAGGTTATGCCAGGGGATGCCGCTATATTAAAATCTCCTTACATAATGAAATTGGTAGATCTGTAAGAGCTAAAAGTTCAATTATAAAAACTTTTGGACAATGAAAGCATTCAACCAAGTGTGTACCTTGGGGTGCTCTGGTAGGCTTTATGAGAAAGAAAGATGACAATTTAAAGTTATGCATTGAATATCGTATAATCAACAAAGTGACAATCAAGAAGCATTACCCACTGCTTTAGATCAATGATCTATCCAATTAGATGAAATACACAATATTCTTTTCTAAAATTGATCAAAGATCCAACTACCATCAGTTAAGGATCAAAGAGGAGGACATATATAAAATAGCCATCTGAACTTGATATGGACATTATGATTTCATTATTTTACCTTTTGGCCTCACAAACACACCTGTTGTGTTCATGAATCTAATAAATAACATTTTCAAAGATTTACAGGATAAATTTGTGTTGGTGTTCTTGGATGAAATTATTAACTATTTTAAGAATGAAGTTGAACATGATCAACATTTAAGGTTGGTTTTGCAAAGATTAAGACAACACAAATTATTTGGTAAGCGATCCAAATTCACCTTATACCAAACATAAATACTGTACTTGGGGCATGTGATCTCTAAGAAAGGCATTGTTGTGGAGCCAAAAAATATTCAAGCCATTCAAGAGTGGCCTGCTCCATCTAATGTGCATGAAGTACCCATTTTATGGGCTTGGATAGATACCAACGGTGGTTTGTAGAAAATTTCTCTCACCTAGCCAACCCCATTACATCTTTGTGGTCTAAGGGTATAAAAAAGGCATAGACACCTCAATATGAAGAGGCTTTCAAAAAGCTCAAATAGCTATTAACAATAGCTTCTATTCTGATTATACCTGACCCAAACAATAGTCATTTTGAGGTATGGGTTGATAATTTAAAGGAAAGATCGGTGGCATATTGACCCAAGAGGGTAAAGTGGTGGTCAATGAATCTAACAAGATCAAGGAATTTGAAAATAACTGTCTCACACATGATTTATAGTTTGTTGCCATAGTACGCACATTAAAACAATAAAAGCACTTTCTACTACGTAAATATTTCAAGGTGAAATCTAATTAACGTATCCTAGAACACCTATTTTCACAAGATGATTTGAATGCCCTCCAGCATAGATGGCTGGAGTTTGTTAGTAATTTTGGCATGGACATTTCTTATGTGAAGGGAAAATAAAATTACGTCGCTGATACACTCAGTAGGAGTACATACCTTGATACCTTGTCTATTTTACAAGGGAATTTTAGAAGTGTTATTTTAAAACAAATTGCTGATAATTATTGCCAAGAAGTAAGTGTAGGATTGGCTAATGAGCCTTTGACAAAATAATTTGTTAATTTATTTATTGAGAAAGATGGCCTTATAAGGCATCCAAATAAAAAAATTGTACTCGAATAGGGTAGACTACACAATGTTGTGATGGAGGAGGTACATATAACACCCCATTTTGCCCATTTATGGGTCACCAAAATGACTCATGGGCTAAAAAGGCTCTATTTTTAGCCTGGTCTAAAGAGAGATGTTGCCAAATTTATAGCAAGATGTCTAGAATGTCAGTGTGTAAAGGTTGAACACTACCATCCTAGGGGTTTGCTATACCCACACAACATACCAAGAGACAAATGGGCAATGGTTTCACTTGATTTTGTTGTAGGATTGCCTAAATCCCAAAACCAACATGACAATATCTTAGTGGTAATTGATAAAGAAACCAAATTTGGTCACTTTATTGTTGGGAATTTAACTTATGATGCTGCTATTTTTTATGAATACTATGAAAGAAGTGGTTTGGCTGCATGGAAAGCCAGAGGTCATTATCTCTGATACAAACAAGTTATTCACATCAAGGTTTTAGTGAACTTTGACCATAGATTTTGGCACTCAATTGAATTTTAGTTCTTCATACCACTCAGAAAGGGATGGTCAAACTAAAAGATTAAACCAAGTAGTTTAAGATATGTTGTGCATGTGTGTTATAGACCAACAAATCAAGTGGGAGGATTATCTCTATTTAGTCGAGTTTGCTTATAATAAATCTTATCATTCTAAATTTAAAATGGCTCCTTTTTAAGCCATGTATAGGTATAAATGTAGAAATCCACTTGGCTGAGACAACTTAGAAAATTGGCCATTGCTAATCCAGAATTGCTACTAAAATATGATGAGCAAATGGCCATAATACACCAAAATTTGAAGGTTTTTTTTAATCAACAAAAGAGTTATACTGATCTAAAAAGGATGCCTAATGAATTTGATATTGGAAAAAATATTTTTTACAAGTAAGACCATAGAAGAATTCAATCAAGTTTGGGAAAACCTCCAAGTTAACTCCTCACTTTGTTGGCCCATTCGACATTATAGACAAAATCAACCATGTTGCTTACCATTTGGATTTGCCTCCTTCTCTATCAAGAATTCATGATGTGTTTCATATTGCATTGTTAAGGAAACATGTTCATGATCCATATCATGTGTTAGATTCGAAAAAAATTCAAGTTATGAAAGAGGAAAAGATGCAGTTAGACACAATGAAAATCTTGGACTATCACAACATTAAACTAAAAATAGAGAAATCCAATAGCTCTAATACAATAGGACCCACTAAGGACCAGGAGTGCCACTTGAGAGGATACACAACTATTTAAATAACACTATGCCCAGTTATTTTAATCTATCTCAGGATGGCTCATCATTAAGGAGAGGAAGATGTTATATTCCAACTTGCATACCCTATTTTCATGAACTAATATATGTTTTTAACATGATTTTATATTATTTGATTGTACTTTTTAAGCTATTATTTTGTCAATATTACACTAGTTACATCATAATATAATTTATATCATGTTTAGTTGGCTATTGTTGACATTTAACTAAGTGCAATAGTTGTAGTTTATTTTATAAATATGTTGATTTAGTTACAACATTCAATTTTTATACATGTACTATTCAATTCAGCTATATTATCATATTATATAAGTGTTGTTAATTCCCATTTGAGGGTGCAACTACAGGTGCATGAGCTAGGTTACTAGTGGACTCTGGTGGTCAGGGGATAATGGACAAGGGTAGTGAGTAGTCAGGGAACCTCAACATAGGTAACAGGGGTATTTTTCATGATCTGTAAGTCATTGAGTAGTAGTTATTGATTATGTTATTCCATTTTTTATTATCTTTTGCTATTATTCTTGTTTTTAATCATCTTCTTGACCTTTATTTTGTTATGTGATCTTGCATGCCTTGATTGTTTTATCATCTTGCGTTGACCACTTGACATTAGTTTATTGATTGGGTTTGTTATATTATTTTATTATATTTAAATTTATTAAGCTTTTGGTATTAGTATCTCATATTGTGATATGTATAATCATTAGCATTGGTTGTCCATAGCTTATCATTGGCTTATAGCCAATTGTGCCTGTAATGTTTGCATGTTTAATAACAAAGGCAATACCATCGAGTGTTAGCTTGAGCAACACAAGCCTGCAATTATTTCCAAACTATAAGCTTGCATTTGATGTTTATAAAAGCTTATAAATATAGTAATGTTTGGCATCCATAGATAAAGGACTTTTTTTTATTTTGTTTTATAACCTTAATGTCTTAGACGTGGTGGTTAAAGGGGTTAAGGTTTTTGTTTGATGTCTTTTTCCCATGATGGGGCCATGAACTTGTCTTGGCATTGGAATTAGTTTTAAATCAAAGATTTGATTTTTTTCAATATTGACATTTGGATGGGGGACGTGAGGTTTTGACTCCCAACCAAATAGCCATTATGACCTAATTTTTGTTGGGAAGAGTTAATCATTCCATCATTGGATCTTTGGTGCAATGGGAAAAGATTTGACTTAGCCGCCAAAACATTTTTTTGAGGGAGTAATTGAAGAGAGGCATGGGAGAAGATGGAAGAATATTTTAGAGAAGATTGGACAAGATTGGGGAGAGAAGAGAGAAACCCTATGAGGGAAATGGTGGTAGGAGGAAGTAATGGAGGAGGGAGAATGACCTACTTAGGCCATGTCTACAAAAAAAGTTGGGCATAGCACAAGGGAGAGCAAGTTTTACTAGCAAGTAAGAAATTTTTGAATATTTTTCTCCTCCTATGATATCAGTGAACCAATTAAGTGATGTATACTTTCTTTTTAGAAAAAGAATGAGTCCCTGATTTCATTTTTAGATGCAAACAATAAAAATATTGTTTGTAAGTTCATAAGGAAGTCAACAGACTTTCTGATGAACCTGCAAAGGTTCTAAATTAGTTTAAAATGGATATAAATATCTATTTTAATAATGGGTTATTCTAGTTTCATTCTCAGCTATTTAAAATTTTGGGTTCTTAAAAATTTATAATGAAATATTCATTTCTAATACACCTAAAATCTTCTTTTCATTCTAGTTGTTTGGCCATATTAAAATACTCAGATAAATATTTTTTAGCTTCATTTACTTGGACATAGGGTTTAAGTTTATGCATATTGATTTATTTTTGCATTTCTATTTTGGGGGTTTTGGGTATTTTGACCCTATTGAAGACGTTGCCTTACTTAAGTGACTAGGTTTTTATTTTTCTCCCTATTGAAGCAACTAGTTAGAATGATGATTTGAGATTATTTTCTTGAATAACACATTTTTTTTATGCTGAGTTTTATTCATCAGTTGTAAGATGTTTTGGGGTTTTTATTTTTATTTCCTATAGAAGTGGTTGGGCTAAGTATGTGTTGGGAGTTTATTATCCTACTGGTTCACCATTTTTGGGTGTGGTTAATTTTCATTTTGGTATATAAACATTACCTGGTGTTTACGAGTTAAATTAAAAAGTTTATTGTTATAATATTAAAATCCTTGTGATTATAATTGATGTTATTATTTTATAGCAATACTTTTTAAAATATAATTGACCCAGCTATATAAGGGTCAGATATAATGATTTCATCACTTGTTGGGGGTGATGAAATGACTATACTTAACTTATTGGCAAATGGCAAGACACCTACAGCCTTGGTGTTGTGTTTATCTATTTTCAAATGTATTCTTTATGTGAATATTTCTTATTCATTATTAGTTGTAGTAGATGATTTTGTATCAGTTGAAGTGATGAATTATATGTTGAAATTGTGGTACACCTGGTACATATGGTGGAGGTTGATTGGGTTCAACTAAATATGTAGTTGATACCTATAAACCTTTAGAGGAAAAATAAAGGTTGTTAATCCTTGTATTCCTATTGGTGTTTATTCTTTGATCTTTCTATTATGGAATGGTTGTCTATTGATAATTTTATAAAAATTTAGTGATGACTTTTATCCTTTATTACTCATACTCTTGTCCCAAAGACTTGAAACCTAGACTCCACTTCTTAGTTGATGGTTGGGAATGGTAAGGGCCACTGATTGGGGGCTCATACGATGGGTCAGATTAGGATGGATCATGTGGAGAAATTATATTGTTCATTTGGTTATCAGATGATTCATTGTATTATTTAATCCTTGTATTAGATATTGTATTATAAAATTTTATAAATGCACAATAATACTTGAGTTGATGTGCAAAATAAAAACATGGCTAATTAATATTGTTGTTCATTTGATTATTTAAGCACTTTTTTATGTTGTTGATGTAATAATTCAGTTGGATAAATAATAGGTTGTATACCTCCATTTAAATGGAAGGTTAATCCACTTACAACCTTCAGTATTGCTTACATACAATTGAATGTAGTTGATATAATGTTAATAGTTCATGGGCAAATTAGTAACTTATAATTATCAGTTAACAATTTAATTTTATTGCTCGTGGATTTTTATATAAGACTAAGTTATTGTTAAATGCTTGATTTGAAAATATAGAACATATAATAGCTGCACTTGCATACTAAATTCAAGTTGTTATACATGAGAATTACTATATTTTATACTACTGTACCAACACTTTACAACACAAATTTTGAGTTCTTTTTAAGTTCCAAAAAGGCACTATGTATGAGAATAGTTTCTAGAAATTAAATTCATTTTATGGTATGTTAAGAAATTTTTGATAAGATGATGTTCTTTAATTCTTTTGGCACACTACAGCCATACAAATAAGTTTGCAATTAGCCATTATGATAATTAGTTAAACTAATTTGAGTTGCATAAATTATTGTCTATTTTATACTTCATCATTGCAAGATTTTAAATCTTTATGAGAAACACACTTGTTATTACATTTACTAAATATGTTTCATCTAAATTTAAATGATTGAAAATTATTGTTGGATTTATTCTAAAGATTAAAATTGGTTCAAGTATCCTTGAAGTTAGATTATCTTGGACTTTATTCTCTTTGTCAAGACATAAGGATACATTGAAATCATGTTAATTAGTATAATCATTTTATATGTTGAAAGGAGGTTCTTGAGATTTATATATATGAGAGAGAATCATTTTAAATATTGGAAGTCATTTATTTTAAATTGTTGTTCTTAATTTTTAAATATCAATGAAACAAAGCGGGCTTCTAAAATGACCTTAGAATGTCAATATAGTCTGAAGTTATTTTCCACTTATATCGAATAGATGTTATTACTTCATAGAATTCAACTATTCAATTTGTATAGCATGATGATCCTCCAAATAAATTAAGATGATTATGATAAACTAAATTATCACATCATGGAGTCAAAATCATGCTTTGGCCTAATAGTGTACCATAATGAGTCTGTTAGAGTCATAAATGAAACATGATGGAACATGTTAATAGCGGAACAATTTATAATTGTTAATTAGCTTGATGTTCCTAAAGGAAAGAATCAAAGAAGCTAAAGTGAAACACAACAAAATTATAAATCATATAAATTAAAATAGAGTGGCATACTTTTATGAATCTTACGACAATGTCCAATTGACAAGTAATTAACATTTGAGAGATATAAGTCTCTAAGTGATTAATTATGGGACGGTCTAGTAAGAATAAGTAACCACTATAATCCAAATCATAATATTAATTTATGAACCACATCAACCATGAAAAATATTATAACCATTTAACTTGATTTTAGTAGCCTATTGTTACATGTAGAATGAAGGCATGTAGTATGATGATCCCCATAATTATAGATCATGGTATAATGATCTAAATAGGGATAATACTACAATGGGATATTTGCTTACATGAAACTTATTAAATACAAATCCCTATTGCAATTTCATGGATTTATAAGTGTATTCTTAAAATGCTAAACTTGTTCAGACGTATGCTATTGGTTAAGATAGTTAGAACAATATAATTTTTCTCATTATGAACCTTGATGTATAAAAGGTGTTGTATGAACAACAAATGAATTCCTATTAAGATTATACTTCTCTAGCATCTAAAGTACATTGAAGGATTAGATAATCTACCCTAACCTCTACCTAAAATTACGTAGATGTAATTCTCTTAGATAGGATAAGGACACTTAGGTGTTTCTATTAGGATGTTGTCTACCACCATACAGTTTCAAACTTATCGCTATGGATCGCATATCAATACACCATGAATTGCATGTAGGTTTTTAGGGAAAATAATATTCCCCATAGAATATTATAGGAGTAATTACCCTGACTAAGGGTTGCATGCATGCAAATGTGGTTATGGGGATTGTGGTAGGTCATGCAAAACCAAGTTACATGTAGTAAACCCAATTCACTATTTTTGTTGTGAACTTTGAAAGAATGGACACTAAATTGTTTTGGGGGGTCATTTCATAATGCCATACATCTTTATGTCCATGTACCATATGCACTTGTATGTCATGTGCCCTACTCATGTATACTATGAGAAGCATATGCATAAAAAATGGATATATAATTCACCATAGAGTTGAGAAATAACATCAATCAATCATGTGTATTGGAAAAACATGTCATGCATAGGTCCTCATGTTGTATTTTTTGAGTATTTTATTTTTTTGAATTTATTGAAAAGTAAGCACACATTTATCTAATCAAGTAAGGCCAAGAGACAAAGCTTCAGAAATAGAAGAATATAAGAGATCCAAACAATTCATAGCATATGTCAAGACATAGTGTGTACCAAGTGTAATAACAATGTAGTCTCAAGGAAGTGAAGGTAAGAAATATTCCCATAATGTACATGCAAATCAAAAATTCATATCTAAAAGAAGTATGGAGATAGAAGGTACATTGTCTCAATGGGAAATAATCAATGTGTACATATATGTCACAAATATATATATATTCATATAATATGTGTGATCATGTAAGCTCAACATATTCAATAGAAAAATAAAGCATATAAAGTCAATATGGAGGGGTGGGTAAATAATATGTTGCATCAAGTTTTAACATGTTGTAAAGATATGCACTAAGTTCAAAAGGTTTTAAAGTATGTGTCACCATCAGATAGCCATCATGAATGTCTAGATTAGGATAAACAATCAAAATGGTCTAGTGAAAACATCATAACCACAGCAAATCTAAGGGATAGAAGAATGGTCAATATAAAAGCATATGTACACATGTATGTCAATATAAATGAGTACAAGAAACAATCAGTCGACTCAAGGGAGGGTGATCAAACAAGAAAAAAATAAGAAGTTATGTATAATAGATTATGTTTGAGATGACCAATTATCCCATCAATGGGATGGTCATATGGATGTCTTGTATCATACATGTCACAATTGTCAATAAGATAGCCATTTTTATGTACTAATTGAGAATGTCATCTTGATTGTATTCGACAATTTTAGTAGGATATGTATAACCAAATGTACCATATTTTGGAATTTATTTATTAAGTGTCCTTTTCTCTTCAATTTATTTATTATTATCGATATTAGGCTCCCCCTGTGTGGTCCTTTCAAAGTGCATATGTGGAACAGAATCAAATATCATTGCTTGAGCACTGGTTGAAGAAATTATTTCCACTTACTCTTCTTGATTTGGAGATGTTCCTTGTCTCAAAATGGAAATAGTCTTGCCTTAGAGATAAAATGTAATGTTATCATGATTCTTGTCAAGTGTTGCATAAATTTATTTTATCCATGAGTTTCCTAGTATAGTATTGTATTGGGTAAAAGTAGGGTCAATGTAGAATATAGAAAAATGTGATTTAAGGCCAAGAACTATGAGATACTCAATGGATCCTATAGTGAATGGTGTAGAAAAGCAGTCTTACTCAAGTGTTCAATGTCATATATAAGACACTTGAGAAGTGTCATGCTACATACATTAATTTCATAGGATTTATCAACCATGACATTAGTACATCACTTACAATCTATGTGAACATTAGTAATTAGAGATTCAATAAATGAATAAGGATTTATGGTTGCCACCTTAAAAACCACATTTGTAATAGTAGTCTTCTTAGGTAAATATTGCTTAAAGACTTATTTCTTAGGTTTTTAATTTATCAAGTCTTATTTTTTTAACTTTTGTTTTGTAAGGTGACCTCAGGAGATGTAATAACAATTAGAGTTGTTTGCTCAATATTGGAAGGTATGTTTGAGTTTGGTGTTGCTTTAATAGATGTATCTATCTAATGTTTAATGCATGTATATAATGTAGGTCACCAGTATAATAATAGCTTGTATTATATGTTTCAAGCATGACACCTATCCATGTGTTGTCCATTATCTCTATGATAAACACAATAGTCCTTAGCTCTTTGCATAGGACATGTATGAGATAATATGATCAATTTGTTTTAAACCATGTTTATGATATTTTATCTTGGAGAAATATTAGACTTATGCCAATTTTGTGATGCATTAGGCATATATTATTTTTATTTCTTTATCCGTGTTAAATATGAAATCTTTTGAGACACACAAGTTTTGATTGCAATGTTATATATGTAATGTGCAGTAACATGCTTAGGATTTTGCGCATATGTAATTTTATCTTCAAGTGACATGACCTTTAGAGATAAAGTTTGGACTTGTTTTTGTAACTTTTCTATGGAATGCATTATAGTAAACACCTAATGTGTAGGAATGATGGCACTATTAATAAGTTAATTCAAGGGTTCAATATTATTATTGACGGTAACACTAATCACATAACTTCTCATGGGTTGGAAAGATGTGACTTTATAATCACAAACCCAAAACATTTCAGATTTGATATACATGAAAAAACATACATGATTATACACCCTACATCTTCATGTTGTGATAACATGGACCTATGTATCCAATATAAGCCTTAGGAAAATAATATGGGAGGGGTTTTTGGCTATCACTACCATAAGGCATATGAGTAGGAGGAATAAAAGAGTCATGCATGCCCTTTTCCTTCAAGTAGTAACTAGAATCATCTTTAAATTCAACATTCATGCAATATGTGATACTAAATAGGGCTAAGAACTCATCATTATTAATATCATCCTTAGCTTTATTTCAAATAAATTTAACCCGTTTCATTGCATGATATAAGATCACATTATATAATCTATGAAAGAAATATAAAATTATGACAACCATAATTTGAATTTAAAAATATAAATAATTAGCATCTATTATAGATATTTTATGGCTTTACTTATGTAGATAAGGAGAAATAAAAAATCTGGTCTAAAATTCAAACCCTAATAGAGGATAAATTTGAAGCCCTAAGAAAAGATGAAACCCAAGGTGGATAACCTAGGGTTTGTTTTTGGTTAAGTTAGTAAATGGTATCAACAAAATGTTTTACTTATTTTGTGATTTAAATGAAGTAAAACTATGAATATTCATATTATAAATCTAAATGTAAAAACGGAGATTGATATTATACTTAGATAATTGGAAATCGAAAAAGCGCTATGGAAGAGAGGTAGTTAGCTTATTTATGATTAATGTTATTCATTGTATTTGTCATTGTCCCTAAATTACTTTGTGTCTACATTATAACAACTCAAATAAGGAAATAGGAGCTCAAACCCTATGTGGATTATTGAAATAAAAATCAAACCCCCTATGGCAACCGATATTGTTTAGGCTTTGTCAATATTGTATGTGTTGAATTTACAAGTTTATGATGCCTCATGTGTGTCCGCTCTCATGTGGTCATGTGCACTGATATTTATTTTCTTTCTCTTTGCTTTGAAATCCTAATCACACTTTCGACATAAGATGACCCTTGAAAAAGGGATTAAACTCCCTATTGAGTGACTAAGCATTTCATATGTTCCAATACTTTGAAGAGGGCTCAAACCACACATAGTTCTCCCACCTAGGTGTGTGTGTGCACCATCATGATCAATTTAGAATGCAATGTAATATTTGGCTTTTTAATCTTGGCACCATTAACTTTGACCTACGTTTATGTTTAAAATTGGCTCTAAGACTACTCCTTTGATGGATTTTCATATGTGTATGCCTTTGTGATAAGGTGTCAAGATAATGCTAATTGATTTCTTAAGTTTGTTAGGCACTGCCAAGATTGGTATAGCCTTAGGACTGATTTGTATTTATAACTAACTCTTTGATATTTGTCATTATGACCAATCCATGAAATGTTTCTAGGCTGACCTAATTGAGACTTTCCAATTGGAAAAATATCTCGAGTGTTACTAGATGCTACTGACAAAGTTAAACACCTAAAATAAGTCAAAATTGTTTGACTATTGTCATTACTGCCTTGGGAGTGAAAATCAATGATATAAGATATGAAGATAATTTTATAAGGATTTTGAAAGGTTATTGCATTGACTAGGGGATCCTTAATATGTGTGTCTCATAAATTGGGTTGGCCAAGATAACAGGTGGGTAGACGGATAGGGGAAAGTGTGCACACGAGTCAAATGTGTACACAAATTCCATGTATGTAAAAGTGTGCCAAAGTGTCTAATACCAAATTTATATATCTACAATTATAATTTAATGTCTATGTAAACACACACACTCTTTTAAGTGGGGCATTATGTGGACTCCTAATTTTGGTACAAGTCATGTAGTTGTAGTGATTTTATCATGATTTGTATATTTGAATTATTATTGCATGTACATTAGGCTCTCTTAGCACACTTTCCCTTCACATTAGACATGTCATAACTTTCATTATCGTCATTTACTTGTAAACACCTTCATATTTGTCATTAGTTTACATTGGCATGTTGACCATTACTCTTGCATACTCATTTATCTCTGTTTCTCGAGACTTAGTTCACCTTGATCAAAATTGAAGCATTCTGATAGCGATCTGACCATCGACACAATGTACAATTTTGGTAATGTTGGTTGTGGGACATCTATTCTATTTTGCCATGTTTCCTTGTCCCTTGATTTTCATCTTTTATAGTTTTATATGGTCAACTTGTACACAAATTTGAATTCAAAGGAGCCTATATATACACATATACCCTAATGCATTTCAAAACATTTTCATAATCACACAAAGCCATCGAGTCTTATCAAGGAACTCACACATTTATCATAGTCTACGCTTATTTCACTCTTTATCTACTTAAGGGTTGTTATTGAGTACTTGTACCAAAATAAGGATATTTGATTAGTTTATAGTTTCATTTACGAACCTACATCTCAAAGGTATAAGGGTGGGAACTAGATATACACATGGTTTTCTTATTGAAATTCATGAGTGGTAAGTACCAAATTGTATATTATTGTAAAGGTTAGATGAGGGTTGATTGAAGCATGCCACCCAACCAAAACACCAAATTTTCACATATTTCTAAGTTTCTTCTTGAGCTCAAGAAAAAGAAAAGAAATTATGACCCCTGCGCACATTTATTTTCTTGTCAGAGAGAGGTTTATATGCATCATCTATTAACGAAGGGTTTCAAAAAAAATTAGGCCTCAAAGATCCATACAACTAGTATCAGAACACATTGACCACTTTATTGAGGACTTACACTTTCATACAGCTTGATTTTGGTCTTATCATTGGCATATGGTTTGATTATAGTCATTGTGTTCTTTTTGGATGTCCTTTTACACTGCTTCAAATTCTTCTTTTCTGCACTTTTAGTCTCTATCAAAACACAAGTAAGTCATAAAATAGGTACACATCTCTATCTTTCATATTTTAATTGTCAAGCTCAAGGTACTTAAGTCTCTCATAAATAAATTATAATTCTGATATTTATTTATCATTTTTTAGTATTTATATCAAATCTAACTTGCCCCTACCCATTTATGTAGTTCATGTAGAACACTTGTGTGCTCTCCACATAAAACACCCTGAAACACTTCCATTTAAAAAAATATAAACAAACTATTAAATAGTACAAAAATTACGTAGAAAATATAAAATTGTGTAATTTCATCTAAAATTAATTTTGAGTACTTTTAATGGGTAAAATGCAAGAACTATATGTTTGAAATTGTATCAAAATTTTGCTTCAAAAACATATTTACAATGATAATAAATCATATAAAATTTATCGCACATCCACAAATAACTCTATAAATTCTTATAGATTCAACAATCTAAAGTCTACACATTAAAATTATTTTAGGGAAGTTACAAGTGTAAATTTATAACTGTAAACGTTCTTTTTATCAAACTAATCTTACGGAGTTCTTAAGTATTTGAACAATTTTGACAAATAAAGAGATATAATAAACATGAGATTTATTATCTACTTTCAATATCATTTTAATTACAAGTAATAAAAAACTTTCCAACTTTAATTTTGTACAAAATTTACATAAAAACTCCTACAAGTAAAAGAGATACAATAGACGATAATGATGTCACAAAATTTGGTGACATCCTTAAATTTCAATTAATGGGGAATATTACATATGTTAAGTCTTCACAACAATCAATACGCTTGTTGTAAGGCATAAAAATAAACATGATACATAAAAATGGGTGTTCCATCATTCCAAAACAAACATTAAATGTTTCTTTTAAGATTAGTCACAAGCTAAGTCTCCAAATAACCAAAGGAGAGACGTGCTCACCTCTCAACCATATGATATCATTTAGTGGGGGAATCTAGTCCTCTTAAACAAAAATTCATATGACTCATTTCTTAAGCATATGTCAGTTAAATTATGTAAAATGAACAAATTAAAATTAGTATAATTAGTTTTCCAATTAGACGTTCTTACAAACCATCAAGATAAGGTATTTTCTTTCTCCTAATCCACACATCACAAAAATAGACAAAACTTAAAACCAAGAAAAATGAAGTGTACAATAATAAAAAAGGAGTAACTAGTGTTGAACTAACCATTTCACAACCTTGTTAGATAATTCCTTAACAAGATAATAAGGTACCCGAATGAGATGGGGGATGGTTTTAACAACTTGCTCATACAAGCCCCATTCAAAATCCTCTGAAGAGAAGAAAATGTGTAATTTCAACCATATTTCGCTACACCCACCTTTGTCCCTTAGCCTATTCCAAAATCTAGTTTTATGCCCATTATTTCAACCCTCCAACTCTCTCTGACCAACATAATGATAGCCAAAATTGGGTTGCATGACCTTGCCAGATTTAATCAAGAAATCCACATAAAAAATAGACCGATAAAGTATTATTTCTACTTTATTAATTGGTCTAAGTTTTAGTTATAATTATAAATCATGATGCTTGGTACATTTGAAGGCATTGAGTGTGGAAGTAAGTGTCTAACAATTTTTAAGGTTTGAGTTAGTCCAGAGTCTAAGAAGCAAGAACATATGCTCTTCTTTCATGCTTGGTGTGATCTGAAGAAACAAAAATTATGCTTCATCTTTGTAAATCCTGTAATTTTTTAAAAGCTTTGTTGTCAATAATGATATGAAGCCGTAGCCATTCAGCCAATAGACTCCATTATTATTTTCTGCTAAATTTTTTGTGACCAAGAACGTGAAGAAGTCACGTATAAAGTTGGTATTTGAGCCATACACAAAAACTCTATCAAAAGTGTTTCTCAGTACACTGTATAAAATCGTGTTACCTTAATCCATCCTGTATCTTGTTTAGACTATTGGCTTCTTTCATTTATCCTCTTTTACAAAATATTGTATCTATTTTGCCTGCTAGCAGAAGGGAAATCCCAGATGATCTGGTATCTGCGGGTTTTCAAGTTAAACATAAATCTCTAATGGTAGAATTTTTGAAGACTGTAGAAAGTGCTCCAAGATTTGAAATCATAAATGAAGCTAAAACAGAACATTTTTATGAACAATCAAAAAGAGAGATTGGTCAGTCAATCATTGAACAACGAGAATCTTTAGAGTCAATCCCCCAAATTGAAACTACTAAAGAATCTATTTTAGGCTCTATTGTTAACTTCACTCCTCTTGTTCTTAAACCTAGTACGGTTTATAAAAAATAAGAATTAAAAAGTGATAATTTTTTGGGAAAATGTTATATAAATACACTTCTAATTTTTTTGGGTCCTCATGTCAAAACCATATAACTTACACTTGAGTATAAACTAGGCAAGCCTTATCAGACTAATATGTTGCCACTTCTTCCTCAATTTGAAATAGAGTACATAAAAAACCATGAAGATGTCGACTTTTTACATTTCAGTATGATCAGAATCTATATAATGTTTGAAATTCCTGAAAACATTAAACATGTGTCTTATGTTGCACTCTGTGATAGAAGAGAAGCTAATTTCAAACATGCATGTCAATTATCTTCCATATCATGTCTAAACGATGGTTATATAAGTTATGAGTTATTTCTATATCTCTCTATCAATACTAGAGATGAAGGATGTATGGAAGTAAAATTTGGATCTATTGACTGTTGGAGTTTATTTTCTTTAGTTTATGGATTAAACATGTTTGGTCCCTTTAAATATGCCTCAGTGAATGTCTAGGTTCTTTACAATATGATTAACACTAGTCATCCAAAGATCTAGAGAACCTATTTTATGCCATAATGCTTAGTGTCACAGTCCATTTACAATAAGGTTTCATATATTCTATTAAAATACCTGCTGAGTGGAAATTATATTGGTTAAAAAATGTTGCTCCCAAACTGCATAAAAAGGAAAAACTAGTCCATAAGATTAATGTCACAGTCATCTGTATTTGAATCTCACAGACACAATATTCCTTCTCAATCAAACAAAATTCTTATGAGAGGAAATGTTTTTGTGGAGTTGGAAGATGAACAAGTTAATTAAGGACCAAAATATCTACTTGCAAGACCCTTTGGATTACCCCGTGAAAGTTCCATAGGTTATTAAAAAGAAAATGGTACTACCTTTGATAGGGGTGTAAGATGGCGTCCAATGAAAGGCTATTACAAGCAAGAAGAGGGACAATTTGCCTATTTTTCCTATGCTTTTCAGCCTCTCTCTTTTGATGATAAAACATCCATATAATGAGTACAAACATCGCAATTATGTTGGCAGGTACAATGCGCTTTTTCAAGAGAACTTTTATGACCTTTGCAGATATATTAGATCTATTAGGAAATATACTAGTCAGGTACCTACAGTTGAAGATTTTATCCAGTTTTTTAGAATTACATGCAATGATGTACAAAATATTGTTTATCAATCCTTGAATATGCTTCCTATAATGGGTGACAAATTAAATACCATGGAAGATAAACTGTATAGATCAGAAACTAGATTTGAATGACAGAAAAGGCTCAAGATCTAAGTAATAGTCAAGGACTTCTTGCTATAAAATTTGGACCAGGATTTAACTTAATAGTTCAAACAAAGATAAACGTCTCAAAGAAAAGTCAACCCTTACATAGATTCAAAGAACCCAAATTCCTTTGCAACCTTGGTATTTGAACATAGACGACCATTTGAATACTTCAAGTGAAATCACTTCTTGGTGTAATTCCATGAAGACTATAATAAAAATAGCTAATGTTGATGGACATACTCATGCTCAATTTGTAGTTGGGTATTTTTGGGGTATTACTTTACGCTAGTAGAATTCAATGTCTAAGCAAGTCCATGAATCTTTAGTACTTAGCAAAAATGATCCTATGCAAGTCCTTTTTCAAATAATTCTCAATGAATTTACTCCACAGTTTGAACGAAATAGGTGGCTTGCAAAAATGAAACTATGTGATCTTGCCCAGTTTGAAAAAAATGATATCCAATACAGATAACTTGCTTATGAAGATGAGTGTCATACTAATAATGCCATTAAGATGCACTTCCTTGAAGTATTGCCATACAATCTAGTTGAGCTAGTTATTTCTTATATTGAAGTTAAAGGTCTTAATATTGATACCATGTCCCTCACCAATGTCACAGATTTCGTTAGACAACAGGTTATATAGTTCAATTTTCAGTTTAAAATAATTTCAAAAATAATAAAATATCAAGTTTGTAGAGTTGCTCTTACTTTCCCATAAATAACACCATTTAGTTGTAGACTATTTGTCTCCAAACCTAAATGCCATTGCAGAAAGTTTCCCTTTTATCGTAGATAATTTCAATGTTGTTGTTCCCATAATCGATGCCATACATTTCTCTGCACACCATTTTCCTTACCCTATTACAAAGGGCTATTAAATAGCCATGAAGATAACCCAAATAATATCCTAAGAAATAGGATGGAAGAATAACTAATATCCCGGAATAAACACATGGGTACAACAATAAAGCCAATTAAACAACAAATATTCCTATGATGAATTAATCACCGAATAAATAATCTAACATTTTTTCCCTTAATTCAACATAGCTTGAAGTGAACAGGAGAGAAATTCTCTAAATGCCTCAAATTTGTCACGTGCAAGTGACTTGGTGAAGACATTTAGACGTCGTTCTTCTATCAAGCAATATTGGAGCTGGATGTTGTGTTGTTGTACATGTTTGCGAACGAAATGAACTTGCACCTCAATGTGTTTTGTGCATTCATGAAAGACTGGATTACAAATAAGTTTGAGAACACCCTCATTGTCATAGTACGAGATGGTAGGTGTGTTTTGTGGTACTCCCAATCTTTCTAGTATGCGACGTAACCATATCGCTTCGTAGACAACACCTCTTGCAGCACGATATTCTACTTCAGTGGAAGATCGAGAAACAAAGTTCTGTTTCTTGCTCCCCCAGGGTATAGGACCGGATCCTAAAAAGAACACATATCTGAAAGTGGATTTTCTGTCATCAATATTCCCTGAATGATCTGAGTCAGAATATCCTGTGAAGAAGAAATTGTCATTCTTCTTATATTCTAGGCCAAAGTCCATTGCACCCTTGATATATTTTAGTATTTAATTTGCTACTTTTCAATGAGACATCTTTGACTCCTACGTGAACCTTGAAAGATAGCTAACTGCATAGTTGATGTCTGGCCTAGTATATGTTAAGTAAATAAGACTCCCAAACAACTGTTGATAGAGAGTTGTATTTACTTTTGGTGATGGATCTATATGAGACAACTGAAGCCTTGTCTCCATAGGTGTAGTAATTGGATTATTGTCTATCATTCTGAATTTTTTGAGCATTATCTTGGCATATTTCATATGTGACACAAAGATCTGGTGTTCCTTTTGTCATACTTCTAATCCAAGACAATAGAGTAGAAGCTTAAGATCTGTCATGTCGAATGATCGATTAAGATCTTTCTTGGTTACATCTATCATCTCCATTGAACTGCCAGTGATGACTAGATCATCAACATATACTACAACAATTACAATCTCTCCCCCTCGTTATTTTAGGTAGAGACTTTGATCGTAGGGACAACTCTAGAATCCATGTTGGATGAGATGTTCATTGATCTTTATGTACCAGGCTCAGGGAACCTGTTCAAGACCATACAAAAATTTTATGAGTTTACATACTTTTCCTTTATTATCAGATGAGACAAAACCATCTGGTTGTGTCATGTAAACCTCTTCTTATAGAACTCCATTGAGAAAGACACTTTTTACATTCATTTGGTGGATCTTCCATCCAAATTGTGCAGCCAGAGCAAATATCATTCTGATTATTTTGATCTTGGTCGTAGGAGCAAATGTCTCCTTATAATCTATGTCTTCTTTCTGTGCATAACCCTTTGCGACGAGTCATGCCTTGTGCTTATCAATACTGCCATCTGCTTTGTATTTTATTTTGTAGACCCATTTAAAACTGATTGGCTTCTTCCCTGGTGGAAGATCTTCAAGCTGCCATGTTTTGTGTTTCATCAGTGATTGATATTCTACATCCATGGCATCTTTCCAAGGTTTAGACTCTAGGGTTTCCTGAATTGTTTCTATGGGTTTATCTATATTAATTGATTGATCATCCTCATCATCATTGTCACCTTCAATGTGGTTATGACCTTCTGAATTGTCTATAGGTCTAATTACGGAATCGTGTGAGTTTGTGGAAGGCAAACTAGTTTTACTTTTCTCATCAAACTCTACATCCCTGCTAATGGAGATCTTTGTTTTGGGGTCCATCAGTCTGTAGGCTAATAAATCTTCACTGTACCCTAAGAAGATATAAGGCATGGATCTGGTATTCAGTTTCTTTCTCTTCTTTTTAAGAACATGCATATAAGCCTTACATCAAAAAACTAAAAAATGAGTAAAGGAAGGTTTATGTCATGTCTAGGCTTCAGGTAGAGTCATATTATGAAGAGCTACAGTGGGTGATATGTTCAAATAAACTATTATTTTCACTACTTCTGCCCAATATGTGTGTCAAATTTGAATCTTCAATCATGTTATGCACCATTTCCATGATAGTGCAGTTTCACTGTTCTGTAACACCATTATGATGTGGAGTGTATGGTGGAGTCATTTATCGATGAATGCCATGTTCTTTCTAATAAGTATAAAAAGCTTTACTAGTGAATTCTCCCCCTCGATCTGAGCAAAGAGCCTTGATTTTATGACCAATTTCAGTTTTAACTATTGCTTTGAACACTTTGAAAGTATTATAGACTTGGCCTTTGGTCTCTAGATAGTAGACCCACATCTTGCGTGGGTAGTTATCAATAAAGAACATGAAATACTGAAACCCATAGTGAGTGGATCTTATGGGGTTGCATAGGTTGGTATGCACCAGATCAAGTTTACCAAATGGTCTTGAGGAATTTTGACCAAAAGATGTCTGATGTTGTTTTCCTGCTAGACAACCAGTGTAGAGATCTATATTTTTCTTCAATTGAGAAAGTCCACGAACCATGCTCTGATTGCTGAGTGCTTTGAGGTATCCAAAACTGACATGACCATATTTACAATGTCACAGATTGGTTGACTTTAAATCCTGAACTATAAGTGCTTGATTGTTTGATTAAACAAAGTTAAGTTGGAACATTTTTCCAACCCCTGTGGTTTGTTCAACAATTCTTGAGTTTTTTGACTTATTTTTTATCAAACACATCTTTTTGTCATTTTTACAATCAACGTCAACCTTGAGGTTGTGGTTAAGTAGCTGACTCACTGATAGAAGATTCTTTGAGTCCTGAGACATACAAAACATTTGAGATTTTGTAATCATGTCATCCAAGTGGTAAGGAAATATTATCAATGCCTTGAACTCGATAGGATGAGTCATCACCCAAAGAGACATGATTTTTTGAGGAAGTCTTACTCATGCTGTAGAACCAATCTTGTCTTCCAATCATATGTCGAGTTGCACCTGAGTCAACATACCAGATAGAACTTTGAGATGTTGATTTGTCACAAGATTGTGTATCATATAGGAAGTCCTCATCGGAGTGGGTGTCTTCTTGTTCATCAATGTTGCCTTGTTGATTGTATTTCTTCTTCCAATGTCCTTTCTTTTATCCTTGTCTTTTATGGGGATGAGATGATTATTGATGACTAGGCTTCTTGTTACTTGAAGAACCTTGTGTAAATGAGTTATACCAACAATTATTTAGGTCATGGCCTATTTTTTTACATATAAGGCAAACTTTATGTTGTTTAACCCCCTATGAATGATGTTGTTGACCTTGTTTTGGTTTAGAATACTTAATTTGTATCTTTTTTTTCTGTTGATTAGAGGCAAAAGCAAGTTCTTCTGGTTTTTTTTTCTATATGCATAGACTCTACCTGTTGCAACATGTTTACCAACTTGTCAAAAAATGGTTTATGTACTATGACTGTGAAAGTAGTCATGAAGATCCTGTAAGAGAGTGGTAGTGCTCTCAGAACAATAAGTACAAGAGATACATTTGACACTGTTTCGCCCAATGCTTGGAGCGAAGCCCTCAGAGTTGCAACACGACATAGAAAAGCTTCCACTTTTTCACTGGACTTCAATTTGAGGGAATGAAGTTGATTCTACAAATGAAGCATGGTTCCTTCATTTTTGACCTCATAGACTGTCTAGAGCTTGTCCTAAGCATCTTTTGTTGTTGTGGCCTCATGGATATGAGGTTGTACCTCATCCAATACTCTGAACATGATTATCAACTTTGTCTTCTAACTGGCTTTGTCAAGCTTACTTTGACGGTCAGAGTCAATAGCATGTCGGGTAAGAGTGTCATTTACAACATGGCAAATGTCTTCAAATTCTAAATGTGTTTTGATTTTAGTTTTTCAAGTGACATAGTTATTGCCACAAAGAAGTTGTGAGTTTGGCAAAAAGAATTTTAGTCCATTATGTAGACTCTGACCAAAGGTGATGGATTGGTTTCTTATCACTCCAGGTATCAAGGTCTCACTTTCGTTATACAGTCAGTTCGGGATACCAACCCTTTCTTTATATGTGCCCTTCTGGAATACTTATCAGTACATAGAAGAAATTCGCCCTTTCTATATACTCGGTGGTACGCTAAAGAAGCGTAAACATACGTGAAAGATATTGATACGTGGTACATAGACAATAGTGAAAAGGGTTCATCCAATTATTAGCAACTGCTTAGATGGATTTCTGCATACGCGCCCGTAACTTCGCTATATACTTGGAAATACCATCAGTCAGGGTTTACACCCTTCATTGAAATGAACGGGTAGATGAAGGGATGGCTATGAGTGCATGTCTTTATTTCTTCCTAATGATTTAAAAGGACGATGCACAGATGTCGTTGTTACAACGATGTTAGGCTATGGATGCAGTAACTCAAGCGTGACCGTTTTACCTGTAAATGTGAGTCAAAAGCACCATCAATACCGAACACTGTGATTGAGTTTGAAAACTCATGATTTTGTACAAATATGTAAAACAATTACAATATTTTGCTTTTTTTAAAAAAAATTACAATACTTTCTAGAAAATGAAAAAACACTTTTTTTTTTTCGTTTTGAGCTATTTGACCTTTTTTTGACAATTTCTTTTTACAATTTGCCTTTCCCCCGGACTTACCAAATTTAGTGGAAATGCCAAAATTGTTTATTTTTTAAAATATAAATATTTAAGGGGATTTGATACTCCCACCTCTCATTTCTTAATAAATATTCTTACCAAACCCCCCAAGCACAAATACAAAATTCTAAAGGACAAAAATTATATTTAAAAACTTAATAAATGCTTTTTATGAGCAAAACCATGCTCGTTGGGAAATACCACGGGTTGGTTAAATGAATGGTTTTGGTAGAAAATTGCAGCAAAGGAAGTATTTTTAAAGGGGGTTTTGAAGGTATTAAGAGTGGTTTTGAGGATTAGATCAAATGGAAAGCTTTATAAACTTAAAGAATTAATGTAACCACCCTGATTTGATCATTCAATTAGCTTATGCTGCAAAAATCCTCCTTTGACTAGCCTCTTAACGTGGCGCTCCTCTAGGTACTAGAGGGAATTTCATTTCCACACGGGAGAGGATGGACGCGGGCGAGGGCTTCGGCGGCCTGCGTGGAGCGGAACCATCCGCAGCTGGACTTTTTTCACCTGGCGGCAGCTTGCAGGAGGCAAGAAAGAAGGCGTTCTATATGGGCGAGCGCTGTAGAATCAACAAAGTTAATGGTTGCTTTCCTCACAGCCAAGACAGCCCTGTGTTAGTTATTCCGTCAGAGACTGTTAAAGATGATGTTGAATATTTGGCTTCTCACGCGCTAATGTAAGTTTCTTGGAATTCGTATATACCAGTCAGCTCTGGAACCCTGGTTTCACCGGTCATGGCAGATTGTAGGAGATTTTGATATCATACTGGCTGGTAACAGCTATTTCATGGTTAATTTCACTTGCATTTTTGATAGAAATAGGATTTTTGAGGGCGGCCCATACTTTTACGATCGTATCGGCCTCTTTATAAAAACCTGGCATGTAGGGTTTAACTCTGCGGAGAATCTCCCTTCACGAGTTTCGGTTTGGGTCCGCCTTCCGACGCTGCCTCTAGAATTTTGGCGTGAGGATATCCTGCGTCAGATTGGGGCCATGATTGGAACACCTGCTGCAATTGCTCACCAATCTCTGGACAAGAAGGTAATCTCTTATGCACGCATCTGTGTTGATATTGATATCAACAACCCTCTGCCAGACTCTATTGAAATATGCCTAGGCACATCCACCTGGATTCAGCGAATTGATTATGAGTCCATCTCTTTCCGGTGTCGTTTCTGTCATGAGTATGGACATCTTAAGTGGCAATGCCCTCATGCGCCTAAAGGCTCAAGCACCTTCGAGGGATCAGCTAGTCCACGAACTGCCAAGGAAGGTTTGAGGAATGGACAACCTGATCCTGTCAATAGCAGAAATAGACAGCCAGATAGCGTAGCAAAAAGGAAAGCCCCCTTGAATACCCCAAGTTCGGAGCAAGGCCAAGCCGACTCAATGGGACTTGAAAGGGATGGTTTTACCCCAGTTCGCCGCCGAACAAGAGGGAAAGCCCTGAAGCGCTCTCATCTTGACCGACAAGGAAATGCAGGTTTCAACCGCTTTGAAGTTCTTGATAACATGATCATAGAGGAGGGTACCCCGATAGTGGAAAAGTGTGGGACGTTGGGGCTGGAAGGAAGGAATTATTTACTTTTTGATCCCCAGGACTTCGCCACTCAGCAAGCTTCGAAATCTGTTCTTGACCCAGAGGGCAATGCCCTCGTGGTGGCATCCACACAGGAAAAAGAAGTACGTTGGGCAGATTTGGCAAAAGAAGTAGAAGTTCCTAGCAAAGAAAAAGGACCCTCTTCCACCCTTGGTTTAACGCAGAGACCTTTCAAGAAGGCATCCCTCTCCACACCTTCTCGAGCAGGACGCAAAAAGGATCAAGAGAGGATTAAACTTACAGGGGATCTACTGGTAGAGTCAGGGATGGTGAAGACCATGGACGAACACTTCCCTCACTTAACTCAATGATTATTCTGTCATGGAATGTGAGGGGGTTGAATAGCATCCCCAGACAAAAGGCTATTCAGAAGCTGGTGAAAGATTATTCCCCTGACATTCTCTGCATCCAGGAAACCAAAATCTCCGTTGACTCTTTGTTCACTTGCCGCCCCAAATTTTGGTTCCACGGCCATTGCCAGGGTATTGGTGCCTTGGGGACTTCGAGGGGCCTTGATATGTGTTGGGATCCGAGAAGAGTCGTGCCACACCTTTGGCTATCCTGTATCTCGGCCCTCTCTATGGTTGCTTCCTCCTTGGAGACTAGCGAGACGATTCTGGTCACTAATGTATATGCCCCGGTGGATCTTCCAGGTCAGCTCAAGCTTTGGGACCATATCCATTATGTACGAAGTTGCCAGCCCTTCTTGCCCTGGGTTGTAGCTGGGGACTTTAACTCTATCCTCAGCCTGGAGAAGAAGAGGGGCGGTCTAGCTCGGTTGGGACCTTCTACGAAACTATTTCGGCAAAATATTGATCGGTTACATCTTTCGGATGTTAAACCCTTCACTGGCCTTTTCACATGGAACAATCGTAGGATGGGAGATAAGGCCATCTCGAAACGTCTGGATAGATTTTTAGTTTCATGCTATTGGCACTCTAGTTCATTCTCTCTCTCCTCTGATATTTTTGACTGGCGGGGGTCTGACCATTGGCCTATCATGCTCTCTGCGAGATATATTGCTGCTCCTAACTGGCCACCTTTCAAATTTTAGCTGATGTGGCTTCGTGATGCTTCTCTTTAGGATTTAATGACAGGCTGGTGGCAGCAAGAGACACCAAATTATGGCACGGCTATGTTTATGTTTGCTAAGAAGCTCTAGTATGTGAAAAGGAGATTGAAGTATTGGAATTTACACTGTTTTGGTAATCTCCATACTAGGAAGAGAAGGGCGCAAGACCAGCTGGACGCCATCACCAGACAGATTCAGGACCTTGGATTGTCTGAAGTCCTGCGTGCCGCTGAGCTTCAAGCCTCTACAGAACTGGCAGAATGGGAGCTTCGCGAAGAGATTTATTGGAAACAAAAAGCTCGTGTTGACTGGCTTCAGGAGGGCGATAAGAACACGGCTTTCTTCCATAACTCTATCCAGGATCGCCGTAATAGGTGCTTCATCTCCCCCTTGGTTACTTCAGATGGCAGAAGCTTGACGTCCTCCCAAGACATATCCAAGGAAGCTATACGGTTCTATTCTGCTCTTTTCACAAATGATACTCCTCCAGACGAGCTTGCTGAAGGTACTATTTTATCTTGCATTCCCCCTATTATGTCTCCAGGAATGAACGACTCCCTTATGCGGCCTATTAGTATGTCAGAACTCGAGGGAGTCGTCTTTGGCATGAAGAAAGGTAAGGCTCCGGGACCAGATGGATTTCCTGTGGAATTTTTTCAGGCATTTTGGGACGTCATCAATCAGAATCTTTTGGGGGTGATCCAGGAGTCCTACTCCAACAAAGAAATGCTCTGGGCCCTGAATGCTACTTTTTTGGTGCTCATCTCAAAGCGCGAACAAGCTAATCAGTTAGAATATTTCAAACCTATTGCTCTTTGCAATGTGGTCTACAAGATTATCACTAAACTGATTGCGGAAAGGCTTAAAATTTGCCTTCCCAAGCTCATTTCCGAGGAGCAAGGGGGATTTGTTGTTGGTAAGCAGATTATAGACGGAGTAGTTATAGCGTCTGAGGTTATTCATTCTATGAGTATTTCCTAGGACCGTGCTATGTTTGTCAAGCTTGATATGGCTAAGGCGTATGACAGAGTCAGCTGGGGCTTCCTGCATAAAGTTCTTCAGGCTTTCGGCTTTAATCAGGACTGGATTAGTTGGGTGCTTAGCTGTGTTACGACCCCCTCTTTCTCGGTCCTTATCAATGGTGCTCCCTCTGAGCTTTTTGGCGCCTCTAGAGGACTTCGTCAGGGAGACTCTCTTTCTCCATATTTATTTATTATTTTGGTATAAGGCCTTGGGCGTCTTATTAAGCTTCGGGCTTCTCAGCATATGTTACAGGGTTGGCGGTGGGAAAATGGATTACCCACTTTATCCCACCTCCAATTTGTGGATGACACTTCCCTGGTGGGGAGAGCCCGAATTTGAGAAGCTAAAGCTTTTCGGCTCATTCTGAACACTTATATGGCGGCTTCTGGACAGATGATTAATGACCACAAATCCTCTATTGTGTTTTTTAACACCCCCAAGCCTATTCAACAGAGAATTATGGCCATCTTGAGGTTTCAGACACAACCTCTTCCTCTTACCTACTTTGGGGTCCCTATTGTAGTTGGAAGACAGCCAAAGCTCTTCTGGTAGAGGATGTTGAACAAACTTAGACAGAAAGTTAACCACTGAACACATAGATGGCTCTCCACTGTCGGCAAGGTGACACTCTTGCAGTCGATGATTCAAGCCCTCCCCATTGACCGCAATATGGTGCAGGCTGCCCCTGGATACTCCCTGAAGGAATTCGATGCTCTTTCTCGCCAATTTTTGTGGAGTGGCAATCTCCTTAACACCAAATGGAACCTGCTTAACTGGGACATCGTTTGTCGGCCAAAAAAAGAAGGTGGCCTTGGACTACGCTCTGCAATTCTATGCAGTCAGGCTCTTGCCGCCAAACTATATTGGCACTGGTGTTCCCATCCTGCCCAACTCTGGGCCCACATTTTGGCCTTTAAATACTACCCCGGGGAGAGGCCTGAGGATATTCCTAGAATCCCCCTAGAGGGAAGAGGGTCGATGGTTTGGAAAACCCTCAAGTGAGGCGCTTAGCCTTTTTTGGATCTGCAACAGGGGAACAAACACTCTTTTTTGGAGCGACTCTTGGGATGGGCATCCCTCTCTCTTATCCTCTCATCCACATCTGCAGCTGCTCTGTGATGCTATGCTTGATGTTGGCTGGAATACGGTAGATCATTATAAGGAGGCCGTCAGGTTGGGCACTACAGTGAGTTATAGATGGAAGAATTCCTTGGACTGGCCTCCGGGAGGTTCTATTGAGGATCGGAAGGAGTTATCTTTGATATTGGCCTCTAGGGAATGTAGCTCCTTGCAGGAGCATGATGTTCTGGCCTGGGGAGGAGACCCCTCAGGGAAGTATTCTGTTTCTGCGGGATACCTTGCCTTGACTAAACATCTCTTTGGTAAGGTGGTGGTCCCTTGGGGGACCAAAGTTTGGAACAGCTACTCTTGACCCAAGTGTAATTTCTTTCTTTGGGTGCTAGTTCACAATAGATGTCTCACCTGGGACAATATCTGCAAACGTGGGTTCTAGGGGCCCTCCATGTGTGTTCTTTGCCGCAGCAGTGGGGAGACTGTCTCCCATCTTTTCTTTTTGTGCCCTTTTGCCAAACTAATTTGGCACTTCTGGTGGGATGTTTGGGACTCCCCGTGTTGGCACATTTCTTCTTTGGCAGAATTCTGGGACCGCTTGGGTCATCCCCCCTCTCAGGCTTCTTTTCTCCAAGTCGCGTGGCGCATTGGCTCGTCTTTCATCTTGTGGCAGTTGTGGCTAGAGAGGAACAGACGGATTTTATAAGGTACTAGTACTGAGATTCGCGTCTTGTGGGGGAGAATTTTGAGCTCTCTTTTAGAAACGCTTCATGCTAAATGCAACCTAGCAGTGGACTTGAGTTCGACTGATGCCAAGGTATATGTGCACTTGGCCTCTGCCGCCCCCTGGGGTACTCCCCTCACCCCTCTCACTACAGTGCGCGCCCGAAGCGTCATGTTGATAGGACGGGTCGGTGGTCTCCCCTTGAGACTGGTTGGCTTAAAATCAACACCGATGGTTCATCTCGTGGGAACCCTGGACCTGCTGGGATAGGTGGGGTGGGCCGTGACAGATCTGGTCAGATGATTTTTTTCTTCTCTATTCACAAGGGTTGGTATACTAATAACTTCATGGAAGCTCTTGCGATTTTAGTCACTGTCCAGCAATGTTGCTCTCTTGGCTGGAATAGAATCATTTGCGAGCCTGTGATGTCCCTTACTTAGGGGCTATCGAAAGACACAAAATTCTGATACCACTGTGATATCCCCTTCAAACAGGGAATATATAAACTCATAAAGCTCTGATCACAGATACAAACTTGCAGAATAGATTCAAATAAGCATAAACAAATCACAGTATAATCTCTCAATAGCAAATCAAGATCTCATTACTTGTTCTTCTGGACGATTACACAATTGAGTCTCTGTTATACAAAATAAAGAATATTAAAATCTGGTCTTAAAAACCCTGAATTAGCAAAACTGGAAGTGAAAACTGGGTCTGGAAGGGTCTCGGCCTTTTTGTGTCGACACACAGGCGCCGTCGTCGGTCGATATCTCGCCAACGTCGGTCGCTGTCGGTTGGCTTTCTGCCGACGTCGATCTTCAGTCGACCAGTGTCGGTCACTGGAAGCCCTCTCTCTGCCGAGGTCGGTCCCTGAACAGCTCTGAACGGACCTGTACGGACTTGGTACGGCCGCCAACCTGTCTCTTCTTAACCCCTGATTGTTGAACAGCCTGATCTCACGAATATAGATTCTAACACAAGATCTATCTCTGTATAACTTATTGGATCAAAACTAAATAAAGAAAATACCTGGAAAGCTCTGTGATAAACTTCTGTGTGAAGTTATCTCTCAAACCTGGAATTCTGTGATAACTTCTGGATGAAGCTATCTCTCAATTTGGCGATAAATCAGCTGATATCTCACAGCCTCTAAATCACACACAATGAAGAGGGAATGTTCTTCACTGCAATGGAATCTTGGAACCCTTGGCTCAGTCTTCACAGAAATTTTTTTTCAATTTTCAATAATCAATAATATATGCATACCTACATAATGGCCTCCATGAGAAACCCTTATACCCTCAAAAAGATATGCTTGCCCTAATTAGGGTTTTTGAAATTAGAATTAGGGTTTCTAATTAAAATTAGGCTAAATAATTAATATTTGATTAAATCAATCAAATATTAATATCTCCCTCAATACATGTCGGATCTTCGAACCGATCGAAGCTAGTGAATCAGGGAGTGATTCTACACACGACCATACCAAAATAAAGGCGCTCCGTTGCATATCAAATATCCCTAAAAAGTAGGAGCTTAGGCCCAATGTCTGAAATAACCTGAATGAAAACCAAATGTAGAAATTCTGTGAATCAAAGTCAAGCCCAACTCCATTATGACCCTCTATCCATCCTATTAGCCTACGAAGGTCGCATAATAGGCCAATCATCAAATCTGTCAATGTCCACGAAAAAGGGGACATGACAATCTGCCCCTCCGAAAATTGCTTGTCCCCAAGCAATCTCGGAACAATGAACTACTCAATCCTCCTGGATCCCAAGGAAAAAGTTGTGTAACATCCATCATGTCACCAATCAACCCATGTGAATAAATCATCAACATCAACAACATCAACAGTATCAAAATCAGCAATTGAAAAACTGCACTCGACACCCAAACAACTATCTGAAGACCAACCGTAGATGCCGGTAGAAGAAACCAGTCTGTGGAACTCAAGCCAACTAAAACATCCACTCTGTCAAAATTCAAGTCCCTGTCTAACTGATACCCACACCCAACTGGACCGTGGATATGACAATCATCGGTACCTGAGTCACTGACACCAAAACTAATCTTAGGATGCAAAGAAAAATAAGGAGCATACCTCACCATATGATGCTGGTAAGAAACCCCAAACTCTACTACTGGCTCACTATTGCCAAACTGGGACTCAATGGATGGCTCCAATCTCGGCTCAACGACCCTCACCTCAACATCCCTGTAAGGTAACATAGTATAAAGGGTTCGTAAAATCTCCTCACCCAATCTGCTAATAGCACTAGTACCTCAGACAAGAACACCTTCTGTCATCTTATGTGAGTCCAGATGAACACCTGCACTATCCAGCAAATACTCCATGAATGGTTCAGTGCAGTAAAAATTATATGTGGAAGCATCAACATACTCCCCCACACACCCCAACTGATCTCTCTGTAAAGGTGGCACAACCAACTGTACCACACTGTCATCCGTGTGAGAATAATCAATCTGGAGACACGACTCCACTGGTATCTCAAACTCATCAGAATCAGGTACTCCCAAATCCTGAATATGTGTGTCAGCATCAGCAACATGCCCCTCAACAACAACTGCAGGAATGTACTCATCACCGACCACCTCAATATACAAATGATCATCCATACTCTGTAACTCAACGCCAAAGCTCATATCAACAGACGGAGTATCAACAACTGTAGCATCACTGTCTAACTCTTCCATACGGAAAGAAACAACCGGTGAAACTAAGTCCTCAAAACTATCCACTGCATTCTCCTGAGTATCATCTGCAATAATAGGATCCTGGGACTCCTCTACAATCTCTGCCCTAGCTGAGAGATCATCAACCCTCAGTGCACTAACATCTGAGCACACCTCTACACTCTGAGTGCAAGCATCTATCTCATCCTCATCTTCACTATCCCCTATCTCATAATAATCATAATAATCATAGGACATGCTGCTCTCTCGCCTAAGTGATCTGTAGTGTTCTCTCCTCAGCTTAACAAAGCGATCAAAAGGTAACAACTTCTGAACTCGAGGTGGTACTAACTCCCACTCCTCATTCGCTGTCATATACCGTGCGGGTTTGTTTTTGGATGTAGGATATGAAAGAATTTCATTCATCCTCCTCTGGGTTTCATCCAACTGCTTCAAACTGTGTTCCAGCTTCTTCATATCATTGTCCCACTGTTTCTGAGTATATGAAGGCATCATGATACTTCGCTGATTCAATCTACCCAAACTACCCAACAGGATGGCAAGAAATTAGCTCTGATACCACTGTGATGTCCCTTACTTAGGGGCTATCGAAAGACACAAAATTTTGATACCACTGTGATATCCCCTTCAAACAGGGAATATATAAACTCATAAAGCTCTAATCACAGATACAAACTTGCAGAATAGATTCAAATAAGCATAAACAAATCACAATATAATCTCTCAATAGCAAATCAATATCTCATTACTTGTTCTTCTGGACGATTACATAATTGAGTCTCTGTTATACAAAATAAAGAATATTAAAATCTGGTCTTAAAAACCCTGAATTAGCAAAACTGGAAGTGAAAACTGGGTCTGGAAGGGTCTCGGCGTTTCTGTGTCGACACACAGGGGCCGTCGTCGGTCGATATCTCGCCGACGTCGGTCGCTGTCGGTCGGCTTTCTGCCGACGTCGGTCTTCAGTCGACCGGTGTCGGTCACTGGAAGCCCTCTCTCTGCCGAGGTCGGTTCCTGAACAGCTCTGAACGGACCTGTACGGACTTGGTACGGCCGCCAACCTGTCTCTTCTTAACCCCTGATTGCTGAACAACCTGATCTCACGAATATAGATTCTAACACAAGATCTATCTCTGTATAACTTATTGGATCAAAACTAAATAAAGAAAATACCTGGAAAGCTCTGTGATAAACTTATGTGTGAAGTTATCTCTCAAACCTGGAATTCTGTGATAACTTCTGGATGAAGCTATCTCTCAATTTGGCGATAAATCAGCTGATATCTCACAGCCTCTAAATCACACACAATGAAGAGGGAACGTTCTTCACTGCAATGGAATCCTGGAACCCTTGGCTCAATCTTCACAGAAGAATTTTTTCAATTTTCAATAATCAATAATATATGCATACATACATAATGGCCTCCATGAGAAACCCTTATACCCTCAAAAAGATATGCTTGCCCTAATTAGGGTTTCTTAAATTAGAATTAGGGTTTCTAATTAAAATTAGGCTAAATAATTAATATTTGATTAAATCAATCAAATATTAATATCTCCCTCAATACATGTTGGATCTTCGAACTGATCGAAGCTAGTGAATCAGGGAGTGATTCTGCACATGACCATACCAAAATAAAGGCGCTCCGCTGCATATCAAATATCCCTAAAAAGTAGGAGCTTAGGCCCAATGTCTGAAATACCCTGAATGAAAACCAAATGTAGAAATTATGTGAATCAAAGTCAAGCCCAACTCCATTATGATCCTCTATCCATCCTATTAGCCTACGAAGGTCGCATAATAGGCCAATCATCAAATCTGTAAATGTCCACGAAAAAGGGGACATGACAGAACCTGACTCGCAGGTTGTTATTAATATGTTGAATGATCGGAATTTTGAGACTACTGACTAGCATTTGGCTAGAGTGGCACTTCAGATCCTTCAGCGCTGTACTTCTTTAGACTCTATTTCCTTTCGGTATATTCCCCACGAATGGAACAAGGTCGCTGACTGCTTGGCCAAATGGGCTTCTGAGTATGGACCCCCTTGGAACGTGTCGGAACATAGGCTGCTGCCTCTGAAATTCTCTCAGAAGCTTGACCAGCTGATTGACCAGGTTAACCTTATGTAACTTTGTTTTTTTTTCCGGTTTTAATAATATTTTTACCCCTTTTAGTTAAAAAAAAAAAAACGTGGCACTCCTCTGGGGTTGATAAATATTGCAGACCGTTTGGATGTCTTTCACTGTATGTTGCAGGTTGTTCCTTTTTATTTTTCAATGCAAGTAGAACTAGCAATTTGACTGAATGGTGAATGCCTATTTCCAATGGGAGTATGAAAGTGACGGTCCCCTTCGGATGGCAGTAACACGGACAGTCACAGATGTCTTTATGGCTGCGTACTTCTCTGATGTTTCACATCCACTGCCTGCTCCGACAAAAGCCGCAGAATGGTTATTCTGTACCTGAGTTTATTCACTTCATGTTTCAGATACTCCTCTGCCTGCCGTCTCAGCTCACAATTCTCCCCGCTCCACGCAGCCTGCAAGAATTTAATGCTGGGATGGCGGTAATACGGGCAGCAAGTAAGCGTTGGCAAACATAAGGAACTGGCTCAGTAAACCGTAGTTGTAGATGACGCTTCGTAATAGAAGTATATAATACTTCATAGGTTGGAATTCAAGTGTTAGAACACACAAGAGAGTGAATGCAAGGTCTCCTCCTTTTTCCTCTCTCACTTCAACAACTTTTTCCTCCCAAGTTCAGAGATTGGTGTTATTTTCCTCCTGCTCTGAAACCAAATGTTGAGAAAAAAATATTATTACTCGGCGAAAAAGAAATTATTACAAAAGATTATTAAATAGTCATGAAGATAGCTCAAACAATATCATAAGAAATAAGATGGAAGAATAACCAATATCCAAGAATAAACACATGGGTACAACAATAAAACCAATTAAACAATAAATATTCCTATGATGAATTAGAATAAATAATTTAATATAATCTTCCATATTTGTTTGGTGACATAGCTTGTAATTGTTCTTTTAAGAACAAAGCTATTAAATATGTTTAATACCATTACCACAATAGCATGGTGGGATGTAGTAGAAGAAGGTGAAGATTTGTATATGCAAGAAGATGTGTTCGAACCTGTCTTCGAAGAGGAAGAATATAGTGATGAAGAAGGATCTCTTCTAGATCATGATAATGAAGACGATGATTTAAAAAAAACCGGTTGATGATTTGGAAGAGCCAAACACTTTGTTGTAATGTTCTTGGACCAGAAAATGATAAAATGAAGAAAGTTTATGGTCTAGAAGACAATAGGATGAGCCTTGTAGTAGTCATAGACCAACTAGAGGAGGAAGATCTTATAGAGGAAGGCAACCCAATATACATCCTTCTATTTTTCATCCACAATCTCCTACCGTCAGAAGACCAGTTCAACCATCCATACAATAAGATCAAACATACATGATAGATGAACGAAAAATAAGTTTAGTTTTCTTCTCCTAGAAGAAAAACCAGTAGTACAAAAGCCTTATAAAGCTAAAATAAGGCCTCAAGTTTTAACTCAAAATGATTTCAGGTTTAAACCTGAAGAAGAAGATAATTTTGATTACTTTGATGAACAAGGTGAATTTAATGAAGAATGTTTGCTTGACATGTGTGGAAAATGTAGGATAAATCTTGATCAACAAAAACTTGTAGAAGAAGAATAATAATATGAAGAAGCCTTAGTAGCACAAGAACAATAGGAAGAGATCATAACTCTAGTAATGCCTAATCCTGATCATTTCAGATTAGTGTGTACCATAATTCTTGTTCCTGAAGAGACAAAGGCAATAAACCTCACCTAGCTCATTCAGGAACACTGGCAAGTTTCTAAGTGTTCATTTTGTTCTACTTGTTCCTAACATGCCTGAAAACGTCATTTTGGTCTGCGGGCTTCTTTTCAACTTGTTCCCTATGTTCCCGTGGGAGTCAAAAAGACTGAAAAGGTCTAGAAGAATTTTTACAAAGAAGTTCACTTTATTCCTCAAAAGTCATTAAATCCCTAAAAGGTCTTCCAGGACTCGTTCAAATTGTTCCTGGAATTGTCGAAAAGAGCGTGATGGTATTGCAACTTTTTTCACTCGTTCCACACATTCTCAAGTAAAGTGATAGCGTTGTTTTGGCCTATGAAGGTTCGTTCAACTTGTTCTGGTTGTTTATGAAACATCTGATAAAGTCTTTTTATTCTAGAAAGATATATGCAAAGATTTTTGCTTGTTCTAAAGACCTTCGAAAGTACAATTTTGGTCTGTGCAGGATTTCAAAAGGAGTTCTATTTGTTATAGGAGGATTCAAAAATGACATTTTGATCCTTGCAGTTTTATTCAGTTTGTTCCACCTGTTCCCAGGCACAGATTGCACTGGCATTAAAAAATAAATATAAACATCATGGGTTCGACGAACCATCCCAAAAGGTTTTTATTTGCTTCAAATCAATGTGGAGGTTATAAAACAAAGTCTATGTTCTTAGTATGATTGCAAAACATGAAGTTAGAAAACGTGAGGTTAGCGAATTGTTTTCTCCCAAATCATTATTGGGAGCATTCAAACATCCTTTGTTGATCTCCATTACCAGCTGTTTATCTTGTAAAACATCCTTGACATCTTTGGTGCAAATCCTTTGCTAGTTCCTTGTCTGTTACCTGGGGTTTTACTTTGTACAAGTGTTCTATTTCTTGTTGAGGATATTATGCTCGAACTTTAAACTTGTTTGAATTAAAAGCATACATTTTACATCATAGTTTTCCACATCAGTCATTTGTTGATGTTGAAGGAGCAGCGTCGGGCTCCCACTTCCAGCCCAATTTATTGTATTATTTAAGACATAATTTGTTTGGTGGAGGCCGACACGAAGATTGAAGAGATGCGTCTCTTTCCTCTCACTTGTATATATATAGTGCTTTCTCATTTTTCAAGTAATGGGATGAGAAGTATAATTCATAAGGCAGAGCAGACTTCTAAAGAGCAAATCAGATTTATCAAGTATAATCTTTATTGATTGTGCTTCAAGAAGTGATGTCATACCTGTAGGCCTTGAATTTGGCCATTGTAAAGCAGATTGTTAATCTTATCATTCAATATATAAGAGATATATTATTGCTGGGTTTTTTCCCTTCATTTTGGAGGGTTTTCCCAGGATATATTGTTTTGTTCATTGTTCATTGTGTTGCTTTTTTTTTTATTGTTTCAAATCTGATCATAAAACTAACATGGTATCAGAGCGGGTTTGAAGAAGATCGTGATCAGATTTGTCATTGCAGCAATACTATATTGTTCTTTATATCCCCTGTTTATTCCTATTTTAGTCAAGATGGTGAATGGTCTTAAAATTGAGGATAGACTCGAAGGAGCATCCAACTTCACATAATGGAGGTTTAGAATCATCCTCACCTTGGAAGAAAATGTCTTGGCCGAGTTTGTGGAAACCAAAGTTCCCGAACCTTCGGAGGAAGAAGAGAAATTGCAGTTAAAAATTAAAAAAAAAACTAACAAGTGATAGCAGCAGCTGCATCAATGGAGGATCAGGTATAAAATCTTTTATAAATCCTGTCGGTACTGCCGTTTATTATAATATTCCACAGTCGGGCCTGTCCGGGGATAAGGAGCTTCAGCAAAAGATGAAGAGAAATTGTGCTAGTTTCATTATGTATGATAGGGATTCTGATCAAGGAGAACTGGAACAAGGATCTCATCAGAGAAAAATCAACTTCAGTTCGTTGGTAGAAGAAGATCTATTTTCCTTTCCAATTCTGTTTATGAAATATAATAAATTGCCCAGGCCATCCTTGGAAGTATTGCGGTCGCCATTTCCAGGTACAGTAGACCGTGAAGAGACTTGTAACCTCACCAGTGGACCGTGAAGAGACTCGTAACCTCACCTCGGGCATGGTCAAAACTCATTAGACGCAGCCCTTGGATTTACACAGGCGTTTGGTGCTCTGTTCTCTGGACAAAGCAAAGAAGAGCTTTGACTTCAATTCTAATTATGAAACTTTCAAGTGCACTTTACCAGATAGTAATGCAGTTGTAGATGAAGACAAGGAGAGTGATTCGAGCTCAGATCTTTTCAAATTTGAATACTTGGCCACGCAAGGGACAACATATTATGCATTCAGAACAAGGGATTCTGTGGACGATAGCTCTAGTATCCAGTCAGGTTATCCTTCTACCTGCGACCTGTGTTTCCACAGTTTTTTTTTCATTTTGGTGGCATGGAAGACGCACTCACGCCCTCTGCACAAAGTTTCTGTTACAAGCCCAGTGAGACCTCCCTAGATTGGAGCGTGACCACTGGATGTACGATGGTCAAGGCCAGTTTGGGGAAATTTTCTTCAGATTACAAGGAGACAAAGAAGCGTGCTTCTCTACAAGGCTTGCATCTTCCAGGCCTGAGGGAGGCTAGTATGAAGGGAAGATCCAATAGGAAGTCGAGTATAGTTAGCTTTGTGGGGTGTGCAAGCGAGAAATTTGTTAGTGTAGCAGCCACCACAGATCATTCACAGAGCAAGGGAAGTTTGATGTTTAAGCATAAACTCAAACTCCGATCTCACAATGTCAGGAAAGAGACCCATATTTCAACCGCGTCATTAGATCATGAGCAGCTAGTGTGCAGAAAGAAACTATAGCCAGTAAGAAGTGAATGCAATAACATTGAACCATGGTGAAATTCTAAGTCAAAGGAGAAGCAGCAGCAGCTGCTGAGTGTTCAAGTTGAAGAGCTGCCAGCGTTGGAAAGAAGAGCAACAAGGAGAAGGTAGTCACCAATGTGGTGAAGGAGAAAGAATCTGACATTGAAAAGAGCCGAGTAGCTAGAGAAGATTAGGCATCGTAGGAGATGAGAAGAGGAGCTTCCTTCATATTCGAGAATGGTAGTGGTAGTGGTGTTACCATATGGGACACCCTGACCGCTGGCATATGCTCGAGCTGCGATATAGTATCTGCTTGCCGCCTTGTTGGCAGTAACAAGAACATCTGTTGTCGGTCCAGGACCTAACATGATGAACTTCATTTTATAAGGTTTTGTATACAAAGCATCCATGCCCACAAGGTCCATATTGAGGGCAGAGTTGATGACCCTTACGAGGTTGGTTTTCCTGGGCTTCACAGAAACGTGGAATGTATTTGCATTAATATTAGCATTTAGTCCATCTATTACATTCGGTAAATGCTCCAAGTGATTAATAATATTATACTAGATATTGAGCACGGATAGAGGTCTCCCGGTTGACCATTTGATAGTAAAAGCGTCTGATATGCTAGGAGCAGCCCCTGTACACGTTGCTTCATTCACAACATCGATGGGATTTATGTTCCATCTTTCTCCTAGCATAATGGGAGTCTCTTGAGCGGGCTTGGTGATAGGATAAGTTGTTCCTATCCGAGGATAGATAATCAAGGTGCCATAAACAGTAGCTCTAAGCCTGGCCGAAATGGGACATTGTGTGATGTACTCTGATCCATCAGACCATCCTGTGAAAAACTGCCTCACCGTGCCTATAATTGGAGTTAGACATGAGAGCCTATATATGCTAATCACTTGTCCACTTCAGGCATTAGTACATGATTCTTCAAATTTGTGTGATCTTTGGCATCGAAGATTGGCTCACCTACACTTTCGGGCTCTACCTATCATGGAGAAGATACCAGAAGCATGTAGGTACCTGCAAAGGTTGTGCCATGGAATCTAAAGAAGTACTTGAGAGGTTCAAAGAGTTTAAAGCTCAGGGAGTGAACTTATCTGGGAAGAGAATCAAAGTTCTGAGATCCGACAACGGAGGGGAGTACACCTCTGAAGAATTTCGTAACTTTTGCATTGAAGCAGGGATTAAGAGGGAGTTATGTGTTCATTTACAATCCTCAACAGATTAGTGTTGCAGAAAGGCAAAACAGATCTATTGTAGAAGCTGCCAAAGCTTTGATAATGAGTTCTTCTCTGTGAGAGAAGTTCGAGGTGAAATCCCTTGACAACGAGTTCTTCTCTGTGAGAGAAGTTCGAGGTGAAATCCCTTGACAACGAGTTCTTCTCTGTGAGAGAAGTTCGAGATGAAATCCCTTGATAACGAGTTCTTCTCTATGAGAGAAGTTCGAGGCGAAATCTCTTGACAACGAGTTCTTCTCTGTGAGAGAAGTTCGAGGTGAAATCCCTTGATAACGAGTTCTCTGTTAGAGAAGTTCAAGATGAAATCCCTTGATTCCACCTTCTAGGAGAACCATGGTGGATGTCATGTAAAGTGATGAACATTTGTACATACTATACATTGTTGTAGCCATTGTGATTGACATCACAATGAGGTGATATGTCTTATGCAGCTGGAAGTATCCTCCCTAGCTGAGAGGGAGTGTTGATGTTGAAGGAGCAGCGTTGGGCTCCCACTTCCAGCCCAACTTATTGTATTATTTAAGACATAATTTGTTTGGTGGAGGCCGACACGAAGATTGAAGAGATGCGTCTCTTTCCTCTCACTTGTATATATATAGTGATTTCTCATTTTTCAAGTAATGGGATGAGAAGTATAATTCATAAGGCAGAGCAGACTTCTAAAGAGCAAATCAGATTTATCAAGTATAATCTTTATTGATTGTGCTTCAAGAAGTGATGTCATCCCTGTAGGCCTTGAATTTGGCCATTGTAAAGCAGATTGTTATTCTTATCATTCAATATATAAGAGATATATTGTTGCTGGGTTTTTTCCCTTCAAGTTGGAGGGTTTTCCTAGGATATATTGTTTTGTTCATTGTGTTGCTTTTTTTCTAATTGTTTCAAATCTGATCATAAAACTAACATCCTTGAATTGTTTAGCAAACCCATGCATGTTTTTATTCCCTTATGAGTATCATTGGTCATCCCTATTATAACCACAAACACTTTCTCCTTCTAGATCTATTTTTTGCTAACCTTGAACTCCTTACTAAGACTATCTTCATGACAACCAAATTTGTAAAAATGAAATTTTAATATCATGGTTATGAACCCTTGCTAGTTCTACACACTGATATCCCACATATCCATGACTCCCAAATTGGACATGTTGATATGGAAGACTTCTAGACTAGAATCTGAAGTGAGAAAAAAACTTTGATAGGCCAATGAATAATTGAAAGTGGACTTGAAAATACAGCTGGTTTTCCCACATCATTTTAATGTATTGATTTGGTTCACGCATGTTCAAGATTTTATGACCCAAATACTCAAAATATTGTATTTGTAGATAATTGAATCATTGCACAACTAGATGATGTTTCCCTTAGTATTGTCTTCGGGCTTCCTGTACATGATGAGCATATTGAAATGAGTAAAACAATTGGTCAACTAAAGACGATTGTCTCAATATTATTGATCAAACTTGAATGCATCCACCACGAAGAGGAACATCAAAACTCCCTAAAGCCTTCGTCAGAGCTAATTTCAATGAAGATCTATAAGATATTGTCACTCTTTTGAATAGGGTAATGGGCTATGAAAACACCAAAAAGTTCCATAACTAGATGTGCATGTTTATTAAAATCATTTTCCAAGGTGAACAATACATTGATTGGGGGAAGATAATCAGTGACAATCTACATGATCAACTCGCTTGTTTGGAGAAAACTCAATTTTTCTTCCTGACTTTATATTTGTTTTATGCAATTCCAGCGATGAAATCATGGCCAGGGTTGACATCCAAAGGAACATTCATAAATACAACTCAAATTTATGGTTTTTATGATCATGTCGTCTATGAAAAAAGTAGAAATCATTTCATAATATTTAATGATGCATTCATAATGTTGATAGTCTGCACATTGGATGGTAATATGTCCATGATAATTTCTCCAGAAGCTGCATCTTTGGTTAAGAAATATGGTAGCTATTTCATTCAATTTACCACATTCACTTATCTCAAAGTTAGGGGATTTGAGGGAGCTCCTTTCATGTTTCCAAAATATGCAAATGATAAGATGATTCTAATTGAATTGTGTCAATAGTTGGGAGTAGTGCATAAAATGTGCAGAGATAAAAAATAATTGAGATCCCATTCCAAGTAGAACAGTACCATAGTCCCCTGACTTTCAATGCAAATAGTCCTCTCCCTTACGTCAATCACCTGTCTCACACATATTTTGATTTATTTTTCCAATCACCATTACTACCTATTATTTTTTGTAGGAAAAAACCTATTATAAAAAATTATTCCTAGAATTTATCAATCCTCACAGACTTTTTATAAGACAATTAAAATTAGAAAAATATTCTACTTGGAAGTTAAAATTAGTCAGTCAGGGATATTAACAATCCTAAAACTTGTTTCTATGGTTCATTAACGAATATATATGCACTGCTTGCATCTTTACAACATTACAAATGTGAGATTGGTAAGGAACTAGTAAGTATACATGGATAAAGTTAAATCATTTTGTATTATATGACACTCATAAATTTGGAAGAAAAGAAGTTGAGCCATTTATGAGAATTGATAAGGAAAGAAAGGAACCACTGACAATGGAAATTATGTTGGCAACACCATATCATCAATAGTGCAGAAAAAGGCTTAATCCAATTTGACATTTGTAATTGCATGTTTGTGTCTAAAATCCAAAAGATATGACAACACTTTGTCAAGGATTTTTATAACTATTTTAAAATTTATGGCTCTCGTAACCTTGGATTAATAAATCAATGATCTCTGTATATAATAAAATTGTCATTAACCCTAATGTTGAGGCATCCAAGGTTGATGAATAATCTTGCATCACTCAAAAAAATATGACGTCTATCAATGTATGTTAGGTACCATGCTGGCCATATTTCCATTGTTTCACTTGTTGAATATGATTAAAATAGGTCCGAGAAACATCTCCAAAGCTCCAACCCTCTACAAACATTAAGTGCATGAGATTTTAGTCATCAAATATGACTCAATCTGATGCCTTCTTGCTACAAGACTAAACCAATAGTTAAAATACGTGGTGGTTCCAAAACTACCAGTATGCATTAACTAGAGGTTATGTAACTGTTGGTTTGCAATAAGTGGCAATTTCTCCCTCACTAGTTATAAAAGAGAATAACAACCCAAAATGATGGTTTTTCCATTTGGCATATTTTCCAATAACATGATAACTCATAGAGGCACTCCAAGATGTAGTGAAGAGGTAAAAGAGATTCAAATCAATTAGCGGAGTGACTAGTTGGAAAGAGTTGGAGTAGCTTGAATGTGGAAGTGTGGGTGTGACTGTAAGAGAACAAGAACTACTCAAGTTCATAAATGACTTTCTAATGTCTTCACCTTCAATTTGTGATTCAATAAATAAGTCAAAAGTGTCTGAATTTTTGTAACATTGTCATTTGAATTCAATAAAGTGTGAGTTCGGCCTCTAAATCCAATTGAGTTGCATTTATGTGTGGGCCCATTTGGAGAGTATTTTGTCTAGGTTTTGAGGAAAGGCTATCATTAACTTGGTCCCCTCCTACCCGTCTTGCATCAAACCCAAACCATTCATTTGCATGAATTCAAATCCAAGCATGCTCTTCATATAGGAGTTTTAGATTTTGATGTCACATTGTGATACACTGAACTCTAATATATGGTAGAATTTATACTCCAACACTATGCTATGTGTTAGAGTAGGGAATTTCTTTTTCCATGTTTATTTATTATGGGATTTTTTCCCTCACTTGAAATTTTCCTACTTTCATAGATAAGCTTGCTTAGGTGTACTTGGAGTTACATTTTGACCAAATGAAGAAGAAACAACTCTATTGACCAGAAATTCTAGGTATAAGAGTTACTCTTCTATTATTGGCTCTCTGACCACATTTATTTGAGGAGTTACTCATGCACTCCTATTTTAACATCTCTCTAGGTGAGTTGTTGTTCAATGGAATATCTCTTATCGTGTTTATACAATATTCTCATGTATGTGATTTCATTTTCTTGCATCTATTGTGTTGTGCACTTGGTTGACTTGTGCCTATCACAAATATGTGCATTCGCTTGATCCATAAATCTTGGAATCCACTCTGATATGGTATCAAAGCCACTCTAGTAATCATATGTTTGGTTATTTATTATTATTTTTTGAAATCATGATATTTTCATTTGCAAAATAAACTTTTTATACAATCCATTTGTGGGAGTTTTCATCTTTGGTGGAGTCATTTTTTTGTAGTTCTGGTTCATTAACAGCCATTACCATGATTTTTGTGGTTTCTTTGTGACTGCATGTTTCATGTGCCTTGGTGTGTTTTCTTGTAAAATACCTACATGCCTCCATACGACCTCAGGATTGGTCTCCTGTGTTCAATTTTGGCCTGTGTATTTGGCCTCAGTTCATCCTCATCTAGTTTTATGTGTTTGGGAGACTGATTGACTAGTTCTACGTGTTTGACCCAGGGTCTGCATTGCTTCCAAGTGGCCCTTGGATATGACATTTTCACCTACTAAGTCTACTCTCATTTTTGCCAAATTAAAACCATCATTCCATGCACGTGATTTATTCAAGCAACAACACAAAAGACTCATATAGTTTTAAAAGGCTTGAAAGGTTCTTCCAACACAAGCTAAGTCTATTCAAACTTTACCCTTTTTAAAAAAAATCTAGCATATTAAATCACATTTTTTTAATAGCGTGATTTAAAACAAGGTCAAATAGGCTACTTTTATTTGAATGCACAAGTAATGTATAAGAAGATTGGTCAATTTTAACATTGTTAGTGGAGATTTTTTTATTTGTTTTTATAAAAATAATCTATTGTGGGTAATATTTTTAAGTAAATTATTATTGTTTAAAACCTCTTCATATTTTCACTTGCTCACTATGTGTACTTGTCTTAGATGCATTTTCGGTTGAGCCCAACATCCTCACCTAGTCTTGCAAATCACGTCTTTAAAACATTTGCAATAGTTGTTCTAGACACATTCTCGGTTATGCCTGACATCTTTTGAGCATGCATTGTTTACAACATTTGGGGTGGGTTCACCATTTTATAATTTAAGGGGGTGTATTGTGTTTCTGATTCACTTTCCATTCTATTTGCACTTTCATTTCTAAAAAAACAACTACAATCACTGCACTTAATTTCTACACAAAATGGATACAAGTTCAATTAACCCTCTAACACCATTTAATTATCATGAATGAAAAATTGAAATAGAAATTATTCTTGGGAAAAAAGGTTTGCATCACATAACAATAGGGTTAGAAATGCAACCGACTGCAGATACATAAAAAATTAAGTGGTATAATTATAGTGATGAAGCATATGGGTTGTTGTGTCTTTCTATGTCTCCTAGTCTTTCTTTCTTATAGAACCTGTCAAATCATCCAATGAAATGTGGACCATTTTGGAAAATCTTTCTGATAAGTAAGATGTGATAGGAGGTCATGAACTAGAAAATGAACTTATCAGCTTGAGTTATATAAACTTTAACATCCTTCAATATTTCTTCACCAAGTTTAAGTCTTTGAGATTGCATTTGAAAGAATTTGGAATAGAAAAGAAACATGACCAACTTATTCTTTATATACTCTCTAAGCTAGGTCCTGGTTATTAAGTCTTTGTCTCTACTTTCTATGTCATTAAAAGTGATTTAGGCACTACATAGAAAATGCCTTTTGTAGATGCATTCATTACTGATTTGACTAGGAAAAAAAACAAGTTAATATAGATGGGCACATTGAAGTCTTCAAAACCTCAAGCCCTAATTACTAGGAATGGGAAATAGAAAACTTCAAACAAAGAGAATAATAAAAAGAACAAGGATCAAGATAATAAGAGAGAATCAACCTCTGCCAAAATAACCAATGAAACCTCTTCTTCCAATGATAAACCTAGGAAAAAGAAGGTTAAGTGTGCCTATTGCAATAAAAATGGGCATCATGAACACAAGTGCATGAAGAAACAAACATCTTCTAAAAAATAACATAGGTGTTCTTGAGTCTATAGAACCTCAGAGTAAGTCTTGAATCTTTGTAGGTTATCTAAATGGTGTTAAGGGGTATTGCTTTCTTCATCTGACCACACAAGATTTATTCATCGAGAGAAGTGTTCACTTTCAGGAGAGGCCCATAGACTCAAAACTTGACACTTTACCCACTTTATTAGACTCACTTGGATTCAATTTAGATGAGTCAAATCAGCCTAAGCACATTCCAAAGGTTGAGGACACTTCTTCTAGTTTTGATAGTAAGAGTAGTAATGGGGACTCGTCTTCATCCACATCTAGCCACACTTTGGAGGATGATATTTCTCTACTTAACTCATCCATTTATGTTCCTCTTTGGGTTAAATTGACACTACAGATCATAGGTACATGGGTTGGGGATCCTTTAGATGACAAGTAGACATGTTCAGAGTTTCAGAGTCTACATGTTTTTTATGCCTCTAGCTTAGATCCACATACTTTTCAAGAGACATTAGGTGTTTTTGAGAGGGATTTTTCCATACATGAGTATAACTCCTTAATCGGGAATCATACTTGGGATTTGATACTTCTTCTTGAGGGAAGAAATATAGTTCGATATAGATGGATATATTAGACTAAGTATGTAAAAAATGGGTCTATTGACAAGGTTAAGGCAGAGTTGATCGATAAGGTTTCTCATAGGTGCCTAGCATCGAATACATAGAGACCTTTGCACTAGTCATCAAAATTAACTTCATCAGACTCACACTTGTTATTGTCACAACCATTCATTAGGATGTTCATCAGATGGATGTGAAGAGTGCATTTCTTTATGATGATCTTAAGGAAGATATTTATATGGAGTAACCTTTGGGATTTGTTGAAGATTATTCCTTTGTTTGTTGATTCCAAAAATCCATATATGGCCTCAAACAAGCCCCTTGAGCTTGGTATGCCAAAATGGATTCCTTTCTTCTTTCAATAGGGTTCATTAGATGTCATTCATATTTGAATGTCTATCTCTTTTGGGAGGATGATTCACTCTTGATTATAGTTCTTTATGATGATGATATTTTTATCACTGGTAACTCTTCTTCACCTATTGTATTGGTGAAAATGGCTCTTTAGGACATATTTTCCATGATAGACATGGGTTTGTTACACTATTTCCTTGACATTCAAATTTTTTAATCCAAATAAGAGATTACCCTTGCACAACCTAAGTATGCTCTTGATCTATTTGCTTGGTTTCACATCATTGATTGTAAGTCAACTCTGACTCCCTTTCCATTTGGAGTCAAGCTTGATGCAGATTGTATCTCACCTTTAGTTGATGCTACCTTGTATCAAAAGCATCATCTTGTAAGGGGACCTTCTAGCCTCTTTTTTATGTCTCTCTTTTAGGGAGAGTTTTTCCTACAGGTTTTCTCATTTTCTTTACTTTATGACAGATTATTTTTTACTTGGGTACCTCATCTGGCCTAGTTGTTGGAACCCATTTTTTTTACACTATCCACCTAAGTTGTGTTTATAGAGGGTATTAAAGTAGGGTTTTATTTTTTTCTGTATTTATTTGTTACAGACTTTTTTACCCTACTTGGATTTTTCCTACTTTAATGGATAAAATTGCTTAAGTGTATTTGGAATTACATTTTGACCAGATGAACAAGTAGTGACTCTTTTGACTAGATATACCAGGTATGGGAGTTACTCTTTTATTATTGAATCTCTAACCACATTTATTGGAGGAGTTACTAATGCACTCCTATTTATATGTCTCTCTTGGTGAGCTATTATTCAATAGAATATTGGTTTTGGCTCTTATCTTATTTATACAATATTCTTGTGTATATGATTTTATTTGCTTTTAGCGATTGTATTATGTACTTTATTGACTTGTGCCTATTACAAATATGTGCATTCATTTGATCTAGAAATCCTGGCATCCACTCTGATACTATTGTGGTGTCAACTCTACTATATTGAAATTATATGTTCACATTTCACTTTGTCAATATATTGTCTAAAGGCATTCAAGTTGTCAATGCCTTCACTCAAATTTTGGATTGCCCCAAGAATAATATTGCACCATGCACACTAGAATGATTCTCTTATGTAAAAATGGATATTAAGCATAGACTAACTCCCAAAATTAAAATTAAAATTAAAATATAAAAAAGAGAAACCAGGGGAAAATGGGTCATTCATAGTTGCATAGCAAGTATATGGTCAAGGAGCCTAAAAATTTTTAGGCAACATAATCATTAAAAACTCATTACAACCAACTTTTTAGCATTTAGCTCAAAGACCACAAGGCAGTACTTCTACTACAAGGATAACACCTTCGAATGCTTAAAGAATATAAATACAAGCTAGCATCATAGGGTTATGTAGATGCACACCCAATCATGGGAAATTAAACCTCTTATGAAAGCCTTTATCCTATATTCAGTGTTTTACAATCATCACCATCCAACTCATACAATTAAATATCTCTCATATGACATCACCTTTTCATCGCATCATCATAACCATAAAAAAATCAAAAAGTTGTGACATGAGCACCTTACCAAAAAAAAGAGATGAATTTAGGGTTTTTGAATATAGGTGAAACTTCATCCTATCTTGAATTTGATTCTCACCCAAGCATATCGAAAACCAAAGTAAGACTCTGCTCTTTGGACTAGTTTAGAATCTATGAATATTTACTAGGTACTGAAGAGATATAGCAGTGATTCATACAAATGGATTAAATAATCCCACCATCTAAGAGTCCTTGTGACCATAATGGAAACCAAATAGATTTCCATGTGATCAACATGGACTCCTAAAATTATTTCCATGTCTATAGCGCATTGACATTGTCTATCACCTTGGGGTATTTATGTATATGGCTCATTGTATGCATGCATATAATATTTAATTTCAACCACATGTTCTACAATGAATTCAATATATATTGTAGGTTTTCATGATAAAATAAGTACATGGATAAAAATCTATAAATATAAGACCTTAATTCTACTAGTCTCTAGAAAAGAATCTCATTTCAAAACTCTTAGTTTAGAGAAAAAATGGTAGAATATATTCACATCTTGATTATAATATTTTTGATCCCAAATCCTATTATATTAGGAATATATAATGAAAATTAATATTTAAGAAATAAAAACATAATTAAAATGTATAAAACACAACACAAGAGAGACATAAATTTAATGTGGTTCACCCAAAATGGGCTACATCCACATAGAAACAACCAGTTATTCTCTTATTTAGTCTAACAAATGAAGGGATAAAACCTACAATACATCCACTATAATATCCTCTTCACTCAAAAATAGTGTGTCATCATTATTATAATACCCTCATATCAAAGGAGGGTTACATATTAGGGCAAAAATACACCAACATAATTTCTATCGTTGGATCTGTGACCTTATAGTGAATAGTCTAGATTTACTATGAAATTATAATATTTTACAATGCATTTTTTACAAAATTTTGCTTCAGGGGCACTGCCCCTAAACCCCCAATGACCCTAGTGGTGGGGGGGTGGGTGGGGGTGAGGGAATTATCCCCTCCACACCCCCCATCAGGAACTAGGCATTATAATAAGATCAGGCTTCAACATCCAACATGTCCAACTCTGGGTCTAAGTGTGTAGTTCAAGTTCAACCAATGTGCATAAAGTTTATCCACAATAAAAATTTATTACATGAAAATTAATATGGATAGACATAACACATGTTAATTCCATATGGACACAAATTCTATCAGAAACTTATCTCAGAATAATATTAATCTTTTCATGTCTCAATCAACAAGGTCTAAGATTAGTTAGATTGATCTAAGAATTTCTCAAAAATTGTATCCATTCATCAAATATACAACTAATGAAGCTTATTATAGATGGTAGGATAATTTTTTTTTGGAGGACATGGTTTTCCCAGTCTATCATCAAATCATCAATAATCAATGTTTTAATAAATTCAATGGAATCTGTGGTAAAATATTTTAATAATAGTTACACATTACACAACACAAACCCTTGAGATAGATAACTTGAACATTGAAAGTGATCATGAATGGAATGAAGATATTATTAATTAAATACCAGATCCTATGAACAAAGTAGCTACTGAATCCCTGATAATATAAAATCAATCACAATAAAATCATACTAAGCTTTTCATTCAAATAAATCATTTCATTTAGCTTTGGGTAAGTTGTCGTAGGAAGATTGTATTTGCTTAGTAGCTTTTCAAATTTCTTTCTTGAAAGATGAATCCTCTATATAAATCCCTACTTTACACATTACTCGCTCTTGATTCCATTCAATTTCATCGCATTGGCCTGTCATAGAAATAGTTATTAGTAAGGATTTTTGTAAAGAAATTTCTTATAGATTGACCAATAAATTCCATGCTGCCACCACCATTATTATTCTCTCAAAAACTCCTTTCACTATACCCCCAAGCTAATTTGGAATACCCATAGTGAGCATCATCAAAGTTATGACTTCATTCTAGGAGGATATCATAGCCTCTTGGCTCCATCTTCTCCACCCTTGGTTGGTAATGTCTTTAAAACAATGGTCTCATAAGATAACCCTTACATCACGAAAGCATAAATGCTAAAATTTAGCAATAACATGATCATCGCTAATGAAACACTAGTCGTCAACTTTTAAGATTGCTAATGAAACACTAGTCAAAAACTTTCAATCCAACCAAAGATCTAGTAAGCATTGTTCATGTATGGGCATGTTTTCATTTACTACTAGTGAATACTTACATGAATCTAGTCTCAACATCCATAGTGTTAGGAATAAATTCTTGATACTACATGTTAACATTATGTGGAAAATCCTTACGAACAAGTAAGGGAAAAAACCATTAGAAAAATGGCAGCTCTAGACTTCATTAATAATCTCAACATCAAACTCTTTTCTATAACAACTCCTCCATACCAACTCCTTTAGTGTTAACATATAAGAACTCAATGCTTCCACTTGAAGCATTCAAGTTTTGAACCAAAGAAAAAACTAGACTACAATACCCAAACTCCAAGCATGCAAGCCCAAGGCTTGCATGGATCCTCTAATAGGATCAATTACAATGAGAGAGCTAATGCATATTTATGCATTTTACAACATGATAAAAAGAGGGGGGAGAGAGAATGAATAGTGGCACTAAATAATTTTGACCCACACTTGATGTGCGTGTGATCCTCAATAGTGGTGGTGTTATCTTCATGTGCAAAAGTCTTCAATCCATCTTCACTTTAGATAAGAACATGTGCCACATCCATGTGGCCCAAAAAACATTATCTCCCACACATGTGAGTTCAATTTTCTATAGTAACTTTCTTGTCTTCATTTTCCATGTGACCAAATGAGTTTAAAATATGCTTGCAATCACCTTTTAACTCTTTCCACACATGAAAATTATGGGGTCCATTATAAATTTGACCCACACCAACCCTTTTGCCTTTTGCACCATGTGAGATCACCCATGTGACTACCAAGGAAAAAAATAATGTGCCTTGGTGGAGGTTTATGACCCACTCCCATCACAACAACCTGATCACTCATGGGATACCCTCCATGGGCCCCTGTCACATCACCAATCAGCCATATCAATCATAAGCCACATCACTAACCATCCACATCACCATCAAGCCACATCATCATGAATAGTGACCATGAATGGTGGTTATGAATATTGAATATGAATAGTGAATTCACATCCTAACATTCTCCTACTTGAAGCTAATATACATAGGCTTTTACCACACCTGAGTATTTTGTAACCAACTGCTCATCTATGCCCTCTATTATCCTGACACAACCTAATATAAATTTTCTTTTAGTAATAAAAATTCTCTTCCCTGACCAACTTTATCAACATTTTCTCCTCCATAGAAGATTGTATAACTGAAGTGAAAAATCACTTCTCCACATCACAAACCAATCCTCCAACGAGATTTTATCATGAACCACTCACAACTCCCAATGCTTGGGAATATTCAGTTTAGTTCTCACCATGGAATTATGAGGCTTCCTACTCCTGATGAATACATTACATAAGACACAACATGTCTTCTCCTCCTCTAGAACACTCTTGGGAAGATAACTCAAAATGCAAGAAGTGGGGCACTTCCTTTGCTCTCCCATCCTTGTGCATTTCTACCCTTGGTTTGCTCCTCTTATCACCTTAATCTTGTGTGTTCCAACTGAGCCATCAAAATAGTGATCATGTTGGGGCCTGTATCCAACATATCACAAAACACATAGGCTCTCCATGAAGGTACTAAAATTATTATACTACATGTGCAACATTTACACCAACCAGTATAATGATTTCAATGTAAATCAATAACACCTTTGCCTCATCCTTTTTATTTCTCTCCCTAAGAGAGATCACCATGTAGGAATCACGTTGCTCTAAATCCTTGAACAAAAACTAGTGCACATATCACTCTTGATAGTAGTGAGGAGAGAAGATATCATATAATTCAAAACTAGAGTTCTCCACATAGCCTCCAAGCTATCAATATGATACAAGTGAAATAATCATAGCTCTAGGGAAGTTATCAAGATATTTGATGCATCATTTCACCTATGAAGTTTTTGAGACAACATCTAAAATGCACCTTGCTCTATTGAACATTTCCAAAACACCATCTCATGTGCTTACAATGTTACTCCATACATCAATTTACCTAGCTAATTGCCAAAACCATATACATAATACTTCAACACCCTGAGTCATATGGTCAACACTAACCTTCTCCTTCTGGGAACACTAGGTCTCACTTTTTCATCTGCATCTTCATCTTCATCTTCTTCAGCTACTTTTAAAATAGGTACATCTTTAGTTTTGTTTGTACCTCCTTCCTTTGCATGGATTTTTTCTTCACTACAACATCTTAGCTAGCAATATGTAGTCAGTAGGATACCACATCATAAACCCCTTTTATTTGTTACCAAGAACCACAAGGTCATCACCTTGTCTTCACCTCCTCTAAATAATTCCAGTTTGCTTCTCAAGCTGTAGAGTTGATTCTCCACTAATAGGAACATTATGTAGGTTGATGACTTGTCTGACAAAGCTTTTTCAACTTTTTCTTCAACTCTCTTGTAGGCGTCTTCTCATCAACATGAAGAGATTAGGATCTTCAGCAAGAGATCCTCAACCTTGCTCCATAGAGAGATACCTACCAAAAACAAAATAAACTTTTTTTTCTTTAATCTCCACTTGGTCTCTCCTCCTATCATAGTAGCTTCACCTTGCACACAACCAACCAACAATAGAAAACACTCACATGCATGAAGTTTTTCAACCTAGCTTTGATACTAAATGTTGGGAATAAATTTATGATACTACATTTTAGATCAATGAAATATATCCTATAATGCAAGGAAATTAATGTGGAATACAAGCTGCATAAAATAAAGACAAGCAAGAGGACACATTACATAAATATTACATGGAAAACCCTTGCAAACAAGCAAGGAAAAAAACCATGGGCAGACTAGCAGCTCTAGACTTCATTAATAATATTAGCATCAAACTCTTTTCTACAATAACTACTCCATAGCAACTCCTTTAGTGCTAACATACAAGCATTCAATGCTTCCACTTAAAGCATTTAGGTTGTGAACCAAATCAAAAAATAGCCTATAGGATCCAACCTCTCAGCATGCAAGCCCAAGGATTGCATGGATCCTCTAATATGATCAATTATAATGAGAGAGCTAATGCATATTTATGTATTTTAAAACATAAATGAGAGAGGGGGAGAGAGAATGAATAGTGACATGAAAGAATTTTGACCCACACTTGATGTGCACATGATCCTTAATAGTGGTGGTGGTGTCTTTATATGCAAAAGTCTTCAATGCATCTTTACTTTAGATAAGAACATGTGCCACCTCCATGTGGTCCCAAAATCATTATCTCCCACACATGTAAGGTCAATATGCTATAGTAATTTTATTTTCTTCATTCTCCATGTGACCACATGAGTTGAAAAGATGCTTTCAATCACCTTTTGACTCTTTCCACATATGGAAATCATGGGATTCATTATAAATTTGACCCACACCAACCCTTTTGTCTTTTACACCATGTGACACCACCCATGTGACTATCAAGGACAAACCCTTGTGCCTTGGTGGAGTGTTATGGCCCACTCCCATCACATCAACCTAATCACTCATGGGATACCCTCCATGGGGCCCTGCCACATCACTCACAAGACACATCACTAACTATCCACATCACCATCAGGCCATGTCATCATGAATAGTGACCATGAATAATGCCTGTGAATAGTGACTTCACATCCTAACACATAGGGAATATATCACTGCATCATAATTTAAACAAAATATAGAATTTTTAAAATATGCACGAATATGAATCAACCTAGATCTTGATAAACCACTCCCAATGCACCACCTCCTTGATGTTAAGTGTTGCTTCAAAAATGCAAAAAGAAGATGTGGTCCCTCAAAGAATTATATTTTCAAAATGTCACCTAGATCAATTTATGGTAGAGTAAATATTCTTCTTGCAAAAACTATAGTTTAGATTCCCCATAGATTATATTGATTATATATTATGGATGCATTCTAAGTTATTTAATCATTTTACTTTCTAAAGTTTCACAAGTTCTTCAGTGCCATATGAGTTCATCTCCTGTTAGGACATCCTCTACAAGTGGCCCTACCTTTAGGAAGTCATGTAGCCCACCTCTTGGTGGTGGTGACTCTCCCTTAGAGGATGATGGGGATAAATACCACTCCATCTCGCTTAAGGACTTTGTGTTACCAAACTAGCGAACTCTTTTGGGAAATAGTTTTATGGATCTTGAGGATAATGAAGATGGTGAGGGGGAACTCCTCATGGATGATACTCTTCAATGAATATTTTATCTTGGAATGTTTTAGGTATCAAAGATTCCTCTCATAAATTTTCCATGGATGATACTCCCCAATAATTTTATCTTAGAGCATTCAAGGTCTCACAGAGTCCTCTCACAAATAATCTGTATGAGCTACCTGTCAACAATTGGAAGCTCTAGATTTTTTTTGTTTGCAAGAAGTTAAAATTTAAGGTTTATTTTTCAAGTTGCCTTGAAATGTATTTGGTATGATGCAACTCACTTTTCCACTTTGCATTAAGAGGGTCATGGTAGCACCAATATCTTGGTTTCTCCAAAAAATCCCCCTTAATTGTTGCCTAGAGAAATGACATGTCACATTGGGCTATTTGGAACATCTTTAATATTAATGGTCATTCATTAGGGGTCCTTAATATTTATGCCCCAAATGATGGCATTGATACAATAGTTTTATGATGATATTTGGCTAACAACCTACCTCTCATCATTTGGCTCATGTGCAAAGGCATTAATATGATTGAGAGTCCTGAGGGAAGTCCCAAAGATAAGGTTGGTGCCCTCCCAATGTCATGGTGCATGGGATAACATGAGAATTGGTTTTATTTATGAAACCAGTAGGGTCTATTAGACCCTTTCATCTGGTAGCAGCCACTAACTACCAATACTTGTTTTACATGGTCTAATTGTCTTGTCAGCATTGATAGGGTCCTCAATAGATTGGACCATTTATGATTTCAAATCAAAACATCTTCTATTGTTTTTTATGTACAATCTATCATAGTACATTTTTAATATAATCTCTTATATCACAATCCCATCACTTGTAGAGTGGAGAGGAGTGACAACCACTTCAAAGTGTCACACAATAAATTATTTTTGAATGCCTCCCTCCTTTGTAAAAGGGCACATTTGTCTCATTTCCATAGTTTAGAATCTTACACCACATCCACCATACACAGCTAGTTAGACTGATTGGTGTAATAAGGCCATCATTCACACCACCACCTTTCTCCACCACTATGGCAAATAAGTAGCATGAGTTTAGAAGCAACAGATGGTGTTGTGCTCAAATAATGCCAGAGAATATCTTATTTCCTTGAGTACAATCCATTTGATTCATATTTTTAGAACTTGGTGGCCTGTCTCAAAAAACAAATCAAAATTATTGACAACCTTGTGACTAGAGGGGTTCAATTTGTACTCGCCTTCATTATCTCAAAATTAGGGATAAGTCCTCTAAAGAATTATTAAAGTCTCTCAAATCCAAACAAGGTCGGGATTAGATCAAGGTCATCACATCAAGTCAACCAAGACTTACTAATCTCCCTAACATCTTTATTGCTTTTGTGGTTTAGTATAGGTTAGGGTTTTGATCCTAAAGAGGAAATAGTAGAGAGAGTTCAAGCTTTGCCAAGATGTTTAACTATTGCTCCTCACAACCTCAGTCTCACTAACCATACGTGATGCTCATTTATCTATTGATAAGCTCTTTCACACTTTGAAATTCATGAGTAATGATTAATTTCTAGGCCTTGACGGGTTCCACTATGAATTCTACAAAGCTACTTAGTATTTTTTTGGGCCTAACTTACTTTAAGTCTACAAAGAAGCTTTAAAAAAAATCTTTGGGCTCTCTTTTTTAGTTACATAATCACTATTGACTAAAGATATGATCCAATATGGAACATAATAAAGGCCCTTATCCCCAAGTAATTAACCACCACCTTGAATACATCAAATTTACAACTAATAGGCTTCAAGAATACCACCAATGACCAAAACTAGTCTTGAGAATACCACCAACAACCACAACCAACCTCACATTCCTAACGAGATTTGAACCTAGGTGGGACTAGAAAAAACTAAGGTACTTTACCAACTCACCTACATCTCATTGGCAAATCTTTGGGTTCTCTTATTAATAAAGGCAACATCAAATTTATTCCCAAGATTGATGACCTTGAGCTTATTAATAGTTGGCACCCCATTACCCTCCTTAATGTGTCTTATAAAATCCTTGTTAAAAATCTTGTTAACCACCTTCAGATCATTTTATCTACCATTTTCAACCCTGTGCAAACTGATTTTATCAAAAATAGATATATCTTAGACAACTTTATTATTGTTTGGGAAGGAACATAGTGGATGAGACTCTGTTGTCAACAAACTATTTTTTTTTAATTTGATTTTGAAAAAGTTTACTATATGATTGAGTGGACTTTAATTCTTCCTATGATTCAAGCTCTTGGCTTCAACCATTTATTTATTTTAGTTGTTGAAACTCTATTATCAGATGTCTTAGCCTGTCTCGCTATCAATGGGCTCAAGTCTAACAATCTTTTGTTCTATATGGCAAGGTTGTCCTTTTGCACCAGCCTTATATGTTTTGTCTATCAATGTTCTTGGTTATATTTTAGCTCATAGATCTAAGAGAGGCCTCATTATGAAAATCATTCGACCTAATAGATCTTCTCAACTCATCAATGGCCATTTTGTTAATGATAACTTTCTTACTCTTGAAGAGCAAGAAAATATTTTAAGGAGGCTTTGCACTACCTAGACATATTTTGCAAAGATTTTGATTCAGTTTGCAATGGAACAAAACCCAATGCTTCATACAAAGTATGATTCCCATTCCAAAGTGGTTACACCATTACTAGTGGAAATGGATTCAAAATGGGGAGCTATTAATTTTTTTGGGAATTCTCTTTACCTTTGATAGCTCCCATGTTGAGCTTTTGAAATATGTCATAAATAGAGTGGAGAAAAAGGTTGAGTATTGATCTTTGGGTCACCAAGCCCCTATTTAGCATGAAAATTGCATGTATGTACCAATATTTTGGCTACTACTCATGTTTAATACTCCTTTTTTTGGTCCCCCTCTAAAGTCTCCTATGAAAAATTGGCTAAGATTCTTAGAGTTTTCTCTAGACTAATGCTAAGCAAACTTGAAGGTTCCATAAAGTTGCTTGAAATATTTGATGTCTTCTGCATGATAAAAGAGGTATGGGTATTGTTGATATTTACAAGCACAACATTGCCCTTTGTGCTAAATGGGTTGTCAAATTCATTGAAGGTAATGAATCTTGGAAAATTATCCTTCGACATTGTATTTCTTCTGGATTTGCCTATGGTAGATCTAGTTAGAAAAATATTAGTTACCGCATATTGTTGATCACTCATGCCCTAGTTAAAATTGAGAGATATTTTGTTGTTAAAAGTATTTGAAAGAATCTCAATTTTTTTAAACCCGATTTAAAATGGTTTGGATATGGTTTTAGTAGTGGTCTTTCCTTCAATGACTATAACCTTTGGTGGTCTCCTATTATGATAAATGCTAGTTTACTTCTTGTAGAGTTGTTAGGTATGAAAATTTTGAGACTTTTCAAGAAAGGAATTATAACTATGAAGGATTTGGTCTCAATCCATGATTGGATTCCTTTGATTTTACTAAAAGCTAAATTCAATTTAAACAATTCAAACTTACCAACTATTTTTTGTATTCAAGAGTTAATGTTGAATGCTATGCTTCATAAATTGGGTTTACAATCTTCATGTGCTTGATGGAAATATTAGAGATGGAATTGTGATACTCATTTCAAAATACTTCCTAGGCCTCATGTATCAAGTCATAATCCCATTCTCTAAGACTCTAGTTAAGCTAAATAAGCGATGGAATCTTAATTTCTCACCCAGGGCTTAGCTTGCCCAACTTAATAGAAAATGGATTGCTAAGTTTGGGCCCAAGTTCATGTATTTTCTCTAGTGTTTTATTTATCAAGGCCTTACTCTTAGAGAGCATATTTATCATCTTGGAATTGATCAACCCAAGTGTCTAGCTTATTCCAAACCAGAGTATTTCAAACATATCTTTTGGACATGTCTCAAAGCTCAATCTGGATGGCATTGGATACATAATCTCTTTCAGCCCTTCCATCATGAGCCATTTTCATGGTGTGTAGACCTCTTTAGATATGATGCAAATTGACTAACACATATAGCTTTTCTATGAAATTTTTTCAGAGTTGTTATTTTATTTCAATTATGGAAAGTGAGAAACTCCATTTTGTTTAACAAGGAAGAAATTTATTATCATTTTACCATTAATGACAAGTTGTTTGTGATATCTTAAGCTTTTATGCAAATTCAAGCCTAGGCTAAAAAAGTGGCCATGGAACTCATGCATCTATAAGAGTTGTTTAACCATTGGGGGAGTGCTCCTTGTGCTATGAACCATGTCCCATAGATCATCCACCATAGGGATATCCATCATTGGTGTCCAGACATTGATGGAGTTTCTCAAGTAATGACATCATTTCTCCACACCTCCCCTCAACGTGGATGAAGTCCACCATCTCCTCAGGGGAATCTATTGTTGGTCCATCTTAATAGGTTTTGCCTCTTATTTTTATCAACCTTATTCATAGTATGGTGAAACCTCCTCTTGGGTGGGCCATTATTATTTATTTGGCTCCTCCCCCATGTATGGATGGGTAACTCCCCATCCTCCCTTGATGGAACCTTCTTCCTAGAGTGATCAATTGCCTAAGAATAATTCTCCACCTTCTTCTGATGCAGCAACTTGTGCTTAATATATTTTTATTTCTTATATATTTGTTTGGTTGTTTTGTGACTTACCATGTTTTTTGGGGTTTCTTTATTTTGAGATGAATTTTTTTCTTTTGAAAGGGAGTGAGCCGTAAATTCCAATCAGTTGCTTTTCTATGTAACTTCATGTAAAAAAACTTAATAATTAGTTTTATTGAAATGTTATAATAGTAAATGGTATGTATGCTAATGAAAATCATGATATAATTTCCATACATTATTATTATGAATCCCTAATCCTAGGGTGATTTTCTCAAAATGCATCTTATAAGAGAAGCTAGTATGAGCATATTGACACTTAAGTATATGTGATATTTGAGTAATGAACTTTAGTATGTGATTTAAAATTTTATGTTGGAAGAACAATAATTGGGGGGGTATGTGAATCAGTGTCTTAAAAATAATCATTCAATTCCACTTAAGCATACATGAACCATTCATACAAACATGAACATCTAGCAAAGCATATGCAACCATACAAGATCACAAAACAATATAACACATCACATATGTGGAAAAACCTCAAGGGGAAGAAAACCCAATAATATATGAAAATTTTCTATAGTAATATAATACGAAAACCAAACTTTAGTAAAACACCAACTCCACATGGATCACCAACCGCAACTAGTCAAGCACCCACTCAACTAGGTTTTAACAAGCACCAACATGCAAGGAGGCACCAACCCTTTAGATGAATAAGCACCAAATCATCCACATAAAACTTTTGATAACATTAAATAAATATTTTTTCTCACACAATAGATGATGGTCACCTTATTTATCTCTTCTTACTCTTTTATCCCTCTAAAATTACCATCTAGGCTTCTTCACTCAACTAGGTCTCTTCAAGATAGATTAGCTCATATGACCTTGATATTAATATGTTGATACGCTATCAGATATTCATTATTGATCCTATATAATCTTATAATATTATACAATACCTCATTCTTCTCAATAATATGTTATTTAATTCCCATACACTCACTGCTTCTCTAACTTATCAATTAGGCCTATTAGGCCTTGTTCTTATACAATCTTTTAGTTCATACACCTCTTGGTTGGCCATACACACTTTCACACTTGGATTAAAATTAAAATAATTCTTATAATATATTTCATAAATTAATCAATAATTAAAATAGGTCATCCTCAACTTAAAATACCAAAACCTCTCTTAGGCCTTAAGGAGACTTAATTCAATTAGGCCTTCATTAGTGCATGTTATCCTTTGATCTCCTTGAAACACTTTAAAACTCCAAACATGGTAGAAAAACTTAAAATACAACCCAAATATTACCCCATTAATGTCTTCTAAACTAAATAAGACATTTTACAGCAAATCGCTTCTTGAAACCCCTCATTAGTACTCAATCCTATTAGGCATGTGTACACCAAAAATTTGGCTTTCACTACTGAAGCTCAAACCCACTTAATCCACTCAAATATGATAAAAAAAAGTGCATATATGGAGTATATATGACCTCAAGGGTCATCACCATATTATTTAAACACTTAAACTTGGGATAAAAAGGCTTAAACTCATCTCTTTAGTATGCTCACTCAGAACTGCCAGGACTATCAAAAGCTAGTCATGAAACTACTTAACATCCAACACTTGGAAAGACACTCTAAATTATTATAAATGAATTTAAAAACTTTTATAAAATTTAAAAAACAATATAAATCATAAAAACCGTAAGCTCTAATATCAAACATTGGTCTTGTAGACCTATCTTCTAACCTTATCTCACACAATCTTGCATGAACCAGACAAGCCATTTTGATTCTAGATTTTCAACCTCTTACACTAACTTTCAAGATTTAAAAAATCATGAATAGTAATTTAAATTTAAAAAAAACAATACCATGTGCATTAAATACTTTAACTCAGGGCATAGATCCTCAAACTCATCACTGCAACGTGCTTACCCAAAACTGCCAGTTTACCTTAAAGCACAATTATGGTGACATTGACCTTAAACACATGCATGACCACTTTCAAAGACTTATTAAAAAACTATATGGTCATATGACATCTTCATATCATCCTAAAATTAAAAAATCACAAGGTTTAATGAAAAATATTGATCTTACAGACCAATTCCTTGACTTACAGTCTCACAGTCCAATCCTGAACAGACAACCCATTTTGTGATCACATTTTATTCACTTACACTGACCTCTAAAATTTTTATCAAGCATGATTATTACATACCATTAAAAAAAACATCTCCATGCAATTTTTTTCATCATTATATCATGATAACACATTCCTAATCATCTTCTCACTATTGTCTAGGTTTTCCATTGTTTACAACATTAGGTCTATTAGAGACTGACTAGTTTAGATGACCAGTTTAGCAAAATTGAGGAATAAAACATGTCTATAAACCTTCATGGACATAAATCATGAGTATCTACCTTATTTATCCATCCATTTTCATTCTTTGACTTGGTCAACTCTGACTGTTATAGCAAATCTCTGAGAAATTAGCACTTTCTTATAGGGTCTACTTACACACCTGATAACTCAATCACACATGGAGCTGCCTGGGAGAGTTGGATGTAACCTAAAATATCTTACATGAGCATACCAATCCATTTTGGGCACTTTTGATCAACATCTTTAACATCGGGTCCTTATTAGGGTTCTAAGAGGGTTTAAACATGTTTCTATTCTTAACAATCATTCATAAATCATAACCCCTCAATCCAAAAACAAATGCCTATAATTTTAAGAAAGGAACCTTCCCCATATACCATGAATATCTTAGGTTCCCATGAAATTTTTTGGTGAGCTAATGAGCACAAGGAAATCCTTTTTGAGTTAAGAACCCTTCATTTTGAGCACTGAAAAGACCTCAAAATAACTTTTCATGCCTTGTCCTTCAAAATATGACCTTAAACTACATGAATAAACTTGAAACAACATAACTTACCTTTGAAAATTCTTATATGATCTCAAACACCTTTAAATCTGATCATGACCCCTCATTAGGACACACACTCTCTCTTTGCTCTCTAGACCTTGATCTGCAAACCATATTAGGCCTTAAAACTAACCTTCATGTATTTTTCCATGTGATCTCCACCTCAATAACATACTTAAGAAACCTCTCTCATGCTTAAAAACTACCATACATCCCTCACATACCTTGACAACAGATCATGATACCTCATTAGGCTAGGCACAATCTATAAGTGGTTGAGTTATAGACTTGATCTAAATGTCCTACCCCTGTAGACTCACCCTGAGACTCTTATGAGTGCTCCAATAGCTCAAATTCATGCTCAATAAATCTCATATATCCATTCATTCTTGTGTGCACTCATCTCACCAAGCCACCAAGCTCATACCTTCTCACAAGGTCTAGACTAGGCTTCTCAAGACACCTTGTACTCAAGAACTAGTAGAAAACATGCTTACCTCAATGATATCAAACAAGAACACTATTCAGACAACACTCTCACACCATTTTAATAATATCTTTTTGAACAACATTCTCTCATGACCTCATGCAGACCTAGAGCCTCATAACCATGCTTCACTACTCACTTGACCATCATACCTCTTTGTGATAGCATTGATAACTTCAAGTTGACATGAACCTTGACATCAACCAACATAAGAGACATTAGTTGCCTTAAAATTCTCTCTTTCCACATGGATTCCTTGTCACATCAATGACATCAATGACAACACTTCTCAACATTTTACATAATAAGCCCTTTTTATTAATCTTTGTCTCATAATACTGATTTTTATTGTAGAGAAAATTATATTATGGAATGCATCTTTGTTGGTTATTTTGTGGAGCATTTCGGTCAAGATGATTTAAAATGTTTTAAATTATTATGACTTGGGATTTTTGCATAGAGACTCATCTTCTACCAAGAGAGATGTGTCTTAGAGACCATTATTCATCTTAGAGACTAGTACTCATCCCAGAGACTTGCATTTTAATGTTTGTTCTTTTCAACATATTTTGTACTCTTAACCCTAGATATAATGAGATAGCATAAATAAATTTCAATATAACTATTTGTATCCTGTCGACATGTAAATTCCTTACTTATTAAAGTTATTAATTTTTCTCTTAGACTATATTAGGTTGTATAATATTTCTTATCTAAATTGTATGTATGTATGTATGTTTATTTATGTGTGTACATACATACATACATACATACATGTGTGTGTGTGTGTGTGTGTGTGTGTGTATGTGTGTATGTATACACACACATACATATATGTATGTTTATTTATGTCTGTACATACATACATACATGTGTGTGTGTGTATATACACATACATACATATGTATGTATGTACATACACACACACACACACACACACACACACACACACACACACACACACACACACACACACACGTGTGTGTGTGTGTGTGTGTGTGTGTGTGTGTGTGTGTGTGTGTGTGTGTTTGTGTGTGTGTGTGTACTTAATACACACACATATACATATATGTGTATGTATGTGTATGTGTATATGCATTATGTATATATGTATATGTATATGTTATGTATATGTATATATATGTATGCATATACACATATGTGTATATATGTATATGTATGCATACATATACATACATATATGTTTCTCGTCTTCAAGCACCTATCTCTTTTTTTTTTTGAAAAATGGTATACCCATCCCCATTTATTTGTACACGCATAAATATGCATACATACATATGTATGTATATGTGTGTGTAATATATATACATACATATGTATGTATGTGTGTGTATGTATATACACATATGCACACTCATATATACATATATATACACACATAAAAACATGCATATATATGTATAGTGTATATATATGTATGTGTGTGTGTATGTATATGTATATATACATATATATACACACATAAAAACATGCATATATATGTTTAGTGTATATATATGTATGTGTGTGTGTATATGTATGCACGCGCACACACACACACACACACACACACACACACACACACACACACACACACTTCCATCTCCAACTACCTATCTCTTATGTTTTTTCTGAAAAATGGTAGACCCATCTCCATTTGCTCATACCTATATAGGTGCCCTAGTAACTATGCGATTTAGTAATGTGTCCTTCGATAGTGTCTAGATGTAGTTTACCAACATTTTGTTGAGTTTCTATTTAAAGAAGCTTAAAAAAGAGGAATTACATGTGCACTAGAAACTTACCTCTGAATTGTTTATCATTGCATATTTTATGTATGTTTTATAGTGTTGTATGTTGCACACTCAAGGTGAAAATTAATATTCTATAATGAAAAGGGTAATGTGATAATTAAAATAAAATTTGAAAACTTCTAAGATATAATATTTAAGATGGAAGAAGATTTTTTCTTTCCCAAACCTATCTAGGAACACTTTGCTACCCAATATGATAAGTATGATAATGTGATATTGATGAATGAATGTTTGATGATTATGAAACAATATTATAATGTTTTGAATACAAATACTTATTAAACATAACTTCATTGATATCTAACTAATGTAAAGATTCGACATGGTGAAAAATACTGTAAAAATGATTTTTTAAATATTTTTCCAAATGAATATTAGTTTATCAAAGTCAAATTTATGCCTTGTTTGGAGTTTCTTTACAATCACTAACAAAGGCATTTACAGCTTCACAATTTCCTGAAGACAAGTCAAATAGTAGATTTTAAATATGATTTTATTTTTGATGAAGACACCAGTTTCATTGAAATTTACATTAAAGACACCTTGAATGGCTTATTGTTGATTGCCTTGAAGAGTATCAAAAAGCATACATACCCTTGTAACTAATGATTTGTGTTTATAATTTGAGATTATTGAGGCAAGCTGATGAAACAAGGTCCACATGCATGCATTTCACAAATACTCTCAAGACTTACAATGGGAACATAAGTCATTTTTAGGTTTGTTACATAGATGAAACCAAATAATTTATCTTGTGAATTTTAGTATTCTATTTTTAGGTAGGTGCATCAGAACTATCATGTGGTTTAGCATGCACTTCTATGAAGATATGAATTTTGTATTAAGATTGTTAGTATTGTCATTCATCACTTGAGGTTGTAATCATTGTTTTTAGTGAGGATAACATTGCTCTAGGAAATTAATATTAAACAAATATCACTTAGGAACAAACATGCCTGTATAATAAGTTATGCATAAACTATTATGTAATAAGGGGTGGAATGTTATCCACCTAGGCCCCTGGTATTGTGATATGTATGGAGGTTATGGAGATGCTGATCCCTGACACATATAACTAAAGGTTTATTGCATTAGGACATAAGGCTCACTTTTAATGGATAATGTGAGTTAAGGGTTTACTCTACCCTAGTGTTATTAGATAATATATTATAAATAGAGAGTCATAATAATAATTTAGGGGAGAAACAACAAGGATCATTTTGGATATTAGAAAATATTCGAGTTTGTCCCCCTTGAAATGGCATTCTCATATTGGAAGATATTAAAGTGTGGGTCCTTGAGGAAAATTGTATGGTAATTTCCTATCCCAAGGGTATTTCTATTTCTATTTATGAATATATTGAATATTAATGAAAATTGGCTCACCAAACATTGCTTGTGCATTTGATTTATGTTACATGCTATATTATTTTTTTATTATGAATATTTTTATAGTACCAAGTGGTATCAAAAATGCAATTTGGAAAATGTGGGAATTTTATTTTGGGGCAAATTGTGTAGTATTGTAGATCATTTTCAAGGAGAAATATTCTATATTGCAGAGTTTCTTTTTGCATTTTTTGGAAAAATATTTTTGAGAAATATTGAGGGAGATATGGTCATGCAAAGGTGACCATGTGAATCTGAATTTTGTTAAAATTTTAATTAAAAAATTGGGGCTAAGGAACTCAACTTCAAAAGCATTATTATCCCTATGATAGTTTTTTTTTTAGACAAATTTTGCACCATCCAAAAGAGCTTACTAAAAGCTTTTCAAAAAGTGGCCACAACAAAGATTATAAACAATATTAAGGTAGATATCATATTCGAAGGAGAAAAATTAATCACTTGATGAGCTATTTAGGAGTATAACTTGCATAACTTATGAGCTCACTATAAAGCTAATGAACAAAGAGGAGATATCCAAATTAAATGAGAGAAATGAATTCTATGAAAGGGGTATGCATAAATATTCAAATTGAAGGAGATTAATGGAATCTACAACAATGAGTTGTACAAAAAAAGGAAGATATTTCCACAACACAAAATAGCATTCAAGATCATGTTTCAAAAACTAAATCCTGCCCTTAGATCATATTGACAAACACTAATCTAATATTGCATTTTCCAACTAATGAAGATTCAACCTTGTACATTCAAGCAAAGAATATAAGGAGACACATGTACATGGTGAGAAAACTCATATTTATGAAGATTTGAAGCACTAAGAATGATTATGTATTGTATATTTATTGTTAGGCTTTAGCTATGGATGGTCTGGATATTGTTCTTTGACTTCCTCAACAAGATACTGTGGGAACCATTAATATTGATGTGGCAAAGAATTTTATGAAGTTATAGTACAAGAAAAATAAGGCTATATTGCAGTATATCACACATCAAAAGAAACATATAAAATCACATAAATAATCTAAAGAAGAGAATAAGGAATAAATTGAAGAAAAGCATAAGAAATAAATTTCATGGCAGCACAAGGAAGTAGTGGAAGAAGAGTATGAATAAGAGTTGGAAGGAAAGCATGAGATGGACATGGGTACTTGTGAATACATCTCAAACAATTTACATAATCAAGATCCAAAGGGATACTTGTGGAAGAAAAGGTTAAAACACAAAAGGGTTTCAAGTCTAGAAAGATTATGATATATTGACACCTACATCACCATGAGAGGAAATAAATGTGGAGGCACAACATGGAGTATTATAATACTAATGACTATAGAACTACATGGAATAAAAGAAGCAACAATTATAGCTATGGACAACATCAAAGGGAAAGCATCTATGGAAAATGTTGGAATCAAAGTAGTGCAGTGGAAGCCATGAATCAAGGACACTCACGTATCAAGATAAATTATGGTTAAATGGATTATCAAGCACAACATCAAATATATACAATTTTGAAATAGTTTCATTACTTTTTATCTTCTTACATTTCAAGAGAAAAACATTTTAAGGATGACAAAATGTTATGTGATAAAGGGGTGGAATGTTATCCACATATACTAATGGTATTTTTATATGTATGGAGGTTATGTAGATGTCGACATGTGGCACACATAATTGTTGGTTCATTGCATTAGGACATAAGGGTCACTTGCATTGTATAATATGTAGGTTTCACCATAGCCTAGTATTATTAAATCACATATTATAAATATAAATCCATAACAAACATCTAAGGGAAAAATAATAAGGATTATTTTAGATGTTAAGATATATTAGAATTTATCCTCCTCAAAGTGGCATCTTGATATTGTGAGATCTTGTGGATTGATTCCTTTCTTAAGGAATATCATACCATGTTGACCTACCTCAAGGGTATTTCTATTTCTATTTTTTAATATATTAAATATTAGATAAAATTAGCCCCCAAATATCTCTTGTGCAATTGATTTATGTTATGTTCTATGATCAATATATTTATATCTTATCATAAACACTTAATTCAAAATATTCTATAAAGATTTGTTATCTATGAACCATAAATTATTGGCTCTCTAAAGTATAAATGAATATGACTAGAAGTTAGACATTCAATCTTTCTTAGATTAAGATTGGATGTAGGGACAAATATTATTCACCGTTTCTAATAATATTGAATTTTCAATCAATAATTTCTTGAATTGATGCTATTTTGGGAATTTTAGCAAATTTAAATCAATATTATGGAACTTATACATGTGTTTCATTCTTAGGGTAATGAATAATATGAATTTATTGCACATGTAGGACTTGTCACACTAGGACATTGAAAATTTAAAGTAATTGTTAGTACTTCTTAACTTGGGTGCCAATTTATAACCACGAAGCACTAGAAGTGGAGATCTCAAAATGCCCCTTCCACTTTGACAAAATTTGTTGTCAGTGTTTCCATGATCCTAAATAGTAGTGAAAACATGCATCTGAGTGGACTTGGAGATCGTGGTCATGGGAGCACATGTCATTTTATTATTCAGACATGTTCAAAATGATGGACTTGGAGCTAGATATCAAGTTGTAAACTCTGTGTAGAGACGCACTAAAGTAATAATTTATCCCCTTGAAAAATCATTTATTTTCAAATCAGAGCATTCCATCCCTCTTTGACATTTTTAAACATTAGATCAAGTCATCTATTTATTTTCATCATTGATATAGGACCATCATCCACCAAGATGTATATAACGTCTTTTCAATTGTATTAGAGGTCTTAATAAAGCATTTCATAATAAGCCTATATGAGGCATTATAATTGTGTTTAAAGGTGATTTAGAAGCTTAGGGAGGTTTCCCTCCAAAATAATAAATTTGAATTTTTAAATATTTATTAAGCAATGTATGGATATTTACTATTGCACAAAGCTTGTAACAAGTTAGCAAGGGTGTGTTAGTAGTCTAGTAACTTAATTAGATGTCTTAGAGGGATTCTATATGTCATAGTCATCTTAATAGGATAAAGTAAAGTAAAATGTAATAGAATATTATTTTAAAAATCCATTTACTAACTTCATTTGGAGAAGTTGAGGAAGAATATCAACTAAATATGCACATTCCAAGCTTGTAAAATACTCTAACAATATGATCATCATCTATTCTAGCATTTTTTAGGCGTACAATAACCTACACATGGATAAAAATACAAGACTTCACGATTGGAGAGATGAATGATAATTTACAATCTGCTAAACAGGTTATGTAAGTGTGGTTTGGCAAATTTCTAGTCAATAAAGGACAATATTGTTTGAAACCTATGTATTCATATCTATTACACATAAATGAATGTGATCCATTCAAATCTAGAGTGTGCTTGAGCCCATATTTAATTTTGTCTCCTTGGAACTCACAACACTCTTGTTTTCTATGTGAAGACAATCTTCTCGATCACTTATATCATGAGAAAAATTGTGCATGCATAACAAGTGAGTATTGGATTAGTTGGAGGAGTCTTATAATATGAACAATCAATAAAAAGCTTCCAGTTTCTAAAACTCAAAAAAACCCTAACACAATGTTTAGTGACACTAAAAGACTCATATCTTTATTTTCAACTGGTGGAATTCAACCAAAATTTGTATGAAGGTTAAGGATAATGTCTACAGATTAAATCAAGCCTTAGTTTGATGAATGAGACCCTGTGAAAGAAGGCTAAGGGGACTGAGATAGTGTTTTCCTGTAGGTGTTGATTTGCAGTAAAGAATGGTTTTGGATGTCAATTCTTGTAGATGAAATCAACAATATTGTTTTGAGGCTTGAGACAGTTTTTTTATCACTAAATAGTCTTGAGGAAGTTTTTTTGAGGTGGATAAATAACTTAATAAGTTATTTGACCTACTAAGAGCCAATTAGGCCTAGAGACCTAAAACACATAATTGGTCTAGAATTTATCTTTTTAAGAAACCAATGAATTGAGATTGGTTTATTCATAATAGAGTTAATATATAGATATTGAAAGGAAATTAAAAATATTACCTAAGGAGTGAAAGATTCAAAGATAGCATTCTTGAGGCCTAATTGTTCTAAAAAAGTCTTGTAGCAGTCTTGAGACATAGTTTAGGTTTTGGGTTATCAAGTGTCTCAGTGGATGTTTGAACCCATACAAAGAACTTACCTGAGTCAAGTTAAAATATTCAAAGCATTTTATTTATTATGCAATAGGGATTAATTTAAAAACATATATTTCCAAGTTAGAAAGAGTTTATATCAAGACTCAAATTGACTATCTCTAAAGTTGCAGGTTTCCCTTAAGAGAGTAAACAAAAGATCCATAAAGTGACATCAAATTGTGGTTCTTAAACCAAGTGGTATCAAAGCTTAGAATATCTGAGATAAAGAAGCAGACAAAGAGGATCAAATTGTTTGCAGTAAGGAGATTTAAAAGATCAAAGCTTAATTGGAGGAAAATTTGGCAGTTATTCAATGGTACATATAATTGATATTTGATGTTTTATTTGAAGTGAATATTATGAAATTTCTTGAGATTTGGAAAGAGAATAGGATAAAGGGAAGTCCCATATCCATTAAGGTTTGAAGAGAAGATAGAGAGCTTGGTGAAGCTCAAGAGTAAGAGCATAGTGATTCTCTAGAGATGATGATCCAAGCTAAAATACACTTGGAGCAAGCAAGCAAGACAAGGTATTTATGATTTTTGTTATTTTGTTGTAGAGCATTAGCTCAAGAAGAGGCTCAGTGAAGCCATTGGAAAGGACCAAAATACTAGGGTGAAAAAGACCTAGGTGAGGACCTAAGGATACCCAAAAGACCAAGGTGTAAAAGACTTGGGTGAGAATCTTGGTGAAGGAGTAATGGATCAGTAAATAAATAGAGAGAGTTAAGGAAATAAGGAGAGTTCCAATAAGAGATAGAGTTGATGAAGTAATTTTTGGTAATTTTGCAGTGGAGATAGAAAGATTCAATTCAAAATTAGTAGAGGTCTGTGTTTAATAAGGTATCCAAGTGGCCTATGAAATAAATTGTTGAAAGGAGAAGAAAACAAAAGGAGAAAATGTGTTTGAGAAAACAGCTAAGGATGCTAGTAAGGCAAACCAAATAAGAGAAAGTGGAGGTAAACAAGCCCCAATTTTTAATTTTAACAATGTATTTGAGTGTGAACTTGTAGGAAAAGAGATTTGTTTAGAGGAAAACAAGTTTTGTGAAGAAAAATAGGTACAAGATGAAGGTAAAAGTTGTTTTTGTTTGGATAATGGTGTTGATTTTGATGAATTGTTATGTTTTTTAGTATTAGATCATGAAAAAGGTAGAGTAAATGAGGTAAAGAGCATGATAGTTAGTGAATAAGAATAGTTGTTAAGCTTATTTGAAGGATTAAACAAGGATTATTTGAGAGATAAAGTGTATGACTCTTTATTTGTCTATGAGAGTTCAAAACTGTTGGAAGAGGAGATAAGAGCATTAGAGAATGATTTAAATAGAGAAATAGTGGGATGTGAAGAAGAAACACCTGATTTGGTGAATGAGGGTACAAAAAGTGAAGAAGAAGGACCAAAAAGGCAAGATGAGACTCAAAAATCTCAATGTTTTATATCTGACTATTGGTTGAGTTGTATTTGTACAGGGTTAGTAGTCAAGGATGATAAAATTGAAGCAAAAGACTTTTTTTAAGAAGCTCAAATGACAGAATAAAAAGAAAATATTTTCATCTTAGAGGATAAAATAAAAAACAAGTACAAGTTAAGGAAGAAGAATATATAAAATTTTGTACCAGTGCAATACAATTGGAGGAAGAAGAAGAAACATTTGCGCTGGAGCTCAAATTTCTTTACCTAGGGAATATGATGCAGGAGCATCATCCACCAGGATGTAATAAGGTCTTGTAAATTGTCTTATAGGTATTAATAAATCATTTTATTCATAATAAGCCTATATGAGGCATTATAAGTGTGTTTAAAGGTCATTTAAAAGCTTAGGGAGGTCTCCCTCCAAAACAGTAAATTTGAATTTTCAAATATTTATTAAGCAATGTATGGATAGTTATTATTGCACAAAGCTTGTAACAACTGATAAAGGGTGTGTTAGTAGTATATGAATGTAATTAGATGTCTTATATGGATTCTATAAGTCATAGTCATCTTAACTAGACAAATTAAATTAAAATATAACAAAATACTATTTTAAAAAGCCATTTACTAACTTAAGTTGGAGAAGTTGAGGAAGAATATCAACTAATATGCACTCTCCAAGCTTTTAAAATAATATAGCAACATGATCATCATCTATTCTAGGATTTTTTATGTGTACAATAACCTACACATGGATAAAAATACAAGACTTCACGATTGGAGAGATGAATGATAATTCACAATCTGCTAAACAAGTTATGTAAGTGTGGTTTGGAAAATTTCTTGTCAATAAAGGAAAATATTTGTTTGAAACCTATGTATTCATATCTATTACACACAAATTAATGTGATCCATTCAAATCTAGAGTGTATTTGAACCCATATTTAAATTTGGCTCCCTAGAACTCACAACACTCTTGTTTTCTATGTGAGGACAATCTTCTCAATCACTTATATCACGTGAAAACGTGTGCATGCATAAAAATTGAGGATTTGATTAGTTATAGGAGTATTATAATAGTATTGTGTAAGTTTTGTATTAATTTTATAAGTCTTAGATTGTATGAATAATCAATAAGAAGCTTTCGGCTTCTAAAATTTAAAAAAAAACCCTAAAACAGGGTTTAGTGACACTAAAAGGATCGTATATTTGTTTTCAATTGGTGGAATCCAAAAAAAATTTGTATGAATGTTAAGGATCATGTATACAGACTATATCAAGCCTTATTTTGTTGAATGATGCCCTGTGAAAGAAGAATAATGGGACTGAGACAGTGTTTTCCTATAGGTGTTGATTTGTAGTAAAGAATGGTTTTGGATGTCAATTCTTATAGATGAAGTCAACAATATTTTTTTGAGGCTGGAGACACTTTTATTATAATTAAATAGTCTTGAGGAAGTTTTTCGAGGTGGAGAAAGAACTTAACAAGTTATTTGACCTACTAAGAACCAATTAGGCCTAGAGACCTAAAACACATAATTGGTCTAGAATTTATCTTTCTAAGAAACCAATGAATTGAGATTGGTTTATTCAAAATATATTTAATCTATATATATTGAAAGGACATTAAAATACTACATAAGGAGTGAAAAATTCAAAGACATCATTCTTGAGGCCTAATTATTCTAAAACAGTCTTGAAACAAAGTTTAGGTTTTGGGTTATCAAGTATCTCAGTGGATGTTTGAACCCATATAAAGGACTTATCTAAGTTAAGTGACAATATCCTAAGCCTTTTATTTAGTCTATAATAGGGATTAATTCAAAAACATATATTTCCAAGTTAGAAAGAGTTTATATCAAGACTCAAATTGACTGTCTCTAAAGTTGCAAGTTTCCCTTAAGAGAGCAAACAAAGGATCCATCAAGTGACATCAAATTGTGGTTCTTAAACCAAGTGGTATCATATCTTAGAATATTTGAGCTAAAAAAATAGACAAAGAGGATCAAATTATTTTTGGTAAGGAGATTCAAAAGTGTTAGGATGCGAAACACCGGAAGCACACAATTGATTACCAAACCACAAGCAACTTAATATGCGGAAATAAACCAGATTCACCAAGTAACTAGAATTCATAATAACACATGATATGAGAGACAATACACAACTTGTATTAACACTTTACAGAAAAGATTACAATAAAGAAGATGCCACTTCTTCTCCACCACCTTACAGAGGATTCCCACACCTCAAGTGAACAGTAATTCTCTCCTCAAAGCTCTCCCTCTCAGGTCCCAACACACAACTCAAACATAGAGTTGGTGTTCACCTCCTGTGCTCCACACACACCAAAAGTGCTCCACGCACTCCACAAGTACTCAACGTACTTCAAGTAGATCTCCCATGAACCTGCAACAACCTGCTGTTCAACAGACCATACTTATGGAAGGAACTCCCTTGCCTTCCTCTTAGCTCTCCATGTACTCCACGTACATACCAATGAGTACACACCGTACTCCAAGTAGACCCTGCCTGATCCTGCTCCCTGTTGTGTTGTTGTCACCTTGATTCTGCTGCCACCTACAGATCAACCTGGTTCTGCACACTTGCAAACCTTAGACCTCGCACCCACAAACACCTGCAGATCAATGATCTTACTTACCATGTAAATCTCCTATCGTAGCCATGCTCACCTGATGACCAAGATCATACATACCTGAAGAACCCTGCTGGCTCTCCAATCTAGCACCAACACGCCTGGTACTGTGGCACTAGGAGGAACGCACCATTGCTCTACCTCTATCTGAAGGAGCTATTAGCTCTCTTACTCCCTAGCACAAACATGGGAAATCCTACTCGATTCCTCCATGGGAAGAACTCTCCAAGCTCCACACTTGGATTCTCCAAGTTCTACACTTTTCCAATACAACCATGAGTCTATTATATAGATCTCATCCAAACAATAATTAGACATCTAATTACAATAATTAGATCCACAGCTCTCAGTCTATAATTAGCCCTGATCATGCAAACACTTGGTTCGTCAACCAACTGCCCGTAATAAACTCACATTTGAACCACAAAGGTGACGGACGTCGGTCCCTGTCTACCTGGGGGGTGCCGACGTCGGCCGACTACTGACCGACGTCAGTTGCTTTCCTGACTTATCCTATCGACGTCAGTTGGCCTGACCGATGCCGGCGACAGTAGCACTCTAGCAACTCTCCTGCAACCTCCTCCTCCTCCGTGTCTGCATCAGTGAAGCTTTTAGCTCCACAACCTAACAATCTCCCACTTGGAGATAAACAGCTGCACTGTACCTGTACCTGTACTCTGTCTAATCTGTTTCCTGGTTTGTATCCCTCTTCAAGCTCAATCCTGAAGGCATCCCACCACACATCTCGTGGTGTACCTCCTGTCATCCGAGTACCCTACCACATCCAAACCTACAACAACCTGTAGTGAAGTCCTGACCCTGCATAGCAACACCTGCTGCTGGTCCCTCTCAAATACCTGAGAACTCACTTCCCCGAATTGGATCCTAACTCTGATAGCTCCCACTGCATGGGAAAACTCAGGTCTATACCAGACCTCATGTGATTTCGGACACTGTACCTGTCCAGCCCTTAGTGTGCTCCGGCTCTCCATCCTGAACCTAGCCAACACCTGATTCACATCAACTCCCACTGGAGACAAAATCTACCTATGATCTCCATGTCAAAGAATTCCGCTGCTCCAAACTCTTCATGACATGCCACTGAACTAATCTTACCCTTAGCTCAGCAGAACCCTGTATGTACAAACCTGCTATAGCAAAACATACCATCCACATACAGCAACAGAATGATGTTGCGACTCATCATCCCCCTGGTAAGTCAAACTACAGTAGTTACCCTGACATAGACTGAAGCCATGCTTCGTCCTCCACCTGTCAAACCCGGTACCACTGTCCTGCAGCTACCTCAAGACCATATGCCTGGTCTTCTGTCTCACGTATCCGTTCTCTCTATTCTTCCACTAAGGAATCCATTCGTCTCTGTGCTATCATACCTGCTGGCAACCTGGCCAAGTCTCCATTTGGTTCTGCATCATATCCCTGCCATGTTCCCACCTGTTTCCTGGATCCTTCCTGCTCTACAATTAGCAACCAGTGTGAAGAAGAGGAACAACGAATTTGAGGGCTTACTTACGTCTTCGGTCCTCCATATGGGTGTTTGAGACTCCTTGACAGCATGCTGTCCACCCAAAATCCGTTACAGTGACCGACCTCGGTCACTCCACAGTCTGCATCCGACCGACGTCGGTTCCCATGCGTCTGTCCCTGACTACCGACCCTGCCGTCGTCGGTGTCCCTACTGCCGACGTCGTTCCTCCTGACCGACGTCGGTCTTACCTACTGCCGACGTCGGTCTTACTGACCGACGTCAGTCTTACCCTGCCCGACACTGTCAGCTTCGGTCTGCACATGACCGACATCGGCACCTGTCTGTTCGACGCCAATTCCTTCTAACCGACACCGGTATCTGTGTTCGCCTGTGAGTGATGACTTTTTACCCGCAAGCTCATTTGAATCAATCACCATGTCCAAACTGCCCTGCTCAGAAGTACCCAACACCATCCACTGGTTTCTGTCTGCCATCTCCTCCATAAACACCAAGGCTTTCCAGTTCTTAAGCCTGTCAAATATATCTGTCTTTCGCTTAAGAACATGCATCTCCTTCCTGCTCATGTGACCAAGCCTACGAAGCCACGTCTCCACAACAGAAGAAGAATCAGTAATATAAACAAGTAGATAAAGAGTACCTATTTTCTTACCACCAGCTAATTCAAGTGCACCCGCTATGAGAGTTCTTGTGCATCTCTCATCACCCAATTTTCCTAAAGAAATTAGCCATATCTCCAAGCCTGGGACCTGCATGACCTTCATCAACACCCGTGTGTTGGCCGCCTGCAATTTCAACATCACTTCACCTTTGCCAATCCTATGGCAAGGCTTACCAGCTCCTCTACCTAGGGCTGCATGGAAAGAGGCAACCGAATCTTTTAACCAAGATTCAACTTTATCCAAGAAACCTCCCAGAGCATCCTGTGCCACATCACCTGCAATATCTGCTTTTTCAGTTTCTTCATGCTGATCTTCCACAGACCAACAATATTCTTTTACCTGCTCTGTCTTTCCATAGGACCTTAAGAGACCATCTGTGCTTTTCAACTCCTCCATTCTTAGCTTACTTTCATCTGCCATTGCTCTACTCCCACTCAATCAGAAACCCCTGAGAGTGACCTGTAACCAAACACAACCCTGCTTCCTGCAACCTTAGCTCTGATACCACTTGTCAGGTATCAAGCTCAAGAACCTACAACCAAGGCTCTGATACCACTTGTTAGGATGCAAAACACCGGAAGCACACAATTGATTACCAAACCACAAGCAACTTAATATGCAAAAATAAACCAGATTCACCAAGTAACTAGAATTCAGAATAACACATGATATGAGAGACAATACACAACTTGTATTAACACTTTACAGAAAAGATTACAATAAAGAAGATGCCACTTCTTTTCCACCACCTTACAGAGGATTCCCACACCTCAAGTGAACAGTAATTCTCTCCTCAAAGCTCTCCCTCTCAGGTCCCAACACACAACTCAAACACAGAGTTGGTGTTCACCTCCTGTGCTCCACGCACACCACAAGTGCTCCACGCACTCCACAAGTACTCAACGTACTTCAAGTAGATCTCCCATGAACCAGCAACAACCTGCTGTTCAACAGACCATACTTATGGAAGGAACTCCCTTGCCTTCCTCTTAGCTCTCCATGTACTCCATGTACATACCAATGAGTACACACCGTACTCCAAGTAGACCCTGCCTGATCCTGCTCCCTGTTGTGTTGCTGTCACCTTGATTCTGCTACCACCTGCAGATCAACCTGGTTCTGCACACCTGCAAACCTTAGACCTCGCACCGACAAACACCTACAGATCAATGATCTTACTTACCATGTAGATCTCCTATCGTAGCCATGCTCACCTGATGACCAAGATCATACATACCTGAAAAACCCTGCTGGCTCTCCAATCTAGCACCAACACGCCTGGTATTGTGGCACTAGGAGGAATGCACCATTGCTCTACCTCTATCTGAAGGAGCTGTTAGCTCTCTTACTCCCTAGCACAAACATGGGAAATCCTACTCGATTCCTCCATGGGAAGAACTCTCCAAGATCCACACTTGGATTCTCCAAGTTCTACACTTTTCCAATACAACCATGAGTCTATTATATAGATCTCATCCAAACAATAATTAGACATCTAATTACAATAATTAGATCCATAGCTCTCAGTCTATAATTAGCCCTGATCATGCAAACATTTGGTTCATCAACCAACTGCCCATAATAAACTCGCAGTTGAACCACACAGGTGACCGACGTCGGTCCCTGTCTACCTGGGGGGTGCCGACGTCGGCCGACTACTGACCGACGTCGGTTGCTTTCCTGACTTATCCTGCCGACGTCAGTTTTCCTGACCGACGCCGGTGACAGTAACACTCTAGCAACTCTCTTGCAACCTCCTCCTCCTCCGTGTCTGCATCAGTGAAGCTTTTAGCTCCACAACCTAACAAAAAGATTTGAGCTTAAAGACCCTATTGGAGGAAAATTTGGTAGTTATTCAAAGGTACATACAATTGATATTTGATGTTTTATTTGAAGCGAATATTATGAAGTTATGAAATTTATTGAGATTTAGAAAGAGAATAGGATAAAGGGAAGTCTCATAGCCATTAAGGTTTGAAGAGAAGATAGAGAGCTTGGTGATGCTCAAGAGTAAGAGCATAGTGATGCTCTAGAGATGATGATCCAAGCTAAAATACACTTGGAACAAGCAGAAAGGCAAGGTATTTGTGATTTTTGTTATTTTATTACAGACCATTAGCTCAAGGAGAGGCTCAGTAAATCCATTAAAAAGGACCAAAATACTAGGGTACAAATACCTAGGTGAGGACCTAAGGAGACCTAAAAGACCAAGGTACAAAAGACTTGGGTGAGAATCTTGGTAAAGGAGTAATTGATTAGGTAAATAAATAGAGAGAGTTAAGGAAAGAAGGAGACGTCCAAGAAGAGATAGAGTTGATGAAGAATTTTTTGGTGATTTTGTAGTAGAGATTGGAAGATTTAATTCAGAATCAGCAAGGGTATGTGTTGACCATTTTTGGTCCAGCATGTTAGGTTGTGGAGCTAAAAGCTTCACCAGGATGCAAACAGGAGAAGTTACAGAGGATCCAGAGTTGCGGGGAGTTGCTGAAGCAGTTGCAAGAAAAATGGCGTCGGTCTGATCAACCGACGTCGGTCAGATAGCAAGAGGAAGCAACCGACGTCGGTCACCAGTCGGCCGACATCGGTCACCAGTCGGCCGACATCGGTCATGGAGGTGCCGACATCGGCAGCCTGTGCGAGAACAGGCAGTTCGCATGTTGATCCCGGGAGAGTCTATTTTAAGACTGTTAGTTTGCATGTTGAAGGCTAGTCGTAGTCTTGAGTTGCGAGTCTAATTATTGTAATTAGGTTAGTCTAATTATTGTAAGCATGAGATCTATATATGGACTCATAGGCTGTATTGTGAATGTGTGCTAGAAAGCCATTGGGCTTGTAGAGAGAGCTAGTGTAGTTCCTCCTAGTTACCAATAGGGGTACTGAGAGTGTATGATCAGTGAGAGTTGCAGGTTGTGCAAGTTCTTGGAGAAGATCCACCGGGGTACTGGTTGAAGAATCATAAGGACTTGGTGAGGCAAGGACAAGGGTTCTTCAGGTGTGTAGAAAGGCATCTACATGGCGAGTATGATCTAGTTATTTACAGGTAGCAGCAGAGAGCAGGGGATCTACTTGGAGTGCGTGGAGCACTGGATTACTGGCAGTGAAGGATACTGACTGGTTGGTGAGGTGAACATCAATTCTGTATTGGAATTGATTGTTGTGACCAAGAGAGAGAGGGAAGAAGGTCTTGAGGTGTGGCAAACCTTTGAGGTGGAAGAAGAAGTGGCATCTTCTTTATTGTATATTCTTCTGAGTGATTATTAATACAATTGTGTATTGTCTCTCAATTCCTGTGTTGTTTCATATTTCTAGTTACTTGTTACTTCTGGTTAAATTCCATGTTTAGTTGCTAATACAAGAAGTAATCATATGTGCTCTAATTGGTAGATCAAGATCCTGACTAAGTAGGGATCAGAGCATGTTTATTGTTCTGGATTCCCTGACACAGCAAGCCAAAATCGGTCCCCTTCTTCCTTTGCTATTCTGAGCCAGTTGAATTTGGGTTGTACAAGTCTTTCGGTAGAAGATGAACCAGTTCAAAGAATGAAAGGGCTTTTACAAAGCTTCTTCAAACAAAAAGTATAAAGAAATTTAGAGAAAGAGCCACGGGAAAAAACTCGAAGAAGAATTTTGAAGGTCAAGGAAGTGATCGAGATAATTCTTGCAGACATTTTATCCATGAGAAAAATGGCCAAAGGGAAAAACCTGAACGAAGGCAAAACAGAAGGAAAGATATCCTTCAAACTTTTTGTCTAAAGAATTTCCTTCAGACAAAAGTCTGAAGAAATTCAGCCACCAAAATAATGAGGACTCGACTAAGATAAAAGCCCGACCAGAGAAAAAAAGTTGAAGGAAAGGAAAAGGCTGAAGAAATTCCAAGGGGTAACAGGGCTAAAGACGTCAAAATAGAGCATGGTGAACTAGCTTTTGGAGGTTCAAATGCTCAGTGATGGGTGCACAGACGTCAAATTTAAGGTGGAGAAATAGCCATTGATTTTCAAAAAGCTTAAGGACAAGCTACGAGTGAACTTAATGACCTATCGAAAAGATAGCCCCAAGTGCTCACGGAGCTAGAAAAGACAAAGCCAGGAAGAGACAAAAGAGCTAAGTGCAGAAATGGACAAAATAGTCCAAGTGGAAAAGGAAGGTGTCAACTCAAGGAGTTACTCCAGCGGTTGACATAGTGCCCACCAAGTGGTCATCAAGGAGTGCAAACAGTGAATGGTGCGACCTATTTTCTCCACTTTGCATTGATGAGCAGGCAAACTGTGTGAATATCTAGAAGGAGCAGTCTTGTTTGTAGAAAAATAGGCATAGCCCATGCTTTCACATTAATTTTTGAATGCCAAAGTCAAGACTGACGATTACACAACATGGTTCTAGCAGGCCTCTTCTAGAAGGATGATATCAGCAACAATGACTTCCTCTTCTTGATGCTCTCAACGCACATGGGCCAACTTGTAAACAGGTGCCAAAGTATTTTCAAAGGGGTGCCTTTACTTTTTCTCTCTATATATATTATAAACTTCTCATTTTAATGAGATATCTTTTAGCCTGTAAGGGAAAGCTCTGCCCAAAAATCTCTTGGTTTGTAAGGTGGAACTCTGCTAGATTTTACCTTGGATCAAGACTTAGTAATTTTTTACTTCCATTTGAAAATGCACTCACGTATCTGTTTATGTTTTCATTTTGTGTTAAATCATTTTCTTTTATGCTTTCACAGAATGATTCCAACATGTCTAGTGCATTGTGAAGTTTCTTCTTTTGCAGGTTTGCCAGAAGTGTCTGCAACAGAGTATAGGAGCATGTGAACAAGCTACCATAGAGTGTCTTATAACACCTCTGGTATTTCTTCCTCCTTGTACCTCCAGAAGACCCCTAGCTCACTGATGTATAAGAGTTTCCCATATCAAAATGAAGTGTATACCAGCTTTTTCTTGGTGTAAAGTGTAGGTTCAAGGTAAGTAGATCAAACTTTTTTGGTGTATCACCGTTTAGTTTAGGTTTTGTTTTCAACATCCTTATCCCTTTTCACCCCCCCATTGTTAGCAGTAGGAAATCCAGGACCTTAGAGATACATCAAAGGGAGCTAGCCCTTATCTAGAGACTCTCCCCCCAGTTTTGCCAGACCCACAGGCAAGAGGGGAGTTTCCATTGTGACATGTGGAAGGCAGAAGCTCAGCATCCTATCAAGGGTGCAATCCACTGTGTCAATAGTATGTGTTTAAGAAGGTATCCAAGTGGCCTATGAAATAGATTATTGAAAGGAGAAGAAAACAAAAAGAGAAAATGAGTTTGAGAAAATAGTTAAGGATGTTATTAAGGCAAACCAAAGAAGAGAAAGTGGAGGTAAACAAGCCTCAAATTCTTAATTTTAATAATGTATTTGAGTGTGAAATTGGAAAAAAAGAGATTTTTTTTTAGGAAAACAAGTTTTGTGAAGAACAATAGGTACAAAATGAAGGTAAAAGTTGTTTTTGTTTGGATAATGGTGTTGATTTTGATGAATCAATATGTTTTTCAGTATTAGATCATGAAAAAGATAGAGTAAATGAGGTAAAGAGCATGATAGTCAGTGAAGAAGAACATTTTGTTAAGCCTATTTGAAGGATTAAACAAGGATTATTTGAGAGATAAAGTCTCTAACTCTTTATTTGTCTATGAGAGTTCAAAATAGTTGGAAGAGGAGATAAGAGCATTAGATAATACTTTAAATAGAGAAACAGTGGGATGTGAAGAAGAAACACCTGATTTGGTGAATGAGGGTAGAAAAAGTGAATAAGAAGGACCAAAAAGGCAAGATGAGACTCAAAAATCTCAATGTTTTATATTTGACTATTGGTTGAGTTGTATTTGTACAAGTTTAACAATCAAGGATGATAAAATTGAAGCAAAAGAAACTTTTTAAGAATCTCAAATGAAAGAAGAAAAAGAAAATATTTTCATCTTCGAGGACAAAATGAAGAACAAGTACGAGTCAAGGAAGAAGACTACAGAAAAGAAGAAGAATATAGAAAAGATTGTACCAATGCAATACAACTAGAGGAAGAAGAAGAAGAAACATTTGAGTTGGAGCTCAAATTTCTTTACCTAGGGAATATGATGCAGGAGCATCATCCACGAGGATGTATATAAGGTCTTGTCAATTGTATTATAGGTCTTAAAAAATCATTTCAGTCATAATAAGCCTTTATGAGGCATTAGAAGTGTGTTTAAAGGTCATTTAGAAGCTTAGGGAGGTCTCCCTCGAAAACAATAATTTAAATTTTCAAATATTTATTAAGCAATATATGGATATTTGCTATTGCACAAAGCTTGTAACAAGTTATCAAGGGTGTGTTAGTAGTCTAATAATGTAATTATATGTCTTAGAGGGATTCTATAAGTCATAGTCATCTTCATGGGATAAAATAAAGTAAAATGTAACAGAATATTGTTTTAAAAGGCCATGTACTAACTTAAGTTGGAGAAGTTGAGAAAGAATCTCAATTAAATATGCACTCTAAGCTTGGAAAATGCTCTAACAACATGATCACCATCTATCCTAGAATTTTGGAGGCAGACAAGAACCTACACAAGGATAAAAAAACAAGACTTCACAATTGGAGAGACGAATGATAGTTTACAGTCTACTAAACAGGGTTCTGTAAGTGTGTTTTGACAAATTTATAATCAATAAAGGAAAATATTTGTTTGAAACATGTGTATTCATATTTATTATACATAAATGAATGTGATTCATTCAAGTCTAAAATGTTTATGAGCTCAAATTGAAGTTTGTCTCCTTAGAACTCATAATACCCTTATTTTTTATGTGAGGATAGTCTTCTTAATCACTTATATCATGTGAAAACTTGTGCATACATCACAATTGAGGCTTGGATTAGCTGGAGGAGTCTTATAAGAGTCTTGTGCAAGTGTTGGATTGTGTTTTATTTTTTTTATAAAATTAGATGTTTAATTTCTAAGTAAATAAATGAGTGTAAGAAATATAAACCAGTGAATAATATGCTTTAATTAACCTATTGATTTGTGTAAATAGATAGTATTTTTACCTTTTCTAAATATAGTAGGAAGTGAGATAAAATAGAAATTAGCTTATTCTGGTTGACCCAGACTGAGACAGAGCTTGATACTGGAGGAGCAAGATTGGAAAATAGGCAAAAATAGGTTTCTAAACTTCATTTTTGGATTAGACAGGAGCACCAAAAGTGGACACCCTATTATCTGACATTATAGTCTTATTCCAGCATTATTATCCTAAGGTTGAAATGTTTTTGAGTTCTATTTGGCAAGTTTGTGTTACATTGTCTATAAAATTTCAAGGCCTAAAAGCCTACAGAGCTCACTATGTGCTTGATTTAGTCTTTGAAACCCTTAGGAGCTCCCTGTGCTTGAACTTGAATAGAAAACTTGGGAAAGAGAGATAAGGGGTTAGTGTGTAAAGGATACGTTGGACGCACTTCACACCCCATGTGTGGGCATGATGCCTACATACTAATACTTCGAAGAAGGATCAAGCTAATGTAGTTTTCCCATTGAAGTGCTTGGTGCAATTATGTATGATAAATGTAACTAGATGCAAAATTGAATGTACTTTGGATGACTAGGGACTGGTATGAGTGCTTGAATAGGCTTGAAATGATCTTGGGAGGTTGTATGTACATAATAGGAAAGAGTGATTGAGTGTACTTGCTTGTATTTTTGCTTCTTTCTTATAAATGAGTGTCAACCCTTCTAAATGGACTTTGAATGGCCTTTTATAGGGTAATTAATGATCATGGGTTAAATAAACTTGTATTAGGCTGATAAGAAAAAAGATAAGGATTTAGTAATATCTGGTCATTAAGACCAATTTTGAACTTGGAAAACAATGCCAGAAACAAGACACCTTGAGTTTCATCTCTCCTATCCAAGTTAGGTGCTATTGTCCTAAGGGGATGAGACCTAGGGGGATAGATCTGGGCCTGAAAGGGTTGACTAGGTCTGAAAAAGCTAAGTTCAAAAGGTTGTAGATGACTAGGAATCAGTGAAAGACTAGCCTAAAAGGGTCGTGTGAGAAAGGAGGACCTATGGATTGGATGTCATTAACCATGCTTAAGCCATCCAATTTCACATTTTACATGACTACATTTGCCTCCCCTTTATTCTAGTGATGCAACAAAGCAAAATTCTAGGATAAAGGAAAGTAGAAAGCATACTTGAATTTACCTGTTAAGGGAGAAGCTCATGAATTTGTGTGATGTTGGATGTGTATAGAGAGAGAATGTTATGAAGTATGAATCTGCAATGAAAACCTAAAGTAGATTAGTTCTTACTATATATTCTATATCTAAAATAAGAACATATAAAAGCTAATTAAGAGGAAGAGAAAGGGATGAATACACCTCACCAGGTATGTGAACCAATACAAAACCTATTGTGATGTTGGATTGTGCTAGATGATGTTGGGTATGTGTTGAATCAAGAGTAATATAGTGAATAAAGTTGAGTGTTCAATTCCATGGAATGTGGCTCAAGAATGCAAAGGCTAGCCTTTTGACTGCATCGTCACCAACTAAGTGAAGTTAACAAATCATTCATGTGTTAATCAATGTATGGACTGTGTGTCCAATCCCTCTGAATAGGTGGCTTAAGAATACAAAGGTTGGCCCTTTGGATCCATTGTTACCCCATTAAGTGAAGCTATAAAGTGATACCAGTATAAAATATGTCATATGAGATGGCTCATGGAGCCCATGGATGTTCTATAAATCTGATAATGTGTCATGGATATCCTGAATGTATGCTGAAAACTAGGCCACTCTTGGCTATTTCAAGAGATGGAGGTTAAGCTTGTATGAAATCCACTCTGAAATTGATGTACTAGGCTTATATGAAAGCCAAATTAAGAACTTGGGTACTTAGGAACTTAAACTTCTATGAAATTTCAACTTAAAAGTGATGTCAACCACCTGTAGATGGAGTAAGGAATGCAACTACCAAGAATGCTTGGAATAATTGAACTCAAAAAGAAAAGAAGATCAATGTGCCACGCATATTACCCCCAATTACTGATGTATGGGACATGGATTCTGATCTAAAAGTTATGCTAACTGCCTAATATGAACTGAAGTGTGAGAACCATCATGTCATGCATGGTATCCCCCTATATCTAGATTCTTTGAGAAAATTGTATTGAAACTACTGATTCTGACTGATCTAGAAGTGCAAAAACTATCCTTGAACTGAAGTTTTTACCTTATTCTAGAAAACTTGAGTGTTTTTTTCCTGGATAGGAGTGCTAAAATGTGGACACCCCTATGTCTGGTCCTATTATCTATTTTTAGCGCTAATATCTTGTGTGAAAATTGGTTATTGATCTGGAACTATCACTATTTTTCTTCTCTATGCTAACTAGTTTAACCTCTAAATTATGTACTGAGTGGTCTAAATGTTGTTGTTTCAACTATTATGAGGTTTGATCTCTGTGATAAAACCCTTGTTTAATGCCCCCTCTTCTGAGGGTAAGAATGATGAACCTGCAATGACTGCCCTCAAAAGAAAATAGTCCTACAAGTGTGTTAAATTGTATAGATATATGATATAACATTGATATTTGACAAGATATTTCTAGATATAGAAATGTTTGTATCGATATATTGTTAGATCAACAAGGGCATGCCTAGATAGATATAACAATGTAAAATCATGTGTAAAGTATTAAACTAAAATTGTAAATGTTAGATGTTAGTTGTTAGGTGTTAATTAGAGGGATGGAGCATGATGTCTATCATGGCATCCAAGAAAACAAGGAAAATACATGGTATGGATCATGGCATTGCACACATTGAAAATCAAACAAGCAATCAAGAAAACAAGCAAGAAGTAAGAAGCATACAAGGATGGCCAAGGGGCCATGTAGACAAGGGACATGGGCACATGTCACTCAACTTGGAAAACAAGCATAGAGGGCATGTTCAAATGCCACATACACATATAAGTGAAACAAGCAAAGTTGGCACAAGGAAGAGTACAAGCAAAGGACATTGGAAAATGTCCTAAGTCACACATATAAACATAAGCAAAAGACATTGGCAAATGTCCTAAGGCACAGACAGGAGCAAGCAGGAATTGGAAATGCAATCAACATAAGCTACGCTAAGCATGAAGAGAAAGCATGTAACAACTGGAAAGATACAAGCACATCTAACTAATCAAAGCAAATGTGAAAGTATGCAAAACATGGATAGTACAATACTAGGTATATGCTAAAAGATACATAAGTGTTAGATACTAGTGAAATGTCGATATAGTAATTTGTGTAATCTAGGAAGGAATGTACATCAACATTGTAACTCAGATTGTGTAGTGTAGGAATGACATAACTTGGATGGTGTAGTCATGTAGAAGATGCCCCTAGTGGGTATATATATTGATGTGTGTCTCAAATTTAGAAGTAGGAATGCCCCCTCAATGGGTAGAGTAAAGCAATCAAATATTTGGATGTCACTGCACACACTCAAAGAAGATCAAGTGAAGCATGGTAATGTAGAAAATTGACATACAATGTCATGAAACAGTATATGTAAGTCCTATCATGTTAGTAGTAATGTAAAGCATGGATGATGCATACACTCAAAAAAAATTTAGTATTTTTAATATATTTGAATGTTTGTGAGTTTTGAATGTTTTGATATAAGCTATGTACAATTAGTGCAGAAGATATTATGTACAATCAATATTTGAAAAGTACTATATACTAGCATGCAAAGAAAGCAATATGTATATAATGATAAAAGGGACTAGGTTGGATGGGGGAAGGGATCCCAAGATGGAGCCCGCTAGGGGTGGAAATGGAGGAAAGGGTCACAACCATCATCAAATGCCTCGAGATCATCATCATAAGTATCATCATATGTTGTAGATGTTGTGTTCATGGTGTCATCCTACTGAAGGTGAAATGAAGGTTGCTCTAGTGGTGGAGATGTTGACTCTACTCTACGATGTTTATCCCTGTTAATAGATGACTCCAATAGAAATGGTGGCACTGGTACCATTGGTGGTGCTATAATTTTAATAATACCTCGATCTTGTAGCTTATCGAATCTTTGTTGTAAATTCATGCATGAGTTTGTATCATGGCCTATAATCCCATGAAAAGTAAAAAATGGGCAACCATCCTATGGTGTCAATCTACTTATAGATTTGTGTCGTATTATAGGTAATGTGATCAATCCATGATCAAGTAATATCTATAATATAAAATGAGGCTGATGTTGTGTGTTACCTATCTAAATCTAAATAACTAGCTTTATATCCATAAAAGTAATCATGTGAACTGTATCTGCCAAGTGATCTGTCTGTGGTCATGATTGTAAAGCATATCTTGAGAGTGTAGTGTGAGATGTTAGAAGTGATGTACGATATGGGATGAGAGCTCTAGAGTCATCTCGATACTCTCTTGGGCTGATTGGTGTAAAGCTCAGTCAACACAAATAGTCATATGTGAGTGTGGGTGTTGTATCATCATCTGAAGAAGCTTGTGAATATGTATCAAAATCATGTACATATGGTAACTCCAAATTTACCACAAGGGGTAATTGTGCTATAGGAGTATCATCAGTCGTAGTAGTAGAAGAAGGTACCATTGCCAAAATACATGTAACCGATGGAGTAATTATGAAATCAATTGGAACTATTGGTACTACTATTGGTGATGGTGGATGTGTTACTGATGTCAAAATTGTGACCAATGAAGTAGTTGGAATGGATAAAGCTGCTATGACTAGTAAAAGAGTTGGTGTTGATGGTACAAATTTAAGTGGAGTAGTGTGGGAAGTGCTAGTCTTGCCAACCTCATATGTGTGCATCTGATCCAGAGAAATGCTATGAAGTGGTGGTTGTACTATGAGATATAGTGTCCCATCTGATGAAATAGTCGAAGATGACTCTGTAAGTTGACAATATCTAAATGGTTGGTTGTCTATTGGACAGGTGTATAGATATCCCTCATAGAGAAACTTAATACATCAATGGAGAGTGGAAGGGATAACACCCATAATATGTATCCAGGGTCGTCTGATTAAAAGATTATAGTGGAGTAGACCTGGCATGCCCTGGAATTGTGCTAAGAGGGTTTTTGGGCCCACCATGATATCTAAAGTAATATACCCAATGTTTGTCATGGTATATCATCAAACCCTCAAATGTTCTTATATTTTTTTTTAATTGATGCCAAATCTACACCCATGGCCTGTAAGAATGAGATGTTACATAAATTGATTCTGGAACCATTATCAACAAGAACTCTCTTGACTGCATTGGTTTTGAATTGGCTTGTATGAATAGTGACAGGTTTTGATTAATAATTGTCTGAGAAGGCATGTCCTCACTATCAAAATAAATTGCATCTTCTATGGTTTTTAAAGTGTTGACCACTAATGCAAAATAAGAAGGTTTCAAATCAATAGGCAGAGAAGTCTAAGTGATTGCCTAATAAAGAATGTCCTTGAATACATTATCTTTTTGAAGTAGTTCTAGCATGGAAATTTTAGTTGGAGTGTTCCACATTTGATCAATAATGTCATATGCCTTGTGCAAATCTACCTGTGTGTGTGGGTTGGGCCTAAGATGGGTTGGAATAGTAGGGTTACGGGTATCCTAGGTAGGTGGAGGAGGCATAGCGGCATGTTGAGTAATAGATCTAACTGCATTATCTATAATCCATATAGGATTAGTAATACCTATGGGAGGAGAGCGAAGATAATCGACAAGTCGAGGTGGAGGGACAAAGGGTGTCAACTGGGCCCTATAACGATGGGTAGTTACTTAGGGAAGAGTGAATGTTAGGTTGTGCAGCTAAAAGCTTCACTGATGCAGACACGGAGGAGGTTGCAGGAGAGTTGCGGAGTGTTACTGTCGCCGGCGTCGGTTAAGCCAACCGACGTCGGTAGGGTAAGGCAGGAAGGCAACCGACGTCGGTCAGTAGTCGGCCGACGTCGGCACCCCCCAGGCAGACAGGGACCGATGTCGGTCGCCTGTGTGGTTCGACTGTGAGTATATTACGGGCAGTGGGTTGACGAACCAAGTGTTTGCATGATCAGGGCTAATTATAGACTGAGAGCTGCGGATCTAATTATTGTAATTAGACGTCTAATTATTGTTTGGATGAAATATATATAATAGACTCATGGTTGTATTGGAAACTCGTGCTAGGGAGTAAGAGAGCAAACAGCTCCTTCAGAGAGAGGTAGAGCAATGGTGTGTTCCTCCTAGTGCCACAGTACCAGGCATGTGGGTGCTGGATTGGAGAGTCAGCAGGATTCTTCAGGTATGTATGATCTTGGTCATCAGGTGTGCATGGCCCTTATAGGAGATCTACATGGTAAGTAAGATCGTTGATCTGCAGGTGTGTGTGTGTGCAAGGTCAAGGTTCACAGGTGTGCAGAACTATTTATTGATCTGTAGGTTGGAGATCAGATAGGACAGCAACACAACAGGTAGCAAGATCAGGTAGGATCTACTTGGAGTACGGTGTGTACTCATTGGTATGTACGTGGAGTACATGGAGAGCTAAGAGGAAGGCAAGGCAGTTCCTTCCATAAGTATGGTCTGTTGAACAGCAGGTTGTTGCAGGTTCATGAGAGATCTACTTGAAGTACCTTGAGTACTTGTGGAGTGCGTGGAGCACTTGTGGTGTGCGTGGAGCACGAGAGGTGAACACCAACTCTGTGTTTGAGTTGTGTGTTGGGACCTGAGAGAGAGAGAGCTTTGAAGAGAGAATTACTGTTCACTTGAGGTGTGGGAAACCTCTGAAGAGGTGGTGGAGAAGAGGTGGCATCTTCTTTATTGTATTCTTTTCTGTAAGAGTTATTAATACAAGTTGTGTATTGTCTCTCATATTCTGTGTTATTCTAAATTCTAGTTACTTGTGATTATGGTTATTTCTGCATATTAAGTTGCTTGGTTTGGTAATCATATTGTGCTCTTTCTGAGGAGCAAGATCCTAACAAGAGGAATCAAAACATGTGTGTTTGCTCTTGGATTTCCCTACAATTGGTATCAGAGCTTTTGGTTGGGATACTAACAGATTGGTTTAGATCTGGGTAGTGTGTTTTGATTACAGGTCACTCTCAGGGGTTTCTGATTGAGTGGGAGTAGAGCAACGGCAGATGAAAGTAAGCTAAGAACGGAGGAGTTGAAAAGCACAGATGGTCACTTAAAGTCCCATGGAAAGATAGAGCAGGTAAAAGAACATTGTTGGTTGGTAGCATATCAGCATGAAGAAACTGAAGAAGCAGATGTTGCAGGTGATGTGGCACAGGATGCTCTGGGAGGTTTCTTGGATAAAGTTGAATCTTGGATAATAGATTCGGTTGCCTCTTTCCATGCAGCGTCGGGTAGAGGAGCTGGTGAGCCTTGCCAAAGAATTGGCAAAGGCGAAGTGAAGCTAAAATTGCAGGCGGCCAACACACAGGTGTTGATGAAGGTCATGCAGGTCCCAGGCTTGGAGATATGGCTAATTTCTTCAGGAAAATTGGGTGATGAGAGATGCACAAGAACTCTCACAGCGGGTACACTTGAATTAACTGGTGGTAATAAAATAGGTACTCTTTATCTACTTGTTTATATTACTGATTCTTCTTCTGTTGCGGAGACGTGGCTTCGTAGGCTTGGTCACACGAGCAGGAAGGAGATGCATGTTCTTAAGCAGAAGACAGATGTATTTGACAGGCTTAAGAACTGGAAAGCCTTGGTGTTTATGGAGGAGATGGCAAACAAAAACCAGTGGATGGTGCTGGATACTTCTGAGCAGAGTAGTTTGGACATGGAGATTGATTCAAAGGAGCTCGCGCGTAAAAAGTTATCACTCACAGGCGAACACAGATACCAGCGTCGGTCAGGAGGAACCGGCGTCGAACAGACAGGTGCCGATGTCGGTCATGTGCAGACCGAAGCCGGCAATGTCGGGCAGGGTAAGACCGACGTCGGTCAAGAGGATCGACGTCGGCAATAGGTAAGACCGACGTCGGTCAGGAGGACCGATGTCGGTAACAGGGACACCGACGTCGGCAGGGTCGGTAGTCAGGGACAGACGCATGGGAATCGACGTCGGTCGGATGCAGACTGTGGAGTGACCGAGGTCGGTCACTGTAACGGATTTTGGGTGGACAGCATGCTGTCAAGGAGTCTCAAACACCCATACAGAGGACTGAAGACGTAAGTAGGCCCTCAAATTCGTTGTTCCTCTTCTTTATACTCGTTGCTGATTATAGAGCAGGAAGGATCCAGGAAACAGGTGGGAGCATGGCAGGGATATGATGCAGAACCAAACGAGAGTTTTGGTAGGGTTGCCAGTCGGTGCGAAAGCACAGAGACGAATGGATTCCTTAGTTGAAGAATAGAGTGAACGGACACGTGAGACGGAAGACCAGGCATATGGTCTTGAGGACGCTGCAGGACAGTGGTACCGAGTTTGACAGGTGGAGGACGAAGCATGGCTTCAGTCAATGTCAGGGTAACTACTGTGGTTTGTCTTACCAGGGGGATGATGAGTCGCGACATCATTTTGTTGCTGTATGTGGATGGTATGCTAGCTAGCAGGTTTGTACATACAGGGTTTTGTTGAGCTAAGGGTAAGATTAATTCAGTGGCATGTCATGAGGAGTTTGGAGCAGCGGAATTCTTTGACATGGGAGACATGGAGATCACAGGTATATTTTGTCTCCAGTGGGAGCTGATGTGAATCAGGTGTTGGCGAGGTTCAGGATGCAGATCTGGAGCACACTAAGGGCTGGACAGGTACATTGTCTGAAATCACATGATGTCTGGTATAGACTTGAGTACTCCCATGCAGTGGGAGCTGTCAGAGAGTTAGGAGCCAATTCGGGGAAGTGGGTTCTCAGGTATTTGAGAGGGACCAGCAGCAGAGATTCATGCTATGCAGGGTCAGGACTTCACTACATGGGCTTGTAGGTTCAGATGTGGCAGGGTACTCGGATGATAGGAGGTACACCACGGGATGTGTGGTGGGTTGTCTTCAAGATTGATCTTGAAGAGGAATACAAACCATGAAACAGATTAGACGGAGTACAGGTATAGGTACAGTGCAGCTGTTTATCTCCAAGTGGGAGATTGTTAGGTTGTGGAGCTAAAAGCTTCACTGATGCAGACACGGAGGAGGTTGCAGGAGAGTTGCGGAGTGTTACTGTCGCCGGCGTCGGTTAGGCCAACCGACGTCGGTAGGATAAGGCAGGAAGGCAACCGATGTCGGTCAGTAGTCGGCCGACGTCGGCACCCCCCAAGCAGACAGGGACCGACGTCGGTCGCCTGTGTGGTTCGACTGTGAGTATATTACGGGCAGTGGGTTGACGAACCAAGTGTTTGCATGATCAGGGCTAATTATAGACTGAGAGCTGCGGATCTAATTATTGTAATTAGATGTCTAATTATTGTTTGGATGAGATCTATATAATAGACTCATGGTTGTATTGAAAACTCGTGCTAGGGAGTAAGAGAGCAAACAGCTCCTTCAGAGAGAGGTAGAGCAATGGTGCGTTCCTCCTAGTGCCACAGTACCAGGCGTGTGGGTGCTAGATTGGAGAGTCAGTAGGATTCTTCAAGTATGTATGATCTTGGTCATCAGGTGTGCATGGCCCTTATAGGAGATCTACATGGTAAGTAAGATCGTTGATCTGCAGGTGTGTGTGTGTGTGCAAGGTCAAGGTTCACAGGTGTGTAGAACCATTTATTGATCTGTAGGTTGGAGATCAGATAGGACAGCAACACAACAGAGAGCAGGATCAGGCAGGATCTATTTGGAGTACGGTGTGTACTCATTGGTATGTACGTGGAGTACATGGAGAGCTAAGAGGAAGGCAAGGCAGTTCCTTCCATAAGTATGGTCTGTTGAACAACAGGTTGTTGCAGGTTCATGGGAGATCTACTTGAAGTACCTTGAGTACTTGTGGAGTGCGTGGAGCACTTGTGGTGTGCGTGGAGCACGGGAGGTGGACACCAACTCTGTGTTTGAGTTGTGTGTTGGGACCTGAGAGAGAGCTTTGAGGAGAGAATTACTGTTCACTTGAGGTGTGGGAAACCTCTGAAGAGGTGGTGGAGAAGAGGTGGCATCTTCTTTATTGTATTCTTTTCTGTAAGAGTTATTAATACAAGTTGTGTATTGTCTCTCATATTCTGTGTTATTCTGAATTCTAGTTACTTGTGATTCTAGTTATTTCCGCATATTAAGTTGCTTGGTTTGGTAATCATATTGTGCTCTTTCTGAGGAGCAAGATCCTAACAAGAGGAATCAGAACAGGTGTGTTTGCTCTTGGATTTCCCTACAGTGAAATGGACCATGCAACATGACTCAGGACGGGAAAGGGGCTCCAATGGAGGTGATGCAGGAGATGGGTTAACATAGTCAAGAATAAATTGCTTAGCATCATCCCGTGCAATGAAAAATAAACATGAAATGCAAAGAATGAAACTTTGTACTAACATATGATAAACTTCATCATTCATTTACATGATAGGACCTATTATGGAATCTTTATTATTTTTTTAAAATGTAAGAAAAGTTTGTAGAAAAAAGAACATCATTTTTGCAATTTTTTAATGAATGTAAGGTGATACCTCAAAATCAAGTACGTGCTAGTATATGTAACTAAAGATTTTTCAAAAAATGATTTGAATAGTATTGAAAAGTAACTAGGAGTTTAGTTGATGCAACGAGGGTTTTGAATGATTTTTTTCAATATTAGTGTAATAATTTGAAAATTTTAGAGAAAATTTGAAGAATTTTGCTTGAAAAATTTAGGAAAAATCAAAAAGTATTTCTAAAATTAGCATTATATTTTTCCTAGCATTTGAAAAGTGTTTATATGCAAGAAGGACCTAGTATGTGCAAACTAGGGTTTGAACAAAATATGTGTTATTTTTACAATTAATTCATAGATTTTTTATTTTAAAATGTAGGAAAAATCAAGAAATTATGGCAAAAAATCAGAAATAATTATCCCTAGGGTTTTTAAGATTTTTTGTAAAAAAATTTGAAGTTGGGTTTACCAAATGTTTTATTGTTTTAAGAAATTAGATGTTTAATTTTTAAGTAAATAAATGGGTCTAAGCAATACAAAGTAGTGAATGATATGTTTTAATTAACCTATGGATTTGTGTAAACAGATAATATTTTTACCTTTTCTAAATATAGCAGGAAGTGAGAAAATATAACTTAGCTTATTCTAGTTGATCCAGACTGAGACAGACCCTGATATTGGAGGAGCATGATAGGGAAATAGGCAAAAATAAGTTTTTGAACTTCATTTTTGAATTGGACAAGAGCGTCGAAAGTGGACACCCTGCTATCTAGCATTGTAGTCATATTTTGGTGTTTTTATCCTAAGGCTAAAAGCTTTCTGGGTTTTGTTCAACAAGTATGTGTTACCATATCTATAAAATTTTGAGACCTAGAATCCTATGGAGCTCACTGTGTGCTTTATTTAGTCTTCAAAACCCTTATGAGCTCCTTGTGCTTAAACTTGAATAGAAAACATGGGAAAGAGAGAGAAGGGGTTAGTGTGTAAAGGATACGTTGAATGCACTTCACACCCCATGCATGGACATGCTGCCTACATATCAATACTCCGAAGAGGGATCAAGCTATTGTAGTTCTCCCATTGAAGTGCTTGGTGTAATTGTGTATGATAAATGCAACTAGATGTGAAACTGGATGTACTTTGGATGACTAGGGACTGGTAGGAGTGCTTGAATAGGCTTGAAATGATTTTGGAAGGTTGTATGCAGCGAATAGGGAAGAGTGCTTGAGTGTGCTTGTTTGTATTCTTGCTTCTTTCCTGTAAATGAGTGCCAACCCTTCTAAATGGACTTTGAATGGCCTTTCATAAGGTAATTAATGATCATGGGTTAAATGAACTTGTGTTAGGCTGACAGGGAAAAAGATAAGGATTTGGTAAAATCTAACCATTAGGACAAATTTTGAACTTGGACAACAGCGCAGGAAATAGGGCACCCTGAGTTTCAGCGCTCCTGTCCAAGTTGGGTGCTATTGTCCTAAGGGAATGAGACCTAGGGGGTTAGATCTAGGCCTGAAAGGGCTGCCTAGGTCTGAAAAAACTAAGTCTGAAAGGTTGTAGATGAATGAGAATCAGTGAAAGACTAACCTAGAAGGGTTGTGTGAGCAAGGAGGACCTATGGATTGGGTGTCATTAGCCATGCCTAATTCATCCAATTTTGCATTTTACATGACTACAGATTGATTGGATAAGTCTTAAATTGTATGAGCAATCAATAAGAAGCTTTCAGCTTCTAAAACTCGGAAAAAAACCCTAAAACAAGGTTTAGTGACACTAAAAGACTCATATCTTTGTTTTCAACTAGTGGAATCCAACCAAAATTTGTATGAAGGTTAAAGATCATGTCTAACCTATATCAAGCCTTAGTTTGATGAATGAGACCCTATGAAAGAAGAATAAGGGGACTGAGACAATGTTTTCCAGTAGATGTTAATTTGCAATAAAGAATGGTTTTGGATGTAAATTTTTGTAGATAAAGGCAACAATCTTGTTTTGAGGCTTGGGACACTTTTGTTATTATTGAACAGTCTTGAGGAAGTTGTCTTGAGGTGGAGAAAGAACTTAATAAGTTATTTAACCTACTAAGAGCCAATTAGGCCTAGAGACCTAAAATGCATAATTGGTCCATAATTGATCAAATTAAGAAACCAATGAATTGAGTTTAGTGTCTTCACAATTGAGTTAATTTCTAGATATTGAAAGGACATTCAAAAGAATACCTAAGAAGTACAAGAGTCAAAGACATCATTCTTAAGGCTTAATTGTTCTAAAACAATCTTGTAGTAGTCTTGAGATAGAGTTTAGGTTTTGGGTTATCAAGTGTCTTAGTGGGTGTTTGAACCCATACAAAGGACTTCTCTAAGTCAAGTGACAATATCCTAAGACTTTTCTTTAGTATACAAGAGGGATTGATTCAAAAACATAGATTTCCAAGTTGTAAAGAGTTTATATCAAGACTTAAATTGATTGTCTCCAAAGTTGTAGGTTTCCTTGAAGAGAGAAAAGAAGGAAAGATCCATCAAGTGACATCAAATTGTGGTTCTTACACCAATCATTCACTCATCACATTATTCTCCCTTTTGGGATAATTACATCATCTTGAGGTCCCTATAGACTATGTTAGCAATGAAGTTTTTGAGGTCAGCTCGCCCACCATCACCATCATTCTCATTCTCATCTCTCATCATTTATCATCACATTCATCCTATTTTTGGAGAAACCTACATTCATATTGGCCAATGCCAAAACAAAATAACAATATTTGCATAGAAGAAACCATCAGGGTCTAAACATAGCATAAGACGATAGTGACCATAGATTGACTTTACTGTCCACGAGAGCCCAAAGCTCTAGTCCCTAATCTAAGTGATTCACAGTTCACTTGTCTTCCTTTCCTACCACTTTTTGCTAGTCTTAGACCTAAATAGTACAAAAACCCACTAAGTATCTTAATTTTCTTAGTACTTTACATATTTAGTTAGTGCAAGTGCAAAAATTACTTTTTTCCTTTTACATTCAAATTGGTGCTTAGTTGTAATATATTTTGAAATTGAATGATAAAATAGTTTCTATGTTATTAAGATTCAAAAACAAAATTTAAGAGAAAATACCATGGAATTCACTATAAGGAATTTAGCGAGACATTTTCACACTGGTATTATTCTAAATTTAAATAAATACTCATTAATAGACTCATTAGGTCATTGTTTAAGTTGTGTTTGCTTTGAAACATGACATTTTGGCTAATGTTGATTGAAAATGACATAAGAAACTAATGTCCATAAAATATGAATAATGCATGGACCCTGATGGTATGACATAAAACAAATCCAAAAAAAACAATTTAATACTTAGGAGGAAAGAGCTTATATGTGATGTGAAGGATCAAAATTTTCATTGAATAATTAAATTTTATGTGCAATAAAACTATTAGAAAAATATAGATACCAAAATTTAATCAATAAATGATGACAATGTTTTTCCTTGACATATTTTACTTTGCTTAGCCAACTTTCCATTATGATAACCATTTATCCATAAGAAAGCCTTCAAATTGGTGAGATCATCTTCCATACTTTCATTTTTTGTTCATATTCATCCCAAACCAGCAGATACATCACTGTCATTCTAGTTTCAAAAACCTTTGTCCATTATAGACAAGTGTGCACTAGGTAGGCAAGGTTGCACTACTCACCTATCCATTAGTGTAGACTTGTCTATAGTGCTCTAACGGCTATTTTTTCAAAATTGCGTGCTTGCTAACATTTATCCTACATGTAAAAATAGGTCAGTTGTCAAAATTAATTCAAAGATCCTTCTATAAGAGCACATAAAATGTCTCACTTGAGAACCTGCGTATTCTATTTTAATGACATTATTGAGTTCTTACACACACACACACACGTGATTATTGATTCACATTTGGAAAGGTGCACCTTTCATGCTTTCTTTGTTGAACTTCTTAGAGCATCCTCTAACAATGTTTTTGGTTCTATCTTTAAAATTTTCATTTATCATATATATTTAATGTGTGTATGTGTGTGTGCACGCGTACACAAACTTAGTGTTTCTACGTATGCTTATGTATGTTATTTACTTTCTTTGAATTTAGCATTACTTTGTGCTTAGTTGTAAGAGTGCTTGGATTCCTATGTTTCTTTGATTCTAAAGTTCTTGATATGTTTGCTTTGTATTAATTTTTGGTGTTCCTCTCTTGTTTTCACCATTATTGATGAATGTTCATTGCCTAAGTTTTGTACTATATGCCATATGCTTGTACTCAATTTATTTATTTTTCTGCTTTGTTTAGTCTATGTTGTTATATGATTGGTTCCATCATCTATATCATGTATATTGTTCTTTGATTGGCTCTATTTTTCATATATAATGTTTCCATGTTTCTACCATGCATCTATCGGGATAAGGCTCCATGTGATTGTTTTACTTTGATATATCCACCGCTACGCGGCTTGTATTTGGGTGTGTTATCATTTTTCCATCATTGCTTATAATTTTTTCATTAGGGGCATGCTATTCATATACTTACAATGACTACTTTTATGACATAGGGGAAAATATCTCTTACCATGCTTACAATGTTTACACACTTACCATCATGGGGAAACATACTACTATTGTGCAAGTATAGTGCCTACATAATTCTCGTAAAAGGTCATGATAGTTGTACACAAACGACTAAATTTATCCCATATATGGGAAAATTGTTACTACTAATCCTACATTTATTATAGCTAGAGAAACATGAGCCAACAACCTTCCTCAATGCTTTCACGATGACAAATTACTCTAATTATACATAAGGGCTTTATTTTTCCTATTTTAAACATGGTATATGTAATATCTTTATTTTGATATTTGTGATTTACAGGAGGGGGTAAATGATATGCTTATTGTTCCTCTTCACGGTTCCAATCCACATAATGATAGACAACATTTTCTTCCTACTCTCAAATATGGATGCAATCACATCATGTTGCATAGCATACTTGACTTGGTCTCCTCAACAAGATACATACAAACTTAAGACAACATTAATTCTGAGATACATATTTAGATGTGACATGGATTCTAAGAAATAGGTCCTTCACAACATCCACACAACCAGTGATTTTCATTCCTTTATTCACTTATTTTATTTCAGTTGTTCTTTCATTTATATAAACATTCATTTGCCTACAAATGTTTCATGTGTTTGCAAGTATTCATGTTTCAATATTTAATACACGAGTGTGGAAGTTTGTCCTAGTATCTTCATGAGTTTTCATTGTGGAAATAAGTTAAACCTTCATATCATTTATAATTTTAGATCATTGTCATAAATATATTTACTTCATGACATTTTTAAATTTCCCACACTCACTCCTAGAACATAATTTATACCACCCAATATAACATAGTTCACGCCTTGACCTAATCCTCAAATTTATTTTGCAAACAATACAATTATTAATGCTCATGATCTTACAAGGAACAAAATAATCCACCCATGATCAGCGTTTATAAATTTAAACTTTCATGCATTATCATTTTCTTCCTTATTTACACATATATATATCAAACTCAAGTTTACTTTATAAATTATTCATATATATAATTTATAAAATAAATTTGAGTTTCATTCATATTTCATTAGTATATTAATTCTATAAATGATAACTTATATTTATTTTCATTTATTATGGTTTTATTATTTTAAATGAATATATAGTTTATATTCATACATACGAAAACCTCTTTTTTAAGTTCAACCTTTTCAATTTTTTGATGTTGTTGTTAACGTATCTACAATGTACTGTAGCATTCGGGGCCTAAATTTGACGACCATCCAACATGTCATAATTTTTTAATAATACCATGAAATAATAATATAATTCATAAGAGAAGGAAAAAATATATATTTATTATAATTTTTTAATATTTTTAAAGAGTTTGCCTCAAATTTTACTTTACATCAGGAAATGCATACCAATAATGTTATTTCTGAATGTGCAACGCTTTATACAATTTCATGGGTTCGGATTTTTATTGAAAACAGATTTTCTTGTTAGATTTTATCTGACAAGTCCAACCAGATAAGAACCTGCAACAACAAACAAATTAGAGACTCGTACCTATCCCGCTTACCCCAGAGATAGTCCATTGTTCCTTAAGTTCATTTTTATTTGATTTCTTTTGAACGGTTATCAAGGATGGTTGTTTATCAAGAGCTTTACAGAATAAAACAAAGATATTGACAGACAATGAATGGCTATCAGCTAATCTAGACACGTCAAGACCATAAATTTCAAGACCATACAATCAATTTATGGTCTACTTTTGTAAGATTCCATCCAGCACGTTAATTAGTTCCCATATTGCTATTAACACCATCCAGAAGAATCTGCTGACACTTATCTTTAAGAGAGCGTACAGCTTGGAATACATTTTTGCAGGTTGTCATCCTCAATTGCAGATGTCTCAATGCTGATTGATTTATTACATGGATTTCATTCATTAGTTGCTTCCCTTCGCATTATTGTCCGAACTTCATATTTCATGTCCAAAGAATAGACTCTACATCACACTGCATTGCAATGTCTTTGCAAATTAACTGGAAATAGTGGCCAAAAAAATGTGGACAATGCACTGTATCCATTGCGATGAATGATCTTAGACATAAATCATTATCTTGCAATCAGCTACAGATTTGTTGACAGAAAATTTAACCAGCCATTTCTATGTCTTGGCTGGAAGATCCCCAATGCTCACCCTTCTCACCCAGAAAGAAATAATAACAACCTGCAAATACATTCAGCTTCCAACAACCATGAAGATGCAGAGAATTCTCTCAATAAACACCATGGAAAATGGGAGAGCTGATCTTGTCTGACTATTAAATTACAAATAGAAGCAACGAACCAATAATAATTTCTAGTGGGAAAAGAGTTGAATTGAACAATCTCTTAAAAAATCAAGATGCCAGTGTTACCAAAAATCATAATTGAGATTTTTTTTGGGAAAAGTGGAAGCAAATGAAGTGAACACAGTTTTTTCCAAAAAACAAATTACAATTGTTATCATAAAAAAAAGGAAAAAAAACGGGATGGTATTGTTTCATCTTTTCAAAAAAGAAGACAAGTTTTTTCCTTCATAATACATACATACAATACATGCTTCAAGTTGTTTCTTTATTTCCACAGAGATTATTTTACTACTCAAACGATCATACTTACAGATGTCCATTCTAGATATTTCAAAATGCAAAAAGCACCATCACTGTGCATATGTTGTAGTTGAAATTTTAAAAATGAACCGTGGAACCGTGTTTAGAAAGCATGAGGAGTTATTCGCATGTTAATAGAAAACACAAGCATCAAAAGAAATTGGTAATTTGTAGACGGAAGGGAAAATCTAAAGCAGAAAATTAAAGAAATAGGCATTGTTGCATTCCGCTTTCCTCAAAGATTACTTCATTGAAACTCAAACATTGACAAATAACAAAGAATGAGATAGGTGGAAAGGAATCAGTGTCCCTCCTTGATACCTTGTTTTTTTTGTGGAGAGGGTTCTGCGAAAAAAGTTTTTACACAGTCTGGCTTTTCTTTATGGTAGCACATATTCAAGTAGCGCACTAACTAAAAGAAGGGGATTCCATGCAGCAGAAGCATCATTACTAGTGCAAATGATGTTTGTCGTGTGCCCTTGTCAAAACCTAAATTCATTGTGCAGTTTCTGGATCCTCTGATTCATAAACAATTCATCAGTATAGACTATCCCAAGTTATTTCAAATTAAATTAAAAAAAAGTGCATCAGGCAACTTCATTCATTCTGTCCAAAGCTACATATACTAAACCAAGGCAACTACACATTAAAAATCCAATGGTAAAATACTAAAAGCATATTGTTCCATGTCAAAATGAACATAAAGGGAGTATCAGAAAATGACTCAAAATAACTAGAGCGTAGAACAGCAGTGAAAGGATTATGAAATGCATATGCAATGCAGCAATGGCAACACACAAAGCTAGAACATATACTTCTATAAATGTCTCTGGTTCTCCGAAGAAAGACGAGCTTGAAATTACATGCAGCATTTGCCTACCATGTTGCCTTTAAAGAGGATTGATTATAGTCTTATAGACTCTAGCAAGGGTATTCCTTACACAACTCTATAAATCCTCAAATTTACATGATGAACAAGCATAAAAGAGTTTTTATCCAAATTCTAGAATTTCATAAACTTCCTACTTGAACAATAATTCTAATTATTTCAGTTTTGCCATGACTGGGTTACCAAGCATGAGTTTTTACAATATCCCGGAATCATGCAAGAACAACTCTTCAATCATCAATGCAACTTATAGTTGTGAAACAAGAAGAATTGTAGTGGTAAGAAATAAGTTTATTAAGGACAAGTGGTATTAGCAGGCAGTCTCCTAAGCACAACAAAACTTAAGAGTACAAGGGTTTTAAGGAATTCCATGACATCCCTTCGGCTAATAATATTTTAAAAGACGATCTGTATCGGATAACGAAAAAAATGTTTTCTGGAGGAACAAAATAGAGAGAGAGCATGTCAATAGTGTCAGGTTAAGAAGTCAGACATGAATCCTCTAGCAATGATGTTTTTGCCACTACCGACAGCTGATAATAAATATTAATTTATTTTTATCAATTCTGTTGCATATTATCGACAAGCAAATCATCAAATATTAGAGTGGATAGATCAACTAACGCTTGTTGTTCCTTGCAGAATTATATATAGAGCTGAACTCAAAATTTACAGGAAATTTTAACACGGACTTGTTCACATCTTTAAGTACCCATATTAACAATGGCAATCATCCATAGATCAATGGCCACAAATAAAAGGATAAACCAAAGTATGATATGTCGAGAAAAGGGAAAAAAATACATTACCATCCATGAATGACCAAAGTAGGTAAATTGGACTAAAAAATACATCAATTTACAATAGCAAAAAAAAGTGTCAAAGAAGTGAAGAACTCCTAAAGCGAAAAAATAACTAACACAAATAATGATAAAGCAAAACTAGATGAGGTGTACCCAAATGGGTAAACCATGGGAGATAAATCGGGTAAAATACGTAAGCAAAAAGGAAGCTTTGCGAAGAACACAAGGAAGAAGAGCATGTGGCAGCCCATCAAACATTACAAGAAGAATCGCTTCCATTCATGAACTTTGCATATGATAACAGTATGTAATTTTCCACAAGGCACATGAAGGTAACCCAGAATAGATATGGAATGAGATTAAATTGAAATCCACAATGTGATAAAGTATAATAAGGGTAGAGTCAAATTGTTCACTCTCAAATGGCAAATGTACTGAAGTTGTCGCCAACATATTGAGGGTCATTATTGATTTTCAGAAAGTGAAATATGTTGCTTATGAACTGCATTTTGCCTCATGTGAAAAGGCAACTAGTGTTTCATGTTAGTTTTTGAAAAAGGGCACTTTCAAAGGTTGTCAACATTCTTCCCCATCAGGTGGATCTGTTGGAAGTAGAGCAAAAATCCCATGAGATAGTAAGAAAAAAGGATGAAAGAGAAAAACTGAAAAAATAGAAAAATCAAGGAATATCTGAATTAGTGACCAAATAAATCACAGAGCAAGGCTGCTTGAGAGTCTGCAGATTTGCTAACAAGTCTGGCCTCATTGAGGACAATAAATTTTTCACATACATGAGATTTATGGCTCCACATATTGCAATAAACTATTGAATTGAGACTTAACATGCCAAATGTTGTTTGAAATGGTTTATGGCATTATGATGCAGCAAAAAGGAGCTATATGATTGTGACATTGCCTTGTAAACGGGCCAAGACTCCACACAATTAGACACCTGAATGTAGGGCATCGTATGACATCCTATGAATGTTATTGACATTCTTTTAGTGTTGTACAATTCAAGAAACACACGCTTGAGGGCCTACACTACATAGCATGGACAACTTTGATAACAGATCTAAGGTAGATCTTTCCATGGATGTTGCTTGACACTTGCACCCAACCTTGTCCCTTTGTTTCATATGTCATTCACAAAACTGCACAGGAAGACCGCAACCACTGTGGAGCCCTGGTGGATGGCATGAAACTTTGTTGAATACAACAATGAACCAAGGCTCCATTGGCAATTATTGGCCAGACTTGACAACCATGATTGAATAAAAAGACATTCAAGCCACCTCCAAGAACAATATCATAGTTTTCCGCATTTTATTTTCTATTATAGCACAATGTTTAAAATACATAAATGTAGATATAGGTCTGTACCAGCCTTGATAATGGTCCCCTGAAGCCTAATGATTTTGATGTTTGATCAACAATTTAAATGGGGATGTTTTTATGTCATTTCAGTTGTCTCGGGAAGGGAGTTAAAACCATATTTGGCCATAAACTACTATTTTATGCAAATTTAGATCAGGGATGTAGCTTGTACTTATCATTGCATTATGAAGGAGAGTGACCAATCATATGCTAAGATTAGGAACATATTCCACACATCAACTTCAATAGCTAAGAACGTATTTGATATCTCTTGAAAGTATGCCCAATAAGTTTTCAAGAAAACTGGCTTGGTCTTTACTTTTGAATAAAACAATGGAAAATTGGGTCATGCTCTTATGAGTGTGTCCATCACCATAAAACCATAACCACTTAGACACCACACAATTTTTTGGAAACAATTGAAAGCAAAGGAAATACAGTTTAGCATGTAAATATTTGAAATGCCAATCGTACCTTATTGCAATGGAGGATTTGATTTGGGTCGTGCTCTTATGAGTATGTCCATCACTATTACACCATAACCACTTGGACATCATACAAATTTTTTTGACACAATTCAAAGCTAAGGGTTTATAGTTTACTATGTAATTATTTGAAATGATAATCATACCTTTAATTTTTTTTAAATAATTAAGGTGAGGTATTAGATGCAGTGATCAGAGCTGAAGCCAAATTCTGGCGATGTTTGTCTTATTCTAGGATCGGAAGGCCTAGGATGTAAGGAAGTTAAGGCACAAAAAAAAAAAATTCTACGTGATGTACTTGTAGGAAGTGCAACTGCAGGATAATGTAGTTTGCAAAAAATGCGTGTAAAAAACACCTCTTTAATATAGTCACCCAAGCATGTTCTTAATTTATTTTGAGCTGGTTTGATTCTGGACTCAAACACTAGCCAACTTCTGTTAGGATGCATGAAGTCAAAGCTCAGCTTCCCAGAAAAAGGGGCCCACTGAATTCCTGGATGGTTACAGCTCTAACAATGGTGAACCATAATGAATTGAATTCTTTGCATGATCCTGCATATGAGATTTGTGGTGACACACTTATCATCAGACTTTATAAATAATTCTGATCAAGATTCTTAGTGAACAATGTCAAACTCATTGTTGTTCTGCTCAACCATGAATGGCAGCTGGCAGTATCCAGTGGCCTTTTCTGTGTCAAGACCTTTACCGTGTGATTGATCTTTATTCCAGCTCTGCAATCTAGTGCTTCAAAACACTGATATGATAAGCATTGAGTTAAGGAGAAGCCCCGGATGAGGATTTTGGCTACAAATAAGCTTTAGTATTTCCACAAATCTACATGCTCTCAATTCGTAGATGAGATTTGGAAAGTTTATTAAAGGATAAAAAAACCGCTAAGGTTGAGATTCAGCCCTATGTTATGAGCTCTCAAGCGAGGCTAGTCAGGCTTGCTTCAATTGGAAGTGAAGATTAGGGCCCCATTAAAACCAACAATGAGCATGAAGCCATTATTCCTCAAATCCATAAGAAGCAACTGCACCAAGGGCATCACCAAAGCTCTGCCCAGTTGTGTGTGGCCCTTTCGTTGGCATGTAATGTGGGCGCTCTTGTGAGATGTCATCTCTTGCTCTTAATCACCTAAGCCCCACAAACAAGTGCATACTTTATTAGAGTTGTGTAATGTGACTCCTGATTTTTTCAATCAACCCCCATAACTTTTAACTAAGTAGCCGTTCTTGATACTAGTACAGATCCAGACACTTGGATACGATGATTTTTTTGGGGACTGAATACATTTTTGGATATCACTGTACAAAAGTAAATATAAAAATTAAAAATATAGACACATAAGCAAAATTAACCACATAATATGCATAGAGGAAACATGAGTTAAATAACCACAAAACATACTAATAATTCAATGCCAAATGTCATAATATTCAATGGTCAAACTTAGATTAGTCTTAGAACAAGTACATAGTGCAAATGTTACAATGTATGGGCAAAAATAAAGACAAATCAGCATATTCATTATTTACCATATTCATACTAGTCATCAATGTCTTCATCAAAAGCATCATCATGTGGTTCATTAGAACTACAAGTAGTAGTAGTGCCACTCCCACTAGCTCTACTATGCAGGGTTGTGAAGCACCCTCTAGCTCCGTGTCGAGCAACGAAAAGTAGGCAACAAAGGCATCCAAGTCAGTAGTCTTTGGGTCAACATCTGAACACTTTGTTGTCCCTTGCTTGTACTCATCTTGCTTATGAGGAGAAGAGGCAAGTTGTAATGCACATAGACCAATTTGGAATATTTTGGCCTACATTCAGGTGTCTAATCGTGTGGATTCTTGGACAGATATTGTGTGGGGTATGCTCTTATGAGTGTGTTCCCTGTTAACACCTTTATTGTTGTGCCAGTTATGCTTGGAATACATTTTTAATTTTCTAAACATGGATTAATGTACCTATTCATTACACCACAATCTCATTACATGTGCACTGGAGTTATAGAGCCCCCTTATTGCAATGGAGGATTTAAATTTGGGTCATGCTCTTATGAGTGTGCCCATTACCATTACACCATAACCACTTAGACACCACACAATTTTTTTGAAATAGTTGAAAGCAACCGAATTACAGTTTAGCATGTAATTATTTGAAATGCTAATCATAGCTTATTGCAATGGAGGATTTGATGTGGGCAATGCTCTCATGAGTATACTTGGGCGTATCCCCCACGCTCCCCCCGCACTCCCTCAAATTTAAATCCTCCATTGCAATAAGGGGGATCTAAACTCCAGTGCACATGTGACGAGATTGTGGTGCAATGAATAGGTACATTAATCCATGTTTACAAAATTAAAAATGTATTCCAAGCATAACTGGCACAGCAATAAAGGTGTAACAGGGAACACACTCATAAGAGCATACCCCACACATCATTAAAGGTGGTAGTGGGGAACACCCATAGGAGCACAATTTAAGTTTTAATTATCCATTGCAATAGGGAGGTTTTCTCATTGCAGCAAATAAGTGAGAAGCTCGCGGTGTAACTAAGGGGTACATTCATCCATTTTAACAAATCTTAAGAATGTGATCCTAAGCATATGTCACAGCCCATTTAAAACGATCCATAACCCATGCCAAATTTTACCAAAAAACGAAACAGGTGGGTGTTTCAAAAAAGTGAATAAATAAATCAATACCAGATGAGTGTCTCAAAAGAGTGAATAAATTAATAAAATTTCCATCTGAATGTTTCAGAAAAGTGGATAAATGATTAAAACTTGAATGTGGGTTTTTCAAAAAAAAGTGAAAAAAATGAATGAAAGAAAGAAATATCCATGTAGGTGTTCCAAAAAAATCAAATTTCCATTCGTGTGTTCCAGAAAAATTGAAATGTCCATGTAGGTGTTCCAAAAAATGAAATTTCCATGACGGTGTTTAAAAAGAACGAATTTTCCATGTGGGTGTTTCAGAAGAGAAGTGAGTAGGTGAATAAATTAAAAAGACTCGCCTGATTCTTCCTTCACCTCTTCGTCGTACTCCTCTTTCTCGTCCTCCTCCTGAATGGCTGAATTCAATCCGTACGTCTTATTGAGATAATCCACACCAGCCTTAGTAAAAATAAGTTTATCGGCCCTCAAAACGTCATACAAATTCAAGCTCCTAGGCGTCAAAATCTTCAAACTCCCAATATTCCTGCTCGAAAGCTTCACATTCTCCGACACCTCCGTAGCAAAAATAAGCGCGTGATCTTCACTAGGCTCCACGCCCCACTTCTTCAGCGCAGCCACAAAATCCCTCGTCTTCGGAGGGTCGAACTTGTCCATGAAGTCGTCAATAACAACACTATTGACGGCCGCGCTAGTCAAAGCCGTCGTGATGGCCAGGCGCTTTTCTTTCTTGTTAATTTTGATGCTCCAGTCTTTGGGCTTAGGGCCGAAAATGATGCCCCCTCCAGGCCGCAGGGGGGTTCTCTGCGAGCCGCGACGGGCTCTTCCACTACCCTTTTGTTGGTAGGGTTTTCTTCCTCCGCCTCGTACTTCGCCGCGTGTGAGAGTTGATGCCGTACCGCGACGACGGTTTTGGAGCTCCGTTATCACGCCCCTGTGCACGACAGCGCGGGCTGTCTCTGGGCGAGCTGTTTTCAGGTCGAGAGACGTTGCGCCTGCCTTTTCGCCTTGGAAGGTGAGGATGGGTAGCGTGACGGCCTCTGCGCGGACTGTGAGGATTAAGGGGTGGGGTTTTCGACGGGTTGATGGGTGGAAAATTGAGGAAGATTTCGACGGGGATCTGTGGAGGGGTATTGACGGGGTAGAGAAGAATGTTGAGGTGGAGAGAGAGAGGGATTTCGCCATAGCTGTATTTTTCTTAAGTTGCAGAGGAGAATTGAGGGCGTGAAGGAAGAACGTTATCCATTTCTGAGACGAGAGTTTATTGATGATAATTATGAAGTTGGGTTATGTTGTAAATTGGAAGGGTTAATTTTCAATTGGAACGCATCAATATATCACCAAGAGTTGTTCCAAAGGTGCAGTGTTTGGTATTGTAAAGTCAGGGGTGTAAATTGAGAGTTAACCAACAATATTTTTATATGTATAGTGGAGGTGTTGGTAAAAATCAGATTGTGTGTTTCTTTATACGGAAGAGGGCGGAGGATTGGGGGAGCACTATGTTTTACATCGAGCTTGCGTAATGGTGATGTAGTAGGGAAGGGAAATGCCATACAAAGCATGCAAGTGGTGAAATATTTCAAAGTGAGTTGGGCGATGATGGTGATGGATAATGATAATGTATTTCAAATGAGATTGTATACCAGAGGGCCCATAACTCAGCTTCTAGGCAGTGAATGGATTTATATGTCCCGTACCCATTACAAAGAGGTCCACAATTTACAATGCGTTGGCATCTTTGACTAGTGGACAAAGATGTCATGATAAATAATTTTATTATGGCATGACTCCATATTTTACATGCAACTCCTATCAATGATATAATATCGTTGATGTGGGACAAGACATTAAGGTTTCAGAGTTTGTATTTATATATGCTAATTATAAATATATTATATTATAATTATATATAATATATTATATATTTATAACTATATATATATATATATATATATATATATATATATATAATATGTAATTTATATTATTATATTATATTAATACAATAGTGTTATTATCCTTTCTTAATGGGTCAAGTCTAGTTGCTCTTTGTTTAAGAAGGGTAGACTTCTCAACTTGGATTCCCCCTATGATGATCAAATTGAATTTTGATGGTGTTACTAGAGACAATCCAAAGGCCTCAAGTGTTGGTTACATTTTTAGATATTTCTCCGATTTGTTTATTAGAGCGTCCTCCCTAAAGTTGATTGATGGAACAAACAATGAATCCAAAGCTCAAGTCTTAGCTTTGGGGTTGGATTTAGTAGTGCAATTTGGAATTGAAAACATCATTATTGAAAGCGATTCAATGGTGATGATATGGGCACTTCGTAACCAAAAAGCAAAATCTTGAAACATTGAAAATATATTAGGGTGTTTCTGGAAGATCCTCAACTTTTTTTTGACATGGGAAACAACTCATTGCTTCCGTGAAGCCAAAAAAGCGGTGGATCTCCTTTCTAACCATGGAATTGCTCAATCAAATGAACTAGTAATTGAGAATCATTTGGGTGCTTGGCCTTGTCTTAGTAGTTTGGTGGATGAATTATTCGAACAATGCCCCTCTTAGTTCTTTCATCCTTAATTTAGATACTAATGTCTACATGAGGCCAAGAATGACCCATAAGACTAAAAAACATATTACATGAACACAATATAATAAGGGAGTACCAAAAGCATCTCCAAAAGATATAGTAAGAAAATAAAACTAATGATAAACAATTATTCTCCTAATTGAAGGCCCTAAGTTGTTTTGATGCATCATGGCTTCATCGCTCCCACGCTTTGTTCTTTAGATTTGATGTGGCTTCAATCTTTCACGTGGGCTTGAATTTTTAATCCCCATTGGCGTAATCATTGAATTTTGATTCTCCTCTTCATTTAAAGCACCAAAAGATTGTGACTTAAGGCCACATTAAAGATTGTGATGGTTGGCCCATCTTTGAACCAGTGAAGGCTTTTAGACATTAACTTCTTTTAGTGGAGTTTTGGCAATTCAAAATGGATAGGGAGGTTGAGTTGGCAATCATGGAGCCATTGCTCATTTTGGGGGTAGTGAATCATGCAATGGCTTTTTGGGGTGAGGTCTCAAAGCACACTGAAATTATTTTTTTGGATTCCTACAAGTCTTATTTTAAAGGCCATTTGGGAGATTAGAGTTGTCTCAATTCATTCCTTTGCTCACAGCAAGGTCAATTCAGAGATTGCATCAATCTAACTAGTAATATGCTAAGAATTTTGGGGGATAAGGTGGTTATTCAACATGTTTAAATTTGCATTTGTCCTGAAATCTGTATGGGCATGTTACTGGGTTTGGCAAAGGTTGACATGGATGTTCCCCCGCATTCTATGTTCATATAGATTGAACAGAGAGGCCTTACACCCTTTGATGCCTTTCTTGAATTGGGGGTGTGATACATGGCTATGGTTGACTACAAATTAAGAGCTTCTACCAAGATAATTGTTTGAGACATGGGAAGGTCTTCCCTCCTCTCAACCTAGATCATTATAAATCTCCTCTACCTTACTCAAGGATACTTGAATCTCATTTTTCAACAACGATGGTGGCAACAGCGTTGGCTAGTGAGCCATCTTGCTCGAAAAACCCAGATTACATTAAGGGTAAGGGCACATTTGATCACTTTTGCTCCTCATCGAATTACTCATAAGGAAGTCTTTAATGGGCCCAATCTACACTAGGATTGGGTGGAATTTTCACTTGCTTAAAGGATAAAAATAAGATGTCTCTAAATATTTTGTTTCTATGAATTTCATTTTTTACCTTGTGCTCTAGGTATTTGCTTTAATTTCTCTAGTTCCTCGGGGTATGTCCCCTATTTTTGTAATTCAACTTCATGGACTTGGTCCTCTAGTATAGCTCTACTGAAATTTTTTGTATTCCCAACGTATGTCCCCCAATTTTTTGACCCTATATGGTTAAACCTTTGGCTTAGAGTAGTCGTTTAGATGGTGTATTGTGAACTTTCCAATATGGCCCCTATTTTTTTTAATATATTTACATCTTTAATGGATGGGCAAGAGACCCCCCAACTCTTATTATCAATCAAAAAATATATATTACAAAATATATATATATATATATAATTTTTAAAAATATTTTACATTTGTATTATATTTATATATATAATTTATATTAATATAATATAGTAGTATATAAAAATATATATACTATATAATATTATTATAATTATATATATTATAATAATATTAATATTTTTTTTTACCTTAAAAAAAAGTCTCATAACTTCATATTAATAAAAATAATAAATTACATGCGCATATACTTTTCAGCATTCCCAAAAGAAAAATCCTAAGCAATGAAGAGTGAAACACTAAACAAGAAGTATCCCATCAAGTGAGATGCAAAAGAACCCTGCCCAAGCAGAGAAAGAAACACCACTAACAAAGTGTTGTAAACAACGAAAAGCAACCAATAAAGACCAACTATCAGATACAAACACTTAATGGGAAATATATCCCATGACCTCTTCAACATGACTTTTTTTTGCCTTTTTTTTAACCCCCGGACACATCCCTTGAGTGGCCTCCATCGTGACTATCTGTAGATTAGAACTCTAATAGTCAAGCAAAATACTTGAATTCAATACATCTATAACTGGGGGATTCATCAACTACTTCATGGACTTGGTCTTCTAGTATAGATCTTTTGAAGCTTTTTGTATTCCTAGGGTATGTCCCCCAATTTTTTAACCCTCTATGATTAAACCTTCGGTTTAGAGTAGTCATTTAGATGGTGTATTGTGAACTTTCTAATACGACTCCGTTTTTTATATATTTGCATCTTTGATGGATAGGCAAGGAACTCCTCAACCCTTATTATCACTCAAAAAATATATAATAGTATTATTATGATATATATAAAACAATATATACATTCTTAATTTTTATAAAAAATTTACATTTATATTTATATATAATTTATATTAATATAATATAATAATATATATAATATATTATATTATATAATACTATTATAATTATTTATATTTTAATAATATTAATATGTTTTTTTTTTCCTGAAAAAAAGTCTCGTAACTTCATATTAATAAAAATAGGTAAATTACACGCATACGTTTCAGCATTCTCAAAAAGAAAAATCCTAAGCAAAAAAGAGTGAAACACAACAACAAACATCCCATCAAATGAGATGCAAAATAGCTCTGCCCAAGCAGAAAAAGAAACACCACTAACAAAGTGTTGTAAACAGCTAAAAGCAACCAACAAAAACCGACTCCCAGATACAAACACTTAATGGGAAATATATCCTATGGCCTCTTCAACATGATTTTTTTTGCCTCTTTTTTTTCCTCTTGACACATCTTTTTTTTTTCCTCTTGACACATCCTTTGAGTGGCCTCCATCGTGACTATCTGTAAATTAGGACCCTAATAGTCAAGCGGAATACTTGAATTCAATACATCTGTAACTGGAGGATTCATCAACTACTTTTCAGAATCAGATTTCTCATATTCATGTGCTCGCTTTACCCCCTGCCGGGTTCTCGATCAAGACCATCTTCGAATTGGAATTCTGTTCATCACTTACCTTAGGTACAAGGGCAATTTCCTCAACCTGGTTGTCTTGCTCTTCAAAATTGATATTTTGTTTTTCATTTACATTCTGATCATCCTCCGACAGAGTTTTGTCTTCTTCCCTTACCTCCTTTTACGGGAAATTCCAATGTTTTAAAGTTGGTTTCATCCCTTTTTTTGGGAAGGTGGCATCCCAACGAACAAGTAGCATGGAGATGTCCAGGAAGTTTACGTACATAACACTGGAATGTCGTATTCTCATAATCCAATAACTGAGTGTAATGTTTTTTCCCACACCTGACTATCACTAATTTTACATTTAGAAAAAAGGATTGCATTTCACAGTTTAAGACATGTTGGAAGGGATGCAATTTTTTTTTTTTTTTTTTTTTTTAAAACTGGGTTTTGTAAATTGAAAGAATGCAAATCAAAAGTCATACCACATTGTAAAGTCACGATTGCTAACCCCATGTCACCTTTTATATTCAATCTAGAAACCCCTTACTGAGGTATATTTTTATGTAAATTTGAATGTAAGTGCATAAACCAGCTGTAGCTCTCTTTTTATCAGCTTTTATGAAAGTTCCCAGTGCATCCCCAATCTCAGCGAAGACAAAGTAGAGGTGAAGGGGGAGATTGGATAAACAAACCCAAATAAGCATTTTGGTAACAACATGAGAATTTGCATCAAAATTTGGAAACTAAGGAGTGATGTACAACCCCGCATTCCCCTTGAAACATGGGCTCTCCTCAAATACTCGTTGATAGTCTTCCTCGTATATGATTTGAACAATAAAAAAGCCCTCGGAGCATAGGTAGACCTCGCAGTGCTCTGTCCTCTCATATGAATCCATTGTAGCAGAGCCACAGTAGTTGGCCATAATTCATTAAATCTACATATAACTACCCCTCATCCCGTTTGATTTCCACTGTCGAAACCTCTTCTGCATGCTCCACAATATAGGCACTAGGTTTGTCCACATGGAGTGTTGTTTGGGTGAATGCCTTTGAATCAGCAACATCCATATATGAAATTAGTTTTGAGGTAGAAGGTCTGCCAGTTCCCACTGCCCCTCTATTTAAATACAACACTAAAAAAAGGGGAGAATCCTTCTTGATGTTATAATCATTCAACTGTGCAAAATTCTCCAACTGTTTGTGCTCGTAGAGAAGACATTGCAGCTCCACAGGAATCCCTTGTATCCGTTGAAGTTTTTGTTTTAAGTCCAACACATGATCAAACTGATTTACCCAAAGGCAAATAGTTTTCCCTTGCAGAGATCGAACCATTAACTGATATCCTAAGTGCTTGTCACTAGTTTTCTTTTCTATAGTCATTTTAAAAGCTAACATTTTGTCAAACACATGGTTGCATACCTCAGTCCCTTGGCACTGATGTTGAAACACACAAGGAACTGTCTCAAGCATACAACTAGTCTCCTCTAGAGCCACACCCTCCAAATACCTTGTCATCATAGCATAAACGGACACCACTAAAATATCTGGCATTTGGTCAAACACTTGACCTGCATCCTCCAGGCCCACACTTTTTGTATGCAAACCTCAGAGGCATTTTTAGGAGTTAAAATGAAACCTGCATTGCTTTGTGTTGCACGTATGGGAGGGCTATTGTTTAATATGGTATGGCAGAACTGATAGGAGGAGCACTGCACTTCGTAATTCGCACAAGGATTTCACCACAAAGCCACAAAATAAAAACACTACGCAAAAAAACACATTCCAAGTAGTGTCATTTTCCTGTGACATTTTGTCAAACAGTTTCCAAGCAATCTCCATGTTACGCATCTTCAGTGCTATAACTGTTGGGAGTTCCTCGCCATATGCTTCGGGCCACTCCTGCAGGTAGATTCTGGTGAAGGGAAGGTCGAGGGATCGAATGAGATAGGCTTTTCCCAACCGGGCATAGAGTAATGAACCTACTATTGGACAAGGAAGAGACTAAAAGTTGTATCATTTGTCGTGAGTGTGAATACTGCAGTAAAAATTTCATGCACTTGAGCCATCGGCGTGCAATAAATTTGGCATTTCTCTTAGGATCAAAGGCACGCACCTCCACGAGATCCTCTGAACCCAATTCCCCTTCGTATCCATTTTATCTGCATAAAGTGTAAACACATGAAAGTGCCGAAGCTGGAGATCTATTCCTCGGGAGGCAGTCATGACCCTCAGCATCACTGGATCCACCGTACATTATGGCCAGTGCAGTCGTTGCCGCCATTGTTCTCTTCAGTTCGTCCTTATACAATCCCAGCACGTCAATCATATATTAATCAATCATATTAATATATATTAGTTCTAATAAATATTTATAATTAAGATATAATATGTATAGTATACTTCTGATTATTATTAATATAATATATTATTAAATCTATTTAATACATTAATTAATATAATATAATAAACCAACGTAGCTGTAAGTTATGCTGGAAAGGATGCAATTTGATGTTTTGATGAAGTAGGATTTTATAAAGTGAAATAGTATGAATAAACACTTCACTCTAAATCTATGATCGCTAACTATATCACATTTTTTGTATGTAGAGTGTTAATAAACAATAATGCGATATCTATATTGGAAGTGATGTTGAAAATAAGGTGGTGTGTTCCTTCATACAATGTGGCAATGAGTTGTTGGGGGAGGAGACATTTCATTTCATGTTGAGCTTGAGTAATGATGAAGTGGTGAGGAAGGACAAAGCCATACAAAACATGAAAGCGATGAAAGATTTCAAGGTCATCTAGGCCATGATGGGGAGAGGCAATGACATAGTATTTTAGGTGATGGACTTAAAAAAGACCAAATAAATACACATGAAAAATTTATTAATATGTCACATCTGTCAATGTAATTTGTAGCTTCCACCGAATTGTTTCAATGACCTAATGATGATTGAAACAAGTGTCATCTTAACAAAATTGGTTTCAGATATCCAACAACTCTTTTAAAAAAATAAAAAATATACTATGTATCAATTTATAGGAATCTAAAATTAATTACATAAAAATGTTAACTACATTAACTAAATAAAACTAAATTAAACGACTCTAAAACTAATTAAATAAAATATTGAAAAGTTTTGTTAATGAAAGACTCCTATATAATTTAATAAATTGATACAAATTATTATATACAAATAAATATAAATATAAATATTTTCAAGCTTATTCCATTATCATTTTCTATAACATTAATAACAATTATTATATTTATAATAATAATAATTTTATAATATTTTTCATAACACACATTGATAGTATTTAATATTTATTATATTATAATTTCCACAAAGATGGCTCTTTTCGGTGTCCAAGGGAAACCTGCTTCATATATCTAGTGTTGTTATGGATCAACTTCTTTTACCAAAATCAATAAGTTTTTTTTTTCAGTACTTTATTTAAGAGTTGGAAAGTTAAAATTATTTTTTATTAAATTTTTTTTTAGGTTTTTTTATCACAAGTATTTTTATGATATATTATTGTTTGTGAGGTTTTATACATAATAGTTTACATGTGATGAACAAATGAAGGAAACAATCAAAAGTGCAACCAAAATAATGCTAGTTTCATTATAGAGGATGCCAAACTAAAGGTCCATGAGGCTTGATATATCACAAAAGGCATAATTGAGAAGATGATGAATATTGTCTCTACCAAAACATATGAAATAAAGGAAATTGTGGATTAAAAAATAAATAATGTCAAGTTTAAAATTTAAAATTAAATTAAAATTTATAATTATTGTTAGACAATTATATTCATTTTCAAGGTAAAATTTATAATTATTGTTAGATAATTATATTCATTTTCAAGACATTAAAGTTGATTTTTGTTCTTTTATAAAATATCTGAGAGATTCCATCATTATATTTTGCTAAATTTTTATTTTATATAATTCTTAATTAATATTGTATATTATATATTATATATTATTAAATATATTTAATACATTAATTATTACTATAATAGAATATAATATATTTTTATAGTAATATATAATATATTATTATATTATTATATTATATATTATTATTTTGATAGGTAAATGAGGGTTGATGGGTCTCCCACCCTTAATTAAACAAAACATAGTTATAATAAACCTTGCCCACATCAAATTAAAAACCATGATATGTTAAGAAGTGGAACAAGTCCACACAACCAAAGAAAAATAAAGACAAACCAAAATAGGGTATTAATCCAACAACCAACCAATTGAACCCATGGAACAAAATTGACCACCCAGGGGATAAATCTCATAATGCCAAAGCACTCAAAAACCCATGCCAAACAAGCTCCAACAAGCCACACCACCATGTCGCTAGCAAACCACGAACACTACCACCAAAACCCTTAAGAACCTCCCTCACCATCTCCACTATGGGAGCGAAGTGTCATGGAGGATGATTTGCCCTTTTTCTTCTTATGTATTATCATCCATTCCTCTTTATCTTTGGAGTCACATGAAACTTGACTGAAAGGGGTGAGAAATTCAATTGCTTTAAAGTATTGAAAACACCCATAATGAACTTCACTTTTGTTTAAAACAATAGTTGAATGCACTGAGGCACCAACATCCTCAATAATCTTCACCTTTGAATAGATCAGAGAAGGTATAAATAGATCGAAAAAGGTATCTAATTTGAAGCTTTAGACACAAAGGCCTTATGATCAACCTCTATAATAGCTTATGCCACTTCTCTTATGCCATATCATGAGTAGTTTAGGAAGGGCATCCTTCCACCAAGAAGATTCCACCTTTCGCTTGGAACAACTACAAGTTGTTGCAAAATGACATATGTCAAAGCACCTATGATACCAAAAAATTAACCCTCATAGTCGAGGGTTTGGAGCGAGCAACTGTCCTTGACTTTCTGCTCAATAATAGCTAAAATATCAAGAGAAGTATCCATACAAACAAGGATATGAGTGAAGGTGGTGTGAGTAAAATTTATAGTAGAAGAGTCCACAACCAACAACTCACCAAAGGCACTACCAATAGTCAAAAGGCAAGAATTAAACCATAACTTTATAGGAAGGTGTGGTAATCGAATCTAAATGGGCCTAGTCTTGACAGGTTTCTATCAAAGGGTTGAAAGTATGGAACTAAGGCTTCATGGAGAGAAGACGTTGATCCCAAATCTAGATCTTATCTTGAAAAAACTTGTTTTGGTCTTCAAGGCAACCAAAAACCATAATGAAAAAACCCTAGCATAGGGGTAAATCTCAAAACTATCATCCTTTAATGGCTACCAAGAATCCAAGATCCACTTATGGAGAATAAGGAGGCTTGGCTAAAATTGGTCAAACCTACAAACTATTCCTTTGGTCATGAACCAATCATTTTTAGCACCTCTTCAAGTGCTTCTTGTAGAAACTTCATTTTAACCACTTATGTGTCTAAACTACAATCAAGAGAGATTTTTTGTAATCACATGCATGTTTAATTGAAAATTGCTACTGGACCTAATTTACCTGCACAACTATCATTTTATCCAAAATCACAATGGCACATCCATGATTAGGGAAATAAATCATATTGCATCATTAATCTTGTTTAGTGCATCCTGAATTAAATCAACCATTTGCAAGTGTCTTCACAAGGCAATTAAGTGAATACTTGATTGACAAATCAAAACATTGCAAAAGGCCACCATTATTTTAATTATTAATTAATCCCACTTAATCAAGCCTAATTATTCCTCTAATAGGAAAATCCATGGATTTAGAACTATCATATTTTTCTAAATTCAAAATTGGAATATTGTCTCACAAATGGATGGCATCATTAGGCACAGTGTGCAAGAAAGCAAAGGTTATGACATGTCTTAAACTTACTTACACATTCAAAACAAGTTCTTACACCTCTCTTACATACTCTTCCTTTACACCCCTCTTACACACTCCAAGAGCACCAATGACTGCACTTTTCTTCCAACAAGTCTTCTATACACCAAAAGGCCTTAAATGACATCTCTTACACACTTCATATGTCTAATCATAGATTTGAAGATTGATCCTCAACCCTCTATCTTGAGATGAGATGAACGTTTCACAATGATTTAGGAAATCTATAAATAAGAAACTCACACCTCTCATTTCAATAAAAATTTCCATGCAAACTTACTCTATTGAATTATACAAGGAGCTTTAACATGAGTGTTAACATGGTGGATTGTACCCTATGAAAGGAGGCTCAACTCTCTTCATCCACGTGACACAATGGAGACATCCCTCTTGTTTTGGGTGGCAAACATGAGGGATGAATCTCTTGATTAAGAGCTAGCTCCCCTTGATACACCTTGAGGCCCTAGATTTCCTACTGCTAATAATAAGGGGGATGAAAAGGGATAGAAATACTGAAATCAGAACTTAAACTAAAGAGGTGATGCACCAAAAAGGTTGGTCTACTCAGCTTTGACATACATTTTATACTAGAGAGAAGCAAGCATACACTTCATTCAAATGAGAACCTTTCATGCATCAGTGTTTCAACAGGGGATCCTATGGAGATACATGGAAGAAGAACTACCAGAGGTGTTTTAGACACACTATGGATAGCCTGTTCACATGCACCTATACTTTGAGCTGGACACTTTTTGTTGACCTGTAAGAGAAGAACTCACAATACACTAGATATGTTGGAATAAACTTATGAAAGCATGAAAATAAAATGACTTAACACAAGATAAAACCATAGACATATGCAAAAGTGCAAGCTCAAACGGAAGTAAAAATGCTTCTTCTGATTCAAGGTAAATTCTTTCAAGGCTTCACCATACAATCTGAGATATCTCTTCTCAAATGAGAAGTTACAAATATATAGAGAACTAGAAATAAGATAGTTGATAAATCAAAGAACGAAAACGCATGCTAAGTTAAACACTTCTGCAGAGACCACAAGACCATGTTGCTACTGTATTCTTCCAATTGCATATGGGAGAGCCATGTTTTAGATGTCCAAGTTACTGTTCTTGATATCTTGGGCCTACAAAAGCATGGGATACTCCTTCTAACAACTAACAAAGATATCCCCAAGTTATTGTGGCTGGACCATGCTCTCTTCAATGCTAGATGCAACTAGCTGTGCATTAATGGTAAAGCATGAAAACATGGGCTACTCTCCTTTATAGTTAGAAAACCAATATATTTAATTGGTTTTTGGTAGATATATTTCACCAAATATATTAATTCTCCTTATTAAGTCATCTATGCCACTTATCTTGGTCTGAATGGTCATTGATTTTGTCCTTTGTCTTTGTCAGTAGCTAGCACTGTTCCTTGTTTTGTCTTTGCCCATGTTTTGTCTCTTTCCTTTGACTTCTCCTTTGCCTTGGCCTTTTCTTTACTTTCTCTTTGACTTATTGGACCTTCTTTGTTTCGGGCTTTTTGCCACATTTTCCTTCGGACAAAATATCCAAAGGAATTCCTTCGAACATTTTGTCTGAAGGAATTCTTTCTTTTGATTGCTTCTTTTCCTGAAGGGCACGTGCCCTTCAAGCCTTTTGTCTTTGTTCTTCACTTTCTCAAGGTGCCCTCTGCAAGGGCACATACCCTTCAAAAATTTTGCAAATGTCTTTCAAAAAAGTGAAGAAGTCCTCTTTCTTTTCCCAAGTGCCCTCCGAAAAGACACTTACCCTTCAGACTTTTTGCAAACGTCCCTCAAGCCATCAAAATTCCCTCCAAAGTAAATACATTGCCTTTTGTGAACTGCTTTAGACCATTTCAAGTTCTTCAATCACTTCTACTTATAAAATTAGACAAGTAATGCACCTACACAAACCTGATTTGCACTTGGCAAATTAGAATGAGGGAAACACTTGGCTTTTTGATGAGAAAGGTCTGGCAAAGAACATTTTTTGCACAAGGCAGCAGAGGGATGATCTAACCAAAACATAGATTGGATGACTTTTGAAAATAAAAAAGAGGGGGTGCCTAATTTTGGCTTGCAGGACCAAAAATTGGTCAACACAATTGGTGACTCATAGGGGAAGCATGCCTGCTTGCTTGGGAAGACTGGTAGTCACAAAGTCCATTGGGCATGGAGTTAGGATGCATCTTGGAGATGTCAACAACAACTTTGTAAGGACATATGAACCAACAAATATTTTACCCCAAACAACAAGGAAAAAACACACACAAAGGCTAAAAACACTACACACATGCATAATAGCACTTAGGGAAAATGAGTAAAAATAAGGAAACCTATGTACATGACAAAAGAAACCTAGTAACAATGCTTAAGATATATCCCATTAACTGGGATATGTAGCTCTTCACCATCCAACTTGGAGAGTTAGAAAGCATTATGTTGCTTGTATTGGGTAATGATATATGGGCCACTTCACAAAGCGTCAAACTTCATGTGCCTTCCGATCTTGGCTCGGTCCTCATCTCACTTCAAGATAATGTCACCTTCTGAGAAGCTCCTTGGCGTAGACCTTTTGTCAAAATGCTTCTTTTTTTATTTTTGGTGGCTGGTCATGGCATCCATGGCTTAGTCTCTCACTTCTTGAAGCTCTATTAGCTCACAATACCTAACTTCTAAACTATCACTCTCCATCAATTGTAGCTGATGGGCAAGATCCAAGGCTGGTAACTCAAGTGAGATAGGAAGTCTAACTTCCCTTCCATACACAAGTGTGTATGATAAATTCCTGATTGCCCTCTTTAGAGTGATCTTATCTGCCCAAAGAGTTATCTTCAACTTGGCATGCCAAGTCTTTTGATTTTTCTCCATTGTCCTCTTTATGATCCTAATCAAATTCTTGTTTTTCAACTCAACCATCCCATTTCCTTATGGATAGTAGTTGAAATAAGTGTTGAGATAGATGCCATACTTCAATGCCCACTCACTTGTCTTTGTTCCCAAGAAATCCAATGCATTGTCTGAAATGATTGTGGCTGAGACCCCAAATCTTGTCACTATGTCTTCATAGAAGTATAGGACTGTACTCTCATTAGCCTCTTTCAAAGCTACAGCCTCTACCCACCTTGTGAAATAATCCATGGCAATCAAAACCCACTTGTGGCCAGCACTATAAGGAGGATTGATTAGTCCTATGAAGTCCAACCCCTATTGCATGAATGGTTGTTCCAACTGAATAGGATGAAGAGGCATGGTAGCTAGCCGTTGCTTCCCATCAAATAAGGCACATTTTTGACATTTCCTCACCCAAGCATGAGTGTCTTTAAACAAACTGGGCCAAAACTAACCAACCCTCATTATCCTCGCAACTATGGCCTTGGGAGCACAGTGGCCACCAGTTGGTCCATCATGGAACTCGGATAGTACCTTGTTGACTTGGTATGAATCAATGCATCTCAAGAGTACCCTTGAAAAGTCTTTTTTGAACAACACTCCATCCACTAGGACATAAGGAAGAGATTGGAGTCTAAAATGCCTCCTCTTGGTCTTATCAAGACCTTGTGGACACTCACCAGTTCAAAAAAAATGAACCATGTCTTGTGCCCATATCTTTATGACTGTAGGTATAACTACTATAGGTTCATTATGGAGTACCAAAATGTCCTCCTTTGGCTATTTAAAGTTTGTAGTGAGGTCTTCACATAGCCCTCTTCCTTTCACCAACTTGGTGGTCTTGATCTCTACGTCATACTCCATTACTTTGGTGATCCAACTTGCCCTTTTCTCATTCAAGTCTCAGTTCAGCAAGAATCTTTTATACTAAGATGTGGCACCATGCTGTGAATTTTGCTATTAGACAACATATGTCTAAACTTCTTCAGACTTCGTATGACTGCAAGCACCTACTTCTCAACATATGTGTATCTAACCTCATAGCCATCTAAACCTTGGCTAAAAAAATCAAGAGGCTCTAAATTCTCACCATTTGTTTGAGTGAACATAGCAGAGATTACCTATTCATTCCCAAAGGTGTATAGATTTAAGTCCTTGGAGAAGGTTGGACTAGCTAGGGTAGGAGCTTGGGCGATAGCTTACTTGATGCCTTTAAAGATTTCTCTTCTTCTTGCTATCCACGTGAACATCTCATCCTTCCTTAGCATGGAAGTTAGAGGCCTGACAAGCTCAGCAAAGTTAGGAATGAATATCCTCATGAAATTTATCTTACCAAAGAAACTTTGTAGGCCCTTCTTGTGCTTAGGCAAGGATAATGCTAAGATGGCATGCACCCTTTGTGGATCAATGGATAAGCCTTCCTTCAAAATGACATGGCCCAAGAGCTTGCCTTCATAGACAGAAAACATGCGTTTCTTTGGGTTGAGAGAGATGCCAAACTCTCTACACCTCTCAAAGATTTGCCTTAGGTGCTTCAAGTGTTCACTTTCCTCCTTGGAGAAGACTGTCATATCATCAAGATAAACTAGCACAATGTCGTTGATCAAACCTCGGAAAGATATATCCATAGCACGTTGGAAGGTAGCTCCAACATTTGATAATCTGAATGGCATCTTCCTGTAGGCGTATGTTCCCCACTTGGTGGTGAAGGTTGTCTTGTATTGGTCACATTCTTATACTAGGATTTCATTGTACCTAGAGTAGCCATCTAGGAGAGAGAATATTTCACTATTTGTCACCATTTGAAGAATTTGCTCTATATTTGGAAGGGGATAGTGATATCTCAGTGAGACTCTATTCAGGTCTCTGAAATCCATACACAATCTGACTTCTCCATTTTTCTTCCTAATAGGGACTAAATTGGCCAGCTAAGAAGAGTGTTTGATAGGGAAAATGATTCTGGACTCGATCAATTTGGTGAGCTCCATCCTCATGAGAGGCTCAATCTTTGGATTGATTGGCCTTTAATTTTGATTGATGGGTTTGGCACCTTCCTCCATCTAAATGGTGTGTTGTGCCAAGCTTGGATCAAAACCCTTCAAATCTCCATACTCCCAAGCGAAGACATCAACAAACTCTTGACATAACATAATGAAATCATGATTTTCCTCATTGGTACACACCTTCCCAAGTGCAAGCAACTTATCCTTGTAGATCTATACCCTTTGATAATTTTACTTCTTGGTTGACATGCTTGTTTTGTCTCTCTTTATTTGGTCATTCTAGTTGAAAATGCTCTCAAGATTTAGCAAACCTTTGGGAAGCATGTTGATCTTTAGTTGAACAATCTGCCTATCATACTACTATTGTAGCTTGGACTAATTTTTGGAAGCAAACTTAGCTTCTTCCTACAAAAAAAGTGTTATTTACTAGTCACTTTCAAACACCTACCAATTTGTGACATTGTCTGATATGGAGGGCCTCACAATCACCTTTAAATGATGTTGATTCTTGCTTTGTCTCATCCCCTTTGGGATGTCAAACTGAGCACCAAATGTTGCTAGTATATATGCATGCTTGTTCTCCTCTCTTGGAATGGAAGTGATGTTGAAAGCAACGAAGTTCTCTACAAGGTCCCACACTCTATGCTTGTAAGACTTGAGTAAGGAGTTCTTGGTCAAGATTTGACCTCTCACTAGGTTAACAATCAACTCACTATCTCCAAACACTTGCTATTCTTTGATTCCTCTCTTCCTTGCCCATTCTAGGCCATGAACAAGGGCCTCATACTGTGCTATGTTGCAGGTGTAGGAGAACTGAAACTTGAAAGTTGAGAAGTATTTATCCTTTGAAGGTGAAACCAACATTGCCCCACCACCAGCTCTCAACTTGCTTCTAGATTCATCAAAGAATAGTTGCCACCAACCACAATTCTTTTGGTTTGTCTTCATCAATTTTGGCATGAAATCATCTTCCTCATGCATGTAGTAGACTCCAAGACCAACTTCTTCAATGAAATTGTAAGGATCATGCTCAAAGTTGTCATTTACCCATTCATCTAGGAGTAGGTTAGCAACTCCTACAAAGGAAGATGATGGAGATTGGTCCACCTGGAGCTATTCTTCATCAATGATTGTGTAGTTCACATTCATCGCTTTGGGTGAGTATGGCTCCAAGTGATCCTTGTGGATGGGCTCTGACTCAATCTTCATTTTAGTTCCATACTTTGTCTTAAAAACCATGTAAGACCAGTTGGTTGCCAAGTATCCTCCTATGTTGGATGTGAAATCCCTTGACAAGCAAAGAGCAAAGTAAGGAGGAACATCTGCCACTACCACATCATGGGGAATTGAGAAGGTTGGACATACTTGGAGAGTCAGATTCAAGCCTCTTGCCACTTCCAAGGTCTTAGCTGGTGATCCATCCAATTGTAGAACTCCTTTGGTCATTTGCTCATACTTGAGGCCTAACTTATCAACTATGCATTTGGGCATAAATGAGGTGCTTGCTCCACTATCAATGATGCAATTGTGGACCAAGAAATCACCAATAATTAGGGACAAATAGAAGGGAGGGACCTTCTCATCTTTCTTTGCTTGACCAGCCATGGGAGAAGCCCCATTTACTACCAACACATTATCATTTTTTGATGAGACAAATTTATTAGTGTAGGTTTTTATTTTTCCCTATTATTTAATTAGGGAAATTATATATTTGTGCATACATGGAGTTTTTCTACATTCGTGGGATAGGCTAGCTTATGTGGAGATATGTGTCATAGATGTGTCATAGGAATGTCATAAGTAACTCCTTTGACCGGCCATTCTGGGTATGAGAGTTACTTCTCTATTTTTAGCACCTTGTCACCACCTTTCATGGAGGAGTTACAATTTATTCTTGGGGTGCTTTGACCACCATTTGTGGAGGAGTTACGTACTAGCTCTCCTATATGTATTCTTCATTATGGCCATTTCATGTTAATGGAATATTGACTTTTCTCCAAATTGTCTATGCAATTGTCTCTTGTTTGATTTCATTTACTTTAAAATTTTGTGGTATTCACTTGCTTTGTCCTGTGCAACCACGACTTGTGCATCCTCGTTATTCAGAGCTTGGCGAATCCTTCGATATGGTATCAGAGCCACTCCGGTAACTGATTGTATATTTTGCTATTGCTTTCATTGATATTTAGAGCTTTGTTAAGGCATTTTTTTGTGAAATTTTAAAATTTCAGGGAGATATTGATAGTTCTCCGTGCTCTTGTTCCTTCCATGGCTTGTTTGGTCTGTCCATATACATGCAGGCGGGATTTTGCAAGATCCAATAATCTTGTTTCTGTCAATCGGCTTGCATATTTTATGTTTTAATCAGAATTGTAGGTTGTCACATGCCCTTGCAATCTCTTGATAGTTGATTCTACCTTTGCATGTCGTTTTTTGGTTGCTGGGGTCATTTTTTTTGGCTAAAGGCATTTGTTTTACACTAGATCTGCATCTTCTATACATCAGAAAGAAAAATGCCTTCTAGGTTTGTTCGCAACTCAGAAAAACCATCTAGGTATCTTTAATTTTTTGCATACATTTTGCATACTTTGCAGAAACGCGCTCAGAAAGCTACAACAGGACCCCTCTCCATTCGCAGTTGCAATTTTGAAGGCAGTTTTCAAATGCTCTGTTCTTGCTCATACATACTCATTTTCCCACAATTTTTTTTTAGATTTTGGCTATTTTTTCATGCTCTATGCACTAGTGCAGACATTTTTTGATTTTGATGCTAAGATTTTTTAGAAATAGCAGATTCTCAGTCGTGACATTGCACAGTTCTCGTTTTGAAAACTTCGGAGGATTATAACTTTCACATAAGACCTCGTATCAAGGTGATTCTTGTTTTGAAAGTGCATGATTTCTTGAGTAGATCGCAGTGGTGATGTTTATTTCTTAGAATATTATGCCAAAGTTGTATTTTCAACATATGCTCTTCATGAGGGTTTTGTAATGCATTGAATTAAAGACCACTTAGTATTTCTTGCTAGTGGCAATTGTAAACGCACTAATATAAAGTGCCAAATCATATTTTTTTGGGGGGGTTCTTTGATTGAGCAATATTTGAGTTTTTTTAAAGCTTATATATTTGATTGTCAAAGATGAAGGGTGAGGTCCGGGTTGGCAGGAAGCCAATTCCCTCTCACAAAGACCTCCTTTGGATTCCTCGCTCCGTGCCAAGTCCAAAGAGTGGTTGGAAGGCCACTTTCTCTCTCAAAACAGACATTTTAAAAATGTTTTAGTGTTATTTTTTTGTAAAATTACTAGTTTATGGGAAATTAAAACTTTAAAAGATTGCAAACGATAGCTCGGATTCAAGTGCCTTCTTTTTAAAAAGTGCTTAGTTTTAAATTTTCAACAACTTAGGCTAAATAATTGTCAAAAATGCACTACTTTATAAAGTGCCAAAAATTTGGGTCTCCCGAGACGCATTTTCGGTTGAGTTTAACGTCTTGTTTGCTTAAATTATTACACTGATTGCTCTAAGACACATTCTCGGCTGAGCCCGATGTCTTTTGAGTGTGCACTTGCATATTTAGGGGGGCTCAACATTTCGAGGGGGTGTGATTGCTTTTCAGCACTTGCAATATTTTCTTTCATTCTCCTTTTTGCATAATTTCACAACTTGCAATCACCACAACTTCACCTAAATTCAACTTAAAATATATTCTTTTCAACTTAAAACCCTAACACCCTTTAACTATCATGAATGGAAGGTTAAAATGTCAATCATTCTTAGAAGCAAAGGGTTGTATAGGATCACCATGGGTATTGAAGTAGAACCCAACACTGATGCTGAAAAAGTCAAGTGGTACAACCGTAGTGATGAAGCCTATGGATTACTGAGCTTGTTTGTGTCTCCAAAACTTCTCTTCCATTTAGAAATCTCCAAGACTCCCAAAGACATATGGGACACCCTATAAACCTTATTTGGGAAGCTTGATGAGATGAGAGGTCATGAGCTTGAAAATGAACTCATAAGTCTAAGTCTTAGCAACTTTGACACCCTATAGGACTTCTTCACTAAGTTTAAGGCCCTTAGATTGCAATTGAAAGAATGCAAGATAGAGAAGAAAGATGATCAACTCATCCTTTCTATTCTTGCTAAGTTAGGTCCAAGCTATTCATTCTTTATCTCCACTTTCCATGCCACAAAAAGTGCCATTGGTGCTACATGGAAAATGCCTTCTTTGGATTCATTCATTGCCGACTTGACTAGGGAGCAAGATAAACTAATTCAAATGGGCACAATAAAGTCTACTCAACCCCAAGCCTTGATAGCTGGAAATGGTAAGGATAAGACCTCAACAAAGGAGAAGAAGAAAAAGAACAAAGACCAAGAGAAGAAGAAAGAAAACAACAATCCTGCCAAAAACAACACTGAGTCTTCCTCCTCCAATGCTAAACCTAAGAAGGAGAAGGTTAAGTGTGCCTATTATAAGAAGACAGGGCATGATAAACACAAATGCATGAAAAAATAAATAGATCACCTAACTCATCTTCTAGAGAAGCACAACATAGGTGTTCTTGAGTCCATCAAGCAGAATTCATCTACCCAAGATTTTACTAAGGCAAAAGGCAAGGGTAAAGAGAAAGAAAAGGGCAAGGCCCTTGTAGCTACAACAGCTTCTACATCTTCATGGGTCATTGACTAGGGTGCTTCTCACCACATGGGCTCTTCCCTAGTTGAGTTTTCATCTTTAGAGCCTTGTAGCATGACTTCAATTAGTTTGGGTGATAACACATCAATTTTCATTGTGGGGAGAGGGTTAGTTGAAATGGAAGGAGGAACATTCTATAATGTTCTAAGTGTTCCTTCTCTTTCAACCAATCTTCTATCAGTGTACCAAATCACTCACATTGGTCGGGGCATAAGAGTTGAGTTTTCACCACATTCAGTGGCTATTAGGGAGTTGCATAGTGATACTATAGTGGCAGTGGGTAGGGCAGATCACCAAGTAAGGTTATACACTTTCTCATATTTTGCACCTGATTCTTCTCCAACAATATTGCTGACTCATTTAGATGGAGTTAGAAAATTATGGCATGAACGGTTTGGCCACCTTAACTACTGCAACCTTGAGCAACTTTGCAAACATGACATGGTCATTGGCTTACCTCGTGTCCAATTCTCAAAAGGACTTTGCGAGGGGTGCTCCCTTGGGAAGCATCCCGAAGCAAAATTTGACAAAGGCAAAGCTTGGAGGGATTCACAACCTTTGGAGTTAGTCCACAGTGATGTATTGGGACCCTTTCCCAAACCATCTTTCACAAGGGCCAAGTACAACCTCACTTTCATTGATGATTTCTCTAGGTACACTTGGATATATTTTCTCAAACAAAAGTTTGAAGTGTTTGAAAATTTTCTAGACTTCAAGGCTCTTGTTGAGAAACAGAGTGAGAAATCTATCAATATTTTTTGAATTGACAATGGAGGGGAGTATGTCAGCAATAGGTTTGAGCAATTTTGCACCACAGATGAGATTGATTTGCAGCACACAGTCACTTACAGTCCTTCACAGAATGGAGTTGCAGAATGTAAAAATAGGTTCTTGAAAGAGATGGGTAGTTATATGATTCACTCCAAATCCTTAGCACCACAGTACTGGGCCGAAGCCATCAATTATGCTTGCTACATTCAAAATAGGGTTCCTCACAAAGCTTTAAAAGGGATAACACCCTTTGAAGCTTGGCATAAAAAGAAACCTGATGTTGAGCACCTTAGGGTTTTCAGCTCCTTAGCCATGGCCTACATATCGAAGAAGAAATGCAAAGCTATGGAATGTCAATCCAAGCCTTGCATCTTTGTAGGATATATGGATGGTTTTAAGGGGTATCGCCTTCTAGATTCGACCACTCATGAGTTGTTCATTGAGAGAAGTGTCCACTTTCAAGAGAGTCCTAGAGACTCAACACTTGGCACTTCTTCTCTCTCATCAGATCTACTTCTTCATGATGATTCCTCAGATTCAGATCAGCCACAACAAGTTCCTGAGCCAGAGACATCTTCTTTTTCTTCAAGTTTAGACAGCGAGGATAGTGATGCAGAGTCATCCACCTCTAGTTAGTCATAGGATGAGGAGTTAGCACCTGACTCGCCCACTTTCAAGCCAATTTGGAATAGACAAACACTTAAGAGTGTTGGCACTTGGGCAGGAGATCCTGTAGATGATAGATGTACTAGGGGGATTTTTAGAGAGATCCACATGCCTTCTTTGCCTCAGTTTCAGATCCATAGACTTTTCGATAGGCATCGGGAGTACCTGAGTGGGATAGTGCTATGGAGGAAGAATATTCTTCTTTAATCAAAAATCACACTTGGGACTTGACTTCACTTCCTAAGGGAAGGAAGATGGTTCGATGTAGGTGGATATATCAGACCAAGTTTGCAGTAGATGGGTCAGTTGATAAGTACAAGGTGCGATTGATCACCAAGGGTTTCTCATAGGTGGCAGGCATTGACTACTCAGAGACCTTTGCACCCGTTACAAAGATGACTTCTATCCGACTCACCTTGGTTATTATCACAACACATGGTTGGGATGTGCACCAAATGGATGTGAAGAGTGCCTTTCTTCACAAATACCTAGAGGAGGAGATCTACATGGAGCAGCTGCTAGGATTTATTCAGGATTCTTCCTTAGTATGCAGACTTAGGAAATGTATCTATGGCCTCAAACATGCCCCTTAGGCTTGGTATGACAAGATGGATTCCTTCCTTCTCACAGTGGATTTCACTAGGTGCCATTCTGACCCCAATATCTACTTCTTGTGGTAGGATGATTTGCTCCTAATTTTGGTTTTATGTGTTGATGACTTTTTGATCACCGAGAGTTCTTCATCGGCTATTGTAGTGGTGAAGGCATCTCTCTAACATAGATTTGACATGACAGACTTGGGTTTGCTGCACTACTTCCTTGGCATCGAGATCTCATAGTCAGATTCAAGAATTTCTCTTACACAGCCTAAGTATGCTCTTGACTTATTGGCTCGGTTTCACATGGCTGATTGCAAGCCATCTCTGACTCCCTTTCTATCAGGAGTCAAGATTGAGGTTAACTATTCTTCACCATTGGTTGATGCCACTCGGTATCAAAAACTTGTTGGTAGTCTCATCTTCTTGACTCACACTAGGCCCGACATATCATATACAGTGGGACTTGTCCCCAGATTTATGCAGGAACCTCATGAGCTGCATTGGAAAGCAACTAAGAGGATCTTGCATTACATACAGGGTTCACATAGATACGGAATTCATTACATATTTGGTATAGAGGTTGACTTGGTTGGATATATAGATTCAAACTGGGCTGACGATTCACAGAGTCGCAAATCCACTTCTAGTTACAGTTTCTCTCTAAGTTTTGGTCCTATCAGTTGGTCTAGTAAGAAGCAACATGCTATTTCTATATCATCCACAGAGGCAGAGTACAGGGGAGCTGTTAATGCAACTACTGAGGCTATTTGGCTTCAGGGGATTCTTTTTGAGTTTGGCATTCCTATCAAGCAGCCCACCATCATTTATTATGACAACTAGAGTACCATTCAGATTTTTAAGAATCTGGTTTAGCACCAGTGGACCAAGCACATAGAGATTCACATGCATTTCATTCAGGAGCTTATTCATAGTCAGGTCATTGACTTAATCTTTTGTCAGTTTTTGGAGTAGGTTGTAGACATCTTCACCAAACCTTTCACTAAGAGCAAGTTCATTCATCTACGAGCTCTTCTTGGGGTGCGGTCTACATCTGCAGTAGCATCATCTTCAGGGGGCCTTCTAGCCTTCTCATTTATTTTATGTCTCTCTTTTGGGGGGAGTTTTTTCCTATGGGTTTTCTCCTTTTCTCTATCTTATGGGAGATTGCATTTGTACATGGGTACCTCATCAGGCTAGTTGCTGGGACCCATTTTATATTTCCACACTACCCACCTAAGCTGTGCTTATGGGAGGGTATTAGTGTAGGTTTTTATTTTTCCCTATTATTAAATTATGGAAATTATATATTTGTGCATACATGGAGTTTTCCTACATTCGTGGGATAGGCTAGCTTATGTGGAGATGTGTGTCATAGATGTGTCATAGGAATGTCATAAGTAACTCTTTTGTTCAGCTATTTCGGGTATGGGAGTTACTTCTCTATTCTTAGCACCTTTTCACCACCTTTCATGGAGGAGTTATAGTCTATTCTTGGGGTGCTTTGACCACCATTTGTGGAGGAGTTACTTACTAGCTCTCCTATATGTATTCTTCATTATGGCCATCTCATGTTAATGGAATATTGGCTTTTCTTCAAATTGTCTATGCAATTATCTCTTGTTTGATTTCATTTACTTTAGCATTTTGTGGTATTCACTTGCTTCGTCCCATGCAACCACAACTCGTGCATCCTCGTTATTCAGACCTTGGGGAATCCTTCGATAAACTTGCTCACCCAGCCCGTACAATTCCTTTTGGAGTATATCCTTTTGTCTTGGTAGTGCTAAAGAATCCCACAATGAAATGTTCATGTGCAGCTTCTTCATTTGGTTCACTATATTGATTGAAGGATTGCCCCCTTTAGAGTTCTCCTTGGGAACATTCGTAACCTGTGGTGCAATCTAAGGAGCTAAAGCTGCAACCACTGGCCTATAATTGAGAAACTTTTGATTTGCTTGTGGTTTTGGAGCTGCTTTAGGTACACTTCCTAGTTGATGGGTGAAGGATACACTGTAGGTGCTTGAGTGGCTACTTGAGCTTCATCAATGGCTCTCCTTTTGGACCTAGTGTTGGATGCAACACCAAAATTTTGATTACTTATGCTACCCACATAGTTGACTGCGTAGAACTCTCCTTCCAAGTGAATCATAAGAGTAGAATCACATTGAGCCTACTTGCTATCTATCCCAAGTGGTGTTGACATCTCAAAATTTGATAATTGGGCTGCCTGATCACCTTATACAGTCATGATGTGAATTTGATAGCTCATTGGCATAATCAACCTGTTCTTGGCCATGCTCCAAGGGTGGATAGTTGGACTGCTCTTGCACCAAATTAGTTTGAGTGAGGAGAAGAGCCTTGAAATATGAAGGGGCTTTTGGATTATAGATTTTATAACACTTGACATGTGTAATTTGTCCTTGTCCTTGATTATAATTTTGGACTGGTAGCCTTGATTTGGCCTATAACTCTGAGCTTTTTGTCTCTTAAGGGAAACTAACTCATTGGTAACACTCTACGATAGGATCTTAACTTCATGGATGTCATTCACAGGGGTATCATCTAGCTTCTCTTGATTATGCAGAGGAGCTAGAGTGGGCAAAGTAGGGTGGATTGAGGGTTGTAAATTAGGAAAAAGTGGCATAAGAGGTCTAAGAGCTATCTTCCCTGCTTGAACAGGGAAATTTTTAGTAGCTATGGCTATCTCATAAGCAATGAGTAGAGTGTTTCCACCCAAGGACTGTATCATGATAGCAATGTCACCATTTAAGACCTTCAAGTAGTAAAGGAAAACATAGCTTGGGGTTGATGTCATAAAAATTGGGATTCTATCCCAAGTCTTTTGAAACCTAGTGTTAAAATCTTGCATAAATTTATGCGGGGCTCTCTTCATGGTGGTTAACTGCTCAGCTAGAGACAAATGATCACTTTTTTCCCCAAACCTATTGGTTAAGAGGGTCCCTAACTCATTCCATGAGCCAACTGCGTTCATAGGTAAGGTCCCATACTAGTCCAAAACTTTCCCTTTAAAGAAAAAGGCTAGAAATCTAATGGCTATAGTTTCTTCAATGATATTATGGATGTTGCAGAGGTTTTCTATGTTTCTAATATGCTTGACAAAAGTGATTGGGCCCTCTCCACTAAAAGGAGGAACACTTTTGAGAGCTGTCCCTGGAATTGGGTCATATTGTTGAAGGTTCAAGGGACTTTGACCATTGTAGGCCACAAAAGGGAAAGCTCTAAGGGCTGTCATGGCTATGAAAGGATTCAACAGGGGTCTCTTTGAGTAGATATATTTTATGGCTGGTTTAGGAAAATGGCTTTCTACGTAAGGGTGGGTATTTGCAAACCTCAACCTTTTTGTTGAGATCAAAGGTAACTCAATAAATTCAAAACAGATACCCCTAGAAGAAGATCTTGTAGTGACCTTTGGCATGGGATGCCAGGTTGGTCATTAACCAGAGACTTGGTTCCTGAATAGAGTCACCAAGCATTGAATATAACTCCTTCATTTGGATTTTTTAACAATATCAAGACCAACACCAATCCTAAAACTTGCAGGGCACAAAAATTTATCCCACTAGGCATGCCAAAAATTGTTGACACAGTGGATTGCACCCTGTGAAGGAAGGCTCAGATCTCTTCATCCACATGACATAATGGAGACATCCCTCTTTCTGTGGGTGGAAAACATGAGGGATGAATCTATATATTAGGGGCTATCTCCCTTTGATGCACCTTGAGGCCCTAGATTTCCTATTGCTAACTATGGGGGGATTGAAAAGGAAGAGAAATACTGAAATCAAAACCTAAACTAAAGAGGTGATGCACCAAAATGGTTGGTCTAATCAACTTTGACATACACTTTACACCATATAAAAACAAGCATACACTTCATTCAAATGAGAACCTTTCTTGAATCAATGTTTCAACAGGGGATACTATGGAGATACAAGGAGGAAGAACTACCAGAGGTGTTCTAAGACACACTATGGATAGCCTGTTCACATGCACCTATACTCTGAGCTAGACACTTCTTGTTGATCTGCAAAAGAAGAACTCACAATACACTAGATATGTTGGAATAAACTTATGAAAACATGAAAAGAAAATAACTTAACACAAGATAAAACCATAAACATATGCAAAAGTGCAAGCTCAAATAGAGGTAAAAATGTTTCTTCTGATTCAAGGTAAATTCCTTCAGGACTTTGTCATACAAGCTGATATATCTCTTCTCAAATGAAAAGTTACAAATATATAGAGAACTGGAAACAAGATAGCTGACAGATTAAGAAATGAAAACCCATGTTGAGTTAAACACTTCTATAGAGACCACAAGACCATGTTACTACCGTATTATTTCAATTGCGTATGGGAGAGCCATGTTGTAGATGTCCAAGTCACTTCCCTTGCTGTCCTGGGCCTGTAAAAGCATGGGATACTCCTTCTAGCACCTGACAAAGCCATCCCCAAGTTGTTGTGGCTAAACCATGTTCTCTTTAATGCTGGGTGCAATTGGTTGTGCATTAATGGTGAAGCATAAAAACATGGGATGCTCTCATCTATAATTCAAAAACCAATCTATTTTATTGGTTTTTGTTAGATATATTTCACCAAATGTATTAATTCTCCTTGCTAAGTCATCTATGCCACTTGTCTTAGTCTGAGTGGTCATTGATTCTATCATTTATCTTTGTCAGTAGCTGGAACTGTTCCTTGTTTTATCTTTTTCACTTTGTCTTTGCCCATGTTTTGTCTCTTTCCTTCAACTTCTCCTTTGTATTGGCCTCTTCTTTGCTTGCTCTTTGACTTATCGGGCCTTCTTTGTTTCAGGCTTTTTGCCACACTTTCCTTCAGACATTTTATCTGAAGGAATTCTTTCTTTTGATTGCTTCTTTTCCTGAAGGGCACATGCCCCTCTAGCCTTTTGTCTTTATTCTTCACTTTCTCAAAGTGCCCTACACAAGGGCACATACCCTTCAGACTTTTAGCAAACATCCTTCGAAAAAGTGAAGAAGTCCTCTTTCTTTTCCCAAGTGCCCTCCAAAAAGACACCCTTCGGACTTTTTATAAACATCCCTCAAGCCATCAAAATTCCCTCTAAAGGAAATTCATTGCCTTTTGCAAACTGCTTTAGACCATTTCAGGTTCTTCAATCGCTTCTACTTATAAAAGTAGACAAGTAATGCACCTGCACAAACCTGATTTGTACTTAGCAAAGTAGAATGAGGGAAACACCTAGATTTTTCATGAGAAAGGTCTGGCAGAGAACATTTTTTACACAAGGCAGCAGAGGGATGATCTAGCCAAAACATGGATTGGATGACTTTTGTAAAGAAAAAGGAGGGGGTGCCCAATTTTGTCTTGTAGGACAAAAAATTGGTCAATAAAGAGGAGAGATGCTTCCCATATGAGGAATCAAGCATTGACAAATACTTATACATCTACAAGCAAATATCAGAGTCTTTAGATCAATCTTCAAGTGAATCTTCAAGGGAGGTAAAAACATGGTTCTTTATCTTTTAAGTATATTTTTTGCTTATTTTCCACATAACTCAACCTAAGGATGAGGTTTGAGATGCTATTTCTTGAAGTTGTTTTGATTTTATTCACTAATAATTGACTAACCTCTCTGAAATTATTGATCTGCATAATGGCATGCTTGGTGGGACCTGAAGGATTCGTTTCACCCCTCAAGTTCTTCTAGACCATTTACTTTCTTTTAATTACAATAACTAGCCTTCCAAACAAGCTAATTCATTTTTTTCTTTAAAATTCCATTCAAGTCCATTCTAGACCAAACAATGAATTCGTTATTGTGCAATTAAAATTTCAACATGATCTATAGTGAAATTATTTGTTTCAATAAAAAATCATCAAAACTATGAAATTGGACCAATAATCAGTGAAATCATTACTTGCAATATCGAAATTATCATTAGCTTATTTTACTTGTTTTCTGACTACTTGTAAAATTGTAAGCATATTTAGTGAAATCATTTACAAAATGAAAAATCTTTTCTATATATTATCTTATTTGACTATTTTTATGTAGAACTATGAAATCCTTTGACTGAGCAGCAAAATCGTGTTATATATTAGCAAAATTATTTTTTTAGTAGTAGTGAAATTGTATCTCACAGTAGCAAAATTATTAATCTCAGTAGTGAAATTATTTTATTATAATTTTTGTCTATTTTATACGTGTGTCACATCAGTGAAATTATAGACCTTGGAAACAAAATTATAGACCCTAGGAGGGAAATTATTTTTAGAAGTAGCAAAATTGTTTTCTGATTGTTATGTGTTTTGTGTGTAAGCCCTAATTTCAAAATTGGTGGACTTAGCAGTGAAATCAACCTGCGAATTTATGAAATCACTTTGTAACAAGGCTAAGACTTAAACAAACCCATTTTCAATCTCCTTGTTGACTCAAAACCACATTTATCAAACTTGTAACTATTTGTGTTGCAAGACCTTGACCAAAGTAGTATTTTGAGTCAAATAAATAAATCTTACTTCACCTTTTCATTTGGGCATTAAAATGAATTCACATTCAAATTGGGTTATAATAAAACTATTACATTTTCAAAGTTATTTACTTTCTTACAAGTTTGCTTGTTGCTTGATTGTCTTGTGGAGTTCTTTTATGAATATGATCTCCCTTTTTTGGGTGACTTAGAAACACAAATTTCCTATTTTATTTGTAACCTATTTTTATTTTCACTATGTGGGGTGGATTTCATACCCTTTCCCATAAGTCTTTAAGGGTGTTTTGACCTATGAAGTCACATCCTAACATCATACTAAACCCCATTTATCTCGTGGGTTATATAAATTGAGGAGCATTGCCACTGTGAAGGCCTAGATTTGTGCTTGCACATTATTGTGTGAGGAAAGTAATCCTGGGGAGTTCATTCCAATACCCTAGGCCAAGATGTGGTACCATCAAAAGGAGTAATCTTGGCAATGAGATTGAATTTATTCATTAACGGACTTGTGCACATGTACTGTGAGGTATAAAGGGACCATCTAGAAAACCTAAGTAAAATATTAAATAAACCTTGAATCTGGGAGCATTTCATTGATACCCTTATGGTTAAAGTGGTTTCAAAGGGACAAGACCCTCTCATGAACGACTCAATCTTGGATTGCTTCTTAGATGCCTCTTTTGTCATGAATCATTAATTGACATAGGGGTGCAAAGGTAACAACCCTCAAAGATCACTTTGATCATACAAATGTTTTGAGAGAAGGGTGGAGTTAAAATACCATTGATAATTATAATCATTTCTTTAACAAACATTTAAATTTTATAATCCTCTCTCAGGCAATTATTTTAAAGGTTCAATGGATGTGATGTAATCCCTTGTTAGTTACTAAAAATGCTTTATAATGCTTGTGTGTTGTTACTTGATTATTTTGTCAAAACCTCATTCCTAATTGAAACCATGTTAAAACAAACCATGTCCAAAACCAACCCATTTTATACACAAACAACAAGGCATTACATTGCCAAAATCCTAGGTAAAAAATTACTCATGCCATTGTCCAAGTGCCTACCTTTCTTATCCAAATCACATCATTAGGCTATTTGATTTCAATCAAGACCTAGTTCCAATGTCTAAAGTCTAATTCCAACACCATTCTAAGACCAAAGTTCTAAATTCTTGTTCAAACCATGTCATTATGTCATCCAATTCAAAGCCAATACTGTTGGACCCCAAATTTTGGTTAAGTCCTTTGGAATAACCGGTGCATAAGATTATGGTGTGGGATTCCATGGTGCAAGAGGACCAAGTCAGATTAAACATGCATAATAAATAGAGAACTTGAGAATGAAGGACTCATAACACTAGCGGAAGACTTGGGGAATGTGCGGGAAGCAGGAGATGGTTAAGGAGTGATTCACAAGAATGAAAGAGACTAAGTCAAGCACAAATATAACACTAACCTACAGGAATATAGGTACTCAAAAATGAGGATCCATCACTAAAGAGAGAATATATGGGCATAAAGGCCTAGGTCCTTAGGAAATCAATGTAATTTGCCACCATGACTCAAGTGTGTTGATGATTGTTGGTGAGTCACTATGAGTGTGACTATGATTGTAACTATTTGGTTGGGGAAAACCAAGTATAAATACCCTTGGATAGAACTGTGTAAGGTTGTTGGTTATTGTTATTTTGATGTAATTGAGGATATTGTTGTGATATTATTATTATTGTACTCAACTGGATAACATTGAGAGTTATACGATTGAGTTTCACTACACACTTGATTATGTAATCTATGAATCACTTATCATTATGATGAATGGAACTTGTGTTGCTTAAATGTTGTTGTTTTGACTATGGTAACAATGATGTTAGTTATATTATATGTTATTGTTCAGTTAACTGAGTTTAGGTCTATAATTACTATTTATTTCTTTTTCTAGTTAATCATTGAGTAATGTGTACGCATTTAAGCGCCTTTGTATGTTAGTACACTTTTGCGTATAACCAATGGGAATCTTTTCCTCATTGCATGCTTCAAGTGACTGTACGAGAACTCATTCTTGCATGAAATACTATCATGCCAAAACGATGGGTTTTTAGTCACTTCAACGTGTGCCTAAGGAAAGTTATGCCTAAGTAGAGATAACAATTCCAACATTTTGGTTCCATTTTTGGGACCTATAGTGCTTGCCTGCACGATGGTGGAAGATGATTGAGTGATGGATTACTAGTGTTGAGGATAATTTTGTAGTATCATTTCTTGAACCTAAAATCTATGCACATGTGTGGGTTGAACAAAATCTATATAATTAATTATATGAGACATTCTTTATGTAGGTACCTATTCATTTACATGATTGGATTGTAGCCTATGCTCAAGATCGGTCGATAAATCACGGATGGAAGATAATTTGAACACTATAGCATCAGGGGGTTCTAGCATAGTTGGGAGCGCCTTAGACACATGTTTTTGATGTTTGGTGGCATGGGGTGTTGAATAGTTACATCTTAGAGTAAGTAATTTTGACTTATTCTTATCTAGAAGAATCCTAGTTCCACTTTTTTTTAGAACTGTGTGGTTAATATATCAAAAATTTTACACTAGAGGTGAAGAATCTCTTTATCAATTCTAGACTTGAGACTTTTACCATGGAAGTCTAAACTCTTTCTTGCATGAGTAGTGCAGTTGGTGAGGGAATTCAGGGGTACTTGTGAAGTAGAATTATTGGTTCGATATGGTATCTAGTTATCAAGAATTATGGAAGCATAAATATGACAAAGCTCAGTGAAGGATTATGAGAGGAAGCGATCTAAGAAGGTGATGGGAGGACTCAAGAAGTTGTAAGGGTCTATATGGAAGTAGAAGAGCATACAGAGGACTCCCTAACCATTAGACCACAACCTATGCCAGCTCCAATATATACAGGAGAAGTAAGCAAGGAAGTGATGACTGAAGAGCCTAAGTTAGATAGAACTAGTTCCCCACCCACAATGTGAGCTCATGATTTTGTGTTAGATGATATATTTGTAGGTAACTAGGATACATACAATATAGAGTCAAAAATTGAACCTATGAGAGAAACCTTAATATAACAAGTTTTAGATACTAGTTTATTGGTTATTTCTTTTCCTTTGAGCAGTGGTTCTATGGCCCAACTTGGAATGCCTAGTGGACCCAACATAACTAGTGGGCAAAGTACTATGTATAATATAGTTACTCAACCTGCCTCAGTGCTAAATGTCTCAAGTGCTTATATTACTACAAGAGGCATGGGAGGTGGATTCGATGGTGGATTGGCCAATGGGCTTGGAGGAGACATAGGAGGTAGTGGTGCACTTCCCCCTAAGGAACGAGAAGAATTGGAAGTGTTCCTTAGTAGCCACCATTGCAAGCACCCTAGCCGTCCACCATATACTATGAAATGACACTCCACTTTATTGATTATCATGGTGTAGAGAATGTCATAGAACATGTTCACAAGTGTGAACTTATCTAGTAAATGTGCAACATAACTTCTTCTGTACAAAAAGCCACTTAGTTTACAACCACCCTTTTGGAACAAGCACATAAGTGGTACCATAAGTATGATCCTGAATAAGCTATAGTATATTATGATAAACTTAAGGCAACATTCCTCTAGGGATTTGACATCCTAGAGTTTGTGCAACAGAGTATAGCTGCACTAAAGGATATTAAGCAGAAACTCACTAAGAGCGTGCATGAGTATGATGCACATTTCAAGACATTTCTCTCTAAAATCTAATTTGAGATAAATGTTTCTCAACATGGCCAATGGTTTGTGGGAGGTTTTTTGCTCTCCTTTAGATGAACTTGTCTCAAATTTTTTTACCAATTCGTGTGAGGCCTTGGAAGCTGCCCTTCATGCCGAAGTTATTAGCAGTATTGATATAGGAATAAATCCCTTCATAGAGGCTTAAATCATTATAATAGAATCTAAAATATAAAATCTTACTACACATAGTGCTCATGATACCCACAATGGCTTATGGTGTGTTGAATGTGAGTCTAAAGGCCATAACCAAAATAATTATCCCTGTAAGAACATATGAGTTGCATTGAATCAATATTGTGAGATCTACCAAGAAGAGCATGATGTCTGGGATTGTCCTTTGATATAACATGCTACTCAATCAAAGGTATCAACCTATTTTAAGATATGTGATGCATACACTCATGATACCAATGATTGTCATCTCATTAATGAAATTCATGAGGTGCACATGCATGATACACATCAGACTTATGTTTTCAATAACCAAGAGAATAGAAGTGGTTATCTAGGTGAGGTAAAGCTTGAGGATGTGGAGGTGGGTGCTTTCCATCATGAACTAGTTATAAGTGTGGTTCCCTTGATAACTATCAATGCGATTACCCCTACATGTGCCTTTTGTAAAAATAAGCACTGTCTATAAGAGTGCCCTAATTTATACAATGTTATGATGAAGGAACATAATGAGAATGGTGTTGTCATGATATGTATTGAAAAACCACACTAGATATGATTCCCTAAAACTCTGATGGGTCCTAAAGTTAATATTACAACATGAAGTGGTGATCAGTCCCAATCTCTATCCAATCCACCTATTGAGAAAGTTCAATGCAAGAAGCCTCATGCTACTCATTATCTTGATGCTCAGCAATAGAAGGAGGTGTTTCATGACACTATTAACCTAGTAATTGAATTACAAGGAGAGATGTAGTTCCTTAAGGATTATGATGCTACTACACATGCTGATATGCAAAAATCCACAGACCTTCATGACACGACACATGAAGAATTTCAAGAGTTGTGCAAATGAGTATTAGATGATGATATTATACCTTTATTGCACAACTCACCAAGGCATCATACACCAAGGCCTAGTGAATATAATTATTTAAACCATGTACGATAACAAGATATTCCCATCCAACCTATCCCAAAAGGGGACAAAGAGATATTAGTTAACATTGCCATAGATGGATGGGTTATTTAGGATATCTTAGTTGATACTAGTGCTGAAGCTAATGTTCTCACAAAGGATGCCTGGAAAAAGATGGTTAGCTCAACTTTGTAACCTTTTCCCCATGTGTTATTTATGGCTAACAAGACTTACACTTTGCCCATTGGTGCACTTAAAGATGCATCATGGATATCCTTAGTGTCACATCCAAAACTAACTTCAAAGTCATAGAGTTGGTCAAGGATGATGACTTCCCAGATATATTGGGTCATCCATGATGCTATGCTAATCATGTTGATTTGAGCCTTAAAAATCTATACATCAGCTTTGAAAATGATGAGTAGTGCATGGTCATTCCATTAGACCATGCTCATGGGACTCCCTATATTAAATCAATCAATTCTGATGAGGACATCAATTACGTTTATAATGTCATAGCTTGAGGTAAAGAATGACATGACCCCACCCATAATGGAATTTTGTGATGGACGGATGCATAATCTCTATCTAACACTACTAATAATGCCTATAACTACTGGGCTCAAGGTGACTATGATCTTATTGGGAGAATATGTGGTGTTATAGGCAGTTGCGATGATACTTAACAAAAGTATCACAAATGCCATAAATTTATATGTATCTTTCATGTCAAAATCATGGTTGTGCTACCCATAAGACTCAATGAAGTGCCAAGTTTTCATGGTTAAATGTTTATGAATTTAACTAGCAGTTGGAAGCCTTTTATGACTCTAATGTTGATTGGGTATGATCAATTATTCATATTATTGATGACACAACTGCTCAGTGGTGGTGAAATCATCAAGAGTATTTGATTACTTGGGATTGAGTTTGTTCTACTTTAAACCATCACTTTCACCATGACAACTATATACACAACACTATCAGTTATAGTGGCATTCAAGCTCTAAAACCTCACCTTGAAGCTTGCAGACAATGTGTATAATAGATGAAACCTTTTTTCCTGAGTGCCCCTGGGATCATACATTTTATGGCACTCTCTACACTTGGGCTAGAGCATGGTATGTATATGAAGAGCACCATATAGATACAAGTTCTTGGCATCTGCTTAAGAGTAACATGATTACAACACTGTCATATTTATCCACTCAAATGGATTTACACCTTATACTATAGGCCAAGTGTCAAGATATCATAGGTGATCCAACCCTATTAAAGATTAGATTTGAAGCCTACATGGCATACGGGAAGAAGGCTTGACTATTTTTCATGAATTGGATGAGCATACATCCTCTCCACCTCCTGAACCTGTATTGAACCGTGCACTAAGAGAGGAAACCAACAAAGGTAAGGAAAAGGTTTTGTTTTAGGTTGATGAAGGTGATGAAAATGATATATTTAACCCATTGACTAATAATTTGGCTATACACATGGAATATGGCACTCGTAACATTAATGACACCATTCAAGATGAACAAAACCACACTTGAAGCCATTTTAGACCATTTAATGCAATATTAGCATGAAAGAAGCACCCAAAATGGCTATAATGGGGGATTACTATCCGATACTGAGACCACTAAGGTATTTGAGCTATTGAAAGAGTATTAGGATGTCTTCCCATGGAACTATATTGAGATGAAGGGTGTGCATTCTTATTTGGGTAAAATGCACATAAATTTGGTAGAAGACAATTGACTAGTTATAAAGAGGCCTTACCAAATGAACCCCAATTTGCATGCTTGAGTCAAAGAAGAGATCAATAACATATTGTGCATGGGAGTCATTACTCCTATCAATGAATCTCAGTGGGTGAGTCCAATGGTTATAAGTATAAATAAAATTAGACGCATATAGATTTGTGTGATTATAAAGTACTTAATGCTACTTATGTGATCGATCTATTCCTGAGACATTTTACTAAAGAGATCTTCAAAGGCATTATTGGATGTGAAATTTATACATTTATGAATGGCTTCTCTAGGTAACATTAAGTTCAGATTATAGAAGAAGATGAGCTAAAGATGAAATTTACAACCAAGTGGGTATATTTTGATTATAATGTCATGTCATTTAGATTGAAGAGTTGCCCTGATGTATTCTCTCAAATTGCAGTTGAAGATTTCAAGGAATTTATCCATAAGTTCCTTCAGATTTATCTTGATGACTAGACAATCTACAACTTAGTGCAAGACCATTTTAAAAATATCTATCTCATGCTTGAGCATTATCAAAGTCTAAAGTTTCTCTAAATTTGAAGAAATGTCTTTTTACTACCCCATTCGACATCCTCCTTGGTCATGTCATATGCTAAGATGGACTTTTAATGGACCTGGCCAAGATCGCTATCATCCTTTGACTGCCAACATTGATCACCCAATGATAATTTTGCACCTTCCTTGGGCATACTGGATATTATATAAAGTTTATTCATGGGTATGTTAAGATTGTTACACCTCTAGAGGAGTTGTTGAAACAAAATGGTTAGTTCATTTAGACCAGTGCTCCCTAGGAAGAATTTATTGCATTAAAGGATAAGCTTATCACCACATCCATTATCTAGTTTCTATATTGGATGAAGCCTTTCCACATCCATGTTGTTGTTTATGGCATGGTGTTTGGTCCTATACTTGCTCAACATGGTGCCGGTAACTTGGATCACCCTATATATTTTTCAAGTTAGAGCTTTACTCTGGCTAAATAGAACCATACAACCACAGAGTGTGAGGCATTGAAGTACCTTCTAACAAATCCATTTATCTTCTTCATAGACTATGAGGCATTGAAGTACTTGGTCAACAAATTGATATTGCATGAGCACATTTGATGATGGATTGTGATGTTTAAATAATTCTATTCTCAATAATAGTCAAGCCTAGTAAGGCTAATTACAGTCCAAACCATATTTCATGTATTGAATTTGGCAAACTGGCTTGTGCCATAGAAGGTAATTTGTTTGACATGTAGTTGTTCCACATCTCGCTTGTTCCTGAGTGTGATTACTATAGTCAAAATTTCATGAACTTGATTTGAGTCATCATTGTGCAATATTTTGGCATTTCTTGTAGGATCAAAGGCACCTCCACAAGAGCCTCTGAACCCAATCCCCATTCATATCCATTGTATCTACATAAAGTGTAAACCCATAAAGTGTCAAAACTTAAGATCTCTTCCTCAGGAGGTCATCATGACCCTTGGCATCACCGGATCCACAGTACAGTATGGCCAGTGCAGTCATTGCCACCATTTTTCTCTTCGATCCATCCTTGATCCAATCTCAACACATCAATCGTATTAATATATAGTAGTTCTAATATATATTTATAATTAAAATATATTATATATAATATATTTCTAATTATTATTAATATAATATATTTAATACATTAATTACTATAATATAATATAATAAATCAACGTAGGTGTAAGTTATGATGGAAGGTATGCGACTTGATGTTTTGATATAGTAGGATTTTATAAAGCAAAATAGTTTAAATTGGTAACCACAACTCACTCAAAATCTATGACCACTAACCACATCGAATTTTTGTGTGCAAATCATTAATAAATAATAAAATGATATTTATATTTTAGATAATGGTGGAAATAAGGTGCTGTGTTCCTTCATATGATGTGGCAATGAGTTGTTGGGGGGAAGAGACATTTCATTTCAAGTTGAGCTTGAGCAATGATGAAGTGGTGGGGAAGGACAAAGCCATACAAAACATGAAAGTGATGAAAAATTTCATGGTGAGCCAGGCTATGATGGTGAGGGGAAATGACATGGTATTTTAGGGGATGGGCTTAAAGAAGACCAAATAGATACACATGCAAAATTTAGAGACATGTCACATCTACCAATGTAATTTGTAACTTCCACTGAATTGTTTCAATGACCTAATGATGATTAAAACAAGTGTCATCTCAACAAAATAGGTTTCAGATATCCAACAAGTCATTTAAAAAAGTAAAAAATATAACATGTGTCAATTTATACAAGTCTAAAACTAATTACATGAAAATGCTAGCTGCATTAACTAGATAAAACCAAATTAGATTACTCTAAAACCAATTAAACAAAAAATTAAAAAACTTCTTCAATGAAAGACTCCTATGTAATCTAATAGATTGATGCAAGTTGTCATATGCAAATAGATATAGATATAAATATTTTAAAGCTTGTTCCATTATCATTCTTAATAATATTAACAACTATTGTATTTGTAATAGTAATGCTAATATTATAATATTTATTATATTATATATTATAATTTTATAATTTACGTAACATATATACCATATTTGATTTCATAATACTTTTTAAATACATACAAGTATAACAAATTTATAAATCTACATAAAAAATGAGGGCTATATTTTGGATATGGAAGTTTTGAGAAATGGGCCCTAAAACATTGTTAAGTATTCTAAGTCTAACAACATTAAAAAAAGTGCAAACCATTGAAATTTTAACCCTATTCCCATTAGGCAAGATAAATATATGCACATGCCATAAGTGGAATGGGGTCATTCATCCACATTCCCATACATGATTGTGCCACATTTCAACTTGGCTTCCCTACACCTATCAAGTTATTATTTCACGTGTCACAAATATTTCTTTGAGATTTCCTTTATAAGTCACATGATAACATATTTTTGAATCATACAAATATTGCATTGTTTATTTATATGATTGATTATAGAATGATTGTGTATGTTTTGTGTGTTTAATGGTAAGATTTTCCACAAAGATGGTTCTATTGGGTGCACCCAAGGGAAAATTGCTTTGTACACCTAGCATTGTTATGGATGCAACTTATTTTACCAAAAATAATAGGGTTTTCTTCAGTTTCCTACCTAGAACTAGAAAGCTAAAAATATTTTTTGTTAGGAATTTTTTAGTTCTTTTTGAAACAAGTAACTATTTATATGACATACTATTGTTTGTGGGGTTCCATGCACAAGAGTTTGTATGCAATGAACAAATGAGGGAAACAACCAAAGGTGTAACCAAAGAAATGTGAAACAATGCCAATTTCACTATAGAGGATGTTAGGATCTAACAGAGTACAACTGATTTACTTTTGTGTAAGCAACTAAACACGGAATTGAAACCAAAAATAATAAGTAACTAGAAATCAAAAATAGCAAAGAATAAGAGATACAAGAAATAATGAAAACTTGTATTAAACTCTTCCAGAAGGAAATACAATGAAGAAATCACTCTTTCTTCCACACCTCTCAGATGTACAGATCTCTTTCCCTCAAGAGTTCTCTCTCTCAATTACAACCAATTCAATCCTTGAATTGTCTACACATCACATGTCTACAAGCTATGAATATCTAACCCTATTATATAATACTAGGATTCATGAGCCATGCATTTTCCACCGTTAGATGCACCTCTTAATCAAAGGCTCAAATCTGTCCTACCAAAAATAGAAATGCGGACTCAATACTAACAGTTACTCTTTTCAAGCAAACAATTTGTTCATCCACGAAAATAGACTTCTGGAATGCACAGGTGACCAACATCGATCCCTGCCTGTCTGCATATGACCGATGTTGGCCAATCCATAACCAACGTCGATAGCCTCCAGTCAAACCTTGACCGACGTCGGTGACTGTGTAACTCTAACAACCTCTGTATTTGCTCATCTGGTAAAGCTTTTAGCTCCACAACTCAACAATCTCTCACTTGGAGATAAACAGCTGCACCTGTACCTGTACATCAACATCCTCTAGCTTATTTCTCCATCTTCAAGTTCAATCTTGAAGACCAACAAAAGTTGAATGAAGATTCAACTTCTCCTTTGTTACCAGCTTTGTTAACATATTAGCAAGGTTCTCATCCGTATGGATCTTTTCTAGCTTCAACTCACCATCCTCCAATACCTATCTAATGAAGTGGTACCTAAGTTGTATATGTTTGGTTTTTGAATGAAAGGCTGAATTCTTTGTCAAATGAATTGCACTTTGACTATCACTATACAATCTACAACTCTCTTGCTCCTTTCCCAACTCTTCCATGAACCGAGTCATCCAAATCATTTCCTTGCTAGCCTCTATGACTGCAATATATTCAACCTTTGTAGTAGACAAGGCAAAAACCTTCTGCAGCTTTGAAATCCAGCTGACTATCGTTCCACCAACAGTGAAGACATATCCTGTGGTGCTTCTCCTGCCATCTAAGTCACCTGCCATATCTGAATCTACATACCCATGTAGAGAAGTGTTTGACCCTCCATAGCATAAATGCCTACTGTTGGTCCCTCTCAGATATGTGAGAATCCATTGAACTACTTTCCAGTGTTCCTTTCCTGGATTGGCCATGAACTTGCTGACAACTCCCACTGCTTGGGAAATATCAGGCCTAGTACATACCATTGCATACATCAATCTTCCAACTGCTGAAGCATATGGAACTCTACTCATGTACTCAACCTCATCATGTGATTTAGGACATTGTTCTTTACTCAACTTGAAGTGTCCAGCCATAAGTGTGCTTACTGGTTTTGCATCCTGCATATTGAACCTCTCCAACACCTTGTTCACATAATCCTCTTGAGACAAAATCAAACTGTGATTTTTCCTATCTCTCTTAATACTCATGCCAAGGATTTTCTTTTCTGATCCTAAATCCTTCATGGCAAATGTGTGAGCTAATTTTACCTTAAGCTCATTAATATCCTACATGTGTGAACCTGCAACAAGCATATCATCTACATACAGTAACAGGATAATATAACTACCATTATCCAATATATTAAAATAAACACAATGGTTAGATTGACATCTACTAAAGCCATGCTCTGTCATAAACCTATCAAACCTCAAATACCATTGTCTTGGAGCTTGCTTAAGACCATATAAGCTTTTCTTCAATCTACACACAAGTTTCTCCTTACCTTTGACGTCAAAACCTTCTGGCTGATCCATATATATTTCTTCATCCAAATCTCCATGAAAAAATGCTGTCTTAACATCAAGCTGCTCAGGATGCAAATCCTCAATAGCAACTAAAGACAATATAGTCCAAATAGAAGTCATTTTTACTACAGGAGAAAAAAATTCACCAAAATCAATACTTGGTTTCTGTGCAAATCCCTTTACTACCAACATGGCCTTATGTCTCATTTGTCCATTCTCTCCTTCCTTTAATCTGTAAACCCATTTGTTTTTTAGTGCTTTCTTTTCAACTGGCAACTCAACCAAATCCCACGTTTAGTTCTCTTTCAAGGAATCAATTTCCTCATTCATGCCATGCTCCCATTGTTTTCTGGATTCTACCTGCATTGCCTCATCAAAACTTTTTGGTTCTCCACCATCAGTGAGCAACAAGTAGTATAATGAAGGGGAATAATGAATTGGAGGTTTACTTACCCTTTCAGACCTCTTCATGGGTGTTTGAGACTCATTCACAACTTGCTGTCTGCCCAAATTTCTTTTTGTCAGTGACCGATCTCGGTCATCTCTGGGTCTGCACCTGTCCAACGTCGGTTCCACCTGATCGACGTTGATTCCTTCCTGACCGACGTCGATATCTATGTTTTCCTGTAAGTGATGCTTTTTACCTGCGAGCTCATTTTGGATAATAACCTCACCCAAATCTCCATTGCCCTGCTCAAAATTATTCAGCCTCTTGAGCTGATCACTGTACATCACCTTCTCATTGAAAACTACATCATGACTTCTAATAATTTTTTTAGTTCTTAAATTCTATAATCAGAATCTGAAATCTCCAGAGCCATAACCAATAAAAGTGCACTGCATAGATTTAGCATCCAGCTTCTTTCTATTTTATTTATCAATGTGCACAAAAGCTTCAGAACCAAAAACTCTGAGAAATAGAAGATCTACCTTTTTACCTATCCATGCCTCTTCTGGAATTCCACCATCCAGTGTAGTAGAGGGTCCTCTGTTAATCAGGTAAATCACAGTGTCTACAGCTTCTACCCAAAACTATAAGGGCAAACCAACATGCAACCTCATACTCCGTGCGCGCTCCATTATTGTTCTATTCATCTTTTTAGCAACTCCATTTTGCTGAGGTGTCCTTGGAACCATCCTTTCCCTGTGTATTTCATTCATAGAACAATAACTATTGAATTTATTACTGTAATACTCACCACCATTGTCAGATCTAAGGCACTTCAATCTCAAACCTATTTCATTCTCAACCAAAGCTTTTCATTTCTTAAATATGTCAAAAACATCAGATTTCTTCTTTATGCAATAAACCCATACCTTTCTTGTAGCATCATTAATGAAAGAAACATAATACTGTGATCCTTCAATAGAAGCTACTTGAGCTGGTCCCCACACGTATGTGTGAACAAGCTCCAACTTGTGCTTCTTCTTTGTTGACCCAGTTTTGAGAAACCTCACTTTCTTCTATTTTTCAAAAATACAATGCTCACAGAAATTTAGATCTATGCTTTTCAAATCTGAAAGCTTACCTTTTGACTTAAGAACATTCATTCCCTTCTCACTCATGTGACCAAGCCTACAATGCCACAACTTTGCATCTACATCTAAAGTAGATAGAACAGAAGGAGAATAATCAGTAATACAATTACATAGATACAGAGTACCTACTCTCTTACCTCTGGCTAATATAAGTGTACCCTTGAAAACTTTCCAAGATTCAGCTGTGAGAGTTACTGTGCAACCCTCATCCCCCAACTTTCCTATAGAAATCAGATTCCTCTTCAGGATGGGTACATGCATGACATCCTTCAACACCCATGTGTTGCCATTCTGCAATTTCAGCTACACTTTTCCTTTGCCAATAATTTTACAAGGCTCATCATCCCCTAAATAGACTATTCTAAAATCTCCATGGACATAATCATTGAAAAATTATCTATTTGGGGTTGCATGGAAAGAGGCACCAGAATCTAAAACCCAAGATTCTATTCTATTATCCAAAGAAAATATAAGAGCATCTTGTGCAATAATACCTGCAACTTTTGCTTCTTTTTTATTACCTTCATGCTGATTTTATTTTTTAACTTTCAACCAACAATCTTTCTTTGCATGCCCTATCTTTCCACAATTCCAGCAGGTTATTTTTCTTCCATTTTTGGATTTGGATTTACTTCTCATCTTTGACTTTGACCTTGATCTCCCTTGCTTGCCCTTCTCTCTTTGCCTTCCCCTGCTTTCAACACTTAAAGCATTACCTGATGTTTCCTCTGTGCTTTTCCTGCAAATTTCTTCATTCAAGATTACACTAACAACATCAACTTTCAAGATATTTGAAGCAGATGTAGTATTACTAACTGCCATTACCAAACTATGCCAACTTTCAGGTAAAGAGCATAAGATTAAGAGAGCCTTAATTTCATCATCAAAAACTATTTTAACTAAATTTAACTGATTTACTATTGCATGGAAATCATTAAGATGACTAGATACTGATCCACCTTCCTGCATTTGCAAATTAAATAATTGCTTCATAAGATATACCTTATTTGAAGATGAGGGCTTTTCATATAAATTTTCCAAAGTATTCATTAAATCTACCGTTGTCTTTGCCTGTGATAAGTTGGAAATCACAGAAGATGCCAGGCTCAACCTTATAGATCCCAGAGCCTTTCTATCAAGAACATTCCATTCTTCATCTTGCATATCTGTGGGCTTTCTTGAAACCCCTGCCAATGGTAAGTATAGATCTTTCTGATACAGATAATCTTCTATCTGCATCCTCCATAATTGATAATTCTTGCCGTTAAATTTCTCCATTCTTAGTTTACTTTCTTCTGCCATTGCTTTACTCCCACTCAAACATAAACCCTTGTGAGTGACCTGTAATCAATAAACACTTAACACACTTTGAAACCAAGGTGTTAGTGAACCAAGCTCTGAACCAAGCTCTGATACCACTTGTTAGGATCTAACAGAGTACAACTGATTTACTTTTGTGTAAGCAACTAAACACGGAATTGAAATCAGAAATAATAAGTAACTAGAAATCAGAAATAGCAAAGAATAAGAGATATAAGAAATAACAAAAACTTGTATTAAACTCTTCCAGAAGGAAATACAATGAATAAATCACTCTTTCTTCCACACCTCTCAGATGTATAGATCTCTTTCCCTCAAGAGTTCTCTCTCTCAATTACAACCAATTCAATCCTTGAATTGTCTACACATTACATGTCTACAAGCTATGAAGATCTAACCCTATTATATAATACTAGGATTCATGAGCCATGCATTCTCCACCATTAGATGCACCTCTTAATCAAAGGTTCAAATCTGTCCTGCCAAAAATAGAAACGCGGACTCAATACTAACAGTTACTCTTTTCATGCAAACAATCTGTTCATCCACGAAAATAGACTTCTGAAAAGCACAGGTGACTGACGTCGGTCCCTGTCTATTTGCATATGACCGATGTCGGCTGATCCATAACCGACATCGATAGCCTCCAGTCGAACCCTGACTGATGTTGGTGACTGTGTAACTCTAGCCACCTCTGCATTTGCTCATCTGGTGAAGCTTTTAGCTCCACAACTCAACAGAGGAGTCCAAATTAAAGGTCCAAGAGGCCTGACAAAGCATGAAAGGCACAATTGAGAAGGTCCAAGAGCCTTGACAAAGTACAAAAGGTACAACTAAGAAGGTGAGTAACATTGTCTCTACTAAATAATATGAAATAAAGTAAACCATGGAACAAAAAACAAAGAATGCCAAGCTTAAAAAGTAAAGCTAAACTCAAATTTATAATTATCGTTAGATAGTCATGTTCATTTTCAAGGAATTAAAGTTGATTTTTGTTCTTTCTTTTACAAAATATTTGTGAGATTCCATCACTATATTTTGCTAATTTTTTGTTTTAAATAATTATTAATTAATATATTATATTATAAAGTATATAATATTATATATTATTAAATATATTTAATAGATTAATTATTAATATAATATGATATAGTAATACATTTTTATAATAATATATACTATTTTATTATATAACAATATTATATATTATTATTCATAGTTATAATAAACCTTGGCCACATCAAATTAAAAACTATGACATGCCAAGAAGTGGAACAAGTCCACATAGCTAAAGAAAAACAAAGACACACCAAAACAAGGTATCAACCCAACAACCAACCAATTGAACCCATGGAACAAAATTGGCCAACCAAGAGAGAAATCTCGTAATGCCAAAGCACCCAAAAACCCATCCCAAATAAGATCCAACAAGCCACACGACCCTATTGCTGGAAAACCATGACCACTGCCACCGAATCCCTTAAGACCCTCCCTCACCATCTCCACTATGAGAGCGAAGTGTCATGGAGGATGATTCAAGGATTATTCACCCTTTTTCTTCTTTTGTACTACCATCCATTCCTCTTTATCTCTAGAGTCGCATGAAACTTAACTAAATGGGGTGAGAAATTTGATTGCTTTAAAGGGTTAAAAATACCTAGAATTAACTTCATTTTTGTCTAAAACAACAGTTAAATCCATTGAGGCACCAACATCCTTAATAATCTTCACCTTTGAATAGATCAGAGAAGGTATAGAGTTTGAAGCTTAAGATATAAAGGCCTTATGATCAACCTCTAGGATAGCTTCTGCCACTTCTCTTATGGGTGTATCATGAGTAGTGACAATAAATATTGTAAAATGATCGAGAAGGGCATCCTTTCACTAAAAAGCTTCCACCTTTCTCTTGGAACAACTACAAGTCGCTACAAAATAACATATGTCAAAGTAACTATGACACTAGAAAATTAACCCTTCATAGTCGAGAGTTTGGAGCTGACAAAGACCCTTGACTTTTTGCTCAATAGTAGCTAAAATATCAAGGGAAGTATCCATACAAAAAAATATATAACTGAAGGTGGTGTGAGTAAAATTTTTAGTAGAAGAGTCCACAACCAATAACTTGCCAAATGAACTACCAATAGGTGAAATGCAAGAATCAAACCATAAATTTATAGGAAGGTGTGGTAACTGAATCCAAATGGGCTTGGTGTTGATAGGTTTATATCAAAAGGTTGAAAGTAGGGAACCAAGGCTTCATAGAATGAAGATGTTGATCCCAAATCAAGATCTTATCCTGAAAAAACTTGTTTTGGTCTTCAAGGCAACTAAAAACCGTAATGAAAAAAACCCTAGCATAGGGGTAAATATCCAAACTATCATCCATTAATGGCTACCAAGAATTCAAGCTCCACTTATAGAGAGCAAGGACGTTTCGCTGGAATTGGTTAGACCTACAAATTATTCCTCTGGTCGTGAACCAATCATCATTTTTAGCACCTCCTCAAGTGCCTCTTATAGACACTTCATTTTAACCACATTCATGTCTAAACTGCAATCAAGAGCAATTTTTTGTAATCACATGTAGGTTTAACCAGAAATCATCACTATACATAATTTACCTACACAACTATCATTTTAATCCAAAATCACAATGACACATCCCTGATTGGGGTAATAGATCATATTGCATCATTAATCTTATTTAGTGTATCCTGAATTAAATTAACCATTTACAAGTGTCTTCGAAAGGAAATTATGTGACTACTTGATTTACAAATAGAAACATTTCAAAAGGTCACCATTCTTTTAATTATTGATTAATCTCTCTTAATCAAGACTAATTATTTCTCTAATAGAAAAATCCATGGATTTGAAATTATCCTATTTTTCTAAATTCAAAATTAGAATATTGACTCACAAATGGATGCCATCATCAAGCAAAGTGTGCATTAAATTAAAGGTTATGACATGTTTTACACTTTAATTGAAAGAGTTATCAAAACTCTTTAGCCAAGATCTCTCTAATGGCTCATTACCACAACCATTGATGCTTCAACATATACTCAGAAGAATCAATTGAAAATAGATTCAATTTTTATACACATAAGAGATATGAAAAATATTATAAAACATAATGAACCATGTAAATAATGTATATTATAAAGAGATCACTTGCTTATATAGACAAGGCAAAACAATATCTAGGCTAAACTAGCCAATGTGGGACTAAAACCCACTTAAGATAAAACTAGATAAACACAAATATCTATAGCATAGGAAACATAAGTAAGATACTCTAACATCCCCCCCTCAAATGAAGATAAAAGATAACAATAAAAGATATGATGTGAAGCTATGTGTCCTTAAGGATGCCAATCCATCCTGTCAGAGTACATGGATGTCGAGTTGCTGTAACTGTCAAGTCAAAGTAAGAATGGTGGTAAATATGAGGATCATTGAATACAAACACTATGTTATAAAGTATTAGGTAGAATGATGAACCTAAGGAAACATCACTTGAACATCCTCTAACATGATAGTGATAAGTGAGCAAAGATTGGTGGGATTGCCACACTAATGTCACTGGTGGGGATACCACACTAGAATCACTAGAGGAATTACCAAGAAGGCCATGGAGTCACATAACAAATCCTCATATTGGTTTTGGAAAAAAAAATGCCTGAATAAGATACCCATATACAAAGGAGAAATCCAGAAAACACTCAAAATTACAAAATACACAACTCTTATAAAGTGGATAAAAAGAGAGAAAATTCGTAGGAAAAACTCCCCTCCAAAGAGAGAAAAGAAGAAGAGAGATCTAGAGAAAAGTGTTAGGTTGTGGAGCTAAAAGTTTCACCCAGATGCAAACAGAGGAGGTTGTTGAAAGTCACAGTAACTGACGTCGGTCAGGCCAACCGACGTCGGTCAAGTGGAGACAGGAAGCTACCAACATCGGTCAGGGATCAGCCGATGTTGGTCATCCCCAGACAGATAGGGACCGATGTCAGTTGCCTGTGCAGTTTCAAAACTGTCAGTTTCATGGATAGTTTGTTAACGAACCAGTTGTTTGCATGTTAAAGGCTAATTTTATTCTTGAGCTGCGGTTTCTAATTATTGTTTGTATGGGATCTATATAATAGACTCATGGGATGTATTGTAAAGTGTGCTAGATAGAGAGAGCAAGGTTAGCTCCTTCAAAGGGAAGAGAACAAGGTTGGCTCCTCCTAGTGCCACAGTGCCAAGTGTGTATGATCAGGTAGATCTGTGGGAGAGCAAGATTTGGTAAAAGATCCACAGGGGTGCTCGTGTCAGTTCTGTAGAATCGATGTGTATGATCTCAGTTGGTAGGTGTGCAAGGCCAGGTTGAACTGTGGTGTAGCAAGATCAGGTTCGATCTACATGGTGGTAAGTAAGGTCAATTGATCTGTAGGTTATTGCAAGATCAGGTGAGATCTACTTGGAGTACATTACATACTTGTGTACTGGCAGTATTGTTACTGACTGGTTGGAGGTGAACAACAGCTCTGTGCTTGAGTTGTTTGTTGTGACCGTGATTGAGAGAGAGAACTCTTGAAGAGATTTACTGTTTGTACGCCCTAGAGGTGTGGGAGCCCTAGAGGAGTGTGAAGAAGATTGTGGCATCTTCTTTGTTGTATTTCCTTCTGGAAGAGTATTAATACAATTGGGTATTGTCTCTCATATTCTGTGTTGTTTCTGATTTCTAGTTACTTATTACTTCTGGTTTAATTCCGTGTTTAGTTGCTTTTACATGGTAATCAATTGTGCTTCCTAGATCCTAACAAGTGGCATCAGAGCTTTGTGTGTTTTGGGTCCTAACAAGTGGTATCAGAGCTGAGGTTGTAGGGAGCAGGTTTGTGTTTGATTACAGGTCACTCTCAGGAGTTTCTGATTGAGTGGGAGTATAGCAACGGCAGAAGAAAGTACACTAAAAATGGAGGAATTCAAAAGCAAGAATGGTCAATTACAGTGTTATGGAAAGACAGAGCAGGAAAAGAAAGATTGTTGGTTGGTAGAAGATCAGCATGAAGGAGCATGTGTTGCAGGTATTATTGCACTGGTTTTTCTTATATGTTCCTTAGATAAAGTAGAATCTTGGTTTGTAGATTATGTTGCCTCTTTCCATGCAGCCCCAAATAGAGTATTTTTCCATGTTAAGGTCCATGGAGACTTTGGAAAGATTTATTTAGGGGTTGGTGAGCCTTGTCAAAGTATTGGCAAAGGGGAAGTGTGGCTGAAATTGCAGACGACCAACACATGGGTGTTGAAGGATGTCATGCAGGTCCCAGTTTTGAAAATGAGGCTAATTTCTTCAAGAAAGTTGGGTGATGAGAGATGCACAGGAACTCTCACAGTGGATGCACTTGAATTAGCATGTGGTAAGAAAGTAGGTACTCTTTATCTACTTGCTTGTATTATTGATTCTTCTTCTGTTGCGAAGACGTGGCTTTGTAGGCTTGGTCACATGAGCAAGAAGGAGATGCATGTTCTTAAGAGGAAGTCAGATGTGTTTGACAAACTTAAGAACTGGAAAGCCTTGGTGTTTATGTAGGAGATGATGGACAGAGATCAGTGGATGGGACTGAATAACTCTGAGCAGGGCAGTTTAGACAGGGTTTTGATCCAAGGTGAGCTTGCAGGTAAAAAGTCATCACTCACAGGAAAACACAAGTACCGACGTTGGTCAAGGGTAACCGACATCAAATAGGCAGCCACTGATGTCGGTCATGTGCAGACTGAAGAAGTCAGTGGTGTCGGGCAGGTGGTGACTGACGTCGATCAGAGAACCAGCGTCAGTGACTAGGTGGACACCGACGTCGATTAGGGAATTGGCATCGACAGTCAGGTCAGTTGTATGGAATTGACGTCAGTCGGATGCAGACTGGGTGGTGACCGACATCGATCACTGAAATAGATATTGGGTAGACATCAAGCTGTCAAGGAGTCTCAAATGCCCATGTGGAGGACTGAAAGTGTAAGTAAGCCTCAAATTCGTTATTCCCCTTCTTTATACTTGTTGCTCACTACAGAGCAGGTAGGATCTAGGAAACAGTGGGAGCATGGCATGAATTCTTCGAAAGAGAACCAAACGGGAGATTTGGTAGAGTTGCCAGCCGGGATGAAAGCACTGAGAGACGAATGGATTCTTTGGTTAAAGAAGAGAGGGAATGGACACGTGAGATGGAAGGCTAGGGTATATGGTCTTGAGGAAGCTGCAGGACAGTGGTACAGGTTTGACAGGTGTATGACAAAGCATGGCTTTAGTTGGTGTCATTGTAACCATTGAGTTTTCTTTACCAGGTTGGATGATGATTGCAACATTATCCTGTTACTATATGTTGTGTGTATGCTTGTTGCAGGGCCACACATACAGGGTTTTGTTGAGCTAAAGGTAAAGTTAATTCAGTGATATGTCATGAAGAATTTGGGAGCAGCGAAATTCTTTGGCATGAGTTTTTCTAGAGACATGGAAGGTCACAGGTTGATTTTGTCTCCAGATGATTGTGTGGATAAGGTAGTGGCATGGTTCAAGATGCAGGATGTAGAATCGGTAAGCACACCTATGGATGGACAATTCAAAGAATAAGGTCCCAATTCACATGATGAGGTTAATTACATGTGTACTAGACCAGTTGTTGCCCCAATAGCGGGTGTTGTCAGCAAGTTCGTAGCTAATTCAGGAAAGAAGCACTGGAAAGCAGTTCAGTGGGTTCTCAAGTATCTGAGAGGGACCAACAGTAGGGATTCATGCTATGCAAGGCCAGGGACTTCTCTACATGGGTATGTAGATTCAGATGTGGCAAGTTACTTGGATGACATGTGGTGCACCACAGGATGTGTGGTGGTTGGTCTTCAGGATTGATCTTGAAGAGGGATACAAGCCAGAAAACAAATTAGATAGTGTATAGGTACAGATGCAGCTGTTTATCTCTAAGTGGGAGATTGTTAGGTTGTGGAGCTAAAAGCTTCACTTAGATGCAAACAAAGGAGGTTGTTGAAAGTCACAGTAATCGACGTTGGTCAGGGCAACCAACATCGGTTAGGTGGAGATAGGAAGCTGTCAACATCGGTCAGGGATCGGCCGACGTCGGTCATCCCCAGATAGACAGGGACCGATGTCGGTCGCTTGTGCGGTTTCAGAACTGTCAGTTTCACGGACAATTTGTTAACGAACCGGTTGTTTGCATGTTAAAGGCTAATTTTAGTCTTGAGCTGCAATTTTTAATTATTGTAATTGGATGTCTAATTATTGTTTGCATGGGATCTATATAATAGACTCATGGGCTGTATTGTAAAGTGTGCTAGATAGAGAGAGCAAGGTTAGCTCCTTCAGAGGGAAGAGAGCAAGGTTGGCTCCTCCTAGTGCCACAATGCCAAGTGTGTATGATCAGGTAGATATGCGGGAGAGTAAGATCTGGTAGAAGATCCATAGGGGTTCTGGTGTCGGTTCTATAGAATTGGTGTGTATGATCTTGATCGGTAGGTGTGCAAGGCCAGGTTGATCTGTGGTGTAGCAAGATCAGGTTAGATCTACATGGTGGTAAGTAAGGTCAGTTGATCTACAGGTTATTGCAAGATCAGGTGAGATCTACTTGGAGTACGTCACGTACTTGTGTACTGGCAGTATTGTTACTGACTGGTTGGAGGTGAACAATAGCTTTGTGCTTGAGTTGTTTGTTGTGACCGTGATTGAGAGAGAGAACTCTTGAAGAGATTTACTGTTTGTACGCCCTAGAGGTGTGGGAGCCCTAGAGGAGTGTGAAGAAGATTGTGGCATCTTCTTTGTTGTATTTCCTTCTGAAAGAGTATTAATACAATTGGGTATTGTCTCTCATATTCTGTGTTGTTTCTGATTTCTAGTTACTTATTACTTCTGGTTTAATTCTGTGTTTAGTTTCTTGTACATGGTAATCAATTGTGCTTCCTAGATCCTAACAAGTGGTATCAGAGCTTTGTGTGTTTTGGGTCCTAACAAAAATCCCTCCAAAGATGATGTTGAATAAGTTTGCACTTCAAGTACTCAAAAGTTAAAAAATAACTCAATCTGTATGAGGGGTCCGAATCCACTACTCAATCACAAAATAACTAACACTGGACTTCATCAGAATCACTTTAATTAAGAAGACTGTTAGTTATAACAAAAGTACACAAAAGTACATGTGAAAGGAATGATCAACACCAAGAAGCAAAATGTACATCACACTACCTCGTCCCCTCACCCCGCCCCATACTAATGAATGGATGGAGTGGAGAAAAGGTTTAAATGAGTGGTCTGGATCCACTACTCAAACACTAAACAAGCTAACACTGTATACACCATAAGAACTCTAAACAAGGAGACTGCCAAATGTCAAAAAAAGGTGTCAAAAATATAGATAAGTCTCTTAAAAATGATGGCCTATTGTGGTGATGAAAAATACAAACAACTAATGAAGTGAATAGGTGCCCAGAATAGAGCACATAAATACATGAAGGTAAACAAGGTTGAAACAACAAACCCCCATGGCATTTTATAAATTAGTGCAAGTACAATATAACCCATACATAAAAAACACCAGATGGAGACAATGAAGACAATAGGCTTCACTAGAATAGCTCCAAATGAGGAGATTATTACCTTGTCAAAAAAGCCATCAAGAGAGGTGCTCCAAAAATATGGGAGCGAAGAGATGTCTCCATAGAAGAAGGTGAGGCACTAAGGAAGGCACCTCTAGGATACATGCCATAACTACCAGTGTGTCAAAGTACTAATGCATGTTGTGGGCTGATGGAAGAGTGCAATAAATGGTGAAACAATCTATAATGTATGTAAACACACCAGAAAAAGATCAACAAAAAACAATAATGTGTAAAGCACAGGCAAAAATATGTCAGGTTCAACCAAAAATGCATCTGAGATAGTGTGTGTGAAACGTAAAATACATACCACATAGCATAGGAAAACCCTAGTAGTGATAATGTAAACTCAATAATAGGACATTGGACTCAACTGAAAATGCATATGTGAGTGCAACAAATGATGACAATGCAATCGAGAAGAAGCAAGAAGGAATTTTGTTGTCCCTATGAGGGGGTTTGACCTCCTGCCAGATTGGACCTCACCCTCTGATTTCTAACAAATGAAATAAACAAGGCATATTCAAAATAAATAATATTACCTCAATAAATGCTCAAAACACAACAAATGTGTCACTAGGAAACTATCACCACATGACTATAAATACAACACAACACAACCAATGCGAAGAGACCCCCATAATGTGGCACTTTATATTTTAATGCATTTGACAATATAAATAGGCCTAATGCATGGAAAATTAAAAAATATGAACTTTTATAAAAAACGGTACTCAATTTCGAGTTATCGATCAAAAGTTATTAAACAAATAATTTCTCATAAATGAGGCCTATTTAATAAAATTTGCACTAAAAGTTTTAAAAAAATACTGTTGCTAAGGGGAACCTAGCCTTCCAACCACTCATACAAACTAGCATGGAACCAAGAATCTCCTAAGATCAACTAGAGTAAAAAAAAGTGCCTTTATTCACCCCTATAAGCTCTAAAGCCACAAATAGCTTCATTTTAAGAGGTAAATGCATAACTGATTAAAAAAGACCTAATAAAGTTATTTCAATAATAAATTAAAAAAGGCTTTAATTGTTTTAGGCTCATTTTAATTAAAAAACAACTATTAGGACAACAAATTTTAGGTTTTGACTTAGCAATTGAAGAGAAGAAAAAATGTCGCCATTATGCAAACAAGCTTGGGCACTGCCATGGGAGGTTGCAGCCCTGAAAGAACACAGGTTTTAAACACAAATCCACCAAAAATTATAGATCTCCCTCCATTCAAACCAAAAAAAAAGGCATAGTTCTCACTCTTAACATGCAGTCCATCCTTGCTTAGCTCCATGCAGATCTTACATAGTGCGATGCACTAAAAAGAAGAATATTGACACACAAAAATTTCACCAAATGCAAACTATAGGTGTCCAAACTGATCACTCCACCTTTACCAACAAATCAGGGGCATGTCAAGGTTCTTTTTCCAAACACCAAACAATCTTCCACATAACATTAGAATACACTAATCTCCTAGATCTCCAGTAGACCTCTAGATTTCCAAGGCAGCTTTGCAATGATGTAAAACACATCAAAGGCTTTGCTATGGGAGTATTTTGGAATGACTTTAACCAAAATGTTGAAGCCTTGAACGTGGCAAGTTTAATATCAATGCCCAATCCCAATAGAGCAGTCCCCAAGGTGCACTACGAAGTTGCCTCCACACTGTTCATGGGGTTAGTCTATCATACGAGCTCATTGTGACTTCATGGAGGTTACTCGGCCAAACATGACAAGGTAGATGAAGATGTCCACGCAATGTGGAGGGTGGACAGTAAACATGTGTGGGAGGGAAAGAGAACTTTCGACGGGCATCAACCTTCCACATTGGATTTTTTTGCACTAGCTCAGAATACTTTGGTTTTAAAACCAGTATCTCCTTAATGCCAGAAACATCAGCTTTGTAAATACTCCATCCATTTGTTAACCACATTCCACAAAACCCAACAAATAAATAGAAAACTATCAAAGATTGCAAACAAATGGAAAAATTTGCCAAAAAGTCTGCATAACAAATATCCTCAAACCCTTTCTAAGAATGGTACGAATTGTATTGAGTAACTACTATTGAAGGGTGGCTCTGGTACCATGAAAGAGTTATAAAAACTCTTCAATCAAGATCTCTGTAATGACTCATTACCACAACCATTGATGCTTCAACATATACTCAAAAGAGACCAATTGAAAAGAGAATCAATTGTTATACACATACTAGATATGTAAAAGATTACAAACCATAATGAAACATATAAAGCATGTATATTACAAAGAGGACACTTGCTTATATAGGCAAGGCAAAACAATATGTAGGGTAAACTAGCCAATGTGGGACTAAACCCCACATAAGATAAAACTAGGTAAACACAAATACCTAGAGCCTAGCTAACATGAGTAAGATAATCTAACATTAATTACACATTCAAGACAAGTTCTTACACCTCTCTTACATACTCTTCCTTTTACACCCCTCTTACACACTCCAAGAGAACCAATGACTACACTTTATTTACAACATACCTTCCGTATTCCAAAAGGCCTTAAATGGAATCTCTTACACACTCCATGTGTGTAATCATAGATTTTAAGATTGATCATAAACCCTCTATCTTGATATGAGATGAATGGTTCATAATGATTTAGGAAAAATATAAATAAGAACCTCACTCCTCTCATTTCAAGAAGACTCTCCGTGCAAATTTACTCTGATGAATTACACAAGGAGCTTCAACACTCTCATGCCAAGCCAAATCTAAATCAAGTGTAGACAAGGAGAGATGCTTCCCACATGAGGAATAAACATTGACAAAGACTTCTACATCTATAAGCCAAGCTCAGCCTCTTTAGATCAATCTTCAAGTGAATCTTCAGGGGAGGTAAAATCATGGTTATTTATCTTGTAATTACATTTCTTGTTTGTTTTCCACATTGTTCAACCAAGGGATTATGATTGAGATGCTAGTTCTTGAAGTTGTTTTGATTTTATTCACTAACAATTGACTAACCTCTCTTGGATACTTGATCTATATAATGGCATGCTCGGTGGGACTTGAAGGATTCAATGCACCCCACAAGCTCTTCTAGACCATTTACCTTCATATAATTACTAGAATTAGTCTTCCAAACAATCTATTCACCCTTTTTTCTTTAAGATTGTGTTCAAGCCCATTCTAGACCAAACAACAAATTTGTTGCTATGCAATTGCAAATTCGACATGATCTTCAATGTAATCATCTATATTAGTGACACAATTATCAAAACTACAAAATTGAACCAATAATCAATGAACTTGTAGTAGTACAATCATTATTAGTTTGTTTTACTTATTTTATGACCATTTGTAAAATTTAGGTATCTTTAGCAAAATCATTTACAAACTACAAAATCATTTCTTTATATTTATGTTCTAATTATTTTTATGTAAAATTACAAAATCATTTGACTGAGTAGTAATTCATGATGCATATTAGCGAAATTATCTTTTTAGTAGTAGTGAAATTGTGGCTCAGAGTAGCGAAATTGTTAATTTCAATAGTGAAATCATTTTACTATATTTTTTGTCTATTTTATACATTGGTCATGTTAGTGAAATTGCAAACCTTAGCAATGAATCGTAGACCTTAGTGGAGAAATTATTTTTGGCAGTAACAAAATTGTTTTTTGATTGTTTTGTGTGTAGGCCCTAATTATGAAATCAGTGGAATTAGTAGTGAAATCAGCCTGTAGATTTATGAAATCATTATGTAATAAGGCTGAGACTTAAACAAACCCATTTTCAAGCTCCTTGTTGACTCAAAACTACATTTATCAAACTTCCAACTATTCATGATGTAGGATCTTGGCCAAAGAACTAGTAATTTGAGTCAAACAAAGCAATCTTACTTCACATTTTGATTTGGTCATTGAAACAAATTCACATTTCAATTAGGTTATAAAAAAACTATTTTATTTTCAAAATTATTTACTTTCTTACAAGTTTGCTTGCTATTTGATTGTCTTGTGAAGTTCTTTTACATGTATGCTCTCTCCTTTTTGGGTTACTTTGAAATGTAAAATTCCTATTTTACTTTCACCCTATTTTTATTTTGACCATGTGGGGTAGGTTTCATCATCTTCCCACAAGTATTTAGGGGTGCATTGACCTAGGAAGTCATGTTCTAACATTGTATCAAACCTTGTTTATCTAGTAGGGTATATAAATTGAGGAGCATTACCATCATGAAGATCTGGCTTTGTGCTTGCACATTATTATGTGAAGAAAGTAATCCCGAGGAGTTATTTATAGTATTCTAGGCCAAGATTTGGTACCCTTGAGAGGAAAAATCTTTGGAAGGAGATTGAACTTATTCATTGACAAACTTGTCCCCACGTACTGCAAGGTATATAGGGACCATCTTGAAAACCTAAGTAAAATTATAATCAAATCTCAAATCTAGTAGCATTTCACTGAGACCTTTACAACTGAAGTGGTTGAGAAGGGACAAAACCCTCTCATGAATGGCCTGATCTTGGATTACTTCTAAGATGCCTCTTTTGTTGTAAATCATTCATTGACACGAGGGTGCAACAATAATAGCTCCTAAATATCATCTTACTTGTACAAACCTTTTGAGAGAAGGGTGGGGTTAAAATACCATTAATAATTACAATAATTTGTTTAATGAACATTTAAATTTTATAATCCTCTCTTAAGGTGAGTATTTCAAAAGTTCAATGGATGTGATGTAATCCCACGTCAGTTACTAAAATTACCTCATAATGCTTGTGTATTGTTACTTGATTATTTTATCAAAACCTCGTTCATGTTTGAAACCAAGTTAATAAAAACCATGTCCAAATCCAAACCATTTTATACACGAACAACAAGGTGTTACAATACCAAAATACTAGGTCAAAAGCTACTCATGCCATTATCCAAATCCTTACCTTTCTTATCCAAATCACATCATTAGGTTGTCTGATTTCAATCAAGACCTAGTTGCAATGTCGAAAGTCCAATTCCAACACCATTCTAAGACCAAAGTTCTAAATGCTTGTTAAAACCATGCCATTATGTTATCCAATTCAAAACCAATACCAATTTAAATGAGAAATCCCAATTTTGTTCTAAGCCAAGTCCAATGTCAAACATGGTTGACCAGGTCAACCCAAATCAAATCAAATTAGGCCTTTTCCAAAATTGAAACACAAGTCAACCCTTCTTCCAAGGTTCATATTCAATCAACGTTCCCAATCAAATCAGTTTAATTGAAGTCAAATGATCAAAACTAATGCCGATCAAACATTGTCTAAAGCCAACTTCTATCTAAGGTTTACACATTTTTGAATCAAATGAATGTTCCAAAATGAACTTGTTCAAAGCCTAGGTCAAATTTTACAGCCTAATCCAAATTGTCAATTTCAAACTAACCTTCCAAACCAAAATTAAAACTTGTTGAAAGCATTTGATGTACCAATATTTGTGTATCCTATCCAACACAAGTTTGATTCACACACCTCTCATATTTGGATACTTACATGGACAAAATTTGATCAAAATATTCCACTTTAACATTTGCATTGATAGACCCAATCAAACATTTAATTTCTACCAAGGTAAATTTCAACTTCAAAATCCAATTCAGGTCAACTTTGACCAAGGTACCATTCAAATCCAAATCCAACTCATCTTGAACCACATGCAATTCAAAGCCAAATCTGGTTTGTCTTGAACCATGTGTCAAATCAAAGCTAAATCTGGTTTGTCTTGAACCATGTGTCAAATCAAAGCCAAATCTAGTCATCTTGAACCATGTGCCATGCCAACTAATTCCAATCAAGTTTGCCTTGAATTAAATTCCAATCTGATCAGGGTTGTCTTGAACCACATTCTAATTCCAATACCAAATCAAGTCTATTTTGGCTAGTCTAATTACTATGAATCTATTGCATGCCAATTCAAGACTATTTATTATCTTTCCATTAAGTCTCTTGCACATGTTGGTTGGGAATGATGAAGTCATATCATCTATCTTTTCTTTCATTTGAGTCATATGTAGGCTAATTTGCCTTGTTTGAGGCCAAACCAAGCCAAGACCAATTTCAATATGACCAATTTTAACACCAGGCCATTGTGACCCATTTCAATCTAAGACCAAGACCACCCTCTTTGGGGCAATTTAAATCCAATACCAAGGCCACCCTCTTTGGGCCCATTCTAAGTGAGACCAAGACCGCCCTCTTTGGCGCTGATTTCTTCCATCCAATTCCCATGTATCCTTGCTTGGGGGCATTAGTCCAAGGTTAATCTGAGTCATGGTGTCTCGTAATCCTAACCTGTTATAGCATTGCTAGTTTTTAGTCAAGAAGTAAGGGAACAACTCTCTCTGTTTAACCTTATAAATATGTCATTCAATGCTGATCAAGAACAAAATCAACATTACCTCCTAAATATGTCATCTAGTGCAGACTATGGATAAGGTCAATTTACATGACACCTTTTTGACAATAAAGATGAAAACCCTATGAAATTGTTAATGCTCGGTGCTAAACTTTCAGTTGGATTTTCAATCGGGAACTTATGCTATTTGATTAGAGCTCCTAAAGAGACACCACAACAAAGTCAACAGTGCAAACCTATTATGCCATCACCCCTCCAAGGGCCCTTAGCTATTGATAAGCCAAGTGTACCCAAGTCTGATAACTACTTGATCGATATATAAAAATAACCTATGTGAATCAAGTGATAAAGAAATGAAGAGAAAAATGATAGAACCAATATAAGAGAAGCAATATGCACATAATTTATATGCTAAAATTGAACAAGGGAAATTGTGCATAAAAAATAGTACATTGTACACAAGATTTCACCTAGGAAACCCTTATAAGAGAAAATCCAACACAGTAACCTCCTTTACTATTGTATTAACTTAACCGTATTGCAATATGATAGTGTACTTCTCGATATTTCTTCACTCCTCTTACGTGTATGATTATATATAAGCATATCAATAGGTAACTACTTAAGCAATCTTACAAAACCAAGGTTATTGAAACCATGGCCAAGAATACAACCCATAATGGTTTGTCATAAAATTATAGGTCATAACATTACCCATATTATTATTATAGGTAAAAATACCTACAAGATCACCAAAATTGAATTTGATAAAAAAATTATCAAGGGTTCTCACCCCCAAAACCCCTTAGCCAGAGTGATGTCATGTACCCCGATTACTATCCCTGATTCCTAAGGGGTGTAACACATGCAACCTATATAAATAATATCCAACGACATCAAAAATAATGTACATGTATCAATTGATCTTGAATAGGAAATACAAGCATGATCTCCACCTACAATCTTATGTTACTAGTAGGAAAGCATAAAACATAGTAATATATTTCTGAGATACAAATACAAATCCTTTACATGGATAGATGTGCAAGAGATGTGTTTATAATCCTACCAACCTAATTCCATAAACACTCATATGAGTTTATTTTCAACAATAATATTAGCACAATCAGATGAGATTCCACTATAAAATTATTTGGAAGAGGGTTGGAGCCATTCATGGCATAAATTTTGATGAAATTAAACATACATACTTTAATCCTAATAGTTCTTGCTCGTCATTTATTCTTCCATGTACAATGAAGCAATGTGTGAGAAGTTGACGAAGAGTGTGTGTGGACTTGAGACATTCTTAAGGAAGAAAGTAAAGGACCCAAACACCAAAATGATTTTCCTAGAGTTGTTATTTATTCTCCGAACTTCTCCTTCCATACTCTCACTTGCACTTGGAAAATTAAGAGCTAAATACCCCACAATGTCTCAATATTTTCCAAACTTATGGATGTCAAACTTGTAGTTGTCATGGGAATTGTCCACTCTTTGCCTTTGTAATTTAAACATTTATAATCTAGAGTTGGCCTCCATATCAATAGTTCAAACCTTGGGAAATTATTCAATACAGTCTTAAATAACTCTTCTGAAAATGCACTATAATAAAGGAATCTTACAATTAAATGATTCCTCATTTGAATCAATGATTACGAGAGGCTTGTTAAACTTGCTAAAATAAAAGATTATTACGATTAAATGATTCTTCATATAAATCAATTATTGTAGGGGGATTGCTTGATCATCGTTATGTTCTCTTCGAAGCATTATGATTTGAAACATGGTATTGGACACATATGAGGTGTGACAGGTAGGTGTTTTCAAACTAATGGATTGGAAAGGGGTGTAGTTTTGGATTATGGAACTATGCATGGGTTCGTAGGGCCCTTAAGGTTGTTAGGGATAGGATGTTAATGGAGGGCAATGGATGGAGGAGCGTTGGGCATTAGCTAAGCTTTCAAAGTTCAACAAGAACATTGGTAATCTACATTGAATGCACTAGATATATATGCTCAGTATAGCAACCATGGATACATAAGACTATTAACCTAGTATGCCATCATCGAGCATAAATAAATGGGGCATTGGTGAATATTCAATTTGATTATCTACCAGCTAACACTCATGCACATGCAAAATTACTAAAGATGAAGTGTTTAATAACTAACCATTAAATTTAATGTTAATTACCAATAAGATATGATTTTATACCATTTATTGGGTTGTCTACCCATACAATTAATAGACTTGGAATTCTATTTGGGATGGCAATGCATGCAAGAATTGCATCATCAATGTCCTAGGTTACCCACTAATAATAGTGCTAACCATAAGGATTTAAAGCTTCCACAATCCATATAATAACAAAAATCTTTTTTGGAGACACTGCTGTGTCAAGTTTAGATGATCAACGCGTTTCAGATCAACCCCAAACACGTTGATCATCTAAACTTAACACAATATCTCTAAAATTTTTTTTTGTTAGTGCTACCTTGTCAAACACGTAAATTGTGTTACCTAACTTCATTATAATTTTAACTTCAACAACAATGCATCCTAAAACTCACCTACACAAGCTTCACAATCTCCATTACCTTCCCTTATTGGATTTGACTTTGAAGATCACATCTATAAAATGTCTTAACTTTGTGCATTGTCATGTCCCTTGACTTCCTTCACCTCATGCCTTTCAAAATGGCTTATTGTGTTTCCAAGACCAACCTTATTTATTTGAATTATTGTTTTGCATTAAATACAAACTTGAGTCTTTATCCTCACAATTCATTGGATCACAATAGGCTTTGGTTTCTCACAATTTGAAACATTTTAAAAATGTCTTTCTTTTAAAGCTATGGTTACACATTTGAACTAGATTCCATGTATTTCAACAGAGAACAAAAACAAGAAGCCACATTACTCATAAAACAAAATGCCACCCATCAAAGACCAGGACAACATTAAGAATTAAATAATGTTCTCTCTTCATCCAAGTGCAAAAGTTTGAATAATTATTGAATTTTTCAAAAAGTGAACTCCGCAGTCCATACATCATAAACCATATTTTGGCACATTCTCTATCTAAGTAGAACATGCATTCTTTAAACATTTTGTACCCTAATTTTCTTTTAAATGAAGCAAATATTATATTACTTTTTATTTTAATTTATTTTTGTTTTTTTGTGTGAAGGAATATAAATTAATATTATTTTATTTAAAAATAATTTTAAAATTAAATTTGATTTTAAAATAAATAAAAATAAAAATTTAATAGTAAAAATAAACTAAATGTAACATGCTACTCTTAAACAATGATAATCATTATCCTAATACAATGAAATCTAATAATGTAACATTAGTTTTGTAAAATTTGATTAAAATCATTATATAATTGTATGCAAACCCAGTTTATATTGTAGTAACATATCAAAAAAAACAAAAAACGAATAAGATAAAAATTGTGCTCCAAACAAATTTAAGTGAATAAATACCCCTCAATCTTTGATATTAAACGAAAAAACATTATATACATCTAATCCATGTAAAAAATAAAATTTCAATCTTTTTAAAAAAAAAAAAAAAAACCCTCACTAAAATAAAAATATTTTACCATGCTTTATATCAAACACCTCTACCTAGGCACTATAATTATATTACCCCATAATCTATTTTTTCAGCAGTGATCGTCAAATAGTCACCTGGATTGTTTGCTGATTAATTTAATTCATGTGGAGGATGACCTGAGCACCATGATGGGGCTTAAGTGAGAATGAGTGTACAGGGGAGTGGATGTAACGAGGTGAAATCACAAAGGAAAACTGTTGCAGGATCATGGCCAGTACGACTTTGGCTTCTAATAGTGCAAAGTTTTGACCAATGCAGATCCTTGGGCCTAATCCAAATGGCATGAATGCCATTGGATGCTTGGCAGCTTTTGAAATTCCTTGGCTGAACCGCTCTGGATTGAACTCATGCACGCTGTCTCCCCACAAAGATGGGTCATGATGCATTGCAAGGATTGGAATCTGAAATTGAGTGCCTGCAGGAATTGAGAGTGTTCCAAGCGTCGTTGGCTTATGTGTATGTCGTCTTATTTCCACTAAAGGTGGATAAAGTCTCAAGGACTCATTGAAAATCATCCCCATCTGCAATAACAAAGACGCAACATATTTTTATTTAGATGAATACAACAATATCTGGAAAACACAGGCTAAATGCAAACCATGTATTCTTATAGGTTTAACACAACGTTATGGAAACAAAACATGTTATAGACCAATGCTGTGGAAAAAATGAAATCTGGGTAAGGTTAATAGTGTGTATTCTTACTATCTTTAGGCCATTTACAGTGTCTGCATTTGGAAATTCATTTTTCCCACACAATTCTAAAACTTCCTTGCGTGCTTGCCCTTGCCAGTCCTGATGCATTCCCAACAAGACCATGGTCCATGTCAAGAGGGTTACTGTAGTTTCCTGTCCAGCTACATAGAAAGTTATGCATTCAGAGATTATTTCATCTATAGTCATGCTCATGTTATTTTGCAGCTTTCCTCCCAACTGTTTCTTGTTGCAACTCATCATCACTCCGAGCAGATCAGTCCCATAGTCTACTGACTTTTCAATGCCAACAGTCCTCTTCCTGCTTTCTATCACTTCTCTTGCACATCTTCTGGTTTCTTTCATCAACCACCATCGATGCTTATTCTTTCTTGTAGGTAGAAACCTGTTATAATAAGTTAATCCAAGAATTTGTCAATCCTCGCAGACTTTATACAGGACAATTAAAATTACACAAATATTCTCCTTGAAAATTCAAATTTACAAAGTTAGCGATATGAACAGTTATAAAACTTATTTTTACAGTTCATCAAGTAATATCTCTGCATTGCTTGCAAGATGCTGTCTTGAGGGTAAGTTGAGGCAGTCAACTGTTAAATCACTTGCATATTTAGCACTTTTTAGTATTTATTTATGTTAACCCTTGAACAGTCAAGGGAAATATGCTGTTTTATTCCTCAATTCACCAGCAATTTAGTATCAGCTATTAATATAAGTATCAATGATTTATACAAATGGGTGCATACTACTTCCACAAGCTAGGTGTCCTCATGACCAAAATGAACACCTACTAGTTATCCATGTGATCAACATGGACTTCTACATTTTTTTCCATGTCTGCAATGCACTCCATCTTTATGCATCTCCTTGGGGTACTTCTTTCTCTGTCTCATGATATACGTCCTTACAATAATTAACATTAACTATGTTCTCCAATGGATTTAAAGTACATCACATGTTTTAGAAATTAAAAAAAGGACATAGATAAAAAACGAGAAAATAGAAGACAATAATTATACAAGTCCCTGAAAAGTAATCTCATTAAAAACTTCTCAGTTTTGGAGGGAAAAAAGGTAGAATGCATTCAAACCTTAAATACAATCTTTTTGACACCAAGTTCTGCCCTAGTTTGGGTCTGATGTGTATTTTAAATGCAACCGATGTCTGTAGTTGTTATCCACTGTGAAAAGTTGTCGAATCCAAATTCATATGGAAAGCCATAGCACATCCAAATGGCAGCAGCCACAGAGATGAAAATGTTAGTAGAAAAACATCTCAGAACAATTTTTTTTCCTTTTACGTCGCAATCAGGAAGATCTAGGATTAGGCAAATTAATCTGGAACTAGTTTTTCACAAATTGTATGAGATTGATCAGATGAAAACTGATTAATCTTATCAGGGATGTTAGGATAGCAAAGTTTTGGGATGAATCTTGGAGAATGGTCATTCTGATCTATCGTGAAAACAGCAATGATTAAAGTTTAAACAATTGAACAAGATATTAGCAACATGGTTTAATAACAGTTATGAATTACATAGCACAAACCCTTGAGACAGATAGATTGAAGATTCATAGTGATAGTTAATGGAATGGAAATCTTATTAAGTGTATAGCAGAGCCTAGGAATAAACTAGTTACCGAGTCCATGATTTGTGCCAAGAGGCACATTTTACACCCCACATCACCCTTAACTTTTGGTGTTTGAGGGTGGGTAGATGTCAGGGGAACATTGACAGCCAACATTTTTTATAGATATGCAACTCTTAAAAATAATCAAAAAAGAATTTTCCCAAGCAGGTAGCATATTCAAGCCTTCAAAAGTTAGGTAACTGCAAGTCAATTATCTGTACTGAGTGTGACTATGAAGGAGGTAGGAAAAACCTATTACTAGCACAAATATATCTTAAAATGGATGTCATATGTGCTGAGAAGCATTCGAAAGGTGGCAATCCCAACGCAACATAAATTTGAAAACATACTGATCGCCACCTCGAATCTTTTAGAGACCTCTCGGCACATATCCAATCCATGTTAAGAAAGATTTGTGCTAGTAAATTGGTAATAGAACTGAATCACAGGGAAATGCATTTTGGTAACTAAATAAATAGCTTACAATGGGGAGAGTTAGGGAAAGGAGAATATGTTGTAAAACAGGACATACCATTTGGAAATACATCAAGACAGCTCGATCCTTGCCCAAAACCAATGCATGCATGTGGCTAGAAGCTCATAAAATCATTCTAACGCACAAAATTTTGCAGAAAAAGGTTGGGTGGGATTCTCTATATAAACAATATGTCATAAAAATAGAGGATTTAGATCATCTTTTATTGCAGTCACTATGCCTTGAAAATATAGTGCTCTGCGAGTTCCTGATTTAATCAGAATTCGGTGGAACTGTTCAGATATCAGGCAAATATAAGACATTGGAAGAGTGAAAAATTTAATAGTAGGGCCTTGGATTCACTCTAATCTATCGTTCCTTCCTTTGTTATCTTGGCACCATGGCTTGAGAGAAACCAATTAATTTTCCAAGCAGATTTCAAGTGAAAATCTACCCTAAATCTAATATGGACAAATATAAACAAAACATTGGCGGCTAAAAAAATATACAAATAACTGATACGAGAGGTGTTTTCCCGAAGAAGCTATCATCCTGAAAACACGATGTATCAGATACTCTTCTTATGGTTGGACACCAGTCCTTTGCCACACCTGCTATTGATTTACAAATTGTTGTACAACACATCAACAGAACTGAAAACTCTACCTGTCAGCTCCTACTTATGAATGAATGAAACAAACATTTTAACAATGTCCACGAGTCCAAGCAGTCTATGGGACCAAAAGCAGTAACAAGTGTGCTTCAAGTGAAAACAGATAAGGGCTGTCTCATTAAGTTTACAAAATATTCATTCTCTTTTTGATGTTGGATATTCTATTATGAATCTTGAAAAAAAATAAATGTTTTATCTAGTCTAGCCTCTTCAAACAAGGCAGTCAACTTTCAGGTTGTCCCTGTATTTGATTGTGAAATCACTATGAGCAGGGCACTTCATGATATAATGCCATTTTGTCTCCACCATTCCCAAAGTACAAATTAGGCATAGTCACTTGCCATATTAGGACCATAATTACATGGGATATGCCATGCTTTGAGGATGATAAAAGTCAATTGAATGGAAAGGTGATTGCATAGAATTTCTATTACAAGGGCATTGTTGTACTTGCAGAGCAATCAACTCAGCAATAGGGTCACAGATTACAACATCTATCGTATAAGGTGAATCTCAATGTTTAAATTTAAAGTAGTCAATGCCCTTCAATTGCCTCTCAGCTTGTCATAGAAGGGTAACATTAAAAGTCACAGAAGTCTTGTTCAAAATAGATGCTGTTGTTTGTTTCCAAAGAGAAAGCCTAGTAAGATCAGAGATGAGTTTATTTGAAGTTTATTAATTGAAGCTCTCATCTAAGGGGAAGTGTTCCAGAATCAGACCACTGATTCCAATTTACAACAATCTAACTGAAGTTGTAGCCTAGAGGAGCAGAAGTCAATTGGCTGTAAGTGAATTGTAACTGCTTCTACACGACTTGTAAACAGATTAAAAACTGATAAATATTGAAATGAATGAGAATAAGAATGAGTATGAGTTTTGTGGAGTCAAAGAATACTTATTCTTTGTATTCCTTGTACGAGCTAGAAGCATAAATTGACAAAAACCCTGGGATTTTCTCCAGAAATGATTCATCACATATGTGTTTCGGAGATTTCTCTATTCATTTGGTATCAATTTCAAGTGTGTTTTGATTTTGCAATATAACACAGAATTTTGAAAAAAGAAACTTTTTGAAGCCCTTTCCTTAAACAGGTTTAACACTTCGGAGAAACATACTGTTTACATAGCAATTAGTGTAATTTTTCTGAGAAATAATGCATGATAGAAAAAAGCAAGAAAAAAACCCAAATAAAACATTTCTAAGTCTTGACAACAAATTGCTTGTCAACAGGAAAATGATTATCGTTGGAATAAAGGTTAAACTTGTAACCTGGAACCCGGGATATAACTACTGCGAATTCTTTCAAATCCAAGGAGGATTTGTTGGGCCAGCAAATGGAAAATGTAATTCCCCTCTGCATAACTACTTCCGAATGCTGTGCGTGAAATTACATCTGATGTGAGAATAGAAAACTCTTTTAAAACATCAATTTCATGGGCACCAGAAGATAATAATTTCCTCCATTCTCCGATCATATTGGTGCCACATTCCGCCATTACGGGAATCATGCCCTGACATGGAGGACGTATTTTAAAAGTTAAGGATGTGATTCGCCGCAGAAGCAAATAAATTATTAACGAATAAACATACATACTTTTATTCAAGTTCTAGGAATTGCAAAATTTAATGATTTTACCTTCAGTACTTCCATGTGAAAGGCAGGATTAACGATTCTTCTATGCTGTGCCCATTTCTCGCCCTGTAATTCTACAAGGCCCTGATGTTTCTTTGGCCCTGGATTAATTTGAATTTTTTCATAGTGCCCAAGCTTGTTAGATAATATCTCCATCACAAGCTCAGGGTGAGGAACATAAAGCCTGGGTTTAGTCCCAAACCAATAAACATAATCATGGCCTGCATGATCACACATACTTCATGAGTTGGGTGACCAGTGATAAAATACATAGATATCATCTTCATTGAAAACCATGCTGCTTAACTAATGCTTTTGAACTCATGTTGTTTAAGAGTTTCAGATGGAGAGAATAAATGTACCGTATGTTTTGCTCCATTGATGAAAAGCAGGAAGAACTCGAGGAACTATGTTGTGTCCTGACAGTGGCAATGCTTCAGAGCTCTCCTGGCTGGCCATTCTAACAATATCAGGAGTATTTCCATATAATAACTTATAAGGGGGACCTTGAATCCCTTGGGCTTCAAATTGCTTTTTCATTTGCAGTGGTTTCCACCATATAACTCTTGCAACTTCCACCATAACTATTGCCAAACCAGCTGAAACAACAGATACAACCCACAAAAGCCATTCCATAGTCTCAACCATCAAAAATTTCAGTGTTAATTACACCAACAAATTGAAACCCAGCAATGATTTATGGGTGTCTGAAATTGGATTGCACTAGGAGATGCCTTGAATCTTCCTAAACATCATCATCACATGGGTTAGAAAATAATTATCCAGTTAAATTTGGACAATTAATTTTGTGATATAATTATGTCAGAATAGTTGTAAGCACTTAGAAAAGCACTGAGAAAAAAGAAGAAGAAATGTCAATATGGTGGAGCCAGCGATTGAGAGGAGAGGCTAACCTGGATATCAGGGTCTAACATGAATTTTCTAACGACAATTATTTATTCAAGATTGCCTCTTCGAATTATGGTAGGAGGAGGAAAGATTATCGACCTTATATAAATTATTTATTAGGTGTATATAATGTTTATTTAGTTTACTATTAAGAAGTGAGGGGTATCCATTTCACCGAATTTGTTTGGGACATGAGTCCGACTTTATCTTTTTTTTGGTATTTCTTCAGATTTGTATCTTGATGGATGGCTAAGCAACACCTTCTACACCATCATTCTCACCATTGGATTACAACTCACTTTATTACAATAAAATTTGACTATGTATCACAAGAAAAAATATAAATACATGTACATGACCATGAAATTTAAACCCTACCTAAAACAACTTGATGGTAATAGCTGCTGGGTTCAACGCTTTTACTTCATAGGTTGGTACACATATTAATATTGTGAATTCAAAACTCAAAGTCAACTATAAATGCATGCATTGTTGGTCATTAGTCATCAAGCAATCATAGATTATTTTAGGTGTTCACTCAAATCTCTTTGACAATGTGTCACGAATGTTAGGTCTGAATGTGCAATTTGGTTATTCCTCTTGCCATCTAATTCAGTCGTTGCTAATAGAATGACATCTTCTTCATTGCTGACCAACGTTGCCAACATGGAAATGGATGGTAACTTTTCTAGTTATCTATGTGGAATAAGGTCGCAAAGATATTGATGCCAACAGGTAATGTTGTTGATAGATAACACCCTCTATACTACTATGACTAGCCCAAATATAGTCAATTCACATTTATCAACTTGCTTTGCAAGGAAAGTTTGCATTTGAAAATTGAATTATATCAAATAATAACAAATCAAAAACAAAAGAAAAACATACACCGAACACAAGTATTGTTACCAAGGCTATTAAAATGGGTCAAAGTTCTGCCCGACTAATTAAACATGATATAGAGAGTATACACTCAAGAGGGTCAAATTACTACTTGAACAAGACTACAAAATTTCTAAAGAATAAAACCTAGAATAAAAGTAAAGTCCATAAATTTGCTCAAGAATAAAACCCACCATAATTTGTAAGAAACTAAACAATTTCACTAAAATGGGTCAAATTTGTTTCAATGTGCAATTTTATAGCTACATTAACCAAGGATTTGTTGAAGGTGAGTTGTGTAATCTAGAATGTAATATACCAATGTACATCAAATTTATGCCATGCAAAGACCAAATATGTGGGGGAAAAGAGACCAAGGTCACTTATAAACAAAAATTGAGAATGTGGACTAAATGACACCAAGAAGGAAATAAAAAAATATACTTTAAGCCAAACCCCTAAGGCCCATGCCTCAAGGAAATCCAACATCAAGGGGTTTAGGAGGGGGTCTCATAACCCTATTCAAAACCCAACAAGCTTCCAATCCAACCCTGCTTTGAAGGACATTGTCCACCTTAATTAAATCTTGCTGATCAATCCCTTCATCAACGAGGAAGTCTGCCATCTTGTTAGCTTCTCTAAAATAGTATTGGTCCTACCAATCGTTAAAGCCACCAAGAGCCTGCACTTGGCAAAGAATACTTTCAATCCTCCACTTTCCTGAATCCAAATTTTGAATATAATTTATAACCACCATGGCGTTCCCCTCAATCACTAGATTTTCAATCCCACATTGAGCAGCTATATAGATTTCAGTCGTCAAGGCATGAGCTTCTGCCTCATTGTTTGTCCCATCACACAACTTAATCAAGGAAACTTGAATCAAAGAACACACAATAAACTTTGATGACAGAACCTGCAGTTAAGGCACCTAGATCATCATTCAGAGCTCCATCAAAGTGGAACTTAAAAAATCCCTCAAGGGGATAGATGAATAAGCCTTTTGCTTATTTTCAATCATTTAATCCATTAATGGGGGAAGATAGAGAAACTTCTAATTGTTTAAAATGTGAATATCCTATTGAGACACAACATTCTAAGAAGTATCCCCATGAGACATTAAGATCTTAGAGATGGACACCTCAATTTTGTTGGTCACCTAAGTAATCGAAGATTCCTCTCCTTTGAAGATTCAAGAATTATTTTCCCACCACAAGCACCAAATTAGAATATCTGGGCTAATTAGCCAATTTTTAGAGAAGACACCCTTATATTTTGGAGAAGGCCACATCAAAAAGGATTGGAACAAGGAAGTATGAGTAGCCCAAGCCCAATCCAATTCATGCCATAACCAATCTAGTAGTTACTAGCAAAGGAGAAACTAAGAATCAAATGGTCAATTTCCTCATCTACATGCTTGCCAAGGACACATATAGACATACCAAAAAACCCAATCTTCTATAGTATATCTTGGGTAAAATGTTGGAGAGTTGTCAAGTGATGTCATGGAAGTGTCTAGGTGAGTGGATGAAGTGTCTTGATAGTCTAAGTGCCAATGACAAAGTGTGCAGTGTGCTTGTCTTAGCATGCTTGAAGTAGGTTTGGTTGATCTTCAGAGTTTGACTATTTAGAGATGATTATAAAGTATTGATCATGTGTAAGAGGTCCTATCAGAGGTCAAGGAAGCATTGAGTGTTTGTGTGCACAAGTAGAATTCATCTAGTAGTCCATAGTTTTCATCTAGACCTTTTGGGTCCAGTGGCAGAAAAACTGAGTAAGTGATTTGATGATGACATATCTCACACATATGAAGATTTCAAGAGCATCTTGGTACATTAATGGATTCCCCTATGTGAGGATTTCATATGGTCCAAGTTTTAGGTCATGAGATTTAACACAATAAAAGATATATCTATGCAAAGTTGGCCTTCCACGCAGATTGCAATGGTCCCCATACTTAGTCATTTTTGCAAAAGGTAAAGACCAGGACCAAATGGAGATCCAATGATTCATGGGTGACCATAAAAATGTAGATCAAAAATTTGTAGTGAGTCAAATGGGTCAAAGTGTTTGATGTTTAACCAGGTTAAAGATCAAACTACTTCAAAGAGATCGACGGAGCGTATGTGTTCCAAATTGTCAGGAAGTAGAGAGATGACGACAAGTGCTCAATGTTTAACAATGAGCAGAGGTAAAGACCAAGCTAATTATAAGGATAAAATGTGAGTGGGTGATCGTATATATAGAGATAAATGGTAAGTATTGAGTCAAAGAGGTCAAAGTGATAGTTATTCAACATGATTAAAACAAGGCCACTTTCGAGGAAGATCAACATAACATATTTGTTCAACGTTAATAGATTGCATGAGATGAGGTTAAAGGGTCAATTGTTTAACAAGGGTAAATGTAGAAGGAGATCTATGGTGTGTGTTTAATTCTATATGTGAGGACACAATATTATAGCTTAGTGTTTGATGTTTAACTGTGACCGTTGGCATTTGAAATTTGTAAAAGGAAAAACTAGTTTGCGGTATTTTGTCCATAACTTTTGATCCATGATGAATCCAAAGGTGAAGTAAAAATAAAAGTTGAAGAGGACTTCATGGTGCATCTATAGAATCTATTTATATGGTCTAATTTTTTTATAGTCAAAGTTATTTATATCCAAAGTTGACTATGTATTTGACCATGTTCTGCAAGTGACCCGAGAAGGATATTTGAGTTTGTTTTGATGTTGTTTGGATGTTTCAAGGTGACTTAGATATTGAAAGGTATTCTAGACTTCATAAGGATCATCTGTATGGATTTTTGAGGTGTGATCCATCTATATTGAGTATGAAAATTTCTTAATAAGTTGACTGTGTGTTCGTTCATGGTGTTCCTGTGTACAAGGCTATGTTTGAATAGATTGAGCTTATGCAGAGGAGTGTAGTGTTGATTGTAATAATTTGAGGATGTCTTATGGATAATGTGGAGTGGACCCATGCATTTATAAATGGTCACGTGTTTCTATTTTCCTTGTTGAAGTGCTAAAGGGGTGAATAGGTCTCCACAAGACCTATAAGGGCTATTAAGGCATAATTGAAATGTGTAGTACTTAAAGGTGACCCATGGGTGCTATGACAAACATATGAGGATAGTATTGAGCTTTGTCTTTGTATGATATAATCATTAAGGGTTAAGGCATGTCTACTGGTTAAACAAGTTGTTGATATTCATAAAGGCTCTATAAATAAAGAAATCAAAGGTGATGGTATCTAGGCTTTTTCATGTTGAGTAGAGCAAAGAGTTGTGGAGTGAAGGAAGGGAGGCAGTGTGATCAATAGATGGGTTGATGAGCAGAGTAGATTGAAGATTGTGTGTATGACCTATAGGTCATATTTTTGATGTTAAAATAGTGCTCTTGTAGGTTTGAAGATTGAGGTTAAGTAAAGGAGAGATGATGTCTATGTGAGCTTGGCAGTTGAGTTGAGAGGGAAATCAGAGTGTGGATTATGTAGTGTGCAGAGTTGAAGAGAGATGTTATACATTGTCTCCATTATATTTTCAAGATCAGTGATCAAGGAGATATTCATTTCATAGGAGGTCATAAGGACTTGACCATTCTTAGGGGTAGTTGCTCCTTGTGAAATAAGTGTTTCACTAAAGGCCTTAGGTCAGAAGGACTTGACCAAGGTTTTGGGTAAAAAGGACTTAAAAAATAGGTGGTTAGAAGGACTTGATCATCCTATGGGTTGGTGCTCCTTATGGAACAATTATTTCACTAAATTTTGGTCAGAGGGACTTGACCAGTCTCTTTTTTATGATCATCTTATAAGACAAGTAGTCCATGTGTTTGTAGGCTTGAGAGTGGGTTTTATTCCCTAAGAGGGTTTCCCACATAGATCTTGTGTTATGTGTGTGTCTTGATTATCTTTCTTGTTCATTGATATAAAATTATGTGTATGCTTCATGAATGCTTGTGGTAATTGATTAAGAGTTTGAAAAGATTGGAATTGAAGTTGGATTATCTGGGCTCACCAATTCACCCTTAGTGATTGTACCTCTAACAATTGGTATCATAGTAGGTCCTTCTTGCAAGTTCAACCACTTGAAGGTGATCAAAGGTATAATGGATGATAAAGAGACTGTGGCTTATCTTCAAGACAAACTAGTATGTGCTTTATCAAATGTCAATGCAAGCATGGATGATGTGAAGATGCAAGTGCAAGATCTAGAGGCAACAATAAAAAATCTAGAGGTCATGATGGATAAAGGTCTCAATCAAAGGATGGATCAATTTGAAAATAAATTCATGACTTACTCATATGTGCTCTTATCAAAGGACAAAATGGATTTCAGCTCCACTAAAAGGGTTAAGAATGAAAATTCATGGATCGGTAATGGTCAAGAGAAAAGGAGGTCAAACATGAATAATGTATTCAATGGGTATTGCTTCTCCAACAATCAATTTGGTAATAGATATAGGGATTATGCTCTCTCTCCAGAGATCAAAAGGAATCTCATATGCTACAATTTTAACCAACAAGGTCATATAGCCAAGAACTATAAAAGAGCCTTTTAGAAAAAGGATATACAAATCATTGACACTATCAAATGGTTCAAGGAGACTAAGTCCAAGAATGAAGAAGAAAAGAAGTATAATTCAAACAGTCAACCGAAGGAAGAGTCAATGTTTGTTCAAGCAACCTTGCATACTCAAGAAGATGGGAACAAAAAATGGTTCATAGACAGTGGATGCTCAAATCATATGACAGGAGATAAGAGCAAGTTTATCTCTCTCAAGAAGACCAACCCAAGTGCAGTGAGATTTGGTGACAACAATTCTAATAACATAGTTGGAAAAGGTACTGTGAGTTTGGACAATGGTCATACTAGGTCTAAGAATGTCCTATATGTAGAAGGTTTAAAACATAATCTTTTAAGTGTGAGCCAAATGTGTAAGCAAGGAAATGTTGTAACTTTTCATGATAATATATGTGAAGTGAGAAAGGCAAAGTCTGGCAGATTAGTTGAAAATGCTTATAAATAGATAACAACATGTACATATTTCATGAATCCAAGAAGGAGGAATGCTTCATGAGTCAATTGGAGGAAAGTTGGCTTTGGCATAGAAGGCTTGGACATATAAATTTTAATAATATGGTAAAGATGAGTTCAAAGGGATTGGTAAGGAATATGCCCAAGATTTCTAAGATTCCTCATTCTCTATGCAAGGCATGTCTTCATGGGAAGCAAACTAAGAGAATATACAAATTCAAGGAATTCTCCACTACAGAGCCATTGGATTTGATTCACACTAATCTATGTGGACCTATGAGAACTCAAAGTATTCAAGGTAATAACTACTTCATGCTTCTCATTGATGAGTTTACTAGGATGACTTGGATATTCTTTCTTAAAGAAAAATCAAAAGTTTTTGCAAGATTTTTAGCATTCAAAGCTCTTGTTGAAAATGATAAAGGTTAGAAGATCAAGTGTGTGAGATCAGATAGAGGATGTGAGTTTTGGTCTCATAAGTTTAATGACTTTTATGAAGAACAAGGGATAAGAAGACAATATTCTGCTGCTAGAACACCAAAACAGAATGGTGTTATTGAAAGGAAGAATAGGAATATTCAAGAGATGAGTAGAACCATGTGTCAAGATGTCAAATTATCAGATGGTTAGTAGGAAGAGGCAACCAACACTTTAGTTTACATCCTAAATAAGTGTCAAATCAGAGTAAATGGTGATAAGACTCCTTATGAGTTATGAAAGAATAAAGCGGCTAATGTCAAACATTTTAGAGTGTTTGGGAGTAGGTGCTTCATCAGAAGAGATGAAGAGAATCTTGGAAAATTTGATTCAAGGTCTGATGAGGGCATCTTCTTAGGTTACTCTTTTATCAATACTAACTATAATTGCTTCAATAAGAGACTTCACAAGATTGTTGAAACTTTAAATGTAAGGGTAGATGAGATAAGTAGAGTCAATAAGTTAAAATTGTAGGTAAGTGACTCAATTCAAAATTCTATGCAAACAATGATGAGTTATCCATTCAAACAAATGATGAAGATGAAGAGGAAGAAGAAAGACAAGACTCTAAAGCTCCATCCAGAAGAATTCAAAAAGATCAGCCAATCTCTCAAGTTATTGGAAATGTTGGTGCAAGGTTTCAAACTAGAAGGGGAATGTTGATCAATCAAAATCAACAAGACTTAGCTCTGTTATCCATGATTGAACCCAAGACATATATGGAAGCTAGTAAAGATGAAAGTTGGAATGATGCAATAGATGAAGAAATTGATCAAATAGTAAATAATGAAACATGGGACTTAGTCCCTAGGCCAAAAGATAAAAATGTGAAAGGTACCAAGTGGGTTTGCAAAAACAAGATGAATGAGAAAGGAGATGCCACAAGGAACAAGGCTAGATTGGTGTGTAAAGGATATGCTCAGGTTGAAGGAATATATTTTGATGAGACTTTTTCTCCTGTGGCAAGAATGGAAGCAATTAGACTCTTCTTGGCATATGCAAGTTTCAAAGGTTTTAAGGTATATCAAATGGATGTGAAATATGCTTTCTTGAATGGCAACTTAGAAGAAGTCTGCATTGAGTTACCAAAAGGATGCTTCATGTCAGGTAATCAATATTATGTGTACAAATTGAAGAGGCTCTTTATGGTCTTAAACAAGCTCCTAGAGCTTAGTATGACATGTTAAATAAGTATATTTTGAGTCAAGGTTTTAAAAAGGAGGTAGCTAACAGTAATTTGTACATTAAGATAGAAGGCAATCATCAATTGATAATGGTTGTATATGTTAATGACATAGTTTTTGGATCTGACAATGATAATATGAGTAGAAAGTTTGCAGATGCTATGAAGATTGAGTTTGAAATGTTAATGTTGGGAGAAATTTCTTTCTTCTTAGGATTGCAAATTAACCAAATTGATGAAGGGATATTCATTTCACAAGCTAATACATCAAGGATATGCTAAGGAAGTTTGACATGATGGATTGTAAGCCAATAGGCACTCCAATGGTCACATGATGCTAGTTAAGTAAACTAGATGACTCAAAAAAAGTTGATCAAACTGTGTATAGATCCATGATTGGAAGTATTTTGTACTCTACTACATATAGACCTGATATCATGTAAGTAGTGGGTCTTGTAGGAAGGTTTCAAGATGATCCTAGATAATCTCAATTGAAAGTAGTCAAAAGGATCATGAGGTATCTCAAAGGCACCACAGAGTATGGCTAATGGTATCCTAGGAGCAAAAAATTCACTTTGAGATCATATACTGATGCAGATTGGGTAGGTTGTGTGGATGATAGGAGTTCTAGGGGAATGTTTGGTGTCTTGGCTAAGCAAGAAGCAAGCCTCAATATCTTTATCAAATGCAGAAGGTGAGTATATAGAAATTGCCTCTTTTTGCACTCAAGTCATGTGGATGAAACAAACTTTGGAAGATTATAAGGTAAGACAAAATAGACATTGTCTTATCTATTGTGAAAATACTAGTGCAATTAATATCTCAAAAAATAATCACATTCCTAGTAGATATCATTTCTTAATAGAATAAGTGAGTAATCAAAGTGTTAAGTTAGAGCATGTGCTTACAAAAGAGCAGCTTTCAAATATTATGACTAAACCATTGTGAAAAGCTACATTTGAGTATCTAAGACAAAGCTTGGGTGTCATTTCTTTCTCTATGAATCAATATGTCTTTGGCATAAGGATGATCATGGAGTTAGGGGGGGCTAACTCAAGTGGCTTGATAAATTTTCATGTTTAAAGGGGGAGATAGATTGTTCAATTTGTCAAGACCAAGGATCAAGAAGGCTTAGAATAGAGGATCTTTATGTAGCAGGTTGGTTTAGAGAATGTTTCTTGTTTGGTGAGTGGCATGAAGTTTTGTTGGTAGTCCATGAGGTGGTTTAAGAGAGAAGGATAGTAAGTCTATGTGGTGGTTCTTCATGGTGTGTGGATATCTAAAAATTCTCAAGAGGTGTAAAGTCTTATAGATCTTAGGGGGAGTCACTTTCAGATGTTTCTTGATGAGTTTCATCAGATTTTAGTGCTTTTATGTGTTCTTTCTTCATTGGTTGCAGTGCTTGGTTGAAGAAGAATGTTGGCATGTTAAAAGAGGAAGGTGTCAAGGAAAGAAGAGGTAGACTCAAGGTAAGGGGGAGTTTATATCATTTTTATAAGATGGTCATCTCCTATTGGTGGTCTTTTCAGGTCCTCAAGATCTGCTTGTGCCCACTTTGTCATTGTGTCAAAGGGGGAGAAACTTCCTATTGTGAGAGTGCTTGAAGAGAGAGAAGGAAGGTGAGATGTATGATGGGTGTTGAAATCAATGAAAAAGGGGGATATTGTTGAAGATTTGTCAAGTGATGTCATGAAAGTGTCCAGGTGAGTGGATGAAGCGTCTTGATAGTTTAAGTACCACTGACAAAGTGTGCAGTGTGCTTGTTTTAGTATGCTTGGTTAATCTTCAGAGTTTGACTATTTAGAGATGATTAGGGATGAGTTTGAAGTATTTATCATGTGAAAGAGGTCCTATCATATGTAAAGAATGCATTGAGTGCTTGTGTGTATAAGTATAATTCATCTGGTAGTCCATAGTTTTCATCTAGACCTTTTGGGTCCAGTGTTAGAAAAATTGAGTAATCAATTTGATGATGGTATATCTCACATGTATGAAGGTTTTAGGAGCATATTGATACATGAATGGATTTCCATATATGAGGAGATCATATGGTCCAAGTTTTAGGTCATGCGATTTAGTGCAACAAAAGATATATCTATGCAAAGTTGGCCTTCCAAGTAAATTACAATTGTCCCCATAGTCATTTTTACAAAAGGTAAAGAATAGGACTAAATGAAGATAAAAAGATTCACATGTGATCATATAGATGTATATCAATGATGCATAGTGATTCAAATGGGTCAAAGTGTTTGATGTTTAACCAAGTTAAAGACCGAGCTGCTTCAAAGAGATCGATAAAGCATATGTGTTCTAAATTGTCAGGAAACATCAAGATGATGACAACTGCTTGATGTTTAACAATGAGAAGAGGTAAAGAATGAGATAGTTATAAGGATCAATGGTGAGTGGGTGATTGTATAGATAGATATAAATGGTGTGTATTGAGTCAAATAAGTCAATGTGACAGTTGTTTGTCATGATTAAAACAAGGGAACTTTCAAGGAAGATCGATGGAGCATACTTGTTCAACATTACCAAATTGCACAAGATGAGGTCAAAGGGTTAGTTGTTTAACAAAGGTAAAGTTCAAAGGAGATCGAAGGTGCATGTTTGATCCTAGATACAAAGACACAATATGATATCTTAGTGTTCGATGTTTGATTGTGACCGTTGGCATTTGAAATTTGCAAAGGGAAAAACCAATCTACAATATTTTATCCATAAATTTTGATCCAAGATGAATTCGAAGGTGAAGTAAAAATGAAAAGTTGATGAGGAATTCATGAAACATTTAGATAATCTATTTAGATGGTGATATTGTTTATACAATCAAAGTTATTGAGCTCCAAAGTTGACTGCGTATTTGACCATGTTTTGCAAGTGACCCGAGAAGGATATTTGAGCATGTTTTGATGTTGTTTAGATGTTTCAAGGTGAATTATCCATTGGAAGATGTTATATACTTCATAAGGATCAGTTATATGGATTTTATAGGTGTGATAAATCCATATTGAGTATGAATAATGCTTAATAAGTTGACTATGTGTTCATTCATGGTGTTCTTATGTACAAGGCTATTATTTGAATAGATTGAGCTTATGCAGAGGAGTGTAATGTTGAATTTAATAATTTGAGGACGTATTAGGGGTCATATGGAGTGGAACCATACATTTTTAAATGGTATTATGTTTCTATTTTTCTTGTTGAAGTGCTAAAGGGGTGAATATGTCTCCATGAGACCTATAAGGGATACTACTTAAGGGTGACCCATGGGTGCTATGGCCGACCTATGAAGATGGTATTTAACTTTGTATTCATATGATATAAGCCTTAAGTGTCAAGGCATATCTAATGGCTGACCAAGTTGATGATATTCATGAAGGCTCTATAAATAGAGAAATCAAAGGTGATGGTATCTAGGCTTGTGCGTGTTGAGTAGAGTAAAGAGTTGTGGAGTAAAGGAAGGAAGAGAGGGAGTGTGCCTAGTAGATGGGTTGATGAGTAGATCATATTGAGGTCTATGTGTATGACCTATAGGTCATATTTATGATTTCATAATAGTGCTCTTACAAGTTTGAAGATTGAGGTTCAACGAATGATAGATAATGTCTATATGAGCTTGGTGGTTGAGTTGAAATGCAAATTAGAGTGTGGAATATGTAGTGTGTAGAGTTGAAGAGATTTATTATACATTGTATCTCAATCATAGTGGCAAGCAATCACTGATCAAGGAGATGCTCATTTTATAAGAGGTCATAAGCACTTGACCATCTTTAGGGGCAGTTGCTCCTTATGAAATAGGTGTTTCACTAAAGGCCTTAGGTCAGAAGGACTTGACCAAGGTTTTGGGTCAGAAGGACTTGGCCAATGAGTGGTCATAAGGATTTGATCATCCTAAGGGCTAGTGTTCTTTGTGAAACAATTATTTCACTAAATTTTTGTTAAAAGGACTTGACTAGTCTCTTGTTTGTGATCATCTTATAGGACAAGTAGTCCATGTGTTTTTAGGCTTGAGAATGGCTTTTATTCCCCAAGAGGGTTTCCCACATAGATCTTATGTTATATGTGTGTCTTGATTATATTTCTTGTTCATTGCTATAAAATGATGTGATTGCTTCATGATTGCTTGTGGTAATTGATTAAGAGTTTCAAAGGATTGGAATTGAAGTTGGATTATCTGGGCTCACTAATTCACCCCCCTCTCAATGATTGTACCTCTAACATAAGAATCTTTCCTTGTATTGTTAGCCAAGAAAAAAAACCAACTCTTGGGAGGCCAACTTGATGCCATCAAGAACTAATCAACTAATACCACATAAGAGATATAAGAATTAACAACTTGTATCCCAAATTGACCTCATAGTTTCCTTATTTTGTAAATCCATCGAATTTGATTCCTACCCAAACTAAAGTTAATTATTCTGAGTGAAGTATTTTATAAAGTTTAGTAGGTTTTCCATGGACATGGTTCAAGGATCTGAGATCCTTCTAATGCCAAAACCTTATATCATAGATTAGTTGAGGATTCAAAAAGTCCCTAACCTTGCAGTCCCACCTAATAAACATAATATATTTAGCTTCCAAAATATCCTTGTCCTCAACCAATGATGAATGCCCATTCCAAAAATCAACCCAAAAATTAGCACCTTATCTAATCTAATTTCTAAAGACAAGTGGTTAATAACAATAGTCCTACAAGACATCATGAAATTCTAGAGATGAAAGCCCTTGGACATATTAACTATAGTGAGAAGTCTATCTTCCAACAAACAGTCTGAGTATTTTGATTGAAGAAGACATCACTATTTTATTTGAGACTATGAATACATATTCCACACTAATTTTTCTCCCAACACTCAATTTTGGATAGAGAGATTTCTAATCCCTGCCCCTCTCAAGGATTGGGAGGTGTGAACTTTCTCCCATCTTAGTAGAGGAATATTCATTTTCTCCATTGTTACCTACTAGATGAAGTCTCTCATGATTTTATTTATTTTTTATATCACATTTGTAGGAGCTATTAGAGAAGACATCATATAGATGGGGAGGGAACTCAACACAAACTTGATGAGAGGGATGTGGCCAACTAAAGATAACCATTTCCATTTCCAAGAACTCAAGTGAGCCTAAAAAGGATGAATAATATTTTTCTAGTGAACATCCCTTCCTACCCCATCAAATTGGGATGCCCAGGTATGCTATTGGAAAAGATCATATGTTAAAACCAAGAATCTCTAAAATTCTAACTTGAGCCAACTCCATAGTGTTGAAATAAATATCTAAGATTTAGATTCATTAATAAATTATCTTGAGGCCAAATAATAAGATTCAAGGACACCTCTAAAGGCACTTGTTTCTCTCCTTCAAGCATCTCTAAAAATAATATCATTTGAAATTTGTTGGTGAGTAAAAGGGTCCATTAAATTAATTACTCTAATCCCTTGAATCCTAAGTGAAGCATTGGCCTAAGTGATGAACATTTCTAATGCTTCTGAAATTAGGAAGAAAAGATAGGAAGAAAGAGGGTCTCATTACCTCAGCCCACCATAGGCTTCAAATAATCCAACAAAACTCCCATTTATCAAAATGGAAAACTTGGGGTCCAAAACACAACTATAAATCGATTCCCACTAGTCCTTAAAAAATCCAAACTTCTCTAAGATTTTCACGAGGAACCACAAACTCACTTTGCCATAGGCCTTATTTAATGTCCAATTTGATAATCACCCCTTTTTTCTTCAATATTTCATGGGTGGTCACAATTCCATCCAAAATCAATCTTCCCAAGATAAAGTCCCCATGTTTGGGTGAAATCAAAGTGGGAAGGAACCTTTTAACCATCAATACAACTACTTTTGAAATGATTTTATACATTATATTGTAGAGATAAATAGGTTTAAAGTCCCTAAATTAAAAAGGTTGCTCCACTTTGGGAATCAAGGAAATAAAGGTGCAATTAAATTATTTGAGGACCTTTTTTGCTTATCTCTATTATTCAACAAATAAAAAGACTTATTTACCAAAAATATGCCAAATTTATTGAAATAAGGCACCTGGAAAACCATTCGATATAGGAGCCTTGTCCCTATCCATATATAATAGTGAACCTCTAACTTATTATTTTAAGAAAGGGGCCATCAATTGCACATTCTAAAGACTTTAAATAAGCATGGGTATAACCTTTAAGAGGGAGGCTTGGCTTCCTAAATTGGAAGGATTTTGAACAATTAGGATATGTTCAAATAAGGACACTTCTTCATAAATAATGTATGAAGCCTTATCCAAAAGAGAACCATTCTTGTCTTTGATGGAAAAATTTCAATTAAAATTTCTCTTAGCCTTTACTGAGTTATGGAAATCAAGTGTTTTTATCCCCTTATTTCAGCCACGATTCTATTAATTTTTGCCTCTAATAGATTTCTTCTCTATAGAGGAGTTCTTAATGATGAGTTAGTCAAAAATTATATTTCCTAAGAAAAGAGGTGTTGTCTATTCCTTTTATTTAAGACTTCATCATTTAGTGTTCTCAATTTTGCTTCTAACCGAGCTTTTTCTTGGAAAATGTTTTTGAAGACCTCCCTTTTCTAAGATTTTAGATAGGTCTTGATGTGAGAAAAAATTCTAAACCAAAATAAACATCTTAAATACCTTTATAGGTAGGGAATCATGCCACCATTTTTAATTTCTTAAAAATGGATAGACCCCACAACTACATCAATAAACTTGAAAGGACACAATGGGAGCTGCATCCAAGATAATTTCCAAAGAGACTAGGAAATGATTAGACCCATAAATTGGTACTAAACTACACTCTGTAGTCTAATACATATTAAGCTAGGAGGGGTTAATGAGAATTTTATAGAACATTGCTACTATATTGACAAAACCCAACCTTATATTTGACCAAGATAATCATCCAAGCTTAGGTTTAATATCCAAAAGATCATTCTTCTCGTAGAATTCAATGAAGTTCAACTAAGATGGAGATGCATGCATAATACCCCTATCCTTTTTTGAAAACATTGCATTGAAATCACCCCTATGAACCAGAAAACCATCTTAAACTTATGTTGAAACCATTATAATCTCCTCACAAATACTATTCTTAAGGATTGGATTGTTTAGGCCATACACATTACAAAGAAAAAGGAGATGTCGATGGAAAAAGATTGTACCTTGAAAAGTTTCTAATTAGATCCTTGATTGATGGTAATAATGGAAATTTTAATTGGGGTTCCATATCACCCCAAGACCCTTGATGCTCCATCAAATCACATAAAAGAGATGTTCTAGTTAGCCCAACTCTTTTTATTAAGAGTCAACATCAATTTCACCCAATCTGGTTTCCTAGAGTAAGTAAATATCTACTTGTAGGCTCACAAAACTATAATTTACCAATTATCAAATGTTAGGTGCATTTAATCCCCTCACATTCCATGAGACCCACATCATTGTAATTGAGGGCAGGTTTCTAGGACTGAAAAAAGAGTTAATGGTGTTTTAAATACTATTTTCTATAACTTTCAACACTTTATCCTTACCTAATTTCCTACCTCTTTTCCCTTTAGAGCCATAATTTGGAGTCTTGATCAGGTGATTGGTTTAAGAAGTTGTGATAATTTTGACAAAGTTTAATTATTACTCCTTTCAATGTGTCCCATCAATCTAATTATCCATATAAAAATTAGTAAGGGGCACATTTTTAGATGAACCTTTGATCCTAATCCTAGGCACAATGGTAATTTCATTAGATTCCATTACAATATACTCTGAAGCCTTTAGCATGCATCTAGGTGAGATATTTTCAATAACATTATTATCTTGGCCTTGAGTGATAGCTTAATAAATAATACTAGCCCTAGTATGGGTAAACCCTCCCCCATTTATTATATAAAATTTAGCTGACAAGCCACCTTCCTTGATCCTCAAAAGCTTCTTCAATCTAGAAATTTAAGCCCAAACTAGGAAATGGGATTTGATATGCCCTAGATAATGGCATTTGAATCATATGAAGGGAAAATTATTCAAATATATATTCATAACATATACCATCTAGGGTTTTGATATTTATCTTATGAGAATGCTTTGACAAATCCATGAGATACAGATTCTAGTATAAGAAGCTAAAGATATTTCTATCATTCTCTTTTTAATTTCCAAAACCTTGCCAAAATAACCTGTAATTTTATTTAGTATACAATATTTCCAAAATTTATAAGTTAGAGCATAGAATCTGATCCACACTAGAGTGGAACCCAAATGGTTTTGGACCAAATTGAAATTTGGCTCTCATTGTTGGAGGAACATGCCTGCACCCCCCATTATCAAAGTATAATTATTTAGAATATCTACTCTCCTTTATTAAGGGGGAAAAATAGCCATGATAAAACTTTTAGGAAGAAATATAAGGCCAAAATTTGGTCCTTAGTTAGATACCACCCAATTTTCGATGTTGGCAATTATAAGCTATTTTGCTTCAAACTTCCCAATTATCGCCAAAGCTTTTAGAAAGCCAAATTCCTTTCCAAAAATTAGTCTAGACAAATCTAAGTCCATAGCTATCAAATGGATATATTTCAAAGATCAACTTGTATCCTTTGGTATTCCAATCAACATTCTCATTTCCACTTTGTTTGCCCTTTGTCATGCTTGAAATTGAGCTTGATGAAATCCACACAAAAATAGGGCATTTTTTTTGAGAATGTCAATGCACATTATACAAAATTGTATCACCTATAGGTAATCCAATTATGGCATGAGATACACAATGCATTGAAATAAACACATGCCTACATGACATAGGTTTTAAATCACAAGTGGCCATATGGTCGCTGCATAATCATGTTGGCCTCACTTGCAGTAATTGGCCTACAAGCCCCCATTACACTCTGTGATCTTGTATAATGACAAGGATGATTAAATACATGTTATGGATCTTGTTATGCACATCATAGTCCCTTAAGGGTCATTCCACCTCTGGGCCCCTTAAGGTCCCTCAATAGTCCACTTAAGCCAAAAAGGCTATTCTTAATGAAAGGTGTCAAAAGAGTGTTAAATTTTACATTTTAGTTCATCAAAAAACTTATGTAAAGAATATCACACAAAATAAATGGGGCCCCTTTTATGCTAGCTTGCTCTCAAGTCTCTGGAGTACCCTAAATGGGTTGCATAAGGTTATTGAGGAACTGGCCCCAAAGGCTCTCCTATTCTTAGCTTAATTTACATAATCCACATAACAATAAACTAATAACTTTAGTTAAATAATTTATATATAATTATAAAGCTTTTTCCCACCTTTCCAAGGGTTAGTTTTATTATTTAAATTGTATTTAAACTTAATAAAAAAATTCTATTAAAAATATATGATTGACGATATTATAAGGTTACCTTTAATATAATATCGACTGACTGAAGTTTACATAATATGAAATAATAAAGTCCACTGTTAAAATGATTGTCTAAATTTAAAAAATTTAGATTATATTTTTAGGGTAGGGCCCACCTCAATAATGTTCTCAGATTTATCCACTTATGCCACCTATGACCACCTCGATGCTACTAGAGATCCACTAGACACCAAATCTCCATCACCTACTAGCCACCCAAGGATTGTGTTGGCCATTGATGCTAATATAAGACTTTCAATTAGGGTAAAAACTCTTTGGGATCAAACATTGTCACTACTAGATATGAAAGGATTAGTTTCAAGGTTTAGCCAAGGTTGAGCCATCTCAATGGTGCCACTTCCCAATGAAGCTCTCGAGAAGATTTACCCTTTTGGGCATTGGTGTGATGAAGGGCCTCATAGACATGAAGACTAATTAGAGCATTTGGATCTATTTCATAGAGTCTTTCATAGCCTCTCAACCTACTCAAGAGCGGGTGGCACCACTCACCTTCAACTCTAAGGGAACTTTAAAAACTATGTTGGGGTTTAATGGCTAGCAGTTTGCTTGCCATTCATGTGATCAAGCATCAACAATATCTATACCTCAAAACCTTTTTTATATTTTGATCAATGTCTAGCAGTGATCACATGGTTGACAAGTCACTATCCTCTACCCATCCAACTAGCTTGTGGCCTATAATAAAGGTATGACATAACCTAAAATGACCCTATATGAAGGCAAACTTCAAAAATTTGACTCAAGCAAATTGTTACTCCTAAAAATTTGAAATGAAATATTATAGGTTATAAAACTCAAGAATTTTAATATAAAATTGTTTCAGGTATGATTTTTCCTCATTTTGCATGTAATTTAATTGCATGAAATTATGCCATATTACTAAAGGAAATAGGGTAGATTTGTAATTTTAACTTTAAAAATTCATATATATTTTTATCGTAAGCCTTAAAATTATTATATGAAAAGTAGCTAAATCATGGAAAAACCTATCATATAAAAAAATTGATTTTTGGAGATTTAGGTTATTTTTATTTAAATAAAAAATTATATAAATGACTAGCCCATTTTTGGGACAAAAAAAAACATACAAATTTGAACATTTTAAGACAAAATTGATAATTTCATTTGCATACTTTATTAAACCAAAAAGATAACATTTTCATACACCACAAATACTCTTTCCACTTCCATTTAGATGAGATTCTCCCTAGTCATTATTAGTAGTGTAAATTCTCTCTTAACTACCTCTAATAAGGAATTGGAAAGGAATAATTAAGAAACCAAACCTTATGTTCTTTATGTAGTGGAAATTCTCTCTTAACACTGCATCTATGTCTTATGTGATTATAATGGATAAAATTTCTTGTATTTATTCAAGCATGGATAAGGATATAACTATGGGCATGTTAATCTAGATCTAATTGATATTTGGTGATTGAGGGGTCCACAATATCTACCTTGACTGAACCCTTCACAATGCAAACTATGCTTGCTTTGATAAACATTTGTTACATTCTAGACCTTTGAATAGTAGAATTCTTTCCTTAATAAGAAATACATTTCAATGAGATACTATTATAACCTCTTAATCTTCTCCATAGGATTGATACATCAATATGCAACTCTTGACAAACTTTGTCTTGACTTCCTTAGTAGTCATTCTAGTCTTGAATCTCATGATGTTGTCTTGATAACTATAATTGCATGTACCTAGGAGAAATCTTGTAAAAATACCCATAATAATCTTGTGCCTAGTAAGTTGCCAATACTCTAGCAAGGGTGTTAACTTTGTGATTTTTCCTACAAAGTACATCGAAGTGGTTGCATACCGATTTTTTATCATTACAACTCATTATTTTTAGTTAAATTTGGTAGTATCACTCTAAGAAAGATTTGGGTTGATGAATGATAAGCTTAAGGCCCTTGTAAATTAATTGCTAGTGTTATGTCCTAACTTTTATCCATTATGAATGCCATATTCCAAGAATATAATATAGTGGGACTTTTTGCATAAATATATTTAGAGTCTACCCTAGTAACTATTTGGATGTTGAGATAAGGGTTTTGAAATATTTTCCTTGGTTAGCACATGGTAGTCAAACTACCCACTATGTACTTCAATTGAAGGAGAACTACTATGGGAATGATTTAAAAATGACTATAATATATGGTTAGGAAATATTTTCTTCTCTTATGTATTTCTTGGACAAAGTTCTCTAATAGAAATGGGTGGGTTCTTACTCTTCCTCTTTCTGAAACTCAAAATGGTAATACTAGTACCACACCTTATAAGAAAAATGGGGCACTATTAAGTTTGACTATTATTAGCATGAAGGCAATAATAAATCCACATACATTAGATGTTATTGGCATAACTAATGGTATAATAATTATACTTATATAGTAGACTATTAATGTTATTGTCATAACAAATTGACTGAACTTAGTGTATGGTGAACTAGTTATGTGTTCTCTTCTTGAAAACTATATTGTAGTGATTAAGTCAATGATATGTCACACAAAATGAGATTAGGTTTTAAAATAACTATGAATATTAATTTAAGTTCTTATCTAATCAACCTTTTGATCGTATTATGGTAGTATAATATGATTTTATTGTATACGTAAAAGGCAGGCTACGATATTTCCATAGAATACTATATTGTAAGGTTTTTCATATTTATTAAATTATGATGTGTGATTTAGAATTGATGGAATGATTCACATATATCAAGAGGGGAATTTTATGTTGGCTTAGTTATATTTTTAAGGTACAAAAACTTATGTTTGGTTCCAATGTTCTTGAGAATGTTGTTGTGTTAAGTGGACAACTAGCTTTGTTATCATTTTATTACTAAATAATTACAAGGACTAAAACTATAAAGTGAAAGAATGACTTCCTTTATGTTAGGCATGATGGTTGAGGAAAGTATTATCCTTTATTTTTTTCATGTATCCTTGATATATCATGCATTTCAATGTTTGAAGTGAATGAATTGCTTATGAATTATTTTGTGCTTTGATATTTATGTATTATGAATGTGATAAATATTAAGGATGGGTACACCTCTTATTATGAATACTCTCTTAATTTTTTTTGGGTTACAAGGAGTGAATTACAATAGCAATTAATCCAATGGTAACTTAACATTTTTGGGGTGGTTCATTTAGGGATACATTATGAGCAAAGTGACCTCATATCTTAGTAGCTTATGATGATATTGTTTTATCAATAGAGTGAGTGGTAAAAACCAAAGATGTCTCTCACTATGCCTTATTATATTATATTATGTTCTTAACTTGATCAAAACAAGGGATTTTATATTAAAATTTTGGAATATTTGAAGAAGAAATCAAACCTTTCCCTATGGCTTAGCGAGTAATCGTAGATTATGATAGAAAGACCATGTTAATTTGCTATTTGAATAGTAATGGATCTAAATCTAATAAATAAAACCAAGTCTCCTTCATTGAGAGATGTGTCCCATTATTGAACTAAGTGGATTGTGGGCAAGGGATCAATATTATAATGGTATGTTAGATCTAAAATAAACCTTGAAATTACATTAGAACTGGTACACTATCTTGGAGAGTCCACTTGCCTAGTAATGTTAATTCTTAGCTCAAATAGTAGTGGTAGTGTTAGTGTTTGATCTGGTCAAAGTGTTAATGACTCATAATAAGGTGCAGTTTGGTGCTAATTATTCTATAACTAGGGAACCACTTGTTTATATGTATTCTTGACCTGTGATTAGTCTTCATTGACAGTAGAGGTCCAATGTGACTACCTAGATAATCTAATAAAGGTAATTTATCATTAACCATGAGGATGTAATAGTGGATCACAAAAAGCGATTGTGAACTTATCACCTTATATTTCCAAAATTTTACAATGTGATTTTGATAGTTTGTGTTGTTTGCTCCAAAATCTTGCTCTGGGAAACATTTACGAGATTAAGTGTTCTAGAGAGAAAAGTGGGAATAATAAGGGATTTTCATCCTCTATTTTAGGATTAATGCTTGATCAATATAGGGCATGGTTACATGTATATGGCTCCATGATATAACTTACGTAGAATAGCTTCTAAAAGATGTAGTGTTAGCACCAAAAGCTCAATACTAGTTGTTTAGACTTATAATTTAATGTTTTGATATTGTTGCTAAAGTTAATGTGGTTCACTTTTCCACTTTATAAGATAGGGGAAAGGTATTTCAATTCCAAAACAATCATAAATGGAGATGGAAGGGAGAGCAAAAAAGAAGATTTCCAGTCAAGTGAATGCCAATGCTTCAAGAAATCAAGTATGCCAAATCATAATTACACCAATATGTTCCTAGCTCAAAAATTGCCCAAACTTATAGAGACACAATGTGCAAGCTTCTAGGGACATAAATTTGGATTCTCAACATGAAATTTATTCACTAACTCTAAACACTCAAAGATTTGCAACAAATTACACACATATTTTGAGACACTTTATAGTTTAGAACACATAAATCATAGAACATTTAGAGTAAACTAAAAAGATATAATAAAGACTTAGATTAGAACAAGTACAATATAAATACCGCATCTAACTCTGCAACTAAGCATAAGATCAATCCTTTTGCACAAACATAGACTTAAAACTACAAACAATGGACAACATTCAATGAGCAAAAGATAGAGTCAAGTAAGTAAATGTTCTATTACAATTTTGATAGAGTTTCATTACATGAACTGACCCTTTTATAATACAAGAATTATCTATAAATAGACCAACCAAAATCATGGAGCAATAAATTTGCAGCTGATACCAATGTTTTGATGGCTAAATCCATGCTCATTGATCTTACATTTAATTCAAAAATGGCTCTAAAGTCTTTGAAATTCATTTAATACACTTAGACATTTGTACAATAGAGCCCATTTTGTTTGATCTGAATATAATTTAGGGGATATATGTTGTTGGAATTTATTAGGATTGCCACTTCACCATGCCTTAGCAATACTTATACATTTAATTTAGAGGTTAATTTGATAAGTATGTCATCTTATGTTTGACTTTAGGGCCCTCCAGATCAATTTACCACTTTAATAGCCTTGAACTTTGTCATGTATGAGTCCTTAAATTGGTGAGAAACTAGTTGCATTTATTTTGCTATTTAGATTTGATGCACAATCCTTTTGTGAGCAAGGATTGTGCATCAAAAGGATTATTGCTTTTATTATGTCTTTTTGAAAACCATATAGGTCATCAAATTTAATCTAGTGTTTTAATCACATCATTACCAACATGTCCTCTATCAAAAGGGTTATGCCACATGTCTTCTCCCTACCCAGTTGATACTCAACCCAGAGGCTCATATGTGCTAATTGTGCTTTGGTTGCAGTGAAGCTAGATCTCACTATGTGGCATCATCCCACTCACTCAACACTCTAACACATTTTGAGGTTGCACGGACCATCCTAGGGAAATGGGTTACCAATATCGTGCCACTCGGAAACATCACACTCACCCACTCGCCTGAAAGGATTTTATTTGTATGAGCTGCTCTGGGATAATGGATCATTGGGATCATGCCACTTGGCAGCATCCCACTCACCCACTCAACATAAAGGATTTTATTTTTACAAACCACTTTAGAATAGTAAGTCATTAGGATCATGCTAATTTGTATCATCTTAACAATTTGGAGGTTTGAAAACAAATTGATAAATTACTTCGAAGTAGCATAAACTTGCCACATGGCCCTAAGAGAAACTTTTTAAAAAATGACTAAGTGCCGAAGGGATTTTACGAAGGGGTTGGGATTGTTGGGAGCTGCAAAATATTTTTCCACATGGCTCCAAGAACCAAATGGACACATGTGGGAAATGATACAACAAAACAAAATCATCAATTAAATTTTTTTGAAAACAAAGGTAAGGAAAATTCAAACAAAAATGGCTATGTTTTTCGAAATAGAAACAGTTAAGTTATTAAAATAAAAGCAAAAAGGGTGTGGAAACTTAACAAAGAGAAAGCCATTTTCATTGAATTAAAAGATAAAACTTTGCCCATTTATATGAAATTGACGAAGGCATAAGGGGAATTTTATTAGCATTTATTCATTTGACATTGAAATAATGCAAAAAAAGGTTACATTGATAAAGGAAAAATTATAAAAGTCTCTAAAAAGGTTAGATAATCTGCATAATTCTAAATAATATATTGCCCAAAAGGGGTTTTTTTCAAGCATTTTAAAATGTGATTTTATAAAAAAGGTCAAGACCTTTAGACTTAGATTAGATCACCATTTATATTAATCTAGTTCTAGATGTGCTATTCAAACCAAGGATTTATAATAAAGATTTACTATGTCGACTTGGTAAAATCAATAAAGCACAAATTCAATATTTTAGATCTTCACATATAGACAACTATAAACCAAAGGCACAATAAAAATGAAAAGTGTCCCCATATGAAAATTTAATATGGGGTGTGTTGGTCACAACAAATGGTGACTTTCACAAAGAAAATGATGTTCAACATTTAGAACCCAAGTTGCAAGTCTTCGTTCCTATACAAAACATAGACTGTAAGAAAAATATTAGACACAATTAAAAAAAGGCACTGTTGGCCATTTTTGGCCCACATATCAAAATTTGCCTAAGTATGAAAATGGAGCTTTCAGGCAAGAAAATGGTAAATCTTGGGGAGGACTTTGGGTTTTCCAGCAGTGACAACTTTGAGTTTTTGAGGGCATAGTGAAAATCGGGTTTTTAGTAGTGCTTAACTTCTAAATGTTTTATAAGTAGAAGTAATTCAGGTCTACAAACCTAAATTACTCATGGGCAGTGTATTTTGGGTTCTCCAAGGAGCACTACTTGATTAATTTATAGGTTGTGAGCAGTCAGAAGCCCAAAATAAGTAAACGGGTTTGACAAACCCAATTTGGTCTCGAAAAATAGTGCTTCTCAGGTTCTTCAAGGGATGAGTCTTTTTCAAAAAAATTGAAGGGCATTTTCAAAATACCGAAGGGCCTTATTAGGGCAAAAGGGACTAGTCAACTTTTTCAAAGGCCCTCTTCAACTTTTTCAAAGGGTCTTTCAAGAACCTGAAGGTACACTTCATAAATCCGAAGGGCTTTTCCTCCTCCAAGTGGACAGTTGCAATTTTCTTGAAGGGTATGTTACCCTTCAGAAGGACCATTTCAAGATTCCCAAAAGGCATCTTTCCCTTTGAGAGGTTTATTTACGAAAGTTTTAAGGGACACAAAGGAAGCCCAAAGGGTTTTTCACTCTTTGAGAAAGTCCATTTTAAAAAGTTCGAAGGAATTCCTTCAGACAAATTGTCTGAAGAAATTCCTTCAAGAGATTTGCCTGAAATAAAAGGCCAAAGGAATTCCTCTAAAAGAAAATCCTGAGACCAAGTGTCCAAAATAAATGATGGGCCAATGGACATCAAAATCAGGAAAAGTGACTAGCCATTGGAAGTAATCGGGTTTGAAAAACCTGAAGTCTTAAGGCTTGGAAATAGCAAAGTGAGAAGACTTCAAGATGGATAAGTTTGAATTAAGTAAGCTTAGAGAACCTGAATTACTATGCATAGAGTAAATCAAGTTTCTCCAAGTACTTTACTTAAAAGGTTTTATAAGTAAAAGATTTGGAAAAGTCCAAAGTTGGGGAGATCAAAGAACCCGAATTAATCTGCATAGAGTAAATCGGGATTCTCCAAGTGCTTGACTTAAGCTTGGTCCAACAGCATGAGAATCATGATGAAATGAATGAAAGGCTTCCATGTGGCATAAACTAGAGTAGAAAGGGCCAATCAATAAAGGACAAGTGGTGCAAGGATGACCAATGAGCATGAGAGAGTCCAAGTGATTGGTAGCTAGAAATTATGAAGGCTCTCATCCACCATAGTTCATTCCCCATAATTTTTGTTTGATGCTGAAATGTGTCATGCCAAGAAGAGACATTATAGCTGCTCACAACATGACTTCTCAGATGCGCCAAAGAAACACTTAAAGATGGGAGGGGATCAAAAAGATTGTGAATTGATCCTGAGCGGTGCATTTAGGGACAATAAAGGAGGATGACATCAGGGTCCAAAAGATCAATGACTTCTTCTTTCTTCCCCTTCTCTCTTCCCCCTTTTCTATATAAATAGAGGCCTTGGAGCCAAGTAAATGATCCTTAGATTGGTGATAGAATTACTCTACAAAAATCACTTTGTAAAGGACTATTTTGAAGAAATACAAGGAAGATTTTTCTATTTCTAGTTAAAATAAGTGTGCACATTTGGTTTCATTTTTAGAATGTATGATTGTCATTCATCACCTATGATTTTTCTAGCACCTTGTTTTTGATCCTTTCAGTTTTGTGTAGGATTGTGTGAAGTGTATGTGTGTTGAGATTTCCTTGAAGCATTACCAGTTCATAGTGTCTCTCGTAGACCTATTTTTTTATCCTTCAAAGCGCAAGGATTCCCTTCAACCTCCATGTAAAAACTCCATGCCTATGGCCTTGAGATAAAACTAGAATAGCATGTGTCTTGTTTGGGTTCACTAGTAGTTGGCTCTTTTCCTAGACTAAGTGGATCACTTATTTTTGGTGCGTCACCTACCTTAGCTTAGATTTCCCTTTCAGTTATACTCCTACCCCTTTTTCTTAGCTAACAATAGATTTTAGTGTGAAATCAAGAGCTAAAGTGAAGTGCTTGAGGAACTAGCCTCATAAAAAAGTCTAAAGGTTCAACCTTACCATAGGATACCCACATCTTGAGGTTGTCCCCATGATTATAGCTGAAAGTGAGGGAGCCTAAAGAACTCTATCATAAGGGGTGCAATTCCATGCTATAACAGTTTTGGCATGCCCAGTGGGAATCACAACCATTTTCACTCCCATTTTTTTATAAGATTAGTCAAATTTGATGCTATTTTGATCATTTCAAAACTATGATAGCATTCATCCTTTAGCATCTGACGACTCTAAAGAATAACCAATTATCTAGTGGTAGAGTAGTAACTATCTTTCATGCCAAAGGTGACCACAAGATTAACCTCTACATGTATTACTTTTGAATTTATTGAATTACCTTTAAACTCATCAAGAAGGTTAAGGTTCTCCCATACTCACCCTTACATAAGACACCCTCTTCCTAGACTAGTCATAAAGCATACTTATACAAGGAGATCTTTGTCAGCCTCCCTTGTTGCTATGATTCTCCAAAGATATTTTGTGGGCTTCAATGGCCAAAGCCCTTTGAACTTAACATAATATGATCCTATGCCAGTAATATCCATCAAAAGTGTTCCTTATTACATGGGCGACCAAGTTGTAACTCATATTGAGCACATAACAAACATAGCCAATTTTTACAACATTCACAATATCACGATGGAGAATGTGGCTATTAAGATATTAGTTGTATCCTTCAAGGGGAAGGCATTAGACTGGTATAGGGGCCTAGCTCTTAATTCCATCCACTTATGGAAATGAGCTAAGAATAGCCTTATGTAAAAGGTTTGCAGATAAGAGTGATCATCTATCACTTGCAGAGCAACTGATCACAATCAAGAGAGCTCCTCATGAAGTCATGCAAGACTTCAATATGAGATTTTAGAAGGCATGGGATAGAATTCTAGTAGCTGTTAGACTATTTACAAGCTTTGATTTCTTGTATTACTTGAAGGCTTTCAATAGTGACAGCTATAATAATTTAGTCTATGGGAAGAGACATACTGCCAGATGCATACGAGGTGGCCATCAAGGCAAAAATTTGCCTACTTCAGGCTAGCAAGCTTACTCCTAGACCTCCAATGCCTCTTTTTCTAGAGATCAGACCCCCTCCTACAGTTATTACTCCACTCGATGTTATACTTCCAATAACAACAATTGCTGATGTGACTTCACCTAAGCAAGAGAAGGCTTCTACTAGTGGATCCAATGACTCTGAAGAGCAGAAGAATTACTTGGAATTAAAAAGCATGCTCCAATCCTTTGGGAATGATGTTATCAATGAAAAGAGGCATCAAGCTTACAAAAAGCCTTATCAAGCTCTGTATCAACCTCCACAATAACTTTATCAAGCTAATAGGACACCCTACAAAGGATGTTTTTAAGGATAGGGCTAGCCTAACTATGCTAGGAAACATAATTATAACCCAAATACTGTAGGCCCTTCTAACTCCTTGGTCCTAGTTCAGAATAATGTGGCTCAGGAGGTTGAAGGGACAATGCCTTGGAATCATTCTTTTGGAAAATCTATTGTCCCAACTAACGGCTTCAACCAAGCATTCAATGATCAATGGTGGTAGGTTATTGCTTATGGATATAACCAGGATGTTATGGCCCAAAGCATAGAGGTGCTGCACTAATTAGGCAAGAGCAACCTCCATAAGAATAAGGCTCAAATTAGGGGTCAAACTAGTTGAAAGCCTCAATAGTTATCAGTGAGCAAGAAGAGTGATATGCATCCAATCCATAGGTTACTCCCAATTTGGCCCACACCCCAGTCTCAGCAAACATAAGGTTCAAGAGAATGAATATGGGTGACAATTAAGAAGCTTTTAAAGAACCTTTGGTTATCGCTCCTTCACTGACAAAACCAAAAATAATTGCTCCCAAAACCTAGGCAAAGGTTGGTGGTACACCAATTAACATTATGGAGTAAATGAAGAAATCCAGCATGAGTGTACTAATGTGGGACATGATTTCCATGCCTAACCATGTAAACATTTTTTAGGAAGGTTTGTCCAAGATGAGTGTTTATACAACTGCAAGTGAGAAACCAAGCAAGGAAGCTAAAGTCTTCACTAATGCATCCAAGAGTCCTTTGGGAGAAAGGTAAAGTAGTGTGACTAAGACCCCCATTCTACATCTCATTACTCATCGATGACTCCTTGGTGCACAACTACTTGGTGGATAGTGGGGCCAGCACCTCAGTCATGCCAAAGTCTATTATTGACTAGTTGAACCTCAAGTATGAGCCACACACAAAGGGAGTCTTGTAGCTTGATGGTTCTTAGACAAAGCCATCAGGTATCATCAAGAATTTGAGCCTAACCTTACATGCTTATCTTGGCATGTTCATGTTGCAAGATGTGATGATTTTGGATGTCACTTCTTAATTTGCATTATGCCTTTCTAGAGAGTTCATAGCCAAGATTGGGGGTTACCTTGTAGTAGATTGGTCTTACATGGTGTTGTTCCTAAAATCTATCACTCATTTTTGGGACAACATATGAACTATTTTGGTCCTGTAGGCCAAAATCCTCTCTTCCCTTCTCAAAAAATTATTCTCAACATTCAAATTCTTAATTATTCAAGATTTTTTAGTTAAGGGACTAGCAGGTTCAACAAGTTCAATGACTTCAATAGGTGAGCTCTCTCAAAAAAACAAGTTTCCAACACTTAGGCAATTTCAAGACAGGTTCAACGCCTCGGTTCAACCAAAAATGTCGATCGACAAACTTCAAATAAAGGATTGAACCATTGAACCATTAAACCATTGAACCCTACTTCCAAAAGTTTCAAAGGTTCGACAGGTTCAAAGGTTCAATGACGTTGGCAAGCTTAAAGAGTTAAACTCTTCGGCAAAAGTTCAAAGTTCAACTGCTTCGGCAAGTTCAATGGCTTCAAAAGACTTAGCGAAAAGAAGAAAGATTGAACCGTTGAACCATTGAACCTTGAACTAAAAAGGTTCAAGGGTTCAAAGGTTCAAAGGTTTAATGTGGTTGGTTCAAAGCAGTTGGTACAACGTGGTTGGTTCAAGCAGTCAATTGAATGAGTGGAACACAAGATTGAACCATTGAACCAAAGTTGGTTCAATCGGTCGGTTCAATAGAATGGTTCAAAGGAGTGCCCCAAAGCCCAAAGGGCAAGTGCCCTTGTGGAAGTTAGTGAACCAAAGGCCAAGTGCCCTTGCAGAGGGTAGTGAACAAAAGCGGACAAAGAGATATCTTTCAGAAAGATTTTTCGTGGTGAAATTTTATAAGGCAAATCCTTCAGACAAAATGTCTGAAGGAATTCCTTCGGACATAATTCCTTCGAATAAAATGTTTGAAGGAACGATCAAAATCCTGATGAAAAGCGGCTAAGGCAAGGGAATATTTCCTTCGAATAAAATGTCTGAAGGAATTCCTTGAAGAAGAAGACAAACCGAAGACCACCCAAAGGACCCCAAAGGACCCTGAAGGGCAAGCACCCTTGTGGGGGGATCTTAGCGACCAAGAAAGGGACCTTCTCAAGGCCTGAAGGGACACCTTCCCTTTGAGAGGTTCCAAAGACATTAAGCTAAAGGAATGTTTCTATGGACTCATTTCTACGGACTCCACAGGTTTGTTTCTATGGACTCTGCAGGCTTGGTTCTACGAACTTTGCATAATTTGAAGAAGAAGGCTTGATTATACGAAATCTACAGGCTAGTTTCTACAAACTCATTTCTATGGACTCTACAGGTTTGAATCTACAGAATCTGTAGACATGTTTCTATGGACTCCGTAGGTTGGATTCTATGGACTCTACAGGTTTGTTTCTACAAACTCCGCAGGTTTGTTTCTACAGACTCTGCAGGCCTGATTCTACGAACTCTTTCAAGGTGCGAGAGACTTAGAAAAAAGGCTCGCAAGAAAGAGGATGAACCGATGAACCTTGAACCAAAATGGTTCAAAGGTTCAACGGGTTCAACAGTTCAAAGAAAGCTCTAAGTAAAGAAAAGTGAATGAATCAAAGAAGCGATGGAACCAAGGAGCCGAGAAGGCCACTCGAAGCATTGAAACAATGAATCAATGATTTTCTCACAAATGTCAAATTTAGGGTAATGAAATATCTATTGAGTTTAAAATAGGGTGTGAAACTTGAAAACAAACTCAGTGACCAGCTGAAGAGGGAGCTAACAGAGCCAACAGAAAGGGAAAAGATAGCCTGAGAGCTCAAATTGAAACAAGAAAAAGGGAAAGACCAAAAATATCTGTGCAAGAGTTATTTCAGTAGGTGGAACAGTCCACCAAGTAGATATTTCAGCTTGCATGCATTAAAGGTGCAGCCTATTTTTCTCCTTGAAGTAAAAGCAAAGTGGACAGTTGCACAGATATTTGGTGAAAGCCCCGACAACCTATGCTGAGGAGAAGACATTTGAGATGAATCGACACGCCACAGTTTAAGCAGATGCCCTGTTCCAGCATGGCCCTCTTTGACAAAACTAAAAATGCATCAAGGCATTAAATGTAGCATGGGTCATTCCTTGAAACAAAGTGCCAATCCTTTCTTGACTACTATATATTGTATTCTCTTATTTTATGCAAGAGAGATCTCTCTGTTATAGAAGCAAAACTCTGCCAAAATTGAAAGGTGATTACTGAGACTTTGAGCTCAGATTATTGATCATATTTCTTTATATGAATGAGAAAGTAGGTTACTTCTAGACTTTGTGTTGTAATGGCTTGTGTCATTTAGGATATTATTCTTATGTCTGTTTCTTGAATGTGTTCTTGTCCATTTTAATGAAATAAGCAGAACTAGTGGAAGTAATCAGGAAGGTGTCTTAAAGCCAACTGTGAAGAGACTTTGTGTTGCCACAATTGTCTTTACTGTGTGTGTTTTTAGTTTATTTCTGTGTAAAGGACCTTGGGATGACTTTGTGCCCTCATTTTCCTTCGTATTTCACTCTTGGGCAGTCGAGGTGGAGACTTTGTGTTACATCTCAGTCTGCTGGTTACTACGCCCCTTTGTTACTAGTTACTTGTTACCTACCAGAAAGAACTGCAGCTGTTTGATGTATGACCACTTTTGAAAGAAGAGAAGTGCCTTCAGTGTTTCCACCTATATTTATCCTTTGTTTGTGAACATCATCTCTAAAAAAAGAGAGATGGATGGTGTTATCCTACCCCTGATTATTATTTTTTGCATATATATATAATATATAGCTCCTCATAGTTATAAGGGAACCTCCCCTTGATGAGAGGAGAGATTTGTCCCCTTTTGATGTGGTAAACCTACACATCTCGCTGACCCATCTCCTTATGCTATGGTTAAAGAGATCTATTTTGCCCATCAGTTAGCTGATGACAGAATATTCACCCAATAGTTTTTGGTGACTCTGTTGGGGACACAACAATTTTGTGCAATTTGAAGCTTCAAGCTTCAGATTGAAGCATCACTTGTGTCTTATCCATTATCATTATAGCCTTATCCATTTCTATTATATAATCTGGTCTGCAAACCAGAGCCGCTAGGGAACACAACAATTTTGTGTAATTTGAAGCCTCAAGCTTCATATTGAAGCATCACCTATGTCTTATCCATCATCATTATAGCCTTATCCATTTTTGCTATATAATCTATCTACGAATCAAGAGCCATTGGGGATTGAATGTTTCACTTATTTTTTCCACTTTCACCCAGCTCCACACCAACAATTTTTGGTGACTCCACTAGGGAAGAACAAGCAGTTTGAGGCCTCAAGCTTCAAGCTAAAGTAGGGCCAGTTATTTTCCATTTTCATTCTAAAATCTGGCAACTCCACACTATACAAGAAGCCAGAGAGCCCAAGGTGTTGTTGACCCTATTTTTGAGTTGGTGCAACAGGGCAATTTTGATTTGTTTCCTCCACAACTTCAAGTTCAACGAACTAGGAGTCTTCCTCCTACCAATAACAGGTCACCACTACAAGGCAAAGCTTCTTTTTTTGATGTTAGCAGAGCTTTGCCTATACATACTCCATCTAGATTTGTTATTCCCCCTTTCTATAATCAAATCATGGCAGTTCAAGGCCCCTGGGGTAACTCTTTTGGCCCACTCAATTTAACTCCACCTCTACATGAGCTACCACGCATTTCAAGGAAGAATTTCTCCAAATTATTTGGTGACGAGAGAGTTCATCTTGATGAACACATTACAGCCTTCATCATAGCCTGTGGTGTGATAGGCATGGAGTGTGAGAATGTAGCAGTCAGGCTATTTATGAAAACGTTGCAAGGCACTATTACAGATTGGTTTTATCATCTACAAGCCCAGATTGTGACTGACTGGAATGCTCTTAAAGCTAAGTTTGAAGCAAGGTTCAAGCCTATAGAAGATGTGCAAGCCCTGCTATCCCAGCTCATGTAGATGAAGAAAGAACCTAATGAACTGATGAGGGACTTCATTGCCAAATTTGACAAGCTGAGGAACAAGATTCCTATAATTTCTCAGCCAACACCTAAGAACCTTAACTATTTCTTTATCAACTCACAATTGCCTGAAGTAAGTTTTCTATTGAGATGTGCTGGCCACATAGACCTTTTTGCAACTCAAGATTTGGCCACCGAGGTGGAAGATGACCTTAACTTGGCAAGAAAGATAAGAAGAGACCCTAATAGAGGTAAATCTTCTTCATCTTTTGAATATCCATCTGCAGGCACCACTGATCCAATGGTGCAAAATCTGGAAAATGAGTTGTTAGCTCTTAGAAAGCAAATGGTGCAAGAGATGTCATCTACCCCTTCGTATAGAGATATACTAAGGAGGATATTTCCCAATTAGTCATACCAAGGCAATGCTGCTAGGAACCAAGGGCAGCCAAATTACCTTCCTCCCCCACAGGGGAAACTTGCCATTGAAGCTCCCCCAACCAATTCAGCAGTTGGATATCTTGAAATAGAATCTAATTTCTCTTTCTAGCCTGAATTGAACCAAGAAAATGATGCTGATCTCTTTGCAGAAGACCAAGAAGAATAAGCTAGCAAATCCAACATTGGTTTCCTGAATTACCAGGATGAACCCAGAAGTGAAGGTAAAGCAGTTGATGGATCATATGCTGTATTCACTTGGTCCAAGAATCAGTCAGCCCAGTAAGCTGATAAATAAAAAATAGAGGAGTGAGCTCAGCCTACAATTTCAATTTCAAAACAAAGAACTTCTCTACCTTTCCAGCCAATGGACCTAGTGATTGCTAAAAAAGTAAGTACCCCAAACATGCCTTCACCTTTAACTTCAATTTCACAGATCAGTCCTTCTCCCCTTAAGAACTAGAAGGATGAACTCCCTTCCCCTATTCTTGATTCATTTCAGACATTTGAAATAGTTGAACATGTCAAGAAAACTAAAATTCAAATGTCTGAATTTGAATTCTTGCAATCCAACCCTAAGTAGTTGGATAAGTTAGTGGAATGTGTGAAGAATAAAACTATCCCTGCAGGACTATCTATTCTAAAGGTGACTCCCATGTCCACCCAGAATAGCCTTGTTATTTCTCTTCCTACTGCTCCTGGAAGGACTGAACCATTTTATGTCTCCCTGCTGATAAATGGACATCAGATGAACAATTGCATCATAGACTCAGGTGCATCTGACAATGTCATGCCTGCCAAAGTGGCTAAATCCCTTGGTCTCACATTGACCAAGACATTTGGGAGATGTTTCTCCATGGAGAATAAACAAGTGCCACTATTGGGACAAATCAAGGATGCCCAATTTACATTTGCAGCCTTTCCAAAAAAAAGAATTAAGATGACAGTCCTAGTGACCGACGTCCCAGCCTCCTACAACATTCTTCTTGGGTGAAATTTCTACAAGGATGTTGGTGGAGAATTGAGCATGGATCTGTCTGAGGCAAAGATCCCTATCAAAGGCATCATGCAGAGGTTGCTTCTTGAGGAGGCAAGATATATTGTCACCCAAATATCAACCCCTGAAGCTCAAATTTTGTTTGAGTTTTCAAGAATGGGTAACTTTTTATTGACCATAGAGGATGTTCATGTTTTAGCAGATCGAAGTCCTGTAGGTGGCGATCTAAAAATTGGTTCAAATAAAATAGTAGAAGACATGAGAGAGTGTAGTGCCAGTGTAGAAGAATCCTTCCCTCCAAATGAAGGAAAATCTGAGAAAGGAGTAGTTTTCAGTGGCATATGGATTCTAGAATTTGATGACAGCTACTCTTCTACCGATTCAGGAGCTGGGATTGTCTTTTTATCTTCCCAAGGAGATATTTTTCCTTCATCATACAAATTAAAATTTACTAATACTAATAATAATGCTGAATATGAATCTTTACTGCTTGGATTGAAGGCCGCTCAAGATAGGGGCATCAAGCTCCTTCATGCTAAAGGAGATGCTAAACTGATGGTTTGTCAGGTGAGGAACCTGTGTCAAACCAAGAACAAAAGATTACACCATTACCGCAATCTGATATGGGACTGTATTAAAAGTTTTGATGCTTTCAATAAATCTACAGTGCCCAGAGAGATTCATAGTCATGTAAGTTCATTGGCTATCTCTACGACCCTCTTGGTTCCTCACAAAGACTTTGAAGAATAGAAGTACACTATCAAGCTGGTCTTTCAACCAAGTGTGCTTGACAATGCCAATCATTGGTAGGTATTTGATGATGACAATCAAATCATGTGCTGGAATGAACTAGAAGAACAATGAATTATGGTAATGGACCATACTGCTACACGCCAAATTCAGGGAAAGAAACTCTTCACCAAGAGAGCAAAGATTTATGTTTTTCAAATTAGAGACCACGTCTTGCCATGGGGCAATAAGAGAGAACCAAAAGGAGTGCACAGAAAATGTGATTCCTAGTGGAGAGTTCCATTCGCCCATCACCGATTCTGGGGAGAAAATAGTTTCTTGTTGGTTTATCAGGATGGAATGCCATTTTCACTGTCTCACAGTGGGTGGCATCTGAAGCACTTCAATTCTTGAAGTATCTAATAAGATCATCTGTACATATGTATATTTGTATAGTCTTTAGTTATATTTTGTGCTTTTTATTTTTGTTTTTGTGCCTTTCTTTTTTGGGTAGCATCACTTCGTAGCCCAATGGCATACTTGAAGGCACTGGAGATTTTGGTTTCTACTCTCCTCAACTATTTTAAAATTTTAACTGAAGGAAGTTCCCCAATTGGAGCCAGCTATTTTTCCCAAAATCTATCAATCATTTTTAGGACAACGTATGAACTATTTTGGTCCTGCAGGCCAAAATCCTCTCTTCTCTTCTCAAAAAATTATTCTAAACATTCAAATTTTTCATTATTCAATCTTTTTTAGTTAAGGGACTAGTAGGTTCAACAAGCTCAATGACTTCAACAGGGGAGCTCTCTCAAATAAATAAGTATCCAACACTTAGGCAATTTCAAGACAGGTTCAACACCTCGGTTCAACCAAAAATGTCCATCAGCAAGCTTCAAACAAAGGATTGAACCATTGAACCCGACTTCCAAAAGGTTTAAACGTTCAACAGGTTCAAAGTTTCAACAACGTCAGCAAGATTAAAGAATTAAACACTTCGGCAAAAGTTCAAAGTTCAATCGCTTCGGCAAGTTCAACGGCTTCAAAAGACTTAGCAAAAAGAAGGAAGATTGAACTATTGAACCGTTGAAGCTTGAACCAAAAAAGTTCAAGGGTTCAAAGGTTCAAAGTGGCTTGTTCAAAGTGGTTGGTTCAAGTGGTCAATTGGATGAGCGAAACACAAGATTGAACCGTTGAACCAAAGTTGGTTCAATCAGTCGGTTCAATCAAACGGTTCAAAGGAGTGCCCCAAAGCCCAAAGGGCAAGTGCCCTTTCGGAAGGTAGTGAACCAAAGGCTAAGTGCCCTTGCGAAGGGTAGTGAACAAAAGCAGAAAAAGAGATATCTTTTAGAAAGATTTTCCATGGCAGAATTTTATAAGGCAAATCCTTCGGACAAAATGTCTGAAGGAATTCCTTCGAATAAAATGTTTGAAGGAATGATCAAAAGCCCAATGAAAAGTGGCTAAGGCAAGAGAAGATTTACTTTGGATAAAATGTCTTAAAGAATTCCTTCAGACATTTTTTCCAAAGGAATTGAAGAAGAAGACAACCCGAAGACTGCCCAAAGGACCCCAAAGGACCCTGAAGGGTAGGTACCCTTGCGGGGGGCTCTTAGCAACTAGGAAATGGACCTTCTCAAGGCTCGAAGGGACACCTTCCCTTCTGGAGGTTCCAAAGACATTAAGCTGAAGAAATTTTTCTACGGACTCATTTTTATGAACTCCACAGGTTTATTTCTACGGACTCTACAGGTTTGGTTCTACAGACTTCGCATGATTTGAAGAAGAAGGCTTGATTCTATGGACTCCGCAGGCTAGTTTCTATGGACTCTATAGGCTTGAATCTATAGAATCTATAGACATGTTTCTATGAACTTTGTAGGCTAGATTCTATGGACTCCACAGGTTTGTTTCTACGAACTCCACATGTTTGTTTCTACGAACTTTGCAGGCCTGATTCTACAAACTCTTTCAAGGCTTGAGAGACTTAGAGAAAACAAAGGCTCGCAAGAAAGAGGATGAATGATGAACCTTAAACCAAAATGGTTCAAAGGTTTAATGGGTTCAACAGTTTAAAGAAAGCTCTGAGCAAAGGAATGTGAATGAACCAGAGAAGCGATGGAACCAAAGAGCCGAGAAGGCCACCCAAACCGTTGAAATAGTGAATCAATGATGTCCCCACAAACATCAAATTTAGGGTAATGAAATATCTGTTGATTTTCAAATAGGGCACAAAACTTGAAAACAAACTCAGTGACTAACTGAAGATGGAGCTGAAAGAGCCAACAGAGAGAGAGAAAAGATAGCTCGAGAGCTCAAATTGCAATAAGAAAGAGGGAAAGTCTAGAAATATCTGCACAAGAGTTATTCCAGTAGGTAGAATAGTCCACCAAGTAGATATTTCATCTTGCAAGCATTAAAGGCATGACCTATTTTTCTCTTTGAAGTAAAAGTGAAGTAGACAACTGTGCAAATATTTAGTGAAAAACCAGACAACCCATGCTGAGGAGAAGACATTTGAGATGAATAGACCGCCATAGTTAAGGAAGATGCCCTATTCTAGCATGGCCCTCTTTGACAAAACTGAAAATGCATTCAAGGTATTGATTGTAGCATGGGCCATTCCATGAAAAAAAATGCCAAGCCTTTCTTGGCTTCTATATATTGTATTATCTTATTTTATGAAAGAGAGATCTCTCTGTTATAGAAGCAAAACTCTACCAAAATTGAAAGGCGATTATTGAGACTTTGAGCTCAGATTGTTGATCATATTTCTTTATATGAATGAGAAAGCAGGTTACTTCTAGACTTTGTGCTGTCATAGCTTGTGTCATTTAGGAGATTGCTCTTATGTTTGTTTCCTAAATGTGTTCTTGTCCATTTTAATGAAATAAGCAGAACTAGTGGAAGTACCAAGAAGGTGTCTTGAAGCCAACTGTGGAGAGACTTTGTGGTGCCACAATTGTCTTTAGTGTGTGTGTTTTTAGTTTCTTTCTGTGTAAAGGACCTTGGGATGACTTTGTGCCCTTTGTATTTCACTCTTGGGCAGTCGAGGTGGATACTTTGTGCTACATCTCAGTCTACTAGTTACTACGCCCCTTTGGTACTAGTTACTTGTTACCTACCAAAAAGAACTCCAGATATTTGTTGTAAGACCACTTTTGAAAGAAGAGAAGTGCCTTTAGTGTTTCCACTTGGATTTATCCTTTGTTTGTAAACATCATCTCTGAAAAAAGAGAGATGGATGGTGTTATCCTACCCCTGAGTGTTATTTTTTGCATATGTATATATATAGTATATAGCTCCTCATAGTTATAAGGGAACCTCCCCTTGATGAGAGGAGAGATTTGTCCCCTTTTGATGTGGTAAACTTGCACATCTCGCTGACACGTCTCCCTATGTTGTGGTTGAAGAGACCTATTTTGCCCATCAGTTAGTTGGTGACAAAATATTCACCCAACACATGGCATTCAGAATGAGGTATGGGACTAAGGTCTCAATGAAGGATGAACCCATGGCATAATTACACATTGAACCCCATTAGCTAGATAACATAAACCTCAATTGTACTATCCTTAATGAGGATGAGTTTATAATTGGTTAGGAGCTGAACACTCATCCTAAAGAAGTTCTAGACTTGTTTTTGGATGAGCTATGGGGAGATAACCAATTTTTTAACCCTTAGAAGGTGTTAAGGAAAGAGACATGGGTGTCTATCTGATAAATGAAGAGAATCAACCCATGCCTTCCCTCTTTGGCCCTAAAGAAGACCCCAATGGTTTATGAAAGTTATTCTTTGATGGATCGAGGGGTAAAAATGGTGCATGTATTGGGGCAATGTTGATTTCACCCTCAGGTAATAAGCTTTTCTCTTCCTACAAGTTCCATTTTAGTTTCTCTTCAAATGCAATAGAATATGAAGGCTTGATCTGTGGCCTTCAATGGGATACCAAAAGAAGAATCAAACTGCTGTAAGCTTATGGAGATAATGAGCTCATAGTTAACCAAGTTAGAGTATTGAACATCACAAAAAACCCTTTGATGAGGTCATAAAAAAATAGAGTTTGGGACCTGATTGAAGATTTTGAGGCCTTTGACATTCAAGCTATCCCAAAAAATTAGAACCAAGATGCTGACAGGTTGGTAGCCATGGGAGCTTAGTTTGACATTCCTAGTGAGCTAAAAGAAACCAAGGTTTAGCCACATGTCAAGGTGGTGGTGAGGCCATCAATGTCATATAATGAATCCCACTAGTAGGTTTTTGAGAATGATAATAAAATTACTTGCTTCTTACAGTAAGAATTTGAGTTCTTCTCCTCCAACTAAGCTAAATTACAACATCAATATGAGGATCATATTATTTAGCTAAAGTTGAACAAACTTCCTAAGGGGATGGTTACACATGAGGGAATTTTTCATGAAGGAGACCATATGAGGAAAGAAAAGGTAGTAATGTCTACTAATGAAGAGCACAATGAGAGAATCCTCATCTTTAAAGACAAAATTCTCAAGCTTGGGAAGGTAAGCAACAAAGTTGAGAGATATGCTTTCATAACACTTTGCTAAGAGTATGCAGACATTTTTTCTCAGGAGTACAGTGACCTAAAGGGTTTCAATCCTAAGCTAGCTCAACATACCATAGATTTGGAGGATAATGCCAAACACGTAAGGTAAAAGCAAAGGCCTGTTAACCCCAAGATTGAAGAGCTAATAAGGAAGGAGCTAAACAAGTTGATCGAGTCTAGAATCATCTTTCCCATTAAACACTCATCATGGGTAGCCAACTTGATGCCTGTAAGAAAAAAGAGTGGGGATATTAGGATTTGTGTAGACTTCAAAGATTTGAACAAAGTCTCCTTGAAGGATCAGTACCCTATGCTATCCATGGAGTAACTTCTCCAAGTAGTTGTAGGATCAAAACACTTCTCTCTATTGGATGGATTTTCTGGCTACAACCAAGTTTGGATGAAAGATGAAGATTGGTACAAGACTTCCTTCACCACAAAATGGGGCACATATGCATACCAAAAGTTGCCCTTTAGTATATCAAATGCTGGTGCAACTTTTCAAAGATCCATAGACATGGATTTCTAGGGGTTGCTAAACCAAATGGTGCTGGTATACTTGGATGACATCACAATTTTATCCAAGAATGCCAGTGAGCATATGGACCACCTGAAGCTAATTTTTGAAAGGTGCAAAGAGTATGGGATTTCATTGAATCCCAAGAAGTGCATGATTTATGTGCATGAAGGCAACCTATTGGGCCACATTATCTCAAAAGAGGGGTTGTCTATTGATCCTAAGAGAATATGTGCCATCTTGGCCATATCCTTGCCTAAGCATAAGAAGGGACTCCAAAGTTTCCTTAGAAAGATAAACTTCATGAGAATATTTATCCCCAACTTTGTAAGTTTGGTCAAACCCATCATTGCTATGCTGAAAAAGAACCAAGTGTTCACTTGGTCAAATGAAAGCAAGCCAACATTTGAGGCTATCAAGCAAGCCATTGCTCAAGCACCCACACTTATGAATCCTAAATTCTCAGCTATGTTGATGCAAAGAAATGGTGAAGGACTTGGGCAGCCATTACCATTTTTTAGTCAGGGGATTGAAAAGTATGAGGTGAGATATAATGGGCACATATGCATACCAAAGTATTCCCTTTGGTCTGTCAAATATTGGTGCAACTTTCTAAATATCCATAGACATGGATTTCTAGGGGTTGATGAACTAAATGGTATTGGTATACTTGGATGATATCACAATTTTCTCCAAGAATGCTAGTGAGCATATGGACCACCTGAAGCTAATTTTTGAAAGGTGCAGAGAGTATAAGATTTCACTGAATCCCAAGAAGTGCATGTTTGCCATACATGAAGGCAAGTTGTTGGGCCACATCATCTCAAAGGAGTTGTTGTCCATTGATCCTAAGAGAATAAGTGACATCTTAGACATATCCTTGCCTAAGCATAATAAGGGACTCCAAAGTTTCCTTGGAAAGATAAACTTTGTGAGAAGATTTATCCCTAGCTTTACAAGTTTGGTCAAACCCATCACTACTATGCTGAAAAAGAACCAAGTGTTCACTTGGTCAAATGAAGGCAATCCAACATTTGAAGCCATCAAGCAAGCCATCACTCAAGCACCCACACTTATGAATCTTGATTTCTCAAGGGATTTCATATTGTATGTTTTTTCCAACATTGATAATATATCAACTATGCTGATGCAAAGAAATGGTGAAGGACTTGAGAAACCATTAACATTTTTCAGTTAGGGGCTTGAAGAGTACGAGCTGAGGTATACATTTGTAGAAAAGTAAGTCCTTACAGTAGTAAGGAGCCTCAATAAGTTTAGGCCAATGCTATCCAATAACAAAATACACCTTATAGTGTCTCATCCTAGGGTAAGAGATTTCTTTCTTAACAAGGATTTGAGTGAAAAAAGAGTTGGTTAGATTACTAAAGTCTTAGATTATGACGTGGAGATCAAGGTCACTAAGCTAATAAGAGGTAAAGGCTTATGTGAACAAATGTTTGATGACCTTCGTGAAGATAAAGAGGTCATCTTGGTGACACAAGATACTCTACAAATAGATGCACCTCCATCTTACACCAGTTGGCTCCATGATATGATGCACTTTTTGCTAACAAGTGAGTGCCTTCAAGGTATGGACAAAGCAAAAAGAAGGTATTTTAGACTTCAGTCCATACTTTATGCTTTAGTTGATGGGGTTTACTTAGAAGAGACCTCAATGGATTTCTCCTAAGGTGCATATATGATGATCAAGTAGCCAAGCTTTTGGAGCATTTCCATGATGGGCTTGTAGGAGGTCATTTTACTCCAAGAACTATTGTAGCAAAGATCATGAGGGCTGGTTACTACTAGCCTAGCGTCTTCAAGGATGCTTATGAATGGGTGAGAAGGTGTCAAGAATGTGCTCTCTTCATAGGTAAGCAAAGGTTAGTGGCTTTCCCTCTTAACTTGATTCAAGTAGAGCAACCATTCATGCAGTGGGGTTTGGATTTCATTAGTGTGATCAACCCCCCATCAAGTACAAGGCATAAGTGGGTGCTTACTACAATTGATTAATTCACCAAGTGGGTGGAATCCATTAAATTGAAGGAAGCAAACAAAAGTATAGTCTTATATTTATATGATAGCATTGTGACTAGGTTTGGTGTTCCATCCACTATCATATCTGATAATGCATTGGTTTTCCTTGGTTTAAAAACAAATGAATGGGACCTCAAGATAGGCATCTACCTTAGAAATTCCTTAAATTATTATCCTCAAGGAAATGGATTGGCTGAGTCCACAAATAAATTTTTTCTTAAGGATTATTAAGAGGACCATGGAGGAGAATCAGAGGATGTGGCACACCAAGTTGAAGATAGCTTTGTGGGCTTATCGAGTAACTCTTAAAGTTGATGTTGGCAATTCTCCATATGCTATAGTATATGGAAGGGAGGCCAAGTTACCCATTTCTCTTGATTTACCCACATTAGAACTAACCCATCAAATGGAGCTGATAGAAGATGAACCCATGAATGTGAGATTGGCAGAACTCACAAAGCTTGAGGAGACAAGGGACCTTGAAATGAAGATGCTAGAGGCACTTTAAGCTTAGGTCAAAAAAGCTTTTGATAAGAGAGATATAGTAAGGAGTTTCAAGGAGGGAGACTTGGTTCTCAAATGGGACTCAAAAAAGGCCAAATTGAGCAACCATACCAAGTTTGACAGCCCTTGGAGTGGCCTTTATGTGATCCATGAACGTAAATAACATAATGCTTTTTAGTTTGCCCAACTCAATGGGGAGGTATTGCCCATCCTAGTCAATGAGATTCATCTAAATAATTGCTATTAAACGAGTTTGCAGTCATCATATATATATATATATATATATATATTGTACCTTTTGTATAGTTTTTCATGTTTTCTTCTAAGTGCCTTGTGCACATCTATTTTAGTTGAGTGTTTTCCCTTTTGTAAGTGCCTTGGGCAAAGTTTGTTTCATTTTGATTATTCTTATTGCTTCAAGTTCAATTTCTAGATAGAGCCATCCTTGTACAAAAGTAGTGACTCCATGCCTAATGGATCGAATGAAGAAAATGAGTTGGGTTCTCAAGCATAACATGCATGCTCCCCTATGAGTCACCAAAAATGTTGGCCATTTTTGGCCCACATATCAAAATTTTCCTAAGTATGAAAAGGGAGCATTCAAGCAAGAAAATGGCAAGTCTTGGGGAGGACTTCGGGTTTTCCAGTACTGACAACTTTGGGTTTTTGAGGGCACAGTGCAAATCAGATTTCCAACAGTGCTTGACTTCTAAATGTTTTATAAGTTGAAGTAATTCAAGTTTACAAATCTAGATTACTCATGGATAGTGTATTTCAAGTTCTCCAAGGAGCACTACTTGATTACTTCATAAGTTGTGAGTAGTCAGAAGCCCAAAATAAGTAAAGGGGTTTGACAAACCTAATTTGGTCTCAGAAATTAGTGCTTCTAGGGTTCTTTAAGGGATGAGTATTTTCCAAAAAATCCAAAGGGAATTTTTAAAATACTGAAGGACATTTTTAGGGAAAAAGGGACTAGTCAACTTTTTTGAAGGTCCTCTTCAGCTTTTTTATAGGGTCTTTCAAGAACCAGAAGGTACACTTCATAAATTCAAAGGGCTTTTCCTCCTCCGAGTGGATAGTTATAATTTTATCGAAGGGTATGCAACCCTTCATAAGGACCATTTCAATATTCTTGAAGGGTATCTTTCCTTTTGGGAGGATAATTTATGAAAGTCTAAAGGGACACATAGGAAGCCCAAAGGGTCTCTCACCCTTCGAGAAAGTCCATTTTGAAAAGTCTGAAGGAATTCCTTCAGACAAATTGTTCAAAGAAATTCATTTGGGAGATTTTACCAAAAGAAAACACTGAAGGAATTCCTCTAGAAGAAAATCCCGAGACCAAGTGTCCAAAGGAAATGACAGGCCAATGGATGTCAAAATTAGGATAAGTGACTAGCTGTTGGAAGTAATCAGGCTTGAAAAGTCCAAAGTCTTAAGGCTTGGAAATAGAAAAGTGAGAAGACTTCAAGATGGACAAGGCCAAAGTAAGTAAGCTTAGAGAACTTGAATTAATCTGCATAGAGTAAATCAAGTTTCTCCAAGTAATTTACTTAAAAGGTTTTATAAGTAAAAGATTTGGAAAAGTCCAAAGTTGAGGAGATCAAAGAACCCAAATTACTCTGCATTTAGTAAATCAGGATTTTCTAAGTGCTCAACTTAAGCTTGGTTTAGTAATGTGATAATCATGATGTAATGAATGAAAGGATACCATATGGCATAAATTGGAGCAAAAAGGGCCAATCAATAAAGGACAAGTGGCACAAGGATGACTAATGAGCACGAGAGAGTCCAAGCGACAGGTAGATATAAATTATGAAGGCTCTCATCTACCATAGTTCACTCCCCACAATTGTTGTTTGATTCTTAAATGTGTCATGCTGAGAAGAGAAATTCTAGTTTCTCACAACATGGCTTCTTAGATGTACCAAATAAACACTTAAATATGGGAGGGGCTCGAAAAGATTGTGGAGTGATCATGAGTAGCACATTTAGGGACAATATGGGAGGATTACATTTGGGTCCCAGCCATCAATGACTTCTTCTTTCTTCCCCTTCTCTCTTCCCCCTTTTCTATATAAATAGAGGCCTTGGAGCCAAGAAAATGATCCCTGGATTGGTGATAGAATTACTTTGTAGAAATCACTTTATAAAAGACTCTTTTGAAGCAATATAAGGAAGACTTTTATATTTTTGGTTAAAATAAGTGTGTACATTTGGTTTCATTTGTAGAATGTATGATTGTCATTCATCACCTATGATTTTTCTAGCACCTTGTTTTTGATCCTTTTAGTTTTGTGTAGGATTGCATGAAGTGTATGTGTGTTGAGCTTTCCTTGAAGCATTACCAATTCATAGTGTCTCCTATAGACTTATTTTTTTTATCCTTCAAAGTGCAAGGCTTCCCTTCAACCTCCACACAAAAAATCCATGCTTATGGCCTTTAGATAGAACCAAAATAACTTGTGCCCTATTTGGGTTCATCAGTAGTTGGCTCTTTTCCCAGATCAAGTGGATCACTTCTTTTTGTTACATCACCTCCCTTAGCTTATATTTCTCTTTTAGTCATCCTCATACCCCTTTTCCTTAGCTAGTAATAGATTTTAGTGTGAGATCAAGAGCTAAAATGAAGTACCTGAGGAACTAGCCTCATAAAAAAGTCTAGAGGTTCAACCTCACCATAGGATACCCATATCCTGAGGTTGTCCCCATGCTTATAGCTAGAAGTGAGGGAGCCTGAAGAACTCTCTCATAAGGGGTGCAATTCCAAGCTATAATAGGTACTAAATTCAACTACAACAAGTGACATACTAAGCTTCATATCTGTAAAAAGACCATAAATGTGTGTGAAGTGATAAATTTCCATTCAATTCAATTTAGAATTCACATAAATAATTTTAGATCAAGCTAGGTAATATAACTTATGAAATGGGATTTATTGTCTAAATGGCTTGGGAAGGAATGGCATAGGCATTAATTTGATACCATCTAGGTGTCTATAGGCCCAATAGAGATATCTCTAGTTCCACTCAAGGCCTTGCTCCACTATTAGCTAAGCTAGAAAGCCTGCGATGGAGGTTGCCTAAATCACCCTTTCAAGGAAAGACATTTGATTTGGAATTTTAAACTCAGTTGTTCTTACATATTTCTCTTTGAAAAGGGATTTTATTGTTAAGTCCATTAAGGGTTGGGAACCAAGCCATGGATAATAGGATGTTCAACAAGCACTAGATACCCAAATGATCTTAGATTGGCTCAGTGTTTTCACATTACTTTAGGATGTTCAATTAAGTGTAGTTTGATTGCTTATAACAAGAAAATATAGCTAATCTAAAATTCACTTGTTCTGTTATGAATCATTAACCTTCAAATTCTAAAATGTACATAACTACATATAACCTTTGAATTTGTATAAAATGAAAACTCATCCTTAGGATTCTAAATTGTACCTTCCATGATTTCATCCACCCTTTTAGTGACTGGCCCATTGATGCAATGAATGAATGGCTTCCATAGGACTTTATACTCCTACCCATTATTTTTATCTCAATTGAGGGTATAGGTCTGGTTATCAACCAAGAGCAAGGTCAGGGTAAATTATCATTTTAGAGTAAAGGTTGAGCGCAAAGCACTAAAAAGGGACAAAATAAAGAGCAAAGAGCAAAGAAAACACACAACAAAAGCAAACCTAGTCTAGAAAATAGGGAAGCTCAACTAAAGAAAGAAAAATGCAAAAATCAAGAAACTAAACTGAATCTACTCTGATACATACATCACCATCTTTTCACTCAAAAATCATTCAAAAATTGTATTGGATGAAACAAATGAAAAGTAGTGATTCAAGAATAGTATATTCACAGGCAATAGGAGATCATTTTATTATAGATCCTTGAGATGAATACAAAGTGGATCAAACTTTAAATGTTGAAATTTATTTTCTTGGGCTCTATCCCATAACAACACTAGATCATAAATCTTGAAAGATTTCACCTTATCCTTCTTGTCAAACCATCTCTTGATAGTATAATTGCTAAAATTCAATAGAGATTCCTCTTAGGCTTTTTCTAATTGAACAAGGTCCAATAGTCTAGAATTTACTTTCTCATTACCTTCCATGTACTATTTCATGAAATTTTAGGTGGGAAACTTGAGCATAATAGGTAGAGCTGGCTCTAATCCTTAAACCAATAGAAATGGTGAGCTCTTAAGTGATTGTTTATGCTTAGTGAGATCAACCCAAAGGGAAAAATTTAGCATTCAACTTCACTCTTGAGGTTTATTTTCTATATACTTCTTGATAGCTCCAAATAAGTTCTTATTCTTATATTCTTCTAATCCATTCCCTTGTAGTTAGTGATTGGACAAAAATATCAATGTGATTCCATTATCATATGCCCAATCAGTTAATTCTGTAGATTAAAATGCAATGTCATTGTCACAAATTAATGAGATAAGGGTCCTAAATCATGTGGTCACATTATTCTCCATGAATTTAATTACTTAATTTGTCATGCTATTATTCATTGCTATTGCCTTTATCCATCTTGTGTAATAGTTTGTGATGGTAAGAATAAACTTGTGACCTACCAAGGAGTTTGGATTAATGATTCCCACAAAATTTAATCCCTATTGGGTGAATGGTGTCCTTTTTAAAACTAGATGTAGTGGCATTACAACATGGATATCTCTCTTGGCATAGGTCTAGAATTGATGGCACACTTGGACATGTGCATGGACATCTCTGAATATGGTTGGCCAAAAATAACTCATTCAGAGTATCTTATATGCCATTGTACTTGTTGTAGGATGACTAATGCCTATCTTCTTGTGGAAATGAGCCATGATTTTTTTGCTTTCAACTTATGATAGGCATATAAGGTAGATTCATTCATGATTTTTATTAAAGAGGACTTATTTATTTAGTATATGTGTGGATTTCAACCTGGTAGCTTTCTTCGACATTTGGTTCAACCCAGGAGGTGGGTTCCCATAAAAGAAGTAATGAATAATTGGGTTGTACCAATTATGTTACATCACTTGATCTTGGTCTACTTGATGTATAGTGATCATTGGATCAATATTGGTTATTATTTGAGTTAAGCATTGACATTAGATCAACTTTGTAGGCTTAATTTCTAAGTCATACTATTGCAACTTGGTCATCTATCTACCCCTTCACTCCCCTAGCTTATTTTGACCCAACATGAAATTGTGGGTCTTTTATAATTGTGTGCACTTTATTCCTAAGAATATAGTGCCTAAATTTTTTTAGATCCTTGACCAAGGTGTATTCATGTTATCTAATGTGGAATACTTTAGCTCTGCATCTTTCAGATTGGTGCTCATGAAAGCGATGGGGTGCTCTTATCCATCTAATTTCTACATGAGACAAACAACAATGGTGTGATCAGAGGTAAAAGGATAAATGTATAAGTCTCTAGAATAATTGAGATTGATTAGAATTAGTTCTTGCATTATGGCATCTTTTATATCTTAAAAATCCTTCTTTGATTAAACATGCCACTCTACTTTTTCATCTTGTTTCAACATAGCATTTAAAGGCTTCACAATTTCGGCAAATCCAAAAATAAACTTGGGATTTTTTTTTTTTTTTTTCAAAGAAGGATTTTAGCTCTTTTTTACTATTAGGTTGAGGCAATTTAAAAATTAATTCAGCTTGTTTAGGATATATATAAATACCTTCTTTAGTGATGATGTGACCAAGAGGTTTACCTTCCATGACACTGAATACACTCTTATTTAGATTTAAAGAGATGTCATACATTTTACACCTTTCAAATACCCTTTGTAATGGTGAATGTGATCTGATCTACATTTCAAAAATATAGTTAAATCATCCATGTAAATTACTATGCATTCATTAAACCTTAAAATATGAAATCCACATCATTTTGAAATGTTTCTATAACATTGATCAATCCAAATGGCATTCACTTGTACGTAAATATGCCCTATTTCATTGTGAATGTAATTTTAGTTTGGTCTTTTGAATTTACTAGAACCTGATTGTATCCCAAGAATTCATCCAAGAAGGACATCATTTGGGACCCACTCACTATTTGGTTCACTTTGTCAAGGGCCTTAAGGCAATGAATAGTTATCTTTATTTGAAGTTCTATTTAGATTTTGGAAGTCTATACATAAATGAATTTCTTCATTTTTATTTAGTATGAACACTAGGCTTTCTACCCAAGTATAATGGTGAACTGGGAAGATTATTCTAGTTGAGATCAGTTTTTGAACTTCCTTATGTATCAATGGTTCCAAGATTGGGTTCACAAGCCTATACCTCTGCCTAAATACTTTTTGATCTAGCTTAAGTAGAATGGTGTGAGTAATTGCGTTTAGGTCAAAGACTTTGAGGTCTCCATAGGCCCAAGAAATGAAATCCTTATAGATGAGTAACAACCTTTGAATATGTTCTATTTCTATGTTTATCTAATCAAGAGCTATGTTGATAGTATGGGGCTTTTTATGTAACCCAAGTTAACAGTTCAATATTTCTGATCTACAAGTTTTGGTTTTTTAATTGGGGGTGTAGGGATAAATATTTCAAATGCCTTTTCAAGGAAGATTATCTCTTTTAGGATTCAATTCCCATGGATGTTCATGATTCCATTTTGGTCAAGTTTAGTTCTAGGACTATCCCTATTTGCTTCATCAATTATTTGGGCTTTGATTTCCTCAACATTATTAATGAATTCAATGATATGTTGGTCATCTTCAAAGACAAATAAATTTTATACATTGTCAAGGATAGAGGGAAAGGGAATAATTCAATGGAAACCTCTTATAATTCATTGTCGTCAAGGGGGATTAAGCTCATAACTTCTGATGCTAATGAATTAACAACCTGATTTCATTCCATAAGGATAGGTATGACATTGAATGCATTAAACATATCAATTAAATACCATTATCTATGATTATAATTTCTAAGGTATGAAAATTTTAAATGAAACTTGCTCCTCACCTAATTTATAACCAACTTAGAATCACCAAATACTTTTAGTTCCTTTACCTTATCATTTGATGCAAACTGCAATCCTAGGACCAATGCCTCATACTCTACAAGATTATTAGTGCATGGGAATTGTAATAAATAGGAATTTAGATGTTTATTACCTTGGGGATCAATAATAAAGACTTCAACTTCAAAACCTTATTTCGAGTGGGCTTCATCTACATATAATGACCACAGTCTAGGCAAATCCTTGTCATCATCAGTATTATTTTTAATAGGCTTTGTCTCCAAAACGTAGATACCTAAATATAATTTCACTAAGTTTACCTTTTCATTGACTACGTTATACTCCATGATCATTTGATTCATCCTTGGCTCCCTATCCAATCTTATTTGGTTGGCTACGCCTCTCCAGGGCAACCACATGAGGGAGAAATGAGTGGTAATGTAGCCATTTAAGTATTTAGACTAATTCTAGCTAAGCAACATTAAATATGCTTTGGGGATGTTTATGACTTGTATATCTATGAATTTATGGATTCTAGGCTCTAATTCTAATCACATGTGTACATTGAGTAATTCACCTACTAATTTATGGATGATGACCTTGTCTGAATTGATGGGGACCAAGCCTAATTTCTCAAAAATCCTAACAGGAATTACATTTTTTGAAGACATTAAATATACTAGGTAGCTATGCAAGTTCTTCCCAAATAATATAATAGTGAGGAGAAAGGGAGGAACTTCATTCTTTTTTTTGTGAATGAACACATTGGTATGGATAGTTTTCTTCTTAGGCTGGATTGGATTTTCAGTAAGTGACTTCAGTGGGAGATCATGTTGCTCAATTATTTGAGCAATCTCATGAAGAGATATATACTTTAATATTAATCATATCTTTGACTATGTTATATCTAGCTTTGCCTTGAGGAGGTTGAATTTCCACAGGGGCCTTAGATTCACTAGGCTTTGGAGGTAAAAGATCATTTCTATCCCTGAGATCAGGTGGGGTTACACCGTTATTAGGAGGAGTTAAGTTGGTAAGAGGCTATTATTTCATTCTATTCCTAAGGGCATAGTTACTCCTTTTAAATAATTACAAAGCATGTAATTTACTAGATCTATCCTATGGTTCATTCTCCTCTTAGATAAGGAACTCCATGGTTTCCAACACCATGGTTGTGCTAGGCAACCTACCAGCATTAGATGATTCAAGTTGGTTGGGGACTACCTCACATTCCTCCATTTTCCTTTAGAATATATCAAAGGCACTACATAATTCAATGCAATCAAGCTCTCCATGTTGGGTTGTGTTATGTATACGACACCATTCAGGAAGAGCTATCTCATAGATGTTTATTTTAGGTAGCTTATTGGGTGAAGGATCTAGATGATTGTTTGAGAACTTATAGTTTTGGTTCTATCTTTGATAAGAGAAGTTCTTATCAGAATTATCAGCACTAGAGTTACCCATTTGACTTTGCAATCCCAAGAAGTCATTGCTTAGTCTTTGTACTATTAATTGGATAATATTTGACTCATTTTTAGTTGACTCTTCAGATATGGTTTGAGTATTATAAACAGTGGATAACATATTTTAGTTTTGTAATTAGGGAATCGTCTCATTATTTACTAGGTTAATAAAACCTAGGTGTTGGTATGGAGTATCATAGCTCATTGGGAGCACATTTGTTATTGGAAATATTGAGGTGTAGGTGTGATGTGATTTACATTAGGAAGAAGGCTCAAGGCTATCATGTTGGGCAATGCATTAGGGATCAGAGTCATGATTTTTCCCTATGGGTTAAGCTACCTATCGACCTTTATAGCTTCAACATATCCCAAAGGTAATCTCAAAACCACAAGGCCTCTTCCTAAGAACATAACAATCCATGAATCCAATGCATTTTTATACATATTTAATGGTAGCCAAGTGTTCAAATTATAGATATTGGTGACTCAGATATACATCTTCTAGAAATGGTCATTGAAATTCCTAATGGGCTCATTAGGATCATATTTAATGAATGTAAATTATTAGTATATGATGCTTAGGTTTATAGCTTACCAAAATTGGGCCAGAAAAGTACTAATTAACTAGTCCTGACCTGGTATGGAGTCTTTGGGAAGGTTTAAAAATCAATCATATGATGCATCCATAAGCATGAAGGGTAAAATCCTATAGGTCTTATCTTCATTCTTGACATTGATAAATCTCAGAGTAATTTTATATGATGTTACATGCTCTTATACAGTACTTCCCACATGAGGAGTGAATCTAGGCAAGTATATCTATGGATTCCTGGGTAGGTCATGGATAACTCTAGGGATGTTTATTATAGATCCAACAAGCCAATCCATAGGGGCTGATATGGGTATATGCTAATTTTGGGTGGTTTGAGATAAATAATTAGTGGACACTAGGTTTACTATGGGTCTAGGTATTCTTCCACTAGTTTGAGCCCTTCTATGGATTTACAGTGGTGAGATAATCAATTTACTATGGATGGATTGGGACATGGTAATGCACACACTAGGATCCAACTTGGTTCACAATACATGATTCAACCAACTATTTTTAGTATTTCATATTTAAGCTCATAATAGGATGGGAAAGGAAAATTATGATCAAATAAATAAATAGTCAGTGAATTCCAAATGCATATAGAAATTATTAGCCAACTTTCAAAAACTTTTATTAATTTATAACTACTCTAGTGCTCAATCAAAGGTAAAACTATAACTCATGGCCCTCCTTCTAGCGCTAATTATTGTTGGGGTGTGCAGATGAAATTTTATCTCTATATGGATTTAACAATGCAAACTCCAAACTCAAATATCAACCACTAGGTAAGATGATAAAGCCATTAGAATCCAAATGCCATTAGATGAATGCAACATTCAATCCTACATTTAAATCCTAAATCCTAAATGCTTCCCATAATGATTAAAAAAATAAAAAAGACAAGAGGATTGGGATGAATTTACCTTGGACTCATATTGACATGGATGCTTCATCAAAGGATTTTGATGATGGATTCAATGGATGCTTGGACATGGATTGGGTATGAAAATTTTAAGTTAGCTTCCTTGGAGGAGGAATCTTGCTTATATAGATTTGGGAGGGAAGATCAAGGGTTGACATTCAAAGTTGAAGGGATGAGATCAATGGCTATGGATTATTCAAGGAATACTAAATTCCTTAGAAGTCTCTAGTTTAGAGACTTCTAGAGTGTTAGAGGAGCTTCTCCAATTCTAGAGACTTCTCCATTAGCTTAGGGATAATGGATGATTGGGTGGGGGTTAGATAGGGATTAAGTAGGTGATTAGGGACTAAGGATATAGGAAAGGCTAGGGTGTAGGTTTGTAGGTGGGTAGGTGGGGTTATGAGAATTTAAAATTCCCATATAATGGATAACTAGGATTAGATTAGGATAGAATTAATGAAATCATTGGATGCCTAAGGTTTGTGAATGTGGATAATAGAGGGAGGATAATATTATATAAATGGACTAGGATTATGATAATTAAGTGGCATAAAATAGGTTAGGTAGAATTAGTGTCAACTAATAGTAATATTAGTGATGTTAATGAGGTGAGCAAATTTAGGTGTATACAGTGTATTTGAAGAAAATAACAATATAAAAAGTGTAAAAGATGGGAGGCAAGACTCAAACAATAAAATATTCCTTTAAGGACCAAATTCTTACTGATAACTACTCTTTGAAAGGCCCTCTTTATAGCACCAACTATTATTGGTGTGAAACAAATAATAAGAAGCAAAGTGGAGGGACCAATAGCCTAGTAAATGACAAGTCTAAAATAGTATATCATTCAATGGCCCTCTTAGTGTCAATTTTTGTTCACTCCAAAATCCTGCTCCAGGAAACACTTATGAGATTAAGTTTTCTACAGAAAAAAGTGGGAACAATAAGGGACTTTCATTCTCTATTTTAGGATTAATGCTTGATCAGTCCAGGGCATGGCTATAAGTATGTGTATATGTGATATAGCCTACATGTAATAGCTTCCAATAGATGTAGTGATACCACCATAAACTCAATACTAATTGTTTAGAATTAAAATTTAATGTTCTGATCTTGCTACTAGAGTTAATTTGCTTGACTTTACCACTTTCTAAAATAGGGGAAAGGTTACTCATTTTGCGCTCTCGTAGTGACATCAAGCCTTGGTCTCTTCTCTTGTCTTCATTGCCTTCTTTGAGCTATTATTTTTGGTGGAAGGGGAAGGGTTTTTCTGGTGGCTTATGGCTTTTTGAAGCCCATTTTTAGGTTATAGCATGTAATACAACACATGAATGTGGTCTCCCATGATAATCTTGTGTGCATTGATATTAGTGTTATCCAATTCATTCCTTTACCTATATGCCTTCTTCCCCAGGTAGACACATAATTACCAAAGATTATGAGTGTCATCATCATTTTTATCAGCATCGATGTGCACCTTGTGTGTGTTAGTAATGCAATTTAAATAATTATCAAAGTACTTAGCAGTGAAAGCATAGGGTAACTTTAACCATCATGACAAGTTATCTGAGGGATCCATCTGAATGCACACAAGTGAATAATGTGGCATAATATAAAATTGAGCTTGAGTACCCATCTACATAAGCCATCTACATAAGCAATTATTTAGGGATGCACCATTCATTTTTGAAGGCTTCCTTGATCCCTTCAAACCATCCTTTCATTTTAAACTTATGGGAAGGGGAGATGGTGCATGGGTAGGTGAACTATTGGAAACACTTCATGGGGGATATGTTATCGGGTGGGTAAACCCACTTCAGTTCTTTATTGGCATATTCTAAAACATGAATCTCATAAAAAACTAGTAAAAGGAGAAGTGCACCCCAATGAAATTTATTATTTGGCAGGTAGTGGGCCTTCTTAGCATCCTCCACAATCCTTTCAACAAAGTACTAGGCATAATTGTATTTTTACTTTTGGAAAATTTGGCTTGCTACATAGAGTTGCACTATGTCAACCTCTTTCCATCTATCTCCACCCCCAATCTTGGTCATATCCAAGCGTGCAACTACCTGACTGGTAGGATCTTGAAGTATAGAAATATACATGGCATGGCTCTCCTTTTTGTATTTTAATGACATCATTATATTCTCAATTGCCTCTTGGTCCTCTACATCCACATTAAGGTTATACCTAAACATTTTAACTATGTGACCTTATTGATTCGTTGGGAAGTGATTCGCATCCTACACCTTATAAACTAAAAATATTCTTTGTGGATGTGTGAGACCAAAAAAGTCACTGCCTCTATGGGCTTTCCAAAATAAGGCAGGTGGTAAATCTAGAACACTCTAGCATCATTTAGTATACTGAAGATTATGAGGTCATAAATAACCTCATTTATGGTGCTCTTGTGCTCAACTCTATAGTCATGCTATAAGTCTCACTCATTCTCAAGTTGACAGTGATTGTAGTCGAGAACTTGACATGAGGAAACCTTAGACTCCCAATTTTCACCACACAAAATTGACTCAAGGTATTACATGTATTCAATTAAAATAGAAGGTGGATGTGCTGGTGTTGAATTATTTTTATCCTCATGTGCCGTCATTGGTTCCTTCCTGACATATGTTTCTTTCACTCATTGTGTCATGTTTTCTTCCTACACGTAGGATTCACTAGGAACTTCCTCATAGATCAAACTAGGACATCTTCCTATGCCATTGTACTCTTCCTCTTCATGAATTAATGGAAAAAGTCACTTCTAGTGGCCTTTTATTTTGTCTTCAACACCCCCTAAGATGCTTGAATGTTGACATGAGATCATTTGACTCTCCCAAATGAATACGTGTTTCCTACCTTCAACTTCCTCAACCTTATTATTTCAGCTTCTTTTAATGGTGAACAATGATACCTACAACCTAAAACTCTATCCAAAGTGTTTCCACATTCACAATTCCACTCTTTTTATTTTCTCATGATTGTTTCCTTACTTCCTAGCTTTGAATTTATCACTATAAATTGATAAATGCACTCTTATTGTAGCTTGAAAACATTTCAATTGAGCTTTTAAAATTATATAAACTCAAAAGTCTTCAATGATAAAGTTTCAAAATGAGGACCCTCCACCCTTATATAGCCTTGAATATTTTCTTACATTTATTCTCCCATGACTTCATCTATCACTTCGCTCATTAATTCTCACAAATGGTATGCCACAGTGTTCATTTGGCATGCTTGCCATTATGTTTACACTTTGTTAATTTAACACATCTGTCTTATCCTTGTGCCTTTTTCAAAGTGTATGTTAGTTGTAAAATAATTTGAACTTCTATTTTCAAAGGCAGGAACTACTTTTTCCCTCATGACCCATTTGTAATGGCTTTTCCTTTTCCATTCTTTTTCCACACTTCTAGTCACATGATGTCTCCTATGTGCCTTCTTGTCCTTATGTTTTTCACTTGTGTGCCCATCCTGTGTGTGATTCCTCCCATCTCTAACTTTAATTTATTCATTTTGAAATCTATCCCACTCTAAAAGTTGTTTGTGGTCCTTCATGGGCATGACCTAATGAAATAATGAGAAAAAGGTAGTGCTAAACCAAAAATAGAATCATGTGCTAAAATAAACCAAATAAAAAAGGTTCACAACCAATGTTACACTTTATTTTAAAAAAAATCCTAAATTTGAAGTATTACATAGAATGGTAGGGTCAAAGCTGAATACCATTAAAATGGCATAGAAGAAATTGGAGTTTTAACCATATTAATTTGTATGTGCGTATGGGAAAAATGTTATAATGATGAACATACCACCCCAATGTAATAAAAGTTTACCAGAGTGGTGCATGAACTTGGAATCAACACATGCATAGTAGGAGAGAAAGTTATGTTTTTGAGATGTCTATCATGCCAAGCCTTTTTGATTTTGATTTTCAACTCATTGAATCTAATGTGAAATAAAGTGTGTTTCATCTAGTTGTAATAAAGCATTGAGGCTTGCTTTAAGATAAGCTTCATCATCTAGTTGGCCAACATGCATAATACATAAACAAGGAACCAGGACCTCCACCAGTAGAACTGCTTCAATGCTAAAGACAAGATTAAAATGAGTACTCTTGTTCAATATTTTGTATATGGTTCAATATGCCCATAAGACTTCAAAAGCTTGGTCATCCCAATTAGTGTGATCGATATTGTAAATCTTTGTCAATGTATGGCCCAATATTTTTTTAAAAGCTTCAGTAGTGTTGTTAGCTTGAGGGTGGTATGGAGTGGTCTTATGATGCAAATCATGAATTTAGCTAAGAGGATACGTATCATCTCATTGAAGAAGTGAGTTCAATAATAACTTGATAAACTTAAAGGGCATCCATACTTCATGATGATATTTTCTAAAATAACTTGATAGTGGTTGTAGTGGTATAAACACATATGGGTGTTGCTTCAACCATGTGTGTGAGATAGTTTGTGCCCATAATGATGTAACATGCACCAGTTCATCTTATAATAGGGTTAATGGGACCACATAAATAAATATCCAATTTCTCAAAGGGTTCATGAACAAGGATTGGATGAATAGGCATAACATCTCTTTGATTTTGTTTACCTACATGATGACATATATCACATTGGTGCGTATAAGCTTTAGCATCTTTGAATAATGTGGGCCACCACAAGTTAGCTAGGAGAACATTTCATGTTGTTCCATCACTAACATAATGTCTTATAGTGACACCCTCATGGACCTCTTGAAGTACTTCCATGCACTCATGTTGCATCATGCACCTTCGTAATACTTCATCTTAACCAATCTAGTAATAAACTAGAAAGGGGAAGTACGCACAGTGAGTTGCTTCTTCTCTTGGGTGCTAAAATGGTCTGGCACTGAATGTGTTGTAAGGAAAACAACTATAATCTCAAATTATTTAGGCATGTGTGTAACTTGAAAATTTATACATTAGGTAAATTATATTTAATTGTTTGCACTAGTTTGCTAGATTTAATATGTGATAGATGGTCAGGCCCAAAATTTACCTTGTTAGGTTTCAATATCATAGAGAACTATAATTATTAGAATAGAACAATCCATTGGAAGATTCATCCATGTAACATGTAAGCACCTCATGATTTTTAAATAAGGTGAATGGAGTGGCCAACAAGTATTGGTAGAACTTCTAAAGTGTATACACCATGGATAAGGCTTCTCGTTCTATAGTAGAATAATTTATCTCAGTCAGTGTCAGCTTACAACTATAAAAATATATAGGATTATGAAAATTCTCTTCACTAAGTTGTGCAAGGATGAAACCCACTACCATGCCAAAATTATCGATCTATACCTTAAATGGTATCATTTGGTCTGGGAAGTGGAGGATGGGTGTAGTTAAAAAACTCCCCTTCAAGGCCTCGAATGCCTATTGATGTCTTTTGGTATAGAGAAAGATGCCATTTTGTTTGATTAATTTTTCTAATGGAGATGTGATGTTAGAATAACTATGAATAAACTTACAATAATAGCTTGTTTGACAAAGGAAGGTGTAGACCTCACTCTAAGTGGTTGGAATTAAGAGTTGAATAATAGTTACAATCTTTACCAGATCCATGAGTAGTCCATCATGATAAATGATGTGCCCTAATAATATCCCAAAAGGTGTGGCAAAGATGCACATCTTTAGGTTCAAATAAATCTTAAGTTTTCAAAAATGCTCGAGCATGAGGCACAAATTAGCATAGTGGTTGTGTACCAAGCTGCACATGGTCCAATCATCTAGATACACTTGAAGGAGCTTGTGGATGAAATATTTGAAGGCTTCTACCAAAATGAAAGAGAAGACTATAGGTGAATTATTTAAGCCAAATGGCATAACATTATATGCAAATGACCACCATTTAGTGGAAAAAGTGGATTTTGCCTTATCTTCATTAGTAATTTGTACCTAATGATAGCCTTAAAAACTATTAGTGAAGGTATAAATTTCACATCCAGCACACCTTCCAAAATATCCTTTGTGAATGGTGTTGGGAATGGGTTTGTGATACACACAACATTGAGTTATCTATAATCTATGTAAATTCAGATTGGACCATCTTTATTGATGCTAATTACTATGGGGCTAACCCATTTAGATTCATTAATGGGAGTGATAACCCATGCATGTAACATGTCATTAATTTCCTCTTTAATGCATGTGCACATATTAAGATTCATTCAATATTGTCACTTCTTGATTGGTCGAGTACCCTTAACCAATTTGATATGCATTTTTCCCAATGCCAGATGCACTCATTTCATCTTTGTGTAATTTCAAGGGATAATGTTTGCATACTCCTATAGAAGTTAAAATATTTTGGCTAACCCTGCTTTAGACTAGTAATTTCCCACACATCTTGGGTGTGTTTTCTATTACAGTATTGTACTAAACCATTTGGAGTGGCATAAAATATGGTTTTTTCTAAGATTGAATATTATATTAAACATCATGCACCTTGTATTCTATAGGATAGTTTAATTGGTTGAATTCAATCTTTGGTAGATCGACGCTCATACCTTCATAAACTTGACATAAAATATTTTACTTACCCTTTTAGATTTGTTCCCTATGGTCATATTCTAAGTGGGGGTTAGGTTCCAACTGAGCCATTATAGGAGTATGAGGTTCTTGGAAAATGGCCAAATCATCCTCAATTACACCATGCATGGTGTATATTCTATCTTCAATTGGTGCTCAATCACCTACTACTTGATGAATTTCTTACAAGGATAAATTCAAATTCGATCATGGTGAAGAAAATACAAATGTAGTGAGTAGACCACATTTTATGTGCTCCCAAGTATTTGTATCTATACACTTTTCTTGATTAATATACCATGCTCTAGCCCAAACATGTAGAGTTCCATAAAATGCATGAACCCATGAGGATTATGATAAAAAGGTCTCATCAACATTCAAAAAATTCTCAAAGATGACTATATGGTTGCTCTATGACTCAACACCATTATAATTGAGTGTGGCATGAACATAATTATCATGGTGAAAGTGATGATGTATCACGATATGTACCTATTCCAATGTCAATAACTTATATTGATGAGTAACCCACTAATAAACAACTATTTCCCTAAGTACAATAGGGAACACATGCATACATTCATATTAATTAACATATTAGATCTCCAACTGCTCTAAGAACTCCTAGACCTCCATCTAACCATGAAACCCAAGTGCCTGGTCCAACTAGAAGGGTGACACATTCATTAGGTGTCCACTAATGAGTCTAACAAACTTATAATGCTTAGTTATCTTATGTAAAACATTCATTTGTTGACCACCTGTAACAAAACCTCATCCTATTAGGTCATATTTTCCATGTGACCACTATTTGCAAGAAATTATAGTGGTATCAGAGATGGATTATGCATCTCCCCATTGAAGCATACCATCAACATTAGGATCTAGATGTGATGTTATAAATGTGATTGAGGTCCTTGTCAACATCAATTATTTCTATAAAGGGGGGCCTTGGTTGGTATTGAGAGGAATAACCACATAATGCGTGTCATAAAAAATGCTACAACACTTCTTAAAATATAAGTCAACATTGTTGGCATAACACCAAAGTCAACTGATAGAGCTAGAAAATCATCAGCTTTGGCCAGTTTAATTACTTCCAAATCACCTTTGAATGGGACACCAAAGATATTGACAGTGGCATCCTTAAGAATTCTTATAGGCACTACCCATGTCATGTTGGCCATGAATATGATGTGTGAGGAAGTTTTTAGAGTGGGACTTCCCATCTTCCTCTAGGCATCCTTTATGAGAACGTCAACCTCTAAGTCAGTGTCCACCAATTTATCTCATATCATCCAAACATCAATGGATGCATTCACAATAAACTCTTTATCACAATCAAGATTGGTTTGGATATGAGTCTCTTGTCATTGTACATGGTTCAAACAATGATATACCAAAGTCTTGGTCATTTGTTGTCATTAACAATTCCTAAGGAGCAGAATGATATTATCACTAAGAAGAAGCTTGCAGATCTCTCAAAATTCATCCTGACCTGAGTCTATTGAGATAGTTTTACTTTACATCTTAGTGTGTATGGTAGCATCCTTGTCCTTTAAAAACTTAATTTTGACTTGTTGTTCACATACCAAGGTCATTGTCTCATGCAACACTTTTTTGTTTTTAAGCATTGGGGTAGTGTTGAACATGAAGTTATTCATGTTGAACCTTCTTTGTAGGTGGATTTGGATCTAGTTGGGAATGTGCACCACTTCATGTCATAATATTGACATTATGTCTAGTTGGTGGGGTGGTAGGGCATGGTATCCATTGAACACCTAGATTTTTTATGACATGAATCATTTCAGATCCCTTCTTATTTCATTATTTGGTGATAGTTGCATATAGTTTGGCACATTATTCTAGGTGATGCTCATTCTTATAAAAGGTGCAAGTTAGTTAAACTAGATAATTATGTTGGTAATGATTTATATATCCACACTTATAATAGGTCTTGGATGGATAATAACCACCCTCACATCCATTGGCATGTCCTTGACCCCAAAAATATTGATCTCCACATGTCTCCTGATTATTAAAAACATAAGATTGGCGAGTTCTTCTCGTGTGTGCTTCATTATTCTCATTGTTGACTTGGAAATCATTAGTATCATGTGTGTACACATCACATATTTTATAGTATAGTGACACTTTAGCCTAGGTAACACACTAGATGAAAGGATAACTCCTTACATCATGTTCCTCCTATAGATCTCATAATACTATTTTGTTACAATGCGAGCATACCTCCATGAGTAGTTATTCATGTTATATCCCTCTAATTTATAGTCAACACACCATAGGTTGTTTCATGTGTCATGAGAATTATTATCCATTAAAATCTCTAATTGAGAATCCATAACATCAACATGAGCTTCCATAAAGGGGATGATCCTTATATCTATACTTCCCATAACTTTGACATAGAGAGCAACTTCTAGTGCCTTAGGGAGGCCAGTGGAGGTGTTTTGGGATAAAAATCAACAAAAAAGATTTAAAAACCCTCCCACAAACCATTGAGCATGCTATGTTAGGTTAATCTCAAATAAAAAATTTCATAGAAGTGTTTTGAAATGTGCATCATACGTGCACACACTCTCAATGAGATCTTGCTTTAATATTTTAAGGTAATGATATTTTGTTGCTCAAACTTAGGAACGACAAAATCTTGAAGGAATGAAATTTTCAATATTTCATAGTTCATAACTGCTTACTAGGGATCAAATTTATAGTACCATTTGTGTGCATGATCCAATAAATTAGTGGAAAATTGAGCAGCCTTTTATTTTGAATAAATGATACCCCACATTTTCCAAATGAGTTCACACTTATGAACCTGTTTTGCCACATTTTCAACTCCTAGATATTTAAAGAGATGAAGTGTCATCTCATAGTATATTGTAGGTGTATTTGGTGGTTGTGGTGGACCCTGTTGTGGTGTTCCTCTAGTCCCTCTTGAACCCTGTGCTGGAGGTCTGCTAGAGGCTCCACCACCACCACTTGATACTCATCCAATACAATCACTTCCAGTACTTCCTCCTACACCACTTGCAATAATAGGTGCACTAGAAATATTGGGCATTGAAGAAGGTTCATTTGATATGGTTGGGCCTATAGTTTTCCCACTATTTATATTAGGTTCACTTGGCATTATAAGGTGAGACATAGGTTATAATTACAGGGAAAAAATAAATGTTAAAGGTAAATTGATATGTTGAAATTACACTCCCATAGATTCCTCTGTTGGTTCAACTTTAGATTTTACATTGTTAATATCCTAATTTCTTATAAGAATTATATCAAACTCAAATGCATGAACATGTGCTATGGTGGGGGAATTGGGTCTATTTGGGTTAGGATATGCTATTAGTGCATATCTTACTTATTTTGTGCATACCTACACTATTGAAGGGTGAAGACCCATGCTTATGGGGTACTCTTTATCCTCTCTTATAGATTCTCATTGCACTTCTAGTATCCTCCCATTGACCTCCTAGCTTGTTACCTCTCATTGCCCTACACCTGGACTCATCATGTTTTCTCTTCCATAGTTACCACTACCTGAATCCCATGATAAACTCTCAATATCATACCAATGTATACCCCTCTATTTCCAAACAATCACATTGCTCATGTGTGTGAGAGTTTAGTCATACGTAGGAAAGTTTTCAAGCCCAAAATCAATCATAAGCTTTTTAATCTCTAAAGGGAAATGTTTGATATATCTTCTATGTGGCTCTCTTAAGAAGTTGAACTATGCTTATTTTAGGAAATAATATGTAGAGATCATGTATTCTAAAATATAACTTTTAAGTGTTTCCTTCCACTAGATGTCTACTACTTGTGTCCAAGTAGTTTTGAACTTGGCCAAGGCTGTTTGATGCCCTATTGACCAAAAAGCCTTCCATCCTTAGTTTATTGAATGGTTTTACACATATGTCAAAAGTGAAGCATGTAAGTGCATAGGTAATTATACAAAGAATGTTTCATATAGAGAATCATATAGATGTCTCTATACCCATGTTCATGTAGAAATTCCTAATTTAAGATATTAAAGCACAAATTTTTATTCTACTATACTAGTCTAGTGCTTGATATTCTCTAAAGAAAGTCTATCGACCATCTTCCTACCATCATGCTAAAAAGTGCAATGGGTCCCAGTAAAGAAACTAAAATGTTGGATTTTTTCCTTTAGTCTAGCATGAATCATCCTAGTTGTGCACCTAAAGAGAATAAGTAGTCCAATGAGCTAGCATGTTGGTGTTTCACATGAGAATTGTCCTCATGTGCTCACTTGAAGCATGTAACTTAGACTAGTTCCTATTGATTCTACCATGCAGTGGTGTATGCATTGAGTTTTCTATACCAGGGTGCTTGAACATGCACATAGTTATTTAACTTTAAACATCATAATATATCTAATCCTAACAATTTAACTCCATACTTAAACTAATCATCACAGAAAAATATAAGTCTAAATTGAGAAAAAGTGCAATTGTACCATTTATTCCATAACAAGATTGTAAAATGTATTTTAACAACACAGATATTCTATCTCATTACATATCAAATATCATACACAAGTCATGTTGCATATCAGGATCATGGCTAAGATCAAGATTATAATTAAAAGATTACCATTATAAAAATATTCCCTCTCTAAGTAAAACTAGGGCATATATATATACATGGTTTTACCCACACCATTCTGTTATAATATTAATATAAAAATGGTGACTTGCCAATAACTAGTTCCCCCTATATACCCTCTTTGTGCTATGTATTCATTATCGTGATCCTATCTTCTCATGAACTGATGCTAGATTTATGCTTTTTTATTCTCCTCTTATGCTTGTGCAAACCATTTTCTAACCATTTCTACCTTATGTGCCCTTGTCCATGTCATACTCTATTATATGAGTCTTGTATCCTTAGTTCCTCCATGTTTTCTACATCCTTGTTCCTCATGATTTGCTAAAAGATTACCATTATAAAAATATTCCCTCTATAAGTAAAACTAGGGCATATATATATATATATACATATATATATATATACATATATATATATATATATACATATATATATATATATATATATATATATATATATATATACATATATATATATATATATATATATACATATATATATATATATATATATATACATGGTTTTACCCACACCATTTTGTTATAATATTAATATAAAAATGGTGACTTGCTAATGACTAGTTCCCCCTATATACCCTCTCTATGCTATGTATTCATTATCGTGATCCTATCTTCTCATGAACTGATGCTAGATTTATGCTTGTTTATTCTCCTCTTATGCTTTGCAAACCATTTTATAACCATTTCTAGCTTCTGCACCCTTGTCCATGTCATACTCTATTATATGTGTCTTGTATCCTTAGTTCCTCCATGTTTTCTACATCCTTGTTCCTCATGATTTGCTTCTACTATGGCAAGGCCTTCTACACCTTGTCTATCCCATGCCTAGGTTTAGTTTTGAACCTATATCTCACGTGCCATCTTCAAAAAGTACTAATAATAAATCAATATAAAATTTGGGGTCTAATAACACATAAAACATAGTGCATTTGGAAGTAAACTAAAAAAACAACAAGGACATAGATTAACATAAGAACAATCTAAATATCACATTCAACATTGAAACTAAGCATAAGATCTATCATTTTGCACAAATGATGACCCTTTTACAATACAAGAACTATATACAAATAGACCAACCAAGCCCATGGAGCAATAAATTTATAGCTATTCTCAATGTTTTGATGACTAAAGCCATGGTGGTTGATCTTGCATTTAATTCATAAATGAATCTAAATATTTGAAATTCATTTAAGACACTTAGGCATTTGTATACTACAACCCATGCTAATTGATTTGAATTGAATTTATGGGCTATATGTTGTTGGAATTTATTGGGATTACCACTCCACCATGCCTTACATAGATTTATGCATTTAATTTAGAGGTTGATTTGATGAGTACACTATATTTTGTTTGACTTTAGGGCCTTATAGATAAATTCACCACTTTAATATCATTGAATTCTATCACTTATGAGTCCTTAAGTTGATGAGAAACTAGCTACATTTATTTGTGTTATCCAGATTTGATGCATAATATTTTTATGAGTTTTGATGGCATTTTGACGACTAGATGGGATGCCAAAATTAATTCAATGTTTTATTGACATCATTTCTAGCATGTCCTCTATCGGTAGGGTCATGCCACGTGTCCTCTCCCTACCTAGTCACTACTCAACCTAGGGGCCCATGTGTGTTGACTGTGATTTGGATGTGGTGAAGTGAGATTTCACCACATTGCATCATTCCATTCACCCAGTGCTCTAATGTGTTTTGAGGTTACAAGGGCACCCTAGGGTAGTAGGTTTCCAAGATTGTGCCACTTGGTAGTGTCACACTTAACAAAACACATTATTTGAGTAGTAAAATATTTATTATAACCAAGAAAAATGAAAAATAAATGTTAGAAGACATTATCATCATTCTTTCTCCATTGGGTCATACCTCAAAGACCCTTACAATGATGAAACAAATTGTTTTCCTCTTGTGACCCATTTTCTAATGTTTTCTAATTGTTAGTATTTAATCTATTACAACAATATGTAGGTTGTTGTCTTAATTTATGATAAATCCATAAGGTAGTTCATAATTTTGTTGTAACCAAAATTATTAAATAAGGACCTACCCTCTCTATATAAAGAGTAGGTAGAAGGGCATAGGTTATCATTTGTTGCAAGTAATAAATATTATATAAAGTGAATAAAAGATTGATAATCTTATTATTATGGCAACTCTTTAATTTTCCTATAGAAATATTCTCATTAATATAGGTTCATTAATGCAATAGAAAAGGTTTGAAGTAATCATCTATAACAAGAGGAAGGGATTGTAACACAATTCCAACCAAGGTAGGACCCTCTTTAAAGGAAATTAGGTAAAGATCATATTAATTAACTTTTATATTCATTTCTACAATATGTTGATGAATTATTCATTTTCTGATTATACCATATGATATCTTTCATAAGAACGTTTTATATTTTCATGTTTAATTCAATACAATGTGAGGAAGCTTCTAAGTTAGTCTTAGATTTCTTTCCTATTGTTTACTTTCCATACAAGTGAGTTAATTCATTCTTACAAGCGTGTTACTTTATTAAATAAAATGTGTTTCCTTATACATAATATTTAACCACTTTAACCCTCGAAAGACACTAGTGTTACATATACAACTGACACCTTGCCAAATACATGACTTAGTTGAAAATTAGTGAAAGTAGTGGTATCAATATCCCTTGGGTGACTCTATTAAAAATTAGGAAGCATTGTTTCCTTAAATTTAATTGATAGTTTGATTCTTCTCATTAGTTGTGACCAATCTCTGCTTCGATTTTATGAAAGCTATTTAGAATTTTGGGGTCCATTCAAACTTATTATTCTTGCACTAAATATTTTCCAATGGTGTTGAAACTACTGTGTATTCCATTATAATCTTTGGATATTATATAGTATGACTTATAAATGATCATAATTTTTAAGGATTAGTGGGTGGTTTGATCCCCAATATCAATTTGATGTGTCCAAGAAGCACACCAAATGGCATAAATAATAACCACTTTTCAAATTCGGTGCAATTAACATTATGAGGCATCTCTCTAACATGAGTCACAACTTAGATAGATTTTCCTTGAATAATGAAAAAAGTAACTAATCAACCAAGTAAACATCAAGGAAATCATGAATGAAATCTTTAAAACCAAGGGATACATTAAGGAATGAACAATTGAAATGGTCTATGAAGATAAGCCTAAAACATACTATGACATGAGATGAAGCACAAAAGGAATTTAAAAATAAATTTCACTATCCTGATGTACCAACATAGAGTGTTACTAAGCTATGACACCTTATATAGAAGGAGAATGAGATAACGAAGGATTAATAAAAGTAGTTTAAAGAAGTAGTGTGAAAGTTGGAATAACATTGAATGAAAAACAAAGGATACTAAGGTTTAACTCTGGTTTGGTGTTATATATACATGTTTCCACAGATGGAATAAATTTTAAAACAACTATGAAGACATTAGAAATAGACACAATATTAGAAGCACAATAATGGAGAAGAGTGAATGATGTAGTGGTGAAATTGGAGTTATAAAAATGAAGCAAGAGTTGAAGTTGTTATGCTTGAAGCAAGAATTTTTGACGAAAGGAAAAGTAGGACATTCTACCTCACCACAAATGTCTACAAGTCCAAAAACATGGTGTGTGGTATGTGATGGTAAATGACATGTGGAAACATAGTGCCCATATGATGAGATACCAATAAGAGTGGAAACATTATGGAAAAAAATCACCAGAACCATATACATAAAGGCTATGGTGTTAGATATGTCAAAGATGGGGCCAACATGATAAGAGGATGTACTTAGTTGTAGAAGAAATTACATGTGCTAACCGGTATAAGGAGAGGAACACCATAAATGAATGAAACAAGTATAAAATAAAAGAATTAATTGATCAACACATATATAAAATGGCTCAATTTTTTATTACAAACCCAATGGTACATGGTTATCAACCAAAAATTCAAAATTGGATACCATATCCACTGAAACCAAATGTGGGACCACAATGTCCACAAAATCAATATTAAAATGGGTACAAAGGTTAGTACCAGGGAATAAACCATGGAGGGTAATTTTGAGGGTATTGTAAATATAATAGAGGTGAATATGTAGGAGGATACCAAGGAGGGAAGGGATATAACAATGATATGGAAATGATCACTTGCTTTAAATGTGGTAAGAAAGGACACATTGAAAAAAAATGTATGGAGGTAAATTATACATTATGGATTCTATCAGGAAAGGGATACCAGAAACAATGAGGGCATGGACATAGATGAGATGCTAGAAATGATACCTTACAAAGGTAAAAATCAGATAAAAGGATTACCACAGTCCTAGGAAATGATGTTGTGAGGATTATTTTGTATTTTTACCATAACATTTGACCTCCCAAATCCATTTTGAGAATTATTTAAACTGATAGAAAGATATCAAAAATACATAAAAGTTTTTTTATTATACATTTTTTGAGATTATACATATATTTTTAATGATTTTTAAAATGAATAAAAAAATAATCTTTTGACACAAAAATGAATCTTTCATAGTTTTAACATAAACGTTCACTTTAACCTCGATTTTGAGTGAAATTTATATCATTGTAAATATTTTGAAGATCCTAAAACTTTGATTATATATACATTTGATTATTTCCTATGTATTTTCTATATTTTTTAAAAAATAAAAGAATAATCTTTTGATGCACTTCAAAAGATTCTTTTTTATTGTTTTGTAAATTTGAAAAAATCCATAGGGAATCATCAGATGTGTATAAAATAAAAGTTTTAGGTCTCTTAAACATATTTACAATGATATAAATTTGGCTTAAAACTAAGGTTAGAGTGAAAAATTATGAGGAAATTATAAACTATTCATATTTTGTGTTAAAAGATTCATTTTATTCTTTTGAAAATCATAAGAAAATTGTGCAGAATCACCAATGACATATTGAATGAAAGTTTTATGTATATTTAGTATATTTCCAAACGCTTAAATAATGCCAAAAAAGAGTTCAAAGTTTATAATTTATTTTTAAATTACGTTAAAAAGGAGACATTTTGGTCGTGGAATAACCTTGTGTTATATCATGGGGCTCAGTTGGCCCTGATTGCACACCATATTGAAAAAATAAAGTATTTGGTTTGTTATCATATGAAAATAGGTAAAAATAATCACCATGTAAGGAATTATGTCTATCTAATGTAAATTATGGCTCTTTATCCTTTTGCAAGGAATTACATCCATATAATTTTAATTAGGGATTTGTTAGCCCCCAATTTCACACCATATTGAACCAATCAGGTATTTGGATCAATATGATATTTAATTTGGGCCAACTAATACCCATATAATTAATTGCATTTATATAACGTTAACTGGGGTTGATTTGGCCTCATATAATGCATTGCATATATTTATGTCAATTGAGGTTACATCGGCCTTAGGAAAGAAATTAGGTTCATCTACTGTGAATTTGGGGTTTGATGGCCCTATGGATAGAATTGCATTGATCTAATGTCAACTGGGGATCTATTGGCCTCAATTTTACACCACATTGAACCAAACAATATGATACACAATTGGCACCAATTGAGCCAATGTTAAACTAAAAACTAGTGTTAAATACTTGTAAAAGCTAATTTTGATGTATCTTCCCCTTACATGACTTGTGCATACATAAATGGCTCTAAGTTTCACTTTTCTCACATATACATGGTTTCCATGGTTCTTACCTTTACAATTTAATATTAGTCATCCACGTGAATTCTCTAGTCTATGTATGACTTATTCATAATCATATTGAGACTATCTCCAGATCATTAGATCAATATTCCTCCTTTCTATAGAAAACCATTCAACTTAGATTGTTTCAAATTTCTAGACTTGTACAAACCCGATAGACTTGTTTCACACCAAGAAATGGTCATTTTTTAAATTTAAATTCTTCCATTGAGTCGGCCTATACATTTAACATTTTGGTTGCATGATAAAGTACCCAAATATTCTCATATAAATACACAATAGGTATAAGCCTATTCCTACCTATAATTTATTAAGTAAGCATATTATACACATTTTCACATTCAAAGAAACTTACCTATAATTTCTAATTCAAACATTAGTCACAAGAATCAAGTCAAAGACAAGTTTGAAGCATGTCAAAACTAAGTAAAATTTGTCATTTTTAAAGTATCAAAAGATATATCACACGTTACATTGATTAAAGGAACATTATTTCACACATACACCTAATGGGTAGAACTAAATGCAATTTGACTTCCCTCTTTAGAATATTGGATATGTAGGCAATGATCAAGCATTCATTTAAGGAGTGGTTGCATTTAGCTCAATCCACCTTCTTTCTCCCTTTGTAGACCAAAACCTAGTGTGAAAATTTAACCTAAGGTTTCAAATAAAAGGAGATAAGTTTTAATAATTATGCACATAGATAAATTATAAATATCACACAGAGAGATAACTTAAAAATAAACACAACAACTTGTACAAAAATAGAGAAGCAAACCTTACATAGATGAAACTGCCAGGTTGCAAAACATAATGTTAGCTAATAATGTCCAAAGTTAGAAGATACTCAAATCCTTATACAAATGAATCACAATCTAGTTTTCATCCATTCCTATCTTCTGCCTTCAATTTTAGACCTGTAAAGTAACTAAAACACTACATATCATATCTTCTTAGGTCTTTTTATTTATAGAAATTAAAATCATTAAAATTAGATTTTGCATTTTACATTTATATTAGTGTTTAATTTTAATATATCACATAATATATATTAGTTCAAAATTCTATCTTAATAGACAACATAATAAAACATGATGTAAAAAATATGCATGTAAGGAATTACATCCATATAATGTTAATTTGGGATCCTTTGGCCCTGTGTGAAGAATTTAATTCATCTGATGTCAATTGGGGCTTCATTAGCCCCATGTAGGTAATTAAATCCATCTAATGCAAAATGGGGCTCCATTGGCACTATGTAAGGAATTGTATTGATCTAATGTCAATTTGGGCTCTCTTGGTCCCAATTGCACATCATATTGAACCAATCAAGTATTGGGTTCAATATGATATAAAATTAGGGCCAACCAACCCTTGTGAAAATAATTGAGTTCATGTGTGATGTCAACTAGGGTTCTATGGTCCTATGTAAAGAGTTGTCTCCATGTAATGTAAATTGGGTCTTTGTTGTTCTTGTGCAAGGAATCACATCTATCTAATTTTAATTAGGGGTTTTTTGGCACCAATTTCCCACTATTTTGATCTAATAGAGTATTTAGTTTAATTTGATATACAATTGAGGCCAACTGATCCCTAGAAAATAATTATGTCCATGTAATATCAATTTGGCCTCCTTTGGACCCATGTAAGATATTACATTCATCTAATGTAAATTGGGACTTTATTAGCCTTATACAAGGAAGTACATCCATCTAATGTCAATTGGGGCTCCATTGGCCCTATTTGCTTACCATATTGATTGAAACAAGTATTTATTTTAATTTGATATATAATTAGGGCTAAATTATCCCCATGTAAGGAGTTACATCCATGTAATGTAAATTGGAACTCTATTGTTGCCATGTAAGGAATTGCATGCATATAATGTTAATTGGGGTTATTTTCACCCTAATTGCACATTTATTAAACTAATCAAGTTTTTGGTTCAATATGATATGCAACTGGGGCCAACCAAATATCATACAAGAAATTACATCAATCTAATTACAATCAGAGCTCCTTTGGCCCTAATTAAGTAATTTAATCCATATAATGTTGATTGGGGCTCCGCTAGATTCATCCAAGAAATTTCATCCATATAATGTTAAGTGGGTCTCTATTGGCCCTATGTAAGGAATTACATCCATCTAATTCCTGTTGGGGCTCTATTAGCCTCGATTGCACACCATATTCACCCAATCGAGTATTTGGTTGAAATTCATATGCAATTAAAACCAACCAAGACCAATGCAAGGAATTGTGTCCACCTAATGTCATTTAGGGATCCATTATCCCCATGCAATCACTTTTATCCATCTAATGTCAATAATGCCTCTATTGGCCTCAACTGTACACTATATCGAACTGATTGAGTATTTACTTCAATCTAATTTACAATTAGGGAAAATTGACCCTTGTGAAGGTATTACATCCATATAATGTCAATTAGGGCTCTATTGGCCCCGATTGTGGACTATTTAGAACCAATCAAGTACTTTATTTTATTTGATATGCAATTGGTTTAAATTGAGTCTACATCCACCCTAATATTCAATTCTGATTTCATATATTATGAAAAAACATCTTTAGCAACTGAAAGTGACATTACAAGCACTAAGATAAACTACAACAATTTTTTTTTAAAGTGCCATGTTTATAGGTTATAATCCTGCCATGTCTACAAAATTACTATAAATTTTAATTCAATATTACGTCTAGTATATAAAAAGGGTTCTTATTTCTTGCTTAGTATTAATTTACATGTTAGATGTCCAATTCATGTTATTACAATTATTTTCTCAATTCAACATAATTATTACAATTATGGGGCAAGAAAAATTATATCTTATTATAAATTTATGGAAGACTTCCTTCTAAATGAGAAAATTAAAAAAATCAAACAATGTAATTAAAATTCATACAATAAAATAAAAATTTAAAAACACAATCAATAATCATTTGTTTTATTTTAAAATGCAACATTCTTAGTTAATTTTTTTTACTTAACATATAGATGGACATGAATAAGTCTTCTAAAACCATAATCAATCAATAACTCATCCACTATTTCCAGATCATTTTTAGGTAAGTGCACAGAGTTAGGGGACAATTCCATGGACATTTTACATAACACAATCATGTTATTGACATAACACGATCATGTTATTTAAATTATGGCTCAATAACTATCGAGTCATAATGTGATCATGTTAAAGTATAATGCGATCACATTAATGTATAACATGATTGTGTAAATAGATAATGTGATCACATTATTATAAAAACAATAATTAGATCATGTTACTATTTTTATTTATATTAAAGAAACAAACATGTAGATGGAGCAAATGTTAGTTAATAGGTAAGAGGATCACGTTATTGATAACATGATTGCATTCCTATTATTTTTCACATAAAATCATGTGGGATTTACACATGAAGGCAACTTTAGCTAGAAGCTTATATTTACTACTCTAAATGTGAAGGATAAGTTTACATTTATATTATTACATTTATTTCCTTATACTTTAAATTTATTTTAGTAAATATAATAAAATCAGGTCACTCTGCATCTAATAGAGTTGGTCTCATAATTACATGCCTTACGATGTGGAAAATAGTTTTTCAAAATACAATTTGTACATTACTTAGACATTTTCAGGGTCTAAGTATTAAACCTAGGGATTTTAGGACATAATTTTTTCAATTGATGTCCATTTTTGGTAAATATATAGTCATTTTTTAGGATTTTGTGCCTTCTAAATTGATTCTTGGCATTTCTAGGAGTCTTAGGTTTATCAAAATTAAAGTTTTCAAACCAAAAAATTTAAAATTGACGCAAAGTGATGTGATTATGGTAGCATAGGTCATATTGATGACCTACACACATCAAACAACCACTTTGTGTTAATTTCACTTATTCATTGTCCCTCCCTCATCCCTGATCACTTCTTACTCATGCCTCATCACCCTTAATCACTCTCTCATCATTATTCATTTTACCCAATCACTCCCTCATTAACCCTCATTGTCCCTATTCATCTCTAATCACTCCCTCATCATCCCTAATTACTCCCTCATTAACCTTCATTATTCCTCATCATCCCTAATCACTCATTCCTCATCCCTCATCACTCCCTCATTGACCTTCACCATCCATCATCATATTTAAGCACTCCCTCATCATCCCTCATCAATCCCTCATTGGATCTCATCATCCCTCATTATGCCTAATCACTCCCTTATTGACTTTCACCATCCCTCATCATCCCTAATCACTTCCTCATTAACTCTCACCATCCCTAATCACCATTTTAAAATCCTTAATCACTCCCTCCTCATCCCTAATCACTCCCTTATTAACCCTCACCATTCCTCATCATTTATAATTGATCCCTCATTATCCCTAATCAATCCCTCATTGACCCTCAACATCCCTAATCATCCCTAATCACTACATCATCATACCTCATCATCTATAATCACTCATTCCTCATCCCTCATCACCCCTAATCACTCTATTATTAATCCTCACCATCCCTCATCATCCCTAATCACTCTCTCATCCTCCCTAATCACTCCCTCATTAAGCCTCACCATCCCTCATCATCCCTATTGACTCCTTCATCATCTCTACTCAAGTCCTCCTCATCCCTCCTCATCTTTAATCACTCCATCCAATACCTTGATGGTGATTTTTGTTTGAGGTTTAATAATGTTAGGAGCTACAAGTGGAGAGTTGAGTCCTAGCATAAAATATAAGACATAGTGATCAAAATTATGTTGAGGCAAATTTGAAACATAAATATTTAACACATGTGAAAAAATATGGGCCTCTTAGAAATGATGTAATTCATAATTGAAAATTTTCCAGAAAAAGAGAAACAAGTAAAATAACCATAACACCAAAAATGGATAGTAAATACATGAGGATCACTAAGATATGTGATTTCTTGAAACCAATTGATTACTTTCCATATGAGGACATTTTATGATCCAAATAATTACATTGAAGGATTTCTATTTGTATGTCTATTGATTAATTCATCATACTAGAGAGTGTAAAATAATTTTCAAATGATTAAAACAAGTAGTCCAAGATTGGAAAGTGGTTCTCAATTCACTACTTCAATATTATTCAATCTAATGAAGAGTGTCACACTATGAGCTCTCTACTTGCACATCTTGAGAAGTGGGTACAAGTTATCTATCACTATAAAAATGTAAGTAGCTAATATATTATAAACCCAATGATATGGTTGGTACTAAAAATATCTCTACTTCCCCCAACAAGAAATTATATGAATTAAAAATATTGTTTCATTAACAAATGTAGATCAATGGTGAGCCAATACACTTCATCATTTCCAATGGAAGTCAGAAGAATTTGATTTCTCCTAAATCATATTTTCAAAAATTAAACTTGAAATTTATACATCATCCATAACCATACGCTATTGTATGGTCTAGTGTAGGCCTTGAGAAATGGATCACATAGTAGTGTCACTTGGTGTACAAAATCAAAGTTTTTAAAGATGCAATCCTTTGTGACATCTCACCATTAGAGGTGTGTGATTTTTTACATGTGGTCAACCATATATTTACCATTGAAATGTATTCTATGAATTAAATCCTTGAAATGTTGTGATAGATTGTCATGGTCTAAAATACCATATATTGTGGTTAGTTCATAAGCTTTCAGTCATTAGTGCCAAGAAGTGTAAGAATCTTGTCAATTCTAGTAAGAAGTATACTCTTGATGGTAATAATTAAATTTAATAACATCCTTATGTCACGATATCATAGTTTTGTTTATCCAACAATAAAAAAGACAAAATAATTGAGCCATAAACTAGATGAATACAAGGATATCTTTTAGTCACCTAAATAAGTTTCTACATACTGTTCACTAAACAATACTATTGATTTGATCCCTTAACTAACTCTACCTCAAACCTATTTATACAACATATCATTTCTAGAGAATGAATATATCAAGTGGTAGATCCATGAAATCATGGATAATGGACACATCATTCCCAAATCATTGCCTTGCAAAAGCCCAATTATGTTTGTGCTAAAGTTTTGAATCAATTAAACAAATCTTAACAAGATTAAAGTGAAGAAATATTATCATCATCTAAATATTAAGGTATTTTTCTACCATATCCATGGTGTATAAGTCTTTTCCAAAATTGATCTTAAGTTTGGGTATCATCATATTCATGTTAAACCTTTAGACATTTGGACTATAGTCTTAAAAACAAAGGAAGGATTGATTGACTAGTTGGTTATGAATTTTAGGTTAACTCATGTAAAAAATTCATTCATTTCAAGATGTTGAATGACATACTTATGCCCTTTACCTATGCCATTTTTTAAATCTACCTTGATGACATCTTAGTCTTTAAAAAACATGGGATGAACATCTACACCATGCTGAACTAGTGTTTCATATTTTACATAAACATATTTTTATGATAAAATGAATAAATGTTCATTTTTCATGCAAGAGATAAAATATTTGAGACATATTACACACACAAGGAGTGCATGTGTAAACTTTACCAAGATTCAATTCATACAGGAATGGGAAAGACTAAATAATTTTGCATTTGATTCAAATATTCTTAGAATTAGAAAATTATACAAGAGATTTGTGTTTAATTTTTATCTTTTGAACCAAACTACCAAAGGTGGAATAGAATAAAGTTTAATCTTGTCAGCTTCATAACAAAGATAATTTGATGAACTAAAATTTAGACTCTATTTGGTGTTAGTACTTATGTTACTTTACTATAAATTTGAAAGATCATCCAATTCGTTCAGTAATAAAATTGACTATCACAAATGGGTATTGACAACACAAAAAGTCCTAGAAAAGAGTTAATTTATATTATAATGGATCAAATAACATATGAATGGAATCAAAGATATCTTTACAGTATATACTTATATCAGATGATGAGGGAGCTATTAGGGATGGTGAGGGTCAATGAGGGAGTGATTAGAGATGATGAGGGATGAAGAAAGATTGATTAGGGATTATGAGGGATGAGGAGGGAGTGATTAGGGGTGATGAGGGATGGTGATAGTCAATGAAGGACTGATTAGGGATGATAAGCTTGAGTGATTAGAGATGATGAGAGATAATGAAGGTTAATGAAGGAGTGATTAGGGATGATGATGGATGAGGAGGGAGTGAATAGGGATGAGGAAATAATTAGGGATGATGAGGGATGAGGAAAAAGTGATTAGGGATGATGAAGGATGGGGAGGGAATACTTATGGATGATGAGGTATAGTGAGGGTCAATGGAGGAGTTATTATAGATGATAAGGGAATAATTAGAGATGATCACAGATAGTGAGGGTCAATGAGGGAGTGATTAGGGACAATTAGGGATGATGAGAGAGTGATTAGGGGTAATGAGGGATGAGTAAGAAGTGATCAAGGATGAGGGAGGGATGATAAACAAGTAAAATTAACACAAAGTGGTCTTTTGATGTGTGCAAGTCATAAATATGACCTAAACTACCCAAATCACACCACTTTGGATCAAGTTCAAAGTGATTAGTTATTAGACTTCAATTTTGACAAATCTAGGCCTCTTATAAGTGCTAAGAATCAATTGAGAAGGCACAAAAACCTAAAAAATGACTATATGTTTACCAAAAATGGATATGAATTGCAAAAGATATGTACTAAAATCCCTAAGTTTAATACCTAGACCCTAAAAATGTCTAAGTACTGACTAGATATGATTTTGTAAAACTATTTTTCACATTGTAAGGCATGTAGCTATGAGACCAAAACTATTAGATGAAGAGTGAACCTAACTTCTTATATTTACTAAAATAATTTTAAATTTTAAGAAAATAAATGTAACAATATAAATGTAAACTTATACTATATAAGCTTCTAGATAAAGTTGTCTTCATGTGTAACTCCCACATGCTTTTATATGCAAATAATAAGAATGGGATTTTGTTATAAATACAGTGATCGTGTTACCTATTAACTAGCATTCAATCCATCTACATGTTCACTGCTTTAATATGCAAAACAACAGTAACATGATCACATTATTATTTTTATAATAACATGATCATGTTATCTATTAATCAGATCATGTTATCTATTAACACATTCATGTTATCTATTAACGTGTTCACATTATCTATTAACATGATTCAATTATACATTAACACGATCATGCTATTTAAATTTGAATTCAAACCCTGTATCTTTTGGCTCGAGAATGGCTTGGATTCCCAAGCCAAAGGCTTGGACCTATCAATCTATAGCCATGTTTTGATTTATGATTAAAACCAATAAAATTCAACTTTGATTACCAAATATACTAATATTTTTTATGTAAAAATTCAAAAACTTAATACCATCATGACGAGCACGCTCTCCTCTTTCCAGAAATATAATTTTTATAATTTTTGGACTAATTTAAGATTTCAAACTATGTTGATTTCTAATTATACCTTTTTTAGACCACTACATGACACAAACATACATGCCTATACATGTTCATGTAATTTATCTTTCATTGATCTAAGTAAAAAAAAAATTAAATAGTCACAAACTAGGCTTAATTCTACACACATTAAAACAAAAAATTTGATTTTCATTTTTTTGAGGTAGTTAGGTGCTTCACACGGATGGCTATCAATTTTTTTGTCAGTTTTCAGGATCTATTTACTTTCAAAATTCATAAAAAGAGTACTCATTGAAAAAATATAAAAAAAAAGGTCACAAACTAGAATATCTTATATAAAATTTCTCCAAAGGGTTTTAAATAATATTAAACATTGCTAAAAAAATAGTGCACCACATGACCATCTATCTACTCTATTTAAAAAAAAAGAGTTGTTCTTAAAGTTTTAGATGTTTGACCTAGTTATACTTATCCATTTTTTAAAAAAATTAGTGTTTTGGAAACTAGACTCAAATTTCTACATTTAATATTCTTACACCATCTTCAAATTTGGAGTGTAGATATCTCAAATTATCTATAGAAGTTCAGATTTTTGAAATATTAAAAAAATTATGTCCACAAGTAGGACACTTTTTGTCCCCCAACTTTGTGCACTTCCACTTTTAACTTATACTAAAAAATATATTTTTAGTATCTTGGGCATATGTTCTTAAAATTAATTAATGAAAAACATGAACTAACATTTGGAAATAATAGTGCATCTCCCATAAGATTTATTTATAAAATAAGAGATGTTCTTAAATGTGCAGGGTTGACCATCCATGTTGGTACAGTCATAGGTATTTTTGACATATTTCCTAACATGTATATCACACTTAAGAGACATTAAATTTGTACTTATATTGTATGCAGGATGTTAAACTTGTTCTCTATCAAACATTTCCAATATGTGATTGAATATAATGGACCAAAAAAAATGAAAAAATGTATACTCCATTCTCAACTCCTCTTTTTGATCATATTTTATTTATTTATTTATGGTTTAAGACTAAATGGCTTATGAATATATGATATAATGGTAAACTACAACAATTAGATCTAGGTCAAACCTAAAAATAGTAATTGAAAGTAAATAAAATGATTGAACAAGTAGTGAAATTGAAAGAAAAGTGAAGAAGGATGAAAATAAACACACATGGTCAGTGTTCAATAAATATGAAGTAAGAAAAAGGATTGGGAAGTTATCTAGACTAAAACCTTACAATCTAGACCTATGCAATGAAGGAGACAAAATTGACAAGTCATCGAATATGTATTGTACATAATCAATAGACCTCCAAATGTGTACATGTATAACTACCGAATCTCTACCCTATCATCAAATATGTTCTTTTTTTAATTTTTAATTTATGGGCAAGTGCATAGTTAGAAACTGAGTAGGGTCATATGCTTGCTTATCTAAATTAGAAATTGAAATGTCAAATTTATCTTCTCTTTTATCTTTGATGTAATTTGTAAAAAAAATGTAATAAAAATAAAAAAAATTGTAAGGTTGGTTGACTCAAGAAACCTTATAAAGGAGTTACAGGTACATATCTTACACGCTTGTAATCAAATCAATATAAATACTTCGTACATGTAAGTGGAATTGAGATAAAGATCTTTGTCTTCTCTCCTTAAGTGAAGTGCAACTACATAAACATTCACCCATCCTTATTTTGGTACATCATATAACTAGAACATTTTAAAAGACATTAAAAACATAAATATAGAGGTTTAATGTGTGACTAGACTTGAGTCCTATTGATTCTTTTCACTACTTGTATTTTATTTTCATTAAAATGCATATATGAGGTTTTGTATATACATACATCTCAAGTTTGAACTAAGAACCTATTGGTGTGCAAGTCAACCAAAGCAAAAAAAAAAAACCGATAATCATCGATCCAAACACCAAAAAGAGGTGAAGTAGGGTAAAATATCTCATAAAACCAAAAGGAACATAATCACCAAGCTGTTGATTGCATATGGAACATAATTGGTAACCTATTAATTCTGACCCAACATAAGAAAAGGTAGAGTAGAATAGAAATAAAATACAGAAAGCATGTAGGCACAAACATAACATAACAAAAAGAGAAAGCTAAAGAAATGTAAGGGAACATGATCTCACATAGAATAAAAAGAAAGACTCAAGCACGTGGAAAAGTTACAACAAGACCCTAATTCAAGCCCATGATCCATAAGCAAAAAATAACACTAAAAACATTCCAATAATAAGTTGTATCCAAATCAAGTGTCTATGTCTTTCCACTTCTTAATATGAAAATCCCCGACATTACATTATATATGTTTGATGGACATATCACATACTTTTTTACCTAAAATTGGAATAATGAATGAATAACCCTATAATTAGATATAACTAATATAATTATATTTAAGCTATGAATTATAGTAAACAAGCATAAAATATAGTTTCAACAAGTATATTTGTGGCAAGCAAGTTCTATAAGTACAATGACAAATGCAAAAGGATAAATACAAACTTATCTTATTTGGTATACTTCTCTAATTTGTGCAAATTGAATGATTAACTAAAGGTTGTGTATGGTGATTGTGATTTGATCATTCTAGAATTTGAAGGTTATTTTTGGCTCTAGATAGGATCAACAGGCTTGGACAAGTATGATAGTCAATATTGTCCCTATTGGCTAATTCTGTCCTTTGGTAGTAAAGTTCTAATTTTTTTTTGAGAGATGTGGATGCCTTAGTATTTTCTATTTTCACTTTTTTTATCTTATTTTTGCACATGCCACACCTGAAATATCAAACCCTATTTTCTTACACAAACACTTACAATATCCATTCAAGAAATAGATTGATTTGGACTAACCTTGGTCAATCCTTGTTGAAAGAGTAAGTGTTGCACTATATTTCCACTGCTACAAAGAGGGCTCAAGCTTAAATTTAGTTCTTCCATCTACATATGTGTGTAAAATAGTAATATGCAGATATAGATGCTTTTTCTCTTAGCTTATCCTTAGCACAAACATAGAAATATAATAATATTTCATAATATAACTCTAGCAATTAAATGTATAATTTCAAATAACTTTTGAAATATGAGAATGCTTGTCCTTAATGCTTTCTAATAGATATGTTTATAGAAGGATTTATTAAAATTTGAATTAAAAATTTAGTGGTTTACATAGGGACAAAAAACCATAAAAATGACCCAAAAGGTAAAATGCTAAAAGAAATGGGTTTAGAGATCTATATATATATATTTTAAAAGGGTGTTAAGTCAGGGGAAATCATAAAAGGAGAAAATATAATAAAAATCATAAATTAAAAGATAAAAAATATAAGAAAAGTTATAAAGTAAAAGGGAAAAAAATGTAATTAAGTGTTTAATATTTAGTTAAGATTTATATAAATAAAATAATTAAAAATATATTTAAAACAAAAGTTGTGTTAAATTTGAGTATCTAAAAATACTTATGATCTTTAAGGAGAACGATGAATTAACTTTATGAAGTGAATTATTTAAAGCTCAAGCTTCATATACCTTATAATTATAAGCATCATTTTACAAGTGTTACATATCATCTAAGAGCTCTTGATCTCCTTCACTTTTGAAACTATAATTTATGTATTATATTTTCCATCTATATTGAAGGCATATTTCAACCAAATCAAAGTTCCTACTTAATATGTAAGAAATATTCACTTCATCTTCTTCAAAATCAATAGATGTAAAACCTTGCAAAGATAAAGATGGGTACCATGTTGACAAAATTATTGAAACCCTTAACATCTATAGGGTAAATGGTGACCAAGAAATATTGAACAATAAAATATTTACAATTTAATTTTATGACAAAAACATGGAATTATGTCTACAAATATTAAATGAACATAATATTTAGTATATTTGATTTAATATATTTTAATTAATATTTTTAGTTAATATATATTAAATATAATAGAATTTTATGATCAAAAAAATTGATTTGAGGGCAATCACTCTCTTATTTATAAGATAACATTATTTCCAATTTTGTAATTTTCAAATATGTATTCCAATTTTTGGACAAGACAACTGATCTCTATTCATCTGTCTAACATTCTCTTATAGATGGTGTCTCTTGAAAGAATATGAAAAATGCGGCTATAATTTATTTGAAATTTTTTTTATATCACAATTTGATACAAATATTAACACAAAGGCATGAAGGTTAGTGTTAGGGGTATGCTTTATAGGTCATTATGAACAAGGTTTATACTTCTAAGTTTCAATAATGTCAAATATTGACACACATTATGTCAGTTTATTGTGTTAATGCAATTTTTTGATTTAGATAACATCAAGGGAAAAAAACTATATTTAGATGTTTTTGTGTAGAATTTTAGTGGAATTTTTGAGGCTAATGAAAATTGTGTCATTGTGAAAACGTGACAAAAAATTAGTGTTAGAGTTTGAAAATATTAAAACAAAAAGATACTAAAAGTGTCACAACATAATCAAAATTTACTAGTGTAGGTGACCTCTTATGAAGTCAATCACTCCAACATTGTTAGCATCACTTAGATGCAATGAGTGTTAAGTGAACCATTTATTCTCATGAGAAATGGGTTCTTGTTTAATACTATTACTCATGAAAATGTGGATGGAAGAAGATTGCTTCAAAATTACTTAGATGAATGATGAAACATCATATCGCATAATTTAATCCAATATGGAAATATAATTTATATGTAAAAAAAATAAAAAAATATTTTACAACAAAAATAATTAAAATGTGTAAGAAATATCTAGTTTAAAATTACATAAAAAATTTGAGAATATATTTCTATTAATAAAAGAAAATTATTTTTTATAAGCACGATGCCACCCAACTCATTATAAATAACAATTTTAATTAATCGCCCTTATATTTTGTACGACGAATTTATAAACGAAACACATATTTGCTAAATGCTTTACAATGAAAACGTCTCTGATATATTATCACATCAATTTTTTTTTAAACTCAATCATTAATAAGAAAATAAAATTTTCTATAATAATTTTTTAAGAAATATTCTCATATTTTTAAATACAAAACTTTATAGTTATTAAAATAATATATTAATTTAAACATTATTTCAAACATATAAATATTATTTATACCTTGTTATGAATATTTCAACCCTAATCAAATAAAAAACAAAACCAAAATAAATTAAAAAAAAGGAGTAATTGATTGGCATGAAATTGATACTTCCGGAAAAAAATAAGTGTTGTTTGAGAATATTATTGCCCTCTGAAAAAGTCTTGTTTTAATAAATCAATAAATTTATTTTCGATTGATTTAATTATTGATTAAGCCAACTATCTTCGCCGTAAGTCATTTTCATATTTTCAACCATGAATTATATAATTTTGATGTTAAAAATTAAACGTGAACAGATACATCATATAATAAGTGGTATAAAAGATATTGAAAGATATTATATTTAAAATAAAATAAAATTTAATATGGTATATAAATGTTGTTGAGTTTTAATTTGCAATATTATCTATCTATAATATTATATTTTTAATAAAAATTAATATGGTACAATAATGTTGGTAGGAACTTTAATTAAATATAAAAAATTATAAGTGACGGTTAAATGAATGTTAAATTTAAGGTTAGAATTAAATTTGAACACACTCATTTCATTACAACTTACCACCACATCTAAATGTTATTGTAGAACACCTCTCAACATAGAAACATAAATGTTATTGATCTAATATAAACTAAATTTCATTTTAATTATTAATGTAGCTCACATTTATAATTGTTAAGTCAAATCACAAACAGATGAAGATAATATTATATATTATTATTATTTGCTAAGATAACTAAGATCCTAGAGCATAAAAAAAAATGAAGAACCACCCGATGAACCCTCCAAAATAGGGTGAAATAGAAAAAGATTGAGATTCAGATCCATCAATCAAATTAATAAGATGTTAACCTATTGACAAGTATCTACAACACTCCAAATGTCCAAAAGAGGCCCAAAAAAAGCCTATGTTAACATAGGACAAGCCAACACATCTACACAAAAAATTCATTCGTGATTAACAAAAAATTCTACCATGAGTACCTTGAATAATTTCGCAATATCTTTGTTCTCCATCTCATCCAATTTGGAGCTACAGTGCACATTTTTAAAACTCAATATGCATCATAGGGTTTCTAATTTCCTTTTCAATGTTGTTGGCAAAATGGTTAGCTGCAACATCCCTTTAGAGTTTTTTTTAGTGGCAAATTTTTGTTAACTCACAAATATTCCAATTTTAAAAATCGACATTTGACGATTTTATGGGTTAGTTAACAACGAGGAATCGCCTAAATTTTTGGATATAAATTAATTTTGAGGGTCAGCTCACCTACTTTTTAAAATAAGTTTCTTCGTATACATGTATTTTGTCTTTACCTCAAAAGTCAATCCGAGAGCATTAGCCACTATATATACTATATAAAACACTCATTTTTTCTCTTCGCTAGTAGCTAAGCCTCTATGGTCAAGTTTTTATGCCCAGATTGTATTCTATAAGTGACAACATTAAACCATCTATGTTTGTTGTCAAACGTCTATATTCACTGTCAAGCATTTACATTTATTGTCAAGAATTGGCATTTGTGTTAAGTGTATGTATTGTGTGCTTTGATGGCTTCAATAGAGAATGTTAAGAAGGCAGGAAAATAAACAAAACAAATTAACCTATTATCCTATTTTACCCAGACACCAAACACAGGTACTAAATCTTAAATGATTTATTGTTATTTATTTGCACTTTCTTATTAAGACTATTTATCTTAAACAAAGATGGCCACCTACATACGTAAACGGTCAACTGCACATGCAAACTATCAATTACATATGCAGATAGATGCCTGGATATGTAGGTGACTACCTGCATATGTAGGCGGTTGTTTGCATATATAGGCAGATGTTTGCATATGTAGGTAGATGTTTGCATATGTAAGCACTTGTCTCTAGATACAAACAATTGTCTGCATTTATAGACAATTGATTATTATGTAGGTGGTTATCTTCATATGCAACAAACTAAAAAAGTAAAATATCAAATGATTTACTTTTATTTATTTTCTCTTTCCTATTAAGGTTCAATAATAATTACAAAGTCCAATGATTTTACATGCAAAACCTACTAATAACCCTTTTGAACTTGAAGGCATGCCTCCATTAAAATATGTACCTGGGTATGAAATATTAAACACGTACTAAATATTAAATGATTTACTCGATTGCTATATATTGCACTTTTGTATTAAGTTTCAATAATAATTACAAGGTCTAAAACTATTTTGCACACAAAACCCACTAATAACCCATTTGAAGATATGCCTCCATTAGAAGATGTACTTGGATATGAAATACCAAACACATATATTAAATATTAAATATTTTTCTATATTGTTATTTATTCACTTTCATATTAAGTTTCAATAATAATTACAAGATCCACAACTATTTTGCATGTAGAACCTATTGATAACCCTTTTGAAGACATGCCTCCACTGGAAGATATACCTGGGTATGAAATGCCACCCCATGAAGATAATTTTGAAACAATTTACCTACAAATAGTACAACCATTTTCTAGATCTAATGAAAGAGCAACAACGGTATAAAATTCAACTAAAAAATACAATAGAAGAAAAAGGAGAGTAGAGGACATCACTGATGTCGATGATGAGAACCTAATACCAAATGAGAATTATACTCAACCGACACATACTTCAGTTAAAAATAATGCTAAAAACATTGTGCAAAAGAAGAGAAGTACATGGACAATTGGAAGGTCATTTAAATTCAACAGGCAACAAAATGTCCACTCATTGAACCCGTGGAGCCAAAACAAAACCACCACTCCAATGGAATGCGAATGTATAATATGCACTTAGAAACTTGGAAATGATCATAGAGTACAACTCAAGTTGGACACAACTAAAAAATTTTATGGCAAAATATGTGTGTCGATAAAATAAAAAGATGGCCAAATTAAAAGAACAATGAGATGGAAAAATGCAAAAGAATGCATGCATCAAGGTTACCCAATAGAGTAAGAAAATCTTCAGAAACATCCATGACACCTTGTTGAGAAAGGAGGAACAATTACAACTCAATTCGAAAAAGTGGTTTAGTCAAATCTACATACAAAAAATATACGATTCTCCACAATATATCACATTCTGAAAATAGACGGACCAATCTCTGATTTTTTAGATTTTAAAATTTTATTGAACATAATAGATTTCATAACATTCCAGAATCACATTGGTCAAATAACAGTGCTTGGAAAATGGTGAAACATATCATGATGATTAAAATGAAAGATTTAAAAGAAAAAGTAAAAGCAACATAGTTTATCTCACTATCCATTGATGAGATAACATTAGTTGAAAACACATCATGGGTTTGCATGCGTGTTTATATATTTGATAAATGTTCGAGGCAACCTCGCCTACTATATGTACATAAAATGATAAAAAATTGTAATGCTAAGAACCTTTATAAATTAGTTATTTCTAATTTGATTGATATAGCTAAGATGTATTCTTATGATATAGGTACCAAATTAGTGTGTGTTAGTGTGGATGGTACATCAATAATGTAGGGGAACATAATTGGTCTATGCATTCACCTAAAAACAATAGTTTATCCATATGTGATTCCAATTCATTGCATGACACATAAAATGAATATTTCTTACCAAATTGTTAGCACATTTCTAAATGTCGCAAAAGTGAAGGAATTTATCTGTGACTTGCATGCATACATGTCAAGAAATCCTAATTTTTTTTAGATTTTTAAAAATTTGCAATCAGAGTGACTGATGTGATTTTTTTTTAAAAGATGTTGATACAAGATGGATCTCCATATATGAGCCTGCATGTAAAATATTTAAAAAATATCCATCGCTAGCAAGTTTTATGTTTAAATATCAGATGAAAGTTGAAAAAGTAAAAAATTTATTGCATCGTTTGACATATTTCAAAACTTTGATAACATTATGTGGTATTCTACCCATGTTGAAATAAATGCATTGTTTGATGAAATATGCACATGCGAGATCTATTTGTTGACTTCATATGAAGAAATAGGTTTGTCAATCATATATTTTATACCACTCACAAAAAAGTTTTAAGAGAGAAATATTTAGCATTTAGGAAATATTAGGAGATATTAAAGACCCTAAAAACCATTTGAGATTCAATATTAATGATCATATACGTATTTTTGTTAATGGAAAGGAGATACCAGTACATACTTTCCAAAAACAAACTGATTTGGTTGGAGCATAAATTGAAGAAGTCCCTGAAACACATGTTCTATATGATAATGTCATATATGAGACACAAATGAAATTGAGAAACATTTCAAAAAGATTATCAACTAAAATTTGAGATTATTTTAAAAGGGATGAGTTGCTTGAAGCCATGGGAGTGATGAATCCTATATTTTGGAACACTGTTTAGGGTGAAGATATAATGAGTACTTTATTTATTAAATACACAAGTACTTTTATTAATCATTTTAGTAGGTCTATGGAGAGCATTAGCGTTGAAGTTGAGGGTATTTTATAAAAATATATACTGACATCCTAGTCAATGCATTTTGGAATTATCACGATTGATCAATTTTGTTGATTAAATGAACAAACATAAAGTGGCATTATTACAACGCTTTGGAAAAAATTGTATCCTAGTACTATTCTGCAAGAAAATATTAGCAAATATTTTTGATTATATGAATTGTGCCAAACAATGATTTTTGAGACCATGGAAGATGAAAGGGTATTTAGTGCATTATCTTTTCTTAAATCAAAACTTAGGAACATATTGGACATAAATATTAAGACATGTTTGAAGTTGCATGTTTCACGTTATCCAATGGATGCATTTCCTTATGAAAGACCGCTTTAAATTTGGAGTTCTCTCACTAAAAGAAGAGGAGTCATTAATACTATTAAAAAAGTTACTAAAAATGCCTCTAAGATGGTACATATGAATGTCAGTTGTGAAGAACATGTTGCAAAAAGACTATTTCAGCTACTTAATTTTGAGTTTGGTACGTATTTTAAATATATTGAAATTAAATTTGTATTCATTATACATTTGTGATATACTTACAAATGTTAACAATAATTTCTATTTTTTTGTTTTTAATTCAAGGCATGACATTAAGGATGTTGAGTTGATTTTGGGCTAATGTACCGCTTATCTTCTTATGGTCTCAAGTTTTTAAATTGTTGAGTGCATTTAAAAGGCACTCTTAACTCAATCTTTTAGAAGAGGTAAAATAGTTAAAATTTTTAATTATAACTTTTAATTGGTAGTGGTACCACCATGTGAATGCTCTGTTCAAATAGAAACACCAATATTAATTTATTGGTTGAACATCTACATTTTTATGCTTGGAAATTTATGCAAGGTTGCAATATTAATAACTTGAATTATTAACCCAAGGTATAGTAGTTATTTAATCTCAATTATGTTTTTTATGAATCCCTTGATTGATTTGTTTACAAATCTTAATTATTGAATTATCTAACCATTTCAAATGAAAGTATAGATGTAAATTTTGAATACATGCATGAAGCCACAAATGCAAAATATATATTCAATATTATAGACAAGTTTAACTACAATCTCTATTTTTAGGCTCAAGCCCTTAGATTACAATATTTGTAAAATATAAATAAAATGTCGAGTGGAAATCTCAATGTTTGTAAAACACTTGGGTGTTTGTCTGAATTTCTTTTATGGAAGACATTCCTCTTCCCTAACCTTCCACTTGGTTAATAGTTGTGTTGTCTTTCAAGATACATGACTCCATAAGATCATGTGCTGCATGATTGATATTATCAAGATTTGCACGTTCTTCTCTAGCAACATATCCTACTAAAAGTAAGGTGGGGTCTGCTTTAGCTTTCTATTTGAACAAAACTTCAGGATCCAAGCTGTGCTCTTTTATTATTTTATTCAAAGTATTATTTTTCTTATTCATTGTTACAAGCTTTTCCTTGAGTGAAATGACCATAGCTAAACTTTTGTGTGTATTTTTCAAATGTACGTCAAGGATATGAACTTGGTTCTTTAAATGCTTATATTTTGACTACAAATGAACAAAGAATATTAATTAGTAAAAAAATATAAATCAAATTTTAATTGCAAAAAATTAGCATAAAACTCACCTCGACTTTTTCTTTTTCTACATCTGTAATTGACACAAGACTTTTGTTTTTTGCCCATTTATTGTAGTATGATTGGGCTTCTGCATTTAAAATTTTAAGCCTAATTAAGATTACATTTAAAACCTTATCATTAAAGCTATTCGTAACAATAATAACTCCAATAATAGTCTAGTTGAACAAAACATTAGTTTTTATAAGCTAATGTTCAACCACTGAAAATAATTGATTACGTTGTGTGTGATTATGAAAACAAGCATTTATTTCCCGAATCAAAATTTTTGCTCGATATTTCCATGTTCTCAAGTCATCAAGGTTATTGATAACATCACTAACAAATGCTTTAACATTATCAACAAATAAATTATTCAATGAAAAAAAGTAAGCTGATCATCAGACATTGAAATTTTATCAACAGGAGAAACAAAAATGCAATTAGGTAGAGAGGCATCTCCAAAAGGTTTTTGAAAAGTCTCTACCATATTCAATTGAGATCCTTATATAATTTTATGAGTATTAAAATTAGGTATTTGGGTACCACTATCAATCCTCAAAAACTCATCATCAAGATCAATTTGCTAAAGAAATGTGGTTCACGTTGCACTAGGGAGACCATCGAGCAAAAAGGTAAGAAAATTACAAGTCCCTACATAAGAGTGTCAATATTCTATGCACATTGCATGTCCTGCAACAAATGGTAAACATTTCCCTCTCTCCATAATTGCAGGTCAAGGTGTGGTGGTGGTGGTAAATTTCTCCTTGTGAAAATATTACTTGCAAAATGGACAAGATAGTCACAATTCACAAATGGCAAGTAGAATAAATTGCACATTAATTTAACATATACCAAAAATAGAATCTTAATTATAAATTACATACGTTGCTCTTGCTGTTGAACATAATGTTGTGCCAACTGAATTCTAGAAGTTGGAGGTGTTTCCACTACTGATTGTGACATTGTAAATATAGAATATTAAAATAAATTAAAATAAACTTATTAATTTTTGGAATGATATTATAAAAGCTGAGAATGACATACCAACAACATGAAAGGGAATAGGTTGAGGCGCAATTGAAATCCTCGTGAATTTTTGTCTAAGTGGTTACAGAGATGATTCCTCCTCCATGTCTGTATCATCAAATACCTCAGTGGGCTGATGACCTCTAATTGTCGCTTTTCTTTTGGAATGGTGTGAGCTAATTTTTTCTATAAAAAATAAAGAGAAGATTTGGTATATTAAACATATTGTATAATCATTTGAAAATAATTATAATGCATTGCAACCTTACCTCTTGTTCTGAAATGGAGAGTGAATTGACAACCATTTTCTTATGTAGAGTGGTTGGAATATTTGTGCTAGCTAATTAAAAAAATTGTTCATTATAGAATGCAATTAGAAAATTTGTACATGAAAATATATAATTTTCATTTTGACTATAAGAACTCAAATCATCCTTAATTCTATTTGAAAGATATGTAAATCAATCAAATTACTGACAATCGAGAGTGCACATGATATAAAAAACAACCCATAATAGAATATCTAATGCTCTTCCGTGCAACACTAATCTAGCTTGAAACAGTTCAATCATGCCAAGGATAAAAGGATTTGAAACAACTTCAACTTTAAGCCCCCTTCTGTTGTGGCTTTGGGTGGCTATAAAATTTAAATACAAAACATAACATGGAATTAATAATTAAGTAATATGGTAAAACTAATCTACGAAATTGATGAACTATAAAATAAAAAATTGAAACAATATACCATCCAGCTGCAGGCCATAATGGGTCTCTAAATACTTTTTATCATCTTTAGATAACAAGACCTTCCTAGAGACCGGGTTCACATGTTTGTGTGGCAGCCCTGCTAGTCTATGTATGTCCTCGAAACTGATCCCAAACATAATAGAACGCGAGTAAATGGTTAATTTGAATAAAGATGAGACACTGTCAAAGATTGTCCGTAAAAATTTTAGTAAGCGAGGATCTATATCGTATTGGGGCATGTAAACAATCCCTTGGAAATTACACTTTTTGACTCAATCTTTATATGTATCTTATTGGTCAAGAAGTTTTATGATTAACATGCACATGAGATTTTTATATTGAGTTTTAGGGTCTTTGGATACCACTATGAGTGGGAGTGGGAAGACATTGGTGTATGTTTTTTCTTGATAGAAGCTTGTTTAGAAGTTGGTAATATGCCTAGGTAGCCTTGGACTCAAGAGGGCTATTAGCATAAGGATGGGGCACTCGCAAGATGTAGGTTATAAAGTGAAAAATGAGCCATGAAGATCCCTTTTATAGGTGTATGACATTGTCCCTGAAATGTAAACATCAGTCTAGACATGCAAATGACCATATGCATATGTAGACAGGTACCTACATAGATAAATGACTACCTGCATATATAGGCAGTCGCTTGCATGTAGATGACTCGCCTGGATGCAGACAACCATCTATATTTTTTGCCCAATGTCCACTTACGAGTGAACCATGCATTGCACATAAATTAAAATATGTGCACTCACCTACATATGTATATGGTCATCTGCACATGTATGCAGATGCTTATCTACATATGCAGATGGTCATTTGCACACATATGTAGATGCTCATCTATATATGTAGATGATCATCTACATACATTTACAGACATAAACCTTTACAGGCAGGTCCTATTTCATTTAGAGACATCATCCATTTAGACATCCTTGATTTGCTTGCATAATTATTCACCTTCTAGACCAATTTACCACCATTTCAAAACTGATTTTTTAGAATTTTACATAGGGATTTTTCCTAGGGGCCCTTAAAAAACCTTGCATCCTTTGTTGACCAGTAAGAGAAGCCGTAACTTTACTTGCAATACTCTTCGGGTGGGAGGGTTCTTTCTTCCAACTTAATTCCCTTACCTTTGTCCTAAAAACCAAGCAAACCAGAAGCACCTATTGGAAATCCAACACCTCTAAAGCTGTCGAAGAGAGAATGAGAAACCGTGATGTGTATGTAAAAAAATGAAAAGTATTTTATAACTAAAATAGTTAAAATATGTAAAAATGTCTAGTTTAAATACTACGCTACAAAAAATTGAGAAAATATTTACATTAATAAAAAGAAATCTATTTTTATAAGGACAATGCCACCCAACTCATTATGAATAACAATTATCAATATAAACTCTTCAAATATATAAAGGAAACATATATTTGCTAAATGTTTTACAATAAAAACTTTTTAAATATAATATGTTGTTACATAATTTTATTTTTTTAGTTCAATTATTAATAAGAAAAATAAAAATTTTAATAATAAATTTTAAAAAAATCTAACATTTTTAAATACAAAATTTTATAATTATTAAAATAATATATCAATTCAAACATTTATCTTAAACATATAAATGTTATTTATACCTTATTATGAATATTTCAACCCTACTCAACCAAAAAAAACAAAACCAAAATAAATTAAAAAAATGGAGTAATTGATTGGCATGATATTAATACTTCCGAAAAAGTGTTGTTTGAGTATATTATTGCCTTGTTTGAATAAGTCAATAAATTTATTTTGGATTGATTTAATTATTGATTAAGTCAATTATCTTCGCCCTCAGGTCATTTTCATATTTTCAACTATGAATCCCTACCATCGTATTCGTAAATACTACTTTAAGAGAACATACAAATCATTATAGATTAAAAGATTGTTTTTTATTTATTAGAATTTTAAATCTATATAATTTTGATGTTCTAAATTAAAATGTGAATAAATACATCATATAAATTCATTAAGGTTTTAAATTTTTTGAAAAGTTGGAATTAATTAGTATTTAATATTTAATATATTAAGTATAAATTAATATATATAGTTTAAATAGATTTATGTAAAAGATATCGAGAGATATCATATTCGAGGTAAAATAAAATTTAATATGATATGTAAATGTTTAGATATAGAGGCAGTCCCCTGCATATGCAGGTGATTGTCTGTAAATATAGGTGCCCATTTATATATACAGGGAACTGTTTGTTGATGTAGATGGTCATCAACATTTACAAACGATCAACTATTATGCAAGCGATTATCTTCATATGCAAAAAAACTAAAACATTAAAATATCGAATGATTGACTATTATTTATTTGCTCTTTCCTATTAAGGTTCAATAATAATTACAAGGTCCAACCATTTTACATGCAAAACCTACTGATAACCCTTTTGGACTTGAAGACATGCTTCCACTGGAAGATGTACTTGGGTATGAAATTCCAAACACAGGTACCAAATATTAAATAATTTTCTATATTGTTATTTAATCACTTTCGTATTAAGTTTCAATAATAATTACAAGGTTCACAACTATTTTGCATGTAGAACCCACTAATAACCCTTTTGAAGACATGTCTCCACTGGAAGATGTAGCTGGGTATGAAATGTCATCCCATAAAGACAATTTTGAAACAGTTACCTGCAAATAGTACAACCATTTTCTAGATCTCATGAAAGAACAACAACGGTATAAAATTCAACTCAAAATTACAATACAAGAAAAATGAGAGTAGAGGACATCACTGATGTTGATGACGATAACCTAATACTAGATGAGAATTCTACTTAACAAACACATACTTCCATTGAAAATAATGTTAAAAAATCTATGTGAAAGAAGACAACAAGTACATGGACAATTGGAAGGTCATTTAAATTCGTCTGGGCAATGAAATATCCATTCATTAAACCTGTGGAGCCAGAAAATAGAACCAACACTCTAACAAAATGTAAATGTATAATATGCAGTTAGAATACTGGAAAGGACCAAAAAATACAACTCAAGTTGGACACAATTGACAAACATTGTGGCAAATTATGTGTCGGTAAAAGAAAAAGATGGACAAATTAAAAGAATAGTGAGATGGAAAAATGCAAAAGAATGCATGCATCAATGTTACGCAACAGAGTATGAAAATCATAAGAAACATCAATGACACCTCATTGAGAAAGGAGAATTAATTACAACTCAATTTTGGAAACATGGCTCAGTCAAATCTAAATGCAAAAAAATATACAGTTCTCCACAATATATCACATTTTGAAAAGAGGCAGACCGATCTCTAATTTTTTAGATTATAGAATTTTATTTAACATAATGAATTTAACAGTACTTGAGAAATAGAGAAATGTCTCATGATGATTGAAATGAAGGATTTGAAAGAAAAAGTAAAATTAATACGATTTATCTTGTTGTCCATTGATGAGAAAACATCAGTTGACAAACATATCATGGGCTTGCATGCATGTTTATACATTTGAGTACCATTCAAGGCAACTTCACCTACTATCTGTACATAAAATGACAAAAAATTGTAATGCTAAGAACCTTTACAAATTAGTTATTTTTAATTTGATTGATTTAGCTAGGATGGATTATTATGATCTAGGTACCAAGTTAGTGTGTGTTGGTGTAGATGGTGCTTCAGTAATGCAGGAAAATATAACTAGTTTATGCGCTCACCTACAAACAACAATTGCCCCATATATGATTTCAATTCATTGCATGACAATAGAATGAATCTTGTTTACAAAATTGTTATCATATTTCACAATGTTGCAAAAGTGGAGGAGCTTATCCGTGACTTGTACGCATACATGTCAAACAGTCCAAAAAGGTTTTTAGAGTTTCAAAAAATTTCAATTGGAGTGACTGATGGAAAAAACTTTTAAAAAATGTTGATACAAGATGGATCTCCATGTATGAGCCTGCATGTATAATATTTGAAAAGTATCCATTGCTAGCAAGTTTTATGTTTAAATACTGGATGGAAGTTGACAAGAAAAAAAAAGTTGTACCATTTGACATATTTCGAAACTTTGATAATATTGTGTGGTATTCCGTCCATGTTCAAATAAATGCATTGCTTGACAAAACATGCACATGAGATATCCATTTATATTGTTGACTTCTATGGTTAAGGAAATAAGTTTGTCAATCTCTTGATATCTTATGCTACTCACAAGAAAGTTTTAAGAGACCAATATTTAGCATTTGAAAAATATTAGGAGATATCAAGAACCCTAAAAACTATTTGAAATTCAATATTAATGATCATTTTTGTATTATAATTAATGGAAATGAGATATCACTACACACTTTTCAAAAACAAATTGATTTGGTTGGAGCAGAAATTGAAGAAGTCCTAGTAACACGAGTTTTATATGATAATATCACATATGAGACACAAATGAAATTGAAAAACATTTCACAAAGCTTATTAACTAAAATTCAAGACCATTTTAAAAAAGATGAGTTGATTGAAGCCATGGGAGTGATGAATCATATATTTTAGAACATTATCGAGGGTGAAGATATAAAAAGTAATTTATTTATCAAATACATGGGTACTCTCATTAATCATTTCAATAGGTCTGTTGAGATTAATGGAGTTGAAGTTAAGGGTATTTTTCAAAAAGATTTACTAACATCCTAGTCAACACATTTTGAAATTATCATGATAGATCAATTTCGGTGCTTAAATGAACCAACATAAAGTGGTGCTATTATAAGGATTTAGAAAAAATTGTATCCCAGTAGTGTTCTGTAAGAAAATATTAGTGAATATTTTAATTATATGAAATAATGCTTTTAGAGTCTTTGAAGATGAAAGGGTATTTAGTGCACTATCTTTTGTTAAATCAAAACTTAGGAACAAAATGGACATAAATTTTGAGATGTTTGAAGTTGTATGTTTCACATTATCCAATAGACGCATTTTCTTATGAAAGAGCTATTTTAATTTGGAGTTCTCTCGCTAAAAGAAGACGAGTCACTAATATGACCAAAAAAGTTACTACAAATGCCTCTGAAATGGTACATATGAATGTCAACTATGAAAATCATGTTGCAAAAGGACTATTTCAACTACTTAATTTTTAATTTAGTATGTATTCTAAATATATTGAAATTAAATTTGTATTCATAATACATTTGTGATATACTTAAAAATGTTAACAATATTTTCTAGTTTTTCTATTTTTAATTCAGGGCGTGACATTGAGGAAGTTGAGTTGATTTTGGGCTAATGTATCACTTATCTTCTTATGATCTCAAATTTTTACAACTGTTGATTGCATTTAAATGGCACCCTTAACTCGATCTTTCAGATGAGGTAAAATAGTTAAAATATTAAATCATAACCTTAGATTGGTAATGGTACCACCATGTGAATGCCCTGTTCAAATAGAAACACCAATATTAATTTCTTAGTTGAACATCTTAATCACTTGAATTATTAAATTGAGGTATAGTAGTTATTCAATCTCAATTATGTTGTTTATGAATCCCTTGATTGATTTATTTACAAATCTTAATTATTGAATTCTTTAACCATTTCAAATGAAAGTATAGATGCAAATTTTGAATACATACATGAAGCCACAAATATATATATATATATATATATATATATATATATATATATATATATATATATATATATAAAAGACAATGTTAATTACAATCTCCATTTTTAGGCTCAAGCCCTTGGATTAAAATATTTTTAAATTGTAAATAAAATGCCAAGTGAAAATCTCATTATTTGTAAAACACTTGGGTGTCTCTCTGAATTTATTTTATGGAAGACATTCCACTTCCATAGCCTTCCAATTGGCTAGTAGTCATGCTGTCTTTTATGATACTTGAATCCATAGGATCTTGTACTGCATGATTGATATTATCAAGATTTGCACATTCTTTTCTAGCAACATCTCCCTCTAAAAGCAAGGTGGGGTCTGCTTTAGCCTTCTATTTAAACAAAACTTCAGGATCCACATCGTGTTCCTTTATTATTTTCTTCAAAGTATTATTTTGCTTCTTCATTGTTACAAGCTTTTCGTTGAGTGAAATGGCCATAGTTAAAATTTTACATTTTTTTTTTCAAATGTACGTCAAGGACATGAAATTGATTATTCAAATTTATATATTTTGATTGCAAATGAACAAAGAATATTAATTAGTAAAAAATTATAAAGAAAATTTTAATGGAAAAAAATCAGCGTAAAACTTACCATGACTTTTTCTTTTTCTGCATCTGCAATTGACATAAGACTTTTGTTTTTCACCCATTTATTATAGTATTCTTGGGCTTATGCATTTAAATTTTCAAGCCTATTTAACAATACATCTAAAACCTTATCATTAAAGCTATTAGCAAAAATAATATCTTCCATAACAGTCTGATTGAAGAAAAAAATTAGTTTTTACACGTTGATGTTCAACTAATGAAAACAATTGATTATATTGTGTGTGGTTTTGAAAATGGGCTTTTATTACCCAAATCAAAACTTTTTCTTGATATTCCCATGTTTTCAAGTCATCAAGGTTACTGATAACAACATCACTAACAAATGTTTTAGTATTATCAACCAATAAATTATTCAATGGAAAAAAGTAAGTTGATCATTAGACATTGGAATTTCATTAACAGGAGAAGCAGTAATGCAACAAGGTGGAGACTTGCATCCAAAAGTTTTTTGGAAAGTCTCTACCATATCTGGCTAAGAGCCCTATAAAATTTATTGAGGAGTAAAATCAAGTATTTGGGTGCCACTATCAATTCTCAAAAACTCATCATCAAGGTCGATTTGCTAAAGAAATGTTGTTCTGATTGCACTAAGAAGACCACTGAGTGAAAAGGTAAGAAAATCATAAGTCAATACACATAAATTTCTAGTACTCTATGTGGGTCCTACAACAAACAATAAACATTTCCCTCTCTCCATAGTTGTAGGTCAGGGTGGTGGCAACAAATTTCTCCTTGTGGGAGTATACTTGTAAAATGGACAAGATAGTCACAATTCACAAATGACAAATAGAATAAATTGCACATTAATTTAACATATACCAAAAATAGAATCTTAATTTTAAATTGTGTACCTTTCTCTTTTTATTGAACAAAATATCATGCCAACTGAATTTTATAAATTGGAGGTGTTTTTGCTACAGATTGTGACTTTGTAAATATAGAATATTAAAATAACACAAAATAAATTTATTATTCTTGGGAATGACATTATAAAAGTTGAGAATGACATACCAACAACATGAGAGGGAATATGTTGAGGTGCAATCAAACTCCTCATGCATTTTTGTCTAAGTGGTTGTAGAGATGATTCCTCCTCTATTTTTGTATCAACGGGTATCTCAGTGGGCTGATGATTTGTAATTGTTGCTTTTCTTCTGCCAATGGTGTGAGCTAATTTTTTCTATAAAAAATAAAGAGAATATTTTGTATATTAAATATATCATAAAAAATAATCATAAAAAAATAATTATAATGTATTACATCATTGCAACCTTACTTCTTATTATGCAATGGAGAGTGAATTGACAACCATTTTTTCATGCAAAGCGGTTGGAATATTTGTGTTGGCTAATTGGAAAAATGCCTCATTGTAGATTGCAATTAGAAAATTTGTATATGAAAATATATAATTTTTATTTTGACTATAAAAACTCAAATTATCCTTATTTCTATTTGAAAGGTATGTACACCAATCAAATTATTGACCATTGAGAGTGCGTAAGATATAAAAAACAACCCAAAATGGAATATATGATGCTCTTCCCTACAAAATTAATCTAGCTTGAAATAGTTCAATCATGCCAAGGAGAAAAAGATTTGTAACAGCTTCAAATTTAAGCCCCCTTCTGTTATGGCTTTGGATGGCTATAAAATTTAACTAAAAAACATTAACATGGAATTAGTAACTAAGTAATATGGTAAAACTAATCTACAAAATTGAACTATAAAACTAAAAACTAAAACAACATACCTTCTAGTTGTAGGCTATAATGGGACTCTAAATATTTTTTTGTCGTCATCAGATAGTAAGACCTTCGTAGAGACCGGGTTTATGTGTTTGTGTGACAACCCTATCAGTCTCTGTATGTCCTTTGGATTGATCCCAAACATAATAGAACATAAGTTAATGGTTAATTTGAATGAAGATGAGGCACTATAAAAGCTTGACAACATAAGGTTTATCAAGCGAGGATCTATATTGTATTGGGACATGTAAAAAATCCCTTAAAAATTACACTTTTTGACCCAATCTTTATATGTATCTTATTGGTCCAGAATTTTTAGGATCAATGTGCACATGAGATTTTTGTATTGAGTTTTAGGGTCTTCAGATACTGCTATGGATGAGCTATGAGAGTGGGAAGACATTGTAGTGTTGTTTCTTGATAAAATCATGTTTAGAAGTTGGAAATATGCCTAGGTAGCCTTGGACTTGGGAGGTTTGTCGATAAAAAGATAAGGCACTCACAAGATGTAGGTCATAAAGTGAAAAATGAGCAAAAAATATCCCTTTTAAAGGCATATGGCATTATCCTCAGAGTGTAGACATCCATCTGGACATGAAAATGACCATTTGCATATGTATATGGATGCCTGCATATGTATATGCATGCCTGCATACATAAGTGGCCTCATGTATGCAGACGATCGTCTATATTTTTTGCCTAATGTCCATTTATTAGTGAACTATGTGTTACATAAAAACTAAATATGTGCACTCACCTACATATGCAGATGGTCGTATGTACATGTATGTAGATTCTCATATGCATATGTAGACAATCATCTACACACATAAGCAAACACTCATCTATATATCCAGACAATCATCTGCATATATTTATAGATAGAAACCTTCACATGGAGGTCCTATTTCATTTATAGACATTTACCATTTATATGTACTTGATTTTCTTGCACGATTATTCACCTTAGAGTTAATTTTAAGAGGCCCTACTGGAAAACCTATTAATTTTTTTGGTGAATCTAGGAAAATTTTATCGTACCTATGGTGAATCCTTTATAGATGATAATGAATCTAAATCTTACCTATAACAAATAAAAAATAAAAAACTTTTCAAAACCTAAATATTATTACATATTTGGATTCCTCTAGAAGAGCTATGTAATTTAAAAAAAATTATCACAATCTGAGTTCGTATGCAAAAGTTACGGCCTCCAAAATTTTACAATCGACTGCATCATTTGGTTATGCCATTAGGTTGGGTCATCTCGTTTCAACTGGATGACCAAACTAGACAACCAAACCGAATGGCATAACCAAACGATGCAACCAACTGCTAACTTTTGCATACAGACTCGAATTGTGATGTTTTTTTTTTTAAGATTGCATAGCTCTCCTAAAGGAATACAAATATGCAATAATATTTATGTTTTGAATTTTTTTTTGTTATTTATTTTCTACAAGTAAGATTTAAAGCCATTCGGTTTAGTCGTTCATCAAAGAGTAGATGCTACATATCGGTTATGCTATTGGGGGCAAAAGCTTTCTATTGTTTAGCTATGTCATTTGATACTCCCATTTGGCACTGCTGTATGGTATTACCATTAGGCATTGTTAGAAGTCTGAATATATTATTTTTCAGCACTTTCAATTGGTTCCTCCATTCAACACTATCATTCAGTTCTATGGTCCTCCAGTTCTAGTTCTACTTGTTGGCTTGTTTGATATCAAGGGGTGGTTGTATTATATATATGTGACGAATTAAAGTGTAATCTTATATATTATTGTAAAGAGTTGGTGAGCTAACCCCCAAAATAATTTATATTCCTAAAATTTTGGTGATCCGATCCCATCTGCTAACCCTAAAAAATTGCCAAAACTAAAATCCAAAAATTGGAATATTCATGAATTAATGAATATTCACCACTTAAAATTTACCCTGATTCAATTTCTAAATTGATTCGCTACCATTTTGAAACCGATTTTCCAAAATTTTACATAGGAATTTTTCCTAGAGGCCCTTAAAAAAACCTTGCATCCCTTATTGACCACTAAAAGAAGCCACAACTTTATCTTCACTAGTCTTCAGGTGGGAAGGTTCTTACAACTTAATTCCCTTACCTTTGTCCTAAAAACCACAAAAACCAAAATCACCCATTGAAAATCCAACACCCTTAAAGCTGTCAAAGAGAGAATGAGAAATTGCATATTCATGTGAGCCTACCACGAACAAAGGCACCACCCTCAATGAGTGGCATATCTTTATGAAAATGCAAGTGAATGGATTAGGCATGATTTTTAGGACTTTAGCTCCCAAAAGTAAGCATCTTTCACAACTAGGATTTTAAAGTCACTGGGGAAAGGGCATCTCCACATGCGATGGCGTAAGCTGTGAGATTACTTAAGATCAACTCCTTTATTTGCTACACAATCTACGACCACATTACCTTCTCTCTAAGTTTGTAGGAACACCAATTGATAGAACAAATCATAACTGAGAGATTTCATTTATAATGAATTAAATTTTCCATGCTTTAATAGTACCAACGTTCAAAGCATTAATGATTAGTTGCAAATCTCCTTCAACAACTAAATTTTTCTAACCTTGAGCGAGAACAATTTGGATTCCTTTTAACAGAGCTAGAGCTTCCTTCACATTATTAGACTCCATGCCAATATATTGAGAGAAAATGAGAAGAGGTTGACCCTCTTGATCTTTGAAAAACTCTCCACACCTAATCGAGCTACGATTGCCTTTAGAAGCCCAATCAAAATTAAATTAAATTTTTTCTAGATCAGAAAACATCCAACAAAAATTTGGATTTTATTGTTTTGGACCATCTAAAATAAAGCACTTATCAGACAAAGAACATTATATATTATTATGACTTTTTTTTTTCTTTTTCTTCTTCTTTTAAATGTAGAAACTTATATATTAGAATTATATAAATATCATCTATACATATATTTTGAATTACATATTACAATTATATAAATATTAAATAATTTTATATCAAAAAATTTCATTTTAAAAAAAATATAAAATTATTAATTATATAATAAATTATATTGTAAATAAATATAAAATAATTATTTATAAATTTATAATACAAACATTCAATTATTTGGATAACCTTTCGCATGAACTTTAAAAAACTTTCTTATAATAAATAAAGGAAAATAATTTTAAACAACATTAAATAAGTTTATGCTTAGCTTGTAATAAAGAAAGAAAAATGACTTGATATGAACATGTTAACATTGTATTGATATGAATATTTTTGTGCTGATTTTGATAAATTAAAAATTTAAGATTGATTATATGTAGATTTTAATGTAGTTAGTATCATTTGAATACAATGAGTGTCAAGTGAACTATTTATTCTTATGAGAGATGGGTTCTTGTTTAATACTATTACTCATGAAAATATGGATGAAAGAAGATTGCTTCAAAACTACATAGATGAATCATGAAACATTATATCACATAATTTGATCCATTATAAAAATATAACGTATTTATAAAAAAAATGTAAAGTATTTTATAATGGAAATAATTAAAATGTGTAAAAATGTCTAATTTAAATACTATGCCACAAAAATTGAGAATATATTTACACTAATAAAAGGAAATCTTTTTTTTATAAGCACAATACCACCTAACTTATTACAAATAACAACTATCAATTATTAATATATTGTCAAAAAAATCGTCTTTATATTTTGTGCGACGAATTTATAAATAAAACACATATATACTAAATGCTTTACAATGAAAACTCCTCTGATGTAATATATTGTCACATCAATTTAATTTTTTTAATCCAACATTAATAAAAAATAAAAATTTCTATAATAACTTTCTAAGAAATATTCTAACATTTTCAAATACAAAACTTTATAATTATTAAAATAATATATCAATTTAAACATTATCTCAAACATATAAATATTATTTATACCTTGTTACGAATATTTCGATCTTAATCAAGTAAAAAACAAAACCAAAATAAATTTAAAAAATGGAGTAATTGATTGCCATATATTGATACTTCGAAAAAGTGGTGTTTGAGAATCTTATTGCACTTGTTTTAATAAATCAATAAATTTATTTTGGATTGATTTAATTATTGATTGAATCAACTATCTTCGCCGTCAAGTCATTTTCATAATTTCAACTATGAATCCCCACCATCGTATTCGTAATCATATTCAATTCTTAAACATTTATTTTAAATTTCTACTTTTATAAACTTTCGAAAATAAATGTCACTATAATAAGAAAGCATAAATGTCATTGGTATAATATAAACTAAAATTTATTTTAATTATTAATGTAGTTCACATTTATAATTGTTAAGTCAAATCACAAACAAATGAAGATAATATTATATATTATTATAATTTGCTAAGATAATTGTTAAGTCAAATCACAAACAAAAGTTTAAAAAAGATCAGAAAAAGCCAACACATCTATACAAAAAATTCATTCATGATTACCAAATTTTTTTTACCATGAGTACTTTGAATAATTTCGCAATATCTTTGTTCTCCACCTCGTCTAGTTTGGAGTTATAGTCCGCAATTTTAAAACTAAATATGCATCATAGGGTTTCAGATTTCCTTGTCAATGTTGTTGGCAAAATGGTCAGCTGCAACATACCTTCAGAGTTTTTTTTAGTGGTGATTTTTTTGTTATTTCATGAATATTTTGATTTTAAAAATTGACATTTGACAATTTTGTGGGTTAGTCAATAATGGGGAATCGCTTAAGTTTTTGGATATAAATTAATTTTGAGGTTCATTTCACTTCTTAAAATCAATTTCTTCGTTTACACGTATTTTGTCGGTACCTCAAAAGTCAATCCGGGAGTATTCGCCACTATATATACTATATAAAACACTCATTTTTCCTCTTCGTTAGCGGCGAAGACTTTGTGGTCGAGTTTTTATGCCCATATCATATTCAATAAGTGACAACATTAAACCATCTACATTTGCTGTCAAACGTCTATATTTATTGTTAAACATCAATATTTGTTGTCAAGCATTGGCATTTATTTTCAAGTGTATGTATTGCATGCTTTGATAACTTTAATAGAGAGTGTTAAGAAGGCAGGAAAATAAACAAATTAACCTAGTATCTTATTTTAGCTAGACACCAAACACAGGTATTATATATTAAATGATTAATTATTATTTATTTACACTTTCCTATTAAGACTACTTATTTGAACATAAACAACAACCCTGCATATGCAGATTACTGACTGCATATGTAAATAGATGCTTGGATATGTAGGCGACTACCTACATATGTAAGTGGTTATCTGTAAATGCAAGCGGTCATCTGTGTATGCAGGTGGCCATTTGCATATGTAAGCGACCATCTCTAGATGTAGATGGTTTTCTACATTTACAGATGATCAACTATTATGAAAGTGGTCATCTTTAGTTGCAACAAACTAAAACACTAGAATATTGAATGATTTACTATTATTTATTTTCTCTTTCTTATTAAGGTTCAATAATAATTACAAGCTCCAACCATTTTGCATGCAGAACCTACTAATAACTATTTTGAACTTGAAGACATGCCTCCACTAGAAGATGTACTTGGATATGAAATGTCAAACACATGTACTAAATATTAAATTATTTACTCATTTATTATTTATTGCACTTTTGTATTAAGTTTCAATAATAATCACAAGGTCTACAACTATTTTGCACATGGAACCTACTAATAACTCATTTGAAGATATGCCTCTACTAGAAGATGTACCTGTGTATGAAATATCAAATACAGGGATTAAATATTAAATAATTTTTTATATTGTTATTTATTAACTTTTGTATTAAGTTTCAGTAATAATTACAAGGTCCACAACTATTTTGCATGCAGAACCCATTGATAACCCTTTTGAAGACATGCCTTCACTAGAAGATGTATTTGGGAATGAAATGCCACACCATGAAGACAATTTTGAAATATTTAACCTGCAAATAGTACAACCATTTTTTGGATCTCATGAAAGAGCAACAACAATAAAAAACTCAACTCAAAATATAATATAAGAAAAAAGAGAGTAGAGGACATCATTGATGTCGATGATGAGAACCTAATACTGGATGAGAATTCTACTCAACCAACACTTACTTTAGTTGAAAGCAATGCTAAAAAAATTGTGCGATAGAAGAGAAATACATGGATAATTAGAAGGTCATTTAGGTTCGACTGGGAAGTGAAATATCCCTTCATTAAACCTGTGGAGACAAATAACAGAAGCAACACTCTAATAGAATGTAAATGCATAATATGCATTTAAACATTGGGAAAGGATCACAAAATGCAACTCAAGTTGGATATAATTGAGAAACATTGTGGCAAAATATGTGTTAGTAAAAGAAAAAGATGGAAAAATTAAAAAAAATAGTGAGATAGAAAAATGCAAAAGAATGCATGCATCAATGTTACACAACAGTTTACGAAATTTTTTAGAAACATCAATGACACCTCGTTGAAAATTGAGAAACAATTACATCTCAATTTATAAAAGTGGTTCAGTCAAATCTCCATGCAAAAAATATATAGTTCTTCACATATATCACATTCTGAAAAGAGGCAGAGTAATATCTAATTTTTTAGATTATAAAATTTTATTCATCATAATAGATTTCATAACATTTCACAATCACATTGGTCAGATAACAATGCTTAGAAAATGACAAAATATCTCACGATGATTAAAATGGAGGATTTGAAAGAAAAAGTAAAAGCAACACAATTTATCTCATTGTCCATTGACAAGGTAACCTCAGTTGACAACACATCATGAGTTTGCATGCATGTTAATACATTTGAGAACCATTCAAGGAAATCTCACCTACTATATGTACATAAAATGACATAAAATTGTAATGTTGAGAACCTTTTCAAATTGGTTATTCCTAATTTGATTGATATAGATGGGATGAATTATTATGATATAGGTACCAAGTTAGTGTGTTTTGGTGCAGATGGTGCATCAATAATGTAGGGGAACATAACTAGTTTGTGCATTCTCCTACAAATAATAGTTACCCCACATATGATTCTAATTCATTGCATGACACATAGACTGAATCTTGCTTAAAAAATTGTTAGCACATTTTAAAATTTTACAAAAGTGGAGGAGCTCATATAACACTTTCACGTATACATGTCATGCAGTCCAAAAAAGTTTTTAGAGTTTTAAAAATTTGCAGTTGGAGTGACTGATAGGAAAAAACTTTTAAAACATGTTGATACAAGATGGATCTCCTTGTATGAGTCCACATGTAGACTATTTGAAAAATATCCACAATATCAATTTTTATGTTTAAATACCAAATGGAAGTTGAAAACGCAAAATATTTATTGTACCATTTGACATATTTTGAAACTCTATTAACATTGTGTGGTATTTTGCCCATGTTGAAAGAAATGCATTGTTTGATGAAACATGCACATGAGAGATCCATTTATATTGTTGACTTCATACGGTTAAGGAAACATGGTTGTCAATCTATTGATATCTTATACTACTCACAAGAAAGTTTTAAGAGACCAATATTTAGCAATTGGGAAATATTAGGAGATATTAAGGACCATAAAAACTATTTGAAATTCAATGTTAACGATCATCTTTATATTTTCATTAATGGAAAGGAGATATCACTACACACTTTCCAAATATGAACTGATTTGGTTGGAGCAAAAATTGAAGAAGTCACTACAACATAGTTTCTATATGATAATGTCATATATGAGTCATGAATGAAATTGAGAAAATTTTCACAAAGTTTATCAACTAAAATTCAAGATCATTTTAAAAGGGATGAGTTTCTTGAAGCCATGGGAGTGATGAATCTTATATTTTAGAACACTATCTAAGGTTAAAATATAACAAGTACTTTATTTATCAAATACATGGGTACTTTCACTAATCATTTCAGTAGGTCTCTGGAGATCAATGGATTGAAGTTAAGGGTATTTTACAAAAAAAATTACTGACATCCTAGTCAACGCATTTTGAAATTACCATGATTAATCAATTTTAGTGCTTAAATGAACCAACATAAAGTTGTGATATTACAAGGTTTTGGAAAAATCAGTATCCTAATATTGTTTTGCAAGAAAACATCAATGAATATTTTTGATTATATCAATTGTGCCATACAATGATTTTTGGGTCCATGGAATATGGAAGGGTATTTAGTGTGGTATCTTTTGTTAAATCAAAACTTAGGAATAGATTGGATAGAAATATTAAGACATGTTTGAGGTTGAATGTTTCACATTATCCAGTGGAAGCATTTCCTTATGAAAGATTGCTTTTAATTTGGATATCTCTCACTAAAATAAAAGGAGTCACTAATATGACCAAAAATTTTACTGAAAATGCCTTTGAGATGGTACATATGAATGTCAGCTATGAAGAACATGTTGTAAAAGGACTATTTAAGCTAACTAATTTTTAGTTTGGTATTTATTCTAAATATATTGAAATTAAATCCGTGTTCATAATACATTTGTGATATACTTACAAATGTTAACAATATTTTCTATTTTTCTATTTTTAATTCAGGGCACGACATTAAGGATGTTGAGTTAATTTTGGGTTAATGTACCACCTATCTTATTATGATCTCAAATTTTTACAACTGTTGAGTGCATTTAAATGGCACCCTTAACTCTATCTTTTAGAAGAGATAAAATAGTTAAACTCTTTAATTATGAGCTTGAATTGGTAGTGATACCACCATGTGAATGCCCTGTTCAAATAGAAATAGAAATATTAATTTCTTGGTTGAACATCTACATTTTTATGCTTGGGAATTTATGCAAGGTTGTAGTATTAATCATTTGAATTATTAACCTGAGGTATAGTAGTTATTCAATCCCAATTATATTGTTTATGAATCTTTTGATTGATTTGTTTACAAATCTTAATTATTGAATTATCTAACCATTTCAAATGAAAGTATATATGTAAATTTTGAATATGTACATGAAGCCACAAATGCAAAATATATATTCAATATTATAGACAAGTTTAATTATAGTCTCTGTTTTTAGGCTCAAGCCCTTAGATTACAATATTTGCAAAATATAAATGAAATGACAAGTCGAAATCTCATTGTTTGACAGACACTTGCATGTCTGTCTGAATTTATTTTATGGAAGACATTCCACTTCCTTGGCCTTCCACTTGTCTAGTAGTTGTGTTGTCTTCCAGGATAATTAACTCCATAAGATCCAGTGTTGCATGATTGATATTATCAATATTTGCATGTTCTTCTCTAGCATCATCTCCTACTGAAAGAAAGGTGGGGTCTGCTTTAGCTTTCTATTTAAACAAAACTTCAAGATCCAAGTTGTGCTCCTTTATTATTTTCTTCAAAGTATTATTTTACTTATTTATTGTTACAAGCTTTTCCTTGAGTGAAATGGCTGCAGTTAAACTTTTATGTGTATTTTTCAAATGTATGTCAAGAACATGAACTTGATTCTTCAAATTTTTATATTTTGACTACAAATGAACAAAAAATATTAATTAGTAAAAAATTATAAAGAAAATTTTAATTGTAAAAAATTAGCATAAAACTTACCACAACCTTTTCTTTTTTTGCATCTGTAATTGACACAAGACTTTTGTTTTTTGCCCATTTATTGTAATATGCTTGGGCTTCTATATTTAAATATTCAAACCTGTTTAACATTACATCTAAAACTTTATCATTAAATCTATTAGTAACAATAATAGCTACAATAACAATCTGGTTGAATAACATATTAGTTTTTACAGGTTGATATTCAACCAACAAAAATAATTAATTATGTTATTTGTGGTTATGAGAATGGGCATTTATTTCTTACATCAAAACTTTTGCTCGATATTCCCATGCTCTCGAGTCATCAAAGTTATTGATAATAACATCAATAACAAATGCTTTAGCATTATCAACCAATAAATTATTCAATGGAAAAAAAAGTTAATCATTACACATTGGAATTTCATCAATAGGAGAAGCAACAATGCAACTAGGTGGAGAGGTGCATCTATAAGGTTGTTGGAAAGTCTCTATCATATTTGACTGAGAACCCTATATAATTTCATGAGAATTAAAATTAGGCATTTGGGTGTCACTATCAATCCCCAGAAACTCATCATCAAAATTGATTTGCTGAAGAAATATGGTTCTCATTGCACTAGGGAGACCATTGAGCGAAAATGTAAGAAAATCAAAAGTCCCTACACACAGAGTGTCAGTACTCTGTACAGGTCCTGTAGCAAATAGTAAACATTTCCCTCTCCCCATATTTATAGGTCAGGGTGGTGGCGGCAAATTTTTCCTTGTGGGAGTATTACCTGTAAAATGGACAAGATAGTCACAACCCACAAATAGAAAATAGAATAAATTGCACATTAATTTAACATATACCAAAAATAAAATCTTAATTTTAAATTATGTACCTTTCTCTTGTTGAATAGAATGTTGTGCCAACTGAATTCTATAAGTTGGTGGTTTTTTGCTATAGAATATGATGTTGTAAATATAAAATATTAAAATGACACAAAACAAACATATTATTTTTGGGAATGATATTATAAAATTTGAGATTGATATACAGACAACATGAGAGGGAATATGCTAAGGTGTAATCAAACTCCTCATGCATTTTTATCTAAGTGGTTGTAGAGACGATTCCTCCTCCATGTCTATATCAGTGAATACCTCAGTGGGCTGGTGGCCTCTAATTGCCACTTTTCTTTTGGAAATAGTGTGAGCTAATTTTTTATATAAAAAATAAAGAGAAGATTTGGTATATTAATTAAATCATATAATAATTTAATAATAATTATAATGAATTACAATGTTGCAACTTTACCTCTTGTTTTGCAAGGAGAGTGAATTGGCAACCATTTTTTCATGTAGAGAAATTGGAATATTTGTGTTGGCTAATTAGAAAAATGCCTCATTGTAGAATGCAATTAAAACTTTTGTACATGAAAATATGTAATTTTTATTTCAACTATAAAAACTCAAATCATCCATAATTATATTTGAAAGGTATGTACACACACCAATCAAATTACTGACCACCAAGTGTGCATAGGATATAGAAAATAACCCAAAATGGAATATTTGATGCTCTTCCCTGCACATTGATCTAGCTTGAAATAGTTCAATCATGCCAAGGATAATATAATTTATAACAACTTCAACTTTAAGTCCCCTTGTGTTGCAACTTTGGGTGGCTATAAAATTTAAATAAAAAACAATAACAGGGAATTAGTAACTAAGTAATATGACCTAAAAATAGTCTACAAAATTGATGAACTATAAAACTAAAAACTGAGACAACATACCATCCATTTTCAGGCCATAATGGGACTCCAAATATTTTTTGTCATCATTGGATAACAAGATCTTTGTAGAGATTGAGTTCATGTGTTCGTGTGACAGCCCTGTCAGTCTATGTATGTCTTTGGGACTGATCTCAAACAGAGTAGGTCATGAGTTAAAGGTTAATATGAATAAAAATGAGGCACTGTCAAAGCTGCCAACATAAAGTTTAGCAAGTGAATATATATATATTGTGTTGGGGCATGTAAACAATCCCCTATAAATTACACTTTTTGACCTAATTTTTATATGTAACTTATTAGTCGAGAAGTTTCAGGATTGACGTGCACATGAGATTTTTGAATTGAGTTTTAAGGTCTGTAGATACCACTATAGAAGAGTTTTGGGAGTGGGAAGACATTATTATAGTGTTATTTCTTGATAGAATCCTATTTAAAAGTTTGAAATATGCCTAGGAAGCCTTGGACTCGAGAGGGTTGTTAGTGAAAGGATGGGGCACTCACAAGATGTAGGTTGTAAAGTGAAAAATGAGTCATGAAGATCCCCTTTATAGGTGTATGACATTGTCCATGGAATGCAGGCACCCTTTTGAACATGCAAAAAACTATTTGCATATGTAGATGACTACTTATGCATGTGGATGGATACCTACATACACAGATGGTCACCTACAAACATAGGTGGATGCTTGCATGTAAACACACATCTTTATTTTCTACCCAATTTCAACTTGTAAGTGAATTATGCATTGCATATAAATTATAATACGTGCATTCACCTACATATACAAATGCTCATCTGCACAAGTATATAGATGCTCATCTGCACAAGTATATAGATGCTCATTTGCACAAGTATGCAGATGCTCATCTACACACATATGTAGATGCTCATCTACATATTCAAATGATCATTGATATGAATTTGCAGATATAAACCTTGACAGGTGGGTCATGTTCCATTTAGAGACATTCACCATTTGGCCATCCTTGATTTGTCTGCATAATTATTCACCTTCTAAACTAATTTGCCACTAATTTGAAACTGATTTGTTAGAATTTTACATAAGGATTTTTTTTAAGGGCCCTTTAAAAAACCCCTAGATCCCTTGTTGACCACTAAGAGAAGCCACAACTTTACCTACACTAGTCTTCGACTGGGAGGGTTCTTCCAACTTAATTATCTTATCTTTGCATTGCCCATGAAATACAGACACCCTTCTGGACATGAAAATAACTATTTGCATATATAGATGACTACCTACGTATGTAGATGGTTGCCTACATATGCAAACTCACCTACAAACACAGATGGGTGCTTGCATGAAAACACCTATCTATATTTTCTACCCAATGTCAACTTGTCAGTAAACCATAAATTACACATAAATTATAATATGTGCACTCGCCTACATATACAAATGGTTTTCTGCACATGTATGCATATGCTCATCTGCACACATGTAGATGTTTGTCTGCACATGTATGCATATGCTCGTATGCACATATATATAGACACTCATCTATATATGCAAATGATTATCTACATGCGTTTGTAGATAGAAACCTTCACAGGCAGGTCCTGTTCCATTTAGAGGCATTCACCATTTGGCCATCCTTGATGTGTCTGCACAATTATTCACCTTCTAAACTAATTTTCCACCATTTTGAAACTGATTCACTAGAATTTTACATAAGCATTTTTTGTAAGGGCCCTTAAAAAAACCCTAGATCCCTTGTTGACCACGAAGAGAAGCTGCAACTTTACCTACATTAGTCTTTGGCTGGGAGGATTCTTCCAACTTAATTCTCTTACATTTGTCCTATAAACCAATGAAACGAGAAGCACCCATTGAAAATCCAACACTTCTAAAGTTGTTGAAAAGAGAATGAGAAATTGCATATTCATGTAAGCCTACCATGAATAAAGGCATCACCCTCAATGTGTGGCATATCATTATGAAAATGCAAGTGAAGGGATTAGGCATGATTTTTAGGACTTTAGCTCCCAAAAGTATGCATCTTTCACAACTAGGATTTTAAATTCATCGGGGAAATGGTGTCTCCACATGCGAAGGCGTAAGCTATGATATTGCTTAAGATTAACTCTTTTATTTTTCATGCAGTCTGCGACCGCATTACCTTCTCTCTAAGTTTGTAGGAAGACCAAGTGATTGAACAAATCACAACTAAGAGATTTCATTTATAATGAATTGAATTTTCCATGCTTTAATAGTACCAATTTTCAAAGCATTAATGATTAGTTACGAATCTCCTTCAATAACTAAATTTTTCCAGCCTTAAACGAGAGTAATTTGGCTTCCTTTTAATAGAGCTCGAGTTTACTCCACATTATTAAACTCCATGCCAATATCTTGAGAGAAAATGAGGAGAGGTTGGCCCTCTTGATCTTTGAAAACCCCTCCACACCTAGCCGAGCTAGGATTGCCTTTAGAAACCCAATCAAAATTAAATTAATCTTTTTTTGGTTCAAGAAACTTCTAATAAAGATTTGGATTTTATTTTTTTGGACCATCTAAAACAAACCCCTTATCAAATAAATAACATTATCTATTATTACGACCTATTTTTCTTTTCTTTTTCTTCTTCTTTTAAATGTAAAAATCTACATATTAAGATCATATAAATTTCATATTTACATATATTTTAAATTATTTATAACATATTACAATTACTATCATGAAAATATTAAATAATTTAATATCAATTTTTTTCATTTTTTTAATATAAAAATATTAATTATATAATAAATTATATTGTACATAAATAAAATATAATTATTTATAAATTTATAATACAAACATTCAATTAATTGAATAACCTTTCGCATGAACTTTAAAACACTTTCTTATAATAAATAAATGAAACTAATTTTAAATAACAGAAAATAAATCTATGCTTAGCTTGTAATAAAGAAGGAAAAATGACTTAGATACGAACATGTTAACATTGTATTGATATGAATCCTTTTGTGTTGATATGGCTTTTAGTTTTTATTTAATATATATTATAAATTTTGGCACAAAAATAGATTTTAGTTTTTTATTTAATATTATTTTATGAATTTTGGTAAATTTGTTTGTGTAAGTAATTTTGTTTATATTAGATATTATTAGTTTTTTTTCCTTTTTCTAATTTTTAGAATTTTGCTTAAATTTTTGGATAATTTTTATTTAAATTTTTTTATTTTTTTATTTTGGTGTTAATATTATTTGTATAGGTTCTATGTTCTGTTAAGATAGATTATATATATATATATAAATTGAATGGATTTAATCACTTTTTTTTAATTTTTTAATTTTTAATTATTGGAAGTTAACATATATACTAATATTGTTAAATATAAATTAAGTGTTATTCATAAATAAGTGTTGTTGTACATTTAGAAAAGAAAATATTCAAATGACTATTAAAACATATATCATTGTCTAAGCCAATATTTTATTGGGCATTACTTTTCATATATAATCTAAAGTTATTTTTTTTATAAAATTTATGTTTATGTTTATAAAATCTCCAACAACTTCCAATAAAATCATTCATCTTGTTATAAATTTTTCTTTTGTAAGTAAACATATAATATAAAGAATATACTTATTTTCCTTGATAAGTTTATTAATGGATTTAATATTTTGAATATAAAAATCAATATACAATTATATTTGAAAAGTATTCACAATTATACATCATTACAATAAGAATAGTAATTCTTTATGAATTTAAGAACTTATATGTCATTCATCCAATACATTTATTTGGCACTAGTCTAAAACACATAAGTTTTTAAGTATGTGGTTCTTGCATATATTTGTCATTAGTCCAATACATTTATTTGTCATTAGTTCAAAACATGCAAGCTTTCAAATATTAATATGGTTTTTCTATCTAATTGTCTTATTAAGTTATAAATAAATTATATTAATATTATAATATGAAAATTTTTTACTCAACAAAAATATTAAATAATGTGATATCAACATTTTTTAAAATATGAAAGATATAATCAATTATATTTTTAAATAAATATAATATAATTATTTTAAAAAATGAATTATATAATAAATCGTTAAGAATTTATTTGTCAATAATCTAATACATGCAAAATTTAAGTATCAATATCATTCTTAAATATAACTATCAATTTCATTCATCAAAAAATAATAATATTATTATAATATGAAATCTCTTTAATCAACAAAAATATTAAAGTGTATCAATATTTTTTAAAATGTAAAAGTTATAATAAATCACATTCATGATAAATTATATTTATAAATAAATATAATATAATTATTATTAAAAATATAATACATACTTTAAATTTTTAAGAATTTATTTACCATCAATCCAACACATAAGTTTTTAAGTATTATTGTGGTTTTTATATATAAATGTTACATTTAGTCATAAATAAACGATTGAAAAAATGTTGATGATATTAACAAGTTTTAAAAATTAAAATTATAATCAATCATATTTATGATAAATTATATTTATAAATAAATATAATATAATTATTTTAAATTATATAATATATATTGAATTATTAAAATATTTAATTTAATTGATTGAGTGGGAAAATGTTAATATCACGCCTTCCACGTGAATTTAAAAAAGACTTAATGCTTAAGATACATAAATAAATAAAAAACAATAAAGTTGACAATATGAAAATGACAATAAAGTTTTGGAACAATTTATTGCTTATATAACATTTCAATCATGATACACTCATTATTTTATAAAATCTCCCAAAGTTATAATATCCTACTAGTATATGTCAATTACTTCATGCTTTAAATTTATGTTGCCATGTGTTGTTATGTGTCCTTTAAGTTTAGAGATTCTTTCTTGTTTTATAGTAATTTAGAATATATAATCTACAAAATATTGTAATTAGGTTTAATCCGATTTAAACAGTTAAATAAGATTTAATTGTATAAAAATATATATTTGATGCAATGATAAAGATGATTTAAGAATAATTTTTTATTTAAAAATAATAGAAACAATTATTAGAAATAGATATTGTAATCTATATTTAAATAATAAGATGAATAAAAATTATAAAAACATAGAGTAAATTAAAATTATTTATCAAAATAGTAAACTTGTTTCGAAAGAGTAAGGTCATTTCGAAAAGAGTAGGCTCATTTCTGGTGAAGTGCAGATATGCGAATGTTGATTTGACAATCCTTTTTATCTCCTTCAGGGCTCCAAAAACCTTGCTTACTCTTCCAAAATTTTATGCCTGCCCTTCAAAAATTAATCTCCTTCTCTAAAACCTTAACAAAACATCACAAATAAAAAAGAGAGGATGTATTCAAGGGTCTATGTTATCCATCAATTATTATCAGGCTTCTAGGCTTAGGAAAAAAATCGATAAGAAACAATTCAAACATAATGAATGTCAACAAGCAATCCAGTAAATGTAGGGAGTAGTCATATATGATTTTCACATTAAAATGAATATATAATAATGAACTAAAATTTTCATATTTTACTTGAGTTACGCTTTAAATACTTGAATTAACTGCTCTTGCACTTCCACAATTTATCTCTAGAAAATAGATTCATGTCTTACTCAATAATTTCATGTCATATATGCACTAATTCATATATGTATTTATAGACTTTTCAATTTCAAATTAAAGCCATATTGGAGCACAAACCAACATACAACAAGTAGGAAGTGCTGAAAATTTATGGACACAAGGCATGAGAGACCCAAAAATAAGGATCATAAGGGCTTGCCCTAGAACTACATACTTTACGATTTTCTAGAACCAAATAGTGTATATATATGTATACGAAGGCCCCTAAAAAAGCATAAAAATGAAGGGAGGAGAGAGAAAATTATGGAAAAGAATGAGGGGGGAAGAATCAGAGAAAATTAGAAATACTAGAAGAAATTACCAACGAGAACCTAATATGAATTGATAATCAATAAACACACAAGTACCCTAGAATAATTTTCATCTATTTTATAACTAATAACTACCCTCTACCAAAATTATGTTTCTACATAATTCCCCACCTTGATGTGTGTACATGCGTATATATCAAGGTAAAACAAACATAAGGGGAAGGATAAAGTCAATATTTTTTCGCTTCTATAAAATTTCCAACGCTCTTGAAATAACTCCAACACTCTTGTAGACATGCAAATGGACATGTGCATGTGTGTAAGTGCTCAAATAGTCAAAAAAATGTTGAAATCAAGAAAATGAGAATTGAAATTGGTTGGAGGTTAGGTATCGACACCAATGTGAGTCCATGCAATCTTTGAATATATGTGATTAATTTTAAGTCTTATGAGAATAACACATACATGGATAAGTGTTTACAATAATAACCAACTAAAATACGAAAAAATATAAATAAGAAATGATGACCCTGGTGTTGATGGAATGTGTTAGAGCACCTTTGAACAAGTTTTTTGCATCTCTATATATGTGCCGAGTAATAATTTGTTAGCTCTAGTCCCTAGATTTACTCATTAGGGCATGCTAGTTGTTGTAGTATCAAACATTATGATGGGACTCATGCGATGTTAAGATAATTAAATGAGCCATGTATATATAACTTATCCTATCATGCACATAAATTTACTTATAGTGCATATAGTCCTAATATTGCATAGATGATATACTTTTCTTCATTCCCTACCACAAACAAAACCTTCTTTCTTAATAATCATGTGAGATTACAAGGATACCAAGTTTTGTAAAGACATACTCAATATAGAAAATTAAATTTGAATGATCAAGAATCCAAAGACTTATATTAAATTCAAAGTTATATCAGAGAGTTGACCATATCCTTTTATACATGTTGAGTATAGATAGGCTCCGATAAGAACAAAACTCTTCACCTTCTTAACCTTTCATTTCCTCTTTTGTTTGGTTTGAGGTAAACATTCAATCTTCCATTTGACACATTAAATTACATAAAAAATTTACAATATAAAAAATATACAAAATTGTGCCTTTATCACACGTACAAAATTATACATAATGTTTGCAAAATCTACTTCATACAATCCTACTAACAAATTCCTAGACTTAAATCATTATCTTGTCCCAACACAAAAGCTAGTGATAGAGTGCATGTAATTAAAATTTGATTTTATCTAGAGGTGGAGTTACTTTGAACTCTGATGCATTAGCAATGTGAAGAAGCTTTGGTCATATTTATGCTCGAAGTATCATTTACCATTTTTTACTTCTTGTACACTATTTTATCGCTCTTTTGGGTTTTCAACCAAATAGCATATCAACCTACTTCCCTTTATACATTTTCAATAGGTTGGCATAATTAGGAGGCCAACCTTTATGGGTTTTCAACCTTCCAATCCCCACTTGCAAAGTCTTTTTATGCATAAAATTGTTGTTGAAGCCATAACTAAAGAAAACTATGGAAGCATAATACCTCAATGATGAGGTGGCATTAGAGGAGTTGTTGAATGGATTGGTTGCATAGAATATGATTATGTTTTTGAAGATGTTTTAGAATTTGATTTGTTGGGGTCTTAATTCTGGGTTGGTTGAGTAGGAGGAAATTATCACGATTGTTATAGTTGAACACTCTTCTTAGCTCATGATGTCTTGATGAGTTTAGCATGGGATATGCACTTTAGTTAATTTTGGATATCCTAGACTTAACTCAAGATATTGGTCAAATATGCTTTGTAGTTGGTCTAATCTACAAGTGTGTCTATTACCATCCTGAAGAGAACTTGAAGACGTGCTTAGATTTTCATAATCCCTTGAATGTCCTCATCATTCACAACTAAAAATATTGGCTGATTGGTTGTTTGTTATATATATAATGTATTATTTTATCTATTTGGTTCACATAATGTTACATTTGGATCTTTGTGAATGTGCCTTGCAACATTTCTAACTCCCTGGTTCTTAGCCTACTCATTACTTTGTCCATGTATTGTAATGAGTTTTAAAGGGTAGTATCAATTTCAAGTGTTGATGCTTGACCCTCCATTATTGCCTTTAATATGTTTTCCTTCATCATAAAATCATTAATTTCATTCAAGGCCTCATGCAACTGAGCTTTCCAGTCAAACAACTTTCATGAAATATGTTCTGCTTGTGTGGTAACTAAATCCACAACTTGCTTATATTCTTATAGAAAATAAAATATAGTGTAAACTTCACTATGAAGTTTCCACACTTATACTTGTATCTAATCAATGTGTTGCACCACTGCACAATTATGCACAAGTTTATTGATGAGGGTCAGGACCTAGAGTGACTTTAACATCACCTAACCATTTGAGACTTGCTGTAACAAATTAGGGAAAGTATAGTCAATTATATTCATGTCCTTTGTAATGTAATCTTGTAGTTCAACATTCTCTTATCATATATCTACTTATTATCCTATTGGTTTTGGATTCCTTCTTATATGATGGATGTATGAAATGCAATAACACCTTCAATTTGATTATCTTGAGTAAGTTATGCAATGTATAAGGTGACCTATTGAGGCCTAGTGGTTAGAGTGAGCCGTGTTGATGATGATGAAGGTGTCATTAGTGGTTATCACTATTGTGCCTTAGGCAAGGTAAATTTTTTTTGCCTTGTGATTGGAGCATGAATATCCAACCACGAGGACCCTGCAATAGCTTCCTGGCTTTGTAAACCTTATTTTTATGAGCTCACTCATGCCAAGCTAAAACCTATAGAGGTCACTAAATGTTGTACCTGGAATTCATATAATTATACATGATTTATGGCTAAACCCTATTTTGAATCTTATGTTCCTTGGCCTAATATTGGCTATGCTTAGCATAGGGGTGTGTGTAGCCTAAGTGTGCTAGGTAGCCTCTTCCTCCTTATCCTCCTCTCTCTTCCTTTGTTTTGACTCTACTTGGTCTTTTTTATCTTGCTCTTACCTTTTATTCTTTGCTTCTTCTCCCTTATCTCTTGAAACATTTTTGGCTATGAATTTTCATTGTTCCTTGGTAGCCTTTTTATTTGACTCATCTTGCCTGTGTAAGTCCTCAATCATCTTATATTCATTGCCATTAGATACTAGGTTTGTTGTGGATTTATTTCTTTACTCCTCTTCTTAGTGGGTCTTGTCCTTCTCTGCTTCTTTGTAAGCCCTCTTTTATTTTTTGAGAAATTATTCCTTCACTTTCTAGGGATTTTATTCAGCTTCTTTATCTTTCTCTTTTCATGTCTTTTTCATGTTTAAGGACAAATTCTCTTCTATTTGGCCCTAAGGCTACAATTTATATATGGTATTGGCAAGGAGATTGATCAACCTATGCTTGATATTGATGCACACTTTTGTATAAAACTACACCAATGATTGGGTGTGCAGGATTACATTGCACATGTGTTTAGAAATAGAGATAAATTGGTTTGCTTAGAAGTGGGGAAGATGGAGTGGTCATTTTTAGAGGGGAAGGTGGGGATGATGGGGGAATAGAATATGTTGATGGTGTAGTCTGGTGGTTAGGCATGGTTGTATTAGTTCACAAGAATGGGGGAACCAAAACCTTTTTATTTCAAGCCTTCAACTTGGTTTTCCTTGTTGAAGATTCTTGATATGGTTTCACAGTTGTGGCCTCAAATGTTGAAAATGTCTCCATTTGTTTTGAAACTCCTGGGTGTGGTTACATAAATCTAAGTTTATATGGTTTTAAAACCAATGGATTGAAGGGAATTTCAACTACCTCAATTTATTACTCATTAATTTTGATGGTGATAGGCACAACCGAGTCTTTTAACTTACACTAAACCCCTTGTACTATTTTTTCTTATGTGCTTAGATCTTATGTAGCAGTGGCCACTTGGGTTTGTCTATCTAAACCTAATGCCTCTTCCTAAAACAAATATTTCACTCTAAACTTCACTTGTTCTTCTTGTAAAACCATGTCCATTATGATGGAATCTAGAGGAGGTGGAATCTATCTAAGGATAACAAAGGGGAGTATGTTACGGACTTGGTACATGTGAATGAACTGCTAAAATAAGAAAGATTTATCCTCATACTTAAAATAAGTGCCATTATTGACATCATATAATTATCACCTTATATAACAACTCTGGTGTGACTCCTAAAGGTTTAATATTTTTTTTAGCTATGATAGTGGGTATTTGTGGGTCACTCAACCATGGTGTTGCCTTGCAAGTCCTTTTTGGTAGTGGAAAAATTGGTTGTGAAGTAGGTGCCTTGCACCTCGTTGGCATCTCTTATGTTTTTGAGGTGGAAATTTTTACTTATGTTTGTGATTGGGCCCATGATTATGTTTGGATTTGATCTTGTGGCCATTCAATTCTTGGTGACATCGATTGTAACAGTTACATGCTCTACACAATTGATCTCTTTTGATAGAGCACTTCACTTTATACCTATGGAATATCTATTAAGAATGGAATTAGAATCATGGAAAGTTTATTAAACTTGAGAATTATTATCTTCACTCCATTATGTAGTTTTTTTATGACTTTTATGGGCCTGAGATATTCCATGACATCCTTGTCAATGCTTGGATTAGTTGAGATTATTTCTTGAATTTGTAGTACCCACCCTAAAAACCTTTGAATGGGATGAGAATTGTATTCGTTCCTTGGACACATAAAGTTAGGAAATGCATTTTTTGGCCATTTTTACACATCATTAGTTACTGGTACCTCATGCATCGTCCATTACATGAAATAAAGCAGGAATACCAAGAGTCAATATTGAAACAATTGGGTTTTTCCAAAAAGTAGCTTTTCTTTCTTTTCTTTTTTTTAAAATTTTTGATACAAGGAGGTCAATATTGGTAAAATACTCACCTAGCATCACCATATTAAATGGTACATAATATCATTTGTATCCTTAATTACATATTTAGATAATTTCATAATCTTTTAATACTAGTGTATTATGCATTATGCATGAAAAATTACAAAGCATCAATGAATTGGGAAATGGGAAACCGTCTAGATGAGTGATCATATTATTATTGAATATCCTAGAAGAAAGCGGGGTCCAATGTCTTGTATTCTTGAAATGCCTTTCCCCTTATTGGTAGCCCTATAATTTTTACTATGGTTTCAGTGTTGATATAAAATGTCACCTTTGGTGAGAGATGAATGTTCCATCATTTTATCTGCTCATGAGGGTCACCATATATTTTTCATTTTGGAAAAACATTGGTAGCTTGACTAGTCACTTGGATTTAGACCTTATTAATGGATGAGGAAGGACCACAATCCTTCAACCTATTTGACTCCTTGAAATTAGGCAAACTAGTCCCTATTTTTCCACATTGATGAATTCTAATGGATCGAGATCATTCCATCTAGAATTTCATAACGACAAGCTTCTTCCCATATCCTCTTTATATGCACCATTCATTGAAATAAAGAATTGGTGTATGGCCATATTTTTCTTCTGAACATGGAATTTTTTATTGTAGTGAAACTGTGATGGCAGTTCTACACAAACTCATCTTTATTTCACATAATTATTTTTTATTTGATGAGGTAAAAGCCAGGTTTTATAGGGACCTGAAACCACTAGAGTGAAGTACAAGAGTTTTAATAGGACAACTACAGCTGAGAAGTCAAAAAAAAGTTATAGTACTTATAGTAAGAGCAAAAAATAGGAAACCAAAACAAAACTAGGAGGAAGGTCCCTCCTGAGGGTCATCAGCATCATAAGTGTCCTTCACGAGGATGGTTGGTTTGTCCTTAGAAAATTTTGCCTGAGTGTGGTTCCTGGGGCCTTCAACCGCTTCACCAAGGAAGATCATTCTAGGATGCTTTTTACCTTCTGCCTGCATGGGGGACTGCTTAGGGGGGACCCCTTAGGGGAGCCCTAAGGGGGGATTTTAAAACTTTTGGTGATTTCATAGCAGGGGACTAAGAGGGTTGAGTAGAGTGAACAAAGGCCTAAATTATTTCTTTGGCCTATCTATGTAAAGTTTGAAAATAGAGAATGAATTTAAAATTTATAAAGTTTGAAAATTATGATTTGGATGAGTGTTTTTCAATTTTTATAGAAAAAAATTTCCCCTTGATTATGTCTATCCATTGATCTACCTCACTTGACCTTGCATATGTGTGTTAATTCTTGTAGCCTTTGATGAGTTGACACATGTTCAAATTCATAAATTTGCTTTTCCAATCTGAGTGATGTGATGCATTGTCATTAACTTTCAAAACCTTTCCACTTTTGGCCATTAATTACTTGTTCATCAAAACTCCCTTTTAAAAATTCATAAAATAATAATTTGGTATTTTTTATTCTCCAACTTATGATGTTTTTATGCCAATTAATATTTTATTCACTTTCCCTATTATTTATTTTCCACTCACACACCGCTCTTGGAATTATTTGATTTGCCTAGCTATCAGAGAACTTATTACTGAAAATGTAAAATCCTAATATACTTATCATAGAGAACTTATTTTTTGCATGCCTTTGGTGGATATCATTTGATGTAGGGCTTAAGATTACTACCATTTATTATGCCTAGGAGAATATTTCCTTATATATCTCTCAAAAGTATGGTGCCTTGCTCTATGAGTTGGTCGATTATATATGGCCCTTTCCATATAATTTGTAACTTATTAGGGTGTGCTTGAAACCTACTTTCATAGAGCAAGACCATCTGCTCCTGTTGAAATTATTTAGATCACAGGTTTTGGTCGAACCATTCTTTTTGGATTTAATATTGTACTTCTTGATTTAAATTAGCCATTCTTCTTGTTTCTTCCATGTTAATTAGCTCCACTAGTAGTTTTTCCAATGATTCCTTCTCTCCAAGCTTGCAAAAATAATAATTTATAGGATAGGTACTAGATATTACATTAGAATGATGACTTCCATTCAATAGACCAAATGGAACGGAGTACCACCCATTACATGTTTATAATTAATCCTCTATACCCACAATATCACTAGGATATTATCTTCCAATTCACCCATTTGAACATTGCATATATTCATGAACATTTTTCTAGTATCTTGTTTATAGCTTATGCTTGGGAATTTGATTGAGGATGGTGAGATGTAATCTTGTTGTGAAATATCATGAAGTTTTATGTCAAGTATTGTTAGAACATTTAATAGTTTAAGTGGGATATTTTAGACCCTTTATACATTTAAGTAATTAAATAATAAATGATTTATTATTTATTAAACATGGGTTGAAAAACCTGTTGTAAATAAATAATAAAACATAAGTTGGTTATTACTCACTGTTTATAAAAAATATTTATCGGGGAAGGATGCACCCGTTGGTTACAACAGTCACCTCCCCTCATCCCCATTATAAATAAGTTTTTACCCATATTGTAATTCATCTCGAACACTCTTGGTGAAAATATTAAATCATTGAGTGAATTGATATTTACATGTGGAAAATATATTGTTTAAGGTTTTGGAAGAAGATTAATAGAGAGGAAGTGAGAAGAGGAATGTTGAGTATTGGGATTAATTATTTATCAAATATATAAATATCATCATTTACAAGTTTTTAACCTCTTGGATGTTTTCCCACATTATCTTTGTGTTGTGGGTTCATTAACCTTTAATTAATCTTATGCTTTGTTGATCATTTACATCCTAGATATACTATGTGTACATTCTATGTATTGTACATGAAACTTATCATGGTTTCAAAGCCTATGTGGGGTGTAGTTGATTAAGCAAGCTATCATCAATTGCTATTATTAATTTATATATATTTAATTTCAATTTTTTATTTTATTTTAAAATCTAGTTTGGTCTGGTATGGCATAAAGGAAGGAAGAAGATTTTTTTTAATGAACTTGGAGGCTTGCTTCAACCTTATATGCATTGGATCTTCATTCAAAATCATTGTAGGTCCTTATCAAATCAAACAAGAGTCAATTCAAGCATGAAAATCAGCCTCCAACCTCCCTCTAACACATTTGTATGGCTTGGGTGCCTGAATAAATCTCAAAATCATTTTATTCGGTCATTTTATAACTTGGTTATTGTGAGAAGAGGTTAAATATTGTATATAAGCCTCCTAGAAACATCTATAGAGCCTTTGAAGGTTTCCTCAAACACCAATAATTTTCTCTTTATGTGGGGTGCCATAATACAACTAGGTAAGCTTTAAAAAATCATTTCTCAACCAAAATTCAATTTTAAGTTTCCTTCATCATCAATAGGAAAAACCAGGAGGATTGACAAATTTTGGAGGTCTCTAGTGGCATATTCAATTTTTTGTGAGCTTCTCTCCTTCACCTGGAGTGTCATAACCAACTAAAAGTATGTGGTTTCATTTGTATAGTTTGAAAAATTATTTAAAAAATAATTTATATCTTAAATCAAATATTTCCATAGAAGCCACCCTTGGGTCCCAGTTTGGAATATAACCATCTCCAAAAAGTTAAAAAACTTTATTTTTTTACCATTTAAAAATTACATGCATGTTATATATTTATTTATATTTTCTTGTTAAAAAAATTATAAAAAATAATATTCATGTGTGTGTGTGTGTGTGTGTGTGTGTGTGTGTGTGTGTGTGTGTGTGTGTGTGTGTGTGTGTGTGTGTGTGTGTGTGTGTGTGTGTGTGTGTGTGTGTGTGTGTGTGTGTGTGTGTGTGTGTGTGTGTGTTTATTATTCCAAAGCTTTAGGGTAGATGATTTGGTTAGTGTCTTTTTGATAAAGACTTGCATGTAGTGTGATTTTATGTTCAAAACCCCTAAAAAAAACTCTTTTGATCAATTTTGACTTATTCAAGTTATTTTTTCAAATTTAATTAATTTTGAATTCTATTTTTTGGTTTGCATGCCAATCTTCTCACGTGTAAACCCTTCTCTAGTATCATTTTCTTTTTGTGACATTTGACTTACTAAATTTTTTTCAAGCATAGTCATGTGAACAATAGTTTCCTAGATTTTGGCACATTTTGGACGCACTAGAGTGATCCATTCTTTATTTTGAAACATACTATTATAGTTTTTACACCTTTTTAACCATAGTGTTTAGATAGTTTTTCTATGTGCGACACATAAATTAGTGCATTTTATTTCAATTTTTTTCACATTGTTTAGCATATATTTAAACAGCTATTACTTGTTTACACTTATAATTTTATTTAATATAAATTAAAGTTAAAATTCAAATTAAAAAGATCAATTTTAAACATTATCTAGTGTTATATTGCCTTTCTTAAATGGAAGCAACGGTTTTGCTTAACTTTGTATTAGATAAATCTCAAATACTTAATGGATCAAATTATAATTTATGAAAAATCCACATTAAAGTAGAATTTATGACCTGAACATTGTGGGACATTATCGTCAAAACTGAAAAAATCCACGTCAAGATGAATTATTACCTTTGAGATTTCAATAGAAATCATAAAAGGCCATGTTGATTATCTAGCGAAGTGTTAAGGATGAATTGCTAATTCATATCATCAATCATGAGTATCCTAACGATGATTAGAAACTCCTTAATTATGTTCACGAAGGCACTCATCTCTCTAAGAATATTAAATTGATTCTTGAATTTCTTACTACACCTTTGAAAGGTGATAAAAATGTTAATTTTATTACCTAAATTAAGAATATTAAAGCTCAGTTATATGGATGTAACTATAATTTAATTCAAGATCAATTATTATTTTTCATTATTATTATCACTCAAATTTTCACCCTAAGGAGGGCTACTCAAGGCTCCTCAAATTTGGAATAACATGAAAACACTTCATATGTTGTGGATTACAATTCTAAGAGGTGAATCTCTAGATTAAAGGCTAGCTCCATTGTACAACACCTAGAAATTGATCACTAATTTACTTGCTTAGAAGGAAAATGGATAAAATGAGACCGAAAACTACTCCAATGGAGGTGATACACCAAAGTAAACTCCACTACTTACTTGTACCTACACTATGGAAAACAACTACAACATTGATCTCAATATCTAAGGTTCTTCCAATAATAGTGTTTCAATATGAAGGTAGAATGCAATGTAGCCTTTAACATGGATGACTAATAGGCCTGATAATAGACACTAATAACCCTCCTTACACTTGAAATCACACAAATTTGCTAGTTACAAATCATATGACCTACTAGAAAGTAGATTGCTTACACAAAGGCATGAAGGAAATGGATGAATATAAGGAAACAAATGATCACTTGTCATTCAATGACAAAACTACATCAAACACTTAATGAAAGATTTGAGAAGACTAAAATTAGTTTGAATTCTTTATTCTAGAGGTAAATAAGTATACAACTCAGCAGGGCTTCACCATACCAACCCGAGGATCCCTTACAATGCTAAAAAGACATCATATATATCGAATGAGAAAGAGAGTGAGAGAAGTGGTATAGAAAGATAAATTGACAATTGTCCTTCATGAAAGATCACGTTAAAAAAATAAGGAAGTTACATATCCAGTCTCTGAGGTCTTATTTGACATGTGTTACTTTCTTGACCATGGTTTTCAAGGGAGTTGGCATAGGAGAGTTCATTTTCTTCAATGATTCATAATCCATTCATAACTACCAATATTCTCTTGTGAGGAGTGACAAATGGCATTATCGATCATCAACTCACCATGAACTATCCTCAACCTTCCTCTTTGACACCTATCATACATTTGAAAGCTACTTTATACTAACATTTCAATGGTAATCATCACATAATTCTTTAGGTGTCTTAAAGCCCATTTGTCTTACTACGCTTTTCCTTGCTTGAGAGTCTTAAATCTTGATATCATATTTTATGAATATAACCTCTCTTCATGAAAGTTATATCTATATCTTAAAAGATCTAAATCAACTTCTTTGGAATCCTCAATCATTCTCCAACACTAATATGAAATAGACACATGTTCAGATCAATAATTAATTTAGAATGAATCTTTAACATGAATTGATAATTTAAGCATAGTCATCAATAGCTAAAAAAGGGAACTAGAGTCAGTGCTAATAACCATGACCTTGAGTATGCCCTAAAAACATATCCAATAATTACAAGAGTAGGCAATGTCAAACAGTATCTAGTAAAACAAATTTGTCTTCACTTCCTTGTAGACTTGAAAACACACAAATCTCCTTATGTAGAAGAATTTATAGATGATATTGGGAAACTAGTAATAATTTTTAGTACCCAAAATGCCCTTATAGATTTGTACCAAATTTCATGACTATCCATTAAGTGTAAGTATACTTATTCACCTTATTTTTCTCTCCAATTAGGCCTCAATTATGTCTATAGGCCTAGAAACTAATATTTTGATCCATACTTCTCCCTCACATTTGAAACTCCAAATAAGTGTTCGATTTAATTTACATACACCCTGACCATGTTCCATGCCAAATTTTGGGTTCTAAAACCTTGTACGGATTGGTGAACCAAGAAATGGCCAAAAAACCTAGTCTTTCACAAGCATTCTCACATTTTCTTCAACAATAAAACCTATGGGAGCACTTCCAAGATCAAATGTATAGATTTTTTGGCCTAACTAGATAGAACCCATCTTCCCCAATGGTTTTCCTTTGTGTAGGAGATTAAACACCCTATTTTAAGCCTAAAAACTCACCAAAACACAACATTTAATATACATGTGAAAGTACAAGAAAACTTCATGGAGAGAGCCTTCCTAGAGTGAAGAATTATTTTCAAGTGGTTTCAAGATCAATCCAACTCATTTTAGACACTTAAGAAGCCAATATCTTTCATCAGGTTCCTATTAAGGTTTTAAGAGGGTTTAGAGTGGTTTACATTGTTAACGATTATTCATAAATCCTAAGGCCTTAACCCATGAACCAATATCATAAAATACAAGTTGACAAGTGTATTCAACTATCTCTAAGTGATCAGGATCCCATGTAGTTTTTTTGTATAATTTTGAGTGCAAGAAAGTGCTCCTCGGGTTTCTACTATGCCATTTAGGAGTGCTTTGTAGTCTTAACAATTGCTCATACATGTTAGGGAACTAAACCAATGCCTAATGCCACAATATTGGAGTATTAATTCCCATTTACCATCCCTAAAAATCATTGGACTCCATGCACAAGGTCAAAATCACACTGAGCAAAAGAACATCTGTCTTGAACTACAATTTGCACTTAGAAGGGCTTGAAATGGTCTGATAGGCCAAATGGTCACTTTTATTGTCTTTCTCTACCTATGGATTCACCTCTAGGGTCTATTCCAAAAATATGAAAATTATTAGTCTTTTCAGGTTTCCATCTCACCTTAAACAAACCATTCTTTTCACAACATTACACGTAGGCCTCTGTGTGTGGGTTTAGGTTTAGCAGACCTAAAATGACCTATCAACCTTGACATTGTTTTTATTGACATATAAGATCATACATAGGTAATTTTATCATTAGATAATAATTTCCATGTGATTTTATTCCTCCCACATACCTTTGTCTTTCAAATCAAGTAGGCCTCTCATTTGACTAAGCAAGCCTGTAGGAGCTAGTTTGATTGTGTGACTGCAAGCTTAGGGTGAATTTGTTTTGATCACTCTCTCTAATCTTCTTTTGGGTCATATTTAACATATATTGACTCCATTCACTTTCTTATTCACTTTATTCCCAACTTTAATTCACACATTGCATTCAATTCTATATCATGCTCTCATATAGGCCTGTAGGTGATGGGTTGAATGTCTCTTGAATGTTAGGATTTAAAATTTGGTCTTCTTCAACTATATTATTGACACCTTAATAGTATTTGAAAATCATTTAAGGATCATTCATATTCAAACTTAATTCTCTACACACTTTTTATCACTTTCATCTACTTGACAATACATGTATGTTTCCCTTTACTCTACCAGTAACAGGCATGTTTGGGTTTTTTCACTTTTTCAATGCATTTATTCATCCAATGAGATCACTGTGGGGTTTAGAATCTAACTGGATAAATCTCTTTTATTCCTTTCAAATATTCTCCATGTTGATTTAAGGCCTCAAGTTTCTTAGATGTTGCCATTCTACCTGTAAGTGTCATTGGGGTTTATTGAGCATTGGGTTTTGAGGCTACACTTTCTCTACTAATCTTGAACTTCTCCAAGTGTAGAGATACTACATTTCCTTCACCATTTAGGCCTTCAAACTCTAATATCTAAATACACATTTCTTTGTATATTTCATGAAAAGAGGCCTACGGGTCTGCAGACATGTGGGTCTACTACATTTTCATGCTTTAAGCCTTCCATGAGTCTTGTTTTGATCAGTTACACCCTTGGATCCTTCACTTGGACTTGGCAAGGTCTGAGATATTTTGAAGAGGCTTATTTATTGTGTTATAACTTAATTTTATCAAATCCCTTTATTTATATACTTGTCATGAAGTTATAACCCAAATCTTTGAAGCCTTCAATAATATAAGTTAATGAGCTTGTGAGGGGTTTGGGGCCTATACAGTATCAATATGTTTGTTGGTTTCAATGTGAGATGATGGAGAGGATATTAGGTTTTGTTTTGAACCTACTGTAAAAACTTCAAAACCTTAAGTGGAAACCCTACAACTTGTCTCACATGGAAATTCATCTTGGTACTTGGTTGTTTACACATGTGAACCTAATGGATAAATATGTGAACTAGTCATATATACATTATAAAATACTCGTCATGCTCCAATGAATTTTAAATTACATGAAATTTATGTAAAACCTGAGCATATGGGGTTTACTAGGGGTTTTTACTACTTATCTTGTTAATGATGATTCATACAACTTAGCCCACTAAAACCTAAAATATATTTATGAATCTTAAGCCCATGAGGGGTCCCTACTATGCCTAGGAACATTTGACTTAATTATTTTGTATGTTCATGAACCAAGCATAAACCTCTGGCCTTCTCGAGCTTGTGAAGATCTTGACTGAGCTTCTGACTGGTTTTGTACATTTGTTAACCTATCTATACAGGTGTAAGCCTATTTTCCATGTGAATGACTTGAAGAAGTTGATAAGACACTCTTATACTCATTGGCACTTGAAGGTGGACCCTCACATCCATATAAGTGACTAAAAACTACCTTCTTTTGAATGATTCTCTATCTTTGTGCATTGGACTACAAGGTTTTTTGACTCTAACTATTCTCTTAACACCTCCCGACACCATGCATATTATAAACTCTCTTGAGGTGCTTTTCCTTTATAAAAGTACGTACAATTCCTCAAAGTTGGCTTAAAAAGTGACTTAATAGACCTTGAAGTGCATTGACAAATATGGTGGAAGACTAATGCATGGTTATATGACCTCAAAGGCATGACTAAAACTCATATGGTAACTTGTCACAATGACATGACTTTGAACACACATAGACAATCAACATTTATTCTTAAATGACCTTAAAAACTATACAAGTACATGAAGAGATCAAAACCTTAAACAATGCTAAACAAAGATTCAATTGACCACTTGAAGAAAATTACAAGACCAAGGTGACCATATTGAAACTTTGGAATCCCTAAGAAGGAATTTTTAAACAATAGGGGTTGACCTATTTGACCTGAGGGGTCAAAAATGGTCAACAAATTAGTCAGGGGTAGCATGCCTGCAATGTTGACAGATCAGTAGCCTTATTCTCCATTGGGCAACATAGTCACTTTCATGATACAAACTAAAACTGATATACCTCTTGAATATTCAAACTCACACCACACCACACAATAATAAATAACACAACATGCCAAAGGCATTTAGTTAAAACCACACAACAACAAACTCACACAAAACACTGTGTTAAGCACTTATGGAAAACAAACACACCACACAATGATGTATAAAATAGAAAACTAACCTCAATAACAAGGCTTCAAATGTATCCCATTGAATAGGATACTTAGTTATTCTTCATTGAGTATTGATAGTTGGAAGACATTGTGTTCTTTACAGCGAATGATCAAATAGAGCCCACTCCACAATGTATCAAATTTTGTGTGTTAACCAAGTTTAGCCCTGTCTTCATCCCACTTTAAAACAAGATCACCTTCTTGGAAATTTATTTCACTAGCTCTCCTATTAAAGGTTTTACAAATTTGAGCTTAGTGGTACTCTAAAGTGAGCATGAATTCATCTCTCTTCTCCTCTAGTTCCATCAATTTTGATATCCTTACCTCCATAGGGCCATTCTCCATTAGTTCTAGTTGATTTTATAACTCAAAAGCAGGTTAATCAAGATAAATAGGCAATTTGTCTTCTTTATCATACACAAGCAGGTATGGTGAGTTACTCACATCCCTCTTCAGAGTGACTCTGTCAACCCATAGGGCTATCTTCAACCTTCTATGCCAAGTCCTCTGATTGTCATCGACCATCCTCTTAATGATCTTGATCATGTTTTTATTTGTAGACTATGCAAGTCCATTCCCTTGGGGGTAGTAATTAGAAGAGGTGCTTAGGTATATGCCATTCTCATTATCCTGCTCACTTATTTTTGCACCCATGAATGCTAATGTATTATTATCTATGATGGTTGATGGTGCTCCAAACCTAGTCACTATAATCTCATAGAAATCAAAGACTGATTTTTTCTTTAAGGGTTACTACCTCTACCCACCTTGTCAAATAATTAGTGGTTGTGAGTATCCATTTGTGACCTGCACTTGAGGGAGGATTAATCATACCAATAAAATCAATCCCCCATTGCATGAATGGTTGATCAACTCAGATGGGATTGAGAGATAAGGCTACTAACCTTTGCTTTCTAGTAAAGAAAGAACACTTTGCACACCTTCTTACCCATGCATAGGAGTCTTTGAAGAGGTTGGGCCAATAGTAACCTACCCTCATTATCTGTGTTGTATTTTTGGGAGAAAAGTGGCCTCTTATAGGCCCATCATGGAATTACTCCAAAATTTTGCCTATTTTCTCAATCTCAACACATCTAAAAAACATACCATTAAGATATTTTCTAAAAAGGACCCCATATACAAGATCATAGGGTATAGATTGAAGCCTAAAGTACCTCCTCTTTGACTTATCTAATCCATTTGTGCACTCACCTATTTGAAAAAACCTTCTTATTTATTATATCCAACTTATAGTATGTGAAGGTTCTACTATTTGGGGTTCATATTCTATTACCAAGGCTGCCTATTTATTCCCTTGAAGGTCCCATGCTAAGTGCTCACATAGGCCTTTCCCTCTTACTAGTTTGGTGACCTTAAACTCTACATCATATTCCATCACTTTGGTAGTCCAACCTGCCCTCTTCTCATTCAAGTCTCTATTGAGAAGGAATTCTCTGACACTTGGGTGGGATACCATAATGTGTATTTTATTTTTTTGAGACCATATGTCTGAACTTTTTCAAGCTTATTATGATTGCCAAGATTTTTTTCTCTATAAAATTATACTTCTCTTCATAGCCTTCAAGCCCTTGACTAAAGAATGCAATGGGTTGCTCAACACCTTGATTGTTTTGTTGCATCAAAATGGTAGATATGGTGTCAATATTGGAGAAATCATACAAAAATAAGTCCTTTGAAAAGTTAGAGTTAATCAAGGTAGGTGTTTATGCTATGGCTTGTTTTATAGCCTCAAAAATGCTTCTCCCTTATTTAGTCTAGCTGATTGTTTGATGCTTATTTAACATGGCTATCAAAGAATTTAAAAGGTTGGAAAAACCATGTATAAACCTTCCAATGAATTTTATCTTTCCAAGTGAACTTTGCATTCCTTTCTTATGCAATGATAGATACAAGGCCAAGATAGCTTTCACCCTTTTAGGGTCTATGTTCATCACTTTTTTGAGACAATGTCTCCTAGTAGCTTGTACTCATGGATTACAAAAACACATTTTTTGGGGTTTAATGATATCCCAAACTACCTACACCTCTCAAAAATTAGTCTTAGGTGAGCTAAATGGTCACTAGCATCTTTTGAAAAAATAGTAATATAATCAAGGTAAACTAGCACCATCTTGTTGATCAAACTTTGGAAACCCATATTCATGGCCTTTTGAAAAGTAACTCCTGCATTAAATAGTCCAAAGGGCATTTTCTTATAGGCATAGGTTCCCCATTTTTTTGTAAAGGTAGTTCTATACTGGTCCTCTTTTTTCACCAAAACTTGGTTATAACCAGAATACCCATCTAAGAGGGAGAAATTTTTAGATACTGCAACCATTTGAATTATTTGCTCCATTGAAGGTAGAGGATGATGATCCTTCAAAGACACCCTATTTAAATCATTGAAATTTACAAATAATCTAATTTCCCCATTCTTCTTCCTCATAGGGACTATATTAGCAACCCATGAAGAGTGCTTAATAGGGAAAATGATGTTTGATCCAATCAACTTAATTATTCCTTCTTCATCAAAACTTCAACCTTGGGATTTATGGGTCTTTGTTTTTGTCTCACTGGTTTTGCACTTGGGTGCAACTCAATGGTGTGTTGAGCTAAACTAGGGCCAAAGCCCTTGAGGTCACCATACTCCCATGCAAAGACATTTGAAAATTCTCTATAGAATTCAATAAAAGCAACCTTCTCAACCTTAGTACATACCTTTCCCAGCTTGAAGGGTTTATCTTTGAAGATTACAACTCTTTCAAAAATGTTACTCACTTGTAGACATTCCTACCTTCTCTTTTCTCATTTGATCTTCTTCATTGAAGATGATTTCAAGGGTTACCAATCCTTTAGGGAGCTTGTCAGACTATAGTTACACTATTTGGTCACCATGTTGTTGTTGAAGCTTGGCCTGATTCTTTGAGGAGAACTCATCTTATTCAATAAAAACCATGCAATCTTCTTATCGCTATCAAAGACTTGAAAACTTGCATTTTTATTCAGGATAGATGGTCTAACCAACACTTTGACATATGGTTGATGTTTCCTATTTTTCACATCATTTAGGATGTCATAATGAGCCCCTACTACTACCAATCTATCAGCATATTGATTCTTTTCTCTTAGGACTGATTACAAGTTGAAGGCCTCAAAATCTTCAATGAGGTCCCAAATCCTATGCTTGTATGCCTTCAAAAATGGATTTTTTTGTAGAATTCTACCTTCTAACTTACTGTACTACTAGTTCACTATCACCATATACTTACAATTGCTTTATACCTTTCTTACTTTCCCATTGGAAGCCATGAACAAGTCCTTCATATTATACTACATTGGATGAATAGCCAAATTGGAACCTAATAACATAAAAGAATTTCTCCTTCGAAGGAGAAGTAAGCATTATACCTACCCCTACTCCATTTTTGCTCCTTGAACCATTAAAGAATAGTTGACACATTCCTTTTTCACTTTCATTGGGTTTTGAAAGGGATGGTATGGCTACTCCTTCAGACATGTAGTAGACTCCTAGACTAGTTTCTTAAATGTTCTTTAAAGGATAAAACTCATGGTTCTTAGTACCCTATTCATCTAGAAAAAGGTTAGATATACCATCAAGAGGTGCAACTGGCTCTTGGTCATTAAGATGGTCTCCACCATCAATAAAAGTACAATTCATGTTAGATGTATTTGTTACATAAGGATCCACATGAAAATTTTCCAAAGGTTTAAACTTAATTGAAACTTTAGCACCATACCTAGTCTTAAATTCCATATAAGACCAATCAGAAGTCAAGTACCCCCCAATCTTAGCAATAAAGTCCCTTGACAAACAAAGAACAAAGTGAGGTGGGACATCCACAACTAAAATATCCTAAGAGATAGAGAAGGTAGGACAAACATGAAGAGTGAGTTGTTAACCTTTGATGATGCCAATTAATTTAGTTGTTGATCCATCTAATTGTAACACACCCTTGGAGTTTGGTTCATACTTCAAATTCAGCTTAACAACTACTTGTTTTGGCATGATTGAGTTATCTGATCCACTATCAATTAGGTAATTATGAACCAATGAATCTCCAATGATAATAGAGATAAAAAATAGAGGAGTTTTATTTGTTCTCTTAGTTTTAGTTGGGTTCCCATCATTAGTTTTCAATGCATTTGCCAAAATTGTCCCTCTTTCACTAGGTTGCCTAGGTGTTGCATTGAGCTTGGAGAGTTCATGTTGGAGTAGATCTCTTTGTCTAGGGATGGATAGTGTTTACCACATTGGGATACTTACATGAACCTTATTTATTTGTTCAACAATGTTTATAGGAGAGATATCAACCTTGTCATGCCCTTTAGTAGCCATAGCACTACCAAGACCTTGTGTTACTTGATACATATGAGGAGTTTTAGTGTTCTATAATCTCTAATTTACCTAAGCAGTAAGGACTGTATTTGACACACATGCCCCTTGGGATTTTGGAGAGTTCATGGTTGGAACATTATTTATCTCTTGTACCTCTTCAATCACTCTTCTCTTTGAGCTTATGTTTGTAACTATAGGATTTGAGTCCATGTTTAAGTTCTCTTAGTAGTTCACTACACATGAATCTTATTGAAGATAATTCACCAAAGTGGCCTTTGATTGAGCATTATCTCCATTTATTTCTACTCCACTAGGCATATCTTCTTGAGTCATAGTAGGCATTGTTCCCCATTATGCCATAAAATCTTGGTTAAATGCATCATTTGCATAGGTAGATGAGTTGTGAGGCTAATCCCATGGAAGATGCTCTCCATTATCTTGCTCAAGGTTATTTTGGATAGGTAATAGAGCTTTTGAGGTATAAGGAGCATTAAGATTTTGACCATTGTATTATTTTATTTGAGTTAGTTGTCCTTGTCCTTGAGAAAGGCCTTGAAAAGATAGTCTATTAGCTTGATAAGACTGATAGGGCTGATGTGGTTGATAATAACCTTGGTAAGATCTCCATTGCTATTATTGGTGTTGTAGTTTGAGATTTTTGACCTCTTCTCTAAGAGATTTTATCACATCTACATCATTTGACTTAGTCGGGTGATTAGAGGTAGCTTGTTTATGCTTGGGTGTGGGGATGAGAGCAATAGTGGGTATAGGAGTTTACACATCAAAAAATAAAGGCATATGGGGTCTAAGAGAGATCTTCCCAACCTGTGTAAGGAAATTTTCATTCTTGATAACAATCTCATAGGAACTAGGTAGTGTATCCCCTCCCAAAGATTGAATCATCATGGATATTGATGAGCCCCATAAATGTCCAGTTATTGTGTCCATCTATTGTACTCATCCTGCTTGATTACCATGATTTTGAACACTTTTCCATATCAATTTCCTAATTTCATAATCCATATAATAATATGTTTCCAAAATCTTTTAAATAGTTGAAATTATGTATTGGAATTAAATATATGATGGTTGTTTATTACTTTAGGATGCTTTTTTCTATAAATATGTTTTGAATAAGTTTTGGAGAAATAGGTTTATAGCAAAAGCATCCTATGGCAAAGGAATCTCATTACAAAGACCATCTTACAACCACTGCATGACCAAAACCATCAATGAATAGATTTTGATTCTCTTCCAACCGACTCACAGAAATGACTCTAACCTCCATTGAGCTCAATAAAGAAGTGGTTGAAGAACAAAACAACTTTGTTTGTCTTACAGTAAAGTCACAAGATTCACATGAAGGATGTCTTTAGTGAAAGGAACCAATTTTGGTTATCCTAATTTGAATGTATCTTAGAATGTAATGTATATATTGTTTTGCATAAAATAATCTCCTCTATGGTATATAAATATGTAGCAACAAAGTTGAGAGATATATAAAATAGAACATGTTGAATAGAGATTGTCAGAAGTACATTGTGTTAAGCAATTGTTATTGTAACTTCATACAAGAATTCATCACTAAATTTTTTTGATTAATACAAGTGAAAAATTTTGTGTTCAATTTAGTGTTGTAAGAGGAAGGGTTGAAGCTAGAGTTAATAGGAAGAGCCCCCTTTGGAAGGCTACAACAAAAATCCAATCCAATTTAATAGCTAAGCATGTTATTTGATTTATTTATGCATTGTGTGATTTATTTATGAATTGCGTGATTTACATTCTTGTTTAGATTTATTTAAGGAAGCTTCCAATGTATAAGCATTTATTTCCTAGTAATTTGTTTATGTTTCATTTCAATCATTTCATTTACTACACTTCAACATCTTAGATACAATTAGTAGAATGGCAAATTAGAGATTGAGTGTGCACATACAATGACCTCATCCTATCAAGTCTACATCCCTGGGTTGAAAATTAAATCAATTAGAAGGTACAGATCCATGGTTACTCTCCTTTTTCATTTTGATCAAGAGAATTATATCCAATTTTGAATCAATGGCTAGTCATTTTTGGCACCATTGCAGGGGAAGGGTGTCACACACTTGTAATATTCAATCTTGATAGCAATTATTTTTGGATGTTTATTGTTTTTTCAAAGCTTGCTATTTTTATAGATTAAAGATTTCCTACTTTCATAGTTTAAAATTTCCCTTTTTGTAAGTAGGATAGTAGATTTTTTTTTAAAACCCCACATTACTGACCCTGTGCAGGCAGGGTGGGTACAAAGTCAAAAAAGGAAACAAGTGGTTGACATATGCAAAGCAAAGGGGACTATATAGGAAGATTTTTTTTTGAATCATTGAATGTTGCTGAAAGATCAGATATTCATCTTAAAAAAACTAAGGAACACGAAGGAATTCCTAAAGAACACTCACATTTGTCAATAGAAGAGGAAGAGAAGGAATAATTTTTTGCTGGATTGGTAGCACAAGTTGGAGACCTTGAAGAGGTTCATACACCTAAAAGAGACTCACATGTATCACCTCTGAGAATTCCCACCTTATCACCTCATACTTAGGAATCTAAAGTTCACTTCCCTTTGTCACCCAAATTTCTTGCTAAGGAGGCATTCAAAGCTATTCTTGCCCTTAGAAGAAACACCAGGCCAATAACATCTTCCAATTTAGAGAGACTTTTTGTCGAGACACTAAAAAAATATTCTGAAACATCCACACAATCCCTATTGTAAAGGAAGCCATACATTCTTAAGGAAAAAGATAAAGTCTCCATCTTCTACACCCTAGGAAATAAAAAAATTGATAGGAATTTTGAGCGTTAGGTAGAAACAACCTCCCGTCTACCAACACAAAGAGTATTAATAGGGGATCACCAGGAAGAAAACACTACCAATGAGTTTGCTAATTTCAAATTTCTTATCCTTACTCCTGATGAAAATGCACCCATGAAGAATATACCTCACTCTACCCTCTCTACCTTTAGAGGAAAAGCATATGAGGATCTAGATACATTTATTTTTGAGTTTGACATCTTATGCCACAACTATGATTATAATCAAGACACTTAGAAACTCAAATTTTTTCCAACAACACTTAAAGATGTAACACTTAGATGGTTCATGGGACTTAGAAAGGATGCCCTTTCTACTTGGGAAGAAATGAAGGAGAAGTTTCTAATGAAATACCAAGACTATTGTAGGGGTAGAAACTACAGGAGAAATGACATTTTTTGAATGACACAAGCTGATGACGAGTCATTAGAGGAATATATGGAAAGATTTTTGTTCAGCTTACAAAAATCTACGCAAACTACAATGGACAAGGAATCAGTCAAGTTGATATTCTTAAAAAGAATTAGAGATGATTGTCTAGAGGCACTAGATCTAATATCTGGTGGTGATGTTTCTACACTACCATTTGATGACCTAACAGTTATATGTTCGCACTACTCCAGATCAATCATTAACAAAAGTAGGCACAGAACCCATCCTACAACATCTATTGTAGGACTATCTAAAGGTGAAGTTAACAACCAACTCTAGGATATGAAGTAGGACATCATCAATCACCTAACTACTCATCTTGATACATTACATAATTGGTGGAAGCAATAAGAAACTGAGAAAGACTTAGTCACCTATTGCCCTGAATGCAAAAATAAGAAGGTGGATTGCACATATCATTCTATAAAATCTCAGTTAGCTAGTATCATCGAGTAAAATCTTGATACAATAGAGCTACATGCCATAGGAGAAGATGAGAACTAACTATTTTTTGTGGCTCAATGAAAACCATGGGTACAAAGACCAGGTATGCCATCAAACTCTATGTTTACAAATTCTCAATTCTCAAATAATCCTCCATACGGCTCTTGGATGAATATACCCAATCTAAATTGGTCCCAAACAAATTTAAAACTACCCCATAGTTAGTTATGGATGTAACAAAATGGACAAAAACCTCAACAAGGATAATTCCAAAACTAGCAATGGTTCTATCCCTCTAATCCATGGCAACAACAATGGAGAGGTAATCAAGGCTTTTCCCAACAAATGTAACAACCACAACAACATGCTATAATTTCAAACACTCAAAAACCTATTTGAACCACTAAATTACCCACCCAACCCATCCCTAATCATGCCAATAAGTCAGTTCAATTGACAGAATCCACTGAAATAATGCAATATCTAACATATACCTTGGATATTAATCAAGTTCAACTTTGCTCAAGCTGTGTTCTTCCACAACTCACCTAACCCATAATCATAGAACACTTTGAACTAGATTCATTCCATACTAATCCACATCCACCCATAGTCAATCCTGAGCCAAGTCCATCTGAAAATCAAAAAGAAACTAACAATCCTCCTTTTTCAAAGAGATTGAGCATATCACATCCCAAACGAGAGCCTGGATTTGATATTTTAGGATAACTCAAGAATGTGTACATCAAAATCCCATTATTTCAAGAAATAAAGGATGTTCCTATCTATAATGAAGCTATTCATGAGCTATGTTTTAAAAAACCAGGAAGAAAGAAGAAGGATCCTAAAACAGTCCAGGTCATTGGCCAACTAGCAGATATTATGTTAGAAAATATAGTTCCCCCAAAATATTTTGATCGTAGAAGCCATGTAGTTAATGTTAGAATCTATGGATAACCCATCTTCAATACTTTAATCAACTTGGGTGCAGCCATCAATGTGATGACCATGGAGACCATGCAATAATTGAAGCTTACCACTCTCATCCAACACCCCCCATCCTCCAAATGGATGATAGATCAATTATTAAGCCTGAAAGAATTATTGAGGACCTTGTTATCACTGTAGATTCTTGGAAATATCCAGTAGACTTTATTGTCCTATAACTGAAGAGCAATTTGGGGGTTATCCTCTCATCTTTGGTCATCCATGGTTGACTACCATCGATGCTTTTATTGGTTGTAGGTCAGAAAAATGCTAATTTTCAATGGAAATGACACCAAGAAATTGGTGTTGTATCCACCATCTTAGCTTTCCCTAAATGATTAACCAATCCCTTAGATTGATGACTTTGAAGAAGCTATCTCTTTGTAAACTCTCTGCACAATTAATTAAAGTCCAACTTTGTAGGCCCAAGAAGAAGACATTGTCCTTACTAGTATCCTACCAAATACCTATTGACAGGATCCTATAGCCACCAATCTATTGGAATATACATCATGCCCTTTTTATAATACCTTTTCTAAGAATGATTTTTTTAAAATCATAAGAGATATTTGGACATTCTATCAATTACTTCTCCATCAATGCAGTTATGCTCCTTTAATCACTAACATAGAGATCATGCTTTCTTTAACAAAGTAAGTAAACATCCTCCCAAATAAACTTCTCAACATCAGCACTTCCTTAACACCCCAAAAAGAAAGTCAGTTACTTACAATGCTGAGAAAGCACACAAAATTTTCTTGGGATTACCATGACATAAGAAGAATACCCTCAAATTTATGCATGCATCACATTTACATTAAAGAATAATGCAAACCTATTTGCCAACCCCAAAAATGAATGGATTTTGCAATCAAAGACATTGTCAAAACCAAGTTGTAAAAACTCTTGGATGCTATATTTATTTATCCTATCTTAGATAGATAGTGGGTATCTCCCCTTGTCATTATCCCTAAGAAAGGGGGCAAATGGCATATTTGCATTGACTATCGAGAGTTGAATGTTGCTACCAAGAAGGATCACTTTCCCCTTTTATTTATTAATCAAGTGTTGGACACATTAGCAGGGAATAAGTACTTTTCCTTCTTAGATGGTTATAGTGGTTATAATCAAATATGAATTGCTCCACAAGACTAAGAAAAAACCATTTTTACTTGCCTTCAGGGAACCTATGCCTATGTCATCTTGCTATTTGGTCTTTGCAATGCCCCAATTACTTTTCAAAGGGCTATCTTGAACATATTTTATGATCTCTCCCATGACTGTGTTAAAATATACATGGATGATTTCATTGTCTATGGGCAGACATTCAAAGAAATGTTGACCAACCTAGAGAAATTTATTCAACACTACCAAGACCATCAATTATCTCTAAGCAATGAAAAGTGTTACATGCTTATGACTGAAGGGATTGTGTTGGGACATCACACATCCCCTGATGGAATTCAAGTTGACCCAACAAAGAAAAGTATCATCAAGGATATACCCACACCAAAGAAGCAAAAATATGTTAGATGTTTTTTAGGACATGTTGGTTATTATAGATGATTCATCAAAGATTTTAGAAAATTACCACCCCATTATTTGGATTGCTTACTAAAGATGTTGAATTTACAGTGACTAATAATTGTCAAACTATCTTTCAACAACTCAAAGACCTTCTCATAATGACTCCTATTCTAAGAGGACCTGACTAGAAGAAGCCTTTTCACATTCATACAGATGCATCTAACACCACTTTAGGAGCTGTCCTTGGCGAAAAAGATGAAACTTTGAGTTATGCAATCTATTTTATCAATAAGAATCTTCAAGGAGATGAACTTAACTACACTATAATGGAAAAGGAATTTCTATTTGTCATCTATGCCATTAACAAAATTTGAGACTACATTACAGGTTACCAAGTATTCATCCACACTGATCATACAACAAAAAGGTATTTAATGAAAAAACTTACTATAACAGGCAGGATAATTTATTGGTTACTTTTGTTGTAGGATTTTGATATTACCATTGTGGATAGACTAGGTCAGGATAATGTAGTAACAAATTTTCTATCTCAGTTGCAAAATGATGAGCATAATGCTATTGTTGATGATTCTTTTCTTGATGAACATTTATTTGTTGTAACAATTCAATCTCTTTGGCTTGCAAATATTGCTAACTATCTTGTTGCAAGATCACTACCACAACATTTATCACCTAGGGATAAATAACACATAATCAAAAAGAACAAACATTATTCTTGGATTATAGGATATCTCTTTATCACTAAACTAGATTCAGTTATAAGATGTATCTGAGAAGATGAAGCTTATGATATTCTCAAAGCCTACCATGATGAGCCCTATAGGGGTCATTTTACTACCAAATAGACTACCATGAAAGTACTCACTGCTAGATATTATTGGCCTTATTTGTATAAGGATGCCATGATATACACCTGTATATGTGATCAATGCCAGTGTATGGGTAATCCCACTCGCTCTGATAAAATTTCAATACAACCATAACTAGTTTTAGAACCCTTTGACAAATAGGAATTATATTTTATAGGTCCCATTGATCCTAAATCTAACAACAAGGAATACATACTTGTGTGCATTGATTATGTCACCAAATGGACAGAGGTCAAATCTTTAACCCATGCTCGAGATGAGAAGGTAACTGAGTTCTTCTATGAAATAATCTTCACCCGCTATGGATTACCAAGATAAATAGTCACAGACCAAGGCCTACAGTTCACATCAGACCTCACAACTGCCTTGGTAAAAGTATATGCAATTAGACATAAGAAGTTTACCCTTTACCATCCTTAGTAAAATGGTCAAGTGGAAGTGACAAACTAAGAATTGGAAAATATCCTCACTAAGACTGTCATCTTACATAGAAAAGATTGGTCAACTCATCTTCTAGAATCAGTTTGGGCTTATAGAATCACTTGAAAAACTACAACTGGTTTCACTCCATATGAACTAGTTTATGTTAAAAATCATGTTCTACCCATTGAGTTTGAACATAAGACATCAAAGACAACACTTGATTTGGGCTTGGATATTTTTGAAGCTCAACAAGACATGACCATGCAGTTGAATGCACTTAATGAACTAAGGAAGAAAGCACTTTATCATACTGAAATAGTGCAAAGATAATGTGTGGGATGGCATGATAGAAACATCAAGACTAATAATTTCCAACTAGGAGATTTGGAACTCATTTTTGACTCTAAATACAAGGATCATAAAGGAAAGCTATAGTCTATATGTCTTGGGCCTTATGAGATCGAACAGGTTTTTGATAGTGGAGCTATAAAACTCATGACCATTGACTCTGTTCAATTTCAACTGCTTGTTAATGGCCACAGGCTCAAGATGTATAATAAACCATTTTCCAAGGAAACTCTCACTCATCAACTTCTTGAAAAATAACATCCATATCTTCTACATGAAGCAAAGTAACTTGTTCCTACAGTCGAAGGGTATTTTTGTCAACCCTTCTCTAATATTTTTCAAGAGTAATAAATATTTTTATAGCCAAGAACAAGTCATTCATAATGGATTAGTTTAGGTTGAATAAAATCTTACCCTCTAGATTATTGTATTTTAGTTGAGTTTGGACCATAAAATCTATAAAAAAATTAGAAAAATTAGCAAAGAAAACCTTCAGACATTGACAGATGTTGTCTCAGAAAACTAAGGCACTAGTTGATCGACATTCATTAAGAGAGAGAGAGAGAGAGAGAATACATTATTTCAATAAGAATGTTTTGTTTTCAATTGTTTTTACTTGTAGATTCATTCCCCTAGAGCAAAAATACATTTTTATTCTTTCTATAAGATGGAAAACTTGTCACTATAGGTGAAAAACTTCTTACTGTAGGATAAAACTTGTTGCTATAGGAAAACACTTGCTACTATAGGAAACATATCTTGTTACAAGATGTCTTTGTACATTCCATTATACATCATGCATTTGTTCCCATTCAAATGCTAGCATATGCCATGACCGCAACTTTGAATCATCATTGGCACATTTATGAAAGGTATTTCTATAAGTAATACGATAATTATTCTATATTTATTTCCTATCATGCATTTTAATTATTTATAAAGGTGATGGGACTTAATGCTATCAATACATTGCCATATAATCTCCATATCACACTTGCTTACCATCTCCTTCACTGATTTTACCATTGACACAATTGCTACTACCACCCCTTACTCTTACCATGAGTGTTTTGTGCATGTCAGCTTCGTCCCTTGAGGACAAGTGATATTCTAAGTTGGGGGGGGATATTTTCCATTAATTCCAAAGGATTATTTCACTTTCCAAATCAAAAGTCATAAATCATTTTGCCATAGTCCAAAACCCTTACTACAATCACCTAGACCCAGAACTCACATAATATGGGAGGCAATTTGTTGAAACATGAACCGTTAAATATCACCCCTTTAACCAACAACCCAAAAATCTTGGACTTGTTTTGACATATAAGATGGGATGCAATATTTTGAGAAAATACATGCCCTAGATGAAGGAATTATGGAGGAATTTTTTGATACATTACATAATATCTTGGCCAAGGTAAAAGGGATGGAAGTAAAGCTGACAGAAATAGCCATTAGAAAAGTAATGGGACTACTAAGAATAAGGGAGGAATGGCAAGACAAATTTTATATCGAGGTTGAGAGATAAAATTTTATCAAATTAAATGAATGCTTGGAAACATCAAAGCAGGTCACTGCAAGGTTGTCTCTACCAAGAAGATGGGCTAAGGCTATTGAGTTTATCTCTAGATATTTCATCTGTGAAGGAAGGTATTCTATGTTTCATGGCTTACACTTCAAGTTCCTAAATCACTTGAAACATGGAATGGAGATAAAATTTCCTAGCTTTTTGCTTCACATGATCACCAAAATGTTAGAGGCTTTTTAAATGGTAATTCTAAAGCTCTTTCCTGCCATTATCTCATCTAGTTACTTGTTCAAGACTTTTTGCAAAGAACTAGACCCAACATCAGTAGGGAGGAATTTCTCCAAGTACTAGGAAATGAAAAAAGTGATAGAGAAGAAAATAAACTAGAAGAAGAATTGGACATTGAAGAACAAAGATCAGAAGAAGCCCTCCCTGTAGAATCACAAGAACCTACAACAAAAAACTTTCCTATAGCCACACAAGAACCTACAACAAGGACTAAAGAAGGGACTTCCATAGGTAGGGAAACTAGAAGGAAGAGGAAGAAAATCATTCTCTAGACTGATTCAAACGAGTCTGAGGAAGAACTTCCACCTTCTCCCAAAAAGGCCAAGGTAACCCCTAATACTCATAGATCTCACAAATTGAGGAGAAAAATGAGAACTAAACCTTCCTCTATTTTTCAAATAAATAAAAAATCTAGGGGAAAATGGACTGTTAGTAGTAATGAATCTCTAGAGATAAATAGATAGAGAAAAATTTTATCCAGTATTCTATTATAAAGAAGTAAAACAAATTGAGCATAGTTTTGAAGAATTACATGAGGAGCCAATGCAGGAAGAAGCAGAATAAGTTGAGCATAGTCTTGAAGAATCGTATGAGGAAGAAGAACAGGTTAAACACAATTTTGAATAATTGTATGAGGAACCAATACAGGAAGAAGTAGAACAAGAGCTACATGAGGAACCCATGCAGGAAGAAGCTGAATAATTGGAGCAACCTATTAAACAAATGGAATTTTACACTCTTGAGCAAGCCCTACAATAAATTGAGAAACTAAGGAAGTAGTTGCAAGATAAATCTAGTGGAGGACTAGATGTACTTGCTATAGTAGCTTATCAGTTTTAGCCCTCAGCTGAAGGCCATCCTGCAGCTAGCATTCCACAACATTCTATAGAGGTAAATCAATAAGAAGAACCCAAAGCTACCCAAGAGGTTAGGTATCACTCCTCATTTACAATATCTTATCAATTGTTGAATTGGATGGGTAGTCAATCTGAAACTCTGAAGGAACTAAGGAAAAAAATAAGAAATAAGTTGAAGGAAGACAACATCACCAAACTCAAATAGAAAGTTGAAGATATGGTTGGTATTACACAAGAACTCCTTGATTGTAGGCCTCTTGCAAAATTTTATTCAATTTATCTTGAAGAACAATGCCACAAGTTTAGATTTATGAGAATTTATTGTGATATTCCTCATGAAGTTATTGATCCATTTTCCTTCTTTTCTATCTATAAAGTAAGTTCATAGGAAGAACAAGCACAATTGTACGAGTTCCACCTACACAATTATGTTATTTCATATGATAGAGAGTGGAACCCCAATCTATATGTTGGAGATGTGCAACTGCAAGCATTTTCATAATATTTGTTGAATGAACAAAGAAGAGGAAGAGAAGTAGCAGAATACAAGAAAAAGGAGAATGAAAGTTAGTTTCTCATCAAGAGTGAATCAATGGCACTTGATGTTGTTTTAGCAGAATGGGATAATATCATGTTGAAGAATGAAGTAAGAACTTGGTTTGGTAAGAATTGTGATAAGGTTCAAGATTTTTATTTAGGATTGAGAACTTTTGTTGGTCCTGTTGCAAGAGAATCATGCACTGAATGATGGAATGAGCTCACCCCAGCACTAAGAAAGAGAGATCCCTATTTCTTTTTTAATTTAAATGTAACATTTAACAAGACCACAAAATACATTCTTCTTTTAAGTGACATGGGATTGCAATTACTAAACCTAAAGTTCTAGCCACCCCTATTCTAGTATCTTTTTCCAAATTGGCAAGACAAAACCCTGGTGGATGAAGCTAGAGAAGCCAAAATCTGGTAACTATTTAAATGAAGGTAGGTATTTATGCTCACCTTGCCAAGGGTGTTGTAGATCCCATGGATTTTAGATTTATTTGTGAATTGGGAATGAACAAGTATGGTGCTCGAGGTCAAGAAAGATCTTAATGTGGGGGGTGTGATGAGCCCCATAAATGTCCTATTATTTTGTCCATCTATTGTATCATCTTGTTTTATTACCATGCTTTTAAACACTTTTCCATACCAGTTTCCTACTTTCATAAGCCATATAGCATTATGTTTTCAAACTCTTTTAAATAATTTAAATTATGTATTGGAATTAAATATATGATGGTTGTCTATTGCTTTAGGATACTTTTTTCTATAAATGTGTTTTGAAGATGTTTTGGAGAAATAAGTATATAGCATGGAGCATCCTATAGCAAAGGAATTCATTACATAGACCATCTTGCAATCACTACATGACTAAAACCTTTGATGAACAAATTTATATTCTCTTCCAACTAACTCGTAGAAATGACTCTAACTTCCATGGAGCTCAATAAGGAAGCAATTGAAGAATAAAACAACCTTGTTTATCCTGCAACAAAGTTACAAGATTCACATGAAAGACATCTTTAGTGAAAGGAACTAATTTTGGTTATCCCATTTTGAATGCATCTTAGAATAGAATGTATATATTATTTTGTATAAAAAAATCTCCTCTATGGTATATAAATATGTAACAACAAATTTGAGAGATATAGAAAATAATACATGTTGAATAGAGATTGTCAGAAGTACATTATGTTAAGCAATTATTATTATAACTTCATGCAACATTTCATTGCTGCATTTTTTGATTAATATAAGTGAGTAATTTTGAGTTCAATTTAGTGTTGTAAGAGGAAGGGTTGAAGCTGGAGTTGGAAGGAGGAAGGGCCTCCTTTAGAAGGATACAACAACAATCCAACCCAATTTAATAGATAAACATGTTATTTGATTTTTGTATGCATTGTGTGATTTACATTCTATAGACACCTAAAAGTGGCCATCGATAACCTTCAACCAAGGTTTTGACTAATTCTTACCAAAATACATAATTTGTCCTAAAAACACTAAAACACATTAAATGAGTTGAAATTGATATATTCAAGTGTCAATTTTTGCCAAGGTATTATTAATGGGGCAATGTAATATATGGGCCGACTAACTTTGATCATATCATTTCAAGTCAAAATGCCAATTTTGTACCTAGGTGTTCTAGATTGCTCTTTTCTATCAAATCTCTTGCACAATACATGTGCCTTTGTTATTTGATGTTGGTAACATCCTAAATGGGATAACAGATCCAATGCATTTGACATCGCATCCTAATTCCAATCTAGACAAATTTTGGGCCAATAACAAAACATTCTGATCAATTTGATTAGTTTATATACAAATTGCCAAGGTTTTGCATCAAGGTGCTTAATCATGTTTTAGGATAATTAAACCAAATCAAGTTCTTAAGTTAATTTTCCATGAGAGTTTTTGAATATTTATTTTTGGAAATTGATTTCTATTAATTGTATCATTAGGTGACATCATTTCTTGAGAAAACATCCCTAGGCAATAAATGCCATAAATATCTGAATCAAGCCACCCCATGCCTCATCAATGCCTCACATGCCTCTTAAATGCCCCTCTCTTCTAAATATTGATGAGCCTATTTATGGATTTTAATTACATAATTTTATTAATAATTAGCCACACATCTCAATCTTGAGATGGACGGTTCAGGTTGATTCTAGTCATTTTCCAAACTTTATAAATAGGAAGCCTTGCCACATGAATTTTAAGCTCTCATATGCCAAAGTTATAATGCTCAAATGTATTCAAAATCATTGCATATTAGTGTTATAATGCCCAAATATTGATCCAAGCCAAATACAACCATGGTGCCAAAGAGGGATGGCGGTAACCACACTTCATTGATGCAGACTTTTTGAAGCACAAATCGAGCAAGACAAAGAAGGAGCCTTTTGGAGCAATCAAGGATTTGATAAGAAATTTATGTTTCGTGTTCATATTTCTCATTTCTTTCCATTTATAGTTGTGTTTTCAAATTGTTTTTCCTCACTAAGCTCCTCTAGTGACTAGGCCTAGAGATGTTATGCTAGTTAATGTGTTCCTTTTAATTTGATATCATCTTGGAACTAACACGATACTAACCATCCTCTTTTGAGTCAAATTCTTAGTCTACATAATGGCACACCCATTTTTAGGTGTCTACAGTTTGCCCATATTTAGGAAGGCAATGAAAGTTATAAGCATAGTAACATCTTCTCAAAGAATGAAAAGGTCCTCAATACCTATAATTACAATGATGATGAACTAACTGTATGATGCCCCTTCAAGGGAATGATTGGCATAAGGAAAGGTCAATAAGCGGTCCCTCGAAAAGAAAGAATGGAGATGAGGGGACCAAAGAAAAGGAAAATGATGGGATGAGAACATTAAGATATTGAAAAAGTATTCAAAATCATTGAGAATGCAAGTGGGCTGGTGTACAATGGTTTGCCAAAAGGTCATTATAAGCATTGCACCCTAATAGTGGCAAAACACAATGATTTTCCCAAAGGTGGTTATAATCATTGAGAAGATGAAGTTGTCCCAGGTAGGACAAACAAACAATATAACAACATGCCCCTTTTTGGACAAAAATAAATTAAAGTTGATCAGAACACAATGATTTGCCCAAAGGTGGTTATAATCATTGAGAAATATAGGTGGGATAGTGTACAATGATTTTCCCATAGGTGGTTATAATCATTCGACCCTGATTATGGAAAACATGATTGATTGGCTAATTGATTATGGTAACTTAACACAAAAGGTAATGATGAATTGAGACAACCTTCTAGTAGGGAGATGCTCATCCTAACTAATAAAGGTTAAAATTATTTCATGGTTAATTAATCTGTGTAGGATATGATTGGGATTGAATCAAGATGTTGGTGCCGAAAAGATGTCGATGCTGCCATTACTGAATAGACTTCCTAAACTTGAGGTTTGTTTTAGCACATATCAGTAGGCATCATGATAAAACATCATGAGGACTTGACCAAAATATGCATAATGACTAACTCCCATAATCCAAAACTCAATAGAAAACAATGCACCAATGATAGAAACCATGATGCTAATGTAGACATATGAATATGGATGGACCCAAGTGTAAGTGTGGGCAAGGAATCACCCACCAAATACGCATAAACTGGATCAAAGTGACAGTGCTGAAAGCAAACAAACAGGAAATCAAACAAACAAAGAAATAAATTGAAAAATAAACATACAAAAAAATAACTTGAAATAAACAAATAAACAAAAACCCTGAAAACAAAAGCAAAAGAAAGCATCCTAACAATGACCATGCCTCAGTAAAGTGGATCGAGGATAACTGACTAGGCTTAAATAAGACAAATATTTTTTGGATTTTTGAAATGTTAAGAATGTTTTTGGATTTTTGAGGTATCTTAACTTGTTATAGAATGACAAGATACCTACTCACAAAACAACAAGAGTGTTTGGCTTAGGTTACTCACAAAACAACAAGAGTGTTTGGCTTAGGTTACTCACAAAACAGTGAGAGCATATAGAAAGGAGGACTAAGGTGACCTCAACATGAATTGAGAATGACCTACATAGTCCCAAAATGATGTCAAGTCATAATAATTCCATCCACACAAAAGGTGAGGAAAAACCAACTAGGTCCCAATAAGTTCTCATATCTAGCAAATGGCCAACCAAATGAAAATAGTAATGGCAAGGTGAGACAACAATGCATGATAAATAAATTTTGAGTGGTTAAACCACCTTCTAGTGTTGGAGTTGCACACATAATGTATCTACACTTTAGACATCACACTACACTGAGCAAGTAACAGTAGTGGTTGTAAATAGGGCAAGACCTTTTTTCAACAAACCAAGTGTTGCAAACACTCAATTACATGTTTTTATTTTACATCATGACATGAAAGTCATTATGTAATTGATTCCACTAGAAACATTCAAAAACTTTCTAGTTTAGTCAACCCCACATTGCCATACCTTTGTTAGGATTTGGATGATTATACTTAGTGTATTTTGGTCATTTTTTTTCTTGATATGTTTTGAGACTAAAACATGTTTGTTTGTTCAATTATCATGTCAAAACCATGTATTTGAGTTGAGGAAGGTACTGTTATGCTACCTAAATCATGTCAAACTATTTTTGCCTTTGAGTCTTTTGAAACATAACATAGATCACATCATTCGAGTATGCTTATGTTGTTAGGTTGCTTAATTTGTTTCAAGACTAGTTTTCCTTGTATCAAAAACCATTTGTTTCAAACCATGTCATGTAAACCATTTGGACCTTTGTCTTGTGCTGTCATGTTGTCCAATCTTGTCTAGCTTCTCTGGTAAAATCCTAGTTTTGAACATTGAGTTTTCAATTAACATTTTCATGTTTGGATTCAAACATTGATTGATTTCTATTTAGGCCTCAATCTGTGGGGCTAATACATAGAACTTTCTCTTTTGGGTTGCATAACTTTGGTTAATCAATTACCCAAATTTGAAAACTATTGATGGTTTGTTTGTTCAATGCCTATCCTCATCATTATTTGTGCCTTTATTTGGGAGAACACAACATTTCTTCAATACCCTTTTTGTCTTATGCCTAATCCCAAATGATCATATTTATGTTTGATTTTGTGTATCGAGTTTATGTCAAAGCCATTTCCAAACTTGTTAGATTAAACCAAATCAGATCAATCCTTTGTTTCAAGCCTATTTTTTGACATCATTTGGCCAAAAGTCTTAGCATAGCTTGTTTGAGCCTAGCTTTTGATTCCATGTTTAGACAAAAGACCTAGCAACTCTTTTCCCTTTCCTAGTTTAGAACACTTTGACCTAGACTTTTGACATGCCATTTTTTATTTAGATGTTTGACCTTTTATGCATATGACATTTGACATTAGACTATTTTATGACAAGTCTTAGCACAAACCATTTTTGGAGATACAGCTCCATAATTTCAACCAAGTTAGACTAAGTTTGAACCATTTGTCCTTTGAACATAGTTTTTCTGAGTTTTCAAAACTCTAAGCCTTTTTGTTTCAAATCTTTCATCATTTATGTCAATATGTGTAGCTACACCTATGGTGGAGCCACGTATAATCCAACTTATGATAAAATGGCTACACAAAATGACTTTTATGGCTTTAGTCAAGACCCCAATGATGATAATATGGTTTCCAAGATAGATTTGTATCAACCTCATAATAATCATTCATGGGAACAAAGTCATGAACCAGCTTATGATCCAACTCAAGACCTTGATTGGTATGAAGAGGTTTGTGAAAAGGAATTTATTTAAGACCCAACTATAGATAATGTTGTTTGGGATACCAATCCATCCCTCTTTACAATAATCAATACATAGAACACAGTCAAGACTCATCTTATGATCCAACTCAAGATTAGGATGATATGGTTTATGAGGACTTAGATGCTTTGGTTTGAGCAAAATACCAAGCTCCACAATGCCCCAAACTTATCCTTCCAAGACCTCATCCTTTGGCTTGTGTGAGCAATCAGGGTCTACAATGCCATACCACTCCCATACCAAGACCTCATCCTTTAGTTTATGCAAGAAATCAAGCTCCATAATGCCCCTTCATCATTCTAGGACCTAATTTTTGGCTTGTGCAAATAATCAAGCCCCACAATGCCCTACCATTACCATTTTAGATCTTCATCCTTTAGCTCATTTATGTAATCATGCTACTCAATGCCCTACCATTATGTAACTACAATCCATTTCACATCAAGTCCATCAAAACCTCAAGTGATCCAATCATTTGAAGACCATGTTGTGTTCAAACTGGTATTTTCCAACTCATTGGAAACCAAGGCCAAGAGAACCAACAAATCTAAGATGTTTTTGTTGAACCAACCACTTGTGATAAGTCAACCTGTGATGAATCACCTTTCAATCCTATACTTATTTTCAACAAGTCTCACTCTGATGAGCTAGTCTTTATTGAGTCACTTATTAATGATTATAACCACCTTTGGGAAAATATTTACCTCAACCATATGCCTATTTTTCAAGAGCCTCCTATTGACAAGCTAGTATCTAAGGAGTTGTCTCTTGACCTTTTTCCCATTATGGAAGAGTCCCACTTTGACAAACTAGTTTTTGTGGATCCCACCATGCCATCACAAGCTGTTACTTGTCTAATACCAAATATTCAACAAGACATCATTGTAACAAAGTACCCATTAGATGAAGAATCAAAATTAGATTCAAGTTCTATTATTGAACCAACATCAAATTTAGCATCAAAATTAGAATCAACATCAGTCGCAACATCGGATTCGGAATCCCTTGAGTCAAAATCAGATTTACAAGAAGAATATGTTCATCATTTTTACAACATTGGCTACGCATGTCTCGCAAATCAATTTGAATACATTTGTGATCCTTCTATGGTTTTTGAGGATGAGTATTTTAGCTTTGACACAAGTTCTCCTAGTATCTTCTATGAGGATTGTGATGCCAAACTCCATTCCATTACCATTCTAAAAGTAATTACCATCAACCAATATAGCCATTTCATTGACATTCTATCTCTCATAAGTGTCGATTGGGATCGATAGAATCAGACTTTATTAAACTGCATCTATGGTAACATAGCAATTGAAGAAGAGCAAGGAGGCCAAGACCAAATTCCTATAGCAAAAAAACACTCTCTTAGTGAAAACTTTTTGAAATTTGTTAGCGGATATGCAAAGTTCAAACTTAGTATCCTTTAGTGAAATTTTTTTGGAAGCACTAGAAGATGATCAAAGTCCAAAGCCAATGTTCATTAGTGAAACCCTTTTGGAGGTGCTATAGGACAATCAAGATAACTTCATTGATGAAAACCTCTTTGAGGTGCCAATAGTTGAGCACAAAATTTATTCAATGCTTGATAAAGATAATATCAAAGATCAAATAAAAATAGCTTCCAATCTATAGCCTAAATAGATGGTATCTACTCTCAAGATTAAATAACAAAAAAAATCTGATGATCTTATAGAGAAAATATTTAGAGGTCTTCAGCCCTACCATAACCAAAGTTATGTTGAATATGACATCAACAACATTACGTGTGATTGAAAGTCTCGATCTTCATTTGTTTCCCCACCATTATACATTCTATTATCATCTACTATTCCATTTCATAATCCAACTTTTATCCTTGTTTACCATCTATGGCCACACTTTCTTTTGTAAAGGCTACAAAGATACCTTGTCTTGATGTTCAAAGGAATCAAAATCAATGGCCAACAAAAATTTAAAAAACATTCTTGGCAACCAAATCTACATCGAGTTCTTGACAAAGCAACTATTAGATGAGGTGTGGGCTAGCAATTAACATGATTGATTATTCTATTTGTATCATTTTCTGATCAAGACGTGCATCTCCACTTCAGTAGGAACAATAGAATCATATGCCATTTATCACACCCATGCCAAAAACATGTACCATACCATTTCATTGCCATGCCATTACCATTGTTAAATATCCTTTTGCCATTGTCGCATATCCCAGCTAAGCACCTTCTCACTTAGGGGCAACCCTATTACCATTTTATCCAATCTATCAAAAACCATCATTATCCTAAGTAAAACCATACCATCCTATCATTCCATTCCTATCTAGACCAAAGCCTATTTTTAGTCATCCTACCTAATCCTATTTTGATCTTGGTTCATTTGGTTCTTCCAACACCTTTTGTGAGAAGATTTTGATCAAGTTTCAACAATCAATCAAATTTGTATTTACAATGACAGTCTATGAAAGTAGTGTGATAGTTGATCTAGTAAGATATCTTTCATTTTCAATCCTGTATCAAGTTTATTTATGTGAGCTTGATTATAACTGCCTATGGGCAAATTAGTGTCTCACTAGTCTTGCTACTAATTATAACCACCTATAGGCAAATTAGTATCATTGACCTACTTTGTTGTATCCTAGTTATAATCACCTATGGGAAAACTAGGGGCAACACTTGTTTACCATGTATTGTCATATCACCTTGCCATCGCTATTTTCATTTGATTGGATATTTTTTAGGTTTGAGAACTTGTTGGGACCTAGTTGGTTTTTCCCTACCTTTTGTGTGGATAGAATTACTATGACTTGAGGTCATTTTAGGACTATGTAGGTCATGCTCAATTCATGTTAAGGTCACCTCAGTCCCCCTTTCCATATGCTCTCACCATTTTGTGAGAAACCTTAGCCAAACACTCTCACCATTTTGTGAGTAGGTATCTTGTCATTATCTAACGAGTTGAGATATCTCAAAATACAAAAAACATTTCAAATATTTCAAAATTCAAAAAAAATTGTCTTATCTAAGATTAGTTAGTTATTATTGATTCACCTTGATGGGGCAAAGTCATTTTTAGGATGATTTCTTTTGCTTTTGTTTTTAGGATTTTTGTTTGTTTGTTTATTTTAAGTTATTTGTTTGTTTGATTGCTTGCCTATTTGTTTGATTTCGGTACTGTTGCCTCGACTCAGTCTATATGTGTTTATTGGGTGATTCTTTGTGCCCATTATTCTTGAGTCCATCCATATTCATACATCAACATTATCATCATGGTTTTTATCATTGGTGCATTCATTTTGAGTGTTTATTGGATTGAGAATCAGTCCTTATGCCTATTTTGGCCAAGTCTTCATGGTGTTCTATCATGATGCCTACCGTCACATGCTACAAAAAAAATTAACTTCAAAAAGGTCTACAATTAATGGAACCGTAGAAGTTTCTCCTTGGCACCTTGGCAAATCATCCCATTCATCTTGATCAAATTAATCCATTGGCCATTTTGTTTGTATCTTTTCTAATCCAGGTGAGCATCTCCTCATTGGTAGGTACATCTAAATCATTCACACAAATCAATCTTATTCTTCTATTCATCTCTTTCATCACTTTATGCTCACTCATCTTTTAATTTGTATTTTAGATTATATCCATGAGTTATGCTTTCTAATCTACACTATCTAGGGCACAATCATCTTTAGCCAATCCAGGTCCTCTTGATGATTATAACTGCCTATGGGCAAATCATTATTTTGACTTTTATTTTTGATTATAACCACCTTTGGGAAAATATGTACATTTTTTAACTCAATGCATGCAAGCATTTTCTCATTTGGATTAATCTCAACCATAGGTTAATTCCACCTTTATTTTAGCTTCTTTTTCAAGGGAATGTCCATCAACAAATGTGATGGCCACTCCCTCGAGGGGCATCATCATAGGCTTCCCAAACACTCTTTGGAGATTTTTATTTAACCATCTTCTTTTTTGGCATACAGGCCATCTCTAATTATTTGAGAAGACATTTATTTGCCTATGGTTTGCAACATCTTTCCAAATAGGGGCAAACTATATACACCTAAAAGTGGCCACCGATAACCTTCAACCAGGCTTTTGACCAATTCTTACCAAATGCACAATTTGACCTAAACATACTAAAACACATTAAATGAGTTAAAATTGTTATATTCAAGTGCAAATTTTTATAGGGTATCATTAAATGGGGTAATGTAATTTATGGCCCAACTAACTTTGATCAGATCATTTTGAATCAATATGCCAATTTTGCACCTAGGTGCCCTAGATTGCTCTTTTTTGTCAAATCTCTTGCACAAGACATGTGCCTTTATTATTTGATGTTGGCAACATCCTAAATGGGATAATGGATATAATGCATTTGTAATCACATCCTAATTCCAATCCAGTCAAAATTTAGGCCAATAATAAGACATCCTGATCAATTTGATTATTTTCTACATAAATTGCCAAGGTTTTGCATCAAGGTGCTTAATCATGTTTTAGGATAATTAAACCAAATAAAGTTCTTAAGTTAATTTTCCATGAGAGTTGTTGAATATTTATTTTTGGAAATTGATTTCTATCAACTACATCATCAGGTGACATCATTTTTTTGGAAGACATCCCTAGGCCATAAATGCCACAAATATCTGAATCAAGCCACCCCATGCCTCATTACTTCCTCCCATGCCTCTTAAATGTCCCTCTATCCAAAATATTGATGAGCCTATTTATGGATTTTAATTACATAATTGGATTAATCTTTATCCACACATCTCAATCTTGAAATGGATGGTTCAAGTTGATTCTAACCATTTTCTAAAATCTATAAATAGGAGGCCTTGCCACATGAATTTTATGCTCTCATTTTCCAAAGTTATAATGCCCAAATGCAATCAAAATCATTGCATCTTAGTGTTATAATGCCCAAATATTGATCCAAGCCAAAGCCAACCATGGTGCCAAGGAGGGATGGAGGTAGCCACACTTCATTGATGCAGACTTCTTAAAGCACAAGCCAAGCAAGCCAAAGAAGGATCCTATTGGAGCAATTAAGGATTTGGTAAGAAATTTATGTTTTATGTTCATATTTCTCATTTATTTCCATTTCAAGTGTTTTCAACTGGTTTTTCCTCACTAAGCTCCCCCTAGTGATTAGGCCTAGAGATGTTATGCTAGTTAGTGTGTTCCTTTCAATTTGATTTCATTTTAGAACTAACACGATACTAATCGTCCTCTCTAGAGTCAAATTCCTAGTCTACACATTCTTGTTTAGATTTTTTAAGGAAGCTTCCAATGCATAAGCATTTACTTCCTAGTACTTTGTTTATGTTTAATTTCAAGTATTTCATTTACTGTACTTTAACATCTTAGATATAATTAACAAAATGTCAAATTAGAGATTGAGTGTGCATATACAGTGGCGTTATCCTATCAAGTATACATCTTTGGGTTGATATTTAAATGAAGTAGAAGGTACAGATCTATGATTACTTTCCTTATTCATTTTGATCAAGATAAGTATATCTGATTGTGAATCAACTATTAATCAGATATGTCACTATTAAAATCCTTAAGATAATAGATAAATGTATGATGTGTCGTAGGCCTCACAAAGATTAGGATCTAATCTGATGTCTTTTGAAATCATGTATGACTTCTTGAGGAACCCACTTTATAATAGTTAGTTGTTCAGTCAAAGACAAGTGATCACTCTTGTCTTCAAATCTCCTCCTCAAAGAGTCACCCAATTGGCCCCATGAAGTGATAGAATTAGGAGCCAAATTCCTATTGTAGGATAGAATTGCACCTTTTATGGGAAAGTTTCTTAGGCTCTCTCACTCCTAGCTACAAGCATTGGGACAACCTTAGGCTATGCTTATCCTATAGTGAGGTTGAACCTATAGGCTTTTTAATGAAGCTAGTTCCTCAGATGCTTCACTTTATATCTTATTTCCCACCCTAAAATCTACTACTGACTAAGAAAAAGGGATAGGAAGATAAGAGAAAAAGGGAAATATAATCTAAGGGAGGTGATGCACCAAATAGAGAGTGTTCCACATTCATTCTGGGAACCTTAATGAATACTACTGAACTTAAACAAGACAGTCTAATTGATCATATTTCAAAGTCACAAGCATGAGTAGTTGTGTGGAGGTTAAAGGGGAGGATGCACTTTAAAGGGTAGGAAGGAATAGGTCTATAAGAGAGACACTATAACTTGTAATGCTTTAGAAAGGAACCATAGGCTAACACATCACATGACCTGCAAGAAACCAAGAAAGCTGAAGCGAGGTGTGTAGAGAAATTAAAAATTATGAGAGAAAACATACATTCTATAAGTTAAACTCCAATAATGCACACTTGACATCAAAAATCAAAAAGTTGTCTTGAATCACTTCAAGAGAGTATTACAAGGAAATTTTGATAGAGTCACTCTATCACTAGTCGAGGGATCTATTTTAAGGCTCAAAGGCCTATATATATAATATAAATGGGATGAGAGAAGAGGGGGCCTCGATGAGAGGATGGAGAGGGGGGTCATAATGATCAATATCATTTCTTGCAACTTCTTCAAACCCCTGAATGCATTAACTCTCCTTTATTACTAAGATAAGTCCCCATACTTGTGTGCTTGGTAGTGTCATGATCAAACCTGTTTTGGGTAGTAGCTTGTCAAGGGTATGGCTTGGGATGCTCTTCATTGAAGTCATTGACCTAATTTGCAAAAGTAGGTGTGAATAATCCACTTGTGTCTTTGAGGGGTCTTGCTTCTATATTGAATGACTGCCTTTCAAAGATTATGGCCATCTCAAAGGATGGGAACCTCTCCATCGATTGCATACACTAGCTCCCACTTTTAAGTCTTGAACTATATGACAAGCCTATAGATGGAAAACCAATCTAAGGACATTGGTTTTATTGTATCTATTTATGTCAAAGCAAGTCTATAGATTAAATAGCTTTCTTTGATCTTTATTAGGTCAAAAGGCCTATTTCTTCCTTTTACAGAGCCTTATTGGCGACACTTGGTCTTTTTGATGCATCTGGTCTAATTCAAGTCTACTTGAGCTCCATTTTGCATTAAAAGCATGCCACCACTTTGATTATGAGACAAACCATCCAAGATCACCGTTGATCTCCTCAATCCCTTTATGCATTCAAGTCTTTATTTGGGACTGACAGAGCCATGTCAGAAGTAGCTACATGTTCCCACCAAGTCTAAATGATTGGTTGTTGATATCCCATGAACTGTTGATCTCCTTGCTAGTTGGATGGGCTTATGTCATTTGTCCCTGAATGATTAGCCCTTTAGATTTGCTGACTATTTAAATATCACTCATGTCATTGATCTTTAATCGTGAGATCTTGACAAGTGTCAAGCTCACGATGATCTTGATGAACCCTTTGATCTTTTGAATACCAATGGCTATTTATCGAGGTTCAAACTTTGACGTCTATGCAAACATCTTAGGATTTTCAAATTCAAATGGATACTTGCAGGGGCTTAAGTTTGACATTTATGGGCTTGTCATCAGTTCCTTCAGACAACTTGTTTTGGCCATTTTATTTGGAATTTTGTCTCAACATAATTCTCCCAAAAGAATTAACCTTTCAAGCCATTCCATTTGAACTTTTGCCTCGGTACTTTCTTTCGAAGGAATTCCTTCAGACTTTTTATCTACTCAATTTATTCAAGATTTTTCTTGGGGTAATTTTCCAAAAAAAATCCTTTGGCTTAGCTATGTCAGACAAAAGTCTGAAAGAATTTGACTTAGCCTTTGGTGTGAATAATTTTCTCGAAGTAGTTAAGTCTTCCAAAAAATTGTATCAGAACTTTTGATGAAAGAAATCATCCATGGGATCTTTGCCTTAGTCATTTTTTGGATTTTTTAAATGTGTCCCTTCTGAAGGGGAAGTACCCTTTAGAACTTCTGGAAATGCCCTTTTTGCCAAGAAAGTGCCTTTCAGCCCTTTTGAAAATGACCCCTTTTTTTGAGAGGTGCCCTTTAGGGTTTTTGTAATGAACCTTTTTCAAAAGGAAAGAACCCTTCAAAATTTTGAAAAAGTCCCTTGGGATTTTTTGCAAATAACCCTTCAGCTTTCTTGAAATGGTCTTTTAGAAACCTTGGAAGCCTTTTCCCGAAGAGAAAGAAACCTTTGGAACATTTGAAAAAACCAATTCCTTCGCAACTTTTAACTAAACCATTTCTCAAGAAAAGAACCTTTCAAAGAAATTGTTTGGGCACTTTGTTGTAGAATTCCTTAGGGAATTTTGAAAAGGACCATTTTATTGAAGAGTTACCCTTCAAGAAAATTATCCTAGATAATTTTCCTGAAGGAAAAGGTCTTTGCTTTCTGCTTCAAACATTTTGTCTAAAATAAATATCCCTTCAAAAACCTTGTCTCGAACAACTTGTCTTAAAGACTTCAATACTTAACAGTTAGCCAAAAAGGGTCCTAAAAGAAGAGAAACACCTATTCCCCATAAAGTTCAAAAGAATGAACAAGCAAAGACCAAGTTGAATAAAAGATTTTGCACTTAACTTCTGGTTGATCAGGTATTTCACACTTGCCTACTTTGGACTTACGACTTCTTGCAACTTATTTGAGAAACATAAAGTCTCCCTCCTAAAAAAACCCAAAGTCATCGATTGGGGCAAACCAAAAGTCCATTTTATTGATTCTTTGAATTGATCTGAGCAATAGCCTGCTACCATTGGTCATTAAATACCCAGTTAAAACCACTAGCTGGGACAATGGATTGCCCAAAAGATTGATCCTAAGGTATGGTTCCTTCTGCCTCTTGAGCCATATTTTTTTGAATAGGAACCAAGGTATTGGAAGAACCTACAACATTTGGATTGTAATTATTTTGATTATTATAGCCAAGTTGTCCTTTCCCTTTCTTTCTGTTCTAACTTTGGAAGTTTCCCTTGAAGGGTGGTCTATTACCTTGATAAGATTGTTGATGAGACTGATATGGAGCCTGGTATGGCTTGCTATAAACTTTCTATCTCTTGATGTTGACCACATCATTCCCCAAGGATTGGAGCATGCTCTTAATTTCTAAGTAGTTTTTTGCTCTTGGGAATCACTTGATCTGATAATGGATGCCTTTTCTTATTTATTTGAAGGTAGAGCAGAAATTATTAGAGTTGGAAGAATACAATCAAGTGGGGTAATAACTATAGGGGGTAGTCTAAATTCAAGGAAAAGAGGCATTAGGGGTCTAGGAGAAAGCTTGCTAGCTTGAACTAGGCAATTTTATACTTTAATAACCACCTCATAAGCATCTAACAATGTTGACCATTTTTGGTCGCATGGGCAAAAAATCGGTCTCCCTTTTCTTTTCTTTCCATTTCCATGCCTAGACATGAAGGATAATGCAAAAATATGCTTTTGCAACTCATTTTTTCTCTTGGCATGTAAAAGGCTCAACTTCAAGCATTTGGTATGGAGAGTACAAGCAGGGTTGGAAGGAGTGATTATGCAAAAATTTGCAAAAGAGCAAGTAAAACTACTTCAGAAGGATTTTTATCAGAAAAATGAACCAATTTCAAAGGGCTAAAGGATCGCTTCCAAAACCTGAAGGGTAGGTGCCCTTGCGGGGGGCACCCAGATGACAAGCAGGACCTTTGTAACTCTTTCAAAAGGAAATTTTGGAGACCAAGCAGCCCTTATGAAAGGCAGTAAACACCTTTGGGAAAGTGGACAAGGCAGAAAAGGTAAGGTTTTCTTCAGAGAAAAGACTAAGGCAAAAGGAAGTATTTCCTTTAGAATTTTGTCTGAGGAATAAATCTAAATGAAACCTAATGGAAGTCAACATGAATTCTTTCAGATAAAGTGCCCAAAGGAATTCCTTCAGACATTTTGTCTGAAGTAATTCACAAAGGCAAAGAGCCAAACAAAAGATTACCCTTCATAAGGAAATTTGTGGCAAAATGGCAAAGGCAAATTCCTTAGGACAAAAAGTCTGAAGGAATTCCTTCAGACATTTTGTCCGAAGGTATTTATCTGAAGGAAAATCCTGACTGAAAGAAACAAGTGGCAAAACATGAAGGGAACATTTCTTTCAGATAAAAAGTTTGAAGGAATTCCTTCAGACATTTTATCTAAAGAAATGAGAAGCCAAGGCAATTCGAAGGAGTCTGAATGAAAATTGCCCTTGTAGGGGACTCTCGACTACCAAAAGGGGGACCTTTCTCCAAGTGCTGAAGGGACACCTTCCCTTCAAGAGGGTTCAATGACAAAATCCCAAACAAAGGAAAAGAAAGGGGAGAGATAAAGTCTAAAGGAACACTTCAGAAAGTGAAGTTAAAGGAAAGAAAGCCAAAATAAAGTGAAGCTAAAGGAATTACTAAAGGGGTGATGGGACTGCAAACGTCAAATTTAGGATGATGAAATAGCTGTTGGCTTTCAAATGGTGATGGAAGCACGAATGTCAACTTTGTGGCAATGAAATAACCATTGATATTTAAATGATTGAGCTTAAATCTGATGGAATTCAAAAGGCTTAAGGCCAAAAGGAAGAGGCCGCCAAGAAAGGAGCCCGAAGAGCCAAAGGATTGATAGAAGACAGCCCCAAGTGCTGAAAGGGCCAAAAAAAAACAAAATCTGGGAAAAGACAAAAGTCAAGAGTGAACTCAGTGACCCACTGAGAAAGGAGCTCGAGGAGCCAAGCATAGATATGGACAAAATAGCCTAGGTGGCAAAGGGAAGCATCGATAGAAGAGTTATTACAGTGGTTGGAACAGTCCCTATGAAATGGTCATCAAGGAGTACAAACAATGAATGGTGCAGCTTGTTTTTCCTTGTTTTGCATTGATGAGTAGACAACTATGTGAATGTCTTTAAGAAGTGGTCTTGTTAGTAGACAAAGGGTCGTGGCCCATGCTTTCACAATAATGTTTGATATAACTTTAAACACCAAAGTCACTAAAAGAACATTATATCAAACATTGTTGTGAAAGCATGGGCCACTTGTAAAAAAAAGGGCACCATTGCTTTCTCTCTCTATATTATAAACTCTCATTTGAAAAAGATCTATCTCTCATTTTTTAAGGCAAAGCCCTGTCAAAATTTTCACCTTGACAATAGAATGTGTTTTACCTCTATCTGGCTAGATATATCTCTGAGCACGTCTGAGTATTAATCTTGTGTTTAGTCATTTATCATGATGCTTTCACAAGTTTGACACCAACATACCTAGTATAGACAAATCACCATTTATACAGGTGACAAGAAGTGTTGTATTTGGAGCACAGAGACAGAAGAGGGTTACCAAATAGTGTGTTTTCCTAAAACACCTGTGGTAAGTTCATTTTCTATATGTCTTCATTAAGCCTCCCTGTTAAGCTTTCTACAGTCTGGCCTTTTCATCAGATAAAGAGTATGTATGTCCTCTTCTAGTTTGAAGTGTGAGTAAATGAGTAGATCAAACTTTTTGGTGCATCATTGATTTAGTTTAGGTTCCATTTTTATTAATCCTTCTCTCTTTTCATCCCCCCCCATTATTAGCAATAGAAAATCTAGGACCACAGAGATGCATCAAAGGGAGCTAGCCCTTATCTAGAGATTCTCCCCTTAGTTTCTTTAGACCCACAATAAGAGGGGAGTCTTCATTGTGCTGTGTGGAAGAGAGGAGCCCAGCCTCCTCTCAAGGGTGCAATCCATAGCATCAACAGTTTTTGGCACACCTAGAGGGACAATTTTTTATCCAAAGAGTTGAATAATTTTGGTGTGTTCTTCAACCAACTAGCCTTTGGAGGCTTCGCATCAACACCAATCGTGGCTCCAAGTTGAATCAGCTGGTTAAGCAGTCCTGGTGCCATCAATAAATCATAGTTTGGTATGTATAATTTCATTGTTGAGAAGCATGGGTCTTGTGTTCCTTCATATAGTCTTGATCAAGCTCAGGTTGTCCATTGAATCACCTTAAGCAACAAGGATGCATACAGTTATGATTTTTGCCCTTCGTAGGTTGGTGAAACATTCTGGGCTTTACCTCTTCCTCCTTAGTTTGAGCAAGTCCTTGGCCAGCTTGGATATGATCCTCACCAACCTTGTGTTGACCCTTATCAGGTCCAATATGACCAGTCTCAGCCCTGTCATGAGTTATATCAGTCTTATGCCCAATCTTCTCAATGTGTTACTTCTCCCACTCAACCTAATCTTTTTTCCAATCAGCCCATTGCCACCTTCAAACAAGCACTATTGGGATATAAAAAGTATGTAGTGGAGCTTGACACTAGAAGGGGATGTGGCCAAGAAATTTTTGATCATTTCATCCATCAAGTGAGAAATGCATTAGATCTGGTTAAAAGTGAATGGACTCCTATTGAAAGAGCTAATTGGCAAAGGCCTAAAAATGAGATGATGGATGTGAGTGGTTTGATTGCATTTTTGGAAGAGAGGCTGAGTATTCATGAGAGGTAGCCTTACCAAGTCTATCAAACTGCATACCTACCACCCCAAGTTTCATATTAGCCATACGTAGTCCCTACTCCTGAGCCAAGTCAAGCCTGTCAAATTCCTTTCCCCAATCATGTTGAGGGGAGTTCTCAAACAATAAATTTTGTGTTTAAGACCAATCTTGATAAGCATATTGAATTGACAAATCTTCACATGCAGCAGTCTATGTTGGCAGCAAGGGAAGTGGAATCCAAACCCTCACTACCCTCTCACATCGCAACCCCATCACCCCAAAAGGAGACTTCCAGTCCTAAGATCATGAGCTAGAGTAAAGTAGTTGAGTCATGGAGCAACAAGGAGGAGAAAAGCATTGTTCAAGAGTGTGAGGTACAAAATGAGGCTAGTCCTTCTCAAGTCCCTCCCACCCTTCCTCAAGAAGCTTCTTGTACTCCATGGCAGCCTTCATGCACTCCCCATTTCCACGATGATTCCTATGAGCTCCAAGAAAGAATCTTCCAAGAGGAAATAGCTAGGCAAATTGTAGAGTTGGAGTCCAGAATGAGGTTCCTCAGCCAAGGAGTGATGGATGGTTTAGACCAAAGAGCAGATTTCATGTCTGAACACGCCCCATCTACACTCCTCCAAGAGAGCTATCAATCTACATCTGATATAGATAAAGTGCTGGCCAAATGAAAGGAAGAAAATCATTTGATTCTAGCTCAAGGACTACCTCCTCTTCCACATGAGTTTAACCATCAGCCTCCCACTTCATCCCTTCTCAAGGAGGAACCTATTTTGTAGGAGGTAAGTGAAGAAGAAAGGATCCAATTTTCAGCTACCCAAGAGGCTATCATGAGTGACAATGAAGATGAAATCATCATGGATGCTCCCTTTGAAGACATCATCAACAATGGAGAAGACACAGGTCATGCATACATGCGGATGTTCCAGCAATATGAAGAAGAGGTTGACAAACTTTATCTGTCAACAATGGATGTTGAAGAAAGTAAGCATGGTGAGCTCTCCCCTCCCTTGTTTGATGAAATTCCTTGTTGCTTTGATAAGGAATATGACCATGCCATGGAACCCAAGTTGGAGGAGAATCAAGAGGATGTCTTTGAACATCTAGAGACTCTAGTTTTTTAGTAAGAAAAGGAGAGGCCTATCCATTTTGAAGAAAGCTTTGAAGAAGAGAGCCTTGAACAAGAAGGTGATGTTCTCTGGGATGAGAAATTAGTTTGTGATCTCATTTTAGACATCACAACAATCACCCTTCTTCAAAAAATCAATGATGAAGTAGAGGATCAGTTTGACCGGGTTTTCAATGAAGTAGTAGGGGAAAAGTCAGTCCATGATGCATATCAAGGAGGTTATGAGCTAGATGATCCATATGATGATAAGCTAACAGCCATTGATTTCTTGATGAAACACACTAGCATGAAGGACCAGCATTGGACAAGCTTCCAAGAGCAAGATGAATACACATATGTTGGAAGCATGTTTGACCATGATTCATTTGGCTACAAGCCAATCAAGGTGGCAGACAAGAAGAGCAAGTCACCAAGTCTCCTTTCCATCCAGCCATTTTTCTGGAACCATAAGTTTTATTTCCATGAAGGAGACTTAATAAGTTTTACCTTTAATCTAGGAGGGATGCACATATACCTGGTTAGCTGTACATGGTAGTTTGTTTTCAATTTTTCTTTCCCTATTTTCCCTAAGTGCTTTTGCACATGTTAGTAGTTTTCTTAACCTTGTGTGTGTTTTGTTTCCCTTTTTGGGGTAAAAGCTTCATGATTTATTCTTGGATATCTCAAGGCTATTGCTAACTCTTTCAAAGCTGCATCTTGACTTCATGCCCAATGGACTTTGAGGCTACCAATCTTCTTCAGCATAGTAGGCATGCTTCCCTTGGGAATCACCAAATTGTTGACCATTTTTAGTCTTGTGGGCAAAAAATCAATCTCCCTTTTCTTTTCTTTCCATTTCCACACCCAGATATGAAGGATAATGTAGATTTATGCTTCTGCAACTCATTTTTTCTCTTGGCATGCAAAAGGCTCAACTTCAAGCATTTGGTATGGAGAGTACAGGTAGGGTTGGAAGGAGTGATTATGCAGGAATTTGCAAAAGATCAAGTAAAATCGCTTCAAAAGGATTTTTATCGGTAAAATGAACTAAGTTCAAAGGGCCAAAAGATCACTTCCAAAAGCCTAAAGGGTAGGTGCCCTTGTGGAGGGCACCTAGATCACAAGCAGGACCTTTGTATCTCTTCTAAAAGGCAATTTTGGAGACCAAGCAGTGCTTGTAGAAGGTAGTAAACACCTTTGGGAAAGTGGACAAGGCAGAAAAGGTAAGGTTTTCTTTAGAGAATTGACTAAGGCAAGGAATGATTTCCTTCAAACTTTTGTCTGAGGAATAAATCTAAAGGAAACCTAATGGAAGTCAATGTGAATTCTTTCGGACAAAGTGCCTGAAGGAATTCCTTCAGACATTTTGTCTGAAGTAATTCACAAAGGCAAAGAGCCAAATGAAAGATTACCCTTCGAAAGGAAATCCACAGCAAAATGGCAAAGGCAAATTTCTTTGGACAAAATTTTTGAAGGAATTCCTTCAGACATTTTGTTTGAAGGAATTTTTCCAAAGGAAAATCCCAACCAAAAGAAACAAGCGGCAAAACATGAAGGGAAAATTTCCTTCAAACAAAAAGTCTGAAGGAATTCCTTTATACATTTTATCCAAAGGAATTGAGAAGCCAAGGTAGCCTGAAGGAGCCTGAAGGGTAATTGCCCTTGCGGGAAACTCTCGGTTACCAAAAGGGGGACCTTTCTCTAAGCCTCGAAGGGACACCTTCCCTTCAAGAGGGTTCAATGACAAAATCCTGAACAAAATAAAAGAAAGGGGAGAGATAAAGTCTGAAGGAACACTTCAAAAATTGAAGCTAAAGGAATTACTAAAGGGGTGACAAGCCCGCAGACGTCAAATTCAAGATGATGGAATAGCCATTGGATTTCAAATGGTGACAGACATGTGAATGTCAACTTTGTGGCAATGAAATAACCATTGATCTTTAAATGATTGAGCACAAATCTGAAGGAATTCAAAGGGCTTAAGGCCAAAAGGAAGATGCCACCAAGAAAGGAGCCTGAAGAGCCAAAGGATTGATAGAAGATAGCCTTGAGGGCCAAAAGGGCCAAGAAAAGACAAAAGCTGGGGAAAGACAAAAGTCAAGAGTGAACTCAATGACCCACTAAGAAAGGATCCCAAGGAGCCAAGCACATATATGGACAAAAGAGCCCAAGTGGCAAAGGGAAGCATTGACAGAAGAGTTATTATAGTGGTTAGAACAATCCCTATGAAATGGTCATCAAGGAGTGAAAATAATGAATGGCATGGCCTATTTTTCCTCATTTTGCATTGATGAGTAGAAAATTGTGTGAATGTCTTTAAGAAGTCATCTTGTTAGTAGACAAAGGGGTGTGACCCATGCTTTCACAATAATGTTTGATATAAGTTTAAATGCCAAATTCAAGACTGCCAACTAACACAACATGTTCTTTTAGCGACTTCCTCTTCCCAATGTTTTCAATGTAGCATGGGCCACTTGTAAAAAAAGGGAGCCATTGCTTTCTCTCCTCTATATATTGTAAACTCTCATTTGAGAAAGATCTATCTCTCATTTTGTAAGGTGAAGCCCTGCCAAAATTTTCACCTTGAATCAACAGAATGCATTTTACCTCTATCTAGCTGGATATATCTCTGAGTGTGTCTGAGTATAAACCTTGTGTTCAGTCATTTTGCATGATGCTTTCACAAGTTTGACACCAACATACCTAGTATAGACAAATCACCATTTCTACAGGTGACAAGAAGTGTTGTATTTGGAGTGCAGGGACAGAAGAGGGTTACTAGACAATGTGTTTTCCTACAGCGCCTATGGTAAGTTCATTTTCTATGTGTCTTCATTAAACCTCCTTGTTAAGCTTCCTAAAGTTTGGTCTTTTCATCAGATAAAGTGTATGTATATCCTCTTCTGGTCTGAAGTGTGAGTAAATGAGTAGATCAAACTTTTTTGGTGCATCACTGATTTAGTTTAGGTTCTATTTTCAGTAATCCTTCTCTCTTTTCATCCCCCCCCATTGTTAGCAGTAGAAAATCCAGAACCATAGAAATGCATCAAAGGGAGCTAGCTCTTATCTATAGATTCTCCCCTTAGTTTCTCTAGACCCACAGCAAGAGGGGAGTCTCCATTGTGTCATCTGGAAGAGAGGAGCCCAACCTCCTCTTAAGGGTGCAATCCACAACGTCAACATGCAATATGTCTCATCCCATGGATTGGATCATTATAGCTATATCGCTATTTAGAGACTTCAAGTAGTATAAGAATGCAAAGTTAGGGGATGGTCTAATAGAAGCTAGAATTCTGTCCTAAGCTTTTTAGAATCTTGTGTTGAAGTCTTGCATGACTTCATGGGGGGATCTCTTGATTGTGGTAAGTTCTTTTGCTAGTGAAAAATGGTCACTCTTCTCTACAAATATTTTACACAAGGCCTCTCCTAGCTGATTCCACGATTGAATAGAATTAGGAGCTAAGCCTCTTTACCAATCTAAAGCTTTTCCCTTAAGGGATACAACTAACAGTCTAATAGCTATATTTTCCACATGACATTATGGATATTGTAAAAATTGGCTATGTCATTGATGTGTTTAGCAGGGGTCATGGTTTGGTCTCTTGTAAAATATGGGATGCTTTTGAGACCTACTACTAGCATAGGATCGTATTGTGGTAGATTCAAAGGAATTTGGCCACTGAATCCTACAAAAGCTCTTTAGGGAATCATGGTAATAAAAGGGTCTAACAAAGGTCTTCTTGTGTATGTATACCTTATGATCGGTTTAGGAAAATAGTTTCCTATGTATGGGTGAGTATGGGTGAACCTTAGCCTTCTTGTTGAGTTTAAAGGTAATTCAACAAAATTTAAAAGTAATACCTATAGAAGCTGATCTTGTAGTCACCTTTGGCATGAAAAATAGTTACTGTTCTATCACTAGATTGCTGGATTTTCTTTGGAGTCACCAGATATTGAAAGATGAAATCTATAACCATTGCAAATTGATCAAACTAGCATCATACTTGACAAATATTCCTTGAAATAGGTCCCACCAGGCATGCTAGAAACTATTGTAGGATAGAATTTTAAACTTTGTGGGAGAGTTTCTTAGGTTCTCTCACTCTTAGATACAAGCATTGGGACAACCTCAGGCTGTGGGTATCCTATTATGAGGTTAAACCTTTAGGCTTTTTAATGAGGCTAGTGCATCAAATGCTTCACTTCAACTCTTATTTCCTATGCTAAAATCTATTGTTGACTAGGAAAAAGGGATAGGAGGATAACACAAAAAGGGAAATCTAAGCTAAGGGAGGTGATGCACCAAATAGAGAGTGATCCATAATCAGACTAGGAATCTTAATGACTACTACTAAACTTAAACAAGACATAGTCTAGTTGATCCTATTTCAAATTCATAAGCATGAGTAGTTGTGTGGAGTTCAAAGGGGAGGATGCACTTAAAAGGGAAGGAAGGAATAGGTCTACAAGAGAGACACTATAACTTGTAACACTTTAGAAAGGCACCAAAGTCTAACACATCACATGACCTGCAAGAAACCAATAAAGCTAAAGCAAGGTGCGTAGATAAATTATAGATGGTGAGAGAAAACATACATTCTACAAGTTAAACTCCAATAATGCACACTTGACTTCAATGAAAATCAAAAAATTGTCTTGTATTGCTTCAAGAGAGTGTTACAAAGAAATTTTGATAAAGTCACTCTATCACCAATCGAGGGATCTCTTTTAAGGCTCAAAAGCATGTATATATAGCAAAAAAGGAATGAGAGAAGAGGTGGCCTCAGTGAGAGGATAGAGAGGGGGGTCATAATGACCAAGATCCTTTCTTGTAGCTTCCTCAAACCCCTAAATTCATTAACTCTCCTTTGTCACCAAGATAAGGTACCCATACTTGCATGCTTGGCACCATCATGATCAAACCTATTTTGGGTGGCAACTTGTTGAAGGCATGGCTTGGGATGCTCTTCATTGAAGTCACTGACCTACTTTGCAAAAGTAGGTGTGAATAATCTGCTTTTGTCTTTGAGGGCTCTTGCTTCTGCATTGAGCGGCTACCTATTAGACATGATGGCCATGTCAAAGGATGGGAACCTCTCCATTGATTTCACTCCCACTTTTAAGTCTTGAACTATATGATAACCTTGTAGATGGAAAACTAATCTAAAGACATTGGTTTTCATATATCTATTTATGTCTATGTAAGTCTATAGATTGCATAGATTTCTTTGATCTTTATTAGGTCAAAAGGCCTATTTCTTCCTTCTATAGAGACTTACTGGCAATACTTGGTATTTTTGATGCATCTGATCCAACTCGAGTCACTTGAGATCCCTTTTGCATTAAAAGCATGCCATCACTTTGATTACGAGATGAACCATCCAAGATCACCATCGATCTCCTCGATCCCTTTTATGCATTTTGTTGGGTGAATATTTTGTCGACCAGATAACTGGCGTTCAAAATAGTTCCTATCACCACAACATAGGGAGATTGGTCATCCAGATGTGCAGGTTTATTGCATCACAAGGGGACAAATCTCTCCTCTCATCAAGGGGAGGTTCCCTATTAAATATGTGGAGCTATATATAATATAGATAAGTAAAAAGTAAGACACAGGGGGTAGGACAAACCATCCATCTCTCTTCTTTCACAGATGATGCTAACAAACAGAGGATAAATACTGGGTGATGGGGAAAGTGCTTCTCTTCTTTCAGAAGCAACTTTCTGCCAAGAGCCAGATTCCTTCCTAAATAGTAGAAATCTTGGTGAGGCAATAGAAGGCACTTGTCTTCTTTTAGAAGTGCTTGTTCTTGCAAACAACAGGACTCTTTCTGGTAGCAAGTAACCAGTAACAGGGTAACCAACAGCCTGAAATGTAGTGCAAAGTCTCCACCTCGACTGCCTAAAGAGTATATCACAAAGGATAATGGGGGCCCAAATTCACCCCAGAATCCTCAACACAAAAAGGAAAGGAAAAAATAGACTAAAATCAATTGTGAAAGCACAAAGTCTTCTCACAGTTAGTTTCAGGACACTTATTTGTTACCTTTACTAATTTTGTGCACCAAATTAAATGAATAAGGACACCTTCAGATGACACAAGTCAGAACAACACAAAGTCTGGAAAAACCTGCTTTATCATTCAAATAACAAGGGAAATGAAATTACAACCTGAGCTCAAAGTCTCAGTCTTCTTCTTCCAAAATGGGCAGAGTTTCATTCTTGTAAAAATGAGAAGTCTCCCATGTAACAAATGAGAGATTACAATATATAGCGCTCCAAGAAAGACTTGGGTGCTTGTTTTCCATCGAACGGCCCATGTTGTGCATTCAACGCCTTGAATGCATTTTTAGGTTTGTCAAAGGACTACATTGAAAATAGGGCAGTTGTCTTAACTATTTTATCCCATATGTCTTCTCCTTAATATGGACTGTCTGGTCCTTTGCGTATTTGTCTTTACTTTATGGAAGAAAACAAGCCGCATCCTTGGTTTGGTGTGCTCAGAAGTCTACTCGATCCATTGTTTCACCTTCTAAGAATAACTCTTTTGAAGATATTTTTGGTCCTTTGGTCTCGCTCCTCTCTTCACTGCTTAGGTGCTTCTTTTCTCTTTATAGCCCTTCTTGCCTAAGTCTTCGGGGGGTCCTTTCTGTGTCTTTGACAAGTGGCAAGTTTTGCTGTTATGAAACTCATTAGAAACTTATGAAAAATGGAGTCCACGACGCGTTTTGCTTGAGCAACTCCAAAAGGGGAACACAGACACAAACACTTGTCACATTTGTTGCACTTGTCTTTTTCCATCGGGAACTTTTCCATGGGCTTTTCTCTTCAATCAAGCTTTTCTAGCTTTGTCTCTTCCTGCTGCAATTTGAGCTATTAGGCTATCTTTTCAGCCAGTCACTTGGTTCTTCCTTTGAGTTTTGTGCTTTATTTGAATTTCAACAGATATTCCCTTACCTTAAATTTGACGTATGTGGGGACGTCATTGGTTGACTGTTGCTTGAACCATGTTGAACTTTGAACCTATTGAACCACTTGTTTGTTGCTTCTCTCTTTGACAGAGGCTGTCTTTAAACCTTTGAACCATGTTGAACCATTGAACTTTGAACTCATTGAACCTTTTGGTTCAACAGTTCAATGGTTCATTCTTTGTTATTTGGCAAAGTCCTTTGTTCTTTTGTACCAAGCGTGTTGAACCAAACCTGAAAATGACTGAGTGTTGGAAACTTGTTCTTTTGACTGAACTTGCCTGCATAAGCCTTTGAACCTGTGAACCCCCTTTACATAAAAAGCTTAAAATGAGGAATTTGAAAGCTCAGAACAAATTTGAAAGGGGAAGAGAGGAATTTTTGATCTGTAGGTTGTCCCAAAAATGAGTGGCATTTTTCAGGGACAACAGCTGGCTCCAGTTGGGGAAGTACCTTCAGTTGCAAAAATTAATTGAAGGGAGTAGAATCTAGAATCTCTAGTGCCTTAGAAGCGTGCCATTGGGCTACAGAGTCATGTTACCCAAAAAGAAAAGTTTCAAAAATGAAAATAAAAAGTACAAAATAGAACTAAAGACTATACAAATATACATATGTACATATAATCTTATCTGATGCCTCAAGATTTGAAGCGCTTCAGATGCTACCCACTGCAAGACAGTGAAAATGGCCTTTTGTCTTGATAAACTAGCAAGAAGCCATTTTGCCCCCAGAATCAGTGATGGGCGAATGGAACTTTCCACCAGGAATTCAATCTCCTGTGTCTTCCTCTTGGTTCTCTTCTTTTGCTGCCCCTTGGTGGGACTTGACTTTTGGTTCGAAAACCACAAATCTTTGCTCTCCTGGTAAAGAATTCCTTTTCTTGATTTTGATGGGCAGCAGCGCGGTCTAGCACTATAAATTTTTGTCCTGATAACTCAGCCCAGCACATATCTTGATTATCCCCCTCAGATATCTTAGATTCTTTATTTGGAAGGGAGGGTTATTCTGCACTTATGCTGCACTCCACCAATTCTTTTGCTATTTCATCCCTCCCTAAAAACTCAAACAAATATTGGGCTACAGGGGCAGCCATTTGGGTCTCGACACTTTTGACATGATCAATTATGTCAAATGGCTAGGTTGGACTAGGCACAGGGGATGGGAGTTCATCTTTTTGGTTTATGGGAGGGGTGGGAGGACTGATCTATGATTTTAAAGTAGGTGCAGAGATGTTTGGGATACTTACTTTCTCAGCGATCATTGAGTCCTTCAGCTGGATAGGAAAAGTGGTCTCGCTCTTAGCAATTAAAATTGTAGGCTGAGATTGCTCCTCTATTTCTTCTTTATCATCTTGTTGAGCTAACTGATTATAGGACTGGGTGATCATAGCATATGATCCCTCAAATGATCCACCTTTACTTCTAGGTTCATCCTGGTAATCCAGGAAACCAATGATGGAGTCGCCAGCTGACTCTTATTGATCCTCCATGAAGAGACCAACGTCATTTTCTTGATTAAACTCAGGTTGGAAAGAGAAATCATGCTCTATTTCCAAATACCCAACTGCTGAGTTGGCTGGAGGTGCTTCAATGGCCAGGTTCCTCTATGGGGGAGGAAGATGATTTGCCTGCTCTTGACCCCTGACAACATTGCCTTGATATGCCTGATTAGGGAATGTCCTCCTTGGTACATCTCTATATGAAAGAGCAAATGACAATTTTGTGCCATTTGTCTTCTGAGGGTCAGCACTTCATTTGCTAGCTTTTACACCATTGGATCAGTGGTGGTTACAGGTGAGTTATCAGAAGATAAGGAAGATGTGCCTCTGTTTGAATCCCTTCTTATCTTTCTAGCCAAGATAAGGTCATCTTCTAACTCAGTGGCCAAGTCCTGAGCTTTAACAAGGTCTATCTAGCCATCACACCTTAGAAGAAAACTCACTTCAGGTAGTTGTAAGTTAATGAAGAAGCACTTTAGGTTTTCAAGTGTTGGCTGAGCAATGATAGGAATTTGATTTCTTAGCTTGTCAAACCTTGCAATGAAATCTCTCATAGGCTCATGAGGCTCCTTCTTCATTTGCATGAGCTGGGCCAGAAGGGCATGTGTGTCTTCTACTGGTTTGAACCTTGCTTCGAACATGGCTTTGATTGTGTCTTAGCCAGTCACTGATCTAGTCTGTAGATGGTAAAACTAGTCTGCAGTAGTACCTTGTAGCGTCTCCATGAACAGCCTGACTGTTACGTCTTCAAATTCCACACCTATGACACTGCAGGCTATGCTAAAAGTTGAAATGTGTTCATCAGGATGAACCTTCCCACCACTGAAGAATTTGCAGAAATTCTTCCTTGAACTGCGTGGAAGCTCATGCAGGGGTGGAGTTAGATTAAGTGGGCCAAATGAGTTACCCTAGGGGCCTCAAACTGCCATGATTGGATTATGAAAAATAGGGATAACACATCTGAGTGGAGTTTCTAAATTATAGGACAAAAATAGAAAAGAATTGGCCCTGCTTCAGCTTAAAGCTTGAGGCTTCAAACTGTGCTTTCTTTCCCAACAGCTCTGGTTTTGCAGACTAGATAATATAATGGAGATGGATGAAAATGGTAAGGCTATAAGAATAATGGATAAGACCCAGATGGGAGTCGCTAGACTCTATAATGGATAAGGGTTATAATGATTATGGGTAAGACACAAATGATGTTTCAATCTGAAACTTGAGGTTCCAAATTGCACAAAATTTCTGTGTCCCCAGCAGAGTCGCCAAAAACTGTTGGGTGAATATTTTGTCAACCAGATAACTAGAGTTCAAAATAGTTCCTATCACCACAACATAGGGAGATTGGTTGTCCAGATGTGCAGGTTTACTGCATCACAAGGGGACAAATCTCTCCTCTCATCAAGGGGAGGTTCCCTATTAAATATGCAAAGCTATATATAATATAAATAAGCAAAAATTAAGACACAGGGGGTAGGACAAACCATCCATCTCTCTTCTTTCAGAGATGATGTTGACAAATAGAGGAGAAATATTGGGTGATGGGGAAGGTGCTTCTCTTTTTTTAGAAGCAACTTTCAGCCAAGAGCCAGATTCCTTCCTAAATAGTAAAAATCTTGGTGAGGCAACAGAAGGCACTTCTCTTCTTTCAGAAGTGCTTGTTCTTGCAAATAGCAGGACTCTTTTTGGTATCAAGTAACTGGTAACAAGGTAACCAACAGCTTGAAATGTAGCACAAAGTCTCCACTTTGACTACCCAAAGAGTATATCACAAAGGATAATGGGGGCACAAAGTCACCCCAGAATCCTCAACACAAAAAGGAAAGGAAAACACAGACTGAAATCAATTGTGAAAGCACAAAGTCTTCTCACAATTGGTTTCAAGACACTTCTTTGTTACCTTTACTAATTCTATGCACCAAATTAAATGAATAAGGACACCTTCAGATGACACAAGTCATAACAGCACAAAGTCTAGAAAAACCTGCTTTCTCATTCAAATAACAAGGAAAATGAAATTATAACCTGAGCTCAAAGTCTCAGTCTTCTTCTTTCAAAATGGGCAGAGTTTCATTCTTGTAAAAATGAGAAGTCTCCCATGTAACAAATGAGAGATTACAATATATAGCGCTCCAAGAAAGACTTGGGCACTTATTTTCCATTGAATGGCCCATGTTGTGCATTCAATGCCTTGAATGCATTTTTAGGTTTGTCAAAGGACTGTGTTGAAAATAGGGCAGTTGTCTTAACTATTTTATCCCATATGTCTTCTCCTTAATATGGAATGTCTGGTTCTTTGCATATTTGTCTTTACTTTATGGAAGAAAATAGGCCGCATCCTTAGTTTGGTGCGCTCAGAAGTCTACTCAATCCACTGTTTCACCTTCTAGGAATAACTCTTTTGAAGATATTTCTAGTCCTTTGGTCTCGCTCCTCTCTTCACTGCTTAGGCACTTCTTTGCTCTTTATAGCCCTTTTTGCCTAAATCTTCGGGGGGTCCTTTCTGTGTCTTTGACAAGTGGCAAGTTCTGTTGTTATGAAACTCATTAGAAACTTACGAAAAATGGAGTCCATGACATGTTTTGCCCGAGCAACTCCAAAATGGGAACACGAACGCAAACACTTGTCACGTTCACTGCACTTATCTTTTTCCATCGAGAACTTTTTCATGGGCTTTTCTCTTCAGTTGGGCTTTTCCATCTTTGTCTCTTCCTACTGTAATTTGAGCTATCGGGTTATCTTTTCAGCTAGTCGCTTGGTTCTTCCTTTGAGTTCTGCGCTTTATTTGAATTTCAACATATATTCCCTTACCTTGAATTTGATGTCTGTGGGAACGTCATTGGTTGACTGTTGCTTGAACCATGTTGAACTTTGAACCCATTGAACCACCTATTTGCTACTTCTCTCTTTGACAGAGGTTGCCTTTGAACCTTTGAACCATGTTGAACCATTGAACTTTGAATTCGTTGAACCTTTTGGTTCAACGGTTCAATGGTTCATTCTTTGTTATTTGGCAAAGTCCTTTGTTCTTTTGCACCAAGCGCGTTAAACCAAACTTGGAAATGACTAAGTGCTAGAAACTTATTCTTTTGACTAGACTTGCCTATCGAAGCCTTTGAACCTGTCAACTCCCTTTACGAAAAAATCTTAAAAATGAGGAATTTGAAAGCTCAGAACAAATTTGAAAGGGGAAGAGAGGAATTTTTGATTTGTAGGTTGTCCCAAAAATGAGTGGTATTTTTTAGGGACAACACATTTGAATCTCTTTTTAGGATTGATAGAGCCATGTCGAAGGTAGCTACATGTTCTTGCCAATTTTGAATGATTGGCTATTGATATCCCATGAACTATTGATCACCTTGCTAATTGGATGGGCTTATGCCATTTGTCCTTGACTAACCCTCTAGATTTGCTGACTTTTTGACTGTCACTCATGCAGTTGATATTTTATCATGAGATCTTGACAAGTGTCAAGCTCATGGAGATCTTGATGAACCTTTTAATCTTTTGAATACCAACATTTATTTACCAAATCTCAAACTTTGATGTGTGCAAAAATGTCCTAGGCTTTTCAAATTCAAATGGCTACTTGTAGGGGATTAAGTTTGACGTTTGTGGACCCAGCATCAATTCTTTCAGATAACTTATTTTGGCTATTTTATTCATACTTTTGTCTTGGCACAATTCTTCTAAAAGAATTAACCTTCTGGGCCATTCCCTTCAGACTTTTGTCTCAGTACTTTATCTCAAAGGACTTCCTTCAGAGGAATTCCTTTAGACTTTTTGTCCACTCAATTTCTTCAAGCTTTTGTTTCCTTCAGTTTATGTGTATCGAACAAAATTTTGAAAGAATTTGACTTAGCCTTTGGTGCAAATAATTTTCCTGAAGCAATTAGGTCTTCATAAAAATTGTATCAGAACTTTTACCAAAAGAAATCATCCATGGGATCTTTGCCTTAGTCATTTTTTAAAAATTTCAAATGTGTCCCTTCCAAAGGGAAATTTCGTACCCTTTAGAACTTCTAAAAATGCCCTTTTTGCTGAGAAAGTGCCCTTTAGCCCTTTTGAAAATGACCCCTTTTTTTCAGAAGTTCCCTTCGGGGTTTTTGTAATGAACATTTTTCGAAAGGAAAGAACCCTTCAAAATTTTGAAAAATTCCCTTTAAAATTTTTGAATAGAACCCTTCGGATTTCTTGAAATGGTCTTTTGGAAACCTTGAAAATCCTTTTCCTAAAGGGAAAGAAACCTTGAAAACTTTTGAAAAGACCAATTCCTTTGGAACTTTTAACTAGACCATTTCTCAAGAAAAGAACATTTCGAGGAAATTGTTTGGGCACTTTGTAGTAGAATTCCTTTGGGAATTTTGAAAAGGACCATTTTATTGAAGAGTTACCCTTCAAGAAAATTGTCTTGGACAATTTTCTTGAAGGAAAAGGTCTTTGCCTTCTGCTTCAAACATTATATCCAAAAGAAATATCCCTTTCAAAACCTTGTATCGGACATCTTGTCTGAAAGAATTCAACACTTAACACTTAGCCAAAAAGGGTCCCAAAAGAAGATAAACACCTAGTCCCCATAAATTCCAAAAGAATGAACAAGCAAAGACCTATTTGAATAAAATATTTTACACTTAGCTTATGGTTGATTGAGTTTTCCACACTTGCCTTCTTTGGACTTGTGACTTCTTGCAACTGATTTGAGAAACATGAAGTCTCCCTCCTAAGAAAACTTGAAGTCATCAATTGGAGAAAACCTAAAGTCCCTTTTGCTTCTTTCAACTACTCTGAGCATCATGAAAAAAACCTTCAAAGCAAAATTAGCATGAAGTGCAGAGTTTTTGTTGAGTTGTGGAGCTAAAAGCTTCATTGATGTGCAAATGTGGAGGTTGCTGGGTTACACGGTAACTGACATCGATCAGAGCCAACCGACATCGGTTAGGGGTCGACCGACATCAGTTATCTCCAACTACACAATAATTGGCATTGGTTATGGTCGACCGGCATTGGTCAGACAGGAACCGACATCTATCACCTGTGTGTTTCCAGAACTGTTCTAATTTTAGATGAACAGTTAGTTTGCATGTAAAGACTAATTTTAGTCTTGAGTCCGCGTTTCTAATTATTGTTTGTTTTTGGGTTCTATTTAAGAGACCCATGGGGCTGTATTGTAATGTAAGCAAGATCAAATAGATTTGCAAGGTCCAAGATCAAAGAGATCTGCAGGGGAAAAGGTAGGCAAAAAACCATTGAGTTGATTGTCACTGGATGTAGGCAAAACAACCATTGAGTTGATTGTCACAAGGAGGGAACAACAACTCGGTATTGAGTTGATTGTGATTGTAATTGAGAGAGAGATAACTCTTGAGGGAGAATTACTATACACCCAAGAGGTGTGGGAAGAGTGAAATTTATTCATTGTATTTCTTTTTAGAAGAGTTTAATACAGATTGTATTGTTTCTCGTATCTCAATTCTTTGTTGTTTTTGATTTCTAGTTACTTATTACTTCTAGTTTAATTTTGTGTTTATTTGCTTATACAAAAGTAATCAATTATACTCTAAGATCCTAACAAGTGGTATCAGAGCTATGTGTAGATCCTAACAAGTGGTATATGAGCCAAATTGAAGAAAAGCTCAGAGCAGGTTAGTGTTTGTTGATTACAGGTTCACTCTCAGGGGTTTTTGATTGAGTGGGAGTAAAGCAATGGTAGAAGAAAGTAAACTAAGAATGGAGAAATTCAATGGCAAGAATTATCAATTATGGAGGATGCAGATAGAAGATTATCTGTATCAGAAAGATATTTACTTATCATTGGGTGGGGTTTCAAGTAAGCCCACAGATATGCAAGATGAAGAATGGAATGTTCTTGATAGAAAGGCTCTTGGATCTATAAGGTTGAGCCTGGCAGCTTCTATGATTTCCAACTTATCACAGGCAAAGACAACGGTAGAGTTAATAGATACTTTGGCAAATTTATATGAAAAACCCTCAGCTTTGAATAACATATTTCTTATGAAGCAATTATTTAATTTGCAAATACAGGAAGGTGGATCGGTATATAGTCATCTTAATGATTTCCATGGATTAGTAAATTAGTTAAATTCAGTCAAAATAGTTTTTGATGATGAAATTAAGTCTCTCTTAATCTTATGCTCTTTACCTAAAATTTGGGATAGCTTGGTCATGGCAGTTAGTAATACTGCATCTGCTTCAAATATCTTGAAAGTTGATGATGTTGTTAGTGTAATCTTGAATAAATAAATTCACAGGAAAAGCACAGGGGAAACATCAGGTAATGTTTTAAGTGTTGAAAGCAGGGGAAAGCAAAGAGAGAAGGGAAAGCAAGGGAAATCAAGGTCAAAAATGGGAAGTAGATCCAAATCCAGAAATGGAAGAATAACCTACAGGAATTATGGAAAGAAAGGACATGCAAAGAAAGATTGTTGGTTGAAAGAAGATCAGCATGAAGGTAATAAAGAAGCAGATGTTGCAGGTATTGTTGCACAGGATGCTCTTATATTTTCTTTGGATAGTCAGGTAGAATCATGGGTTTTAGATTTTGGTGATTCTTTCCATGCAACCCCAAATAGAAAATTTTTCAATGATTATGTCCATGCAGACTTTGGAAAATTTTATTTAGGGGATGGTGAGCCTTGTCAAATTGTTGGCAAAGGAAAAGTGTAGCTGAAATTACAGAATGGCAACACATGGGTGTTGAAGGATGTCGTGCATGTACCCATCCTAAAGAGGAATCTAATTTCTATAAGAAATTTGGGTGATGAGGGTTACACAGTAACTCTCACAACTAAATCTTGAAAAGTTTCCAAGGGTGCACTTGTAGTAGCAAGAGGTAAGAAAGTAGGTACACTTTATCTATCTACTTGTATTACTGATTCTCCTTCTATTTTATCTACTTCAAATGTAGATGCAAAGATGTGGCACTGTAGGCTTGGTCACATGAGTGAGAAGGGAATGCATATTCTTAAGTCAAAAGGTAAGCTTTCGGATTTGATAGTTCTAGATTTCTGTGAGCATTGTATTTTTGAAAAACAGAAGAAAGTGAGGTTTCTCACAATTGGGTCAACAAAGAAGAAGCACAAGTTGGAGCTTGTTCACATAGACGTGTGGGGACCAGTTCAGGGAGCTTCTATTGGAGGATCACAATATTATGTTTCTTTCATTAATGATGCTACAAGAAAGGTATGGGTTTATTGCATAAAGTGCAAATATGATGTTTTTGACACATTTAAGAAATGGAAAGCCTTGGTTTTCAATGAGAAGGTGATGTACAGTGATCAGCTTAAGAGGCTGAATAATTATGAGCAGGGAAATCTTGATTTAGATGAGGTTATGATCCAAAATGAGGTCACGGGTAAAAATCATCACTCACAGGAAAACACAGACACCGATGTCAGTCAAGTAGGAACTAACATCGATCAGGCAGAAACCGACGTCGGTCAGGTGAAGACCAAAGTTGGTGATGTTGGGTGGGTGGAAACTAATGTCGATCAGATGGAAATTGACATTGGTCAGGTCGGTCAGGTGGGACAGACATCGGTCGGGTGCAGACTGAGAGATGACCAAGATCGGTCACTGTCAAGAAATTTGGGCGGATAGCACGCTGTGAATGAGTCTCAAATGCCCATGAAGAGGTTTGAAAGGGTAAGTAAACCTCTAATTCATTATTCCCCTTCTTTATACTACTTGTTGCTCATTAATGGTGGAGAATTAGAAAGTTTTGATGAGGCAATGCAGGTAGAATCCAGGAAACAGTGGGAGCATGGCATGAATGAGGAAATTGATTCCTTATAAGAGAACCATATGTGGGATTTGGTTAAGTTGCCAGCCGGAAAGAAAGCATTGAAAAACAAATGGATTTATAGGTTAAAAGGAGAGAATGGACAAGTGAGACATAAGGCCAGTATGGTATGTACTAGACCTGATATTGCCCAAGTAGTGGGAGTTGTCAGCAAGTTTATGGCCAATCTAGGAAAGGAGCATTGGAAAGCAGTTCAGTGGATTCTTAGATATCTGAGAGGGACCAACAGTAGGCATTTATGCTATGGAGGGTCAAACACTTCTCTACATGGGTATGTAGATTCGGATATGGTAGGTGACTTGGATGGTAGGAGAAGCACCACAGGATATGTGTTCACTATTGGTGGAACGGTGGTTAGCTGGATTTCAAAGTTACAAAAGGTTGTTGCCTTGTCTACTATAGAGGCAGAATACATTGCAGTCATAGAGGCTAGTAAGGAAATGATTTGGATGACTCGATTCATGGAAGAGTTGGGAAAGGAGTAAGAGAGTTGTATATTGTACAGTGATAGTCAAAGTGCAATTTATTTGGTAAAGAATTCAGCCTTTTATTCAAGAAACAAACATAGACAGCTTAGGTACCACTTCATTAGATAGGTATTAGAGGATCGTAAGTTGAAGCTGGAAAAGATCCATATGAATAAGAACCTTGTAGATATGTTAACAAAGGAGAAGTTGAATCTTCATTCAAATTTTGTTGGTCTTCAAGATTGAACTTGAAGATGGAGAAACAAGCCAGAAACAAATTAGAGGATGTTGCTGTACAGGTACAGGTGTATCTATTTATCTCCAAGTGGGAGATTGTTGAGTTTTGGAGCTAAAAGCTTCACTGATGTGCAAATGTGGAGGTTGTTGGGTTACACAGTAACTGACATCGATCAGAGCCAATCGACATCAGTTAGGGGTCAATCGACATCAGTTATCTCTAGCTACATGGTAACTGACATCAGTTATGGTCAGCTAGCATCGGTCAGATAGGAACTGACATCGGTCACCTATGTGTTTCCAAAATTGTTCTAATTTTAGACGAACAGTTAGTTTGCATGTAAAGACTAATTTTAGTCTTGAGTCTGTGTTTCTAATTATTGTTTGCTTTGGGTTCTATTTAAGAGACCCATGGGGCTGTATTGTAATGTAAGCAAGATCAATTAGATCTGCAAGGTGCAAGATCAAGGAGATCTGTGGGGGAAAAGGTAGGCAAAATAACCATTGAGTTGATTGTCACTGGATGTAGGCAAAATAACCATTGAGTTGATTGTCACAAGGAGGGAACAACAACTTGGTATTGAGTTGATTGTGATTGTAATTGAGAGAGAGAGAGAACTCTTGAGGGAGAATTACTGTACACCCAAGAGGTGTGGGAAGAGTGAGATTTCTTCATTGTATTTCCTTCTAGAAGAGTTTAATATAGATTGTATTATTTCTCGTGTCTCCTATTCTTTATTATTTTTGATTTCTAGTTACTTATTAATTCTGGTTTAATTTTGTGTTTAGTTGCTTATACAAAAGTAATCAATTGTACTCTAAGATCCTAACAAGTGGTATCAGAGTTATGTGTAGATCCTAACAGTTTTGAATTTTCAGGGTGGCATTTTTAGCTTGTGGGGTCAAAAAATACCAATAAGTGCCATACCAATCAAGGGGATTACCCTTGAAGGAAACAACCAACAACCTGTTATCTACATTCTCTTTTGTGATGTTATGTTTGTGGCAAAAATTATCAATATTCTTATGTGCTCAATAGGGGTAATGGTAGATTCTCTTGTATAAGGAGGAACACTTTTGAGAGATGACATAGGAATGCCATCATATTGGCCAAGTGATAGAGGGATGTGGACAATGAAGGTAATAAAGGGTAGATTCCTTAGTGCTACCATCTTCCAAATTGGACCCAACAAGAATCTCCGTATAGGTATGTGATCAACAAAAGACTTTTTAGGATATGTGTGAGTGTTAACAAGCCTCTTTAATCTAAATGAATAATAAGGAGGAAGCTCTAAAAAATCAAAAGGAATTCCTTTAGTAGAGGACCTTGTGCTTACCTTAGGCATGAAATTGAGGCACTAATCTGCAACCAAGAGCTAGTAATTGTTTGAGTCCCTAGATACTATAGGAAGGAAGCTATTAAAACTTCAAATTTATCGAGATCAACATCCACCTTAGACAACTTCTTGGATCTTGAGTCCCGCCAAACATGATAGAACTGTTATCACCCAAATTTTCACCCTAAAGAGGGCTATTCAAGCCACCTCAAATTTGGAATAACATGGAAACACCTCATATGGTATGGGTAACAAATCTAAGAAGTGAATCTCTAGATTATGAGCTAGCTCCCATGTACAACACCTAAAAATTGATCACTAACCTAATTTATTAGAAGGAAAAGGGATATAATGAGACTAAAAACTACTCTAATGGAGGTGATGCACCAAAGAAAACTCCACTACTTACTTATACCTGCACTATGGAAAACAACTACAATGCTAATCTCAAGATCCAAGGTTCTTCCAATAATAATGTTTCAATATGAAGGTAGAATGCAATGTAGCCTTCAAAGTGGATGACTATTCAGCCTAATAATAGACACTAATAACCCTATTTACACTTTAAATCACAAAAATATGCTAGCTACACATCATATGACCTTCTAGAAAGTAGATTTCTCACACAAAGGCATTAAGGAGATGGATGAGTGCAAGGAAACAAATTATCACTTGTCATTCAGAAAAAAAACTACATCAGACACTTAATGTAATATTTGAGAAGACCAAAATTAGTTTGAATTCTTTATTCCAAAGGAAAATATGTATACAATTTAGCAGGGCTTCCCCATACCAACATGTGGATCCCTTACAATGCCAAAAAAGGCATCGTATATGGAGAATGAGAAAGAGAGTGAGAGAAGTGGCATAGAAAAATAAATTAATAATTGTACTTCATGAAAGAGCAAGTTAAAAACAAGAATTAAGTTACATATCTAGTCTCATGAGGTCTTATTTGACATGTGTTACTTTCTTAATCATGGTTTTCAAGGGAGTTGGTGTGCGAGAATTCATTTTCTTCAATGATTCACAATCCATTCTAAACTACCAATCTTGGCTTGTGAGGAGTGACAAATGGTTTTTTTGGATCATAAAATCACCATGAAATGTCCTAAACCTTCTTCTTTGACACCTATCATACATTTTAAATCTCCCTTATATTGACATTTCAATGGTAATCATCACATAACTCTTTATATATATATATATATAAACTACCAATCTTGGCTTGTGAGGAGTGACAAATGGTATTATGGATCATAAAATCACCATGAAATGTCCTAAACCTTCCTCTTTGACACCTATCATACATTTTAAATCTCCCTTATACTGACATTTCAATGGTAATCATCACATAACACTTTAGGTGTATATATATATATATATATATATATATATATATATATATATATATATATATATATATATATATATATATATATATATAAACTACCAATCTTGGCTTGTGAGGAGTGACAAATGGTATTCTAGACCATAAAATCACCATGAAATGTCCTAAACGTTCCTCTTTGACACCTATCATACATTTTAAATCTCCCTTATACTGACATTTCAATGGTAATCATCACATAACTCTTTAGGTGTTATATATATATATATATATATATATATATATATATATATATATATATATATATATATATAAACTACCAATCTTGGCAAGTGAGGAGTGACAAATGGTATTCTGGACCATAAAATCACCATGAAATGTCCTAAACCTTCCTCTTTGACACCTATCATACATTTTAAATCTCCCTTATACTGACATTTCAATGGTAATCATCACATAACTCTTTAGGTGTTATATATATAACACCTAAAGAGTTATGTGATGATTACCATTGAAATGTCAGTATAAGGGAGATTTAAAATGTATGATAGGTGTCAAAGAGGAAGGTTTAGGACATTTCATGGTGATTTTATGATCCAGAATACCATTTGTCACTCCTCACAAGCCAAGATTTTATATATGTATATATAACCTAAAGAGTTATGTGATGATTACCATTGAAATGTCAGTATAAGGGAGATTTAAAATGTATGATAGGTGTCAAAGAGGAAGGTTTAGGACATTTCATGGTGATTTTATGATTACCATTTGTCACTCCTCACAAGCCAAGATTATATATATATATATATATATATATATATATATATATATATATATATATATAACCTAAAGAGTTATGTGATGATTACCATTGAAATGTCAGTATAAGGGAGATTTAAAATGTATGATAGGTGTCAAAGAGGAAGGTTTAGGACATTTCATGGTGATTTTATGATCCAAAATACCATTTGTCACTCCTCACAAGCCAAGATTATACATACATACATACATACATACATATATATATATATATATATATATATATATATATATATATATATATATATATATATATATATATATATATATATATATATATATATATATATATATATATATATATATATATATCTGAATCAACTCCTTTGGAAGCCTCAATTACTCTCCAAGACTTCATCTTGCACCCAAAGCTTAAATTTATCTTCAATTCCTTGTAGCCCTGAAACACATAAAACTCCTTCTGTATAATAATTTACAGGTGATATTTAGAAACTAGGTATATTTTTAAGTACCCAATATTCCCTCACATCTCTATGCCAAATTTCATAACCATCCATTAAGTGTAAGTACACTTATTCACCTTATTTCTCTCTCCAACTAGGCCTTAATTAGGTCTCTAGGCCTAGAAACCGATATTTTGATCCATACTTCTCCCTCACATTTGAAACTCCAAATACATGTTTGATTCACTTTACATACCCACTGACCATGCTCCATGCCAAATTTAGGGCTCTAAAACCTTGTACGGATGGATGAACCAATAAATGGCCAAAAAACCTAGTCTTTCACAAGCATTCTCACACTGCCTTCAACAATAAGACATGTAGGAGCACTTCTAAGATCAAGTGTACATATTTTTGGGCCTAAGGATATATAATACATCTCAATCCATATTACCCAATGGTTTTCCTCTGTTTAGGAGATCAAACACCCTATTTTAATCCCAAAACCTCATAAAACACAACATTTAATGCATATGTACAGGTGAAAGTACAAGAAAACTTCTTGGTGAGAGCCTTCCTAGAGTTAATAATGATTTTCAAGTGATTTTAAGATCAATCCAAGTCATTTTAGGAACTTAGGTAGCCAATCTCTTTCATCGAGTTCCTATTAGGGTTTTAAGAGGGTTTAGAGTGGTTCAGGTTCTTAATGATTGTTTATAAACCCTCATTCCTTAACCCATGAACAAATGCCATAAAATAAAAGTGCACAAGTTTATTCAACTATTTCTATGTTCTCAAGATCCCATGTAGTTTTTTTGTACAATTTTGAGTTCAAGAAAGTGCTCCTCAGGTTTCTACTATGCCATTTAGGAGTGCTCTGTAGTCTTAATAATTGTTCATATAGGTTAGGGACCTAAACCAATGCCTAATGTGATAATTTTTGAATATGTGGACCCCTTCAGCATCCTTGAAAACCATTCTAATCCATACACAAGGTTAGAGTCACACTAAGCAAACGAACATCTATCTTGAATTGTAATTTGCACTCAAAAGGGCTCGATAAGGTCTTATAGGCCAAATGGTCACTTTTCTTGTCTTTATCTAACTATGGATGCCCCTCTAGGTTCTATTCCACCAATATGAAAATTCTTAGTATTTTTATGGTCCCTTATTACCTTCAATAAACCATTATTTTCACAACTTTAGACACATGCCTGTGTGTGTGGGTTTAGGCTTACCAGGCCTAAATAGAGATATCAACCTTGACATTATTTTTATTGAACCTGAATATCATACGGAGGTCATGATATCATTGGGGAATCATTTACATGTGATTTTATTCTTCCAAAAACCTTTATCGTTCAAATCAATTAGACATCTCTCATTTGACTAGGCAGGCCCATAGGAGTTAGTTTGATTGTGTGACTATAGGCTTAGGGTGAATTTTTTTGGTCACTCTCTCTAATATTCCTTTGGGTCCTCTTTGACCATAGTGACTCCATTCACTTGATTATTCACTTGTGCCCCAATTTCAATGCGCCATTGCATTTAATTCTCTCTCATGCTCACACATAGGCTTGTAGGTGATGGGTTGAATGCCTCTTGAATGTTAAGCTTTGAAATGTTGTCTTATTCAACTAGATTATTGACACCTTGATAGTATTTGAACCTGATTTAATGATCCTTCATATTCAAATTTAACCATATACACACTTGTTATCACTTTCATCTACTTGACAATACATGTGTGTTTCCCTTTACTCTGCTTGTAATAGGCTTGTTTGGGTTTTTTCACTTTCTCAATGCATTTAGTCATCGAATGAGAGAATTTTAGGGCTTATAATTAAATAGATAGATATCCTTTATTCCTTTCATCTCACATGTACACTTTCAGATATCTCCATGTTGACTTAAGGCCTCAAGTTGCTCAAATTTTTCCATTCTCCCTGTAAGTGTCATTGGGGTTTCATGAGCATTGGGTTTTGAGGCCACACTTTATATACTAGTTTTGAACATATCCAAGTGTAGAGACACTACATTTACCTCACCATTTAGGCCTTCAAACTCTAATATCTAAATACACATTTATTTCCATCTTTCATGAAAAGAGGCCTATAGGTCTACAAACTTGGAGGTTTGTATTTTCATGCTTTAAGCCTTTTAAGAGGCTTGTTTTGATAATTTCCATGCTTGGATCCTTCACTTAGACTTGGAAAGTTTTGATATATTTATAGGAGGATTATTTATTATGTTAGAACTTGCTTTCATCAAATTCCTTTATCTAGATACTTGTCAAGAAGTTATAACCCTGATCTTATAAGCATGTAACAATAGAAGTTAATGAGGTTGTGAGGGGTTTAGGGCATGTAATGTATCAAGATGTTCATTATTTGTAATGTGAGATGATGGATGGGATATTATGTGTTGTGGAGATCATCTTAAAACCAATTTTATGCATTGAAATTGTTGTAGAAACTTCAAAACCTCAAATGTAAACCCTGTAACTTGTCTCACATGAAAATTCCTCTTGGTACTTGGTTGTTCACACATGTGAACCTAATAGATAAATATTTTAAATGGTCATATATACCTTATACAATACTCATCATGCTTCAAAAATCTTAACATTACATGAAATTTGTGTAAACCTGAGCCTATGGGGTTTACTAGGGGTTTTTAATTGCTTATCTTATTAATGATGATTCATAAATCTCATCCCCCTAAACCCTAAACTCTCTTCATGAATATTAAGACCAAGATAGGTACCTCCTATGCCAATGTACGTTTTAACCAATTATTTTATATGTTCATGAACCAAGCATAAACCTTTGGCCTTCTCAAGCTTATGAAGAGACTTCTGACTAGTTTTCTGCATTTATTAAGATCTCTACACCTGTGCAAGCTTATTTTCCATGTGAATGACTTAAGGAAGTTGAAAGGACACTCTTATATGTATTTTCACCTGAAGGTGGACCCTCATGTCCATACAAGTGATAGAAAATTATCTTCTTTTGAATGAATATATGTCTTTGTACGTTGGACTGTAAGGTTTTCTGACTCTAACTATTTTTTGACCACCGCCTGACACCATGCATGTTATAAAATCTCTTGAGGTGCTTGTCCTTTTTAAAAATATGTGTAATCCTCAAATTTGGCTTAAAAAGTAACTTAATAGACCTTGGAGTGCATTGACAAATATGGTGGAAGACTAACACATGGTTATATGACCTCAAAGGCATGACTAAAACTCATATGGTGACTCATCACAATGACATGAATTTGAAAACACATGGACAATCAACATTTGTTCTTAAATGACCTTGAAAACTATATAAGTACATGAAGAGATCAAAATCTTAAACAACGCTAAATAAGGATTCAATTGACCACATGAAGAACATTAAAAGACCAAGCTGACCATCTAGAAACTTGGGAAGTCCTCTGAAGGAATTTTTAAATAATAGGGGTTGACTTTAATCTAGTGGGTCAAAAATTGTCAATAATTATTCAGTTGAATAGTCATGAATTTTTTTATAATTTCATTTCAATTCTAAACTCTAAATACCAAACAGAGCAAGATATCCTAGACCTCACTCTTTTGTTTGCTCTTTTGATTCAAGAAGAGTAAGTGATATCTAATTTTGATTCTAAAATTAATGCCACTCAAATGCTTCTTACTCTCAACCCTATTTCTGATAACAATAGAAACCCAAAATCTAACCCTAATTCTGTTAATGGCAAAAATGGGAATAAGAAATATGACAATAAGAATCACAAACCTAAATTTAATAGGAATTGTAATCTATGTGGTATATTAGTTTAGAGATTTTTTTTATATAAAATAAAGATAGAGTTAACAATAAATCTTATAAAAATAATAAAGGAAAGAAATATAATCATAACCATCAGAAGAACCATAATCAGAATAACAACCAAGAACAAAATTCTAATGTTATTACTTTATATTCTACAATATTTGCTTCTAATGAGAACATATGGATTTTAGATAGTGGTTCATCATATCATATGACTTTTTTATCTGATACTAGAGATATTTTCAAAAAAATTTACTTAAGAGATAATTCATTCTTAAAAGCAACTAAGCAAGGAAAGGCAAAATTTATAAATTTTGTCATTAATGATGTTTTCTATGTACCTAAGCTTAAGAAAAATTTATTATCTTGTTCTCAACTTACGAATGATAACTTCATTATAATTTTGCTTAAAGATAATTGATCCATTAGAAATTAATCTAGTTTTCTGATTACTGAAGGCATTTAAAAGAATGGTTTATTCTTCTACATATTGTATTTCATCACATAGTAAGAATGAATCTTAATTATGGTATGGAAGATTAGGACATGTTAATTTTATAAGTTTACATGATATGTCTTCTCATAATCTTGTTATTGGTCTTTCATCTATATCTTCTCATCATGAAGCTTGTGAGGGATGCTTACATGGTAAGAAACATACTAATCCCTGTTATAAGAATCATGATGTGAAATCCTCTCATACTTTAGAGTTAATTCATAGTGATGTTACAAAATCTCTTGAAGTTATGTATCATAATGACTCTTTCTATGATGTTAATTTTATAGATGATTATACGAGAATGATCTAGTCATATTTCATTAAAAAGAAATCTGAAGTGTTGTCTAAATTCAAAGAAATTAAAGCTATTGTTGAAAATGCTTCTAGTTTTTATATTAAGATATTATGGTGGTGAATATATTAGTATTTAGAGTTTGATTATATTTTCATTAATTGTGGTATTCAAAGGGAACTAACAACTCCCTATTCTCCTTAGTAAAATGGTATTGTTAAAAGGAAAAATTGTACCATGATAGAAATAACTAGAACAATGTTACATTATTCAAATGTTCCTAAGTTATTATGGGCCAAGGATATGAATATTTTGGCGTATATTCTGAATAGAGTCCCTACTAAAGATCTACATATTTCTACTCCTTTAGAAATGTGGTATAAAAAGAAACCTAGTGTGGCTCATTTTAGGATATTTGGTAGCTCTGCTTCCATCTTTGTTCTTAAAGTTAAAAGAAAGAAGCTTGATCCTAATTCTTATTCTTGTATTTTTTTAGGTTATGGAGGTAAGACTAAAGGATTAATATTATATGATATGTCTAAAAGACATATCATGGAAAATAAGAATGTTCTTATTTTTTTAAAATCTTTTTGTGAGCCCTTTATATAAACTCATGAATGTTCTTTTGATGAACCTATATTTCCTATTTCTCCTTATGAAGAAACAAATTCTTTAGAGGAAGTTGATCTATCTTTAGATAACTTAGAGTCTTAGGAACTCCATGAGTTTCATGTTTACTCTAAAATACCTAAACTGATAGAATCCTTAATCCAGTCTTCTAGTCATGATAATATAAATAAGTTAACTAGAAGCCAACATTATTATCATAATTTAATGATTATGTATGAATGTGAGCCTCAATATTTTGAGGAAGTCATTCAAGATGATAGATGAAAATTTACTATGCAAGCTAAGTATAATACCTTAATTAGAAATCAAACTTAGTAGGATCTTGTCCCACCTCCACCTAAGAGTCATGTTATTAATTGTAAGTAGATTTATAAAATCAAATATAATTCAATTGGTCAAATTAACAAGTTTAAAGCAATATTAGTTGTTCATGAGTTTACTAAAAAATTTGTGATTGACTATGTTGAAACCTTTGTTCTTGTAGCAAAAATGAGTATTGTTAGATTAATTATTGCTCATATAGCCCAAAATGGTTAGATTATCCACCAGATGGATGTCAAAAATGATTTGATAAATGGTGATTTAGAAGAGAAAATATATATGAATCAAACTAAAGGTTTCACTGGCCCTAATAAAGAGTATTTTGTGTGTAAGTTAAATAAATCACTATATGGTTTAATACAAGATCCTCAAGCTTGGTATTCTAAAATTACTTCTTTCTTTAAAGAACTAGCTTTCTGTAACTATTATTCTAATAATGATCTCTTTGTTAAAGTTGAAAATGGTCATTTAATCTTAATTGTATTATATGTTGATGATCTGATTAGTTTCATTTATAAAAATAAGGATAAACGAAGTCAAATGTTTGAAATGACTAAAATAAGCATTCTGCATCATTTTTAAGAATGACTATATTTCAGGATAAACATTCTATTGTTGTATCACAATCTTAGTATGCACATAATATTCTTGTTACATTTAATATGCTTGATTTTAAATCTACATATACTCCTATTGAAGTTAGTGTTAAACTTGATCCAAAACTTTCATGTAAAAAAACTAACCCTATTTTGTAAAGTTAGCTAGTTAGTAGTTTGATTTATCTAACTATTACAGGCCAAATATTTTATATGTTATTGACATTACTTTTAGATTCATCCAAAATCTATATTTGGATCATTGGAAATTATCTAAACATATACTTCATTATATCAAAGGAAATCTTAATTTTGGTTTATTTTATTCTTCCATTAATAAAGCTGAATTATATGGTTATTGTGATGTTGATCATGTTGGTGATAATATAGATCACAAGTCTACTTATAGATATGTGTTTAAGTTTGGTATAGGTGTTATCATTTAGAGTATTAAAATTCAACCTATTTTTTCTATCTCTTTTACAGAAGCAGAGTATATAAGTGTTATGAAAGCTAATAAAGAAGCCATGTAGCTATGAAGGTTGTTAGGAGAACTTCATTTAGATGTTTCTAACGGTACCATCCTTTATTATGATAACCTGATTTATATAGTTCTAGAAAAAAAATTAGTGTAGCACCAACAAACTAAACAAATTGAAGTTTATGTGTATTTTATCTGAGAGAAAGTCCTCAATGGTGATATTGATTTATAGATTTGTCCTATGGATGAACATGTAAATATTTTCATAAAACCAATTGGTTCTACCAAGTTTTGTCAATTTTATACAACGTTGGGCCTTTTAGAGTTGTCATTGAGGGAGAGTGTGTCTGACAATGCCACTTCCTAACGGCCATGTGTTCTTTCTTCTTCTCTATATTTGATCTCATTGTAAAACATTGTAAACATCATGTGGAAGTTATGTGATTTGATTAAACTTTGTGTGAAATTTTTAATTTTATAACTCAATACTTAAAAACATATTGTAATGGAGGCCCTTATGTTTTAAAAGTCTCCAATAATGCTTAGATGATTATTCATGAAAAATTGTGAGATGTAATATCATGATCATGCTAGCCTAGACTTACTTTGTAGTAGTTTATGGATTATATTTTTTATTGTTTTAAAAGGTGATGTTTGGCATGATGAAGGTTTTTAAATCCTTCAAACTTTTTACATAGTATAAATCCTTTATTAAGGTGACTATGACATGTATCCCCTCTTAGCATTAAGGGGGAGTGTAAGAATATTTAATGGCTAAGTGGACTATTTTAGACTCTTAGTACATTTAACTAATTTAATAATAAATGATTTATTATTTATTAAATGCAGGTTGAAAAATCTCATGTAAATAAATAATAAAACATAAGTTGTTTATTAATTATTATTTATTTAAAAATAATTATCGAGGAAGGATGAACATGTTGGTTACAATGGTCACCTCCCCTCATCCCCATTATAAATAAAGTTTTACCTCTAGTGTAATTCATTGCAAACACTCTTGATGAAGACATTAAAGTATTGAGTGAATTGATATTTGTGTGTGGCAAATATCTTATTTAAGGTTTTGTGAAGAAGATTAATAGAGAGGAAGTGAGAAGAGCAAGGCTGAGTATCGGGGTTAATTATTTCTCAAATATATGAATATCATCATTTATGGGTTTTTTTACCTTTTGGAGGTTTTTCCATGTTATCTCTATGTTATGTGTTTATTGACCTATGATTATTCTTATGCTTTGCTAATCATTTACATCCTAAATTTATTATATGTATATTCTGTATATTGTACATGAATTTTATCAAGTATTTGATAGTATTATTAAGAATTTTATCCCTCCATCACTTAACAAATTATGGGGACACCCAAACCTTATTATAATGTCTTCATACAATAACTCCGCATCATCCTTTGCATTATAACTTGAGGTTGTAGATTTATCGACCCATTTAGTAAAATAATCTATTGCAATGATGATATACCTAGCATTGGATCAATTAAAGGGTAGACGAATAAACCCCAAAAATTAATCCCCCACTGTTCAAATGGTTGTGTAGTTAGAACCGATTTAATGGCATTTCATCCTTATGATTTAGATTTCATGTATGTTGATAAATATTGAAATGTTTCTCCACTTTGTCTACATTCTAAAACACCATAACCCACTATATCCCACTCTATAATATTGTCCTTGTAGTAAATTCACATGCAAAATTTCTTCCCAAAACTCCTTGATGTGCCTCATCCAACACATATGGTCTTTAATAGTCCAAGGCTACTTTGTGTCAGACATCATCTTTACCTAACTTGTATAAAAATCTATTGATTATGCTGAAATCTAAAGGTCATGCTATAAGTTTTTTCTTATCCCATTCTATATAATGTTACATAAATGTATCATGTTGCATAAAGTTGGTAATTTATTTTAGCTAATCATGGATCACACAAAACTTGAATAGGTATGCATCCGGAGATTCATCTTGCAAGTCTTATAGCTCTTCCCCTATTTGAATGTGAATAAGATGGTCTGGTCCAACATTTTTCCTTCCTAGTTTCACATTTATTTTGAATTAAAATTTTTTAAAAAAAATGTTAATCATTTTGAAACCATTCCTCCCAATATTGGTTTATTCACCAAGTATTGTAGTGTTTGGTGGTGGGTGAAAAATGTAAAGGGAGTAGCTAGAAAATAATGTTGGAAATTATGTAGTGTGAAGACCATTACCATAGATTATCACTCCATAGTAGTGTATTTTTTTCTCACTCAAAGACAAATTTTGACTTGTGAAATTAATGAGATGGTCTAAACCTCCTTCACCTAGTTATGCGATAATTGTTCCAATTGACGATCTAGATGCATTGACATGAACATGAAAAGTTTTATTATAGTCTAGGAAAACTAGAATCAAGGTTGTTGATGAGATAAGAAATCAACCTTGAATGACCTTACAAAACCCATGCTTTTTATCCCTTTCAATCAATACATAAGCATATCAAAGTCGTCTTTTGTATCCCTTTTTATTATATAGTATTGAATGAACATGTATATATATTTGGTGTTTTATATTAAAATTATTTATTTTATGAATGAGATTGTATAATTTATCATCATTACTATTTTTTATTTATTAATAATCCAATACATACATATATTAAGGAAAAAGTAATGAAATAGAACAAGTACTTATATCAACCACATAAAACAGATGGATTCTTCATAAACTTACCTGAAGCAACTAAGTAAGCTAACTCATAGCAATTGGGTAAGCTAACTTGTAGCATTTAGGTAAGATAACCCATACAAACTAGATAATCTATACCATAGAAATTGGGTAAACAAACTCATAGCAATTGGGTAAGCTAACCCATAGAAATTATTGTAATAGTTAAGTTACCTGTAAAAATTAGAACTAACCCATAGCACCTACTATTACACACACTATTATAACTATGACAGTTAGTTGATAGTTTGAAGTGGATTTCCTCCATGATTTGAGGAGTAAAACAATTCCTAAAATCAAGGAAAATGGAAATTCAATGTCATAACACATTATCATCATTCTTTCTCCATTGGGTTGTACCTCTAATACCATTATGATGCTGGAACAAATTTTTTTCCTCCTATGACCTATTTTCTAATGTTTTCTAATTGTTAGTATTAAATATGTTACAATAATGTGTAGGTTATTTTCTTAATTTATGATGAATCCATAAGGTATATCATACTTTATATTGTAACTAAAATATCTAAATAAGGAACTAAACCGCTCTATTTGAAGAGTAGGTATAAGGGCATATGTTATAAAGTAACAAGTAAGAAATGTTAGATAGAGTAAATAAAATATCAATAATCCTATTTTGAGAACTTTTTAATTTTCATGTAGAAATATTCTCATTGATACAAGTTTGTTAATGCAATATAAAAGGTTTGAAGTAATCAACTATAACAAGAGGAAGGGATTGTAACTCAATTCCAACCAAGGAAGGGCCCTCTCTAGAGAAAATTAGGTAAAGACCATAGTCGTTAACTTTTAGATTCATTTCTACATTATGTGTATGCATTATTCATTATTTGATTATATCATGTTATATTTACTATTATGTTTGATTTTTTGCATAAGCATTTTTTATTTCATCAAGTTAAATTCAATACAGTGTGAGGAAGATTCCAAGTTAGTCATATATTTCTTTCCTATTGTTTACTCTCCATGCAAGTGAGCTAATTAATTCCTACAAGTGTGTTACTCTATTTTAATAAAGTGTATTTCCCTATACATAATCTTTAATGACCTCAACCCTCAAAAGATACAAGTTTGCATATACAAGGTTGACATCTTAACAAATACATGACCTAGTTGATAATTAGTGAAAGTAGTGGTATTAATACCCCTCATGTGACTCTGTTGGGTTATAGGTGAAAATCGCTTCCTTAGGTTTACTTGATGTTTTTATTCTTCTCATCAATTTTGACCAATCTCTGGTTCAATTTTATGAAATTTATCTGGCATCTTGGGGTCCATTCAAACTTATTTTTCTTGCACAAAATATTTTTTAATGGTGTTGAAACTATTGTATATCCCATTATAAACTTGCAATAATATCTTTTATGACTTATAAATGATCACACTTTTGAAGGATTAGTGGGTTGTTTGAGCCCCACTATCACTTTGATTTTTTCTTGGTCCACCAGAATCTTATCACTACATACCACATATCCAAGAAGCATATCAAATGGTGTAAAGAACAAGCACTTTTTCAAAATTAGTGTGATTCACAACATGTGACATCTCTCTAACATTAGTCACAACTTAGATATATCTTTCTTGAATAAGGAAACAACTGCCCAATCATCCAAGTAAACTTCAAGAAAATCATAAATGAAATCATTAAAAGCAATGATTATAGCTTTGGAGAAAAATAATAGATATTTTTTTAGTCCAAAAGGCATCACCTTATAATAAACTGACCCCTATTCAGTTTTTAATGTTCTCTTGATCTAATCCTTAGTTGCTATGGGAATCTGGTGATATCTATTGAAAGCATACATGAAAGAGTAGACCTCATGTTGTGTAAAAACTTCAAGCACCTCATGAATGAAAGGAATAAGATAAGGATCATTGATGCATACATAATTTAGTGTGTGATAATCTCAAAAAACACAGATTTCTCCTATCTTATTTGGTTGCATGATCATAAGACTTACCCAACTTAAATTATCACTGAGATATATGATTTTTGCTCCCACCATACCATAAATTTATTCTTTTACCTTCATATTCATGTTGAAATTAAACCTATAATGTTGTTTCTTAATCATGTGTGCACACTTTTATGTTCAATATGTGTGTCTCCCAATGAAGGGTCGATGCCATTGACTTTGCTTAATTTTGTGTGGAAACATATTCTTAATCTCACAATAAATAAATAGCCTATAAAACTTGTTGTTGGTCTAGAAATCTATTGACATGACTATTCAACATAATTATAAGAACATAAATAAACATTGTAGAGACTAAAATCATACTACATATTACCATAGATGCTTTAATCACACCGTAGAGGAGGTAATATCATACTATAGATTATCACAAAGGATTTAATCACACTACAATTAATGTGCAATATCATACAAAGCCTCTAGGCATGTTTTAGATATTTTAGATGAAGAATATATAATAGTTTACATAAGATAAATACATATATACTAGAATATATGTAAATATCTTCTAGTTTGTAGTTAAGAAGGTAACTAAGTGTAAACAAATGGTTAAAAAGGGTAATGATGAGTGAAGAGATATAACCTTTGGCTTGTAAAAGGTGTATAATGATGTAAATGGTGTGGAAGATAATAATTATCATATCATATAAACATAATAATAAGAAGAGGTAAGAGAGAGTAATAAGAGGAACAAGGAGGAATATATAAAGAGATATTGTATTAAAAAGTGCAGAGGTATAGATTAAAGAGATATGTAGAATGTAACAAATATTTTATAATTATATATATAAATAAAGAGAGTTAGAATAGGAAATATTTATGTAGTGTGTATAGATAATGAATTGATATATTAATAAAGGATTAAATTGAATTAATAGCCTTTATTTAACAATAGCTCTAACCAAAGTCAACTTGAGTTGCATAACTATTTATAACCAAGTTTCATATTTTATGTCAACATTTAGTAGCGTTGTATAGACTTTGGTTATCTAATGTCCAGAGCATAATCATTCAAATTAAGAAGATTACAAGATTGCTAGAAAATAATTGTTGAGATTTTTTTCTATTATGCCTTGCAGAAAAAGGAAGGCATTAAAATTGTATTATATCCCTATCTAAGAGGCTAGGTACCTAAGGGATGGTGTGTGGAAATGGGGGTGATCCGTGAAAGGATGTGACTTGTGGAGAAATCAGGTATGATGGTTGGGGGGAATAAATAGAAGGAAATAGAAGATATGATAATGTAAGGGGATAAGTAAGAAAAAGGGGGATTAGAAAAAAAATTAATAAAAGAGAAGAGAAAAGAGAAAAATAGAAAAGAGAGAGAGAATATAAGGAGATATAAGAAGACATAGTATATGATGAAGATGAGAATGTAGAAGGTGATATGGATAAGGATAAAGAATAAATTAGTTAAGTAGAAGATAAGAGAAAAAAAAAGTTTTGAGGAAGATGTTATATAAGTAGAAGTAGAAGAAGAGGTAAAGAAGAAAATGAAAATAAGAATTTAAAAGACACCTAATTTTAAACCCCAACCAGAAAGATATCTCATATGGATATGAGCCCCCTGGACCAAACACCACTCTCCATGCCGCTAGTAAGAATAAGGAAGAAATCAAGAGATAGTGCAAAAGTGTGGAATAGTTACATAAAGTAGAGTTAGAAAACATGGGGAAGAAGAGAAAATATTTGATAATGGTACAAAACAAGATGAAATTACCATTATTTAAGAAAGATACAAAGGATGTAGAAGAACACTTGTTATTGTTGGATTGTTCCTGGATAAGTCATGGGATTAATGATCCTCAGATAAAATTGTTTGATTTTGTTGGTACATTTAGGAATGAAATATTGAAATGGTATATGAAGATAAGCCCAAATCATATTATGACATAGGATGAAGTACAAAAGAAATTTAAAAATGAATATCAATATATGGACGTACCAACAAAGAGTGTTACTAAGCTGAGACACCTTATATAGAAGGAGAATGAGATGATGAAAGATTACAAAAAATGGTTTAAATAAGTAGTGCAAAACTTGGAAGAACCATTGAATGAAAAATAAAGGATATAATGGTTTATCTCAAGTTTGGTGCCGTTTATACAAGCTTATATGGATAGAATAAAGTTTAAAACAATTATGAAAACATTAGAAATGGATGCAATATTAGAAGCACAATCATGGAAAAGGGAGAATAATGTTGTAGTGAAAATGGAGTTAGAAAACATGAAGTAAGAGTTAAAGTTGTTATGTTTGAAGCAATAAATTTTGATGAAAGGAAAAGTGGGACATTCTACCTCACCGTAGATTTTTATAAGTCTAAAAAATGGTGTGCGGTGTGTGGCAGTAAAGGACACATGGAAACAGAGTGCCCATATTATGAGATACCAAGAAGAGTAGTGACATTAAAAAAAACATCACCACAACCATATAAAGAAAGGTTATGGTGTGAGATATGTCAAATTTGGGACCAACATGATCGGAGGATGTGATCGATTGTAGAATAAATTGCATGCACTAACCATTATAAAGAGAGGAGTACCACAGATGAATGGAACAAGTATAAAAGAAGATCAGTAATTGATCAACATGTACTGTAAATGGCCTAAAGTTATATTACAAATCCAATGGTACATGGTTATCAACCACAAATGCAATATTGGATACCATATCCAACGGTACCAAATGTGGGACAACAATGTCCACAAAATCAATAATATAATGGGTACTAAGGTTGGTACCAGGGAGAAACCCAAGGAGGATACTACGTAGATAATAGAAGTGAATATGTAGGAGGATACCAAGGAGGAAAGAGATATAATAGTGATATGTAAATGATTGCTTGTTTTAAATGTGGTAAGAGATGACACATTGCAAAAAAAAATTATGGAGGGAAATTATAGACTTTGTGGCTTCTATCAGGAAAGCGATACACATGATTCATCCAATTTCCCAATAGCTATGCAATATTATAACAACGAGGACATGAACATATAAAAGATGCTAGAAATGATACCTTGCAAAGGTAAAAATCAGATAAAATGATTATCACAGTTACAGGAAATGATGTTGAGATGTATTGAAATACATAGACCAAACACCCCTAATGCTCAGGATGAAAGTGAAAAAGAAGTAAGGCCAAAATTGAACACAATAGTAGTTGAGAGACTAAAAAACCATAAAGAAGTAGTGTAGGATTTGAAAAAGGTTTCACAAAGTGAAATACTTGGAAATTTATTTAGGATTCAGATATGTAATTCAATAAGGAGAAAGAGAAGAGGATAAAACAAATAAAGAAAAATGCAAATTTTAAAATGAAATATGTTTTCAAAACAACCAATATATATAAGAATATTTTTTGTTGGATGTGAAAGTAAATGGGCACAAATATGAGAATGAATTGTTAGGTTTAGGAGCATATATCAATATGATATTGCAGAGTACTTAGGAAAGTTTAGGAAAGCCACCATTACATGCGGTAACATATGACATTTATTTAATAGATGGAATCATGAGATCTCCCATTGTTGTACTCATAGCTGCAAAAATATATTTCATGGGAATTAAGAAAAATGTTGATATTGAATGCATGTAAATATATGAAAGTAATACATCATATCCAATTTTACTAATTATTCATAGATTGTAATGTGATATCAAACTCAAAAAGTGAATAAATCATAATGGAAGGAAATGGAGTAATAACCCACTTACCATAAAAAATGGGTATGTCTTCTACATGGACAATAGCGAAATACGATGGAAGTGATCCAAAATTAAACAAAGACTATGAAGCACACAAGGATGACCAAATTAGTGTAGAGAGTGAGAAGGTAGATACTACATCATGGAGAGATAAAAAATCTAAGAAAGAATTAAAAATTTATTCCACATACAGAGGACGACTCTTATATCAACCAAAGATACCAAAAATCAAAGGGAGATACCATAAACCCAAAAGGAGTTGGAATTATGTATTAGAAGAGGATATTTAAGTGTGAATATTATGAAAGGAATCAATATGGGATACATAGAGGATTTTTCATTATTGATGCATTTGGTAGTCCTAAATAATGGTGCAAGCATGGAAAAGTTTAGAAAGATACCAAAATAATGTAATACAAATAAGGAAGTAAATAATCTTGCGAAAGACATGATGCATGATGTCTTAACATAGAGGGATAATAATGTGAGAAGCAGTTTCTAAGACCATGAAGAGAGAAAATTAATTATGTACAGTAGCTGCAAGAAGTCAATGAAGAAAATATTCCATTAGCGAAAAAGTATAAGACAAAAAAATCATGAAATTATTGGGAGGATGCATCAAGAAAATTAATAGATTTGTTAGTACTAGATTGAAGTTATATACAATGAAATTACTTAGATGTTCACACAAAATAAATTATATATCACACAAAATAAACAAAGATAATAGACCACACAAAAATAATTGACAACATAGCAGAATACTGGATAATATAGCAAAGCCACTTCGAGGGGGCAACCTCCACAACAATGCAATAAGAGTAGAGTATGATGATCAAAGACTAACCACTACCTCTTATATATAGTCTACTTGGCTACGGTTATTCCATAGGCTGACCTAACTAAGAACATAGAGAAATACAACAAGAATATAAAAGAGGTATGTAAGCCACAAGTCAGCCACACATATCCCTAGACATGCCAAAGGTTAAGAGCGTAGCAATATATAACATGTAAATTCTGGAAATAAATTGGAAAATATTGAAAAAATGGAAAAAATTCAAAACAATTTTGGAAAAAAAAATACCAACAATTTTGAATATATTTTTTTAATAGAAAAATAGAAAATAATTTTTCAAAAAAAAATAATGAAAAGAAAAAAATGGAAAACAAAACAAAATAAACATAAATGGATTGACTACCAAGTTGAAAATTGGTAATCGATATCTTGGTGTGGTAAGTCTCGAGGGTGAGATAATGTTTCAGAATGGAGGTAAAATCGTGGTTGGAAGTTAGAAAAGTTTTTTTAATATACCACAAAAGCCTCATACATGCCACAAGGATAATAATGATATAACAGAGAAATATCCATTTGCAGATATCTTTAAATATTTATAAAATTCTATGGTATATTCTGGAGCATTAGAGCATTCAATTATGTCACCATTAATATAATTATTTTCTACGGAAGTAGAAGGGTTAGAGTGTTGATGAAAGGTCTTTAAGGAGCTATATTTTTATTCTGTAAATAATGTGGTAACTTGAGATAAGATTGGAACACAAGATTGACATCAATAGCATGTATATCATCAATACACTAAATTTAGAGATTTCAACATAATTACAGCTAAAGAAAAGTTTATTTTTTATAAGGGGTGACATTGTCCTATAAATTTAGTCAGGTGAGTCAAGCAATGCTACTACAGTATCTTATGTTAGATGTCTAAGTTTCTTGTTGTTGATCATGTTACCCTTCCATAGTAAAATTTTTTTATCAATTTTTTCATAGCATTAGGAAGTAGACATGTTATTTGGGATTTATTGATATCAAGAATATTCAAAGTTATCTCAAGGGTGAGACAAAATTATAAACCCCAGGTAAATGTTGGTAGGATTATTCAACAAAATTATAAGAGCATAAATAAACATTGCAAAGAATAAAATCATACCGTATATTACCGCAAAGGCTTTAATCAAACCACAAAGGAAGTAAAATCACACCACAGATTATTACAGAGGCTTTAATCACCACAATTGATGTACAAGATCGGACATAGCTTCAAGGCATGTTCCAGATGTTTTGAATGAAGAATATATAATATTTTATATAAGGAGAATACATATATACCATGGAATATATGTAAATATCCTCTAATTGATAGTTAAGAAGGTAAATAAGTGTAAACCAATGGTTACTGAAGGTAACGATGAGTGAAGAGATATAACCTTTAGATTTTAAAAGGTATATAATAATGTAAATGGTGTGGAAGATAATAACCATCATATCATATAAACATAATAAGAAGAAGAAGAGATAAAGAGAGAAATAAAAGAAATAAGGAGGAATATAGAAAGAAATAAAGACATATTGTAATAAAAATTGCAGAGATATAGACTAAAGAGACATGTGAAATGTTTAACAAATGTTTTATAATTATATATATGAATAAAGAGAATTAGAATAAGAAATATATGTGTATTGTGTATGGATAATGAATTAATATACTAATTAAGGATTAAAATCCCATTACTAACTTCTATGTAATAGTATATCTAACTAAAGTCAACTTAAATTACATACCAAGTTGCAGATTTATGTCAACAAAATCTCCTATGGTCGCCATATTTGGTACTTCCTCGATACCAATATTTTCCACCCTTTTTCATAGAGGTTCTTGATATATCTTACTTGCATTAGATTTCAAGGAATCCAGTACTTCCCTCTAACCTGGTTACTCTATAATAGTAAGATTTCATAATTGGTCATCTTCAATTTTATCTATATTCTTCTTCTTTGGAAACTTTACGCTTATTTTGGGTTCAAACAATCCTTTTAGATCCAGGTCTCCTTCACTGTCAGTATGTGTAGAGTCACTTGCACTATTCTCAATCCTATTACAAGATTTCAAAATGAATCCCTTATGCTCCTAAGAAAATGAAAGTTAAGAACCACCAGCAATGGAAAATATATTGGCACAACCATATCCTCAACAATTATATGTTTGTAATTAAATGACATAAAAACCATTTATTGAGATGTTTCGTGAATGACTCTAATATCCTTATTATATTGATGATATTTGTAGATAATAAAATCATATAGATTTCTTCACTCTTATGCCACTTTATGATAAACCGAAATTCAATATGTTGAAATTAAATGTCCTATCACTATGCTATTGTGGTGTCAATCGATGAAAGAGAGGCATGGTTTTACATGTGAAACAAGCTTGGCATCTCTGACTCCAACCACCATTGCCACCTTCCCGCCACCTAGCAATGATTCACACGGTCAAATTTATGACAAGGAATTGATCAGGTAGAAAAAATGTTGGATAAAACTTCATTTTTAGAGAAAAATATTATTACATTTGCCAATAATTTTGACTGCCCTGTAGTAGTCATCTTGTATGCATTGCTTTCATACCACCTTCCTCTCAAGTTTGAAATTGAGTGGATTTATCCTCCACCAAGGAATTTCAAGCCATAGATTTTCCTTAATACTTCCTACCTTCACTTCTCCTAGACCAAGAAGCACATTATTATAATTTGGAACCTTTCCCCTAGGCATTCTAGTGTTTCTAGATGGATAAAATAGTAAGGAAATGTTATCAATCGAGCAACAACCTTTTTATACATCTATGGTAGACAAACAATTTTTTTTTGTTGCAATGCTCATGATACTTCACACTGCAAATTCATTTAAGTTTTATAAGATTTGTAATAATCTCTTTTGAATGAGGATTAATAAAATCAATATGCCTTATGGTGACAAAAACTCAAGGTGGAGGAGCATTATCAATCTCGATGAGCTTGATTATGAGTAAGAATGACCTGTTTAAAAATTTGAGATATAGATTCTAAATAATTCTTCACTCTCCTCCATTGATTGATTGTGTTAAAGATACTAGAGAAGTTGGTTGTTGTTTTACACACCTTCTTGATATCTTGAAATCTTTAGTTTCTCATTACCACGTTGTGTTTGCTACTCAACCCTCCACACCTTAGTGGGAACATGCTTTATTTAAATGTCTCCAAGTGGTACTCTATAAAATCACTAACACACAAAATTGCATATGATAAACTTCTCTCTATTGAGGAGCTTTAGGAGGTCATTATGCAAATGTCTATTGACAAAGCTCTTGGTAATTGATGATTTTTCATATGAGTTTTGCAAGGAATTATGGGATAGTGTGGGTCTAGATTTGTACAAAGTTTACCTTGAAGATGTTCAAACCAAATCTCTTAGATTTTTTTTTAAATCAAAGTAATATCAAATTAATTCCCAAACCTAGGGACTCAGAAGTTATTACAAGTTGGTGACTGGTTATCCTCCCAATGTCTCCTACAAAATCATTTCTACAGATCTTTCTCTTAGGGTTAGGTATATGTTACTTCTTAATGTTCACCTCAAGAAATTTGGATTTGTCCACAATAAATATATCCTTGACAACATTATTATTGTTTGGGAGGGAATGGAATGGGCTAGAAGTTCTCTATAGAAGGTCTTGTTTATCAAAAATGATTTTGAAAAGGCTTGTGACATAATTGAATGACCTTTTATTTTAGACATGCTTTAGGTTCTAGGGTTTGGCTCTAGGTTTTTTAGGACTATCAAAATGATTTTCCAAGATGTTTTTGCATGTATCACCATCAGTGGTGTTCAATTTGAATAGTTTGGCCTTTTCCACTCTATATGTCAAAGGTGCCCTCTTGCCTCTTCTATTTATGTGTTGGTTGTTGAGGGTTTCAACTAATTTTTGTAATATTTTTGTTCTAGAAGGTTGGTTAAAGGTATCTCTCTTCCTCAATCTCAGAAATAGATTGTTAATAATCATTGTATTGATGATTCCTTTCTCACATTCGTTGAAGAGGAAACATCCATCTCCAATGCCATTAAATTTATGGATGTATTTTATTTAGCCTCTAACTCCTCCATCCAATGGAAGAATATTCAATGCCACAAAAAATTTATCTCCCCCTCACCCACTTGGCTACTTCAATTTAAATGGCATTGGATTTATCCAGGTGAATAATTTAAGTTTATAGGCATTTTCTTTGCTTTTCAAGCCACTCATGATTTTTTTGGGTTATGTGGTTCAAAGGGTTCGGAAAAAAGTTGGTTATTGGATTTATAAACCTTTATTCTTAGTAGTAAAGTTTCAAATTTATTCCAAGGTGTTCGTTGCCATGCATGTTTATTAGTCCTCTTGTTGTGCACATTATAATGTTGCCTATGCCAAACTTGATATAATTCTTAGTGACTTCTTGTGGGCCAATTCTAAAGGCACTAAAGGATTCCACCATTTTTCTTGGTATATCTATTGGAAGTCAATACCTCTAAGAGGCCTTAGTATTATAAACATAAAAATCCAAGGCTATAGCTTGTGTTCCAAACAGATCATACATGCCTTGGATGGTGAAGAAGCTTGGGAGGTTCTACTTAGGAATTATATCACACAGGGTAGTCCTATGGAAAAGGGAGCCTGGAAAGGTTTGAATCTCTAATCTTTGCTAATCACACAAGTCCCTATTGCCATTGTTGGCACTTTTTTTACTAATAGTATTTGGAAGGCTTGGGAACTTCTCAAAAGGCACCTAATTTGGGATGGAGAGCTAGTTTTAGATTTGGGCTTTCTTTACACTCTCATTCTTTGTGATGGTCTCATGTTCTTGTTTTTTGTGAGGTTCCCTTTGCCCTTGTACCTTGGAAAAAAATCCTTCGGCTATTTATAAAAGGCATTAAGTCTATCTCTGATCTCCTTTGTAAACAACCTGGGGATTGGGTGACTTAGCACATTCTAAGGGTTGAATATCAGTCATAGATTACTGACTAAAAATCTATTTTAGAAATTAAAAATGCCATACCTAATGTGCATCTTCATAAGATAGGTGTTTAGTCACCTTCAAGATGGTGGATTGAATTGAAATGGCCAATTGAGACCCCCTTCCACTGTTACAACCCTAGTTAGGTTACACCCTCCTCTCTCCACAACATCTATAAGTTGACGCTCTAAATCCCAAGTGGAAAGTTAACTCCACAAACAAGTATGGAAATGGTATTGGATTTATCCAAGTGAATAATTTAAGTTTATAGGCATTTTCTTTGCTTTTCAAGCCACTCCTAATATTTTGGGGTTATGTGGTTCAAAGGGTTGGGAAAAAAGTTGGTTATTGGATTTATAAACCTTTATACTTAGTATTAAAGTTTCAAATTTGTTCCAAGGTGTTGGTTGCCATGCATGCTTATTATTCCTCTTGTTGTGCACATTATAATGTTGCCTATGCCAAACTTGATATAATTCTTAGGGACTTCTTGTGGGCCAATTCTAAAGGCACTAAAGGATTCCACCATTTTTCTTGGTATATCTATTGTAAGTCAATATCTCTAAGAGGCCTTAGTATTCTAGACATAAAAATCCAAGGCTATACCTTGTGTTCCAAACAGATCATACATGCCTTGGATGGTGAAGAAGCTTGGGAGGTTCTACTTAGGAATTATATCACACAAGGTAGTCCTATGGGAAAGGGATCCTAGAAAGGTTGGAATCTCTAATCTATGCTAATCACACAAGTCCCTATTGCCATTGTTGGCACTTTTTTACTAATAGTATTTGGAAGGCTTGGGAACTTCTCAAAAGGCACCTAATTTGGGATGGAGACCCAATTTTAGATTTGGGCTTTCTTTACACTCTCATTCTTTGTGATGGTCTCATGTTCTTATTTTTTGTGAGGTTCCCTTTGCCCTTGTACCTTGGAAAAAAAACCTTCGGTTATTTATAAAAGGCATTAAGGCTATCTCTGATCTCCTTTGTAAACAAACTGGGGATTGGGTGACTTAGCACATTCTAAGGGTTCATTATCAATTATAGGTTAGTGACTAAGAATCTATTTTAGAAATTCAAAATGCCATACCCAATGTGCATCTTCATAATATAGGTGTTTAATCACCTTCAAGATGGTGGATTGACTTGAAATGGCCAATTGAGACCCCCGCCCATTGCTATAACCCTAGTTAGCTTATACCCTCCTCTCTCCACAATATCTATAAGTTGACGCTCTAAATACCAAGTGGAAAGTTAACTCCACAAGCAAGTATGGAAAGGAAGGTTTAAAATTGTGTGGGTTGTTATCATAGAGCCCCTTTGGTGTATTCTTCACCAAGGGCTTCTAATTGGCACATGATGGAAAGGCTCATCTAGTTTTTTTTAGTTTGCAACCACCTAGAATATCTAAAGCATATCTTTTGGTTGTGCAAGCATGCCCAGTCGGCTTGGAATTGGATTCACACCCTCTTCCAACCCTTCTATCTAGACAATGTTTACTTGAAGATGATGTTTGTAGGGGTCTCGACCATGATTCCTACAAAATACACACAAATTTGGCATATATTCTATGCTGAGATTCTCTTTCACTTATGGAATCATAGAAATAAAGGTACTTTTAGTCATGTTATTCTTGATGATTGCTTTCCTACTACTAACAAAGTTAATGTTATGTTTCAGATATAGGTTTAAGCTATAAAGGTGTGTAAGGAGGTGTAACACCCTATAGACTTGATTTGATCATTGGGGGAGTGCCCCTTGTGCTATTCGCTAAGTCCATCTAGACTCTCCTCGCTACCAATTGCCTCCACTTGATTGTGGATTTAGAAAATAGGGGAGGAACTACTCTCGGAGCAAGTGTTGCAGTGGCTCCCCTTCACAAGATTTTTTATCCCGTCTTTTCTATTTCACCTACCAAGCAAGATAATACTGGAGATAAAGATAAAGAGAAACAAATGGTTGGACCCTGTTCCTGACGTGCAAAATCTCCCTACTGGAAGTAGCTTTCAGGAGGGGGGAAGGTGGCAAGGGATGGGGAAGGAGGGAGGAGGTGGGGGGCAGGGCTTAGGGTGATAAACCATATGATTCTCCGTCTCCTCCACCACCATTCATTGTTGCTCCCATTGCTTAGTGTTTTCTCGTGCACTATTATTACTTTTATATCTCTCTAACTAATTGTTACTTCATATTTTTTGGTTGAAAAGTTTTCCGTTTATTATTAAGATACATTAGTGATATTTTTCGACTTAAATTGATGTAACTTTTCAAAGTGTACTTACATCGACTCGCTTTTTTATATGATAAATTAATATAACATATTATTATTTTTATATATGGAAAAAGCTTTAATATCAAAAAAACAATTTAAATTTTAAAATTTGTTATAAATTCCTATTTCTTTCAATTTTGACGAAGATAAGCCCAATGCAGAAAGTTCAGCATTGGCCCCTTGAGTGATGACAACTATAACCACATGATTAACACATTAAAATCTAATTATACAACATAAATCTTGCACACTTTGATTAGTATCATCACATAGTAGCATATGAACCCAATTTCCATTGTAGTAAGATATCGAATCCTAACACTAAAATATAATTACTTCACCATGCTTTATATCAAACACCTCTTCGTAGGTTCTACACTTATATTACCACATAATCTAACTATTTTTCAGTTTCAGAAACTTCCTGATCTCGGATCATCATCTCAGGATTCTTTGTTGATTAATTTAATTCATATGGAAGATGACCTGAGCACCATGTTGGGGCTTAAGTGAGAATAAGTGTACAGGCGAGTGGATGTAATGAAGTGAAACCACTAAGGAAAATTGCTGCAGAATCATGGCCAATACGACTTTGGTGTCTAGTAGTGCAAAGTTTTGACCAATGCAGATCCTTGGGCCTAATGAAAATGGCATAAATGCCATGATGCTTGGCAACTTTTGAAATTCCTTGGCTGAACCGCTCTGGATTGAACTCATGTACGCTGTCTCCCCACAAAGATGGGTCATGATGCATGGCAAGGATTGGAATCTGAAGTTGAGTACCTGCAGGAATTGAGAGTCTTCCCAGATTCATGGGTTTATACATTTGTCGGCTTATTTTCACTAAAGGTGGATAAAGTCTCAAGGATTCATTGAAAATCATCCCCATCTGCAATAACAAAGACACGACATATTTTTATTTAGATGAATACAATAATATCTGGAAAACACATATTATCTGCAAACCATGTATTCTTACAGTTATAACACAATGTTATGGAAGCAAAACATGTTATAGACCATTGCCTTGGAAAAATTGAAATCTGGGTAAGGTTAATAGTGTGTATTCTTACTATCTTTAGGCCATTTACAGTCTCTGCATTTGTAAATTCATTTTTCCCACACAATTCTAAAACTTCCTTGCATGCTCGCTCTTGCCAGTCCTGATGCATTCCCAACAAGACCATGGTCCATGTCAAGAGGATTGTTGTAGTTTCCTGTCCGGCTATGTAAAAGGTTATGCATGCAGAAATTATTTCATCTATAGTCATACTCATGTTATTCTGCATCTTTCCTCCACCTTGTTTCTTGTTGGAACTCATCATCAGTACCAACGGTCCTCTCCCTGCTTTCAATGACTCGTCTTGCACGTCTTCGGATTTCTTTTGTCAACCACCATCGTTGCCTATTCTTTCTTGTAGGAAGAAACCCGTATAATAATTTATTCCAAGAATTTGTCAATCCTCGCATACTCTAGAGTCTATATATGACAATTAAAATTAGACACATATTCTCCTTGGAAATTCAAATTTTCTAAGTTAGGGATATGAACAGTTATAAAACTTGTTTCTACAGTTCATCAAGTTTAATTTCTCTGCATTGCTTTGGAATTGAAAGGAGATGATAAGCAAACATGGAAAAAGTCAAATCAATTTGTGCTGTACGACACTTCAAAAGGTGTAAGAAAAAGGAATTGAGCCATTTGTGAGGGTTATCAGGAAAATGAAAGCTAAAAACCACCAGCAATGGAAAATATACTGGCACAACCATATTCTATACCCTTATGATCTTTGTTGAGTCGATGATCTTTGTAGATGATAAAATCATGACAGATTTCTACACTCTTATGCCACTTTGTGATAAACTGAAATCCATAATGTTTAAATTATATGCCCTAGCACTATGTTATTGGGGTGTCAACCCTGCGATATTGAAATTAAATTCTCTGGTTCTATTTTTTCAATATCTTATCTAGATGTAATACCATTTTTTGAAATAAAATACATTAATTTTAACCTGTATTTCAGGATTAATGGTTCTTAAGAATATATTTATTATGAACATAAATTGTCCATTTAACAGTCATTGTATCTGGTTAAACTCGGAGCAGCGACTGCTTCTGGTCGTGACTTGTAGAGAAGGGAAGCTGTGGGGGGTTCAAACTTTACAATACCTATGAAAGATTTTACAAGGAAAATTGTGTTTACATGGAAAATTGTGTCACATGTGGCAATATCACAGAGTATGATAATTCTCTCATAGAATATAAATGCTTAATATTTTATTTCATTCCTAAAATATTGCAGCAGAGCAGGGATTTAATTAAGCCATGGAACCACTTTAAAATAAACTCCTCCAAAATTTTCTCAGCAGCGCAGGTTCAATACATTCAATAGATTTCAGAATTGCCCCTGCATGGGACCACTAAGTTTGCATTCCTTGTACAAACCTGAAGCATAAATTGACAAAAAGCCTGTGATTTGCAATACCTAAACTGGGAACAGCGACTACTTCTGATGGTGACTTATAGAGAAGGGAGGCTGTGTGGGGCTCACACTTTGCAATACCTAATACTTTTGAGAGATTTTAAAGAGAAACTTGTGTCACATGGCAATATCACACACTGATAATTCTCTCAGAGAATATATAAATGCTTAATATTTTATTTCATTCCTAAAATATTGCAGCAGAGCAGGGATTTAATTAAGCCATGGAACCACTTTATTAAAAGTTCCCCGAAAATCTTCTCAGCAGCACAGTTTCAATAGATTTCGGAATTACCCCTGCATGGGACCACTAAGTTTGTATTCCTTGTACAAGCTGGAAGCATAAATTGACAAAAAGCCTGTGATTTGCTCCAGAAATCATTCATCTCATGGATATTTTTCTATTCATTTGCTATCAATTTCTTGTGTGTTTTGATTTTTGCAATAGAATATAGAATACTGAAAATAGAAACTTCTTGTTCAATACCCTTTTAAATAAAGAGGTTAACACTTCTGAGAACTATACTGCCTAGATAGCAAGGAAAAGATCCACGTGTTTTAGCATCCCAATAAAACATTTCTAAAGCTTGTCAAAAGTTGGAATAAGGGTAAAACTTGTAACCTGAAACCCGGAATATGAATACTGCGAATTATTTCAAATGAAAAGAGGATTTGTTGGGCCAGTAAATGGAAAATATAATTCCCCTCTACATAACTGCTTCCAAATGCTGTGCGTGAAATAATGTCTGATGTAAGAATACAAAACTCTTTTAAAACATCAATTTCATCCGCACCAGAAGATACTAATTTCCTCCATTCAACGATCATATTGGTGCCACACTCAGCAATTACAGGAATCATGCCCTGCAATGGAAGACGGTGTGATAGCAAATAAATTATTAAGTATAAAGGCGAAACATACAGACATTTATTCAAATTCTAGGAATTGTAGAATATTATGATTTTACCTTGAGTCTTTCCATGTGAAAAGCAGGATTGAGGATTCTTCTATGTTGTGCCCATTTTTCGCCCTGTAAGGCTGTAACGATACAAGGCCACGATGTTTCTTTGGCCCTGGATTATTTAGAATTTTTTCATAGTGCCCGAAATTGATAGATAATATCTCCATCACAAGCTCAGGGTGAGGAACAAAAAGCCTGGGTTTAGTCCCAAACCAATAAACATAGTCATGGCGTGCATGATCACACATACTTCATGAATTGGGTGACCCACTGACCAGTGATAAAATACATAGATATCAACTTCATTGAAAAACATGCAGATGGAGAGAATAAATGTACCATATGTTTTGCTCCATTGATGAAATGCAGGAAGAACTCGAGGAACCATGATGTGTCCTGACAGTGGCAAAGCTTCAGAGCTCTCCTGGCTGGCCATTCTAACAATACCAGGAGCATTTCCATATAATTAACTTATAAGAAGGACCTTGAATCCCTTGAGCTTCAAATTGTTTTTTTATTTGCAGTGATTTCCACCATATAACTTTTGCAACTTCCTCCAGAACTACTACTAAACCAGCTGAAACTACAAATACAACCCACAAAAGCCATTCCATTTTTTAAACCAACAGATAAATTTCTTGTGCTAGTTATAGTGAAACCGCAGCAATGACTTATTTGTCTGAATGCACTAGGAGCTGCCTTGATTCACAATTCTAAAGTCTTCCTAAACATTCCTTGTTGCTCCCATTGCTTAGTGTTTTATTGTGCACTGTTATTACTTTTATATGTCTCTAGCTAATTGTTACTTCATCTTTTTCGGTTGAAAAGATTTCTGCATATTATTAAAATACATTAGTGATATTTCTCGATGTAACTTTTCGAAGTGTAATTACGTCGACTCGCTTTTTTTGTATGATAAATTAATATAACATCATTTTTTTAATATGGAAAAAACTTAATACCAAAAAACAATTTAAATTTTAAAGTTTATTATAAATTCCTAGTTCTTTCAATTTTGACGAAGATAAGCCCAATGCAGAAAGTTCAGCATTGGCCCCTTGAGTGATGACAATTATAACCACATGATTAACACATTAAAATCTAATTATACAACATAAATCTTGCACACTTTGATTAGTATCATCACATAGTAGCATATGAACCCAATTTCCATTGTAGTAAGATATCGAATCCTAACACTAAAATATAATTACTTCACCATGCTTTATATCAAACACCTCTTCGTAGGTTCTACACTTATATTACCACATAATCTAACTATTTTTCAGTTTCAGAAATTCATGATCTCGAATCATCAACTCAGGATTCTTTGTTGATTAATTTAATTCATATGGAAGATGACCTGAGCACCATGTTGGGGCTTAAGTGAGAATAAGTGTACAGGTGAGTGGATGTAATGAGGTGAAACCACGAAGGAAAACTGCTGCAGAATCATAGCCAATACAACTTTGGCCTCTAGTAGTGCAAAGTTTTGACCAATGCAGATCCTTGGGCCTAATGAAAATGGCATAAATGCCATTGGATGATTGGCAGCTTTTGAAATTCCTTGGCTGAACCGCTCTGGATTGAACTCATGCACGCTGTCTCCCCACAAAGATGGATCATGATGCATTGCAAGGATTGGAATCTGAAGTTGAGTACCTGCAGGAATTGAGAGTCTTCCCAGCTTCATTGGTTTATACGTTTGTCGGCTTATTTCCACTAAAGGTGAATAAAGTCTCAAGGATTCATTGAAAATCATCCCCATCTGCAATAACAAAGACACAACATATTTTTATTTATATGAATACAACAATATCTGGAAAACACAGACTATATGCAAACCGTGTATTCTTATAGTTTTAACACATGTTATGGAAGCAAAACATGTTATAGACCAATGCCGTGGAAAAAATGAAATCTGGGTAAGGTTAATAGTGTGTATTCTTACTATCTTTAGGCCATTTACAGTCTCTGCATTTGGAAATTCATTTTTCCCACATAATTCGAAAACTTCCTTGCGTGCTCGCTCTTGCCAGTCCTGATGCATTCCCAACAAGACCATGGTCCATGTCAAGAGGATTGTTGTAGTTTCCTGTCCAGCTACGTAAAAAGTTATGCATTCAGAAATTATTTCATCTATAGTCATGCTCATGTCATTCTGCATCTTTCCTCCCCCTTGTTTCTTGTTGGAACTCATCATCAGTCCAAGTAAATCAGTACCATAGTCCGCTGACTTTTCAATGCCAACAGTCCTCTCCCTGCTTTCAATGACTCGTCTTACACATCTTCTGATTTCTTTTGTCAACCACCATTGTTGCCTATTCTTTCTTGTAGGAAGAAACCTGTATAATAATTTATTCTAAGAATTTATCAATCCTCGCATACTCTAGAATCTATATAGGCAATTAAAATTAGACAGAGATTCTCCTTGGAAATTTAAATTTACTAAGTTAGGGATATGACCAGTTATAAAACTTGTTTCTACAGTTCATCAAGTTTAATTTCTCTGCATTGCTTGGGAATTGAAATAAGATGATAAGCAAACATGGAAAAAGTCAAATCATTTTGTGCTGTACGACACTTCAAAAGGTGTAAGAAAAAGGAATTGAGCCATTTGTGAGGGTTAACAAGAAAATGAAAGCTAAAAACCACCAGCAATGGAAAATATACTGGCACAACCATATTCTCAGCAATTATATATTTGCATCTAAACGACATAACAGCCATTTGTTGAGTCGATGATCTTTGTAGATGATAAAATCATGACAGATTTCTACACTCTTTTGCCACTTTGTGATAAACTGAAATCCAAAATGTTTAAATTATATGCCCTAGCACTATGTTGTTGAGGAGTCAACCCTGCATGAAATTAAATTCTCTGATTCTATTTTTTCAATATATTATCTAGATGTAATACCATTTTTTGGAAATAAAATGCATACTTTTAATCCATATCTCAGGATTAATTGTTCTTAAGAATATATTTATTATGAACATAAATTGTCCATTTAACACTCATTGTATCTGGTTAAACTCGGAGCAGCGACTGCTTCTGACGGTGACTTGTAGAGAAGGGAAGCTGTGGGGGGCTCAAACTTTACAATGCCTATGAGAGATTTTACAGGGAAAATTGTGTCACATGACAATATCACACAGTGTGATAATTCTCTCATAGAATATAAATGCTTAATATTTTATTTCATTCCTAAAATATTACAGCAGAGCAGGGATTTAATTAAGCCATGGAAGCACTATATAATAAATTCCTTCAATTTTTTCTCAGCAGACAGGTTGAATATATATCGGAATTGCCCCTGCAGGGGATCACTAAGTTTGTATTCCTTGTACAAACTGGAAGCATAAATTGACAAAAAGCCTGTGATTTGCTCCAGAAATCATTCATCTCATACAAAATTTTCTATGCATTCGCTATCAATTTCTTGTGTGTTTTGATTTTTGCAATAGAATACAGAATTCTGAAAATAGAAACTTCTTGTTCAAAACCATTTCAAATAAAGAGGTTAACACTTCTGAGAACTATACTGTTTAGATAGCAAGGAAAAGATCCACATGTTTGAGCATCCTAATAAAACATTTTTAAAGCTTAATCACAATGTTTTTGGGATAACTGTGTTTCTGTTTTTTATCTCAACGTTTCGGGTCACTATCCATGATCCTTCCTCAAGAGAAACAAGACTAAATAATGGAAGGATCACAGGTAATGACCCAAAACATCGAGATAATTAACAGAAACACAGTTATCCCAAAGACATTGTCATTGATTTTATGGACTGTAAAAGTATTAAATATTTAATTTCTAAAACTTGTCAAAAGTTGGAATAAGGGTAAAACTTGTAACCTGAAACCTGGAATATAAATACTGCGAATTATTTCAAATGTAAGGAGGATTTGTTGGGCCAGTAAATGGAAAATATAATTCCCCTCTACATAACTGCTTCCAAATGCTGTGCGTGAAATAATGTCTGATGTGAGAATAGAAAACTCTTTTAAAACATCAATTTCATTCGCACCAGAAGATACTAATTTCCTCCATTCTCCGATCATATTGGTGCCACACTCAGCAATTACAGGAATCATGCCCTGCAATGGAAGACGGTGTGATAGCAAATAAATTATAAAGTATAAAGGCGAAACATACAGACATTTATTCAAATTCTAGGAATTGTAGAATGTTATGATTTTACCTTGAGTCTTTCCATGTGAAAAGCAGGATTGAGGATTCTTCTGTGTTGTGCCCATTTTTCGCCCTGTAACGATACAAGGCCACGATGTTTCTTTGGCCCTGGATTAAATTGAATTTTTTCATAGTGCCCAAATTTGCTAGATAATATCTCCATCACAAGCTCAGGGTGAGGAACAAAAAGCCTAGGTTTAGTCCCAAACCAGTAAACATAATCATGGCCTGCATGATCACACAAATATATATACATACTTCATGAGTTGGGTGACCAGTGATAAAATACATAGATATCAACTTCATTGAAAAACATGCAGATGCAGAGAACAAATGTACCATATGTTTTGCTCCATTGATGAAAAGCAGGGAGAACTCGAGGAACTATGTTGTGTCCTGGCAGTGGCAATGCTTGAGAGCTCTCCTGGCTGGCCATTCTAACAATATCAGGAGCATTTCCAAATAATAACTTATAAGAAGGACCTTGAATCCCTTGAGCTTCAAATTGTTTTTTAGTTTGCAGTGGTTTCCACCATATAACTATTGCAACTTCCACCAGAACTACTGCTAAACCAGCTGAAACCAGAGATACAACCCACAAGAGCAATTCCATTTTCAAAACCAACAGATAAATTTCTTGGGCTAATTACAGTGAAACCCCACAACTGATTTATTTGTGTCTGAATGCACAATTCTTTAGAGAGAGATTTTTATCTGGCACCATCTCTTTAATTAAATTTGGACCATTAGTTCTGGAAATAGTACGCAGTTAGAAGAGCACAATCATGGATATGGCCCACTAGAACAACGAAAAGGAATCGATGCCATATGTTTGGAATATTAATATATGTAATCTCTATTACTATAGTTTTATTGAATGTATGCTCAAGTCATCACAGAAATTTAAATTCAGAGTCAATTATAAATATACAAGTCTCGTAGGTAATTTAGTATCACATTTAGAGTCGATCATGGATTTGGTAGGTAAGTGAGCTATAGCCAAGATAGTTGACTATATGCTATAATTCAATCAATCAAAATAAATTTATTGATTTACTGAACTTTTCAAGAAGGCAATGGTATTCTCAAACAACACTTTTTTTTTTTTTTTCAAAGTATTGATATCATGGCAATCAATTACTCCATTCTTTAAATTTATTTTAGTTTTATTTTTATTTGATCAAATCTAATATATTAGACGTTGTCCCAAGGTTCAAGTTATATCGGAAGGGTTGGTATAATTTTTGCTTATGATAAAGTGGGATTTTGTAAAGTGAAAGAGTATAAATCAGTGGTTTTAATTCACTTGAAATTTATGGACGCTTATTCCTATCATCTTTTATGAACGAAATTTCAAACAACAATAATCTGATATTTTTGGTGGAGCTGATGGTGAAAAATGAGGTTGTGTATTCTCTCATACGATATACGGTATATGGTAGTGTGTTGTTTGGGAAGGAGATGTTTTGTTTCACAGTGAAAATGAGCAATAACAAAGTGTTGGGTAAGGACAAGGATATACATAGCATGAAAATGGTTAAATATTTCAAAGTGCGTTAAGTAGCAATGGTAAAGGACAATGGCAGGTTATTTCAAGGGATGAACTCGAAGAAGTCCGAGTAGATACATGTACAAAATGTTAAGTTGTGGAGCTAAAAGCTTCACCAGGGTGCTAATTAGGGAGTTACTGAGTGCAACCAGTAACCGGCATCGGCAGTTCTGCCGACGCCGGTCAGGGAAGGACCAAGGATCGGCCGACATCGGTCAGGAGCAGACTGACATCAACCGACGTCGGTCACCTGTGCATGTGCATGCGCTTACATGCGTTTCCAGAACGCGTTTCCAGAATTAGACTCGTCTAATTTTAAGAGGTCCGAGAGTGTTTGCATGTTGAAGACTAATTTAAGTCTTGAGTCTGTGTTTCTAATTATTGTAATTAGAAGTCTAATTATTGTATGCTTGGGATCCTATTTAAGAGACCCATGGGCATGTATTGTAATTAAGGCAAGTAAATCATTGAAGCAAGAAAGCAAGGTCAAGGAGATCTGCAAGGTGTAAGGTCAAGGAGATCAGCTGAAGCTATCAAGGAAGGGTTAACAACTCAGGTTGTTGAGTTGGTTGTAGTTGAGCAAGAGAGAGAGGGAAGAAGTCCTTGAGGTGTGGCAAGCCTTAGAGGTGGAAGAAGAAGTGGCATCTTCTTTATTGTATTTTCTTCTGAAGAGTATTTAATACAAGATTGTGTATTGTCTCTCATATTCTTTGTTGTTTCAAGTTTCTAGTTACTTAATCATTCTGGTTCAATTCCGTGTTTTATTGCTTATAGAAAAGTAATCAATTGTGTTTTCTAGATCCCTGACAGTTGGTATCAGAGCATGTTTGTTGTTCTAGGTGCCTAACAATTGGTATCAGACCCAGGTTGCAGGGAGCAGGTTATTGTTTGATTACAGGTCATTCTCAGGGGTTTTTGATTGAGTAGGAGTACAGCAATGGCAGAAGAAAGTAGGCTACGAATGGAGAAGTTTAACGGCAAGAATTATCAACATTGGAGGATGCAGATAGAAGATTATCTGTATCAAAAAGATTTGTACTTACCGTTGGGTGGGGTTGCATGCAAGCCCACAGACATGAAGGATGAAGAATGGAACGTTCTTGATCGGAAGGCTCTGGGATCCATAAGGTTGAGCCTTACATCGTCTGTGATTTCCAACTTATCACAGTGTAAGACAATGGAAGAGTTGATAGAATCTTTGACAAATTTATATGAAAAGCCCTCAGCTTCAAATAAGGTATTTCTTATGAAGCAGCTATTTACTTTGCAAATGCAGGAAGGTGGATCAGTATATACTCATCTTAGTGATTTCCATGGTTTGGTAAACCAATTAAATTCAGTCAATATTGTTTTTGATGATGAAATAAAGGCTCTCTTAATTTTATGCTCATTACCTGAAAGTTGGGAGAGTTTGGTAATGGCAGTAAGTAATATTGCGTCTGCTTCTAAAATCTTAAAAGTTGATGATGTGGTTAGTGTAATCTTGAATGAAGAAATTCGCAGGAAAAGCACAGGTGAATCATCAGGGAATGCTCTAAGTGCTGAAAGCAGGGGAAGGCAAAGAGAGAAGGTTGAGCAAGGGAAATCAAAGTCACAGATGGGAAGGAGATCCGAATCCAGAGGTATCACCTGCTGGTTTTGTGGAAAGAGAGAACACACAAAGAAAGATTGTTGGTTGAAGGATAAAGAAAATCAACATAAAGGTGATGAAGAAGCAAAAGATGCAGGTATTGTGGCACAAGATGCTCTCATACTTTCTTTGGTTAGACAGCTAGAATCATGGGTTTTAGATTTTGGTTCTTCTTTTCATGCATCCTCAAATAGAGATTTGTTCCATGAGTATGTCCAAGGAGACTTTGGAGTGCTTTATTTAGGAGATGGTACGCCTTGTCAAATGGTTGGCAAAGGGAAAGTGCAGCTAGAATTGCAGACAGGCAACACATGGGTGTTGAAAGAGGTTATGCATGTTCCAGTCCTAAAGCAGAGTTTGGTTTTTGTAGGAAAGTTGGGTGATGAGGGATGGACAGTAACCCTCACAGCGGATTCTTGGAAGGTTTCCAAGGGTGCACTTATTTTAGCAAGAGGTAAGAAAGTAGGTACGCTTTACCTATCTACTTGTATTACTAATTCTCCTTCTGGTTTATCTACTTCAGTTGTAGATTCAGAGATGTGGCTTAATAGGCTTGGTCACATGATTAAGAAGGAGATGCATGTTCTTGAGTCAAAAGGTATGAGTTCAGATTCGGAGGGCATAGATCGAGTTCAGTGCAAAAAAAGGAAATTTGATGCTTTTGACACGAATAGGGAAGCCTTGGTGTTTATAGAAGAGATGATGGACAGAAATCAATCAAAGGGGCTGAATAATTCTGAGCAGGGCAGTATGGATAGGGTTCTGATCCAAGATGAGCTCGTGGAGAGAAGTCATCACTCACAAGAAAAACACAGAGACTGACGTCGGTTAGAGGACCGACATCGGCATCCAGACAGGGATCGACGTCAGCTGGGTGAAACCCGGTGTCGGTGACTCTGAACAGATAAACACTGGCGTCGGTCAGGGAGAACTGACGTCAGCGATGAGTCAGTTGCATGGAACTGACATCGATCGGGTGCAGACTGAGAGATGGCTAAGATCGGCCACTGAGACAGATTTTGGGTGGACAACAAGCTGTCAAGGAGTCTCAAACACCCATATGGAGGACTGAAAGGGTAAGTAAGCCTCAAATTCATCATTTCCCTTCTTTACCCTACTTGTTGCTCACTGATGGTCGAGAATCAGGAAGTCATTAAAAAAGCAGAACAGGTAGATCCAGGAAACAGTGGGAGCTTGGCATGGATGAAGAATGTGATTCCTTGGAGAAGAACCAAACATGAGTTGTTGGGTAGAGTTGCCAGCTGGAAGAAAGCACTGAGAGACGAATGGATGTTCAGGATGAAGAAGAGTGGGAATGGACACATGAGACGGAAGGCCAATGTATAAGGTCTTGAGTAGGTTGTGGGACAATGGAAGTTTGACCATTGTATTTCTCTTTACCATGTTGGATAATATTAGCTACATTATCCTGTTACTGTATTGTGTTGCTTGTTGCAGGGTTACATATACAGGGAGTTGCTGAGCTAAAGGTAAAGTTAGTTCAGATGGGTGTCATGAAAAATCTGGGAGTAGCAAGATTCTTTGGCATAAGTATGTTCAGAGACATGGAAGATCACAGGTTGATTTTGTCTCCAATGGGAGCTAATGTGAAGAAGGTGTTGGTAAGGTTCAAGATGCAGGATGTAGAATCAGTAAGCACACCTATGGCTGGACAGTTCAAGCTGAGCTTAGAACAGTGTTCAAAATCACATAAGGTCTGTTGTAGACCTGAGTTTTTCCAAGCAGTAGGAGTTATCAAAAATTTCAGATGTGGCAGGGGACTTGGATGACAGTTGTAGCATCACAGGATGTGTGGTGGTTGGTCTTCAGAATTGAGCTTGAAGATGGAGGGTGCCTGAGATGGTTAGTGAAGGATGCTGTATAGGTGTAGCTATTTATCTCCAAGTGGGAGATTGTTAAGTTGTGGAGCTAAAAGCTTCACTAGGGTGCTAATCAGGGAGTTACTGAGTGCAACCAGTAACTGGCATCGGCAGTTCTGCCGATGCCGGTCAGGCAAGGACCAAGGATCGGTTGACGTCAGTTAGGAGCAGACTGACATCAACCGACGTTGGTCACTTGTGCGTGTGCATGCATTTCCAGAATGCATTTTCAGAAATAGACTCATCTAGTTTTAAGAGGTCCGAGAGTGTTTGCATGTTGAAGACTAATTTAAGTCTTGAGTCTGTGTTTCTAATTATTGTAATTAGAAGTCTAATTATTATATGCTTGGGATCCTATTTAAGAGACCCATGGGCATGTATTGTAATTAAGGCAAGTAAATCATTAAAGCAAGAAAGCAAGGTCAAGGAGATCTGCAAGGTGTAAGGTCAAGGAGATCAGCTGAAGCTATCAAGGAAGGGTTAACAACTCAGGTTGTTGAGTTGGTTGTGGTTGAGCAAGAGAGAGAGGGAAGAAGTCCTTGAGGTGTGGCAAGCCTTAGAGGTGGAAGAAGAAGTGGCATCTTCTTTATTGTATTTTCTTCTGAAGAGTATTTAATACAAGATTGTGTATTGTCTCTCATATTCTTTGTTGTTTCAAGTTTCTAGTTACTTAATCATTCTGGTTCAATTCCATGTTTTATTGCTTATAGAAAAGTAATCAATTGTGCTTTCTAGATCCCTGAGAGTTGGTATCAGAGCATGTTTGTTGTTCTAGGTGCCTAACACAAAATGTAGTTGATATTTATGAATTATGTAGCACCCCAATCTTGTAAACTTGAAAAACTCAAATATTGATTGTTCCTCTCAATTCTAGACATTTTTTGCTTCCACAAGTCTCGCATATGTTATTTCTATGTGTTTATTTCTCATCTGTTAATCTGACCAATATCATTATGAAAGAGTGTGCCAAGATCTCTGAATATATTTCACGCAATCAATGTTGAATCCTATGAGGTAGTGTGAGAGCTCCAAAAACATGTGATTCCAAGAAAAGGAAAATGTTTGCATTAACCGATCAACCTTCCAAAAAGGAAAAGTGGGGTACATATAGAGAAAATTAGGGCAACATGAGGAAGCCCCTAATTTTTCTAATTAAATAATTACATTAAAATATAATTATTCTATGGAACCTTTATAACTAACCTAAGGAAGCTTAAATAACATAGAAGGGCTATATGACCGTATAGGTAAAACCCAATGAGAAAAAGCACTACACTAACACCCCGCCTTAAGCGTAGCTTAGGTGAGATGAGAATTGGGTCTCGACATTGAAAGCCTAATGAGGTACCCAAGTACATAGTGATGAACCTCCATAGGAGGAAGAAGAAGGTGGAGCAACCCTAACCTCAATGAGAGCTCGCAGATGAATAAATTTACTCTCTGTGAAGGTCTTGGTCAGAATATTTGTAATTTGCTCCGATGTTGGACAGTACTGAAGATCAATGACTTGCTCATTAATAAGCTCCCTAATGAAGTGCATGTGAATCTCTATGTGCTTGGTCCTTTGATGGAGAACTAGATTCCTACAAATCTGGATAGTGCTTTAGTTGTCACAGTAGATGATTGTTGGCTTATGAAATTGGATACCAAACTCAGTGAGAATCTCTTGAAGCTAGATTGCCTCAGTGGTGGCATTGATAGCCCATCTGTATTCTACCTCTATAGATAAAGTAATTGCATGTTGCTTCTTTCTTGACCAACTTATTGGACCCGAACCAAGTGATAAACTATAGCCTAAAGTGGACTTTTGCTCTGAATATCTTCATCCTAATCTGAATCTGTGTATCCAATCAAATCAACCTCTATTCCTACTCCATAGTGTATCCCATAATTGTGCGAACCCTGAAAGTAGTGAAGAATCTGCTTTGCTACTTTCCAATACAACTCATGTGGCTCCTACATAAACTAAGAGACCAACCCAACTGCATAGGATATGTCAGGTCTAGTGTGTGTGAGATAGATAAGACTACCCGTGACTTGCCAATACAGAGTTGCATCAATGAGTGGTGTAGGACAATCAACCTCAAGCTTCACATCAGATAAGAAGGGAGTAGTAGCTGGCTTACAATCAGCCATGTTAAACTTCGCAAGTAAATCAAGAGAATACTTGAATTGTGATAAAGTTATCTTGAAATCTAACTGAATGATTTCAATCCCAAAAAAGTAGTGCAACAATCTCATGTCTATCATTAAAAATCTATCTGAAAGTGAAATTTTTACTACTGAGATGGATGATTGTGAGCTCCCTATAATCAGTAAGTCATCCACATAGAGAACTAGGATCAACAGAGAATTATCCTATCGCAAGATGTAGAAATTTGGATCTGAGTGGCATATGATAAACCTGACTGTGAGGAGAAAGGAGTCCATGTTGACATACCATGCTCTAGGGCCCTATTTGAGTCTGTAGATAGATTTTTTGAGTCTGCATACTAAGGAGGTATCTTCCACAAAGCCTTTTGGTTGCTCCATATATATTTCTTCTTTACCATGTATAAAAACACTCTTTACATCCATTTGGTGAACATCCCATTGATGTGTAGGTACTTTGGTTAGAGTGAGTCTTATAGTTGTCATCTTGACTACAGGAGTAAATGTCTCAATGTAGTCTATGCCAGGGACCTGAGAAAAACCCTTTGTAACTAGATGATCTTTATACTTATTGACTAACCCATCTACACCATACTTGGTTTGATAAACTCATTTGTAATGGACTGATTTTCTTCCTTTGGGAAGAGGGACCAAGTCCCATGCTTTGTTCCTTGATTAGGGAATTGTACTCTTATTGCATAGTAAAATCCCATTCTGAAATGCTAGATTCCTCAAGAAAGGTTTGCAGATTTGAGGCAATGGCTAAGTAGGTATGTGAATTCCCCTAAAATTGTGAACGTGTCCACCTTGTATCCGAAGGATTTCTAACCCATTTCCTAGCACTTTGAAGTGTCTATCTAGCCCAAGTGGGACCGAAATTGTATGAGATTGGAGAATCAGGAGGTGAGTCCTCATCATCTATAGTGTGAGTGTGAGATGGAGGAGAATCCTCATCACTACTCTAATCACTTAAACTTGAAGAAGAAGAAGTGTCATCCTCATCATCAAGAGGATTTTGAGGTGGATCTACGTCACTGTTAGAAGTGAAATCAGTGCCCAATGAGACTTTTGAAGAGTCTGGAGTGCTGGGATTGTGTTCAAGTGGGCCGTCACAAAACTTGACACTTCTTTCAATGAATAACTCATGAGTATTAGGATGGAGAAGCCTATATCCCTTAACACCCTTTGCATACCCAACAAAGATGCAAGACTGACTCTGAGGGTCCATTGCCTTACATTTATTCTTGGAAACATGGGCCATTGCTGGTGATCCAAACACTTGAAACTGATCTACTATAGGCTTGTGACCATCCCAAGCTTCAAAAGGATTGATTCCCTTCAAGGCTTTGTGTGGAACTTGGTTCTGAATGTAGCATGCACATTTGATTGCTTCGACCCAATATTGAGGAGCAAGAGATTTTGATTGAATCATGCAATTTGCCATTTCCTTCAAGGTATGGTTCTTGTGTTCGGCCACACCATTCTATTGAGGACTGTATGGAATTGTGTGTTGCATCTGAATCCCCTCTGATGTGCAAAATTTATCAAACCTATTGTTGACATACTCCTTTCCATTGTCACTCCTTAAGATTTTAATAGAACATTATGACTGATTCTACACAAGTGCCTTGAAGTCCTTAAAGTGATCAAAGACCTTCGACCTTTTTTTGATAAAAAACACCCAAGTGTACCTCAAAAAGTCATCGATGAATGTGAGTATGTATCTTGTCCTGTTGAATGAAGGTTTTAGAAATGGACCAACTAAGTCATTGTGGACTATCTCTAGCTTCTGTTTGGCTCTCTTTACTTTGCCCTTGTCATATTTCTCTTCTGGATGCTTACCAATAATGAAACCATTGCATAGGCCATCCAAGAACTTGACTTTAGACAACCCTAAAACCATGTCCTGATGACTGAGTTGCTCCAGGTAACGGTAGTTTAAATGGCCAAATTGTTCATGCCATAGTTTACTTACTCCATTTGCATGAATAAGCAGTGTGGCTGAGGACTAATCTAGGGCAAAATATGAGAAGGTATACATCCTAGACTGATGATTGACCTTCTCATAAGCCACTATGGTGTCAATGTGCAGCTCCTTGATGACCACTAAATTAGGTGTGAACTCAACTCACTTCCCAACACTTATGTGAGTGATTTGATATACTGATAGAAGATTGGTGGATAGTGAAGGAACACACAAAACATCATTAAAGGTCCCATCACTTACTTCTATCGATCCTTTACCACTGACTTCTATCGAAGTGTCATCACCCATTAAAATTGAAGGCACAGAACAAGGTTCTATTTTTGAAAATAGATCCTCTGAGGAGGCCATGTGATAGGAAGCACCTGAGTCAATAACCCAAGTTGAAAGCTGAGAAGTTACTGCAATAAGTGCCTTGCCCATATTTTTACCCTTTACAAAATTTTGTGTTGATGTGTTTAGAGATGAGGATGCAGGAACACTGATGTTGTTCTTCTAAAGCATCTTAGTCAAGGTGTTAATCTTCTTTTTCATGCACTGAGATTCATCGTGTCCAAGTTTCTTACAAAATTTGCATTTGAGTTTATCCTTCTTAGGTTTCTCGCTTGAGGAGGACTCATTTGATGATGCCTTTGGCTTGGCATTTGCTTTTTGATTCTTCATGTGCTTATGATCAAGTTTAGACTGTTTCTTCTCCTGTTTGCCACTGCTAGAAGGCTTCTTCTTATCCTGATTGACAATCAAGGCATGTGATTTTGAAGACTTCAGTGCACCCATTTGAACCAACTTATTTTTCTCCTGAGTCAAGTCGATAACAAACTCATCAAATGATGGCATTTTCTAAGTGGATCCAAGTGCACATTTGGTAGCATGAAATATAGAGACAAAAACTGAATAATCATGACCCATTTTTATAAGCATGAATAGAATCAATTGGTCATCTATTTTCTCAATGCCATATTGTTTCAATTGCAGTCTCAGTGATTTAAACTTTGTAAAGAAGTCTTGTAGGGTGTCATAGTCACCCAGGCTCAATGTGATGAACTCATTCTCCAATTCATGGCCCCTCATATTGTCCTACACTCCAAAAAGCTTGTCTAGAATGGTCCAAAATTTGTTGAAAGTTTTTGCAGATTAAACATGAAATAGAATGTTGAGAGACATTGAAGGTAGAAGAACCCATAGGCCTCATCACATCTATTGTACCACTTAATCTTTTTTGCCTCTGTAGATGGCTTAGTTTACTCACCCATAGTGATCTGATAGAGTCCTTTACCTCTCAAGGCGAGCTGCATTTTAGACTTCCATTCAAGATAATTAAATAATATGATTGGTTCAATGTTTATATCCATTAGTGTAGATTAGAATGAGACAAATTTGTAGAATTAAAATGAAAGCAAAAAATAGAAAACACATAGTACAAGTACCCCCTGAACTATCAAGAATACCCCTCTTAAAGTTAGAATGCACACATGCTCAATCTTGGATGTTGAACACAGTCAAGAATGCATCTATGAATAATCAGTGTGATAAAGTATGAGAGGGACGTCGAGCACAACCGATAATGCATCCAAGAGGAAAGGTACAAATGTTTGAAGAGAGTTTTAAGCTATTACACCATGTAAAAAATAGATATTATAAAAGTCCTAAAACAATGTTACCAATATGTAGAGCTTGATAAAATATGCACTTTCAAAAAAAATGGCACCCAAAAAAGAGCTACAGATTGAAAATTATAGCACTTACAAGCTCTTACTCCCACATATCCCTGGACCCTTTCCAAAAATGGAATTTTTTTTTCAGACTTGTGATAAAAAATGATAAAAACTTTACTCTATTATTTCATTACTTTTCACCTTAAATTTAATGCCCTCTTGAACATCACGTGGGTTTCCAACACTAATTTACTTCGGGTTCTTGCAATTGCTTTACTTCGCTGAACAAGTGAGAAGTAATTGACCCTGGAAAACATAAATAGTCTTCTTAGTGCATTTTGAGTTCTTGCAGCTGCATTACTTTGGGTTCTTACAATTACTTTACTGCTACCAGAGATTAGTAGTGACCCTTCTGAAGCCTGATTACTTCAAAGTAGTTGATGTTGAAAAGTTTGATTACTTTCTACAGTGTATTTCGGGTTTCCTAGACTGCTTTACTTAATTTCACGAGTTGAAAGTAAAATAATGTCAAAAACTTGATTTGGTCTACAAGCAAGTTGCCAAGGTTGAAAATCTTGATTACTTCTCAGTTGCCAATGTTGAGAAACCTGATTGCTTCTTCCAATGTAGTTCAAGTTTTTTGAACTACTTTACTTAACTTCACAAATTTGAAGTAAAGTAATACCGAAATCCCAAATGGGTCTTGCAAGCAAGTTATAGCACTTTGAAAATATAATTTGGTTTGAAATCAAGTAATGGCCCCCCAAAAACCTAATTTGGTCTATGGACAAGATTTCAAGATTTGCAAGCTTGATTACTTCGTTCGTACAGATGTCCGACCAAAGGAAAGAAATTGATTTCTACAAAAATATATGAAATTTTTTAAAAATATAAAAATAACCCATTTTAAATCTCAAAAAACCCACAAAATATATGCAAATGGATTTTTTATCAAAGGCCTTTTGACATGAGTTTTGAGGCAGATTAAGAAAATGCCTCCAAGGTCAAAAATGGTAGCCAAGAGAGAAGAAAAACAAGCAATGATGAATGCAAGACGATCTTATCAGGGAGTTTGATGCATGAGGTTGTCAGGAAGGCTCTAATACCATGAAAGAGTGTGCCAAGATCTCTGAATAGATTTCACACAAACAATGTTGAATCCTATGAGGTAGTTTGAGAGCTCTAAAAATACATGATTCCAAGAAAAGGAAAATGTTTGCATTAACTGATCAACCTTCCAAAAATAAAGTGGGCTACATATAAAGACAATTAGGGCAACATGAGGAAACCCTTAATTTTTCTAATTAAATAATTACATTAAAATATAATTATTCTATGGACCTTTTATAACTAACCTAAGGAAGCTTAAATAACATAGAATGGTCATACGACCATGTAGGCAAAACCCAATGGAAAAAAGCACTACACTAACACATTCTAATGACTCATTTCTTCTATCTTATCTAAAATGATTTTAACCTAATTATTATCTATCTTTACAAGTTTGGGACCTATACATGTTTTCCTACTCTCCAGACACTTACATCCTAACCAGATGCAAGTGTCTTACCCTAACACAAGTATCCAGTGCCCTAAAGTCATCTAATTTATAAATGAAACATATTTCTATAGTTTTCCTAAGTGATTTAATACAATATTAAAGAGATTGATATAAATAAAAGATCAAGCCTCATTCATTCCTCACCTAACACAGACCTAGAAAAGACCAAACAACTTTCAAAGCATTCTATAAGGCACTCAAGTGAGAAAAACTTCCATATTTTATCTTATTTATGTATTAGACATAGGGACAACACATCTTCATGTTTGAAGTACTGAAAGACCAACCAAGATCTATATTTTTTAAGTTACAAGCTAGTCACTGTTGTACTTACTTCCCACATATTGCATCTGTATGCACATATAAACCAATACGTAGGGGAGAACTACATAAGTTTGAGGTCCACTTCAGAGTATTGACAATGTAGACAATTTTCATTGATAGAAGGATCTCTGGGGTATCTTGACATCATGTGCCCACTAACACATTTTTTACACAACCATTATGAAGATGAAGAACTAGTATTTTGCATTTGACAAGGAGTGATGGGCCATGACTTAGATCTGAATATACTAGAGTAAAGGTCACAAAAAATCCAAAATCATCCAATTAATCACATCTAGTTTCAACATGTATTTCATTTTGGACACATGTGTCTAATCCAAACAGTAGCATTGACATAAATGTCTTAGGCTTATGCAAGTGTCCACAGATATAGAGGCACTTAAACTAGAATTTGGTGACTCTTCTAGGATCTTCTTCCAGTTTGTTTCCTGCATGTTCCAAATTTAGATATGTATTAACATCAAAACTAGTTAAGTACCTTATGTTCATTATCATTTCAATATCTACCATACTTTCTATTTTTAGCATATCTCAACATTTAATTTAGAATATTATTTATCTGAGTTTTAAAATTAATTGACTTTCTATATATTTGTTTATCACCATTGTTTTTATTCATTTATATATTATTAATCCTATCTATCATCATAAGATCCATATTTAGAATTTAGGGTTAAATATTCTAGTGAACCTGCCCCCTGTTTGTTGGGCCAAATCCTAAATTACATTTAGGGTTTTTCCTTCTAAAAAGTGTATTTTCAGATTACTGTATTTATTTTATAGATCTGATTTATTATTTTGGCATTGCTTAAGGAATGATTATTTATATATTTACTCTTGGCATTTTGTTTGCTCTCTTTGTGATGGGTGCAAAGTTAAAGTTATTATGGATTTTATTATAGATGGCCCCGCAAATCCCTACCCTTAGATCGTTGGTTCAACGTTCGTGATGATCAATCTATTGCATATGAATATATTATGGCATATCTAAAATAGGATAACACCTTTTCTTTTGCTTTCAACTATGACAATGAATGAACTAATGATTAAAATTCAGGTCTAGATGAACATGGTAATTATCATAGTATTCTTTCATGTGGTTATGAGTATGATGATATACCTCTTAGTATGTGGAACCTTGTTCTCATAATTCCAATAATGAAATTGTTGAATAAATTGAGTGTGTACCTTCTTTTCAAAGTGATGTTAATCTTGAAAATATTATCCCTTATTTCGATCACTCAAGAAAATAATGAAATTACTTTTTCTCTAGATCTCAATGATACAAATGCATGTACTACTTCTCTTCCCATTCTTTTAAATTTGAAAGATGAAAATGATAATAGTAGGAAAAATATTGGAGACACATGTTCTTCTACTTGTCTTCCAATTCAAAAGAAATAACAAAACATATTCGTTAAAGGTTCCCTAGTGAAAGAATTTCTTAAGAAAAATAACAATGATGTACCTAAAGTAGAAAGTGATATTGCATCTTCTACCCCTTTTTATTATGAGTTCAAAAATGAAAGTGAAGCTTACATCTTTCCTTACTATGATAATATCTCAAATAAAATGGAGAACATTCCTCTCTCTCCCTTCTTTACATTTTCCAGTAAAAATCATGTTTCAATTATAGATGAAAACAATGAACGTATACTTTCTAGCCCTCTTGCATGTAATAACAACCCAAGTACTCGGGCCCTTTCAAATAATTATTGCATTAACCTTTGTGATATCCAAAATTAAATAATGATCTCTCTTAAATCATCATGTAATGCGGATATAATTTTACATAATGTTTACAAACCACATGGTGTTCCTATCCTAAAATACAATAAGGATAGTAAGAAAAGTATTATTCCTATGTTCCATATGAATGGAAAATTACAACCTCTAAGCAATTATTCAACCTCTTTAACAACACCTCTTAGTGATATGGTATATCTAATGATTATCATGGGAGATCTTCAACAAAAAATGACTCTTCTTAAGTTACAAGTTTCCTCCCGGAAGGCTACTTTAAATGATAATATCTTAGAGGAACAACCCCTTATTAGAGATGTTTTTTATTATCCATATCCTTCAAAATTTATCATGCCTATGTTATCTTTCTTTTATGGCAAAGAAGATACCATAAATCATTTTAAACAATATATACACTCCTCTGAATATTGGACTAAAGATGAACACATTTTATTAAAAGCTTTCCATAGAATTTTATCTCAAGAGACTCTTGATTGGTTCTATACAATCCCAAATGGTTCCTTTTTAACCTTTAACAAAATTGAGGATGTATTCTTATCTCATTTCCATAATAACATAATACCCAAGCTACCATTGAAAATTTTTCAAGCCTTAACTCAAAATGATGATGAATCCTTTAAGTCGATGCCATTAGATTCAAAGATATCTTGTATTCCTTAAATTACACACCGTCAGATTTAGAAGTGAAATTTATATTTAGTAGGGGCCATCTTTCTCCACTTATAGAAAGATAATTGCATAAGCCCTTTGCTTCATTTGAAACCTTATATTGGAATGTGCATAAATATGCATGTGCTTTAATAAACGCAAAAAATGACTTACCTATTTCCCACTTAAAGGCAAACATGGTACAAACAATGCTTCTAAAGTAAATAACAAACAAAAAAGGGTCATGAATCACCTCAAAAAACCCTCTTCAAAACTAGCAGTGCATACCAAAGAATAAATAGTAAAAATATTGAATAAAGAAAAGGAACATACTTATATAACACCTCCTAAAGTTAAACTATATACATGTACAAAAAGGCAATAACTTTAGTTTGATTGGTACTGAGATATACCACATGATATATTCCATACACTATTCGATAAGCAGATGATAAAAATTCTTCCAAATTCTCATTATCCACCACATAGATTTGAAAAGATAAAAGGACAACAATTTTTCACTTACCATGGTATAAATGGGCACTATGATAATGATTGTTTTTCTCTTGAGAAAAATCTTACGTAATTGGAAAATAGGGAAATTATTGCTTTCTAATAAGAAAAATATATATCTCTTTCCCATACTTCTAGCATCTATTCTAAGAGGGCTGAGACATCCCATGCTACTCCTTTTAAAGAACATGTGGTCCATTGACCTTTGCAGAAGACAACCCCTAGTATAAGTCCTCCTAGTGTACCCTATGCTAGGATTGATCTTTCCCCCATTGATCCTACTAAGGGGGGCATACATACATAATATTTGTAGATACCTAAACCAACACATATATAATCATGGGATATCTTTACAGATACATCATCTATAATGACATAAGAAAAACCAAAAGTTTCACTATCACTTGATCATTACAATCAATATTTATTATTTGCAACCAGGTTTCATTGCATACGATGATTACTTCATTATCATTGGGTAAGTGCACAAAGTTGGGGGACAAAAAGGGGCCTACTCGTGGACATGATTTTCTTAAATTTTCAAAAATATGAACTTCTATAGATAATTTGAGATATATACACTCTAAATTTGAAGATGGTGTAAGAACATGAAATGTAGCATTTCACGTCTAGATTCCAAAACACATTTTTTTAAATGGTTAAGAATAACTAGGTCAAACATCTAAAATTTGAAGATAAACTCTTATTTTTCTAAGAAAATAAAGTAGATAGACGGTCATACGGCACACCATTTTTTAGCAGAGTTTAATATTGTTTGAAACCTTTTGGTGAACATTTAGATAAGATCTTCTAGTTTGTAACCTATATTTTTTTATATTTTTTCAATGAATACTATTTTTAATGAATTTTTCAAGTAAATAGATCTTGAAAACTAACAAAAAAATGGATAATTGGTCGTGCAGTGGCCCTAACTACCTCAAAAAAATGAAAATCATTTTTTTTTCAATGTGTGTATAAATAAGTCTATTTTGTGACTATATAATTCTTTTGGAACTTGGATCAATGATTTTTTTGTACATAAACATGTATACACGTAGATTTGTGGCATGTAGTGGCCTAAAAAGGTATAGTTAGAAATCAACATAGTTTGAACCTTAAATTTGTCCAAAAATTATAAAAATCATATTTTTGGAAAGAGGAGAGTGTGATCGTCATGATGATATTGAGTTTTTGAAATTTACCATTCAAATTCATAGTGTATTTGGTAATTGAAGTTGAATTTTATTATTTTCTATCAAAACTCTCAGACTTGATTGTGGATTGACAGGGCCAAGCCTTTGGCCCAGGAATCTAATCCATTCCTAAGATAAAAGGCTTGGTGTTTGAATTCAAATTCAAATAGCACGATCATGTCAATAACATGATTATATTACTAATGTGACCGATTTAATAACGTGATCATGTTACTAATGCGATCAAGTTATATCTTCATAACACCCAAAAACACAAATTTGATATTAAGCTCGAATTTTATATATGTTCTTATATGTTCTTGAGCCCCTAATAATGGTGTTGTTTTATATGATACAGTAAAGGTCCCTAACCTTGTCTAGTGAGTTAAGGTGTCGTAGTATCACATTAGACTTCAAAAAATTTATGAACATTTTAATATGTTAACTTAAATACTTATAACTACTTGGTTTTAAGGTACAACTCATTATACATTTTATGATATAACTAATTTTATCACGAGATGTCATAAAATGTATTTTTAAACCTATGGCCAAAACATAGCCTTTGGAGTACTAATACAACTCTGTATTTGAAGTAAATTGTAGCTATTTCGAGCCCCTTCAGCCTAATTGCATGATTATAAAATGTGATATGGGGGTTGATCGGCTCCAGTTTCATCAACTCGATTGAAGCAAAAAACATTATTTATTTATGCAAGTTTTAAATGTATAGAATGTGGTTTTGAGCTCAATAAAATTAAATGTCATCAGTTAATAAATGTAAAGGTCAATTAGTTCAATTATGGAGGTAATTAGGGTCAAAATGAGCCTCATGAGCCTATTTTAAATTGTATATGATGTGATTTAGAGTGAAATTAACCATAATGTCATGTCATATATAATTAACCAAATAGTTTATTCATTTAATCGATGATGAATTTGAGACCAATTTGAACCCCTTCAAGAGAAAGATATGATATAGGGAAAAATTAAGTTTGATTCCATCATTAATTGATCCAATTAGTCAATTTATGCAATTAGGGGCATGATTTGGGAAAACTTGATCCCCTAAACCAAATTTATGGCTCAATCAATTGTACAATATATGTAACATGTATGGCTTAACTAACCCTACTTTTATCATAAATGCAAACATGAAGGAAATTGTTACAAATAGGTTAAAGTAGCTCAAATTTTCTTCAATTACCTTAGCAATTGGACCTTATATCATATACCTTAAACCTTAAACCTTGTACCATTTACCTTAAACCCTAAGCCATAAGCCTTAAACCCCAAACCCTTTAAATTATAGACCCTAAACCCTGAACCAATCAATTTAATCCCAATTAACATCCTTTATATAATAAAAATTAGGTTCACATGGATTAACTTGGGCAAAATTGCATCACTCATTACTGCAATTAACTAATTAGCTCAATTTGTGATGATGTCGGGGCTAATTGAGCCTAAAATCACATTCTTTACTCACAGATCTAGGTTTAAAGAACTCAAATTTGCCCCAATTACCTTCATGATTGTGCCTTATATACCCTAAAACTTATACCATAAGCCCTAATCCCTAAACTCTAAACCATATATAAACTCTTTAAACCATTAACCAACCATTTTGGCCCAAATTAACATCATTTAGACTAAGAATTAAGTTCAAAGGGCTTAGTTTGGCCTAAATCACACAACTTATTGCTCCATTTGACTAATTCACTCAATTTACACGATGACATGGGTTATAATGACAACCCTAAAAACACATTCTATAGTCATAAATAGGTCCAAGTGATTCAAATTGTCCTCAATTATCTTTGCGATTGGATCATGTGTACCCTAAAACCTAAACCTTATAGGTCTTAAACCCCAAACCATAAACCATAAACCCTATACACTATTTTAAACCCTAAACCAATCAATTTAGCACTTAACATCATTTAGAGTAGTAATTAGGTATACATTACTTAATTTGGCCCGAATCACATTACTCATTATCTCAATTGACTAATTGACTCAATCTGTGATGATGTGGGGGATAATTGAGCCCAAAAACATAGTGGAACCTAGGTACACCCTTAACCGTATATGCATTAAACCCTAAGCCCTCAACCCTCAACCCTAAACCTCTACCCTAAATTATAAACCATAAGTTCTATATTTAATAATCAATTTATCCCCAATTAACATCTTGTGTATTAAGAATTAGGTTCACATGGCATAGAGTGATTAGACCTTAGATACACCCTTAAACCTAAACCCTATGCCCTAATCCCTAAACCTTATGTACTAATGCTCTAATTCTAAATCCCTAATCCCTCCCTAATTAGGGTCAAAATGAGCCACATGAACCTATTTTAAATTATATATGATGTGATTTGGAGTGAAATTAACCCTAATGTCATGTCATATTTAATTAACCAAAGATTTGATTCATTTAATCGAGGAGGCATTTGAGGCCAATTTGAACCCTTTCAAGAGAAATATATTATTTGGGGTAAATTTAAGTTTGATTCTATCATGAATTGATCCAATTAGTCAATTTGTGCAATTAGGGGTGTGATTTGGAAAAAAAAGATCCCCTAAACCAAATTTATGGCTCAATCACCTTTATAATGTATGCAACATGTATGGATTAACTAACCCTACTTCTATTATAAATATAAACATGAAGGCAATTATCATAAATAGGTTCAAGCAGCTTAAATTTTCTTTAATTACCTTAGTGATTAGACCCTATATCCTATACCTTAAACCCTAAACCTTGTACCATTTACCTTAAACCCTAAACCATAAACCAATCAATTTAGCACCAATTAACATCCTTTATAATAATAATTAGGTTTACAAGGATCAACTTCATCAAAATTACATCACTCATTACTGCAATTGACTAATTAGCTCAATCTTTGATGATGTGGGGGCTAATTGAGTCCAAAATCACATTCTTTACTCACATATCTAGGTTCAAGGAGCTCAAAGTTTCCCCAATTACCTTCATGATTTTACCTTATATACCCTAAAACTTATACCCTAACCCCTAATCCCTAAATTTCCTAATCCCTAAACTATAAACCATAAATATAAACTCTTTAAACCTTGAATCAATCATTTTGGCCTAAATCACATGATTGATTACCCCATTTGAATAATTCACTCAATCTTCACGACAACCAAAAAACACATTCTATAGTCACAAATAGGTCCAAGCGATTCAAATTATCCTCAATTATCTTTGCAATTGGACCCTATGTACCCTAAACCTTATAGTTCTTAAACCATAAACCCTATACCCTATATTTGAAACTCTAAACCAATTGGTTTAGAACTAATTAACATCATTTAGAGTAATAATTAGGTATACATTACTTAATTTGTCCCAATTGACTAATTGGCTCAATTTGTGATGATGTGGGGGATAATTGAGCCCAAAAATATAGTGGACCCTATATACACCCTAAATCATATATACACTAAACTATAAGACCTAAACCACAAAACCTAAACACTATACCCTAAATTGTAAGCCATAAGTTCACTATTTACCAATCGATTTAGCCCCATTTAACATATTTTGTAGTAAGAATTATATTCACATGGCATAGATTGATTATAACTTATGTACACACTTAAACCTAAACCTTATGCCCTAATCCCTAATCCCTAAATGCTAAAACATTAATTATAAACCCTATGCTTTGATGCCCTAATCCCTAAACCCTATGCCCTAATGCCCTAATCCCTAATCCCTAATCTATATTAAGAATAATGTGATCACATTACTTAATAATATGATTATGTTATTGCATAATGCGATTGTGTTATAAATAACATGATCACATTATTGCATAATGTGATCACATTATTCTTAGTATAGACAAAAATCACTTTTCAACATTTATTTTTAACCCAAATTGAGAATTATGTCCCCACAAACATTCTCTGTATACTTCTACATGACATGTGGGACCTATATACTTCTTTTGACCCCACCTTTGAAAAGCTATCAATTGTCCTTTATGGGTGATGGATCACGTTCAAGGAAGAGGAAGATGTTGAATAACAAAACACCAAAGGAATTACAAGATTTGAGAGAGAAACACAAGATATGAATGCAAAAACTTTGTTTAAGACAAGATACAAACCCTAATCCTCATGAACCAATGCCATATATAATGAGCCAATTGACAGTAATAAATTAAATAATGATGAAATTGATCATAATAAATTGAATAATGATGATATTGACCATAATGAAATGAATAATAATGAGATTGACAATAATGAATTAGATAATGTTGGAAGTTTACATTCAAAGTTCTAATTTTTTAATTTTCTTGATGATGAGTCTATGTATGATGATTTACCCCCCATGAATGAAAAAAAATTGATGGAAACAAATAATGATGAAATTAACAATCAATAAAATTTTATGGAAATATATAATGAATAAATAAATAATGAAAAAAATGTCATCCCACCTCTAAATAATGAAAGTAATAACGATTTTGAAACACCCTCTCAACAAACTCCACCATTAACAACACCTCCAAGAATTATGTGTAGAAAAGATAAGTACTTAATTGAAGTACTTAAAAATGTTTTATAACCAATGCATAAAAAATGTTTGATAGCCATTCAAGAAGACTGGCTTAATAAATTTGGGATAGTTTCTTTCATAATTTGGATTATGATGGTCAAAGATGTCAATAATCTTTTTCATTGATAAAATTGATTAAGATGAGACCTATAATGTACACATTAGGACTAAGAACATCTAACATGGATGATAAAACCAATGAAATCATTGAAAATCCACATGATGTAAATCATATTGTAGGCCCAAAATCACACACCCAAGATTGTAATGTTGCTTAACATATACTTACAACTTGTGCAATAAGTGGCCAAATAGGGAAAAAATGAATGCTTTCAAAAGCAAGCAGAGCACTTAATATAAATAAAAAATGTTAATAAAAACAATTGAAAGATGTGAAAGACTAAATGAACCTAATACCAATGAGCTTTGGGCATTCTCAGGTAGACTTTCACAAAAGGAAAAGGCTATAGATGATGCTCTCAAAGAGTTACTTGCTATATTTTGGAAAGACAATACAAGAGTTTTGCCCAATGCAAGAGATGTAGTGAAAAGAAGAGTTGGTTCTCGTAATTGTGAACTGCATCCAAAACATTTCTTGGATATGAATCAAACATAATTTTACTCTAAGCCTTTGGAAATTCATCCACAATTTTTTTTTTTAATATATTTTAAGATGGTCAAAACTTTTTATGTAAAAATAAATCACACACGCACCACTTGTTGTTGTAGGCAACATGTTGATTTTTTAATGCACTATGATGCTTTTCACCACATTCATTGTAATTTGTATACTAACAATATTTTATAGGAGTGTAGCATTGAATTTCCATCAAAATTAGCCTAGAAATGTATTCCAATTATTTTTTACAAAATATCGGATGGAAAATTATTTTATAATAAATCATGTTTAGATGGAAATTGTAGCATTTGTGGTGGATTGTCAAAAATAAAAAATTGTATCCATGAAGAGATTACAAGTGCAATTGGATAGGAATTGGTTGGTTTAAATAAATAATAATAAGTTACTTATCAAGTAAAAGATGACAAAGAATCTAAAAGGTGTGAGCTTGTTACCAAAAAAGGTATCTATTTCTTAATTTTTGTCAAATTTAGAGAGAAAATTGTTTATGAGTATGCAAGGCACATACACAGGGCTAAATGGTTAGATGAACATTTCAAGATAAGCAATGATACATTACCACTTGTTTCAATTATTTTAGTAGTTGACTTTGCTAAAATTTACACATTCAAACCATAAATAGAAGTTCAATCATAGTATTACAACTCATAAGTTTCCATATCTGTGCATATAGCATTCGTGCATGCAACTGATAGTACAAAGTAGTAATAGAAAATATTAAGGAAGTGCCATTTCTATATCATCAATGATTGATCACATTTTTCATAGTATGTGCAAGGTTATTTTCATAAGTTCTATGAATAGTTGAGTCAGAGGAACATCACTTTCAATCAACATTACATTTGATCAAATAATTACACATCATAATTCAAAAATAAATAGATATTTTATTGGTTAAGCAAGATGCATGTTACCACTAGTGTAGAAAACATTTAGAGTTTCATTGAGGTTGGTCATGGAAAAGGGGAGCATGATAGTGTTGGAGCATATGTAAAAAGAGTATTGCAAAGGAGGAGTTGAAATTTGAAGAGGGTGTTGATTTGACAAATGAAAAAATTATGGTTGTATGGTGTAATGAGAACATGTGTCATGGTGCTCAACTAAATTTTACTATTTGTAGACATTTTTAGTTAATGGAGGAAGAACACTGGGCAAAGTATGAGGATTATATGACTCTAACGGGTTTAAGTGAGCCCCACTCATTTTGTAGCTCAAATACAAGTTCTTAGACTGTTCATACAAGACACTTGGCATCTTTTTATTTTTCATGCATAGACTCTATTTAGAATGAGTGTGAGTCATAAGAGTGGGTGGATGGCTAGAGTTCCAAACCTCTAATTCCAATCAACACATATCAGGGTCCAACAATATTGCAACTTATAAATATGACATTATTAGATGACTTTGACCATGTATTTGATCTAGTCTAGTCAAGTAGAATTTTTTTCATTATGTATAATTTATTCTCATTATATATCTTCATAAAGTCACTAAAAATGGTTTTTTGTGATACAGGGCATGTTTTTTTAGTTATTGCAGACAAGGACAATGAAGAGGGCACATATTACTACTTTTGTCGGTGTGTAAATAGAAAGAAAAAAAATAATTTCCCCAGCTATAGATAGAGAAAACATTGACTATCCCAATGGGCTAGTGGTAGTCACTGGAACTTGGTTTTGACGATATCCTATAAAAAATTCAGATCAATGATTGTTTGAATAATTTGAAATGCACAGGAAGATACTGTACTATTCAAATTTGATTCTTGCAACAAATATTCAATTACAAAAATATCATGGGAGGCCATTAAATAGGAAACTATAGAAAGTTTGGGAATTAGACCATGAAGTTATTCTTGATACTATCAAGGTTAGAGAAGATCTTAATTATGTGATGACATTGAGGTCAATTGAGATCCAGATCAATTCATATACAATGGAAACTAGGTTCATGTGGTTTAATTTTTTCAAAATCACATCATTGATTGCACCAATTGATTTATTAGCTCAATCTATGATGAAACCAGAGCCAATTTAGCCTCAAATCACATTATACAATCAGGGTTAGATTCAAGGGGCTAAAATTGTCCCTTATTACCTTTATGATTAAACCAATTGAATTTTTAATTCTTTATGTGTGACATTGGAGTTGATTAAGGCCCAAAGCACATCCTATATAGTCAAAATTACATCTTTCATTGAACCAAACATTTTTTGCTTCATTCTCTAATGAAATTGGGGTCAATTAAGCCACAAATTACATTTTATAATTGTAGTTAGGTTTAAGGGCTCAATTTTTTCCTAATTACCTTCATGATTGAACCAATCAACTATTTGGTTTATTATATTATGCACTAGGGTCGATTGAGCCCCAAATTACATCTTATATAGTCAAAATTAAGTTCATGGGACTTAATTTTGTCCAAATCACATTACTGATTGCACCAATTGACTCATTCACTCAATATTTCATGAAATATGAGATAATTTAGCCCCAAACCACATCCTAAAGATAAATTTAGGTTTAAGGGGTTCAAACTAGCCTCACCATGAAATAATTGACTCTTTGATTCATTTTGTGATGAAATTGGGGCTAGTTGAGCCCCAAATCACCTTCTATATAATCAAAATTAGGTTCATAGGCTCAAATTCACCTAAATTGCATCACTATAATCATTATGTCCTATATATAGTAGTGTATATATTGGCACACATATATTGGCAATGTATATATCATTATATATATAAAGATAAACACATATACATCCATAAATATAGAAATATGTAGATAGATACATTTTTTTTTTAATGATATGCCAAATAAATGCATGCACACTATAGCGTGTATGTGATTTTGTAATGTTTAGTTTCAAAAACCAACCTATAAGCTAAAAAATGATTTGGATTCCTGAGCCTAAGGCCTGTACCTATAAATACACAACTAAATTCATGTTTTTGACTTAAAAAAAACTTTCATTATCACAAACATTATTAATTTCATTGAGACGTTTCCTAAATCTATTACAACGATGTCAAGCACACTCTCCTCTTTACAAATATATGTTTTTTTCTTTTTTTTGACTATTTTAAGGTATCAATCTAAGTTAATTTTTAAGTATGTATTTTTTAGGCCACTATATACTACAACTATACTATTAGAATCATCTACTAATGAGATGTCCAAGATCAAATATTGGAAGATCAAACACACAACTTTGTTACAATGAATAAAATTGCATGAGCAAAATAAAGATAGATTGCATTTAGATATAGAGGTACACAAAGCGTTATACTAGAATGAAGCTCATAACTCTCATAATTATCTAAGTTGTCTCAACTCAAAACTAAGTAGCTCAACACTCCATTACACTACATATATGGCACGAAGGCCAAGAAGCTCACACTCCTATAATATACAATCATCAATCCACAATGCATAATGGCTCATAAGTGCCTTAGAGGATAGGTCCTTATATAGGTATAGGAGAGACATTAATCCACATCCATTTGGCAATGAGAACACAGATCAATTGGCAAGTGATAGGAACCCCATGTTCAACATGCTAAGCCCCACATGTCAACATTGGTTGCCAAATAAATAGTGCAACCATGTTGACTACAAATAAACATGTGTATGTGCAATTAATGACCTCATTATTGCACCTAAATGTCCTAATTAGTCTAACTAAAAAATCTTAATATATATGTATAGGAAAACCATATAATAGATTTAAAAACTTACACCAACACCCCCCTTAAGCGTAGTTTAGGTGGGTAGAAGATTTGGGTCCTGGCAATAAGGTTTTGTTAGGTACCCAAGTACATATAAATTCTCCATCAGAATATATAGATGTCTCCCTCCCATAATAATAAAGAGATGTCTCCCCCCATAAGTATAAATAGTAACCCCCATAAATATCAACAATAACCCCCCCAAGTTTACAAGTATAATGCACGCTCATGTAATAGACATCAGACTCAGTCGAGAATGCATCCATGAGCAATCTATGTGAATAAGATTATTTATACTATGATGGGAATCAGCTTCCTTCCAGATCGGATCTCACTCAGTGATCTTCGACACTCAAAAGTACTATACAATGGGGCATGACACAGGGGTTTGGGGGTGGAATCCCCTAGTGCACTCCATGTTGTGGTATAGAGTGGGGTCGAGGGGTAGAGCCCCTGATGCCAAACATAATTTGAAGCTTACGTGGCATTTAGAATTGACAAAAAAATACCAAATTTGCCTATAAAAACTTGTCAAAATAGATGTCAATTTCCACCAAAAAGACATCTATTTAGTACAATAAACACCACCACTATAATATTGTCATCATTTTTTTATTTTTTTTATTTTTTAACAAAAAACAAAAAAAAATTCAAACAAAATAATGGTGTGAGTGGGAGTTGAACCTTTGATCTCCCACCACACTTTGTTATTACAAAATGATCCCCACCTACTAGTATATAAATTCCACATGCATTACAACTCACAAGTCAGTATTTAAGGTGTGAAAATTCTAATGTTTTTGAATTAAATCTAGGTTGGACACTTTTTAGGCCGTGGGTTATGCATACAACTGCATGGATTGCATGGGTGGCTTGTAAGGCTGCATGGAAGGTGAGGGTGGCCTAGGCTACATAGGATAACTTGAAAAATTGGTGGAACAGCAATGTTGATGCCTTGTCTTTGATGGCTGAACCAAAAAACATGTTCTATTCTATTTTGGCTAATGCACAGGCCATGGAAATATTTTAGATCAACACTATGGATCAAAATCCCTTGACAGAGATCAAAATAACCTAAAAATGTCTTTTACATGCCGTGGGAATATCATCCAATGGTGTGAAAGAATTAAAAGCCATGTGAGTCTCCAAAACATGGTCAAACAAAGATCAAAAAATATGTTGCAAGCTGAAACACCATCAAAAAATAATCATGAACATGTTGCAACTCTAATTTTGGTCAAAATGCCAATGTTTGATCTTAAGGGGCAACATGGAGGGGAGAAAACTATGAGCTTGTTGTAGGTTCATATAAGAATTAAACCCAACCAGGTCATTAATATGCCTTGACCAAGTGAAAGCGCTCTTTGAATAACCATGACCAAGATTCTTGTGAGATGTTAACTACAGTTTCAATCCAAATTATTGGAGGTTGTCAAAAGCAAGACACCAAAAGATGATACATAGGCTCAAGATAAAAACCTGTTGGTTGAATTCCCTCTTATAGATCTACAATCAAAGTTATATGCCAATACACAAGAAAATACATGTAAATGCCAATATTTTAGAATAATAGACTACTCAAAATTTCAAACAACAAAATAAAAATGATGTTCTTTTACCATCTCTAGAGATCTGATACCCTATTAGAATCATCTACTAATGAGACGTCCAAGATCAAACACTAGAAGATCAAACACACAACTTTGTTACAATGAATGAAATCACACAAATAGAATAGAGATAGATTGCATTCAGATATGGAGGTGTATAAAGTGTTATACTAGCTTGAAGCTTACAGAGCTCACATCTATCTAAGTTGTCTCAACTCACAACTAACTAGCTCAACACTCCATTACACTACATAGATGGCATCAAGGCCAAGTAGCTCACACTTCTATAATTTATAATCTACAATCCTCAATTCACAATGCATAATGGCTCATAAGTTCCTTGGAGGATAGGTCTTTATCTAGGTAGAGGAGAGGCACCAATCCACATCCATTTGGCAATGAGAACACAGATTAATTGCCAAGTGAATAGGAACCCCATATGCAACATGCCAAGCCTTACATGTCAACATTGGTTGTCAAATGAATAGTGCAACTATGTTGATTACAAATAAGCATATGCATGTGAAATTAATATCTTCATTATTTCATCTAAGTGGCCTAATTATTCCAACTAAGCAAGCTTAATATATATGTGTAAGAAAACCATATAATAGATCAAAAACATATACTAACACATGCATACATACATACATATATTTGTGTTTTTAATTTGTAGATCAAAATTTTAAAAAAATTATATGGTCAAAACTAGGCCTAATTTTATACATATTTTTTTAAAAACTAAATTTTATTTTTTAGGCAGTTATGGGGGCCGCACGATTGATTATCCATTTTTTTCAGTTTTCAAGGTCTATTTACTTATAAATTAATTAAATAATAACGATTTTTTTAAATATAAGTCACAAAATGGATGATCTTATCTAAATTTACACCAAAGGGTTTCAAATAATATTCAAAACTATTCAAAAAATGAGGGACCGCACTACTGACTATCTACTTTATTTTTCTAAAAAACAAGAGCTTCTCTTCAAAATTTAGATGCTTGACCTACTTAAATTTGACCATTTAAAAAAAAAGTAGTTTATAAACTAGACTTAAAATGCTATAATTCATGTTCTTATATCATCTTCAAATTTTAAATTAGCCATCTCAAATAATCAAGTTGAGATTTTTTATTTTTCAAAAGAAAATAAATGTCTACTTAAAATCCCTTTTGTCCATCAACTCTCTACAATTACCCATTATATTAATATATATAACAATATAATATTTATAAAATGCATTATTAATAGAACTATATTATATTATACCTTAATGTGTCTGTGTGGGTGTGTGTGTATATATATATGTGTGTGTGTGTGTATGTATGTATGTATGTATGCATACGCGTACACATACACACATATAGTATATATGTATATATAATTAAATTTATATTGTAGTAATATAATATACTTTTACAGAGTAATAATAATATTTTAACTAAATTTGATATATATGTTTGTAAGTAAAATAATTATAATATATATTTAATATAATAATATTCTAAATTATTACATTATATATTACTATATTATAATTATAAATATATATTAAAATAATAACATATATACATATTATTATACTAAAAATTATATATATATATATATATATAATAATATAATGTATTAATATATTACTACTATTATTTTTATTATATAATATAATATTAAATAAACTATAATATTATTTATATTATAAATTATAACACACATAAATAATTATATATAATATATTGTATTGTATTATATTATAGGAATATAATATTTATATGTATATATAATAACATATATTAATAATAAATATTTTATAGTTAAAAATATAATAATCTGGGTAATTAATTATCTAAAGTTTTTATTAGAACCCAATTACCATCCAGTAACACCAAACTAAATGCCCTAATAAAGGTGGAGGATGTTTGATGACATGAAGTAGTCAACATTTGGAAGAAAGGTAGATAAGTTGAAGGAGGTTGATGACAAGTGTTGACAAGTTGGAGGAGGTGGATAATACGTACCATAGGTGTTTGTTTTGGATGGATTTCTATAGGTATCCTTGTTGTGGAGATGAATCTTTTGTTATTGTGGAAAATCATAAAGGTTGGATGGAAATTGTGCTTCTCCACCTTCAAATTCACCCTTCCATCTAAAAGGAACATGCCCTTAACCTTCATCATGGAAGCATGTGCTTTTAGGCTATAATCCTATGTCCACCATGCCTACTATCACTTCTTCTCTGTAATTGGATTACTGCAACCATAGTCCCACACCACAATCATCGTTTCCATCACAAATGTTTACTTCGCTGAGAATGTCTAGTTGGTGACCACTTATAATTATTTCTTCTATGACACAAGTCTATTTTAGTGGCTTAAGTTGAAGACGAAGGGTTTATATCACATCAACAACAATACATATTTACACTATCCACAGTGGTACCTAGAAACATATACACAAATATGGAAATTGGTTTTGAGAATGGTAAAAATCAACCTTATGATTATTGTAGATAGTAATGGAAACAACCAACAATTGACAGTGAAACATAACACCTCCTCCCTAGACAACTCATCACTGTATGAAGGAAAACATAGCCTCGTTTGCTACTATCACCTCCACCAAATATATCATATTATTATTGTTTTAAACTTTGTTCATAAAATATGACAGGGGTAAGCAACAAGGGGTTTCAAATGAGGTACGGTTACTGATTTACACTCTTTCACTTCAGAAAACTCCACTTTACAAATTCAAATAATTACATCCCTTCCACTATCACTTCTACAAAAAATATCAAATTATTATTGTTTAGCAATTCATGAACAAAATATGAGATAAGATTAATAATCATGAATTTAAAATAACATATGATTGTTGATTTGCATTAATATAGTTTACAACCCTCCCAAAAAAAAATTAAAAACAAAAAACAAAAAAATCAACACCCCTCCGAGTGTAACTTGAACATTTGGGAAAACTATTAGTAATTTTATTATCTCCCGTATAATAGGATACAATACACACGATTATTTATCAATAGAAAAATTACTTACGCCACTCCATCAATATTAGTACCTATATTCACTACATTTTCAATATTTTGGCTGGAAGATTTTTGTTTTTTAAGAGTATGACTAACATGCATCCTTATCATTAATATAAAGTCAAGTAACAGTCATGTCCCCCATACCTTTGAATTATGCTCTTTATATTCATATTTATCTTTACTATAAGCACTCATATAATCATCGAATCTAAAATTTGGAAATATTGACAATTCATGGCCGCCATTATCATCTTTCACCTCACTACATGATAAATCATTGCAGAGTACAATGGACTGTAAAATAATGCCACAGATAAACTACTTCCATCCTCAGTGGGTAGAATACGATGCCATGCACTTTAGTATTTTCCCTCTTTTATCAATTCCAACTGATTTCTAATCTAAGGACCATTGTTGAGAAACTACAGACTGGGCACCTACATCTGTGCATGACCCAATGTCATTCACGAGGTTTAGTGTATGGTAGAGCGGATAATGGATAATGCCACTTGCAGTAAAAAGGATCTTCGTAACAGAGATCCTAGAAGCATCCATTATTCATCATTTTCAGCTGTTTTTTCTATTTCTAATTCTAACTTGGTGTTGAAATACACGAGGACTATCACGAACGTGGGAAGTGGTGCTTCAGTGTACAAAGTTACTGTAAGTGCATTGGATAGAGTGAGCATTGTGGTGAGGCCAACCACACTCTCCTTCCAAAATTGAAATGAGTAGTAGTCATTCAGTGACGTTCTTGAAAAGAGGTTTGTTAGTCCACAAATTAGAGCAGTTATGTGTTTGGTTTGAATACGATTGGCTTCATGAAGACAGTAATAACGCTAATTTTCCAATTTGGACACAATAATGTCACGACATATAACATTTTATATATATTTTTGAAACGATTTTAATATTAGTACACATTTTTTATTTTATTTTTATGAAAAGTGAGTTTCTATTAATTTAAAATATATATATAGTACAACATTAATCATACAAAAAAATGGGTGGAAAAGTCATATTCCGGAAGTCAAATCGAGTTAAGGGAGTCTAAGGAGAAACAAAAGTCCAATAAAGGACACAACCCAACCAATAACCATAGTTAAACTAATTCAAGTGCAAATCAATCAAAAATAATAATGAAAAAACACAAACAACTAGAAAATAATTAAGCAACAACGGCGAACATGGTCGCTAGTGGAGGAGGCGCTGGTGGAGGGTCCAGAGGCTTTCCTTCTCAGTGATCTTGGGCCGAGGGATCTTCATCAATTGGGAGGGGGTCCCAACCATCACCCCAATGGTTAGTTTCAGAATCATGCTACACCTAAGAATCTTGGCAAGGAGAGATGGTTAATGCCAAATTCAGGAAGTTATCTTGCAAAGGGGGTCTCCACCCCCCATCACCATTGTCTTTATTGACTCTGTTAGATCCTCTGGGAAGAGATGGCCAGTGGGAGCGAGGATAGGTGCTCCTCCAACTTTGATACCTCCAAATGTGAGAGCGGGGATGCCTCCCCCGTGCCCATGACCCCCAAGAGGGAAGTGGTGAGGAAGGGGATTAGCTAGCTCATGACTTACTGCACAAGGAGCATTCCCCCAGTGGTCCAAGAGGAGCTACAAATAATGAAACTTGATCCAAACCTTATTTGTTTGACTTTGAATCTGAAGGGTGACATTAGCAATTATAACAACTTTATTATTTACATAATTTGTTTTCCATAATTTCATTATTAAAACAAGCTTGATTTCTAGATTTCCAAATCTGAAATAAAATATCAATACGAAAAATATGCTAGAATCTATTATATATTTTAGGTAACAAGGTGGAGTCCCCTAGGAGAGCCATTTTCCAAGTGAACATTTCAGGTCTGAAGGGTTTGAAAAAAGTATATATCCATCTCTAGGCTGACTGGGCATGAGGGCAAAACCAAAAGAGATGCTCAATAGTTTATGGGTGATGATAGGCTAGGCAAGTGGGATTTAACACACCCATGTGCTTGAGCTTATTCCCCATGGGTAGACCCTAGTATAAAATACACCAAAGAAAATAGGCTTTTTTGGGATCAACACAATCTGCCCAAATATTATCAAATCTCTAGGCCCAAACCCAATGCAGGGATTGAAGAGACCATCGGTGATTAAGGGCATCAATGTCAATATGTTAAGGGGCAAACAAATTGTAACCCAACCAAGGGGAGTATCGATAGAATGTCATGGTTGTAAGCCAAGCCCAGTCCTTCCACCATGATGTGAGAGAAGAAACTCTAATTTTGTACAGTTATTCATCAAGAATGGAACTTTGTAATTCATAAATGGATTCTGCATCTTCCTTATTAGATTGGAACTTGAATTTTAGCATAGGCCAAAGAATCTAGTCCTTAGAGTTATTAAATAATAGATCACCAATTGTGAGAATACCTTTCTTAAAAAGCCTCAAGATTTTGATCCAGAGGACCATGGTAAAGGGGACATTATGGAAGTTCAACTAGGGAGACCACCGTAACGATTGGGAATTTAGAGAAAGATTGCTTCTAAACCCATACCCCACCCAAATGAGGTGGGGTTTGAGATTTTATCAGGGCTTCCAAATACTTTGTATGACAAACGTGCCCCTTAATTTGATTGGCACCGATAAGATAAGTGCACTGTGAAAGCCAATGCCTTGTCAGGATTTTCTACTAAATAGGCAACCTTGAGAAATGTAGTGCCTCAACATAATTTTCTAGGCTTTGTCTCTTTTCAGGCTTCTGATGATTTATTTAACCATAATAGTGAGCCCCTGAAGCTTGATGTCTATAAGCCCCAGCTCACCAAATTATTTAGGTCAACAATAGATAGTTTAGGGAACTCAATGAAAACCCTGGTGCCCCTAAAAATTTGCCCAGAGAAAGTCTCACATAAGCTTTTCAAGCTTCACATATGAGGCATTAGAAGGAGCGCAACAAGTTGAATAGTAAACATGAGTAGCAATGAGCACCTTAAAACAAATCTAGAATTTTTTGGCTAAATTCAAAGGCTTAGTGATCTAGAATGAGATTTTTTCTCAACTCTTTGAACAACATAAGACCAAAATTATGTAGGAGAGGATATAAAAACAAATGGAATGCTTAAGAATTTAAACTGAACCCCAAAAAGGAACCATTGCCACATATATCCCTCGAACCAAGGAGGTCTAGGTGATAGAGATTAGTGATAGCACTGCGTCTTACGCCATTGAATGGATGACCTCGAATCAAGGTAAAATATATCTAAATGTTAAACATGGTATGTTTGATAGAGTCTTCATCGTCTTGCAGAGTGAGGAAGGAATCATCAATAAAGTGACCATTAATTAATCAGTGATATGAATTAGAAAGAGAGATCCCCTTGAGCAGACCCTTGGAAGCATAACTAGCCAATAGATAACTAAAACGTTCAACAACCAAAACATAAGGCTCAGGAATAATGGGACAACCCTATCTAATGGATCTATGGATCTCAAAGTGTTGACATTTGGAGCTATTGATAGTGATATAGACCCCATCATCTTGAAATAACATATTGATGGTGTGAATAAACTTGGGGCCAAACCATAGAGCCTTCAGCATATCTATGATAAAGGGTCACTCAATATGATCATAAGCTTTCTCAAAATCAATATTGATGAATAATGCCTTCTAGTTATATATTCTAGACCATTACATACCTTCCCAAACAATAATAACATTATCCAGAATATATCTATGTTGAATGAAACCAGTTTGTTCATGCTACACAATTAAGGGAAACAAGTGTTTGATTATGAGAGCTAACGTTTTGGCTATGATTTTGTAGAAAACATTGAGTAATGTGATGGGTATCTAGTTGGTAAATTCCTTAGGGTCCCTTGCCTTGGGAATGAATTTGATGTTGCATTGATTGATGATATGACCTAAAGAGTTGGTTAGGACAACTTTAGAATTGACTCTATGGATATCATGACCAAATGTATCCCACAGGGTTTGATAAAACTCACAAGGAAAGCCATCAATACCTGGGGATTTATCAGAGGCCATCTTCATAACAACTTCCTTAAGGTCATTGATATTGAGAGGTCTATCACAAGCAACTCTATGCACTTATGAGATCTTATAGGGGGACCATAACAAGACATTGAGAGGTCGAAACCCATGAGCAAGAGGAGACACCATGGTAGTGATGCATAAAGACTTAGAGGATATCTACTAGTCTGGTAATCCTATCATAAGCACTTCTAATGGCTTTAATTTTGTTAATAACTTGTCATGATCGAATAAGAGTGAAAAATTCCTTGGTCACATTGTCTCCTACCTTCAACCAATGCATCCTTCCTTGGGGTTGAGCTCCTCTAGCCTTATAATCCTCTGAAACTTGGAGTTTATGTCTCTACAAGGTAACCTGCGTTTGCAAATATGGGTTTAAAGGCATAACTTCTAATTCTTATGAAACCCTAAGGTATTCATAGTTTATAATATTGTGAATGCGCTACCTAAAAAGGGCCACTTGTTTTCCATATATCCTTAGGAAGGAGGTAGTACGAGATATAACATTAGACCACCACTCAATCTAGCCAGTGTCCCCTATGGGTCTAGGAGCCAGGTTCCAAATCTTGATGATATGCTCAATAGTCTATTCATGCTTGAGATGTACAGTGTTGAGGTAAAATTGGGAACCCTTGGGTTTAACTTGAGGAGAGGTCCATTCTATGCAGAAACAAATGGGATGATGGTCAGATAGGAAGAGTCTGAAATCACAAACACAAGCCAGCCATGAACTGGAGCAAAGAAGAAAATATATTGCTAAAAAATTAGGACATGGTCAAGACACTTGAGGACTTGATCTTCTCCTTGATAGAATTTGGACCATATGAACCATGAAGAATTTGAATCTCTTCTTCTGCAATGATTTGGGTCGAAGACCCCAAGTTTATTTTGGATGTAAAACCAAGCTTCCTGTTCTCCTACACACCATCTCATGGGAAGGAAACCTTCTTTGTCTTCTGTATATTGATCATGTTGAAGTCACCACAAATAATCCAATGCACATATGGAAGGGAATCAACCAACCATCCCTAGAGTAAGGTGTGTTCCATAACGTCATTATAAGCATACAACTTGACAAGGTCAATGATGCAATTATCAAAGTCAAAAATTGTCCAGACCACCTGGTAGGTGGGGTCAGAACCTTAGGAAATGATATTTTGATATAGGTTAGGCACCAACAAGGTGAAAAATCCCCCAAAACCAGACTCATGATTGGTGGGCTGACAAAGGGCCCCAAGCTAGATAGTGTGAGCTATAGATTAAAGTAAAAAGTCAAAAAAATTGACTTCTTTCATGCATAAAACTTTCATGTGAGAAAAATGATGACAAATGTCCTTGACCATATACTTACAAGTTAGATTAGTGATTCCTCTTACATTCCAAGAATACACTATCATTGAGAATCATTCAAATTCATATCATTTCCATTGGTGAGGCCTGAAAGGGTTATAAATCAATTAAAAGTTGAGCCTAGAAGAGAAAAGTCTTCAAGCTTGAATGGTTGAATTTTGTTTAGCACATACTCTTCATCTACAGAGGGAGAAGGACTATGTGAGTAATGCATAATAGACTTATGGTTGAGGGTTATAATCCCCTAATCTAAATCTGAATCATTCATCCTTGAAGGGGGTTGTAACAAGGAGTTGTAGGATTAGGAGATAGGGAAGACACAAACTGGGTGACTACCTATGGGGACTAGGAAATAGGATGCATGGGTTTAACTTGTGAAGATATGGGGGATTTACTATAGGTACAAAGGAACTTGGCCCCCTTTTGAGATGATAAATAATTGGTTGGGGTCTAACATTGCCATGGGCAACATTTTTTCCTATTGGAAACCGTTGTCCATCCATTAGAGGGTTGGGGTTTTGCCTCAGATCCACTTTTGTCTTGAGGGGCCGATAGAGTGGGGACCATTAGAGGACATTCTCTAATCATGTGGTCTAAATCCTGGCACTAGAAATAAGTGTTTATGACGTTAATATAGAGCACACATTGAGAGAATCGATTATTTCCCACTTTCGATGGACTCTTTGAGATCTTTGGCTAGGTCTATTTCATCATAGACCCTTTTCTGAGGCCAAGATGCATAGAACTTTGGTTGTTCATGGAGATAAATTGACACATAAGCTTGATTAACTAGTCCATAAAGTTCCACAAATGAATAGGTAATCCTATAAATTCAACCCATACCAGTATTTTAAGCTTACCTTGCTCTAAGACTTGAGTATATCAAGTCTAATGAGAGAAAAAAATAGGGTGTTATGAATAAACCATGGGACATGGCTAATGATATCTCTATAATGTGTAAGGTTTGTGAAATGAAATAAGAATAAACCCTTGGTGAGGTTTTGGACTCCTAGTTTTACCCCATGGCCTTGCCAATGGTTGTGAAACCATTGTTTCAAAAGGCTCTTCAAAGGAACTCGACCCACAAAATAAGCAAATAGGGTAAAATTTTCAAAGTAATGATAGGCTTTATCAAACTCTAGAACATCCAGAAGCACATATGGTAGAGGAGCATCAGAGTCAGAATCAATACCTTGTGGTAGACCTTCAGGATAAAATTCCAAGCTTGTTTCAGTGTCATGGATTCTTTGGTTCCCGTCGACAATACCTACATCCAACAATGCAAAAGGGGTGGTAACAACCATTTAATATAGGTAAGGTGACAAACTACCCAATGAGTAGATGGCAAGCCTGACTCAAAGTAGTAAATATGTTGTCACGATAGGAAAAAATCCCACCAAGATCAAATAGATCAATGGTGTGAAAGTCAGGAGAAACCCTAAAATCCTACAAACATTAGTGCTTCGTAAAACTCCCAAACCACTCTTCCCTCTATCTCTTGTGGTAGGTGTGACTTTTCCTAAACTTCTCCATGATACTAGTACACATATTTTAAATACATTTAATTGAAAAATGCCAAGAGATATCAATCTAAAGATTCTTATCTTATATTTTTCACACATTACAATTATTTATAATTTAATTACCTTCTTCACAAAATTATCATTCAATGATGTCAATCATATCAATATATCTACTTCAATGTGTCAATAGACTTTGTGCTTTGACTGGTCCAAAATGTTGGGGTCTTATATTATGGCCATTGTCTCTTATTTGATTGTGTACGCTCTTTATTTTCCTTCTGATTTATTTTGAACTTTTCAATTAGCCAATTCATTCACCTTTATACCCTTTTCTTTGATTTCATTTTGATGGTCTAATGGGTCATGAAATTCAAGCTCTTTTTTTATCTATGTGGATGTATAATTGTCTTTTGTTAACTGGGTGATATCTACATGTCCATCTCTCACTACTTCCCTTTGCTTCACTGACTCTTTTGAAAACATTTTTTTCTCTTCTTTGCATCTTTGGATATGGATGCATGAGATTATGACACTTTTTGAAATTCAAGGTTTAGGGAATCTTCAAGATTCATATTTTGGCTTTAGATATCTTTCACAAGACAAGTCCATGAGATTATGCCATGTGCCACAATATCATGACTCTGGGAGATATTCACTCATTGACTATCCTTCTATAGATTGACTGAGTACTGGGATCCCAGGGTGTCATGTTGAAATCAAAATAACTAATTAGGGGGGGGAGGGGGGGTGGGGGGGGTGAATTATTCTCTTAAAAACTTTCTTTTAATTCCTCCTTAACATACATGAACCATCACATCAACATATAGATCAAGCAATGCATAAGCAATCAACCATACAAGCATGAAATACAATTACACAAGACAACACATCATATATGTGAGAAACCCTCTAGGGGAACCAAACCCACTAATCCTTACAAATGAACTACAGTCTTATAATTTAAAATATCATAATTTAGTGAAGCACCAACTTTAAATGGAGCACCAACCCCAACTAACTAAGCACCAACTCAGCTAGGATTTATCAAGTACCAACTTGAAAGGAGGTACCAATCCCCTAAATTAAATAACACCAACTCATCCACCTAAAATTTTTTATCACCTTCATAACACTATGTTACTCAACCAACAGATGATGATCACCTTCTTCAGCTCTTCTCTCTTCAACCCTCTCAACCTGCCTTCTAGGCTTTTTCGCTCAACTAGGTCTCTTCAAGATAGATTAGGTCATATGACCTTGATATTCATTTAAAATAATCATGTTATGTATTCATTATAGTTTCTATACACCCTTATGATGGTCTGCAATACCTCCTTCAACTCTTCAATGTGATTTTTCCTTTGCTTACACTTATCCTCTTACTAGTCAATTAGGCCTATTAGGCCTTGTTCTTATACTAGGATCTTGATCATACACCTATTGGTCAGCCACACACACTTGCCCACTGATATTTTAGACATAATACACCTTAGTTCATGCCAAAAACATGAATCAATCATTACATTAGGTCAGCCATAGCTCAAATAGACTAAATCCTTCTTTAGGCCTTCATTAGTAAATGTTACCCTTTGATCTCCTTAGAACTCTTTAAAACTCTACACATGGAATGAAAACTTCATGTTCCACTCAAAAATACCCCCACTAAGCTCATATTAGGTCCATGACACTTTTTATTTCCAACCACCACTTGAAGCACACTATTAGTATTGTTCACAATTAGGCCTTCTCATACATAGAAATTTTATCTTGAACTACTAAAGATTAAACATAAATTAGTTTTAAAAATATGGAAATATATCATATATACATAAAATACATAACCTAATTGTCATCACCATATGATTTATACTTCACAACTCATAGCAAAAAGACTCAAACACTACTCTGTAAATAGCCCACTCAAAATTACCAAAACACTCCAAAACCTAGTCATGAACAACTTGATCTTAAACACCTAAATAAACAATTATAATGACTACTGATACTTTCAAAATATCCTTTGACATCTCTATACCATTCTAAAATATAAAAGTCACAAGGTCTAATTCAAATATTGGTCTTGCAGACCAATCTTTTGACCTCAGTACACACTTAACCTTTTATATTGACTTCCAAGATTTCAAAAAGTATGATCACTAATTTCAATTCAAAAAAAAAAACATCATATGCATTATATACATAAATCAAGGCATAAAGCCTCAAATTCATCATTACAACTTGCTTATAGAGAACTGCTAGTTTACTTTAAAGCATAGTCATGGTAACATTGACCTTCAACACCTGTATGACCAATTTCAAAGACTCCTGATGCATGTGGATGATCCTATGTTATCATTATACCATTATTAGATATAAATATAATATATCCAAATTTCAATATTGATATTGCAGACTAGTCTCATGACCTTACATCTCACTGTCTCATATGCACTAGATAGGTCAACTTGTGAGCAACTTTTTCACTATAATCACTGACCTTAAAAAATTATACCAAACATGAGCATGTATTATAATTACTGAATAACATATCCAAACACTTGGTTTCATAACTATATCATGATAACACATCCCTAATCATCTTCTCACTTTTATCTGGGTTTGTCACTTTTTCCATCATTAGGCTTGTTAGCGACTGGCTAACTTGGATGACTAGTTTAGCATACTTGAGGGATATAAAATATCTATAAACCTTCATGGACATGAAACATGACTCTAAAACTTCATCCTCCATCATTTTCATACTTTGACTTGGTCAACTTTGACTGATACAACAAATCTTTGAGAAATATGCAATTTTCTTTCGGGTCCACTCACACACTTGACAACTAATCACACCTGGAGGTGCCTGAGAGAGTTGAATACAGCCTCAAATAGTTTACCTAATCATAACAATCTATTATAGGCACTTCTAAATAACATATTTCACATCGGGTCCTATTAGGGTTTTAAGAGGGTTTAAATATGTTTCTATTATTAACAATCATTCATAAAGCATAGCCCCTTATTCCAAAAACAACTGCCTAAAATTTTGATTTAAGACCTTTACCAATCTACCATGAATAGATTATGTTTCCATGCATAGGTTTTATGAGCTAATAACACCTAAAATTCCTTCTTGAATTCGCATCCATTCATTATGTGTACTCAAGAGACCTCAAAACCACTTTTCATGCCTTTTCTTGTAAACCATGACCTCAAAATTTGTGAACATGTTTGAAACAACATATCATACCTATGTCAATGCTTATAGGAGGTCAAACACCTTGAAATATGATTATGACCCCTCATTAGGTCATACTCTCTCTCTTTGCTCTATAAACCTTGTCTTACAAACCTCATTAGACCTTAGAACTGACCTTCATGCATCTTTTCATGTGCTTTCCACTTCACTCACATATCCAAGTAACCTATATCATGCTTATACATATCCATACATCCTTCACATGCCTTGATAATAGACCAATATACCTCACTAGGCCAGATCGGGTCTAGAAGTGATCTAGTTGTAGACTTGATCTATAGGTCCTACCCCTATAGGATTACCTTGAAACTTTCCTTCATGGATCTACACATTGATCACATGCTTACATTCTCCTTAAATAATGACATGCCTTTGCACATACATATTCATGTTCACCATGCACATGCTCATGATATGACTATGCTTGTTATGACTAGGCTTCTCAAGACACCTTGTACTCAAGAACTACTCTCTAAGCCCCGAACACCTGAGACAAAACCACATGGTGACAAGTTGAGAAGTGTTATCATTGATGTCAAGGTTGATTTAATTGATGTCAAGGTGTATTTGGTGAAGATACATGGTGATTGGTCTTTGAGGTATGAAATTGTGTGCTTGATGTGACAAGGATGCCATATGGCAAGAGAGAATTTGAAGGAAACCTATTGTCACTTTTCTTGGTCAACTTGATGTTTTTAATATTGTCAGAAAGAGGTTTGATGTTCAAGTGATCATTGAAGTATGGTTATGAGGCTCTAGGTTTTCTTCAGGTCTTGGGAGCATGTTGATCAAAAATAGATTGTTGCAATGGTGTGAGAGTGTTATCTAAAGAGTGTTCTTATTTGATATCATTAAAGTAAGCATGTTTGAGGAACAACAATCTCTCACACCACTGTAACAATCTCTCATACCAATGCAACAATATATTTCTAATCAACATTCTCTCAAGACCTCATGCAAACTTAAAGCCTCATAACCATGCTTCAATTCTCACTTGACCATTAAACCTCTTTGTGCCAATACTGACAACATCAAGATGATCTAAACCATGACATCAACCATTAGAAGAGACAATAGATTGCCTTTAAATTCTCTCTTTCCACATGGCATCCTTGTCACATCAAGCATACAAGATCATACCTCAAAGACCATTCACCATGTATCTTCACCAGATACACCTTGACATTAAGACATCAATCTCGACATCATCAACCTTGACATCAATGACAACACTTCTCAATAAACTCCCCCTTTGTCATTGATGGCAAAACATTATACAATCTGATCACTCTCATCTCCCCCAATCTGGTCAATCTCCCTCTTTGAACTTTCTCCCCCTTTGACATTAATGATAAAGTGTCATACATACTACATCTTCTAGTTCCACTCATTATCCCTCTTTAGCAATTATTCTCAAAAACTTGCAAAAGAACTCAGAGCTACCAAGCTCCCCATTTGTCTTCACAACTTGGGCTTACCAAATTAATCAATTCTTTTTTGAAAGCATCTACAACATAAGTCATGCTCATCTACCAACTACTAGAAACATAGAATTGATTTGCTTACCTCTTATATGCTGGTCAACAACTACATTTGGAGCTTATGAATAACCTCAATAGCTCCACCTCAAACCAAACATCCATCATGCTTCTGCTATCTGAATAGTGTCTCCATGAATCCTAATGGAGTCACCCCTTTGCATAGGACATTAAAACAACACAAACTCAAGAGATTCTCATATCTCCATGATTTCACAAGACTGAATATCCTTTAGGATCATTTTAAGATTGATTAGTCCTTTTGGCTTGACCTCTTCATCATCCATGTGGTTAATAATCTAAGCTAATAATGAGCATTACTAACTTGATTTCTCATCTAAAGTGTGATATATCATAGCAAACAGTCCAATTGGGCTTATAGATTGGTCATGACTCACTCTTACTATCTTTATTTTCCACACATTCATTTTCTTTCTCTCTTGCACTCTAGGAGCTTCAAACCTTTTGTTTTGACTTGATGACCTACTTCTATTAAGACAAAATCTTGCAATGTGTCCCACATTATGACAACTAAAGAAAACAACTTCATTCATGCCTCTTGACTGATGATTCCTTTCATAATCCCATGCATATTCATTTTTAGAGGGTCTTCTACACTCTCTTGCTTTATGACCAAACTAATTTCATGCATAATATTAACCATTGAATCAATTGGTATACCTCATAGTATTAGGATGTTTGATTCATCTCTTCATATTGACCTTCTTGTCTTCATTAGCCTTTTCCTTGACTTGAGCTACCTCCTTTTGATCTTCTCTGAAACTAAGACCTATCTTATCAATTGAAGACTTATGACTACTGAATATGTTATCTAGAGCATCAATACTTTTTTCAAAATTTATAAATTTATTCAACTTTCTAGATGCTTGATCCAACTTGGCTTTCAAGGATTCCATTTTAGTTCCATACCTAGTGCATTCTTCTTCTTTAGATTTCAATCTAGCAGTAACTATCTCCATCTATGATTTAATCTGATTAATGATCTCATCACACTCCTTATATGTGTTACTCAATCTCTATTCAAACAAACCAATCTAATCTTCATAGTCCTTAACTAATGATCTTAGTTTATGATTCTTTCTTATTTAGAACTTCAACTCATCTAGAGTACTCACCAATTCTGCCTCAAGATTCACTTCAGCTTCTTCTTCTTCATCGGATTCTTCATCATCCATAAGGCCTTTCTCATTTGAGAAAACCTCATTATCTATTTTTATAGCCATGAATAAGGTTTCATTATTGTCATGTTCATGTTCATTACTGTCATCATCACTATTAGATGTGCTTGTGTCACTTACATCACATGAGTTATCTTCTTTGGTATAGAAACTTCTCTAGTTCTTGAATGACCCTTTCCTACCTTCATACTTCTTTTACTCCTCCATTTTTTTAGGCTTATATACCTTGTTATCATCTCCATGATGTTCATCATTTAATCATCATGTTTAGTCTTATCTTTGTTAGGACACTTAGATGCAAAGTGACCAATATCATACCAGATCCAAACCTCAATTTCTTAGTAAATATGGCAATTAGTTCATCATCATCAACATCTAAACTTACATCATCTTGACCTTCTTATATTTTTAATTATTCTCATCTTTTAATGTTGCTTCCTTCTTGGGAGGATTTCCTTCATTTTTTCTCATCACATAGGGAATTAAGATGCCATGAATCCCATCCATCTCTAGCTTGTCCAAATCTAGAATTTATTCTATTGCAAACACCTTAGAGTCAAACTTAGGAGTTAAATAGCTCAACACCTTTTGAACAACTATAGACTCTTCACTTGTTCTCCTAATCCTCTAATGACATTGACAACTTCATCAACCTTCAACAGGTAAGATGCAACGGTTTCATCTTCAGACTTTCAAATCATCTATGATGGGTCTATAACTTGGCCATATTCACCTTAGTGTCTCTATCATAGATAGTATTATATTTGTCCCATATCACCTTGGATGACTCATAGTGCATCACTTTCATAAACTCTGCCTCTGATAGGCCACATAGAATGGCATTCATTGCCTTGGAATTTCTCTCAATTTCCTTATTGCCTATTGTATTAGTTGGTGGTGTAGGGGGTGGAGTGTATCCATCTAAAATTGACTACCATATGTCATGAACCATTGAAATTAGATATGTCCTCATTGTGATGCTCAAAAAATCATAATTGGTCCCATTGAAGAACAAAGCCTTACTAGTAGAGAAACCACCTTGACCTTGCTAACTAGCCATCCTTGCTTCTAAGATCTCCTATTAGGCCTAGCTCAAAAGACTTGATTTGATACCAAATGTTGGAATAAAAATGACAAAGAGGGGTGGGGGTGTGGGGTGAATCAGTCTCTTAATAACTTTCTTTCAATTCCTCCTTAGCATACATGAACCATCCCATCAACATATAGATCAAGCAATGCACAAGTAATCAACCATATAAGCATGAAACAAGATTACACAGGACAACACATCATATATGTGGGAAACCAACAAATGGAAGAAAACCCATTGATCCCTAGAAATGTTCTAAATTCATATAAGTCAAAATATCACAATTTAATGAATCTCCAATTTCACATGGAGCACCAATCCCAACTAGCTAAGCACTAACTAAGCGAGGCTTTAATAAGTAACAACTTGCAAGGAGGCACCAAACCCCTAGATGACTCAACACCAAATTAGCCACATAAAACTTTTGACCACCTTCAAAACACTATGTTTCTCAACCAATAGATGATGATCACCTTCTTTATCTCTTCTCTCTTCAACCCTCTCAACCTACCTTCTAGGCTTCTTCGCTCAACTAGGTCTCTTCAAGATAGATTAGGTCATATGACCTTGATATTCATATATAGTACCCCTATTAGACATTAATGATAGTTTTTATACACCATTATGATGTTATGAAAGACCTCCTTCAGCTCTTCAATGTGTTATTTCCTTTGTTTACACTTATCCTCGTACTAGTCAATTAGGCCTATTAGGCTTTGTTATTATACTAGGATCTTACTCGTACACCTCTTGGTCAGCCACACACACTTTTCCACTTATATTTTATTCAAAATAGGTAATATTTCATGCCAAAAACATGAATCAATCATTAAATTAGGTCGGCCATAGCTCAAATAGACCAATCCTTCTTTAGGCCTTAAGGAGACCAAATTCAATTAGGCATTTATTAATACATGTTACCATTTGATCTCCTTGGAACACTTTAAAACTATACACACAATAGGAAATTTTAATATACCACTCAAATATATCCCAAATAATCTCATCTTAGGTCCATGACACTTTTAATCTCCAACCACCACTTGAAGCACACCATTAATACTGTTCACAATTAAGCCTTCTCATACATAGAAAGTTTGTCTTGAACTACTAAAGATTAAACATAAATTAGTTAAAAACCCATGGAAATAAATCATATATATAAAAATTATATTACCTCATGGTCATCACCATTTAATTTATACTTCATAACTCAGGGAAAAAAGACTCAAACACTTCTCTATATATAGCCCACTTAGAATTGTCAGAACACTCTAAAACCCAGTCATGAACAACTTGATCTTCAACACCTAAAAAAACACTTCCAATGACTAATGATAATTTAAAAATATCATTTTACATATATATACCACTCTAAAATATATAATTCATAAGTTATAATGTCAAATATTGGTCTTACAAAACAATCTTTTGACCTCAGTACACACAGTCAAACCAGAACCAGACAAGTCATTTTTACTTCAACATTCAAAATTTTATACTAACTTAAAAGCTTTCCAAAATCATACACACTACTTTCAAGTCACAAAAAACAACACCATATGTATTGGATACATCAACTAAGGGCATAGATCCTCAAACTCATCATTGAAACTTGTTTACCCATAACTGCTAGTTTACTTTAAAGCACAGTCATGGTGACATTGACCTTCAACACTTGTATGACCACTTTTAAAGACTCCTAATGAATTTATATGATCCTATGTGATAATTAGACCATTTTTAGAGATAAATATAATATTTTTAATTGTAAATATTGATCTTGTAGACCAATCTCATGACCTTACATCTCACTATCTCATTTGCACTAGATAGGTCAACTTGTGAGCAACTTTTTCACTATAATCACTGACCTCCAAAAATTCTAAAAAACATTATAATTTCTTAAAATTCATTAAAAACATCTCCATACACTTTTTTTAATCAATATATCATGATAACAAATCCTTAATCATCTTCTCACCATTGCTTAGGTTTCTCACTATTTCCATCATTAGGCCTGTTAGGGACTGGCTAACTTATATGATCAATTTAACATAATTAAAGGATATAAATTGTATATAAACCTTCATGGACATGAAAAATGAGTCTCAAAATTCATATTATATCTATTTTCATACTTTGACTTGGTCAACTCTGATTGCTACAACAAATGTATGAGAAATGTGTAATTTATTGTAGGGTCTACTCACACACCTAACAACTCAATCACACCTGGAGGTACCTGAGAGAGTTGAATAAAACCTCCAATAATTTACCTAGGAATAATAATCCATTTTAGGCACTTTTGAACAAAATATTTCACATAAATTCCTTATTAGGGTTTTAAGAAGGTTTAAACTTATTTCCTTTCTTAACAATTATTCATAAAGCAAACCCCTTATTCCAAAAAGAAATTATTTGAATTTTGATATAATACCCCTACCCATATACCACAAATATATGAAGTTACCATTCATAGGTTTTATTAACTAATGAACACCTAAAAGTCCTTCTCAAGTTTGCATGCCTTCATTCTATGTACTTGAAAGACCTCAAAACCACTTTTTATGCCTTTTCTTGCAAACCATGAGCTCAAACTTTGTTAAAATGCTTGAAACAACATATCATACCTTTTTTAATTCTTAAAGGAGATTTGAAAAATTTAAATTTTATTATGACCCCTCATTAGGTCACACTCTCTCTCTTTGCTCTTTAGACTTTGTCCTGCAAACCTCATTAGACCTTAGCATTGACCTTCATGCATATTTTCATGTGCTCTCCACTTCATTAAAATATTCAATCAACCTATATCATGGTTATACATAGCCTACATCCTTTTTATGCCTTGACAATATACCATTATACCTCATTAGAATAGGTAGGGTCTACATAGCCTACATCCTTTGCAGACTTGATTAGTAGGTCTTACCCCTGTAGGCTTACCTTAAAACTCTCCTTGATGCCTCTATGACTTGATCACATGCCTTAAATTATCCTAAAGTAATGTCATACCTTTGCACATACCTCTACACATACAACTTCATTCTCACCATGCACATGCTCATGATATGACCATGCTTGCTATGACTAGGCTTCTCAATACACCTTGTACTCAAGAACTAGTACTCAAACATGCTTACCTCAATGATATCAAATAATATAAATCTTAAAATAACACTCTGACACCACATCAATAATATATTTTTGATCAACATGATCTCAAGACTTCATGCAAAACTAGAGCCTCATAACCATGCTTCAATGCTCACTTGACCATCAAACCTCTTTGTGACAATACTAAAAATATCAAGCTAACCTGAACCATGACATAAACTAATAAAAGAGACAATAGGTTTCCTTCAAATTATCTCTTGCCTTCAAATTCTCTCTTGCCACATGGCATCCTTATCACATCAAGCACACAAGTTCATACCTCAAAGACCACTCACCATGTATCTTCACCAGATATACCTTGACCTCAATGACATAAACCATGACACCAATGACATCAACCTTGGCATCAATGATAAAACTTATCAACTTGTCACCATGTGGCTTTATCTCAAGAAATCAGGGATTAAAGACTATCTTCATTTATTTATTGTGTTTAATCAAGAAAGTTAATGAGATCGTGCCATGTGGCACCATCTCAAAACTCCATAAATCTTTGACACTTAGATTTGTTTTAATTTTACTTTAGTCTGAGATCTACAAGATTATGCCACATGTCTAGTATAAATGTCCTCCACCTATCTTGTTGACTACCATTTATCTTGTTGAATAATATCCAATCACTCAAACACCTACCATATGGACGCCTAGGAATAATTGAGGTATTTGAATATCAATAGTGCATAATGCCTTCCCAAGTTTGTGAGTACAAGATTTAAGGAGATGTGGATAGTCAAGAATAGTAAGGAGTCTTTGGAACTTAAACACTAATCTCTAACTTTTATTGATGATCTACTAACATATGGATGGTGGGGAACATTTGGGGTGTTTGGAACTTTAGACTGTTGACTTCCAAAAAAAATTCCTTGGTTGATATCTGATCAGCATAACACCCACCACATGGATGACTAGAAGGTCAAGGTCTTCAAAACTGTCGACTACTGTACATTGCCTTCCCCCAAGATCCAATTGAATGATCCGCTTCCACATGTCACTATAAAAAAATTCATGCTATTGAAGACTTTTGAAACCAAGAATTATAGATTGTTCATCAAAATCCTTGATGTATGATTATCTAAAATGCTGACACGTGAAAAATAGGGAAGTTGGGAAAGACTATCAATTTGGAACCATTGACTACAAAGTGCCTAATATATTGACAAAGGTCAATATATTAGTAGCTCAGGAGGTCAGGGTAAATATGCAAATAAAGGTTAAGACCAAATTCACTTTCTCATTTTTGCATGTTTCTATCCATCAAAAAAAACACCTAGGGCTTCAAGGTGAAGGAGGATGATTTTCTTAATTATGTGCATCATCAATATTTGATATAACACATAAAATGATTTCAAAGATAAGGGAATGCAACCTTATGATCACATGTCCTCATTTTTGCATAGGTAAGTGTCAACCTGCATAATTTAATATCAACAGTTGATACTAACCCATATCTAATGTAACTAACAATTTACTAATAAAAACATAGTTCTTGTAATGGATAAATCACATGCTTACTTTAGTTTGATTTTCACTTCCAAAACATTCATAGTCAAAAAATCAACTAGAAAAGCTAAGTACTCATCCCTTTGTTGTACTTACTATATTTAACATACATTACTTATCAAATCATTATAATTAGTTTCAATAATTTACATTCATGTATATGTTTAAATGACATATTGTAATATCTTAATTAACACACTAATTTTTATCTTATTAGGGTTTGTAAAACCAAATTATGGAAAAACATATCGGTGAACACATAAATGTATCAAAACTGTTGTAGGACTAGAATTTCACCCTTTGTGGGAGAGTTTTTCAAGATCTCTTACTCCTAGCTACAAGCATTGGGACAACCTCAGGGTGTGGGTATCCTGTCATGAGGTTGAACCTCTAGAGTAGGCCAATTTCCTTTTTGAAGCTCACCTAAACTAAAGCTAAACTAATGCTCCATGGGGAAAAGGGTTAGAAAGGGGATAAGGGCTCCTAAGAAATTTAACCAGGCGATGCATCAAAGCTAACTGTGAAAATCTCACTAGCTTGAATCTACACTGATTCTGCAGAGGATAATATTGACTTGTACAATCTCAAGATCGAGCTGGTTGCATTAATATTTCATGGAGAAGGTTATAAAATCTATGAATGAAAACAAAGAGGAGTTATATGACTCATTGAAATCTCACATTAATGGTAGAAAGAACACTAAACTAGACCTACAAACAACCTTGAAAACACCCTAAACAAGGCTAAAAAGGAGGACCATGGATGAGGAAGATTCTCCTTCACACATTACCATAGTGCATAACTCAACAGACATGAATCCAAGGCAAGAGATAGGGAAATAAAGTCTTTTTATTGCATAAAGAGGTAGTTTTTACAAGTGATTGATAGGTTTGAGCTTAATCAAGTAGAGCATATTTTATAATATCTCAAAGAATGTCTTGTCTCCCAGAAAGATAAAAAAATCTAAAAAACTGGGAACCCTTTACAAATGAGAAGAAATGACTATATAGATTAAAAGAGGGGGGGGGGGAGGAGGGGAGCTCGCTTGGGACTTGACATATGAGTTTCCACACCTTTGCAATGAATGTTTTGTCATCCCTTTGATCAATCAGGGTATTGTTCTACATTTTGGTAATTAAACCTTTATTTGTCCCAATGATCGTGATCTCTCCCACTGATTGGGAAACACACTAGAAGACAAGAATGCTCCCAAAATGCCTTTAAATGTTTGAGCTAATTTCTCTAACCACTAGATCCCTCAATTGATCTACACTCTCTCTTTCAATTGTCTTCATGATGAGGACAAGATCCTCATACATTTATGACCCTGGTGGAGCCATGCCTTTGAGTAGCATATGACCTGTCTTGTCGAGGATGAGGCCATGTTTTTGCATTGATCACCCACCTGCCCCATGACTTGAAACTTGGCCCTAGATTAACTATAGGTAAAAACCAATCTGAGATCCATTGGTTTTCCTATAGTCCTTATATAAATCCATAGAATATATGACCCCTATTACATTACTATTAGGTCTAAAAAGGCCTAAATAGTATTTACAGGTCTTCTATTCATAATGGTGAATATATCTGAATGATTTGACCCTGTATGATATAAATTTGTGATCTACGGGTCCGTTCTTATCTTTAATAACATCCCCCTTTATTCCTTGTGCTTGGATGCATCAATTAAACCACTTCATGGCATTTGAACGAGCTTTAATAACCTTGATAAGACCCTGTAAAACCTTGTTTTCATTGTTGAAAATGGCCTTGCATCCTTTTCCTCGGGCTCCTTTTGCTTTTGATCCCATTTTGCTCTTTTGAGCCTTTTTTCCATTTAGGCCCTTAGGGGATTTTACACCATGGTCTTTGGTAACTTTTACACTTTTTACTTAGAAGGTGAGGCAAACTAAAAAAATATAGGTGCTTAAAAAACCCTAAGGACCTTGTTGTCTCCAAATCTTGCACTTTAGAAGAGGGTTGTTCAGGCCTCCTCCAGATTTGGGCAACGTTAGGACATTTTCAGGCCTGTGGGTGTGCCTATAAGTGGAAATAAACCTCTAGGTTGAAAGGGCTAGCTCCCTATATTAGTTTTTGTGCAATAAAACTACTGAACTAGTTTGTATGAGTGAAAAGAGTCATAAGTTTTCATAAATGAAAAGCCTAGTCTAAGATGGTGATACACCAAGAATTAGTATCCACATATATGCCCTATACTTATGCACAATACAGAAGAATATAGTCTATAACTCAAGCTCTAAAATATTCCAACATAAGTATTTAAATGTAGAGATAAAATGAATGAGATCACACAAGGTAAATAAATAAAAAAGACAACCTGTATAGTCCAGAAAAAGGTTACACGTGCAAAATCTCATACAGCTAGAATGCACTCTTCATGACCTGTTAGATCAATTCTTTGCTCAAAAACATGAAGGATAGAAAATAGAAAGATAAAACATCACTTTCCATCACTCTGTGTCTCTTGCCTACCCAGGCAAATGTCTAGAACTTAAAAATAAAATAGACTTATGCTTCTTTGCTCAAAGGTAAGAAAATGGTAAAACATTCCAGTAGGGCTTCACCATACTATCTGTGGATGGTAAAATAAGAGCCCAAGGGTCCTATTTATAGAAAAAAAAGGGAGAGAAGAGAGATCTCTTGTGTGCCAAAATAAAATCTTTCAAAATGGTTTACAGTCACCATCCTAGTAAAACTGATTCGAGTTGTTCTCTCATTCAGTTGGAGTTTGTCCTTCTCTTTGATTCACCCTATTGAAATGACTAGTATCACTGTAAAATCAATGGTGAGATGACCCTCCATAAAAAATGGCTTGGATCACTACTGTGAACCTTAGATTCTTCCTGAGAGCTCTCACATTTTACACTGTAGACCCATTCAGGTTTTCCAATTGACTTTACTTCTACTTACTTCTTCAGGTTCTTTGATTACTTCTACTTGTAAAAGTCATTAGCAAAGCTCTTTTGAAAACCCAAAAAGCATTGTCTCTTTATTTTTAGGCTTTTAGATTTCTTTTACTGGTAAAATTCATACACAAATCTCTTTGGGAAACATGATTTATACTATCTTTGTTTAAGACCCTATTGGGTTCTTTGAATGGCTTTACTCCTTGCTTGAAGACTTTAGGCATAAATTTGACATCCTACATCGCGTCATCTCTAAATCTCAATGGCTAGTTGGCCACCCTAAATTTTACATCCTATGGCATGTCATGCCTTTGAATCCTAATAGTTAGTTGTCCACCCTGAATTTGATGTCCTACAACATGTCATCTTTGCACCCTAATGGCTAGTTGGCTACCCTAAATTTGACGTCCTGTGGCACTTCATGGGGATCCATCTAGTTTATGTTTTAGGCAATTTTCTTGAAGAAATTATTTCAAACAATTTATTCGAAGGAATTGTTTCAAGAATTTTGCCTAAAAGGCAACAATTAGTTCCTTCGAGAACTTTTTCCAAAGGAAACTTAGGAAAATGTCCTTCAAAAAATTTCCGAAGGACACTTGGGAAAGACATAGGGTCCCTTCAGAAAAATTTGAAGGGCATTTCCAAACGAAATGGCCCTTCAAAACTTTTTCAAAGGGTCACTTCCAAAGACAAAGAGCCCTTTGGAAAATTCTAAAGGGTCACTTGGGAAGAAAAGTGCCCTTTGGAACTTTTTCGAAGGGTCACTTGGACAACAAAGTGCCCTTCGAAAAAGTTTGAAGGGTCACTTGGGAAGAAAAGTGCCCTTCAAAACTTTTTTGAATGCTCACTTGGATAACAAAGTGCCCTTCAAAACTTTTTTGAAGGGTCACTTGGACAACAAAGTGCCCTTTGAAAAAGTTTGAAGGGTCACTTGGGCTAAAAGTGCCCTTTAAAACCTTTTTGAAGGGTCACTTGAAAGAAAAGTGCCCTTCGAAAAAGTTTGAAGGGACACTTGGGAAGAAAAGTACCCTTCAAAAAAGTCTGAAGGGACACTTGGGAAAACAAAGTGCCCTTTGAAAAAGTCTAAAGGGACACTTGGGGGGGAAATATTATCAAGACCATTTTGGGTTTTCTGATTGATTTTACTTATAAAAGTCATAAGCAAAGCTCCTTAGAAAACCCAAAGTCATGCATCATTGAAAACCTGCAAAGCATTGGAAGGAGTAATTTGGGTTCATAAACTTGGATTATTTTTACTCTTGAAATTTTTATAAGTTAATTCATTTAGAGAACCCAACTTGGTCTTGAGGAGTAACTCAGGCTTACGAGAGGCCAAGACTTGACTTGTGGAGAACTCGACATACACTACAACAGAGCCAAAACACTTTAGCCTCTTTGACTTGCAATTTTAGATCTCTGAAATGACCTATTTTTACAACTATTATCTGGATCTCCATGAAAATGGTTGAACAAATTATACTGAGGTAAAATTTGGTCAATAGACCTATCACATGTCCTTTACTCAACTCATCAGGCAATTCTTCACCTTTGTACCATCCTTCATGGGCCCTTCTCGACAACTTCATTCATGACACTTTGCCTTAGGAGAATTCCTTTGGGAATTTTGTGAAGGACCATTTCCTTCGAGCTTTTAGAAAAACTATTTCCTTCGAGAAAATTGTCTTGGACAATTTTCCTAAAAGAATTCCTTCTGAAGGAGTTTCTTTGGAATCTTCTCCCTTTTGTACTAAGGCACTTTTATGAAAAGTACCCTTCAAATTTCTTCTTAATTTATCTTTAGCTTTGAAAATGAACCTTCTCAAAAGGCACATATCCTTCGAGAAACCTTTTTATGGACCATCAGAACCATGAAATGAACTTCCCAAAAGGAACATACCCTTTGGACTTCTTGTTTTGGTATTTTTGCTCCAAAAGTGCCTTCGAAAGAATTAGAATTGCCCTTCATAAATTTTGAAGTGGACTAATTTTTTTATAAAATTGCTATTCAACTTGCTTCAGTTTTCTCATGACTCACAACCTACTAGCCAAATTAAGCAAAGTACTCGGAGTCTTCCACCTTGTACTTTTATAAATGTTGATGGAGTCCGTAGATGTTCTGATAGAGTTTGTAGCTTTTCTGATGGAGTCTATAGATTTTTTGATGGAGTCCAAGATGTTCTGATGGATTCTATAGCACTATGTAGGCCTAATGTTGTTGCATTTATGACCTTTAACTAATTGGTTTCACCATGAAACTTGCTCAAAAACCTCTTTTTTGCTCTATAGACGTGTCCCTTAGAATTTGGCAAAATACACTTTAATCAAACTTAAATTGATTAAAAAGCTTTATGAGAACTATAAAATCTCTCTAGTCCACTCATTCCATCCAAAACATTTGTTCCTCTGCTCATCCATTAGCAATTTGATCCATCTAGGCACAACTTGGTATGTGGGCCAAATTTGGCCAATAGAACCATTTACAACACTAGGATTCCCTACAGTTTTATTCCTTCTAGGGTTTCATATTATTGCCTTAGGGTTTCATATATTATCTATGATTTTACCATAAAAAATACAACAATTTTTTTCATTTCTAGCCCTAGCCTTCTACATACTTGCATGATTCCATCTTATGCTATCTAAGAAGGCTACTTCATGTAGTAACCTAAATTTGGTCATGAATACTTGAGCATGCCTATTTTAATCCTTTTTACCATTAATTATAATGTGCAATTAATTGACACTTATTTCACCAATTTGACCTATCCCAAGCATCAGATAAGACTTTATTTAACGACAAGGCCATCTAATTTCACCTATAGAAATTAAGTTACCGTTGAAAACACTTTTGTGCATCTATATGCTTTGAATAAGAACCAAAACTAAACACCTTTCTTGAAGGGACATGAACACCCAACAATATAGGTATGCCCATAGTTCTTGTCCCTATTTTTCAATCCTATCCTTCCATCTAAATAGTCAAAAAATAAAAAAAGAATGCATCAATAGGGTCATCCTTAATATTCTTAAACTCTCTAATGAATATTTTTCCTACTTGAACCATTATAAAATCACATTTAAATCATTAATTAAAACTCTAATCTATTTCTTTATTATAACCTAAATGGGTAGAATCACTCCAACCAAGAAACTCATGCAAAAATTGCAAGATAACTCATCTTCAATTGATAAGTATGTTTGGAAAGAAGACTCCTTATGGTACAAAGAGGCTCTTTTTGTGCAAAAAATTGGATTTGAAAGGTAGTATCTTGTCTAAAATGAACGACTCATGAATCAAATGACATTCTGGGTTCTTAAGGACCTATCACCATATAAAGCAGGATTTGTTTTGGGAAAGCCTTAATGGGGATGTAAATAAATTTTTAGTAGAATGTTTGATATGTCAACAAAATAAAGGAGAAATTTTTAAGTCCCCATGTCTCTTACAACCATTAACCATTCTAGCTCAACATTGGGAATACATATCAATGGACTTCATTATAGGCCTACGTAAATCTAATAACTTAGATGTGATATTAGTGGATCAACTCACTAAGCATGCACATTTTTGTGGGATTTCTCATCCATTTAAAGCTAGTACAATGGTTAAAGTAGTCATGAAAAAGGTACAAAATCTTCATCACACTCCCAAAATAATTGTGAGTGATCATGATCCTATCTTCACTAGCATATTTTAGACTAAACTATTTTTCACACAGGGCAAAAAACTTGCCCATAGTTCATCTTATTATCCACAGTCATGTGGACAAACTAAAATTGTTAATATAGGTCTCGAAGGATACCTATGTTGTTTTGCCTCAGAAACACAAGCACAATGGTCCAATTGGTTTTCACAAGAATAATGGTGGTATAACATGTCATTTCACATAGTGAAAAATATGAATCTATTTGAGGCTCTCTACGGATACCCCCCCCCCCCCCCACCTTCTACTATATCTTATTTGTAAGGTCACCCCAAAGCTAGTGTGGTCAAGGATCATATTTGATACTATTAGGAAATGCTTCAAATCCTTAAGGAGAATTGGTTGTGGCTCGAAATATGATGAAATAACAAACTGATCAACACCATAGTGAAAGGCATTTTGAGGAAGGAGATTGGGTGTTCATTCACTTGCAGCTTTATAAACAAAAATCACTTGAAAAACATAAGAACATCAAGCTTGCACCAAAATTTATGGACCCTATAAGGTTCTGCACCAGATAGAAAGTGTTTATTATAAGTTAAAACTTCCACCTTCTTCTAAAATTCATCCTATCTTTCATGTTTCATGCTTGAAGAAAGTAATTGGCTCCAAGCTTCCATTATAATCATAGTTGTCTGAGTTAGATGAAGAAGGGAGGTTCATTATGGTACTTTATGCCATTATAGAGACATAGGTGAAGAAATTACACAACTGAGCCATTTATAAATTTCTCATTAAATGGAATAATTTGTCCACTAAATATGTAACATGGGAGAATGAATAGTTCATGCAAAAACATCTTGAGTTGCTAAGCATTGAGGGCAATGCTTTTCTGAAGGGGAAGGGCACACCCCTAACACTATTAGTACTAAGGTTATGAAATGGAGATCATAACCTTTATCTTTAATTTATTAAGTCTTAGTATTTAGTTAGGCTAACATTATTGGAATGAATGGGTTTGACCCTTCCCAATTATGGGTATATATATGGTTGAGCATGGCTCTCTATAATCATCATGAGTTTCATATTTAAATTCATTTTCTCATTTAATCTAATTATTGGATATCTCCCCCTTGAAGTGAATTATATTTGAATGTTTTTTCTATTATTATAAATAAATATCTTAGTAGTTAGGAATCTCGAGAATGGAGTAGTTAGTGGCCGGCCTAGAATCGTGCACGCTACCACCAGATGGAAGCTCAGCCATCACCATGTAAAGAAGGTGTGACATGTCATCTCCACCTTAATTTTAACTATATAACAATAATAAGTGAATTTGTAATATGGATGTTAAATATGTAGCATATGCACTTGGCCAAGGGTCAATGCTTTTACACAGTCATCAGATAGAGGGCTTGCTCTGTGTATCTATTATGTAATTCATGCACTACATCATATTGTACCATTTACCTATTATTTGATATTGAATAGAGGTTATATTTTAGAAAATAATACTTATGTTACTTTAAATGCATTTTGATTGTTTTGTCTAAATATATCCTTGTGCATTCACTCTACACAACTAAAACAATTGTTAGTAAATCTAAAAAAGCGTAGCTTCATGCAAGAGGAGTTGTTATACTTAGGATTTTTATTCTCAAAAGAAGGTTTGAAGAGGGATCTTAAGAAGGTGAGAGAAAATTTGGATTTTTTTTCATCGAAGAGCATGTTTGAAGCAAGGAGTTTCTATGTATTGGCAAGTTTATATAAAAAATTTATTATAAACATTAGTGGTATATGTGCCCATCATAAAGACTATGAAGGGAGATAAGAATAAGTTTCAATGGACTGTTATAGTAGAGATTATCTTTCATTTTTTGAATAAAAGAGTGACTGAACAACTAGTGTTATCCTTACTATATTTTGGTAAAGTATTTTAGGTTGATTGTGATGCAAGGACAACCGTAGGAACAGTACTGAGTCAAGAGGGTAAGCCCATTACCTATTTCAGTGATAACTTGAATGATGCTAGGAGTAATTACTCAGTCCATGACCAATAATTCTATGTAATGGTGCAAACTCTCAAGAATTATTGGCATTACTTGTTGCCAAAGGAGTTCATTTTATACATAGATAATCATGCTTTATAGTTCATAAATATCCAAGGTAAGTTAAATCAATGCCATATGAAATGGTAGAGTTTATTCATATATATTCTTTTATTTTGAAGCATAGAAATGGAAAGTTGAATAAGGTAGCAGATGCCTTAAGTAGGTAAGCTCTTGCATTGAATGAGCTAAAAGTAGAGGTCATTGGATTTCAATCTATGAAGGAATTATATGAGGAAGAATTGGATTTATGAGATGCATGGGAAACATGTAGGAATCCAAAAGATTTAGATAGGACTATGTGGTCAGATTACATGATACAAGATAGACTATTGTTCAAAGGACAAAAGTTGTGTATACCACAAGGTTCTATGAGAGAGAACCTGTTGAAAGAGAAGAATAGTGGAGGACTTTCTGGTCATTTTGGATATGATAAAACTTTGGGACAACTGAATGGGATATACTATTATCCATGAATAGTTATAGATATAAGGAAGTTTGTGTAGCAATGTAAAGTTTGTCAAGATGTAAAAGTCAAAATTTAGAATGTTGGTTTGTATCAACCATTGCCCATTTTAGATATACCATGGGATACATTAAACATGGACTTTGTTCTTGGTTTTCCAAGAATGAAATGAGGTAATGATTCCATATTTGTTGTTTTGGATAAAGTTTCAAAGATGACTCACTTTTTAGCATGTAGGAAGACTAGTGATGCCACACACATAGCAAATTTGTTCTTTCAATAAATGGTTAGATTGCATAGATTTTCTTAGAGTATTATATCAGATAGAGATACAAAATTTGTTGGACACTTCTTGAGGATGTTATTTAAGAAGTCAAGAACCAAACTAGACTTTAGTTCGGCCTATCATCCTCAAATGGATGAACAGATGGAGGTGGTAAATTAGAGTCTTAGTAACTATTGAGATGCTTGGTTGGTAACAAGCCCAAATAATGGGACTTGATGTTGGCACAAGCTAAATTTTATTACAATGATTCAGTCATATAAGTACAAGATTGAGTCATTCTTAGATAGTGTATGGGAGTAGCCCTAGAGGCATATGTGAATTGATAAGTACAAATGAGATGAGTAGAAGAATTGTAGAAGATGAAGACTACGCTTAGGATATAATGAGATGCATCAAGAATTTAATAAAATACATGAAGAGAGTGTTGTAAAATATAAACAACATGTTGATATGTGTAAGAGATAAGTGAAGTTTAAAGTTGGAGACTTGGTGTTGGCACATTTTTACAAGGAGTAATTTTTGAAAGGTGAGTATAACAAACTAGAGTGAACAGATATTAGACCTTGTAGGATTTTGAGAAAGTTCTTAGCTAATGCATATGAGATTGAGTTTACAGATGGAGTAGGCATCTTACCTATATTTAATGTGGCTGATTTGTAACCGTATGTTGACGGGTAAACAAGTCATAACATGGATTTTTCAATTGAGGATTGGAAGAAGCAGCTACCCTGAGCATGTAAGGAATAAATGGAATCTACATTAGAATTGGAAAGAAGACATGAGGCTGTGAGTACTATGAGTACCTAGTCAAGTGGAAGGATAGAGCAGTTGAAGATGCAACTTGGTTGAATGCATCCAAGGTTGCCAAACATGGAAAAACTATAGAGTAGCTCAATGTAGGTTCATGAGTGGGAGATCATAGTCCTTTTCATCGACTGTGGGTGTCTGATGTAGAAGCATCCATGGCAAACAGGTATTTGGTTTGTTAGCTTTGTGGCTATTTGTATTTTTGGCTTTTTTCTCATCTCTATATATTCTATTGAAGGTTTTTTTTTTTGTTTATCTTGGTTTGATCTACTGGCTAGATACTTTTGTTCAATGGGGTAAGGGCCCCTTTTCTCTTATTATGATCTATCAAAATACAAGTGATCAATAATTATAATTATATCTGAAACCTTGGGAACAAAATAGATCCCCACAAGATACCAATAAATAGCATTAACATATGCATAATCCAACCATGTACAAAATAACCACCAAACAGATGAAAGCACAGAAAATAGTGCATGATAATATGTTAGTTACTTCAACATACATGTAATGATCATACTTTTTTAATAGTTTATAATTTTCTATAAAAATATAAATTATGAATAATCATGCATAATTTTTTTAAAGATCTAATTATTTTTTATTAAATTTTATATATATCTTAAAATAATTAAATACACATTTTTTACTTTGATAAAAAATTATGTTTTTTTAATGTATATAACAAAATAAAATATAAAAATTTAATTTATTAAAAAAAATTCTTTAAATTTTTAAAGGTCCCATTTATTCTAGCCAATATATACCTATTTAAAATATTCTTTATTAGTGATGATAATTAGTGTAATCAAAATTTTAAAGGTACCCCATACGGAGAAAAACAAGATTCTAGCCAATTCATATCAAGAGGAAGAATGTAATCTTACATTGATAAGAGCAAGGGGGCAACCCATGACTATTACCTATGTCAAAATTAACTTCTAGTTGGGAATTTACATGTATTGTGTGGCACCAGCCTTCATGCATGGATTAGATTTGTTTTGAATGGATGAAATAATAATTCTCTTATCGAAACATTCAATTTTTTTTATTTTTCTTTTTTTCCCCATTTACAAGTTTTGGGAGTGAAAAATTTTAGTGAGATAGAAGAAGAATAGCATGCAAAGATAGTGCAAATTACAATTAAATCAGGGCTAAAATATTTTTGATTTTTTTTTTTTTTTCATTTATAAGTTTTGGGAGTGCAAAATTTTAGTGAGATAAAAGAAGAAAAGCATGTAAAGATAGTGCAAATTACAATTAAATCGGAGATAAAATAGAGTATGGTGGCTAAGATAATAATAAATATTGTAAGGTTTATAAATAGCACAAGATTTGTAATAATTAATAAAATTTTATTTTTAAAGAGTATATAATTATATGATAATTGTTACATAAAAAAATTAGAAGATTAGGAGAAGAGATCTTAATAAATTATAATATTATGTAGATTCATAATTAATTTGTTGCTTGATAATGTTATATTACATTTTACCTAATATTTATATGTTGAATTTAAATAATTTATAGATAATAAATTTGTAATGTAATATATATATATATATATATATATATATATATATATAAATAAATAAGTCACGTCAAAATTTTGATGTCATGGTATGTAAAGGTTGTGGAAAATTTGATGTTAAAGTAATTTTAAAAATGGAAAAATGAAAGTGGGAATAAGAACCTACGTCAATATTTTGATGTAAATGGATGCCAAAATTAATAAATGTGCATTGGAATTAGAACTCAATGGGTCACGATGGAGATAAAAAAATCAATACATGTAAATTAGAATTCTCACATGAAAAAAAAGGTCAATTTTTTGACATAAACCCAAATGTTAAAATTTCAGCCCAACACTTTTTATCATCCATTATCATAACTTTCAAGTGTCAAAACCCCAAATTTAATATTTGAATGTTAAAATCGATATAATTTTTTTAATCAATTGTTATATGTTATTTACGAAACATACTTCTATCCAAATAAAAAATAGATCTATCATTAACAACGTTCAAGTACATGCATCAAATTCTAACTACAATGTATTACCATAAGGATACAACATCGGGTATGTACACATAACATCCTCATAAGTTCAATGGTACAACAAAGGTATAGTTCCTACATATAGTTGTAAAAAATAATTCCCTGAGTTATAAAATAAAATATGATTTTCTATCATTTGTTCCCATAACTGAATCTAGATTTACCATATAAAATAATATCCTCTAAAAAAATCACAACTCTTAAATTTATTAAACACAAATAACTTAACAAATACAAACTCATAACTTAACAAATACATTTTCCTTATAAATGAGTAATAATTTAAATCCTAGTTTAAAAATTTAGAATGCACAGATACATCATGTCAAACAGTTTGTTAAATGATATGAAGGAAATGAAAAACCATCTTTAAAAAGTCTTGAAGCACCCATATGATATATCTGAGATGTAATATCTAATGGTGATTAAGACCTGTCATATGAATTAGGTATTTGCCAGTTATTATCTTGAAAGAAGAACAAATTTCTTCTTATTAACTTTGACATATATTAAATGATACATGGAGAAATTAGTTCTAATTTCTAGCAACATATTAAGTGGCACATAGATGTTAAAATCCCATAAATCATATTCTTCTCTCTTCTATGGATGAGGAGGATGAAGAGGCACCAACCGTGTAGTAGGGGTTTTGGCTTTAAAGCATCCATAAGTTTCTTGTTAATTACTCCTTTCACTGAATTTGCCTGAGAAATGTGTGGGTTGCCCTAACCAACTCGATTGTAGTTATTTCAAATGACCATAAGTCAGCATTGCAGTCGTATCCTCCTTAGTGTCATCCATTCAAAGGACTTCAGGGGCCATCCAGTAAATTGTAGCAAAATAAGTGTGCCTCTTCATCTTTTCCCTATCACCTAACTCAAAGATAAACATGAAGATTCTGATATCAACTTGTTAGGATCCTGTAGCTCACTCTAATACCAAATGTTAGTATCTTAGAGCTCAATTGATTACTACTGTATAAGCAACTAAACACGGAATTAAACCAGAAGTAATAAGTAACTAGAATTCAGAAATAGCAAAGAATAGATGATACGAGAAACAATACAATCTGTATTAACACTCTTCTAGAAGGAAATACAATGAAGAAATCTCACTCTTCCCACACCTCTTAGGCATACAGTAATTCTCCCTCAAGAGTTCTCTCTCTCAATCAATTACAACCAACAATCAACTCAATACCGAGTTGTTGTTCCCTCCAATGACAATCAACTCAACCATTGTTGCCTACTCTGATTGTGACAATCAACCAAATTGTTGTTGCCTCCAATACTCCACAAACCTTCTTGATCTTGCACCCTATAGATCTAATTGGTCTTGCTTGACCATAAACCTTCTTGATCTTGCACCCTGCATAAACCTTCTTGATCTTGCACCCTGCAGATCTAATTGGTCTTTCTTGACCACAGACCTTCTTGATCTTGCACCCTGCAGATCTAAGTGGTCTTGTTTACATTACAATACAGCCCCACGGGTCTCTTAAATAGATCCCAAACCAAACAATAATTAGAAACACAGACTCAAGACTAAAATTAGTCTTTACATGCATACTCATTGTTCGTCTAAAATTAGAACAGTTCTGGAATGCACAGATGACTGACGTCAGTCACTATCTGTCTGGAGATGACTGACGTCGGTTCTTGTCTAATCGATGCTAGCCGATACATCATTGATGTCAATTATTGTGTAGCTAAACATTGCCGATGTCGATTGGCCTGACCGACGTCGATTACTGTGTCACTTAGCAACCTCCACATTTGCATAACAGTGAAGCTTTTAGCTCCACAACTTAACAATCTCCCACTTGGAGATAAACAATTTCACCTATACCTATACCTGTACATCCTCTAATTTGTTTCTGGCTTGTATCTCGATCTTCAAGTTCAATCTTGAAGATCAACCACCAACAGTGAACACATATCCTGTGGTGCTTCTCCTGCCATCCAAGTCACCTGCCATATCCAAATCTACATACCCATGTAGAGAAGTGCTTGACCTTGCATAGCATAAATACCTGTTGCTGGTCCCTCTCAGATATCTGAGAATCCACTGAACTACTTTCCAGTGCTTCTTTCTTGAATTGGCCATAAACTTGCTGACAACTCCCACTGCTTGGGCAATATCAGGTCTAGTACATACCATGTACTCAACCTCATCATGTGATTTAGGACACTGTTCATAGCTCAACTTGAACTGTCCAACCATAGGTGTGCTAACCGGTTTTGCATCCTACAAATTGAACCTCTCCACTACCTTATTCACATAATCCTCTTGAGACAAAATCAACCTGTGATTTTCCATGTCTCTAGAAATACTCATGCCAAGGATGTCTGAGCTACTTTTACCTTTAGCTCAACAATTCCCTGCATGTGTGACCCTGCAACAAGCATATACACTACATACAGTAACAGGATAATGTAGTTATCATTATCCAACCTGGTAAAATAAACACAATGGTCACATTGACATTGACTAAAGCCATGCTTTGTAATAAACCTGTCAAACTACAAATACCACTGTCCTAGAGCTTGCTCAAGACTATATAACCTAGCCTTCTGTCTCACCTTTCCATTCTCTCCGTTCTTTAACCTGTGAATCCATTCGTCTTTCAGTGCTTTCCTTCTGACTGGCAACTCAACCAAATTCCACGTTTGGTTCTTTTCCAAGGAATCAATTTCCTCATTCATGCCATGCTCCCACTGTTTCCTGGATTCAACCTGCATTGCCTCTTTAAAACTTCCTAGTTTTTCACCATCAGTGATCAACAAGTAGTATAAAGAAGGGGAATAATGAAATTGAGGTTTACTTACCCTTTTAGACCTCCACATGGGCGTTTGAGACTCATTGACATCTTGTTGTCTGCCCAAATTTTGTTCTAATAGTGACCGATCTCAGTCATTTCTCAATCTACACCTGATTGATGTTGGTTCCATGCGACCGACCTGATCGACATTGGTTCTTACATGACCGACGTCAGTTTCCACCTGCCGACATCATTGACTTCGATCTTCACTGGATCGACGTCGGTTTCTGCCTGATCGATGTCGATCACTGCCTGACCAACGTCGGTGTCTGTGTTTTCCTATGAGTGATGATTTTTACCTGCGAGCTCATTTTGGATCATAGCCTTATCCAAATTGCCCTGCTTAGAATTATTCAACCTCTTGAGCTGATCTCTGTCCATCGCCTTCTCCTTGAAAACCAAGGCTTTCCATGTCTTAAAAGTGTCAAAAACATCAGATTTCCACTTTATGTAATAAACCCATACCTTTCTTGTAGCATCATCAATGAAAAAAACATAACACTATGATTCTCTAATAGAAGCTCCTTGAGCTGGTCCCCACACCTTTGTGTGAACAAGCTCTAACCTGTGCTTCTTCTTTGTTGACCTAGTTTTCAGAAACCTCACTTTCTCCTATTTTCCAAACATACAATGCTCACATAAATCTTGGTCTATCAAATCTGAAAGCATACATTTTGACTTAAGGACATCCATTCCCTTCTCACTCATGTGACCAAGCCTATAGAGCCACATCTTTGCATCTACATTTGAAGTAGATAAAACAAAAGGAGAATTAGTAATACAAGTAGATAGATAAAGTGTACCTACTTTCTTACCTCTTTCTAATACAAGTGCACCCTTGGAAACTTTCCAAAATTCCATTGTGAGAGTTACTGTGCAACCCTCATCACCCAACTTCCCTATAGAAATAAAATTCCTTTTCAGGATGGGTACATGCATGACATCCTTCAACACCCATATGTTGTCAGTCTGTAATTTTAGCTGCACTTTCCCTTTGCCAACCATTTGACAAGGCTCACCATCCCCTAAATAAATTTTTCCAAAGTCTCCATGGACATAATCATGAAAAAATTCTCTATTTGGAGTTGCATGGAAAGAAGCACCAGAATCTAAAACCCATGATTCTACCTGACTATCCAAAGAAAATATGAGAGCATCTTGTGCAATAATACCTGCATCTTTTTCTTCTTCATTACCTTCATGTTGATCTTCTTTCAACCAAAAATCTTTCTTTGCATGTCCTTTCTTTCCACAATTCTAACAGGTTATACTACCATTTTTGGATTTGGATCTACGGCCTATCTTTGACCTTGATTTCCCTTACTTGCCCTTCTCTCTTTGCCATCCCCTGATTTCAACACTTAAAGCATTACCTGATGTTTCCCTTGTGCTTTTCCTGTGAATTTCTTCATTCAAGATTACACTAACAACATCATCAACTTTCAAGATATTTGAAGCAGACGCAGTATTACTAACTGCCATTACCAAGTTATGCCAACTTTCAGGTAAAGAGCATAAGATTAAGAGAGCCTTAATTTCATCATCAAAAACTCTTTTGACTGAAGTTAACTGATTTACAATTCCATGGAAATCATTAAGATGACTATATACAGATCCACCTTCCAGCATTTGTAAATTAAATACTTGCTTCATAAGAAATACCTTATTCAAAGCTCAGGATTTTTCATATAAATTTGCCAAAGATTCCATTAACTCTACTGTTGTCCTTGCCTGAGATAAGTTGGAAAACACAGAAGCTGCTAGGGTCAGCCTTATAGCTCCAAGAGCTTTTCTGTCAAGAACCTTCCATTCTTCATCATGTATACATGTGGGCTTACATGAAACTCCATCCAATGGTAAGTACAGATCTTTATGATACAGATAATCCTCTATTTGCATCCTCCATAATTGATAATTCTTTCCATTGAATTTCTCCATTCTTAGCATACTTTCTTCTGCCATTGCTTTACTCCCACTCAATCAAAAACCCCTAAGAGTGAACCTATAATCAAAAAACACTAACCTGCTCTGATACCACCTATTAGGATCCTGTTAGTGTTCCTACCAAGCTCTGATACCACTTGTTAGGATCATGTAGCTCACTCTGATACCAAATGTTAGTATCTTAGAGCTTAATTGATTACTATTGTATAAGCAACTAAACACATAATTAAACCAGAAGTAATAAGTAACGAGAATTCAGAAATAGCAAAGAATAGATGATACGAGAAACAATACAATCTATATTAACACTCTTCCAGAAGGAAATACAATGAAGAAATCTCACTCTTCCCACACCTCTTAGGCGTACAGTAATTCTCCCTCAAGAGTTCTCTCTCTCAATCAATTACAACCAACAATCAACTCAATACCGAGTTGTTGTTCCCTCTAGTGACAATCAACTCAACCGTTATTGCCTACTATGATTGTGACAATCAACCCAATTGTTGTTGCCTCCAATACTCCACAGACCTTCTTGATCTTGTAGCCCGCAGATCTAATTGGTCTTGCTTGACCACAGACCTTGATCTTGCACCCTGCAAATCTAATTGGTCTTGCTTACATTACAATACAGCCCCATGGGTCTCTTAAATAGATCCCAAACCAAACAATAATTAGAAATGCAGACTCAAGACTAAAACTAGTCTTTACATGCAAACTCATTGTTCGTCTAAAATTAGAACAGTTCTGGAATGCACAGATGATCGACTTCGGTCACTGTCTATCTGGAGATGACCAACGTCGATTCCTATCTGACCGATGCCGGCCGATACATCACTAATGTCGGTTACTGTGTAGCTAAACATTACTGACGTCGGTTACTATGTCACTCAGCAACCTCCACATTTGCATAACAGTGAAACTTTTAGCTCCAATTTGATGGATCCATCAACTTCCACTAAACATTGGCAGCCTTGACATCTGTGTGGTGGTGGCTTTAATGTATTGTTTGATGGAATCTCCATTTTTTAAAACACATTAAAGTAGATGACTATCTTCAATGAGCACTTCGCCTCTGTGTGTAGTTTATTTTCAAACAACTAGATCAATTTGATCGACCCATTTCCAAATTCTTTGTAGGTCATATTCTACTTCATCACTCTGATTAACACAACTAGAACATCATCCGTCCGGTTCTTCAATTGAGGTGACCTTGTTGATCTTGTTCAACACTTTGTTATTAGATTTTTACTCTTAGCACACTAGATCGATCCTATCGATTTAGTTTTTCATCCTGTCTTTCAAATTTTCTAACAAGTTCTATTGAGACTACTACATCAATTATGTCGACATAGTTCTTTCAATTATTTTTAATTATTGAGTTTATGTAAACTCAGTCAACTAGTTCAACTTTATTTTCACATATTATTTTGCAGGTTCAAACGAACACAACTTAAAAATAACAACTTAGCATCTTTAATACATTGATAAATCAATCAAATTGACTTTGTCTTCATCATCATGTTCATTCTAACTAGCTTAATTATTTCATCTTTTGTCAAACTTAAGTTCTATTTTCCTAGTTTTTTAGTTCTATAAAACTGTAACCTTACAGTAAACTAAGTCAATTGGCTCGACTTAGTTCTGTAACTTATTTTTAGCCAGGAAACTCAGTCAACTTGCTCGACTATATTTCTCTGAATTATCTTTCAACAGATAGAGTCGACCAGGTCGACTTTATTTTATACTATTTACATACTAGGTCAACCCAATTAACCTAGTATTGTGTCTTTTTTAAGTAAATATAATTAACTCACATTGCTAGTAATTAATTCACTTTTTATTTATTTGCTTGCTTGCTTAGAGTAGTGCACATAGTATAACTAGGAAGGTTAATTTACCAGCTTAGTCACTTTCTTATTTCACACACTACCAAATCATAAAATATCAAATAAGCATTCAAAAACTTCTACTCAGATCTACCTACTTGATTTCATCACTAAGGGGGAAGCCGAATCAGTTTTCTAGCTGAGTATAAATACGTAGTTGATGGTATATATTGACAAAGCACCCAACACCCATATCATTATAGGATTTTGAAGTGAAGGGGTAGACCCTAATACCAAGCTAGTACCATCACCAATACAAATCCCTTTTAGTCTTAAAAAACCTGAAACCAACTTTAGCTTACCTCTTTTTAGTTCCATTATAAATCTAAACGCCCTATCACATTTTAAAATAATAATTTAAAACATATAGGAATGTTTTATTATTATATTTGCATTTATATTTCAGTATTATTTCTTGTTGTTTATCAATTATATTTTGTATTATAAAACTTGTATTAGCCAACGTTCGTATAAGGTTTGTGTTGTGTACTAAAATTAGATCGATCTAATCGACATAATTGTCTATGTGTTTAATTTATTTCTCTATAAAATTATCACTCAATCATCCAGATTTATATCATTTCAACATTTTCCTACCTACATAACACAACTGACTCAGTCTTTTATAGGCTATTCTATTTGTCTTCCTACAAAACATAATTGACTTCGTCAACTTAGTTTCTAATAGAGTTTTTCCACAAAACGTAGTCGACCCATTTGACGTTGTTTTTTACCCGTTGTTCTATTTACCTTCTTATAAAATGTAGTCAATCAATTTAACTTTATACCATCTGGTTGATTGTGTACCCTATGGCCAATTTAGTTCCTTTTTGAAACTATAGCTTAGATGATCCCATATAGTACCTGGTCGACTCTATCTAAATTTCATACCTTTTGTCCTTCTTGGATTCCTATCTTAAACATCATTGAATACCCTATTAAAATCTTCTTGGGTAGCCTTAACCCATTTAGATGATATATAGGTTGTTCTTTCCTTCCTACCCTAGTTATCAAAGAGGATACTCACTCTTGGTTCCCCTTCTCTTACCCTTCCTCTATGGATTGCAATATGGTTCAAATTGCCTAAAAGATGACATCGATGGATCTGATCCATTTCACACTTCCAAAGATATTAGCCTATCCAAACTACCTTATTACACTATAAGAGTAATCAATACAAGCTTAACAAACAACCCTAAAGGAAATCCCTTAACATGCAACACCCCTATTCCTAAAAATGGGAACATTCCTCCTCCTACCAACACTAATATTCCTCATAATACCAACATACACATGACAAAGAAGGAAAATATGCCCAAAAATGGTGGGGCCCTTAGAAAATTACATCCTTGGTCCTTGTACTTATCATTTAAAAACTAATTAAGGACATGTTTTCAAATAACCCACTAATGCACATTTTTTTATTTTGCTTAAATATCTCCTTTCTTTTCATATAATGTACATACTAACATTTCTTGCAGGATTTCTCCAACAATCTCTCCCTTCCAATAATCTATTCTATACACAAACTTTAGTCCCCTTCTTCAGTCTTTTAGTTTCTATTTATTACTTTCATTTAATTCATGAGTTGCATTGTAATACGATGGATATGACTTGGTTTTCCTCATGAATATATTTTCTTTCATACATCCATTTTTAATGTCTTTTCTCTTTGGTCATAAGTTTTTTATTTTACAAACATTTTTCATTCTCTTCTTTCTTTTGTGAGTTGCAGTGTCATACCATTGATATGACCAGACATTCCTCACAAGTACCACTTTTTACATCTACTTAGGTTTATGTTTTATGAGTTATAGTGTAAGACCATGAATACGACCATGCTCTACTCATAAAATCTATATATTATTTCAAACCTTTTACAAAACCAAGTGTTATTTTTAGAAAGTTAAAAAATGGTTAAAAGTTTGTGATTATATATTCTCAACATCATTTTTTGTTTTTTTGTGGATAAAACTTGAACAACAAACTATGTTAGCTTGTTTCTCTACCTTACTTACATTATTATAAGGAATCATACTTACCTGTCATTGCATCCATTTCACATTGTCACATTTTTTGTGATTTGAGGTAATTCAAATCGTTTCATGTTCACTTCCCCTTGTCTCCCTTACTTCCATTCCAATTTGGACAAAACAAGGTCAAAGTCAAGATATCATTTTTATTTAACATGAATAAATAATACCCCTTAGACACCATTCTCTTTAAGTCCTCTTTCTTAGCAATCAAGTTTATTTTTTTCGAAAGATAGTCACTTTTAACACCCATGTTTGGTTCTTTGAATTCTTATGGACGGGGAATAGAAAAAGCCATTAAAAAATTAAAATCCAAATCATTTAAATAAAAGTTGATGACCAAAAGGCAATATAAAAATCTAGAAGTCAAAATCACACCATAAGACCTGATCCAAGCTCAAACTCCACATTTGGACTCATAATAGAGCTAAGGTCCATTAGGGTGTGTTAGGTCATTATATTGGGATATGGGAATTCAAAATTATCTATGATGCTACCTATTTTCTCATGCAAGTTCCTAATCTTCGCAGTAGATCAATGGCTCTGTAAGGGGTCCTGAGGAACATGGAACACATTGTGTGAAGGTTGGTCCATTTTTACCTTTCATGCATATAGCTTTCATGGGATGATATTCATAACCCAAGATCTGTGTGGTTAGGAGAAGTTTTTCAAAGTCTTTAATGTTGAAAGTCCTCTTGTTTTGATAAACTTAATTTTAGTGTCTTGACTTTGATAAAGAGTTTCTCTACCTTGGTTTTGCCTAATTTTTCCCCTCCACCCATTTCATTTCCCCCTTGATAGGAAAGTTTAATTCCAAATATATTTTCCCACTTCTATATTCCCTCTTCTTCACATCTTAAAGCATCCCAATACCACTTTGTTTTAGTTTTATCTATTTTACGAATAAAATAGTATGCTTGAGTGACTATGTATTAATTTTTTCACCATTGATTCACATTTCTAGAATTTCCTTGGTTTCATTTAAAAATTTAGCATTTGTTATCATTCCTTTTTTTGGACAACTACATCCATTTCTATATTTTTGTACTTTTTTCCATTGTTGAGTGAGTTTGGATTGTCACTTCTCGCTCACCAAAGTTTGTTTTACTTCACGTACTTTTTCCATTGGTGATTGAGTCTGGATTATTACTTCTCACTCATCAATGTTATTTTACTTTATGTTCATTTTCCATATTTTTCTAAAGTTTGGTTTGTTACTCCTTTATACATTGATGTTAGACTTATCATATCACTTTTCACATCCTTAGTGTGATCTAGTTTGTCACTTTTCTTACCCAAAGAATGTTTTGTTTGAGTTTTTTGATCATTTAATAGCCTTAGCCTATTTACTCTCAATTTTGGCTTGGTCATTTTGGTCCTAAATTAACACGTATCACCCTATCTTACCAAATTACCAAGTACGTCATGCCTACACACATTTTAGTTATTTTAACTTCCTTGTATTTTTTGTTTTTGCTCTTTAGTTTTGTATCCTTAGGATTTGTCCAAAGTAGTCTATGTGTCCTCCATGATCAAAACTACAAATACAATAGACAACCATTCATTAATAAAGGTAAGTTAAGGTATATACATACATACATACATACATACATACATACATACATACATACATATATATATATAAATTATTTCCTTACTTGTCATCTTAGTTTTTGCTTATACTATAATTTATTTAGCTCAGCATTGTTTGTTGCTATAATTTTTTCTCCAATCATCATCTTATTTTACAACTGCATGACACATGATGAGATTCTAATGGGGCATATGTATACACACAATTGTTTTAAAATTTATCAATTACTGATGTTTTATCTCTTATAGGAACTCATAGAGACTCAACCTATCTAAGTTCATGCCTTAAAGGGTGCATCGAGAAATGGGTGGGTAGACCTTTGGCGCTTCACAAGATGTCATTCCATATACCACCTCCTAAAACCACTACAAACCCCTCTTATGCATTTCCCTAAGACTTGACACCTCCATTACACTCTTCTCTAAATAATTCACCACCTCAAATAGCCCTTACCTAAGCTAAAACTCATTTGTACCATTTATCATACACATTTTTATGAGTTGACCTAGTTCTGGGAATAATGCACGTTACAGGACTGAGTCGACCTAGGCCATCTTAGTTTGGGACCTAACAATTTTATTTTATAACTAACAAGATTGATTGGGTTGACTACATTAGCTAAAATTTGAGAAGGGCTTAGGGTTATATAAGGTTATATATACACATATTTCACCACATTTCTAATAGATAAAATCATTCATTTTCACTTCTTTATTTGTTTTTTCACCATTCTACTTGAGGAGTCATTACTTAGGGTTTCCTTTTTTTTTGAGGAGAACCTTTGTCTTGTGAAAGATTAAGATTCACTAAGAGGTCCTTGGATAGACTATAGTCAATTCTCCATCCTTATATTCTTCAATAATACATAACCTCTTTCAAAGCACCATTAGCCAAGGGAGAGGTTAAGGCTCGAAAGGTTTGTCTTCAAAGTAAGTATTCCTAGCTTTTACTCTTCTATTTTAGTAGATAGATTTGCATTTATAATGGCTAATTAATGTATTGTCTCTCCTTGCTTAGGATTAACTCTACATTGACTTGAGTAGATTTTTACTTTGAATGTTTATTGTTTATGTTTATCCCCTATTTGTGCCACGCGATTTAATGAACACTAGATTATATTTACTTTACTTTATTATTACATCAAATACAAAGACCTAGCTAGGATTATTATGTGGTGTTGGTTGAATAGAGGATTTTGAACCCTCTAAATCCATATTATATAAAAATATATCCCTTACGTAGGTTTATTGGATCCATATTGGTCATTATCCCGATTATCTAAGTATTGCTAGCGGTATAGTTAGTTGATTTATCTTCTCAAAGTTAGGATTGATTTATAGATCAGTTTCACTTTTGCTTGCATACACTTCTCACATTTGTCTTAGATATATAACATCACAAATTTTCTTCCAAATACTCAGTCACTCAGCCCCAAGTGGATTATTATACAGCCAACAAAATATCCATTTTTTCAAGCATACACGAAGACAACTCTTCAATTGTTAGAATATGTCCTTAAATGGTTAAAAGTTTATCTTTGTATATTTGTTTTCACCAACTCTCAACCAGTTATAAACTTATATAACTTGTGTGGATACATTGGAAATTATAATCAACAAAACTATGGGCTAAAACAATGGATGATCCTCAATCAAACAAAGAATTCCCATCTTGGAGTTATTGAACCACATTAACCATATTTAAATATGGGTCTTTGAACTACCTCAAGCCAAATTAAACCTACAAACAAAATTATACAATGAAAACAAAAAAAACAAATTTGGTTTTATGGAGATTGCCCATGAAAATTAAGGTGTTCCTACATCATTCTCCCACTATATTTTTCATGTTGAGTGTTGATAACACCAAATGGTCCAATTTACATAGTACAATGCTTTCCAATCCCCCTAAAGATGCACATTAAGTTATTTTTGGAGGATACAAAATATTCTCTCCTATTCACATCATACATCCCTTTATATGCATCGTAGATTTACAATATTTTGTGAGGAAGTATTATATAAACACTTAGAAGCACAAGACTATTGGTATAGGTATACAATAAAGGACTCTATTTTATGTTTCATTTTTCCCAAAATAACGTCTTCTATTAAACCTCATATAAATAAATATTATTTTTAGGTATGAATGGCAACATAGAGGCTTCATACATATTCATGGATTTCTCTAGCTAAAAGATAAACCCAATATTGATACATTAGATTTGGAAGATCAAACTATGGTTGAAAATTTAAAAACTTATTTTGAAAAATATATATCAACTTCAGGGATTCCAAATTATATCTTTCATATAAATTAGATGATTCGTTGTTCTATTCTTGATGATACATTTAACTTATAAAATATTAAATGCATAATTTCAATTAATTATTTTCTTGATTATGAAGAGATTTTGAATTATGTTCAAAGGCATACAAAGTGTATAGAATAAACATGCCTTTAAAAATGAATGATTCTTCAATGTCAATACAAAGTGCATTGGGAATTGCATCAAGAATTTTCCACAGTTATTGAAAAATACTAGAGCCAAAAAATACAATCCTTCTCATAATGATTAAAAATTTATTACTCACAATCCATTTGGAGAGAAAAATTTGATTGTAATCTTGTTATTTCACATGAATTTGTGTTGAAATATGTTGCCAACTATACTTCGAAAGCATAGAACTAATCTAGAATATATCACCATATACTAACAAGAATATTATAAAATGCAAGCTGACATGGACCATATTAAAATGCCTTTAAGAAACTTTTAACTAATAGTATTGTTGATCTTGACATCAGTACACATGAAGTTTGCCATCTTTCATAAAAACACTCATTTGTTTTGTGTAGCTAATCCTTTGTCTCATTAAATGTTGGCAAGAAAATTTTATGTTGTGTTTCTCTTAGTGGTTCTGATTCATTTGCTACTTCAGTGTTAATTGATGGATACATGGATTTGAATTCTTCATTATATCTACCATCACTTATAAAAGCAACAAGTAATTTGTCATATGACAAAAATCACCATGGTGAAAATGGAAATAAATGATGTGCCAACTATGGTTCATGTCTTCCCCAAGTTCTTTGTAATTCCTTAAAAATAATTTACTATCTATGCATTTTTATATTGGAGTGAATTTATTTTGTTCAAATATTTCTAGAACATCATTTCACACATTGGTTGTTCTACTTAACATATAGTTGAAAACTAGTAAATCATGAAAAATTATTACCACCCATGGCATATGCATTGTACAATATTTGGAAATGAATTGTTTTTAGATGATGAATTTTTATATGACAATATTCTTTGTCACAACTTTAACTAAATTTATGAATGAAAACCTTTGTCATAATTACATACCAATAATGATATTCAGCTTAATGATCTTGATATGATTGGTCATTGTGACTTTGATACATATCATAACTGGAATGACGGTAACATTTCAAATTACTTAAAGGAAACAACCACTTCCTTTATAGAACTGAATTGAGAATCCTACCAAATTTATGAATCCCATTATGTCGGTCCATCCACTTTAAGTGAATTATCTACAAAACAACTAATTTTCATGGATATTATTATGTGCCACTATAATCAACATGACACAGCACTTCCATTAAAAATGATTATTCAATGCACTACTGGTATAGTAAAAATATACCTTATATAAAAAAAAGTTTTTTATTGAAATTGGAAACAACTCACAATCATTTTCCATTTATATTTGATGTGGGAGCAATCAAGTCCACACATAATATTGCATCAACAAAAAATATGAGTAGTTAGTTGATAGTAAATAGTGGTTAAGTATTTTGTTTTTTTGATTGTTTGTTGTATATTTTCAAACATAAATTTTATTATCTAAGTCACCACAAGTCCATTCATATTTATATGGGTCCATTCTAGTGGATCTTGATGACATTATTTATCACCACATTTCAATTCAGTAGCATGGTCGTAACGAACATTGAGCATACAACTTCATTTTTTTTCATAACTTTCAGTGGGCTAATTTTTGTATCTTTGTTCTTGATATCTCTAGTTCACACTTATTTGATATTAATGATATTCATTTGGACACCTTGCATGGATAAGTATAAATGGCATTGGGAATAGGTAATGGGGTATGTGATGTGTTATGGAGTATCGATTATATGATACATTATTTTAGGATGGATTGTTATTGGGACTTGTGTGAATTTAATGATTGTAGTGCATCGTGATGTATCATTCTATTTTTGGCCTTAGTGGGTTATTAAAAGTGATTAATGTAAATGGGTGGATTGTGTATCTATATAAACACATCATCTTCATTCAAAAAAACATTCAATTCTAGATTGGGAAATAGTTTGAAGAGTGGTTGTATGGAGTAGTGTGATAGAGATATGTGTGTAGATCTAGGAAGGGATATTGAAGTTGAGTCACTTGGATAACAATTTGGTGTTAGTTTGTTGTTTGAAATCCAACGGTCATTTGTGGAATACTAGTGGTTTTAAGGCTACATTGTTGGTGATCGATCTAATGTTCCATAAATCTCTCTTTGAATCAATAAAATTATGTTATTGCTACATATTTCCATTGAGTAATTAAGGGTTGCATGGTATAATACATCTCTTAATTAAGACCTCTAATTGTGGCTACATCATTTGATATCAGAGCAAGGAAAAGAAATTTGGGATTGAGAGATCAAAGTTGGTGTTCTCCATTCTTTGTGAAGGTGGATAAAGAATAGAGGAGTGAATAAGAGGGTTGTGTAGGATTATGAGTGGCACAATAGTAGATCTAAGGATTTTAAAAAGTCAAGATATTGTCAAGAGGACTATTGTGAGTGGATGCAATAGTTGTGAATATGAATGGAAGACTAGATGAGATCACATAAATGTTGTGAATTATGAAGACAAGGTTGACTGCAGTAGAGGAAGATATGAGAAGAGGATTCGTTCCAAGGGATGATGTGAGCGATGCAGATGTTGAATTTGATGTTGAAGAATAAAATCCAATGCTATTAGATGAGGAGAAGAAAGGCTTTTTAAATCCATGTCTAAGATTAGAAGCGGAATGGGAATAAAGGTTTCATGTTTTACTAGGAACATTAAACCTAGAAGAGCTATTAGATTGCCTCACATAAATGGAAGAATACTTTAAATTTGATGAAGTAGTGGATAAGCGCAACACAAAGGTTTCACAAACAAATTTTAATGGACATGCAACTTTGTGGTAGAAAGTGGAACAACTTGAGATATATAACAAGGGTAAAGACAAAATCACCCATTGGGAAAGGATGGTTGAAAAATTAAAAGATAAATTTTCTTCCTAGAGATTATCAGTTGGATTTGTTGAAGAAGTTATAGAATCTAAAAAAAATGAATAAGTATAAAAGAGTATACAAAGGAATTTTATAAGATCACTATCCAGGTTGGTCATGGTGAAATGGATCAAGAAAAGGTAGTGTAATACATTAATGGACTATGATGGGTCATCGAAGACGAAATCAACATAGTCAAATTGTAGACAGTGGAGGAAGTGTATCAATATGCACTAACAGCATAAGAGAAGTTGGCACACATAAAAAGTGTTACTAGAATTAAATCAAATACCAACGTAACAAAGGAAAACTAATGAAAAAGAGTGATGAAGCCATAAACATTATGCAATTAGTGCAATAACAGAAGGATCATGTTATGTGAGAGATGGTAGAGGTGGAAGATTCATAGGAACATGTTTCAGATGTGGAGAGGTGGGACACTATGTATTTGAATTCCCTCATACATAGTTGGATAGTGACAAAAGGTAATGATGGTGCACAAGCCTTGCAAATAGGTGCACAATCTGAAGAGATGCATGTATATTATATATATGAACCTAAGCAAGGGGAAGTTTACTAGAAGTAATGAGAGTATTTAAGGTCATAGGAAAAAGTGAAGATGTGAGGAAGCAAAGACATATTTTTTGAATCAAGTGCAGGACAAGAGGTAAATATCGCACAATTCTGGTAGATAGTGGAAACACAAATAATTTGGTTTCCATTGAAATGTTGAAAAAATTGAGATTGGTGCAAAAAACACATCCAAGACCATACAAAGTGTCGTGGTTAATAGAGGGTTTAGATAGTGTTGTTAAGGAACAATGCAAAATGGAGATGCAAATTGGAAGTTACACAAAGAAGGTTCTATGTGATGTGTCAAAGATGGATGCATGTCATGTTTTGTTGGGGAGGTTGTGGCAATATGACCACAAGATATTATATGATGGGAGAGCAAATTAGTGCTAGTGAGGAAGGATGGATGAGTCCATATCTTATATCCATTGAATATAAATAACATGAAGGATGCACATCAAATTTATTTGGTCATGCGTAGTATCAAAGAACAAATACATGGGGAAAAATGTGCAAAGATGCAGAGTGGTGTTGCATAGAAGAAAAGATTATTACTGTGCAAAGGAAGGTGAATAAGAATGCAAACCAAAAACACATTAATGTTTTAGTGGGTAGTGTCGTAGTAGACAAGTAGAAGAGTGGATTGTGCAGCACAGATAGAAGAGGTTAACCCAAGTGGAGTGGGAACTGGTGCAATAGTAAAATGAAGGGATTTTGGAGGAGGTTTGTTTTTGTCCTAGTTTATCAACCAAGCAAACTGGAACGTGAGATTCATATTGCACGGTGCAAAGGCATGTCAAGACCTTTGGGTGGGCTCAAAAGAGTGGGTTTCCCACTCAACCTAAGTGTGTGAGCACCATGCTCACACTTTTTATTACCCGGGGTGTATGATGCAAGAGCATCTAAGTCCATGCATAGTATTGGATCAACAAAAAACATGAGTAGTTAGTTGATAATAGATTGTGGTGAAGTCGTTAACTACTCTGATAGTCTGTAATATAATTGCAAGCATCAGGGTTATTATCTGAGTCACTGTAAGTCTTGATAAATTTTTATAGTCATATTTGGATGGGTCTATTTTGGTGGCTCTTGATGAAATTATTTCTTATTGCATTTCACCATAGTAGCACGATGGTGATCGACATTGATCATACAACTTCAGTTTGTTGTGTAGCTTTCAACAGGATAATTTATAAATATTTATTCTTAATATGTTTCTTTCACACTTGTTTGAGCTTAATGCTAGGCATTTGGACACCTTGCATGGATAAGTTGTAACATGTTTGGAATGAGGCTTGCAATGGCATTGGAAATAGTAATGGGGTATGTGATGTGTTATAGTGTGTCGATTATGTGATACATTATTTTGGGATTTATTACCATCAAGACTTGTGTGCATTTAATGATTGTAGTGCATCTTGGTGTGTCAAAGATCATTTAATATTTATGGTCTTAGTGGGTTGTTAAAAGAGATTAATGTAAATGGGTGGATTGTGTACCTATATAAACACATCCTCTTCATTCTAAAAGACATTCAATTTCAAATTGGGAAATAGTTCAAAGAGTGGTTTTAAGGAGTATTGTGATAGAGATCTATGCATAGATCTAGGAGGGGATATTGGAGTTGAGTCATTTGGGTAAAACTAGGGTGTTATTTTTTTATTTGTAAGCATGTGGGCATTTGTGTAGTTATATTGGTTGTAATACAACATAATTGGTGATCAATCTAATTTTGTGTAATCTCTCTTTGAAACAATAAAATTGTGTTATTGTCAAGTATTTATGCTATGTAACTATGGGATGCATGGTAGAATACATCTCTTAATTGAGACCTCTAACCACGGCCACATCACTATTGTTTGCACTAACGGGTATTATAGCTTTTAATATTAATGTTTCGAAAATCCATCTAATCCTTCACATACGTACACAAGAAATGAAACCATTGGAAGGGCAAGCACTTGCACTTTTACAATGATGTTTGCAATATATTCAATATATTCTTATTGATGAAATGAGTTTCATAGGGCCTAATCTATTGACACATATTGATCAACGTTTGAGATAGGCCTTCCTGCAACACAAAAATAATCCATTTAGTGCAAGAACTATTATTTTCATTGTGGATTTGGGTCAACTCCCTCCAACACATGATATATTAATGTATGTTGGAACATCATATGGTTCAGCGCTTTGGTAGACCTTCAATATTGTTATCACATTGCAAATGATTTTCTGTAAAAAGGCTCAAATCTAGGCCAAGGGTCTTTTCAAAATTTGTTGTTGAATGTACAAAATGTTGAACCAAAAGTTGAACAACGAAATTTATTAATGTCTCAAACAAATGGCTATTGTCTTCTGAAGAAAAACTCTCATTTCATTTATCGACTCACTTATATGTAACAAATACTTTAGCTTCAACACATAATAAATAAATGTTGAAATTATTAAATATGTCAATTACAAGGAGTAGGGCAAAATGTACCAAAAAGGGAACTTTAGAGATCCTAATGATGAACAATTAGATATCAAAATTATTCAACAAAAAGATAAACAAATCATGCTTGCAACCAATTTGTGGGTTGTGTCTAGCTTGGTTAATAGTGTTCTTAGCAAAATTCATACTATAGTTTATAGAATTGACACCAAACCCCCTAAATTGCTAATGTTTGTGGTTGTACATGTGAAAAAATATATAATCCCATCATAGGATACAAAATAATCTCATTAAGTATCGACCCCTCTCATAACTCAATGCAACCTTAAACACCCTGTGTTGAAAATGGTTTGGACTTTGACAATTCATAAATCATATGGACTAACATTGAAAAAGGGAACAATTGATATTGGTATTATTGAATGTTAGGGCCTTACTTTTAATTGAAACCCTACTTTTACATGGATTAGGTGTACAAAATGCTTCTTTGGTTTAGGTGTCAAAGACTAAGGAGTATCCATTCTACCAAATTCGCCCAAGGTACGATCTCGACCTCATCCCTTTTTTATATCTCCTAAAATTTATACCTTAGTGGATAGCTACGAAACACCTTTTATACCATCATCCTCACCATTAAACTACAACCCACTTGATTAGGACCTTACTTTTAATATACTATCAAGAATACAATACTTGCAACTACATTTCTTATTAAAACTTTCTCTTTATTGAAATAATCTTCATTTTTATCACTCCATCCACATTTACAATTACTAATAATATATATTTTTATATAAAACTTTGTATTGGTGAGGGGCCTTCCCCTCATTTTTATAATTTAAAAAATATAAACAAACAATATAAAAATGTTAAACGACAAAATCTTATCTTGACTCGGTTGTTGCCTAACCGCCGCCCTACGCACGTTAATAGAATTCAGAATAGACAGTTGATTTTGTCTGTTATGCATCAATCTCATCTTTACCTGTACACATTTTGCAACATGCTGTACTGTTCGGAATTGGCATTCAATGAAGACAATTTAATTCAACTAAACAATTCAGTGTCGGGTTTCAATTCAGTTTTGTAACCAGCACAAGAAAATCTGCTCTTGGTTAAGATCATGGAATGGCTTTTCTGGGTTGTAGTTGCAGTTTCAGCCAGTTTAGGGATACTTATGTTGGAAGTTGCAAAAGTTATATGGTGGCAACCACTGCAAATGAAAAAGCACTTTGAAGCCCAAGGGATTCGAGGTCCTCCTTATAAATTACTCTATGGAAATGCTCCTGATATTGTTAAAATGGCTAGCCAGGAGAGCTCTAAGCCATTGTCACTGTTGGGACACAACATAGTTCCTCGAGTTCTTCCTGCTTTTCATCAATGGGAGAAAACTTATGGTACACTTATTCTCTCCTATTTTCGAAAAAAAAAAAAAAGAGTTGAAAAGCATTCGTTAAGCATCATGTTTCTGATTGAAATTGATATCCCTGCATATATCATCTGTCACCATTTACAAGTGTAATCATAGTAACAGAAAAAAAAAATCTCCAAATCGACTAATTTCGGATATAAGTCTTATATACTTTGGATATTTCCTTGGCAAGAAATCTATATATTCTCCTCAAGTTTTTGCTCGAACCTATTTCAAAGTTTTTAACCTGTTCGTACGGAAAAAATGGATAGTGACATACCATTGGAATAGTAGATAAGAAGAGGATAATCTAAATTTACCCAATTGATGATGTATGTATATATGTGATCATGCAGGTCATGCTTATGTTTACTGGTTTGGGCCAACACCCAGGCTTTTTATTCCTCACCCTGAGCTTGTGAAGGAGATATTATCCAACAAGTTTGGGCACTATGAAAAAATTAAATTGAAGCAAATGGTGGCAGACGGGGGTCTTACAGAGCTAGAAGGTGAGAAATGGGCACAGCATAGAAGAATCCTTAACCCTGCTTTTCACATGGACGCCTTGAAGGTAAAATCTTAACATTCCCAAGAGAATTTGAATAAAAGTAAGTTCTAGGTAAGTTGAATGATATTCAATCATTAATCTTATGCAAAACAGGATTACTTCTCACATACCGTTTGGTATTTTCACAGCCATTATGACATACTTTAAGGTTTCTTTTCCCTTAAGCTGAAGAATCTATGTAATACGAGTTTTCAGTTGTACATTAAATGTTTGAGTGCTTTGCTTTTATGCTTGTTGAGTCTTGCAGAGATGAGGTACTTTTGTTTTTACATTTGATTTGCTTCTGCAATGTAATCACACCCCGTCTTAACTTTTATAATACATCTGCCATGTCAGGGCATGATTTCCTCATTTGCAGAATGTGGCACCAATATGCTCAAAGAATGGAGCAAATTAGTATCTTCAGGTGCCAATGAAATTGATGTTAGTAAAGAGTTTTCTATTCTTACATCAGACGTTATTTCACGCACAGCATTTGGAAGCAGTTACGCAGAAGGAAATCACATTTTCCATTTACTGGCCCAACAAATCCTCCTTGCATTTGAAAGAGTTCGCAATGTTTATATTCCAGGTTCCAGGTAACATGTTTTAGCCTTATTCTGACCATAATTTTTGTTTGAACAAGTAATTTTTGTCAGGTGTTTCCGAGCAATGTTTTTTTGGGATGGTAAAATATGTGGGTGTTTTCATTACATTTTTCCTTCATACTTTTCCAAAAAAGTTAGAAAATTGCAATGTAAACAATGAGTTTTCATATCGTTCTCAAAAGGATTATACTGGCTTCAAGAAGTTTTTATTTTTCTCTTTTAAATTCATTGTTATATTGCAAAGTCAAAAAACACACAAGAATTTGATAGCAAATGAATAGTTATATGAGATGATTCTGGAGCAAATCAGAGGCTTTTTGTTAATTTAAGCTTCCAGCTTGCATAAGGAATACAAAGAACAAGTATTCGACTCCAAAAATCTCACTCATTCTCATTCATTTCAATATATATGATATTATCTGTTCACAAGTCGTCTAGAAGTAGTTACAAGCATTTGTTGATCCCAAAAATCTCACCCATTCTCATTCATTTCAATATATATGAATTTATTATCTGTTCACAACTCGTCTAGAAGTAGTTACAAGCATTTGTTGATCCCAAAAATCTCACTCATTCTCATTCATTTCAATATATATGAATTTATTATCTGTTCACAACTCGTCTAAAAGTAGTTACAAGCATTTGTTGATCCCAAAAATCTCACTCATTCTCATTCATTTCAATATATATGAATTTATTATCTGTTCACAACTCGTCTAGAAGTAGTTACAATGCAGTTACAACTAATTAACTTCTGCCCCTCTAGGCTACGACTTCAACTTAATGGCTGCAACATTGGAATTGGCAGTCTGACTCTGCAACTCTCTCCCTTGGATGCAAGATCCACATTGGACGCCTAATTCTGCAACTCTTTCCCTTCGACTTCCAATAAACACTTTGGCCCCCTCAACATTACTCACCCCACAAAACACGAACTTTGAAATTACAATGGCACACAATTTTATTACTTACAAGAAAACCCTTCTAAAAAAAATCAGCTGCAATCTTTACTAGGCTCTCTTTAGCAACCAACAGCAGCATCTTCTGTTACACGACTATTGAATAATACTTTGGTGAGTATTGCAATCAGCCACCCTAGAAAAATATCAACAATTGCCACTTACCCAACTCACGAATACAATTTCCTAATTCTGGACCATATCCTTGTACAACAATTGCTGTAACCTGTGTCCCATTTGATGACTTGACTGCTCTGCAAGTAAAGAACTGCCTTTGTAATATACTTTAGACCAGGAAATCTTCTTTGCATTCAATTGACTTACAGTGTCTCAAGTGTTCTGAACCAACTATAATATTACGAACTAAACCTGTACCTTCAACTCTTTTTTTTTTTTTGATAAAAGATAAATATGTTGATAAAACAGATGCTTTACAAAAAAACCAATCTTTGAACCCATCGATTGAGAAAGAAAGGAATAGGTGATATAATCTTTTAACCAGCTATAAAAAGGCATTCAATTTCATATACGAAATAAGAGATCAACAGGAACATATTCAGATTACATATTGCATACATAACACAACCTCATAGATGAGGAGAGCAAAAAGGTTTAAGGCAGTGGCGCTGAGAGTCCAAAATATGCTACATAGAAAGAGGATTCAAAGGCAAATAAAGAATGCAGAAAAGAAGACTTATTCAGTTTTCTCCTCCAAGTTTTCCATGAAGCATATGAGCAGCAGGATGGTTTTAATTCCTCAGCTCTTGAGCATCCATCTGTGTTCCAAGCAGATGCAGCAGTAGTGGAGGCAGGATGAAATAGAGTCTTTCTCAATGTTTCTCCCCTGTTGACTGCCTCAGTAGAGCGGTGAATCTTGGTGTTCTGTGTAGCGGGGGCAGGACAAAGCATAGTGTTGCTGCATGTTTCTCCTCTGGTGACTGCCTCAATAGAGCAATGAATCTTGGTGTTCTGTTGTTTTAGCATGGCTTGATGGGCATTAAGTTGCATCTGCTTGGCAACTCTTTTTCTGTTCATTTTCAGAGTAGGAATTTAATCCATGGCTTCAGTCATGCTCGGAAGCTTACTGAGATCGTGGGTCAAAAAGTCAAGGCACTTTTTTTTGCTAGTGAAAAACATCTTGTAAAGCAAGCATGCAATCTATCTCTGGTTGAATACATGCAATCATAAGATAAGAATTCCTTTCACGGAGAGAGATGTTAATCCCTGTATACATTTAAAATCATTCGCTTCATTATAATCGACTAATATTCCTATCAATTGACACTAACTCTGTTTATCTTATTTTATTTTGCTAATTTATCCTATTTCTAGCCATAAATCTAATATCCTCTTCCATTAATCTATATTCACTAACTTTATCCATCCCCACTCTTTCATTAATTTTTCTTAATCTCCCATTATCATAATCTAACCCCATTTATCCATTATATGGGAATTTAAAATTCCCATAACCCCTCCTAACCACCTACTAATCTACATCCTTAACCTTCCCTACATCCTTATGTCTTTAATCCTCACCCAATCCCCCATCTAACCCCCCACCTAATCCTCCATTATCTCTAAGCTAATGAAAAAGTCTCTAGAATTGGAGACTTCCCTCCAAGTCTTTAAAAACCTCTAATTCTAGAGGTTTCTCAAGAAATTTAATATTCCTTGGATAATCTAGAGCCATTGATCTCATTTCTCCAAATTCAAATTACAACATTTAATTTTTCCTCTTAAAATCTATATAAGCAACTTTTCCCTCCATCCTCAAACCAACTAGAGAATCCATACCAAAACCATGCCAAAATCATTCTAGAAATTTTATAGCAAATCCATAATCAACCATCAAAGCATCTATAATTATATTTGAACATCAAGCTATCATGAAGTCAATCTGAGTTTAATCATATGCATTCGAACATTGGAATGGAGGCATGAGAAGGTAAAGAGCATGGTAAGAATGTTCTACTAGTTCTGATTTATCTCCTCTATCCATTCTTCTTGGTGCTATCAATTTTTGAGTTTTATTATCATTTTGATAATATTTGCTTGAGCTTGAAATTTGGTGCACATTTTGACGACCACAATAGAACACCCACAATCTAAACAATTTTGCTTGTAAGAGTGTTTATTTCAGCTTGCAAGATTCAAAGTAGGAGAACAGGGAACACAAAAACTGCCTACAGTTCCAGGGAATCAACAGTTTTGAGCTAATATTTGCAACTTCGTACTAACTTGTCTTTTGCCAGATATCTTTTCAAGGTTGTGAGTTGCTGTTAAAATCTGTGAGTTTGTAAGAAAAAGGCGACTTAGCATAAGTTTACTCTCAAAAAGTGTGTTTCCAACAAGGTCTAATTGGCACTCCTCATAGGTAAGCGACCCTGTGGCCTTCGTAGCAGTTTTGTATCCATTGTTTGATCTCTTTGTTCTACGTTATTATACTTTATAATTTGTTTATAGATAAAATCTAATCAGTATATAGTTCATTTAATCTGCTAGCAGTTTTTAATTTTTAAATTACCTCTGTGCCATCCGTGGCTGATTTATCCAAAAATATATATATATATATATAATAAAATTAAATTAAAAAATAAAATAGAGAAATAGAAACTTTGTTATAGCGAATTCGTTCATAATCAGTCGCCAAACCAGATTTGGGTAACTCCTCGCTTTAGGATGTCTCTGTGAATATTTGGGTAGCGCCCAACCAGACCCACGTAGAGATTAAAATATCTCTGTAAATATCGCTGTTGTACCGCCCAGTCATTTTGTTGATCACTGCTGAATGTTGCTGAGTTTTCCCTTAACAAAAGATTTGATCCGGGCATGTTAACAAGAGCTGTGCTACACCTGCCAGCTCATTAAATCCCCAACGAGCTTCCGAGAAAACCATTTTGCGTATACCTGCAACCATAACATTCCACGAAACAACATGTTTGAGGCGTTCTGTCAAACAGTCCACATGCCTTGTACGGCAAGGACGCTGGCAAAGGCGAAGTGAACGTAGAGAGCCGCTTGGCAAGGTGGGCAGGCAGAGGAAATAATTCGGTGTGTGGTGTTTTATCAGGGTCTAAAAAGTGGCACTATTTTCGTCAAGAGGTTTTTTTTGGGATTGCAAAGGTGGACGGTTCCCAAGGAAAGATGGGAAGATAGAACTTGCATTTTTTGCAATGATAGAGTGGTTGAAACTGAACGACATTTCATTAGGGAGTGTGATGCATACAAGGATATTCGTATGCAGCAGGATAACAGTGTGAATGTGGGCAGTTTTAGTGAATTATTTGAGGAGGAAAGGCTACATGACACAGCCTGGCTGTTGGTAAAGATTTATAAGAGACAAGATGACTTCGAAAAAAATATGAAGAATCTCTAATGATCTTGACACTTGGTCTCATAGACTTTTTGGTCTCATGAACGTCATTAAAACTCATTTCATTTCAAAATCTACGCATGTCAAAAGTCATATGAAGTCTCTGGAAACAGGCGTACGGATTCCCAGAACGCAGCTAAAACCGCCGCTACCAGTCGTCCGATCCTTCTATCGTGCGTAGCTTCTATTTCAACGTACACACAGGTCGGTAAAATATTTTTATTTAGTAGATCTTTCAGCTCATAATATATATTGCAAGTGCAACCGCCTTGTTAAAGGACATTTTGGTAAGAGCGTCGACCTCAAGCTACACAATTAATAACCTCGATCTGTGGTAGGGTGCGAATTGAAGTCTTAAAATCTGTAATAATTGACTTTTTAACCAGAGAGTGCAAGGTGGCCGTCATCGTGACTAATGCCCTTTTTCTTAAAATTTTGATCAAAGGGATCACTGTGTCATTCAATTGTATCATATATTTTGTTAAACATTTTTTCGTCAATGAGGAGTCTTAAAGCTTAACATGTTTAAGTCTAGTTATTATATTGTGGTATTTTAGTATATTCATGACCTTTTTAAGTTAATGATTGTGTCATTTTAATATATTAGTCAAGTGTCATTTTTAATAAACATTTTATCGCATTTTCCAAATTTAAATTTAAGTTTAAAAAAAAAAAAAAAACATAAATTAATTAATTAAAATAAAAATAAAAATATATAAAATAATAAGAAAAAAATAAAAATATATAAAATAATAAGAAAAAAAATAAAAATAAAACATATATATATATATATGAAAAAGTAAAAAAATAATAATAAAAAAAAAATCTAATAATTTTATCATAAGTTTTATTGAAGTAATCATAATTTGGATATTAATAAGTAGGGGTAATTTTTGTTCAAACTTGCAAGTAATCCAATCGGTCTAAGACAAAATCATAAAAACTATTAACGTTTTGTCTTGTAGAATCTCTTTTTGAGTGCGACCAAATCGAAAATTACTAACTTGTGTGCTTGCAGGTCCCCTGTCAAAGACTCCTCGTGGCATTTAAAAAACCGTTTTTCATCTTGTATATATCGTTTTTTTCATCTTATTGTGTGTATCACTCTTTGTAAATAATCATTGTCATATCGTGCTTTTCACACATAGGGAATTAGTTGGTTAATTAATCGTATAGTGTGTTTTGTCTATTTGTTAAGCCCCCCCTCTAGGATAGCACATGACGTGGAATTGACATCTACGCATAAGCTTAGTGTCGTGGATTTCATCACCGCGTACTGACAAAACTCCGTGTTTCGATGAAGTATAAAAATTAGGGACAACTGTCTTTAAGCTAAGCAGTTGACCCCATACAAGTCATCTGTGAAGGGGAAGAGTTAACTCTTTGAACCAGAGATTAGACAACACCCTATACGGACTTGGGTCCCAACGTACCTTCGTGTATATTGAGGACGCCCCTAGAGAGCCCATTCAGCCTAGTATAGGACCTTCCAGCTGTAACAGGGGTTTCACTACAGGGATCAGTATCAGCATTGAAATAACTATCGAGTGCAAGCAAAGTTGAAAGGGTTTGATCGATTCCGTAATGGGTCACCGGCTTACAGCGTCACTTGTGTAGTTGTTGGATGGTGTGGGCATCGGGTTACAGACCCACCAGTTTACTAATCATAAATTGTAGTTTGCTTGCTTGGGTGTGTGTTGTGCTAAATCCGTACTATTTGTGAGCCAAGTCAGCCTTTTATCCATCCATATCCCATCTAGGTCCTTTGCACATATCTTCTTGTATATTCTATCTTCATTATACTATCAATTTGTACGTATCTCCCCCACCATCCTTTTGTATACATCATAATCATCATTCTTGTCTTGATCCACATCCCCATCAACCACCCATCTTGTATATTCTAGTCATCATTGTACATACTTTATTTATATATCCTTCTCTGTCATACCCACTCATCCTTAGTCATACCCTTACCCCAACCACATCTTCCATCCTTACCCAAGTCCACATCATCACCCACTCACCATGATCACCTCATCCCTTCCCAGTCTCACCATATCCCATTATCTTGTACATCCTTGCCTAATCACCCTCTTATCTCCATCCCCTTCTAATCTAACCATATCTACCCATCACTTCATCCACTTGCATATCTTAGTAATCATCTTGTATCCATTGTTTAATCCCATCTACCATATCATCTCTATCACATCTTAGTCTAACTATATCCCCCTATCATTGATCATCCTAATCATCATATTGTATATCCTAGTCTCATCCCCTTGTATATATCTTATTTTCTTGTACATCCTCTTAGGTGTATCCCATCCTAGTCCCACCTATCATTTATCTTTCCATCCATCACATATCCTAATCACATCTTATCTCATCATCCATACCCTATCCTAAGTCCAACTCATCCATAGTCCTCATCATCCCATATTATCTTGTCTCATATTGCAATCACATCTTGTATATCCTTGTCTCACCCCCCCCTTGTACATAATTTTATTCACTTGTACATCCTTTTAGGCACATCCTATCCTATTCACATTTTTATCTTACACATCCATCTCCCATTCCCCATTTTGTCTTCACCCCATTCTAGCCTAACCATATCCACTTATCATTCGTCATACCACCTATCGTCGTCATCTTATTTTGACCATCTTTCCTATCATCACCACATCTTGATTTCATTCCTAGTCATATCCACCCAATCCTAGTCACATCTTGTGTATCCTAGCCTCATGCTCTTATACATAATTTATTCTCTTGTACATTCTACTAGACTCCCATATCAGTCACATCCGCTCATCATCCTAGTCACCTTGTCATAAGACCACCTCATCCATAATTAATCACACCTCACTTTGACTTTGTCTTATCCGTCAATCACACCATAATCTTGATTATTCCCATATCATATTCTATCCTAAGTCCACCTCATCCATAATCCTAATCATCCCCATACCATCTTGTCTCATTATCCCATCACCTTGTATGTCCTTGTTTTACCTTCTTGTACATAATTTGCTCTCTTGTACATCTTTTTTATCACATCTTAGCACTAGACGCATACATCATTAGTCATCCCCTAATCACATCCTAATCATACCTCATCATCCACATCTTATCTTAAATCCATACCCGATCACTTGTTTCGACCTTGCCTTCATCGCCCATCTAGTCATCACCTCATCTTATCCTAGTTGGCATCTAGGTCACATGCGGGTCTAAACCATTCACCTTTCATTACCCCTTTATCATTTCATCATCACACTTATCCTATTGTCCTAATCACCTTCATCACCTAATCCTACCCCATCAAATCTTGAGCAAAGTGGTCTACGGTTTTGAGCTAGTCCTATCATCCACATCATTCTATCATCCTACTCCACTATCATTTATCCTTTGGTCAGATACTCATACCTAGTCAATATCTTATTAACACCTTGTCACCTTGACAGTATCAATCTAGCAAACCCATCAATCTAATCTAGTCCAATCATCTTGCCTTATTCACTACTAGCACCCATCATATCATCCTCTTGCTAGTTTTGAATATCGGGCACCCATCACATTCCCAATCCTTTTGCTAGCTTGACCACTAGGCATTGTTGATAAGTTGTTAGCACCTATTGCACTATCGGTCTGACATTTGATCATAATCCTTAATCCATTAGCCTATCTCATCTCCATCATTACCTATCTTACTAGCTTGGTCCTTTCGATCTATTTTGTTTAAGAACCTTATCCAAACCTTATCCTACCTACATCATCCATCATCTATCAACCATTGCCATGGAACTAGACCTTGATTTCATTGACCAATACATAGCTGCCCATAAGGATGAGATCCTCTTGAAGTTCATTATGATGGGTGTACCACTTTCCAAAGGTGTTGATCCCCTTCAGCTCATTGCACCTCCCATCCGAGCCTCGTCGTGTGAATCCCATACCAATCCTCCATCCGCTAGCCATAAACCACCGTCTACCTATTCCCATACTAGCAAAGGGAATCCAATCTTGGCCACCTCGAATCCATCCACCCAGTCATATCCACAACCATCTGATCATAAGTTCAATGCTGCCATGTCTAAGTCACAACATGAAGCGGGTCCTTATACTCCCCTTCCCATATTATTGGAAGCCCTTTTCAAATAACTTGTCGCCGCTAACATGATGGTCTATCCACCTATTTGACATCTTAATCCCACTAAGCCAAAGCCCTCTTGGTATAAAGATTACCAATATTGTACATATCACCAAACCTAGGGGCATACCATTAATCGATGTCGACCTTTTCAAGATTTTGTCCAGGACCTCATTGACCATGGTGACATAGTAATTGATGATGAACCAGATGCATCCACATCCCTGGGTGAACAAAGAGGAATGCCAAGATTCCCTTCCCAATCATGATCAAGATCCTCCCCTTCCAAGCCAAGGTCAAGATACCACTCCTGTTTTCGATAAATCCTCCATGAAAGCCAAGTCTATATCCTGTGATCCTAGTCCTCCCATCTCCCATAAACCCTTCCATGACCCTCTCCTTGAATCTATCGTTCCTCCATCATCTCCCTCTCACCCATAACATCAAATACCCCATGTTGAGAGGTTAATCACGGACAATGAAAATCCTATTATCAACATTGTATCTTGTGCATCGGAGTCAGTTTCAAAGTCAGCATCCAAGGTCTTATCTTTCGTAGGATCATGTTCAACACCCGTATCCAAATCAGATTCCTGATCCAAAATGCCATCCCTCATTGATGCTGATAATCCCTGTCTTTTAAAAGATAACTATAATCCAGATACCTCCAATTCATTACCAGGCATATCTTTTGATTCCATTCCAGATGATGACATCATAAATGAGTTCTTGCTAGCTTTATCTATCAAATATTGTCAGAGTGTGATTCTCCTTTGGATGCGTCTACTATAGCTAGTCCTAGTGATCCTTTTGTTGATCTTGAGGAGATTTTCTCTGATGTCAAAACCGGGTCTCTTCGAAACCCCTATGAAGACTATGCTGCCCCATCACCACTCATTGACCTCATTATATCCTCACCACCACCTTCATCCATCATGGACCCTGTTTTCCCCATCGATTACCATTTAATCACCTCCCTACATAGGGACAAATAGGACCATGCATCATTGGACCCTTGAGCAATATAATGTGTGCCACAAATCCAAAGGTCCAAGACAATATTCCAATAGTCAATTATAATAATCAAATCATCTTTGATACCATTAGTCAAAGTCAAGAAAATTCAAATCATCGACCTAATCCAAAAGCATCTCTCCCTAGTGAAGCCCGTAAACTGGCACTAGGAGACTATCAAAGTCAAAATAATCATTGTATATCAAGTCAAAGATCAATATCCCTTGGTGAAGCCCAAAATTAGGCACTAGGAGGCAATCAAAGTCAAATCCAAATAATGTAAAAAGCATGGCCGATAATCCCTCAAATAATTAGATCAAAGATGAACCACATCGTCAAAGCACCTTGAATCTCCTACAGTCTTTTGTCACATGGCACCAATCAAATGAAGCATGTCCCACATCTCCAACGATGTATGCGACTGTTAGTCCTAATCCTCCATCACCCATCACACCATCATATCTTGATCCTATCATCCATTCAAGTCCCATACATCAAAATCAAGCTCTAATCGAATCCATACCCCACATCATTGACTCGGGTAGCATTGTCTCTCCTAGGGGCAATGATGATACCTGGTCTAGATATCTGGAGGGGTCACCATCAGAATCACTAAAGGCCACCAGGACATCCAGGCATCTAACATCCATCATAGAACAAGTGTTGGCTAAATAATCCATCAAATTTCCATGCCTTGCATCTTGCCCATCATCTAATAAATCGAGATGCCCAATAAAAAGTCAAAAAGTTAAAAATCCAAAAAAGTCAAAAAAAAAAAAAATCATTCATCCATTGGTGAAAACTAGTCTTCTGGTGCCTTGGACAAGTACCATGGTGAAAACTGGTTTTCGACATCATGGTATAATAATCTATTGTCCGTATTGTTCCTCAACGCTTGGGGGAAAAATCCATCCATACTTGTCATGTCCCTCATCAACTTTGTCCATCCCTTGGTCCATTGTCCTTATCCATTGTCTATAATCATATCCCACATCCTATTATGTCCATCTATTCCTTCCTGTCTTGACCTTCGTAAGGAAGCAGAAGGTGTCTTGATAACCATCGCAAAACCATCTTGGCATATCTTCCAATGGACACTCAGGCAAATAACCATCTAGTTCCTTCATGATGTGGTCATTGGCTATCCCTAGTCCATTTGTCCTTCGTCCCCATCATTGTCATCCTATCCATCATCCCTCCATCTTCATCCTAGTTGCTAGGATTGGTCTTCACTTTGCTAGTAACCCCATTTGTACAGTGTATATACATATCCCAAAAATCCCTAAATATTGAAATATGTTAAAAAAAAAAAACCTTAAAAATCATATAATCAAAAAAACCAAAAATAGTTCATTGTGTCTTGTTTTATGCCTAATCCCCTAGTCACATCCATCTCCATCCATCTCATATTATCCCATCTTTTGGATACCACATTTAGTCTTGGAACCAACTCAGAGTGGTCACCCATCTCCCCTTATCTTCCTCATCCTATTGGCCAGGTCTTATTAACATACATCACCTTGTCAAAGACTTTAATCTAGCACCCATCACTTCCTATCAAGGCCTTTTCATATCTGGGACCCATCCAACTACCCTTTGCCAGTATAAAAGGTACGTGATCCCATCACTATCCTTATCATTGCCTCTTCATGTCTAGCACCCATTCAATCACTTTTGCTAGCTTGATCTCCTAGTTTCCTTGCTAGATTGGATCCTTGCAGGGCCTTGTTTGTTGGTAATCCTTGGCCATCACTTGTCTAATCACCTTCCTTGACCACTTTTTGATTCAATCTCAAGACCAAATCAGTATTCAAAGACCTCATCACACCATCTATCCTTCCATCCTACACTAGGGGCAACATCCTAATCCTAATCCTAATCATGATCATTCTATCCAAATCCAAGTCCATCCTAAGTCCACAATCACATCATGATCATCCAACCCATCACCCAATCATTCATCCCATTCTTAGACAACACATTGTGACACAACATGTAAATACTTGGGTGTGTGTTACTTATTTGTTTTGTTGTCTTATTTGCATGTCTTTTATCATGTACATATCTTGTTTGTCTTTTGTTTTGTTTGCATCGTGTCTCTTTTTGTCTATTGGGCAATGAACGAGGATGCTATGAGGACACCAAAAGTGCCCTTGAGGATGCAGAGTTCGCAACTTGCCCATACACTTTGGCACAACTTCCTCTTGGTCATGTTTATATCATGAGGCACACTACCAAGTGCTATATCTTTGAATTACTTAGACTATGATGAGTTTTATGACATTTGTGATGGCTTGATCTCATCATCCTTCTCTCCATCATAACCCATCCAGCTAACATCCAATCTTTTATCCTCATCCCCTCATCTCATCCTTGAGCCATATCCTATCATCCCTAACATCATCCTCATCATCATCACTTTCTAATTACTAATCATCATCGTCATCATCTCCCAGTCAGAACTACATCGACCTGAGGTCTTTTAGACTATGTAGGTAACACTTGGCCACTTTTTACTGCCCAATGATAGCTCGGCCACTATCTCCTCTCTCACTCCCTTGCATGTGTCTTTGCTCGGGACATCATCCCAATCCTTTTGGTCACTTGATCATATCAATTCTTCTCTATCATCAGCAACATCATCTTGATCGATTTATCGTTGAGCTACACCCATCCTTAATCCTATTATTAGTCTTATTCTAGCCAATAGCTCTCCCTTGCATGCGTCCTTGTTTGGGATACTTCTAAAGCTTACGGCCTTATAATCCTATCATCATCTTGTTGTGGTTGATTCCCCCTTGGGATGTGTCTACAATAGTGATACCCATCATATTTTCTCCCTATGCATGTGTTCTTGCTAGGGGTATTGTTATCAATTTGTAGCTCATTGCGCAAGTCGAATCTTTCTTCTTCATCATCTCATCATCTATCCTACATCTGACATCCCATCCCCTCATCTATCCATCTCATCCCGCCCATCATTTCTTCTTTCGAGTGGCCATCCAGTTCATTCTTCCCCGTATGTCCCCTTGAGGGGGCATCATATCCACTAACATCATCTACTAACATTCATCTATGAAGTAGTTTTTTTATGAAAGACCATTACTCCTTCCACTACGTCCACTCGTAATGCTCTTTTAAAGAGGGGCAAAATGTATACACCTAAATTCGCTTGCTCTATTATAGTTGACTAATATTCTTATTAGTTGACACTAATACTGCTTATCCTATTTTATTCCGCTAATTTATCTTATTTCTAGCCATAAATCTAATATCCGCTTCCATTAATCTATATTCACTAACCTTATCCATCCCCACTCTTTCATTAATTCTTCTTAGTCTCTTATTATCATAATATAATCCTATTTATCCATTATATGGGAATTTAAAATTCCCATAACCCCACCTAACCACCTACTAACCTACATCCTAGCCTTCCCTACATCCCTATGTCTCTAATCCTCACCTAATCCCCCATCTAACTCCCACCTAATCCTCCATTATCTCTAAGCTAATGAAGAAGTCTCTAGAATTGGAGACTTCTCTCCAAGTCTCTAGAAACCTCTAATTCTAGAGGTTTCCCAAGGAATTTAATATTCCTTGGATAATCTAAAGCCATTGATCTCATCTCTCCAAATTCAAATTACAACCCTTGATTTTCCCTCCTAAAATCTATAGAAGCAACCTCTCCCTTCACCCTCAAACCAACTAGAGAATCCATGCCAAAATCATTTTAGAAATCTTATAGCAAATCCATAATCAACCATCAAAGCATCCATTATCATAATCCAACATCAAGTTATCATGGAGTCAATCTGAGTCTATTCACATGCATTCGAATCTTGGAATGGAGGCATGAGAAGGTAAAGAGCATGGTAAGAATGTTCTACTAGTTTTGATTTATCTCCTCTATCCATTCTTATTGGTGCTATCAAGTTTTGAGTTTTATTATCATTTTGATAATATTTGCTTGAGCTTGAAATTTGGTGCACAATACCCTTATCATCCATTTATTCAGCCACATTGTCAATGCTTTGATTAATGTTGAGAAGGGTTTTGATTAAGGAGAAATTCTTCTTAGAATCAGCAAGAGTTTCTTTTGGGCTGTAAGACGGGTTTGAGCTTGAAATTTTCCACTATTTTCATACTCAGAAGAAGAGATCCAAAGGTGTTTTGGGGGCAGCAATGGGTTATCCTATGCATCGTTAGGACAAATATTACCCATATGAATGCTTGAAAGGTTCAAGTGATTGAAAGTGTGACGGGTATTGAGGCAATTTTTTTGTTCTATTTAGTATGCAGCGCAGCCACCGATCCCAACTACTGTTCATTAAGTTGGTTTAATATTAAAGTCACAACAATGTAGGTTCTATGTTCCATGCTAAGGAAATATCCTCAATCTCATTAAATCGTATTTTTGAAGGGTCTTCAACCAAACAAATAAACACCAAACATTTGATCTATTTCAACTATGGCGTTTAGCAAAGAGCTTACAATCATATAATTGTGACATACAACATGTTAATCCTAGTATCCATCGCATCTTGCTTATGTACAATGTATTTTGAAAATTCATACGGGGCTAATGTCTTTTAATTTAGCTTCATCATGATTTTATCATTTTCATAAAAAAATAACAACATTGAAAGTCCTAACAATTACTTTAGATTTGCAATGTCCTACTGTGACCAGTCCTACACAAGCAATAACTTCAGATTGTTCATTACCCTGGGAATGGCATGCATGTATAAGTTCTATAGTATTGAGTTACGACTCCTAAAATGCCCAAAATAGCATCAATTCGAAAAATTGTCGACTGCAAGTTCAATCTTATTAGAAACAATGAACCATCTTTGTCCCTACATCCAATCTTACTCTAGGAAAAAGTGAAGGTCTAACTTCTAATCATTTTCATTTAGACTTTAGAGATAGAGGGAATCACATGCATGTTGAAGTTCTATAGTATTGAGTGACAACTGCTAAAATGCCCAAAACAGCATCAATTCAAGAAATTTTCGATTGCAAATTCAATCTTATTACAAACAATGAACCATCTTTGTCCCTACATCCAATCTTATTCTAGGAAAAAGTGAAGGTCTAACTTCTAATCATTTTCATTTTGCCTTTAGAGACAGTTATCGCCAATAAATTATGGTTCATAGAAAACAACTCTTTATAGAAGATTTTGCATTGAAGTGTTTATGATAAGATATAAATATCTTGAACATAGAAATAATATAGAACATAACATAAATAAAATGCACAAGATATATTTGGGGGCCAATTTTCCCTAATATTCAATACATTTAGAAATAGAAAGAGAAATAACCTTGAGGTAGGGCAGCACGGTACAATATTCCTTAAGAAAAGAATCAATCCACAAGATCTCCCAATATCGGAATGCCACTTTGAGGAGGACAACTTCCAATATATCCTAACACCCAAAATAATCCCTATTGTTTCCTCCTAAATGATTGTTATGGCTCTATATTTATAATATGTGATCTAATAAAAATACGCTATAGTGAAACCCACACATTATATAGTGCAAAGTGACCCTTATGTCCCAATACAATGAACCATTAGTTATGTGTGCCACATGTCAACATCTCCATAACCTCCATACATATCAAAATACAATGGACCTGGGTGGATAACATTCTACTCTCTTATGACATAACATTCCAACCCCCTTAAAATGTTTTCCCCTCGAAACATAATCAAATAACAAGCAATGAAAATATTGCAAAATTGTATACGTTTGATGTCGTGCTCAATAATCCATTTAGCTATAATTTATCTTGATAAGTGAGGATCCTTGATGATTCATGAATTCCACTGCACTACTTTGATTCCAAACCTGTCCATAGATGTTTCTCCTTTGATGTTGTCCATAGCTGTGATTGTTGCTTCTTTTATTCCATGTAATTCTATAGACATTAGTCTTTTGATACTCCATGTTATGCCTCCATGATTGTTTCCTCTTGTGGTGATGTGGGTGTCAATATACTGCAACCTTTGTAGACTTGAAATCCTTTTCTGTTTCAACCTTTTCTTCCACAAGTATCCCTTTGGCTCTTGATTAGGTGTATTGTTTGAGATGTCTTCACAAGTACCCATGCCCATCTCATGTTTTCCTTCTTTCTAACTCTTCCTTATACTCTTCTTCCACTACTTCCTTGTGCTCCCCTGGAATTTATTTTTTATGCTCCTCTTCAACTGTTTTTTATTATGCTCTTCTTCAACTGCTCCTTGTGCTCTTATTTAGAATTTTCCTTGTGCTCCTCTTGAATTTATTTCTTATGCTCTTCTTCAATTTCTTCCTCATTCTCTTCTCTAGATTCTTCATGTCATTTTATTTGTTTCTTTTGTTGTGTGACATCCTGCAATATAACCTCCGTTTTCTTGTACCACAACTTCATAAACTTCTTTGCCACACCAATACTAATAATTCCCAAAGTCTCTTGCCAAGGACATCCAAGAACAATATCCATATGACAATAAAATTACAATACATAATCATTCATAGTGAGCTTCAAATTTTCATAGATATGAGTTTTCTCACCATGTACTTGTGTCTCCTTATATTCTTTGCTTGGATGTGCAAGATTGAATCTTCATTAGTTGGAAAATGAGATATTGGATCAATGTTTGTCAATAGATCCAAGGGTAGGATTTCTTTGTTTGCAACATAGTCTTTAATGCTATCTTGTGTTGTGGAAATCTCTTCCTCTTTTTGTACAACTCACTTTTTGTAGATTCCATTAATCTCCTTCAATTTGAATATTACTGCATATCCCTTTTGTAGAATTCATCTCTAGTTTACTTTGGATATCTCCTCTTTGTTCATTAGCTTTATAGTGAGATCACAAACTATGCAATTTCTACTCCTCACTAGCTCATCAAGTGATTGAATTTTTTTCTCCAAATATGATATCTCCCTCAATATTGGTCAGAATCTTTGGTGTGGCCACTTTTCGAAAAGCTTTCAATAAGCTCTTTTGGATGGTGCACGATTCATCTAAATCAGAAAATATGGTAGGGAGAACAAAGTTTTTTAAGTTGACTGCCTTGGCCCTAATTTTGTACTGACATTTTTTCCAAAAAACAAATTCACACGCTCACCTTTTCATGACCATATCTCCCTCAATATTTCTTTGAATCTTTACTATAGCCTTTTTTCGAAAAGCTCTCGAAGATGTCTTTCCAAAAACACAAAAATCACCTCAATTAGACACCTATGTAAAGGAGAAAGAAACTTTGCAAGATAGAATATTTCTCCTTGAAAACAATCTACAATATTACACAAATTTCCCCAAAACAAAATTCCCACTTTTTCCAAATCATAGTTTTGATACCACTTGGTATGATACATATAATCAAAATACATAAATAATATAATACTACATAAATAAAATCCAAAAGGTATGTTTGGTGGACCAATTTTCCCTAATATTCAATATATTCATAAATGCAAATAGAAATACCCTTGAGATAGGAAAACACCATACAATATTCCTTAAATAATCACTCTACAAAATCTCTCAATATGAGAATGCCACTTTAAAGGGAACAACCTCCAATATATCGTAATACCCAAAATGATCCTTCTTGTTTCCCCCCTAAATTATTGTTATGACTCTCTATTTATAATATCTTATCTAATAACACTAGGGTAGAGTTAACCCTTAACCTACACATTATCCAGTGCAAGTGACCCTTATGTCCTAATGCAATAAACCTTTAGTTATGTGTGTCAGCATCTCCATAATCTCCATACATATCGCAATACCAAGGGCCTAGGTGGATAACATTCCACCCCCTTATTACGTTATAGTTTATGCAAAACTTATTATACAAACGTGTTTGTTTCTAAGTGATCTTCGATTAATACTAATTTCCTAGATCACTGTTACCCTCACTAAAAAGCAATGCTTTCAACCTCAAGTGATGAACGACAATATCAACAATTTGAATACAAAATTCATATCTTATTAGAAGTACATGCTAAACCATAGGATAATTCTGATGCACCTACCTACAAATAGAATACTAAAATTCACAAATTCAATTATTTGGTTGCATTGACATAACAAACCTGAAAATGACTTATGTTCCCGTTGTAAGTCTTGAGAGTATTTGTGAAGTGCATGCATGTGGGCCTTGTTTCATCAACTTGCCTCAATAATATTGAACTGCAAATACAAAGCATCTCCTACAAGGGTAGTTTGGTTTTTGATACTCTTCAAGGCAATCAACAATAAGTCACTCAAGAAAGAAATAAAAGAAAGAAAATATATTAATGTCCACAAATGACCAAAAGTAAGTCAATGGGATTGAAGGATACAACCAATAGCAATAGAAAGTTCTAGGAAGATAGAATCCTAGAGATGAACCAAAGAAATAAAGTATGAAGACAAAATAGAACAGCGTGCCACTAACACAAGTGGCAAAGAAACTAATACAAATAGCAATGAGGGGTGAATAAAAGCCCCAAGAGCATGTGCCAATGAACACTGGAGGCAAATCTCACTGAATATCCTTGTCTGTGCTTGAAGTGGAGCGATCATCTAGGCCATTGTCGATCAAGGTGTCTTTAATGTAATTTTTCAACCAAACTAGTGTATTCATCAATCATTCATCAATAGCACATTATAATAATCATCATATTGGGTAGCAGAGTGCTTCTAGGTAGGTTTGGGAAAGTAAAGAGCTTTTTCCATCCTCAATATTATATCTCAGAAGTGTTCAAGTTTTATTTTAATTATCAGATTACCCTTTTCATTATAGAACATTAATTTTCTCCTTGAGTGCGCAACATACAACACTATAAATCATACATCAAATCTGCAACAATAAACTATTTATAGTGAAGTTTCTAGTGCATATGTAATTCCTCTTTCTTTAATCTTCTTTAAATAGAAACTCAACAAAACGTTTGGTAAACTACATCTAGACACCCTCAAAGGACACATTACTAAATCACATAGTTACTAGGGGACTGGTACAAGGACAAGCAGATGGGGATTGGTATGCCATTTTTCAGGAAAAAATAGGAGATGGGTACTTGGAGACGGGAAAGAGATATATATAAAATTTAGAGAAGAAATATTACACAACCTAATATAGCCTAAGAAAAAAGTTGAACTTTTTAAAGTAAGAAATTACATGTCTATATAAGACGAGTAGTCATATTGAAATTTTTTATGATATCTCATTATATCTATAGGGTCAAGAGTACAAAAAATAAAAATAAAAACAAACACTAAAATGCGAGTCTCCGAGACAAGTACCGGTATCTAAGATGCATCTCTAGTGGTAGAAGATGAGTCTCAATGCAACAAAACAATGTAAATCATCTTGACCGAATTGCTTCACAAAACAACCGACAAAGATGAATTCCAAAGTGTAATTTTCTTTACAATCAAAACCATTATTATGAGACATATTAATAAAAATGGCTTGTTATGTAAAACTATAAATCGCTTACTAAAGTTCATTATGCAAATACCACATATACTAATATGCCTCATACTAGCTTTTCTTACAAGATGTATTTTGAGAAATTCACCCTAGGGATTAGGGATTTATAATAATATTTTGTGGAAATTATATTATGGCTCATATTAGCATACATACCATTTACTATTGGAACGCTTCAGTAAAATTATTATTACAGAAAAAAAAAAATTACATGAGGTTACATAGCAAAGCAACCGGTTGGAATTCACGGCTCACACTCCCTACCAAAAGAAAAAATTGGCTCAAAACAAAGAAATGGTGGAAAAGAACAGTAAGTCACAAAACAACCAAGAAATTACATAATAAAGGACAAGACATTAAGCAAAAGTTGTTGCACTAGGAGGAAGTGGAGGATCATCCTTAGGCTATTGAGCACTCCAAGAAAGATCCATCGAGGGAGGATCATGAGCCACCCATCCATCCATGGGGTCTCGAGGAGTCAAAGAAACAGTAATGGCCCACCTAGGAAGAGGCTACACCAAGCTAACAACAAGGTCGGGAACAAAAGCAGGTGAACCCCATTAAGATATACCACCAACAAATTTCCCTTGAGGAGGTGGTGGACTCAACCCCCCTTCCCCCGTTGAGGGGAGGGGTGGAGACATGAATGCGACTGCACGAGTGACTCCGTTGGCATTTGGTGCCGGTGGTGGAGATCCCTATGGGGGACGATCCGGGGATGTAGCTCATGGCATAGGGAGCACTTCCCCAATTGTCAACTGGATCCTATAGATGTTTGAGATCCATGGCCATATTTTCAGCCTAGGCTTGAATTTGCGTAAAAGCTGAAGTTATCGTAGATGCCTTGTCATTAATGGTAAAATGATAAGATGTTTCTTCATTGTTAAACAAAGCGGAGTTTCTAGCTATCCATAATTGAAATAAAATAATAGCTCTAAAAAAATTCCATAGAAAAGCTATGTATGCCAGCCAATTTGCAGAATCCCCAAAGAGGGCCAAATGCCATGAGAAAGGCTTAGGATGGAAGCGCTGAAAGAGATTGTGTATCCAATGCCAAGCAGATTGAGTTTTGGGACATATCCAAAAGATATGTTTGAAGGCCTTTGGTTTGGAAGAGCCCAGACACTTGGGTTGAGCAAGTCCAAGATGAGAAAGATGCTCTTTGAGAGGAAGGCCTTGATAAATCAGGCACTAGAGAAAATGTGTGAGCTTGGACCCAAGCTTAGCAATCCATATTCTTTTCTGTCAAGCAAGCCAAGTCCTAGGATAGAAATTAAGATTCCATCACTTATGGAGTCACCTAGAGCCGGAGAGAATGGGCTCATGACTTGATAAAGGAGGCATAGGGAGTATATTGAAATGAGTATCACAATTCTATCTCCAATCTTTCCACAAAACACGTAAAGATTGCAGACCCAATTTATGAAGCATAACGTCCGGCTTTAACTCTTGAATATGAAGAATAGTTGATAAGTTTGAATTGTTTAAATTGAATTTAGCTTTAGTAAAAGCCAAGGAATCCAATCATGGGCTGAGACCAAATCCTACACAATTTGAATTTCTTTCTTGAAAAGTCTCATAGCTTTCATACCAGGCAACTCCGCAAGAAGTAGACTAGTATTTGTCATAATAGGAGACATCCAGAGGTTATGTTCATTGAAGGAAACACCACTACAAAAACCATCTCCAACCCATTTTAAATAGGGTTTGACAGACTCAAAAGCTTTCCAAATATTTTTTAGCAATCGAAGAGCCCTCAATTTTAACTGGGTTAGGAGTGATCAACAATGTGTGGAAACCAAGCTTTTTCCAACTAGACTTACCATAGGGAGATCAAGAAGACATACAATGTTGAAGAAGAATTTTTCAAGATTCATTACCATCAACAACGTTGATAACCCATTTAGCACAAAGGGCAATGCTTTGCCTGTAAATATCAACAATACCCATACCTCCTTTATCACGAGGAAGACAACAAATATCCCAAGCAACTCTGTAGAAATCTCAAATTTGCTTGGCATTGACTAGGGAAAATCTCTGAGAATCTTAGCCAATTTGTAATAAGAGGATTTCGAGGGGGCCCAACAGGAGTAGTAAACATGAGTAGCAGCTAGAATCTTAGTACACACTTAGAATTTCCCTGCTAGAGAGGGGCCTGGTGACCCAATACAAAACCTTTTTCTCCACCCTGTTCATGACATATTGCCAAAGCTCAGCAAGGGAACTATTGAAGGTTTCTCCACTCTATTCATGACAGATTGCAAGCTCAGCAGGGGAACTATTGAAGGCAAAAGGAATGCCCAAAATTTTGAATTGCTCCCCTCTTTGAATTCATTTCCACTTGTGATGGTGTAACCACTTTGGCGTAGGTATCATATTTGGTCTGAAGCATTGGGTTTTGTTCCTTTTCAACCTGGAACCAGAAGCAATGCAAGGTCTCCTTAAAATATTTTCTTGCTCTTCAAGAGTAAGAAAGATATCATCAACAAAATGGCTATTGATGAGTTGAGAAGATCTATCAGGGAGAATGTTGCCCTTGATGAGGCCTCACTCAAATCTCTGAGCCAAAATATATCCAAGAGCCCTAGTAGATAAAACATATAATGTTGGTGCAAGAGGACAACCTTTCCATATAGAGCAGAAGACTGGTAGACTTGAGCCCATTGATAGTGAGACAGGTTGAGTTATCCAAGAATAGAGTTTGGATAGATGAAATAAAGAAATGACTGAATCCAAGAGCTTGAAGCATGGCAAGAATAAAAGGCCACTCAATCCTATCATAAGATTTTTCAAAATCTAATTTGATAAAAATGTTTTGTTGATGAGAGGCTCTCACCCACTCCATTCCTTCCCAAACAACAATAAGGTTGTCTAAGATATGTCTATTTTTGATAAATCTGATTTGCTCAGGTTTGACAATGGCAGATAAATTGATCTGAAGGTGGTTAGCAAGGATTTTATAAGACACATTGAGGAGGGTGATGGGGCCCCAACTAGTGATAAGCTTAGGCTTGCCAGTCTTGGGAATAAATTTGATGCTGCATTTATTAATAAGAAAGCCCAAAGATTTATTCTGTAAATCTTCTTTTTAGACTTGAAGTGAATCAAGCCCAACAAAATCTCAAGTAGCTTTGTAGAATTCACAGGGGGACCTATCAAGGCCTAGAGCTTTATCATTACTCATGCATGGCAGAGCATGAAAGAACTTATCAAGAGATAAAGGAGCATCACATAATTTTTGGTTAGTGAAACTAAGCTTGCAAGGAACAACATTTAAACATTCTTGCAAAGCTTGAGCTCTCTCCACTGTTTCCTCTTGGGCATGAAACCCTAGCTTATAGTGGTCCACAAAAGCAACAAAGATGTTAGGGAGATTAGTAAGTCTTAATTGAGTTGACTTGATGGCCTTAATCCAATCGTGAGCTTATTTGGATATGAGAGATTTAAGTAATTCTTTGGAGGCCTTATCCCTAATTTTTAACCAATGAAGGTAAACGCGAATTTGTGCCCATCTAGCTGCATGGTTGACTGCAATTTTGATTTGGTGTTTGAGAGACGCTGTCAAGCTCGACAATTGGAAATTAAATGGATTGTGCTCTAGGAGAGGAGATTCTCTAGTGTTCTTTGAGCACAACGCCATCTGCCCACTTCCAAACCCATGCTACCTATTTACCATAAAGGTGGAGAAAGGTGGTGGTGTGGATGATGGCCTTATTCCACCACTCAATCCAGCTAAAGGTGTATGGCAGACGTGACACAAGATTCCAAACTTAGGCAATGAGACTAATGGTGCCCTTGTGCAGAGGGAGGTATTCATAAAGAATTGATTGCGTGGCACTTTGAGTGGTTGTCACTCCACTTCACTCGACAAGTGATGGAATTGTGGTCTAATAGAACATATTCAAAATGCATTAAGATAGGTTGTCCATCTAAAAGAAAAAAAAAGGACATTTTAATCTGAAAGCATATAACAGTCCAATCTCTTGAGGACCCTATCAGTGCCGATGTAACAATTGGACCACATAAATCGAGTAGTGGTAGTTAATGGCCGTTGTCAGAGGAGAGTGTCCACCAGACCCCACTGGTTTTTAAAATAAAACCTCTCCTCACGTTCTCCCACACACCATCGCATTGGGATGGCACCAAAATTGTCTTTGGGACTCTCAATCATATTAAAGTCTCCACACAAGAGCCAAGTGGCGAGAGGCAGGTTGTCAACCTAATATCGTCATAAAATCATTCTGTCAGGACTATCATTTGAGGCATAAATATTAAGGACCCCTAATGAATGACCATTAATATTAAGGAGAAGCCAAATAGCCTGATGTAACAGATCAACCCCCGAGGCAACAATTAAGGTGGAAAATTTTGGGGAAACCAAGATATTGGCGCTGCCACGACCCTCTCCATGCAAAGTGGAAAAGTGAGTTGTATCAGACCGAATAAATTTCAAGGCAGTTTGCAAAACTAAACCTTGAAATTTTAACTTTTTGCAGACAAACAAAATCCAGAGCTCCCAATTGTTGATAGGGAGCTCACACAAAGAATTTGTGAGGGGACTTTGTGAGACCTCAAACATTCCAAGATAAAACATTCATTGGGGAGTATCATCCATAGAGAATTTGCAAGAGGATTTTGTGAGACCTTGAACATTCCAAGATAAATCATTCACTGGGGAGTATTATCCATGAGGAGTCCCCCCTCACGATCTTCACTATCTTCAAGAGCTGCAAAACTATTTCCCAAAAGAGTTTGCTGGTTTGGTAACACGAAATTCTCAAGTGAGATGGAGTGGTGTTTAGCCCCACTATCCTCTCAGGGAGAGTCGCCACTGCCACGGGGTGGGCTGTACGACTGCCTAGAGGTAGGGCTGCTTGAAGAGGATGTCCCAGCAGGAGATGAACTCATGTGAGGCTGAAGAACTTTGGGGAAACTTCAGAAAGTAAAACAATTAAAATAAATCAGATCGTGTCCATAATAAATAATCACTGTCATCTAGGGTGAATCTAAACTACAGTTGCTGCAAGAAGAATGTTTATTCTGCCATGAACTGATCTAGGTGACATCTCAAAAATATAATTCTAGGAGGGACTGCATCTTCTTTTAGTATTTTATAATCAGCGCTTAGCATCAAGGAGGTGGTGCTTTGGGAGCGGTTTATAAAGATCCAGGTTGATGCATATTCTTGCATAGTTGAAAACTCCCATATTTCTTGTGAATTCTGATGCAGTGATATATTCCCCTACGGCTGTTGAGACTAGATTCATGCAAGCATTCACTAGGTAGTAAAGGAAGACATACCCATACATGACCAATGCTTGGTAGATATTCAGTTGGATTGAAAGTTGGTGACTAGTGTTTCATAAACAGTCCTGATTTGTTCAAAAACCATGGTCCTTGGAATGCTTTGTCTCTTTCTTGTGCGGCACTAAAAATAGCCATGAAGTAACCTTTAGGCATCTTAAGGATGTCCACTGAGCCTGATGGCTCTAGTTATCCCGTACCCATGTTCTCAAAGTTTTAGGACCTGGATATGCCCCATAAATATGCAGATGACGGCTTTTTCTTTGAATTGCCATAGCCTGTTTTCCATTTCAAATAGAGAAAATGGGACTTCTGGTGGGGTTTCCATTCCGAAGCAACAGCCATTGGCTTTTTTTTTGTTGGGAATGATGGCCTAGTTATTTGCGATGATCATGATATTTCAGAAACTTCAGCATTTCTGCTCTGCTAATGTGAGGGACCGAGGGTTAGCTTGTGAGAACGCTGTTTTAAAGACAATCCCAGCCAAGGGTGGAGAAGATGGAGCCGAGCAGGCCATGAACTCCTCCCAGAATGAAGTCAGAGCTCTGATCCTGCTCACTATGGGCATGTCGGATCAGCTTGGGGGTGTGGTGAGAGGAGTTTTTGAGGGAATTAGAATGGTGGTGGCAGCATGGAACTTCTTGGTCAATTAATAAGAATTTTCTTTACAAAAATCCTTACTGATAACTATCTATATGAGAGGCCAATGCCAGAAAATTGAATTCAATGAAGAGCTAGTAATGTGTAAAGTAAGGATTTATATAGAGGATTCAGATTTCATGCGACAAAATTGAAAAGCTACAAGCAAATACAGTCTTCCTCCAACAACGTATCCAAAGCTAAACGAAATGGTTTATTTGAATGAAGAGCTTAGCATGATTTCATGTGATTGATTTTCTATTATCAGGGATTCAGTAGGTACTTTATTCATAGGCTCTGCTATTTACTTAATAATATTTTAGTTACATTCATGATCGCTTTGAATGTTCAATCTATCTGTCTCAAGGGTTTGTGCTGTGTAATGTGCAACTGTTATTAAACTATTTTGCTGCAGATTTCATTGAATTGCTTAAATGTTGGTTATTGCTGATTTGATGATAGACCGGGAGAATTATTTTTCAAGCGTCCTCCCAAAACTTTGTTATCTTACCATCTATAATAAGCTTCATTAGTTCTGATTCGATGACTGGATACAATTTTCGAGCAATTCTTCGATCAATCTGCCTAATCTTGGACCTTGCTGATTGAGGCATGAAAAGATCAATATTGTTCTGATATAAGTTTCTGCTAAAATTTGTGTCCATATGGCATTTGGCTGTGATATGTCTGTCTATATTAATTTACATGCTGAAACTTTTCACTGTGGATAAAATTTACGCACATTGGTTGAACTTGAAATACACACAGACCCAAAGTTGGACAGGAGTCAGGATCAAAAAGATTGTAATCAAGATGTGAATGTATTCTACCATTTTTTCCTCTAAACTGAGAGGTTTGGAATGAGATTCCTTTCCAAAGACATGCAGAATCAAGGTCTTCTATTTCTGGTTTGTTATCCATGTACTTATTTTATTGTTGAAACATGCAGTATATATTGAATTCATTGTACTTATTTTATTCTTAAAACATGTAGTATATATTGAATTCATGTAGAACATGTGGTTGAAATTAATTATTGTATGCATGCATATAATGAGCCATAAAGAGAAATACCTCAAGGTGATGTAGACAGTGTGAATGCACTGTAGACATGGAATCAAGGTCTTCTATTTCTGGTTTGTTATCCATGTACTTATTTTATTGTTGAAACATGCAGTATATATTGAATTCATTGTACTTATTTTATTCTTAAAACATGTAGTATATATTGAATTCATGTAGAACATGTGGTTGAAATTAATTATTGTATGCATGCATATAATGAGCCATAAAGAGAAATACCTCAAGGTGATGTAGACAGTGTGAATGCACTGTAGACATGGAAATAATTTTAGGCGTCCATGTTGATCACATGGACACTTAGTTGGTTTCCATTATGGTCACAAGGACTCCTAGATGGTGGGAGTAGTTTGTATCCATTTGTATGAAATTTGAATCATTGCTATATCTCTTCAGTGCCCAGTAAATATTCATAGAGTCAGAATTGGTCCAAAGAGCAGAATCTTACTTTGGTTTTCCATATGTTTGGGTAAGGAGCAAATTCCAGATAGGATGAAGTTTCCCGTATTCAGGAACCCTAAAATCCTCACTTTTTGTTGGTAAGGTGCTCCTGTCACAACTTTTTGATTTCTTGTGCTTATGATGATGTGATGAAAAGGTGATGTCACATGAGAGATATTTACTTGTATGGGTTGGATGGTGATGACCATACAGCACTGACTATAGGAGGAAGGTCTCCATGGGAGGATTAGCTGCCCATGATTGGATGTGCAGTTACATAACCCTACAATGCTAGCTTGTCTTTATATTCTTTAAGCATTCAAAGGTGATATCCCTGTAGTAGAAATGCTGCCTTGTGGTCTTTGAGCTAAATGCTAAAATGCTGGTTGCAATGAGTTCTTACAATTGAATTGCTTAACAATATGTGGCCTCCTTGATCACATACTTGCTCTGCAACTGCGAATGATCCCTTTTTAAATGGTTCTTCTTTTCTATATTTTACTTTTAATTTTGAGAGTAAGTATATCCTTAATATCCATTGTTATACAAGAGAAACATTTTAGTGTGCACGGTGCAATATTTTCTTGGGGCAAGCCAGAATTTGATTAGGACTGATTTTTGATGAATACTGATCCTACATCTAATCCCCACTTGAGTGAAGGCATTTACAACCTGAACACTTCTAGACAAGATATTGAGAAAGTGGAATGAGAGCATATAATTTCAACATAGCAGAGTTGACACCACAATAGCATAGTGCTAGAGCATACATTTTATCAACTTGGAGTTCAGTTTATCACTAAGTGGCATCAAAATCTAAAATTCCTATATGAAGAGAATGCTTGGATTTGAATCCACACAAATTAAGGGTTTGGGTTTGAGGCAGGACGGGTAAGAGGGGATTAAGTTAATGGCAGCCTTTCCTCACAACCTAGACACAACACTCTCTAAACGGGCCCACACACAAACACAACTAACTCAGATTTAGAGGCCAAACTCACACTGTATCGAATTAAAATGACAATGTTACAGAAAATTACACACGTTTGACTTATTAATTGAATCACAAACATGAAGATGAAGACATTACAAAGTCCCTCCATGGACTTGAGCAGTTCTTGCTACTTCCTGCTCTCTTACAGTCACACCCACACTCCCACAATGAAGCCACTCCAACTCTTTCCAACTCTTCACTTCCCTAAATGATTTGAATCTCTTTTGCCTTTTCACTGCATCTTGGAGTTCCTCTTTGAGTTCTGTTCTTTGAAAATGGGCCAAATGGAAAAACCATTGTTCTGGGCCATTATTCTCTTTTTGTATCTAGCGCAGCTGAAACGGCCACTTACTGCAACCCAACAGTTACGTAACCTAAAGCTAATGCATACCAACGGTTTTGGAACCACCACCTCTTTAACTAGTGGTTTAGTCCTCTACCAAAAAGGAGTCAGATTGTATCCTATTTGATGACTGAAACCTTATGCACTTGATGTTCTTGGAGTGTTGGAACTCTGGAGATGCTTCTCGGACCTGTTCTGATCATATTCAACAAGCGAAACAATGGCAATACAACCAACATAGTAACTAACATGCACTGACACAAAACATATTTTTTTGGGTGATACAAGATTGTTCATCGACCTTGAATACCTCGGCATCAAAGTTCTTGAAAATTTTATTATTTATGGACATTGGAGATCATTGATTTAATAATCCAATGTTATTAGAGCCACAAATTTTGAAATAGTTACAAAAATCCTCGACAAAGTGCTGTCGTGTCTTTTAGATTTTCGATACAAACATGTAACTGCAAATGTCAAATTAGATTAAGCCTTTTTTCTGCAGCAACAAGGATATGGTGTTGCCAGCCTAATTGCCATTGTCGGTGGTTCCTAGCTTTCCTTTTCTTGTCAATTCTCATAAATGGCTCAACTTCTTTTCCTTAAATTTTTTGAGTGTCATATAGAAGAAAATGATTTAACTTTATCCATGTTTGCTTGCTAGTTCCCTACTAATTTCTCGTTTGTAATGTTGTAAAGATTCAAGCAATGCAGAGATATTCCTTAATGAACCATAGAAACAAGTTTTAGAAATGTTGATATCGCGGACTTGCTAAATTTTAACTTCCAAGTAGAATATTTTTCTAATTTTAATTGTCCTATATAAAGTCTGTGCGGATTGATAAATACTAGGAATATATTCTTATAACAGGTTTCTTCCTACAAAAAAGAATAGGCAGCGATGGTGGCTGGAAAAAAATATCAGAAGATGTGTAAGACAAGTGATTGAAGTAAGGGAGAGGACTGTATGTATTGAAAAGTCAGAGGACTATGGTACTGATCTACTTGGACTAATGATGAATTCCAACAAGAAACAGGGCGGAGGAAAGCTGCAGAATAACAAGAGCATGACTATAGACGAAATAATCTCTGAATGCCAGACTTTCTATTTTGCTGGACAGGAAACTACAACAAGCCTCCTGACATGGACCATGGTCTTGTTGGGTATGCATCAGGAATGGCAAGAGCGAGCACGCAGGGAGGTCCTAGAAGTGTGTGGGAAGAATGATTATCCAAATGCAGACACTGTAAATGGCCTAAAGACTGTAAGAATACATACTCTTATTGTAACTCAATTCTCATTCTTTTTAATGATGATCTAAAACAAGTTTCTTTTCATAATATTCAGTTAGAACTATTTCCAATGTTGAGCAGATGAAGTTATGCAAAATAGTTTGTGTTACCCAGATATTGTTCTATTCATCAAAAGTGTTATGCAAAACCTTTGGTTAGTAGATAAAAATATGTTGTATCCTTGTTATTGCAGGTGGGGATGATTTTGAATGAATCCTTGAGACTTTATCCACCTGCAGTTGCAATGAGCCGACAAACATATAAGCCAATGATGCTGGGAAGACTCTCAATTCCTGCAGGTACTCAGCTTCAAATTCCAATCCTCGCAATGCACCATGACCCATCTTTGTGGGGAAACGACGTGCACGAGTTCAATCCAGAGCGGTTCAGCCAGGGAATTTCAAAAGCTGCCAAGCATCCCATGGCATTCATGCCATTTTCATCAGGTCCAAGGGTATGCATTGGTCAAAACTTTGCATTGCTACAGGCGAAAATAATATTGGCCATGATTCTGCAACAGTTTTCCTTTGTGATTTCACCTCATTACATCCATGCACCTGTACATTCATTTTTGCTTAAGCCTCAGCATGGAGCTCAGATCATCTTCCATAGGAATTAAATTAAACGCAAGGGTCCTAAGTAAATATTTGATGATTTAAGATCATGTACTGCCTAAATTTTAATTATGTGGTATATGATTGTGGTACTTTGGCAGACATGCTTGTCCTGAAGCATGGTAAATTTATCATCTTTTAGTCTTATGACATTGACATGTTAATAGAGTGTAAAATTGGGATTATATGCAACTAAATGTTGATATTGATGAAAGCTTATAAATTTATGCTGAATGATTAGATTGTCAAAATATTAATCATATGGTTATGATTGTCCCAGAGGGCATTTGGTTACCTTGTCACATTTGTTTCATCTTTTCATCAAATCTTGATTGAAACTCACTTACAATTAACTTAAAAAGGTTTGAAATTTATTTCAAATGTCAAATTTTAAATTTAGTTTTTGAAAAGATAAATTAATAGAGATTTTTTTTTATTTTTTTTAAAAGATGAATTAATAAGAGATTTTTTTTTGGAAAGATGTGTCAATAAGAAACCATGGAACTCAATGTTTTAGATCTCGACATCCAACCTATCATTTGGAGATAAATACAAAGTATGAATACAATAATTATAAACTAGGGCTCTTTATAGAGATAACGTTGTCGAATAGTTGTTGAAGCTCCAACCTTAAAAACAAAATCCCTACAAAAAATACAATAGGTGAAATACATCAGGGAAGGTGTTCAAGAAAGCCATGCGTCTAAGAGAATAAATTGTTAGAATGTAAAACCCATTTTTGCGAGTCACTAAGTTTTTGTGGTGTTTCACTGGGTTCGTTAAGTTCATTGGGTTATGTTTAACTTATGATATGCACCTTGCATAGTGTAATGTGTGCCTTGCAAGTGTAATTATAATGTATTATGGTTAATGCCTTACTAAAGGCCAGCGTACTATCTTATGGGAAAGTGTTTTTACATGACCATGTAATACATCTACCCATAAACAACGTGCAATTCACATCTAAACAAATTTACCCTAATGAAAAAGTAATATCAAACATAATTGTAGTAATGAGTATTCTAGAATAATTGAACGATGCAAAGCTAGGGTTCTGAGAATAATATTGAATTGTCAAAAATTTGTGTATTGTTGGACGCTGAAATTAGTTGGAAACAAGTCTAGGGAACAATGTGAAAATAACCCAAAAATTTCAGAGCAAACTGAAAACTTTGAAAATTTGACTAAGATTGTATAATAGCTATCAAGATTGCACCATAGTTACTAGGAGACCATATAGTTTCTAAAAGTGCTTGGAATCTAGATTTTCTTTGACGACTAGATTAACCTATTTTTTCCTTCTAAAATAATCCACTTTTCTATAATTCACTCAGTGAGTGCACCAAGATGTGGGGACAAAAGAGGGGTTTATTATAACACATTTTTACTGAAAACAAAGATACCAAAGTTTGGATGAAAAAATTGAGATTCATACACTCAAAATTTAAAAATATTTTCAAAACAAAAAAGGTAGCATTATTTTCAAAACAAAAAAGGTAGCATTTCGAGTCTAGTTTCTAAATTACCAAGTTATTTTAAAATGGTGGAGTTTAAGGGGCCAAATAATGGATTTAAAAGAACTACACCTATTTCAAACAAAAAATATAATAAACAAGTGGTTATGCTCCCCCTTATTTTTTAACACCGTTACGTATTTTTTACAACAATTTTATAGAAACTGAGACGACACCACCATGCTTGTCCCTTTTTTTAATTTTTTAATAATATATTTTAATTAATTTTAACAATTAAATAACTTGAAAAGCAAATAGTTGACTGGGCCCCCCTCTTCTAGTTAAAAAAATAATATTGTTAAAAATAAATAAATAAATTCAATGTGTATAGAACTAGATCTAGTTTGTCCCCAATTACTTTTTTTTAATGTAATAGAGCCAAAAATACATAAAAATATAAGTTATAAAATTCTGATATGTTAAGACATAATCTTAATAAATAAAGAATAAATCTTTAACCATATCGTGAAGTAGAAAAATAAGAATAACAATAATTACAAAGTAGAACCTTAGATCTAGATGTTCATAACATTTTCATGAATTTCCCTTATGAAATCCATGATGGTTTCATGGCCAAAGGTCGATTTTGTGATAATCACTTACAAGCATAGATTTTGTTGTCTATTTATAGGTCCAAACTTTAAGCTCAAAAATTTGCATCAATTCTGAGCCGAAAGGTTTTTTTTTTAATTTCAACTTTTTATAACATGTACACACAATGTTGTGTATGCATTAAAACGATGTAAAATAACATGTACGTGTTATAACATGTACACGTTTCTTAGAATAGATATAAAATAACAAAAATGATATTTTATATTAGAACATTGTCATTTTTATGTGTTCGTGTATCCTTTTTAGAGCAAGTTTTAAGTAATGGGCTCCCTTTCATATACAATAGAGGGAACATTTGTTGATTTATGGCTAGAGGATATATTAAATACAATCATGTGTTGTTTTTTATGTTGATGTTTTGTTTGTAGAGTTAATTAATATTAATTGGGCCCCTGTCATATGCAATAGAGGTAACATTTGTTGATCTAGGGGTATGAGATACATTAGACCACCATGTGCCATTTCTTGTGAGTCTATATTTTATTTATAAATAAAATTTGACTAAAAGAGTCTCCATTCACATAAAATCAATGCAACAGATGAATATTTAGGGCTATGAGGAGAAATAAACCACCATGTGTTTTTTTTTGTGTGTTCATGTTGCCTTTGTAGTTAAAAATTGACTAAAAAGTGCCCCTCTTTCATGCAACCGATGAAATAGACAAAACTTTAGGGGCGGCGAAGATAATAGATCATCATGTGTCATTTTTGTGCGTGTTCATGTCTCCTTTTTAGAGAGAGTGCATAGTAATGGGTCCTCTTTCACATTCAATGGAGTCAATATTTATCGATTTAGGGCTAGGGAACATGTTAAATACCACCATGCATATCATTTTTCCATGTCAATATTTCATTTGTAGAGTGAGTTCAAAGTAATTTGGCCCATTTTATATGCAATATAGGCAAACAATTTCGATTTAAGGTTAGGGGACACATTAGATCACCATGTTTCATTTGTGTATGTTTATATTTCTTTCCAGAGTGATTTTGACTAAAAAGAGTGCTTTTCATTGCAATCAACATAAACAAGGAAGATTTATCATTATAGGGATAAAATAAATGACCATGTGTCATTTTTTGTTTTCTAGTTTCCATGATAGAGCCAAATCGACTAAATGGACCCCTCTCACATGCGATTGAGGTAGCATAGGAATATCTCAATGCAAGTGACATATTAGACCACCATGTGTCTTTTTTGGTGTTCGTGTATCTTTTTTAAAGCTAATTCATAGTAACATGGCCCCTTTAACATACAAAGGCAATATTTATCAATTTAGGGCTAGGGGGTGTATTTAAGACTACAATATGTTTCATTTGTAGAGTGAATTCATAGTAATGGGGCCCATTTCACATGCAATAGAGGCAATTATTATCAAATTAAGGTTAGGGGATATATCAGACCACCATGTGTGATTTTTGTTTGTTCACGTTTCCTTTCTAGAACATATTTGGCTAAAAGGAGCCCTTTTCACATGCAATCAACACAATAGAGGAAGATTTAGGGCTATGGAGAAAAAATAGACCACCATGTGTCATGTTTGTGTGTTCATGTTTTCCTTTGTAGAGTGAAATTGACTAAATAATGTCCTTCTTAAATGCAATTAAGGAAACATAAGAATTTTTAGGTGCAGGGGATACATTAGACCATGTGTTGTTTTTGTAAGTCCATTTTTCATTTCTAAAGCGAATTTGACATAAGCAGACCCCTTTCATATGAAATTGATGCAATAGAGGAAGATCATCTAGGGCAATGGGGAGAAAATAGACCACCATGCTTCGTGTGTGTGTGTGTGTGTTCACATTTTATTTGTAAAGAGAAATTAATTAAATAAGGCCCCTCTTTCATGCAATCAAGGCTAAAAAGGAAGATTTAGGGGCAGGGGACACATTAGACCACCACGTGTCATTTTTATATGTTCATGTATCCTTTTAAAGAGAATTATTAGTAATGGGGCTCATTTCACATTAAATGGAGACAAATTTTTTTATTTAGGGCTAGGTGACATATTAAATACCACAATACATGTTTTTTGTGTTGATGTTTCATTTGTAGAGTGAATTCATAATAATTGGGCTTATTTCATATGCAATAGAGGAAACATTTTTTGATTTATGGACAAGGGGACACATTAGACCATGACGTATCATTTTTGTGTGTTCATGTTTCCTTTCCTAAGTCAATTTGACTAAAAAGGGCCATTTTCACATGCAATCGACACAATGGAGGAAGATTTATGGCTATGGTGCGAAAATAGATCACCATGTGTTAATGTTTTGTGTTCATATTTCCATTGTAGAGTGAAATTGACTAAATAGGGCCCCTTTCACATGCAATTGAGGAAATGGAGGAATATTTTGGTGCAATGCACACATTAGACCATCGTGTTGTATTTTTCTATGTTTATGTATCTTTTTTAGAGTGAATTCATAGTAATGGGGTGCTTTTTGCATACAATGGGGGAAATATTTCTCGATTTAGGGTTAAGGAATACATAGACCACCATGTGTCATTTGTGTTTGCTTATGATGGGTGATGATAAGCGTCATAAAAAAAGGAAGACAAACTATAAGGTTATTCCACACCCAAAATGTCTCTTTTTAGGATTTTTTTTAAATTTTTAACATAACATTTTACCCTGACCTTTGTTTTGGATGATCTTTAAACCATTTGAAATATATTAAAGAGACATAAAACTATCTTATTATACATTTTCAGGAATTTTACACAATTTTGTGACATTTTTCAAAAGAAAAGAAAATCTTTTGACACAAAAAAAAAAAATCTTTCATGATTTTGGCATGACATTTCGCTTTGACCTTTGTTTTGAGTGATATTTGAACCATTGGAAAAATATTCAAGTGACCTCAAACTTTTATGTTATACGTTTTTATGATTCCCTATGGATTGTTATAGATTTACAAAAAGAATAAAATATAATATTTGACACCAAAATATCAGATTTTATTCTTTTACAAATTTGAAACAATTCATAGGGAATCCTCAAAAGTGTATAATATAAAACTCACATGTCTCTTCAATATATTTTTAACCGTTCAAATGGTGCTCAAAATGAAGGTCAAAGCAAAAATTTTCCAAAATTATGAAATATTTTTTATAGCATCAAAAGATTCATATTTTATTCTTTTCAGAATTGTTACAAATATGTGTAGAATCACCAAAATCGTATAATAGAAAAGTTGTAGATTTCTTTAATATACTTCCGGTGGTTTAAAGAACACCGATACATTTTGTTCATGGAATAACTTTATGAAAACATGCAACACACCTGAGCAATTGGAAGCAAAAAAGAGAAACAAATGGAACAAATGCATAGACTTCATGGTACTAATATTCAAAATTGACTTTATAAAGTAAACATAGACACACAAAAATAACACATGGTGGTCTAATATGTCCCCTACCCCTAAATCGATAAATGTTGAATTTATTGCATGTGAAACATGGCATGTTACAATAAATTCACTCTATAAACGAAACACAAACATAAAAATTGACATATGTGGTATTCTTTGATATGTCCCCTAGCCCTAAATCAACAAAAGTTATCTCCATTACATGTGAATGGTTCCCTATTACTACGAACTTGTTCTAAGAAGCATAAATGAACATAGAAGAATGACACATGTTCTAATGTGTTGCATGAACCTAAATATTCCTTCATTGCCTTGATTGCATGTGAGAGGGGCCCCATTTAATCGATTTCACTCTATAAATGAAACACGAATATAAAAAAATGATTTGTGGTAGTATATTTTCTCCCTATAGACCTAAATCTTCCATCGTTGCATCAAATGCATATGAAAGGGGCTTCTTTTACTAAAATTTACTTTAGAAAGGAAACATAAATACATAAAAATGACTCATGGTGGTCTAATGTGTCACCTATCCATAAATCAACAAACATTTTCTCTATTTTATGTGAAATGGGAAACATTACATTGACATAGAAAAATGACACATATGGTGGTCTTTAATATGTCCTCTAGCCTTAAATCAACAAACATTTCCTCCATTGCATGTGAAAGAGGCCCTGTCACTACGACTTCACTCTAAAAAGGATACATGAACACAAAAAATGAGACGTGGTGGTCTAATGTGTCCCCTTACCCTAAATCTCCTTTGTTGCTTCGTTTGCAAGAAAGGACCCCGTCTAGTCAAATTCTTTCTACAAAGGAAACATGATCACACTAAAATGACACACGGTGGTCTATTTTCTCCCCATATTCACAAATATTTCTTTATTACATCAATTTCATGTGAAATGGGCCTCTTTTAGTCAATTTTGCTCTAAAAATGAAACATTAACACATAAAAAGGATGCCTTTTGGTCTAATGTCCCCGTATCAGAAAATGTTGCCTGTATTACATGTGAAATGGGCATTGTTACAATGAATTCACTCTACAAATGAAACATCAACACAAAAAATACAATATATTGTAGTCGCTAATATGCCTTGTAACACTAAATTGAAAAGTGTTGCGTCCATTGCATTGAAAGGGGCCTTGTAGTATAAATTCACTCTAAAATGGATTCATGAACACACAAAAAATGACACGTGGTATTCTAACGTAAAATATATTTTTTATAATATTATTTGTTTAATTTTAACTTTTGTTTATAAAATGCCAACACTTGAACCTGCACAAGGTCATGGATCAAGTCATCTAGGTGCATGCAATGTTTATTTATAACTAAGGAATACTCTAGGTTTTAATTTAATTTAACTATTTTCATGTAGGTCACCTAAGGTCATAATAATGATGCACTTGATTTAATTTAATGCATCCATAAAATTCAAGGGAGTAGCCATTGAAGTTTAATTAGAAATCTTAAATAAAATTTATATAAAAATTTTCATTTCCAAATTTACATAGGATGCACTCGTAAAGTGATTAAATAACTTAAATAATAAAGTCTAAAAGTCAAATTGAATTTGAAAATTAATATTTCCTCCAAAATGAGGGAACACTATCCACACGATGATTTAATCAATCTAGGCCATTGGATTAAAGAACGCCTAGAAAGCCTTAAACATCTTTGTGGATGAGACTGAATCTATTTTCTATCTTCTATTTTTCATTTTAGTCTTTTATTTTTACAGGTTTATGTGTGTGTGTGAGTGTGTGTGTGTGTGTGTGTGTGTGTGTGTGTGTATATATATATATATATATATATATATATATATATATATATATATATATATATATATATATATATATATATATATAATATACATACATACATACATACATACATATACTTTCTATCCCAAAAAATATTTTTTATTTTTTTGTTATTTATATATACATGCCATACGCTCCCCACACACATATCCATATATGTGTGTATATACTTTATATTTATATATCTAATATTCTTCCCATATATGTGTGTGTGTGTGTACCCACATAAATTTATTAATGAATGTGTGTGTGCGTTTTATTCCTTTCATCCACAAACCAAGGGCAACCGAAACATGACCCTTGATGGTGGCTCTACTTTGTCAAAGATGGCAATGCTGCCCTCCATCATTTTATTTAGATAAGAGAAGTTGGAAAGTCAAGGTGACTCAACCCCTTCCCCTTCCTACAATAGAAAGGGTCGAGGGGTTGATGTAGTCCATTGGCCCTTCTTATACATTCTTTTTTTAATGTGACTTTCTCCCTTTATTTTACATACACGTAAAGAAATAGAAATAAAAATTATATGACTATTTTATTTATTAGTTATATATATACTAATTTTTTTCCTTAAAAATAATTTCTCTAAACTATAATATATAAGAACTTACTATACAAAAATAAACGTGTAAATTTTTGAAAACATCCCTTTATAAAATTTATTCCACCAACTAATTAAATGTATGAATACAACTATAAATTACACATTTGTTTGCATTACAAACTCACTCAATGACATATACTATAATTATTCCAATAATATTTTTTTCTTTAAATGTTATCCTAATCCATTTGGCTAAAAAAAGGTGAACTAGGTATATATGCCATAAGGATGACTACAATTCAATATTACATCCCAAAAAGAAATCAACACACTAACTTATATATTCTACAAGCAATTCATTTGTCATTCATCTAATATTTTAAACAAGCTTAATAAAAGGGATAGCAAAAAATTTCATGCTTTAATATTAATTTAATGCAAATAACATAGGTGATTACATATTTTGGAATTTAAGTAATTTGAGAGAAAAAAGATGGAATTAAAGATATTATTATAACATTCATTCAATTTATTCACGCCTTTGTTAAACATAAATACTTCCAACACTCTTTCAAAAAATATTTTAAAGCCCAACATTAAACTATTAAATTTATTTCAAGTTCTTAAAGATAATACAAGAGTTTGTTTTTTCAATCACATGGTTACAATGCTTTCACATCTTATATTCATGAATCACAACATCCAAGGAGTGTATCACATTTGTGATTAATAATATTACAATAAGCAAAGAGGTTTAACAAGCCAAATATATAAGCAAGTAGAGTCAACCTAGATTTTAACTTGAACAAAAATACTCATGTGCTACTCTTTAAATGTTTTAGACTTGTAATAAGATTGCTCATATAACTAATTTGGAAATAGGTAAGAATATCTTGGTTGTGCAAATTATTTTTAGTAGTGTAGTGTGAGCTTGAAAGGCGATTACTTGATTCATAATGAATACCTTTGATTTGTATTTATACCACAACTTTTGAAATACTCTCATAAGAGGGTTAAAGAAGAAAAATAGGTTGACCCGTATATATCGATAAATTTACAATTTTGAACGTTTGGAATGTAGGGACACTATTAGCAAATTTGGGACACTAGCGTCAATGCTAGTGTCGTAATCTAGATATTAGTATCGAACATGGTAAAACACTACTGAGGATATGTAACTATATGTACATGATGGAAATCAAGTTTTATGTAGACTGTATGTTATAGGTGGTATGTGTCATTAGAATTTTATTTTTAGACTATAGAGTAATGAATTAGGCAAAGTGATATGACAAACACGAGCGTTTCAGCAATAGGAAGGTCATAAGCTAAAGGGTTGAGCCATGAATGATATCTTTCAAGTGTACACGACTAGTATGTCATATAATATCATATTTTAGTATCTATAACATCTTCCTCACTCTCCAAGTTACCAGATCATATATAAACCCCAAATGGTGGCATAATGGTTATAAACAATCCCATGATCCCTTTTAACTCAATGTATTTGTATATTTGCTTTATTTGAATGCTTTTGTAAATTCTTGATTTTTTTTTTTGAATTTTTGTATGTTTGACTTTTTTTGCAAGAATGTAAGGATTGGTATTGATCTAATAAATCATATTCATTATGATAAAATGTTTGAGAGTCATATAGTTACATACCATGTTCTTCTTCTCCATCTGTCAGTTGATCATTATCACCATCATGTAGTATATGAACTAAGCATCTTTCATGGAAACATGTAATGCCTTGTTGATTAGGATCTATTGTTTTTTGCATTTGGTATAACCAAAATTTTCCCAATGTAAAGGGTTTCCAATATGAATGAGGTAAGATGCTTGTAATGTAAGGCTATTGGTGACTAGATCACATGCATACTTATGCACGTCCATATATAAGCTAACAAATGATGTGTACGGCCTTTTCAATGCTATTTATTTAAGTGGAGAAAGAAAACCACTACTAAAAATGAATTGTAATTACAAATCTTAGGGTCGATAAGTTAAATAATATGATGCAGTCTTAAATCAAATAATGTAATATTGAATAAACTCATCATCATGTTTATCTAAGCCTTGTAAATTTTGCAATGTTAGTTTAGGCCCATGATGTTTATTAAAATCTAATAAAAATATATCCTCTAGTTTTTTGAAAGTAGGTAAGGATCCATTGGGAATACTATAGAACCAATCACTAGATTCTAATGTTAGACTTCTATGGAAATCTTTTAATAATAAATGTCCATCTTTAGCCCAATGACCAAAATAATACACATATTGTATTAGATTGTTTTAAGGGTCTCCATGACCATCAAATAAAGGTAACATAGTCATGATGATCACTATTGGATAAGGATATTCAATTATGTTTCTCATGAGAGGTTGATTTTTGACAATGTTACTATCAATAATAGCATTAGATGATAACATTTTTAAATTGAGAATGGAAACTTGCATTTGGAAGTCTCCAATGGTTTGCATTATATATATAAGATGACTAATATGAATCATTGAAGTTAAAAAATATGTAACCATGCATTGTAAGTTATCAAGTTTTTGAAACATAGGAATGATGGATTGATCATTATGATTCAATTAGAGATTCACATTATTTTAAAATGTAGTAACTTTGCATAATAGTAGGTACTTGCATGAAGAAACATTCAAGTTATTTTTATTTTTTAAGTGTGAATCTTATGGAAATTTATTCAACTAAATAAAGGAATATTTGGCACACATGTATCTAATATGTTGTGTGAGATGGAGGAACATGTTGTCTATATCCATGATGTGATGACCCACCTTGTTGGTGGTTAATAACATGAACTGTGGTATCCAATATAAGTCGTGAGATAATAGTGGAAGTGGTATGATGCCTATTATAACTTCAAGGGTAGGTAGAGTAATGAAAGATGTCAGACATGGATTTTGTTGTCCACTTGGTGGTGGTAAGATTCATGATTCAATATTGAAGTAATGATAATTTGTGGACATTTGGAAATGATTTTGCTCAATATTTAAAGCTTTGTAAATATATGACTCTTCTTGCTTATAGGGTATGCTTGATTTGACAATTTTTCCATGGAGGAAGTTTGCATTTTACCTTTGATAATCATATAATGTTGAACATGATCACAAAAAAAAATGAAATAGATAAAATAAAATATGAAATCCTTGAAGGTTGAAAACCCTAAAACAAGCTATGGTTGCACAAGAAGACTTAGAGGTTGGGTTCACCAAAATGTTTAACCCTTTTTGTGTTAGGGGTAGGGGAATATCCTAATAAATTATGGAATAATTTATTCAAAAGTAGGCCAATTAAATAATTAATATTTATAATATTTTAATAAATATACTGAATTTGAGAACATGTTATTTAATATAGAAAAATACAATGCCAAACAATATTTTGAAAGTAGCAATGTGAAAGAGAAATAAAATTTAGCTTATGCAATGATGTGTAGGAAGATATGATAAGCATATGTAGAAAATAAGATAGTTTGATGATTCACCTTGATTTATTATACTCTATAAATTAAATTTTTGTCAGTTGGGACACTGGCCTCAGACTTCAAATAATAACATCGACACTTATGTCTTATTTCGATGCTTCTATCTGAATCATAATATAGATCTTTTTCTATAACATTTAGTTTCTTTTTTTAGGGTTCATTTTATCCTTATAGGTTATTAGTTTAGATCACATGCACAGATTTCCAAAATCAATTTTTTATAAAAACTCTAGGTCTTCCAAATTACGGCATGCCACTTTGTAAAATAGGGGTTAGTGGGCTCAATGAAGTTGAGATAACCTCAAATACCCATTTTTCAATGAGAGCTTCCTACACACACACACACACACACACACACATTGAAAAGGGCCTCAGACTGATGTAGCTTTCCCCCATATATAGGCTTATGTGTGAACAATTTTATAATATTCTATATGGAAGTGCATCTAGTGATCTATCTTGTAACTTTACAAATACTACTCATGATCTTATATTTGAATGATTAAGACATATGAGAAGACTACTCATATGATTAAATTTGAAATGGGGTAGTATAACTTAGTTGTGCAAATGATTTTAGTAGTGTACTGTGAGCTTGAGAGGTGTTTACTTGATTCATAATGAATTACCTTTGATTTATAATTATACCACATATTTTAATTTTTTTTTTGAGATTTTTAAAGAGTACAAATAGGTTGACCCTATATATATATAGGGAGATTTAAAATTTTAAGCATTTGGAAGGCAAGGACACTAGCATCAGATTTGGGACACTAGTGTCTTGCAGGGTAAAAATATGCTAAGGATATGCAACTATCTGTGTGGGATCAAAATCAAGTTTTATGAATATTTTAGGCTACATGTGGTCTATGTCATCAAAATTTTAGTTTTAGACTACATAATAAGTAATTAGGCTCAATGAGATGGTGAATGCAAACCTTTCGGCAACATGAAGGTCATAAGCTAAAGGGTTTATCCATGATTGATATTCATCAAATGTACAAGAGTCGTATGTTATATAAAATCAGATTTTAGTATCTAAAACATCTTATTCACTCCTCAACTTATCAATTGATAAATAAACTCAAAGAGGTTGGCATACTGGTGCCCAAACATCCCATGAGCCCAATCAACTCGAAAAAAAGGATTTAAAAGAAACAAAAAAACCAAAAAAAGGAAATAAGAAAAAAGTCTCTTAAATTTCCTTCTTGTAAATAAATCCTATTAATTTAAAAACATACATGGGAGGAAGATTTGTTTATCTTTTCAAATAAATAATGGTTAAAATAAGAATCCAAGAAATATGGAAGCATTTTAAAGATTAAAAAAATAAACAAACAAAGAGCCTACCTTAACCTTCAAGTCACTTATTGAAAACTTCTTTCTATAGCTTTTCCAAGCACAAGCTCTCCCAAAGGCTCCAAATTTCACATCCATACTTGTGTTCTATATAAATAGAACACAATCAATTTCAAACATCAATGGGAGGGTGACATGCCATCATCAACCCAATGATGCAACCACCCTCCTTAAAGTTTTATCCAACCTTTTAAAAAACTCAAGAATATTTATTACACACCTACATGAGTGTATTCTTACACAAGTATGACTCATATATAATTTTTTTATAAAAAGTAAGTTTATTTTTGGTAAGAATTTATAGGCCATAAATTAGGATCTTATATGACTAAAAACTGGTCAAAATTATTTCAAAAACCCACCTAGTCAATGGGTATAGGTATGGGCTCAAAAATGAACTTTTAGGGCAAAGTTTACTTATCCAATACACTAAGTAAAAAATGGGTGAAAGAGAAATTTTGGGTTTGTATTTTTAGAATAGATTTTTTGGTCAACTCAAACCTCACACATTGGTTAATTAACTTCAAAATGGATTAGGGTAGTCAAGGATGGGAGGGAAAGGTGGCTAGATAAGAACTAGATAACTTTGGATGTTTGTCCCCCTGTGTTGGTGTGGAACCAATTGATTCCATGGTTTGGTGGTCTCCTCTCCATTTGCATCCACCTCTCCCAACCATATCACTTATCACACAATATCAATATCTATATGGGTTTGGTATTCTTAAAGTAATAATTTTAAAATAAATATAAACACAAAACATTTTTTTTCGAAAGAATATAAAAAATAAAAATAATTCAAAATTATTAAAATAGAAAATTATAAATTTGAAAATAAAACTATAAGATTAAAGGTTTGGGAGGGGTTTGGGTATGCATATGATTTGAGAGCCACATATGAGTCCCATGTACTCCAGAATTTGGTCCCTTATATTATGCACAATCAATCTAAACATTAAACATGTCTATGAAAAATAACCAATATTTATAAAACAAAAAATTTTGAAGCATGATAATAATGACATCTAAAGAATCATCACAAGATTGAATCACATACACTATCTTGGTTTGTCCAAATATAAAAATCTATAAAAGTATCAAAACATGATCACCATACTTTCCAATATCAATAAATAGGTGATCATGATATAACTACTCATAATAACATGCTAAGTAATCATACACACATACAAATAAAAATTACTGAAATGACTGATCACTATCTAAAATGATAATAAAAATATACAGTACTAAAATTTTATGCCTTCTATATATTATAATACATGTCCAATGATTACTCAAAAAGGTAGTATAACATATAACAATAAGTTACACCAAAATGGGGCCTCACACCCCCTCCCCTTAAAATAGACTTCCTCTTGAAAGGCACTAAAAGAGGTCAGGATACCAGGATCATGGTGGTGTTACTCCTCCAAAGTAGTTGTTGACTCATCATATCTACCCCATTAAACCCAACCTTATCTAGCTCATAGCTTTGAAATCCTATCATTTAATGATACAAAATATGAATGGGATCCAAGATTAGCTACCCCCACCCTTGACCTATAAGGTCATCCAATCCAAAGCATGAAAAACATTTGAAACATATCTACTCAAAAGTGAAACATTAAAAAAATTATGGGATCAAGATAGGTGGGTGGTAAGGATAAGTGATAATAAACTGGTCTAATTGTATCTAAGATCTCAAAGGGACCCAAAAAATTAGGTGTGATCTTAGAGCATTTTCCATAACAAACCAGGTTATTTTTTAGTCACACTCACAAAAACTCAGTTTCTAACAGAAAAATATTGTTTTATCTTCCTTTTATCAACCTATTTATTTTGGCTATCATGTGCCTCTTGAAGTCACTATTAAAATAAGAAAACTTGTCACTCCATGTCATGCAACATAGCTAGTCCAGTCACTACCCTATACTCAATCCTATCCTAGTTTAGAGGAGTCCTACATGGTCTGTCATAGAGAGCCTCATATGGAACCATCTTAAGATAACTATGATTATTGTTATTGTAGGAAACATAAACCATATATAGGTAATCCTTTCAATATGACTATTTATTCATCACATACAAGCACAACATGTCCTCTAATACTTGGTTAACTTGCTTTTTCTATGCATCTATATTTGGATGATATGATGTGATAAAGTTGAGCTGGGTGATTAATGCCATCTAAAGTTTGGTTGGGAACTCATAAGTATATATAGGGTCTATCTGATATTATATTTTGTGCAATCCCATACATTCAAACTATGTCATCTAAGAATATGTTTTCCAAAATTATGGCATTATAAGATATCTTTATTGGTGAGAAGTAGGCCACCTTGGTAAATTTATCCACTGTTATCATGATCATGCCAAGGAGATAGGAAGAGAGAGGCAAAAAAATATTAAAATACATATAAATAGTTTTTCACTTCCACTCTAGAATGTCATGTGGGTTCAAACGACCTTTTAGATTCTGATGCTCTACTTTGACCCACTAACACTCAAGTCACCATGCCAAAAATTAAGTAATATCACACCATAATCTAGACCAATAATATAACTACCTCGGCTCTAAGTTCATCTTATTTACCCTAGGGTGTTATGAATAGGGGATTTGATGATCCTCTAACAATATAAAATATCTTAAACCACCTTCATTGGGCACATAAATGCACCCTCTATGTCTCAAAATACCATCAAACTCTTATGAGTATCCCTTAAACTTGCCCTTCAGGGCCCTTTATGACTCTTTCATCTGGAAAATATCTCGATAAAGGTTTTACCTATGAAGCTAATCATGGATCTTGCCTCATTTCAACCTTTTATATTGAATTTCAAGATTTCCCAAATTATGACCACTACTTTCAAGTCATAAAAAATAACACCATTTGCATTAGATACATCAACTCAGGGAACAGAGCCTCAAATTCATCATTACAACTTGCTTACCCAGAACTGCCAATTTACCTTAAAGCACAGTCATGGTGACATTGACCTTCAACACCTGTATGACCAATTTCAAAGACTATTGATGCATGTAGATGATCCTATGTGATTATTAGACCATTCTTATATATAAATATAATATGGCCAAATGTTAATATATATCTTGCAGATTAGTCTCATAACCTTACATCTCATTATGTCATCTACACTAAACAGGTCAACTTGTGAGTATATTTTTCACTATAATCATTGACTTCAAAAAATTATACAAAATATGAGCATGTATTACAAGTCCTAAACAACATCCACATATACTTTGTTTCATCACTATATCATGATAACACATCCCTAATCATCTTCTCACTATTATCTAGGTTTGTCACATTTTCCATCATTAGGCTTGTTAGCAACTGGCTGACTTGGATGACTATTTTAGCATACTTTAGGGATAGAACCTATATATAAAACTTCATGGACATGAAAAATTAGTCTCAAACTTCATCTTTCATCCATTTTCATACTTTGACTTGGTCAACTCTGACTAATCCAACAAATATTTAAGAAATATGCAATTTCCTTTAGGGTCTACTCACACACCTGACAACTCAATCACACCTAGAGGTGCCTGAGAGAGTTGAATACAACTTCAAATAGTTTACACAATCATATAAATCCATTATAGGGACTTTTACATAATATATTTCACATTGGGTCTTTATTAGGGTTTTAAGAGGGTTTAAATATGTTTCTATTATTAATAATCATTCATAAAGCATAGCCTCTGATTCTAAAACAAATGCCTATAATTTTGATCTAGGAACCTTACCCATCTACCATGAATATATTAGGTTTTTATGTAGAGGTTTGATGAGCTAATGAACACCCGAAAGTCCTTCTTGGATTTGCATGCCTTCATTCTGTGTACTTGAGAGACCTTAAAACCACTTTTCATACCTTTTCTTGTAAACCATGGCCTCAAAATTTGTGAACATGATAGAAACAACATATCATACCTATTTCAATGATTACAGGATCTCAAAAACCTTTAAATGTGATTATGACCCCTCATTAGGTCACACTATTTCTCTTTGCTCTTTAGACCTTGTCTTGCAAACCTCATCAGACCTTAGAACTGACCTTCATGCCTCTTTTCATGTGGTATCCACTTAATTCACATATCTAAGAAACATATATCATGCTTATACATATCCATACATCCTTCACATGCCTTGATAATAGACCATTATACCTCATTCGGTTAGGCAGGGTCTAGAAGTGGTCTTGTTGTAGATGTGATCTATAAGTCCTACCCCTGTAGGATTACCTTGAAACTCTCTTTGATGCATCTACACCTTGATCACATGTCTTACATTATCCTCAAAAAATATCATTCCTTAGCACATACATCTTCATTTTCACCATGCACAAGTTCATGATATGATTATGCTTGTTATGACTAGGTTTCTCAAGACACCTTATACTCAAGAACTAGTCTCTAAGCCCTGAACGCCTAAGATAAAGCCACATGGTGACAAGTTGAGAAGTGTTATCATTAATGTCATTTATGTCAAGGTGTATCTAGTGAAGATACATGGTGAGTGGTCTTTGAGGTATGAACTTGTGTGCTTGATGTGATAAGGATGCCATGTGGCAAGAGAGAATTTGAAGGAAACCTTTTGTTTCTTTTGTTGGTTAATGTCATGGTTCATGTGAGCTTGATGTTTTTATTATTGTCACAAAGAGGTTTGATGGTTAAGTGACCATTGAAGCATGGTTATGAGGCTCTAGGTTTGCATGAAGTCTTGAGAGCATGTTGATCAGAAAGAGATTGTTGTAATGGTGTGAGAGTGTTATCTTAAGAGTGTTCTTGTTTGATATCATTGAGGTAAGCATGTTTGAGGAGTAAAAATATCTTACACCACTATAATAATCTCTCATACCACTACAATAATATCTTTCTGATCAACATGCTCTCAAGACCTCATGCAGACCTAAATCCTCATAACCATGCTTTAATGCTCACTTGACCATCAAACCTCTTTGTGATAATAATAACAAAATCAAGATAACATAAACTATGACATCAACCAATATAAGAGATAATAGGTTGCCTTCAAATTCTCTCTTTATTTAAAATTCTCTCTTGCCACATGGCATCCTTGTCACATTAAGCACACAAGCTCATACCTCAAAGACCATTCACCATGTATCTTCACCATATACACTTTGAAATTAATGACATCAACCTTGACATCAATGGCATCAACCTTGAAATCAATGACAACACTTCTCAATAAACTCCCCCTTTGTCATTGATGGCAAAACATTCTACAATATGATAACTCTCATCTCTCCCAATTCGGTCAATCTCCCTCTTTGAACTTTCTCCCCTTTTGACATTAATGACAAAGGGTCATACATATTACAAATTTTGTAACAACTCATTCCCCTCTTTATAAATTATTCTTAGAAACTTGTAAAATAACTTAGAGCTACCAAGTTTAGACATCTAATTCCTAACACCATTTGTGTTGAAATTGTCAGTCTTACTCCAATTGCACTCAAATGCACATTTTAGGCTAAAATCCATAAAACGTGCTAAATGGTTTGAACTTGTCATTTAAAAGTACCAATTTAGGCTAATGTATCCATAAATGGGGCAATGCATTTTATGGTATACCCAACTTTGATCAATTCATTTCGAGTCAAAATGATGATTTTGCCTTTTGTGCTCTAGATCACTCTTTTCTCATAATTCATCAGTACACGGTACGTACCTTTATTATTTTATATTGGTAACATCCTAAATAGGAATGTGGTTCCAACACATCTAACATCACCTTCTAATTCTTCTCCAATCAAATTATGATCTAACAATATGAATTTTTGACCATTTTGATTAATCGAGGGCCAATTTCCAAAGATTCGCACTAAACTTGATTAAATCTTATTTAAGCTAATTAATCCAAATTAAGAGATTAAGTAAGAATTCCATGGAAATTTTTGGTATTTCATTTATGGAAATTGATTGTTGATATATGCATCACCTAGTGACATCATCATATGGGGTGGCATCCATTAAGCCATAAATGCATAAAATATTAGGATTATGGGTCTCCCATTCCTCTTTAATGCCTCCCATACCCCTTTAATGCCTATTTATTCTAAATCATTATGAATATATTTATGGATTTAATTTCAAATATTATATTTATTCATGACCATATATTTCAACCTTGAGATGGATGGTCATGGTTGATCCTGATTAATCTTAAAAATCTATAAATAGAAGATCCATGAACATCATTTTTAAGATTGATTTGTGCAATGTTATAATGTTGAATTGTATCCACAACCCTTTTTTTTTATCATTGTGTTTCATTAGCAAGATTAATTTGATAGGCTATATTAGATATTTCATCTACTTTGAGCCTAGGTTATGCAAAGAATTCTTGAGACATTGGAGGAGTTACCGCCATTGTTGACAAAGACAAGAACTCTTGATCAAGGGAGAACATGCTTTTGAGCCACACTTGTATGGTGAATCCACTTGGGAAGGTAAAGGGTATTTATTTATTTCAATTATTTCTTGCTATCTTTTATAATTCTCACATAAATAGATAGGCTAAGTTTTGTTATGTCTTTAATGCATTTTTCATGATTTCTTGACTAATATTTGACTAACTTTATTTGTGATCCTCTCTACATTTTTTCACGCTCGATGGGAATAAACACATCCCGCACATGAATAGTATCATTATGTATCTTTAAAATCTTCATTTGGATTATTAAAAATCTTACAATTTGATTTTCTAACTTTGTTTTGCCATTTTTCTTTGTCATGGATTTACACATAGACTGTCGATGGTCAGATGAATTGTCATTGATTGAGTAAACCACCGACGATCATTTTAAACCACCAACAATTAGGTATAATCATCACCAATCACTGTGTTTTTTCTTAAAAACACAGACCTAAGAGCTAATAGGCCATTTTCAAATGCTTGGTTTGGAGTCATACAAATTTTGTTTTTCATGAAATTTTTTAAAACCACATGTTTTCTCTTAAATTTTCATAATCTAATATTAGTTTAGCTTCAATTTGCATATATTTTTCAAAAAAAATTGAAAATATTTTTAAAATTTTCTAATTTAACGTGTTTGCTTTCTTGAGGTTTTGCCTTTGGGTCGACAGATTTTTACCCTTCAAGGTGGCTTGTCTCTTTTGATAAATTAACTTCAAAGCTAAACGAAACTCTAACCTTTTTCTTACAGGATCAACTTGAAATTTGTTAAATCATGATTTTTTTAGACCTCTTTTGAATATTTAAAATGGATTAAGAATCTTGTTTTGGTGCTTAATGGAAAATTTAGATGCTTAAGTGAATACTTTTAATAATTGTGATTTCAAAGTTACAACTTAAGACCAAGGGGTCAAAAGAATATCACCATACTTTTTATTTAGTGTTTAAAAGAAGTCATTTGTCAAAATTTGTATTCAATAGTTACTTAATTAGAACTTGATTGGCAAAAAAAGGGACACTACGTTTATGCTCTTCCATCCATCCCCTTTAGGGAATTTTTGGAATCAAAAGCATTGTCATTATTGCAAAGAGCCTAGTCTAAGGCATAGAAAGAACATCATTTAAAGCCCTCCCCAAAAACTCACAATAGTATTGGGTGATCTTGAGGCAACCATAATGTCTTTCTATTATGTTTTTTGTTTTATGCAAACTTGGCTTGTGAGGGGGACTTCATTACCTCCCAAAAGTTCTATAGGGAATCTTTGACCTAGGGTTTCATCTCCCAGCATCGAATTCATCATCCCCACTATAATTGAAGGTTTGAGTGGTTAAACCACCTTTTAGTGTTGGAGTTAAGCACCGAGACATATTTGTGCATTGGACATCATATTACACTGAGCAAATGATGGATGTAGTGGTTGCAAAAAGGGCAAGACTTTTTTGAAACAAGACAAGTGTTGTAAACAACCAATTAAAGTGAACTTATTTTGCATCATTTGGCATGAAATTCATTTTTCAATTTATCCATTTAGAAACATTTAAATTTTTTTAGTTTTTAGATAAATCCCCACTTACCATAGAAGTATTATTGGTGCAAGGTGTGCCTCAAGGTCCATGTCATTGTATTATCATTTGAGAGAAGGGGGGGTGTAAAAAAGATACTATATAATGTGCATTTAATTTTGGATGAACACTTAAAAATCCTCTCAAATTATGTAAATATATGTAATCCAATAATATCATGCAATCGTGTCAGTTTAGACTCAAGATGTTTATTTTTGTCTTTGTCATTAACTTACATGGTCTTGATTTGTGTCTCAAACTGTTGTTTACCAAATTTGACCCAAAGTTAAATTTGGGTCAACCCCTATCATTTTAAACTTTTAAGAAGATTAACATGTGTTTTATAGGGTCTTATGTTGGTCTATTGTCTTACTCATCCTCTCCCTAGTCCTTGTTGAAGTCCACCGTCTATGTACTAGGCTAGTCAACTAAAGTCAAAGGTTTGTCAACCTTGGTCAAAGGTATTCAAAGGGTCAAATTATGTTTAAAATGTCTTAAGGTGGTCATAAATATGTTTTAATATGTTTACAAGTCATAAATTGGTTATAGGTTATGTCTCATGTGGAAAAAGGGGCCTTTTGGTCATATTTTAGCCCATTTAATGACTTGTATGGATTTTCATGCAACCAAAATTGACACAAAGATGAGTTTCAATGTAGATAATGTTAGGATCATTTCAATAATAGTTATTTGTTAGGAAAGAAGTAATTATGTTCAGTGGATGGTAGTTTTCCCTAAAAAATAAGAGCTTTTGAGCACTTGTACGGACTTCTCAAGTCCACCATCATCTAAAAACATGTGAAAAGTAAATATTCACCTCCCATCATCCATTTAAATGCCCATTTTTAAATAATAATACAAAAAGTTTCATCTGTAACTTGTTTTCCTCCATTTTCACTTGGCAAGCAAAGAAGGAACAACTTTATGCACTTGGCATGGGCCGTACAAGTGGAATTGGGAGCAGTGATTTTGGGGGTGGATAGTGATCTGAGTGCACTTAATTTTCATAACAATAAATTTAGATTTGGTGTGTCCTCCTTTATGAACAATTAGTTTGATCCCAAGTAGATTTTTATGCATTTCAACCATGAGGTGGTCACTATTTGAGCTTGTATCAAAGTTTCTTGTTTTGGACTGATGGTTTTGTGTGTTTTAGGTGTCTCCACATGATTTTCAAGGTGTTTCCATGCTTTTTATTGTTTCTAAGAGTTCAATTTTTTGAGTAAGCCTCTTCTAGGCTTGAAAAATGTCTAGATTGCATTCACAGTCATCCCAATTGCTTTGAAAATGTTTCCTTCACGTTGGATATGATGTTTTGATGTTGTTTTGGAAATGATCCTGGTGTATATTTGGAATTAAAATTTTGAAAATTTCTCTTGAGGTGTTTTGAGAGCATTCCTGGCATGTTTCTTGCTATTTTATGATTTCCTTGTATATCACAATCAAGAAACTTCACTTACAAGAGCATGCTGACATCACAAATGTAATTTTGAAGGTTTTACATGGTCCTTAACCTCTTGGGACTATTAATATGTATTTAAATGATGGATGGAGGCATGTATGTCACTACAAACTTGCAAACTTATAGAATGGTCTCAGTCCTACCTGTATAGAGGAGACGTGTTAGGTGACCCCTTATCCAACGGAAGCACAATTGATTAATTTCTTATAAGTAATTAAACACGAAATTATACCAGAATGATTAAGTAACTAGAAACTTGAGATAGCAAAGAATTTGAGAGACAATACACACTCTTGTATTAAATATTACTAGAAGAAAATACAATAAGAAAGATGCTACTTCTTCCTCCACCTCAAAGGCTTGCCACACCTTAAGACCTTCTTCCCTCTCTCTCTTGCTCAACCTTAACAACTCTAAAGCCTGAGTTATTATCCCTCCTTGAATGCTTCAGCTGATCTCCTTGACCTTACACCTGTAGATCTCCTTGACCTTGCTTGCTTCAATGCTTTTACTTGCCTTCTTGATTATTACAATACATGCCTTATGGGTCTTTAAATAGGATCCCATGCTTACAAAAATAAAACTCTAACTACAATAATTAGACACAGCTCATGACTTAAATTAGTCCTTTGACATGCAAACACTCGCTTCACTTAACTGACTGTTCGTCAACAGCATTTCTGGACCGCCACAGGCGACCGACATCAGTCCCTGTCTGTCTGGTGCTACCGACATCGGTCGACTAGCTACCGTCGCCGGTTGCCTTCTGCACTGCATCTGACCGACGTCGGTCATGCTGTCGATGTCGGTGCTTCTAGTTTTTCAGCATCCTCTTCTTCGTGTCTACAGACAGTTGAAGCTTTTAGCTCCACACCCTAGCAATCTCCCACTTGGAGATAAATAGCTGCTATTGTACCTGTACATGTACACCATCTATTTTGTTCCCTTGGCTCTGTATCCCTCTTCAAAGTCACTCTTGAAGACCAACCACCACTGAACCTATGATGCAATACCTGTCACTTATGCCAAAAGAATTTTGTTGCTCCCAAATTCTTCATGACATACTTCTGAACCAACTCTACCCTTAGATCAGAAAACTCCCTGTATATGAAACCCTGCAACAAGTAACACAATACAGTAACAAGATAATGTAGCTAATATTATCCAACCTGGTAAAGATAAAATACAATGGTCAAACTTCCATTACTCTGCAGCCTAATCAAGACCATATACCATAGCCTTCTGTCTCATGTGTCCATCCACTCTCTTCTCTAAAATGGGAATCCATCCCTCTATCAAGTGCTTTCTTCCAGCTGACAACTCTACCAACAAATACCTATTTGGTTCTACTCCAAGGACTAACACTCCTCATCTATGCCAAGCTCCCACTGTTTCTGGATTCTACCTGCATTGCTTCTTCTGTCTTCCTAGTTCTTGACTATCAGTAAGCAATATAAAGAAGGTGAACAACGAATATGAGGTTCACATACATTTTCTGACCTCCATATGGGTGTTTGAGACTCATTGACAGCTAGCTGTCCACCCAACATCCATTCCAGTGACCGATCTCGGCCATCTCCCAGTCTGCTCCCAACTGATGTTGGTTCCCTGCACTGACCCTGACTACCAACGTCGTTTCCCTGGCCGACGCCGGTGTCCCCCCTATCGACGTCGGTCCTTATGACCGACGTCGGACTTCTCCTGTCTGACCTATCGACCCTGCTGGTCTGCACATGACCGATGTCAGTATCTGGATGACCGACGTCGGTTCCAAGTGACTGATGTCGGTGACTGTGTGTTCTTGTATCTGCGAGCTCATCTTGGATCAAACCCCTGTCCATACTGCCCTGCTCAAAATTGTTCAGCCCCTGTGACTGATCTCTGTCCTTCATCTCCTCCATAAATGCCAAGACTTCTTTGTTCTTGTCAAAAGCATCAAATTTCCTTTTCCTACAATGAACTCTATCTATGCTTTCCGAATCTGAACTCATGCCTTTTGAATCAAGAACGTCCATTCCCTTCTTATTCATGTGACCAAGCCTATTAAGCCACATCTTCGAATCTACAACTGAAGTAGATAAACCAGAAGTAGAATCAGCAATACAAGTAGACAGATAAAGAGTATCTACTTTCTTACCTCTTGCTAGAATAAGTGCTCCCTTGGTAACCTTCCAAGAATCCGTTGTGAGGGTTATTGTGCATCCCTCATCTCCCAACCTTCCTACAAAAATCAAACTCTGCTTCAGAACCGGGACATGCATAACCTCCTTCAACACCCATGTGTTGTCAATCTGCAATCTCAGCTGCACTTTCCCTTTGCCAACTTTTTGACAAGGCGTACCATCCCCTAAATAAAGCACTCCAAAGTCTTCCTGGACATACTCATGGAACAAATCTCTGTTTGGGGATGCATGAAAAGATGAACCAGAATCTAAAATCCATGATCCTACCTGACTATCCAAAGAAAGTATGAGAGCGTCCTGTACCATAATATTTGCATCCTTTGCTTCTTCATTACCTGCATGTTGATTCTCTTTATCTCTCAACCAACACTCCTTCTTTCTATGTTCTTTCTTTCCACAAAACCAGTAGGTAATATCTTTGGACTCGGATCTCCTTCCCGACCTTGATTTCCCTTGCTCAACCTTCTCCCTTTGCCTTCTCCTACTTTCTGCACTTAGAGCATTACCTGATGATTCACCTGTGCTTCTCTTGCGTATTTCTTCATTCAAGATCACACTCACAACATCATCAACTTTTAAGATTTTAGAAGCAGATGCAGAATTACTTACTGCCATAACCAAACTATCACAACTTTTAGGCAAAGAACATAAAATCAAGAGAGCCTTTACCTCATCATAAAAAACAATATTGACTGAAGCTAATTGGTTTACCAAACCATGGAAATCACTGAGATGAGTATGTACCGATCCACCTTCCTGCATTTGCAAAGTAAATAGCTGCTTCATAAGATATACCTTATTAGAAGCCGAGGGCTTTTCATATAAATTCGCCAAGGATTTTATCAACTCTTCCGTTGTCTTGCACTGTGATAAGCTGGAAATCACAGATGATGCAAGGCTCAACCTTATGGAACCTAGAGCCTTCTGATCAAGAACGTTCCATTCTTCATCCTTCATATCTGTGGGCTTGCATGCAACCCCACCCAACGGTAAGTACAAATCCTTTTGATACAGATTGTCCTCAATCTGCATCCTTCAATGTTGATAATTCTTGCCGTTAAACTTCTCCATTCGTAGCTTACTTTCTTCTGCCATTGCTGAACTCCCACTCAATCAGAAAACCCTGTGAATGACCTGTAATCAAAAACAATAATCTGCTCCCTGCAAACCGTAGCTCTGATACCAACTGTTAGGTGACCTCTTATCCAACAGAAGCACAATTGATTACTCTCTTATAAGCAATTAAACACAGAATTATACCAGAATGATTAAGTAACTAGAAACTTGAGACAACAAAGAATTTGAGACAATACACACTCTTGTATTAAATATTACTAGAAGAAAATACAATAAAAAAGATGCCACTTCTTCCTCCACCTCAAAGGCTTGCCACACCTTAAGACCTTCTTCCCTCTCTCTCTTGCTCAACCTTAACAACTCTAAAGCCTGAGTTATTATCCCTCCTTGAATGCTTCAGCTGATCTCCTTGACCTTACACCTGTAGATCTCCTTGACCTTGCTTGCTTCAATGCTTTTACTTGCCTTCTTGATTATTACAATACATGCCTTATGGGTCTTTAAATAGGATCCCATGCTTACAAAAATAGAACTCTAACTACAATAATTAGACACATAGCTCGTGACTTAAATTAGTCCTTTGACATGCAAACACTCGCTTCACTTAACTGACTGTTCGTCAACAACAGTTCTGGACCGCCACAGGGGACCGACGTCGGTCCCTGTCTGTCTGGTGCTGCCGATGTCGATCGACTAGCTACCGTCGCCGGTTGCCTTCTGCACTGCATCTGACCGATGTCAGTCATGCTGTCGATGTCAGTGCTTCTGGTTCTTCAGCATCCTCTTCTTTGTGTTTGCAAACAGTTGAAGCTTTTAGCTCCACACCCTAACAAGACGATCATCTACAATTAATGCCATAGACAAGCCTTCGAGAGGTGTTCCAATAGATTGGTCAATCTAATTTGAGAGTCCTTATTATGGGAATGCCTAGATAGACTATTGATCATCTTAGTTTGTCAAGAAAAGTGTCAAAGCATCAAATGGAAGCTTGGACAGTATTTAGGCCCTTTTGCTCTAAAAACACCAAACAGAGGCCCAAGGGTTTTTGTAGGTCTCTCAAAATGCACCTATAAAATGACTTGAATCTTAAAATTGGGTGGAGGTATAGTATTTAGAACAAAAAAATATTTACCATAGTTTTAAGGAGAAATTAATAGTAGAAGGTGGTCATTAAGACCCTCAAAGAAGGCTAGAAAACCAGTAAAGTAGGGTAGTGTTATTTACAAAATATTGATCAAAAGTAACTTTGCATCCCATTTTGATAGTCTTGGACTATGCTATCAAGTTGAATGATGATAATGTATCAAATTATGCTTGAAATACAAGAGGCCATGAGAGAAGGTGAATCCAATGTCTTAAACTCCAATGCATACTCCTCTATCCGTACACAAGACTATGAGGAATCATCTACAGGCAGAAAGGTTAAAGTTTGTGAAATAGGCCTGACCATGAATGAGATGAGGAAAGTTTATGTTTTGAATACAAAAATATACATCCATACCATTATAGGCACCATGATCAATTCCATATTGACCTAGAAGACACCTACAAGCCTAAAATGAATGAAAAATAATCACCTACAGCTGAGCAGACAGTGAATGAGGATTATGGCATTTGGAGGAGTCTTAAGGCACTCTTAGGGTTGAAAAGGTTAAAATGTTAAATATAATTAATTGTTAAATATAAATAAGGTTTTAAAATCATAAATAAAGAACAATTCATTCCATTCTCACCCTAAGTCACCTACAGGCAGAGACCAAGGACTGTCTTAGTCCAAGAGGATAGTGAACAATTAGAAGGCCTAAAAGTGTCAAGATGCTAGATAAGAAGAATGGATCACATTGTCATATGAAGGTGATTCAAAATTGAATATATAATTTTTCTAAACCTTTTTCAAAATTTCTAAGGAAAGGCACCGAAAAGAAAGAGTACCCCTGTTCACTATCATAGTTAGATAGGGTCATAAGCAAGAGAGGGACATGATGAGAGTTTGGTGCCCAAGGAAGGAAGAAAGAGTTTTAAAAAGTATAATTTGGATCCATCATGATAAAATTAAGGAAATTATATGTCTGATACATCCTCAATCCACCCAAGACCCTTTTCTCATAGCAAAATGGACTCAGTCCATATAGGCAGGGTAGGGAAAGCCTTATTTCAAGAGGTGAGTTTGGGGATTCCACTTAGGAGAGAGGTTTTGAGTGAATCCATAGGTTCTAAAAGAATTAAATTATGTTAAGGAACATTAATGAATAAATTTTATAAATCAAATAGTTTTTAAAGGAGCATCCATGAGGAGGTTTGGACAAGAACATGCAAAAACAAGGTTTTAAACCCCTTTTTTGAAGAAATTAGGATGGTTAAACCCCATAACCATGGAATAAAAACAAAAAAATTGGTAAATTTGGTCATTGAGATGTTTTTAAGATTTTTTAATACTCACTTTTCCTAAAAAACTATGCATAATACTCTCTATTTTATCTCAGAGCAGGGGCAGTGCTTTCATGCACAAGAATGGTAGTTTTGGGGAAAAGTGAAAAATGGTGAACCAGAGACCAATTGGATTAGTCCATAATGTTGTATTAGTTTGGGGACACATGGAGGAACATAATAAATATTTCTATAAGGATTGAGAGCAAACAAGGCACCCTACACAACAAGGGTTACAGTCAAGTGTGAATGAAAGCCTTAGGGCTATAAGCCAATTTGGAGGTCATATGCATTTTCAACCTAATATATGATTTACATTTGATAAATTAATAATTAAAAAGGTATGTTGGGTGTGTTAATTCCATCATAGTTAAAATAAAATCATTTGAAGGTCAAGAGGAGATCAAAGATGTAGGCAGACGTATTGGTAAGGTCGAGGCCTAAAACCAAACGGGGGTAGGTTTCTATTTACAGATTTTTGAAATAAATTTTAAATGTTTGAGGAAGTTTTAATAGTATATAAATAGGTTTTATAACTCTTGGATTGAAAATAAAGTCTCTAGGAATCCATTTTTGGCTTAGGAAGCATTCAGACCCCACCAAGAAGCAAAAAATGAGCTTGAATGTCAACTTCAAGTGCTTAGAACTTCCACCAAGATTTGCATGGGACCTTAAGCCACTCAAGGAAGTTGAAGGAGGTATTTTAAGATCCATAAGTGTCATTTTATCAGAATTCCAATGTGTCATGGCTATGAATGAATGCTAAGAATGAAAACCACTTCAAAACCCTTGCAAACTCTCCATAGTGACCCGATTGGGAAGATGAGACAATTTGAGTATCTAGATGGATGAATTTGATCATGATTTATGAAGATAAGTTGTTTATAACTCCATGAGGATCATATCCATGGGATTGGATTATATGAAAATGTATAAAAAAGAAGAAAACATGGCTTATTTTAAAATTTTTTATGTTGTGCAGGCACGGTGAACTTTCAAGAGGCTAAATAAATTTTGGAGGAAAGTATAGGAATTTTTATAAGTCCTAATGGTCATTGGATCAAGTGTATAAGCTCTTAAGTGTGCCTGCTAGTTCTTCATGTCAGCTAGTCCAGTGAACCAACTAGAGAAGACTTTGAGAAATTGTGAAACTTCATTTTGGGAGCCTTTTAAGGCCAATTTATTGTAACTAATTGTGTGACCACTCCTTAAAAATGTCATTCCTCTTATTTTATGTATCATATTGTAAATTTTTATATCTTGAAAGTGACAAGTGTTAGAGGTGAGGGTAAAAGGGCTATTTTGAGACTGCCAAGTATGGTCATGCATGGCTAGAATAATAAGAAGGGTCAGGAGCCTCCCCAATGCATGCGAGGGATTCTTATTAACCTCTCCTACTTATATTCATCATAAAACTTGATCAAATGTAGAGTTAGGATAGTTTTGTAAGGCCAATCATGAGGGACAATTTTCTATGCATAAAAAAGGAGTTTATTGACTATTTTTAGGTCTTGGATGATTGGAAATTAAATTTGTAACTCTTGATATGATATGGATCACCCCATCCCTCTTTCTCATGCATTTTTAATTGATCTTCACATTGGTGACACGTCCTTGTGCCTTTTCAACTTCTCTTCTCTCTCTCTTCCTCAAAGTTCTATAAATTGAGCCATTTTGGCCATTGTAAGGGAGACCACAATTTGGTATGGTGAAGCCATACTAAAATGACATTACACTTTACTTTTTAACATTGAATACAAGTCTAATTTTGAGTTGTGAACATTTTGTCTAAGTGTGTGAGTGATGTATAGTGGAGCTAAGTGATAGTATCATCCTTACTCCCTTTATCCTTCATGTTTAAGCAAGAGTTCTGATGTTAACAGGTCATGTGAAGTGTGTTAAATATACTAATATCTATTTCAAGTATGCAATTATATCTATGGTGTGCAATCTGCCCCCTAGGTGAAGTATCTTGTTGATTATCCCAAGCATACTACCTTCCCATTGAAACACTATGTTAGGATCTTTCAATGCATGGAAATGGTCTTGGAAAACATTGTTTCTTAGTAAAAGTATGATATTCTTATTAGTGTAGGTTTTTATTTTTCCCTATTTATTAATTAGGGAATATTATATATTTGTGCATACATGGAGTTTTCCTACATTCGTGGGATAGGCTAGCTTATGTGGAGATTGTGTGTCATATTTGTGTCATAAGGTGTCATAAGAATGTCATAAGATACTCCTATTCCGGGTATGGGAGTTATTTCTCTATTCTTAGCACCTTGTCACCACCTTTTTTGGAGGAGTCTATTCTTGGGGTGCTTTGACCACCTTTTGTGGAGTCTATTCTTGGGGTGCTTTGACCACCATTTGTGGAGGAGTTACTTACTAGCTCTCTTATATGTATTCTTCATTTTGGCCATTTCATGTTGAATAATCAGATTTTGGTTTTCTCCATTTTGTCTTGTGCAATTTCTCTAATTGTGTTAATTTCAAATTGCTTTAGCATCTTGTGGTGTGCACTTGCTTCAACTAGTGTGATCACGTCTCCATTGCACTTGCATTATCCAGATTCTGGCAACAACTCCGATATGGTATCAGAGCAACCCTGGTAATCTTGTGTCTGGTTATGCTAGTAGTTTATTTTGAAATTCTCACTTTGCTTTCTTAGTTTTTTTTTTAAAAATCCGTTGCATTTGAGAGCTTTGGTAGAGTTTTTTGAAAACTCATGCAAATCCATACGGAATTTGTTTTAAAAAAATTACTTCTAAGTTAGTACTTGCCAAGACACTTTGTCTAGATCTGTGGTTTTCTTCAGCAAGGCGGAGGAATTCTGGCTTTGTCATTCTGCAGGAAGAAAAGAAAAAAAAAATCTCTGCATTCTGTTTGCTTTATGTTTGTGTGACGCCACCTTCTGGTAGAAAGAGGTGAAGCTGCCTAGACCAGGGGCCTACCACTTCAGGGGCTGCCTACTCACAACTTCTGCGCCAACTTCCTTTCTTCCAGCACGCCACGCAGCTGAAGCATCCTTTCCAGCCACGCCAAGCAGCGAGCAGTCATTTGTACGGTGCCCAGGGTTTTTTTTGTTTTTTTCAAAAAAATAATAATTTTAGAACTGCGCCTTTCTTTTGGACGCCATTTGTTGTTGGTCTGCTGTTTAGAATCAGCGTCTGCGCCTCATTTTTGGTCAAGTCCATGCCACAATCAGCTCCAGCGAAGCCATAAGCCGTACGGCGTCCAGGTTGCACTCTTTTTTTTTGAAAAAATTCAAAACTGCGCCCTTTTTTTTGGGACGCCACTGCTGCATCTGTTTTGCTCTCTGAAAATAGAAGTGCGCCCTCTTTTTTTGGTGAAGATATTCTGTTATTATCCTTCCAGCGAGGCGCCTCAGACAGTCCAGCAGAGCTGCATTTAGTTTTTTTGTCTTTTCTAAGTCAAAATTCTGGACTGTGCATTTTTGGACGCCCCTCCCTACTTGGAATCCTATTTGGCATCTTTTGGACACGTGGCATCTATCCAAAGTGTCTTTGATTTATTTTTTTAAGTGTAAAATTGACTTGATAAAACAAAAATCAGTCAATTTGACTGAATATTAAGGATTTTAGACAGTTTTGTATTTTGGGAATTTTCAATTAAAACTTGTATCTTCGCCTATCGAAGACAAAGGGTGAGGCCAGGGTTGGCAGGAGGCCAATTCCCCCTCACACAAACCTCATTTAGATTCTTCATTCAGTGTCGAATCTAACGAGTGGTTGGAAGGCTATTTTCTCTCCCCATAACAGACATTTTTTTAATGTTTTAGTGTTTTTTTTTGTAAAAACACTAGTTTACGAAAAAATTGTAACTTTAAAATCTTGCAAACGGTAGCTCGGTTTTGGGTGCCATTTTTGTAAAAGTTCTTGTAATTCAATTCTCCACATCTTAGACTTGTTATTTTAAAAAAATGCACTAGTTTATAAAGTGCCAAAAATTTGGGTCTCTTAGGATGCATTTTCCGCTGAGTCCGACGCCCTGTTTGCTTAAGTCTTGCACTGATTGTGTCATGTCCCCTTTTTAGTTGACATGATCAGAGTTGATGGTTAGCCTATTATGCGACCCTCGTAGGCTGATAAGATGATTAGAGGGTCTTGATGGAGATTGGCTTGGCTTCGTTTAGCAGAATTTTTCCAGTTGGCTTTCGTTTGGGCTCGATCTGACATATATGGAGGGAGATATTAATATTTGATTGATTTAATCAAATATTAATTATTTAGCCTATTTTTAATTAGAAACCCTAATTCTAATTTAAGAAACCCTAATTAGGGCAAGCATATCTTTTTGAGGGTATAAGGGTTTCTCATGGAGGCCATTATTGATTATGCATTGATTATTGATTTTGATATTGAAGAATTATTCTGTGAAGACTGAGCCAAGGGTTCTAGGATTCCATTTGCAGTGAAGAACGTCCACTCTTCATTGTGTGCGATTCAGAGGCTGTGAGATATCAGCGGATCTATTGCCAAATTGAGAGATAGCTTCATACAGAAGTTATCATAGAGGTTTACAGGTTTGAGAGATAACTTCACACAGAGGTTATCACAGTATTCCAGGTATTTATTTTATTAAGTTTGATTCAATAAATTATACAGATAAAGCTTTTTCTGTATTAGAGCCATATATCTTCAGATCACGGGTTGCAGCAGACAGGGTGTGCTTTATTGGCAGCCGTACGAAGTCTGTATAGATCCGCACAACGACCGACATCGACGATCAGAGATCCATAGCGACCGACATCGGCCGACCTATCACCGACGTCAGCAGGTTAACGACCCCAGTCGACTGACGACGGTAGTATAACCGACGTCGGTGACTGTGTTTTTGACACAGCAGGCCGAGACGCACAGATTCAGGCTATTTTTTAGATTGTTGGAAGATAATTAGGTTTTTAAGACCGTATCTGAATATTCTTTTTTACGCATGACTGAGGACATCTATTGTAACCATCTGGACAATAATAAGATTAGTGATTTGCCAGTTAAGAGATTTACTATGGTTTATTTATTTATTTGAAATTATCTTGCAAAATTGTATCTTTGTTCGAAACTTTTGTGTTTCTATATTCCCTGTTTGAAGGAGATATTACAGTGGTATCAAAGCTAAATCCTGCCATCCTGAGGGTTTAGAGGTCTCATCCAGCCACAAGAGTTGGGACCACACAGGTATAATACACGCAGTAGAGCTTTGTTTGAAGGCACTCAAGTTTTAGAACAACAGCCGGAAGACATGGGTGACAATATGGACAGGACCCATATTCCACACCGTCCTAGGGATCAAGACGATGTAGAGGTGTTACTTAGACTCAGAGAACTACGGGAAGGGCAAAGGCAGAACAATGAAGTATTACATCTGTTGGCAGAGGCACTGCCGAGATTGGGTACTCCGAGGAGACATTCACCACATCGTGACGATGTCAGGAGTGATGCAAGATCACAGAGAGCCCTTAGGACTGCTTCCCGTACAGCTGACAGGCCTACTAGGCCTACCTTTGTGAGGCAGGATGCCGAGGAGGTGATAGCAGGTGAGGAGCATGAGGAGTCATTTGTAGACACACTTATGGCAGCAAATGACGAGTGGGAGTTATTACCACCTGAGGTAAGAGAGATGATTACTTTTGACTGATTCATCACACAGAGGAGAGAACATAATCGAGGTCGATAGACTGGGAGACCAAGACATCAGAATAATGATTTGAAGCATGCTACGAGCAAGCTCACACTAGCGATGTTTGACGGTAGTAGTAAGGTGACAGCATAGGCCTAGGTTAGTAAGTTAGACACATTTCTCACATTGCGACCGATGGCTGAGGGAGATGCTATCAGATATGTGACACTGCATCTTGAGGGAATAGCTCACGATTGGTGGCACCACGGGATGGTGACACTCCATCATGATCGGATCACATCTTATCAGGAGTTTGTGGATAGGCTGGTATAGCGATTTGATAGAAGGGATCTGGAGATCTATTTCTGAGAGTTGGCACAGTTGCGCCAAAGTGGCAGTCTAGAGACTTACATTGGTGACTTCCAGAAGTTATCAGTCATGGTTCCTGACATTTCAGAGAGGTGACTTGTAGTACTCTTCATGGAGGGATTGACAGAACCATTGAGAGGTTGGATCAAAGGCTTTGATCCTTCTTCATTACAGGTAGCTATGAAGAAGGCACGTAGCATGGAGATGGCAGCCCTATCCAGTAGATTTAACTCCAGAGGTACTTCATCCAGGGACCATAAGTGCTCCGACGGAGATAGAGAGGGATTAGATTTTAACAAAGATAAATCAGGTGTTAAGAATGATTCAAAGGCTAACCCAGCAGCACCACCTTTGGATCGAGAGGCTCTTAACGATCTACGCAGGAAAAAGCTTTGCTTCTACTGCAAGGTCCATATGATATCCATCACGATTGCCCTTTGAGGCCTAAGGGCAAGGCAAATCGTGTGATGTGGGCATATTATGAGGATTCAAATTCAGAGGATTTCAAACAACAGAATAGTTCTGAGGGGGCAGAGGCAGAGGCTTCAGAGCCTAAGGCAGAGGCAGAGTTAGAGCTTCACATACAGGAGGCACGCCTATCTAGCATTCAGTCGAATGAGTCATTCAGACTCCATGGAGTTTTGGCAGGGCAGAAGGTCATCACCCTTCTTGATATAGGAGCCACACATAATTTCATCGATGCTAGATTTGTGAAGAAGCGTGGACTCACTACCAAAGATTTTGAGGGCATCAGAGTTAAGGTAGCTGATGGTCACACTCTTAGGTGTGAGCGTATGATTAGAGACCTCCCATTGCGCTTGAACAACTATGAGTTCAAGGCTGATTATTATGTGGTGAACATGGGGGATATAGACTTAGTCTTGGGTATGAAGTGGCTTCATTCATTTGAAGAAGTTACTCTTCGTCTCAAGGACATGGAGGTTCACTTTGATGTTGATGGAAAGACACATATTCTTAAGGCAATACGGGGCAGCAGCTTCAAATATATGTTTTTTCATTGGATGGAGATGCTCATACGACATGACATGATAGAGTGCGATGACGAGTGCACATTGGCACCAACACATGAGAGATATGAGGACGAGCTTGGTCTTGAGGTGAGTTCAGTTCAGGAGTTATCACATGTGGTAGGGACTCAGCGTTTTATTACAGTCGGGTCACAGGTTGATGATGATATGACTATTTCTAGCCTTCACAATCCGAATTTAGATATTATTCAGGTAAGGAGTTTACTTGAGTTACCTACTGATTTTCATTTATGGATTGGATGTTGGGGTGCTTATATTAGTACTAGAGATGATGTGACGCCATTAGATGAGAGTTGTGATGGACATGGCATGGAGTTCATGTTGAATGACAGTGGTGGAGATCATGACTACATTTGGGATCCAGGTGGATTGACGGGTGTATCATTCAACGATTGCTTGAGGGCAAGCAATTTCAGGAGGGGCGGATTGTCATGTCCCCTTTTTAGTTGACATGATCAGAATTGATGGTTAGCCTATTATGCGACCCTCGTAGGCTGATAAGATGGTTAGAGGGTCTTGATGGAGATTGGCTTGGCTTCGTTTAGTAGAATTTTTTCAGTTGGCTTTCGTTTGGGCTCGATCGGACATATATGGAGGGAGATATTAATATTTGATTGATTTAATCAAATATTAATTATTTAGCCTATTTTTAATTAGAAACCCTAATTCTAATTTAAACAACCCTAATTAGGGCAAGCATATCTTTTTGAGGATATAAGGGTTTTTCATGGAGGCCATTATTGATTATGCATTGATTATTGATTTTGATATTGAAGAATTCTTCTGTGAAGACTGAGCCAAGGGTTCCAAGATTCCATTTGCAGTGAAAAACGTCCACTCTTCATTGTGTGCGATTCAGAGGCTGTGAGAAATCAGCTGATCTATTGCCAAATTGAGAGAGCTTCATATAGAAGTTATCATAGAGGTTTACAGGTTTGAGAGATAACTTCACACAGAAGTTATCACAGTATTCCAGGTATTTATTTTATTAAGTTTGATTCAATAAATTATACAGATAAAGTTTTTTTTTGTATTAGAGCCATATATCTTCAGATCACGGGTTGAAGCAGACAGGGTGTGCTTTATTGGCGGCCGTACGAAGTCTGTACAGATTCGCACAGAGACCGACATCGGCGGTCAGAGATCCATAGCAACCGACATCGGCCGACCTATCACCAATGTCGGTAGGTTAACGACCCCAGTCGATCGACGACGGCAATATAACCAACGTCGGTGACTGTGTTTTTGACACAGCAGGCCGAGATGCACAAATTCAGGCTATTTTTTAGATTGTTGGAAGATAATCAGGTTTTTAAGATCGTATCTGAATATTCCTTTTTATGCATGACTGAGGACATCTATTGTAACCATCTGGACAATAATAAGATTAGTGATTTGCCAGTTAAGAGATTTACTGTGGTTAATTTATTTATTTGAAATTATCTTGCAAAATCGTATCTTTGTTCAAAACTTTTGTGTTTCTATATTCCCTGTTTGAAGGGGATATTACAGATTGCTCTAAGACATATTTTTGGCTGAGTCCGATGTCTTTTGAGTATGCACTTACATATTTTGGGGGGGCTCAACATTTTGGGGGGGGTGTGATTGCTTTTTCACAACTTGCTTTCATTCTCCTTTCTGCATAAATTCACAACTTGCAATCAACTCAACTTCACCTAAATTCAGCTAAAAATAGATTATTTTCAACTTAAACCCCTAACACCCTTCAACTATCATGAATGAAAAGTCAAAATGTCAATCATTCTTAGAAGCAAAGGGTTGTATAGGATCACAATGGGTACAGAAGTAGAACCCAACACAGATGCTGAAAAGGTTAAGTGGTACAACTGTAGTGATGAAGCCTTTGGGTTACTAAGCTTGTCTGTGTCTCCAGAACTTCTCTTCCACTTAGAATCCTCCCAAACTCCTAATGACATATGGGACACTTTAGAAAAGTTGTTTGGAAAGCTTGATGAGATGAGAGGTCATGAGCTCGAAAACGAACTCATAAGTCTAAGTCCTAGTAACTTTGACACCCTATAAGACTTTTTCACTAAGTTTAAGGCTCTTAGATTGCAATTGAAAGAATGTGGGATAGAGAAGAAAGATGATCAACTCATACTTTCTATTCTCACATAGTTAGGTCCAAGCTATTCAATCTTTGTCTCCACTTTTCATGCCACTAAAAGTGCCCTTGGCACTACATGGAAAATGCCTTCTTTGGATTCATTCATTGCCGACTTGACTAGGGAGCAAGATAAGCTAATTCAAATGGGCACAATGAAGTCTACTCAACCCCAAGCTTTGATAGCTGGAAATGGTAAGGATAAGACTTCAACAAAGGAGAAGAAGAAAAAGAACAAGGACCAGGAGAAGAAGAAAGAAAACACCAATCCTGCCAAAAACAACACTGAGACTTCCTCTTCCAATGTTAAATCTAAGAAAGAAAAGGTTAAGTGTGCCTATTGTAAAAAGATAGGGCATGATGAACACAAGTGCATGAAGAAACAAATAGACCACCTAACTCATCTTCTAGAGAAGAACAACATAGGTGTTCCTGAGTCCATCAAGCATAATTCATCTACCCAAGATTCTACTAAAGCAAAAGGCAAGGGTAAGGAGAAAGAAAAGGGCAAGGCCCTTGTAGCAACTGCAGCTTCTACATCATCATGGGTCATTGATTTGGGTGCTTCTCACCACATGGGCTCTTCACTAGTTGATTTTTCATCTTTAGAGGCTTGTAACATGACTTCAATTAGTTTGGGTGATGACACATCAGTTTCCGTTGCAGGGAGAGGGTCAGTTGAAATGGAAGGAGGAATATTCAATAATGTTCTAAGTGTTCTTTCTCTTTCAACCAATCTCCTATCATTGTACCAAATCACTCACATTGGTCAAGCCATGAGAGTTGAGTTTTCACCAGATTCAGTGTCTATCAGGGAGTTGCATAGTGATACTACAGTGGCAGTGGGTAGGGCAAATCACCAAGCTAGGTTATACACCTTCTCACATTTTGCATCAGATTCTTCTCCAACAGCATTGCTGACTCATTTAGAGGGAGTTAGCAAATTATGGCATGAGCGGTTCGGCCACCTTAACTACCGCTACCTTGAGCACCTTAGAGTTTTTGGATCCCCAGCCATGGCTTGCATTTCAAAGAATAAATCCAAAGCTATGGAACGTCAGTCCAAGCCTTACATCTTTGTAAGATATTCAGATGGTATTAAGGGATATCGCCTTCTAGATCCAATCACACATGAGTTGTTCATCGAGAGAAGTGTCCATTTTCAAGAGAGTCCTAGAGACTCAACACTTGACACTTCTCCCTCATCAGATCTACTTCTTCATGATGATTCCTCATCAGATTCAAATCAGCCGCATCAGGTTCTTGAGCCAGAGACATCTTCTTCTTCGAGTTTAGACAACGAGGATAGTGATGCAGTGTCATCCACCTCTAGTCAGTCAGAGGATGAGGAGTTAGCACCTGACTCGCCCAATTTTGGGCCACTTTGGGCCAGACAGACACTTGAGAGTGCTGGCACTTGGGTAGGAGATCCTGCAGATGATCGACGTACTAGGGGGGATTTTCAGAGAGATCCACATGCCTTCTTTGCTACCATTTTGGAGCCACAAACTTTTCGAGAGGCGTCGGGGGTTCCTGAGTGGGATAGTGCTATGGAGGAAGAATATTCTTCCTTAATCAAAAATCACACTTGGGATTTGACTTCGCTTCCTAAGGGAAGAAAGATGGTTCAATGTAGGTGGATATATCAAACCAAGTTTGCAGCAGATGGGTCGGTCGATAAGTACAAGGCGCGATTGGTCGCCAAAGGTTTTTCACAGGTGGCAGGGATTGACTACTCAAAGACCTTTGCACCCGTTGCAAAGATGACTTCTATCCGACTCACCTTGGCTATTGCCGCAACACATGGTTGGAATGTGCATCAAATGGATGTGAAGAGTGCCTTTCTTCACAGAGACCTATAGGAGGAGATCTACATGGAACAACTGCCAGGATTTGTTCAAGATTCTTCCTTAGTATGTAGACTTAGGAAATCTAGCTATGGCCTCAAACAGGCCCCTCGGGCTTGGTATGCCAAGATGGATTCCTTCCTTCTCACAGCAGGTTTCACTAGGTGCCATTCTGATCCTAATGTCTACTTCTTGCGGCAGGATGATTCGCTTTTGATTTTAGTTTTATATGTTGATGACCTTTTGATCACCGGGAGTTGTTCATCGGCTATTGCAGCAGTGAAGGCATCTCTCCAGGATAGATTTGACATGACAGACTTAGGTTTGTTGCACTACTTCCTTGGCATCGATATCTCACAGTCAGATTCAAGGATTTCTCTTGCACAGCCTAAGTATGCTCTTGACTTATTGGCTCGGTTTCACATGGCTAATTGCAAGCCATCTCCGACTCCCTTTCTATCAGGAGTCAAGCTTGAGGCTGATTATTCTTCACCATTGGTTGATGCCACTCAGTATTGACAACTTGTTGGTAGTCTCATCTACTTGACTCACACTAGGCCCGACATATCATATGCAGTGGGACTTGTCTCCAGATTCATGCAGGAACCCCATGAGCTACATTGGAAAGCATCTAAGAGGATTTTGCATTACATACAGGGTTCACAGAGATATGGGATTCATTACAGATTTGGCACAGAGGTTGACTTGGTTGGATATACAAATTCAGACTAGGCTGGCGATTCACAGACTCGTAAGTCCACTTTCGATTACAGTTTCTCTCTAGGTTCTGGTCCTATCAGTTGGTCTAGCAAGAAGCAAAATGCTATTGCTATATCATCCACAGAGGCAGAGTACAGGGGAGCTATTAATGCAGCTACTGAGGCTATTTGGCTTCAGGGGATTCTTTTTGAGTTTGGCATTCCGATCAGGCAGCCCACCATCATTTATTGTGACAACCAGAGTACCATTCAGATTTGCAAGAATCCAGTTCAACACCAGCGAACCAAGCACATAGAGATTCACATGCATTTCATTCAGGAGCTTATTCATAGTTAGGGCATTGACTTAATATGTTGCCCGTCTTCAGAGCAGGTTACAGATATCTTCACCAAACCTTTCACTGAGAGCAAGTTCATTCACCTACGAGCTCTTCTTGGGGTGCGGTCTACATCTGCAGCAGCATCATCTTCAGGGGGGGCCTTCTAGCCTCTTATTTCTTTTATGTCTCTCTTTTGGGGGAGAGTTTTTTCCTACGGGTTTTCTCCTTTTCTCTATCTTATGGGAGATTGCATTTGTACATGGGTACCTCATCAGGCCTAGTTGTCGGGACCCATTTTTTATTTCCACACTGCCCACCTAAGCTGTGCTTATGAGGGGGTATTAGTGTAGGTTTTTATTTTTTCCTATTTATTAATTAGGGAATATTATATATTTGTGCATACATGGAGTTTTCTTAAATTCGTGGGATAGGCTAGCTTATGTGGAGATTGTGTGTCATAAGGTGTTATAAGAATGTCATAAGATACTCCTATTCCGGGTATGGGAGTTATTTCTCTATTCTTAGCACCTTGTCACCACCTTTTTTGGAGGAGTCTATTCTTGGGGTGCTTTGACCACCTTTTGTGGAGGAGTCTATTCTTGGAGTACTTTGACCACCATTTGTGGAGGAGTTACTTACTAGCTCTCCTATATGTATTCTTCATTTTGGCCATTTCATGTTGAATAATTAGATTTTGGTTTTCTCCATTTTGTCTTGTGCAATTTTTCTAATTGTGTTAATTTCAAATTGCTTTATCATCTTGTGGTGTGCACTTGCTTCAACTAGTATGATCACGTCTCCATTGCACTTGCATTATCCAGATTTTGGCAACAACTCCGATAATTCTATGGGATATATTATTGGTGTATCACCTTTTTAGTTTAGTTTCCATTTTATGAAAACTCTTAACTCTTTTCATGAACAAGCATTAGATTAGGTGATAGGCACTTAGAGAAGAATTCAGGGAGCTATCCCTTTCAATTCTAGAGATTCATCTCTCTTACAAATTCCCACAAACTTGAGAGATGACTAATGTTGCATCAAATTGAGGGAGCTTCATAGAGTGTCCTAGGGTGCAAAATTTGATGACAACAACTGCTTGTCAACAAAAATGTCATAACCAAACACATTATCCCCAAATTTATTGAGCAAGGGAGGCATTACGCTATCCAATTAGAAAAAATATCTTTACCTTATTCAATTTGTTACCAAAAACTTTGTGTCATGTCATCCACTTTGGCATAGTTATGCTGTCCATTTGAGTCTAGATCATTTACCCAATTTGTTTAAGTCCCTCATTTATAATTCACATATGAAATTAAACCTTTCTAAGTTCTAAGGGTTGGTGTGTTAAACTAGGTTCACCATTTGCACGCTAAACTTTTTTTTAACTTGGGTTCAATTTTATATTTGGATTGAGGGCCATTTATTAGATTCAAAATCACATTATCATCTTGGTGGACTCAAGTCATCTTATGTATCACTCATGATTTGAGTCTTAGAACATATTTTATCCTACTAGAACCATGTGGTGACATTGTGCTACCCATTTGGTTGTATCTTTGTACTTAGTGATTATGCATGTTTTTACATCTTGAGTTGCTTAGTTTATATTGTCTTCTTAGTAATCTGGAGAGATTTCCTCTAATTTTCTAGGCTCAACTCATTGAAGTTGAAACTATTTTTTATGGTACAGGTGTATCATAAAGATCTAGGCTTTAGCGTACTAGTTTTCTCCTTAGATCTTTGAGTTACCTTACCTTCTTCCAATCTATATGATTTCAATTTTACCAAAAGTTGAATAAATTTGTGAACCAAATATTCTAGTTGTGTGTGGTTCCAAGCCACCCTCCTTTATTGTCTCTTTGGTACCTTAGTTATTTGTTTAAAGAGAACCAAAACTTACCTTGTTTGAATGGTTGCAAAAAATTCATCCAAATCTAGTCAAACGTAGAGAACAAATCTTTTTAGACATGACTCAAAGGTTCACTTATAGTGGGGCCTCTTATGGCCTTAGCTATGAGGATAAGCAATATTATGATGGTCAAGACAACCCCATTTTTTTTTATGACATCCCCATAATAGTAAGATCTGAAGAGGACTACAATGGATATCAACCCCAAGAAGATCAAGATGAAGCACTTTTTAGGTTGATAGAATCGGGTGCTAGACTACCTTCATACTTTCCTACAAAACAATTGCATACCATAGTTATACAATGAGAAAAATGAAGGCAAGAACAAGATTTTACACAAATACACATACCTTCTTCTTCTAATAAAGGAAAAGATATACAAACAGAGTCAAAACCCATAAATCTAGATCTTCTAGCTAAGATCAAGATAATAAGTCAATGATATGCAGATTAACTTATCACAGACTTAACTGACTTGTTATTTGCCACTTCAATTCACAATGATGCTTTGAAAGAACAAGGAAATGTGGTAAAAATTATGCAATAAACATTTGATGAGAACATAACCATAATGGATCAAGGTAACTTAAATGAACAGTCAAAGTCACAAGAGATCTAACAAAATGTTCCATTTGATACAGAGCATACATTCATCAATCATGAAGAACCTCTAGTTACTTTACAAAATCAAAGACCCAAACATTTAGTTCAAATTGAGGAAATCCCTCAATATAATTTGGCTAGCTCATTCCAACTAACATAAAACTTGGTAAATAAACACAAAACTTCCCAAAATCAACAAGGTACTAAATAACTAAATTCAAGAAACATTTTACAATCCAAGAATCAACAACTTATTTTCTCAACTCAAGGAGCAAATTGAAACCAAGTTTTAGATCGAAAGGTATACATTCCCTATAGACCTATACAACCAAATTAGGGGCACATTCTACCCCAACAAAAAAAAATCAGGGACACATTCCACTGCAACAACAACAAAAACAAAAATAGGGGCACATTCCATCCCAATAACAACAAAATCAGGGGCACATTCCACCCCAATAGCAACAAAAATTAGGGGCACATTCCACCCCAACAACAACAAAACCAGGGGTACATGCCAGCCCAACAACATCTTATCCAATCCATAAATGCACCAAACATGCAAGAGTGGAATTCTATGTAGGAAATTGTTCAAATATTGGAGATGAATAATAGAGTTAAAAAGTATAAATTTGATGAGATATGTCCATATCCATTTGATTTATCTATTCTACAAAACCCCTTTCCACCTCATTCTGAGGCACCTAAATTTGACCAATAAAAAGGAAATGCAGATCCATGTGAGCACATACAGGCATTTTTTGTCTTATGTTAATGGGTTGGTTATAGTAGTGAGTACTTACTTCGACTATTTCCATGAAGTTTAGTAAGATATGCTTTAGATTAGCTACTTAAACTACCCAAGGGATCGGTGATAGATTGGAATGACTTATCAGAAAAGTTGGTTAACTATTTCTCATATAACATAGAACATGATTTGACCATTGTTGACTTGTGCAAAGCCAAACAACATGATGGTGAATGTTTTGTTGCATATCTGTAAAGGTGAAGAGCATTGGTAGGCTGATTTTAGCATAACTTGCTAGACAAACATTTAAATGATATATTTGCATAGAACTTGCATCTTGATGTTGTGCATAATCTATGATTATATTGTGCTAATTCATTTGAAGAAATTATTGACAAAATAGTGCAGATTGAGAAGGCTCTTATTACTAAAGTCCTTGTCAAGATTTTCATGTAGGGTCAAGCATCTAATCAAACTCAATCATTAGCTTAAATGGTTGCGCAGGATAAGCCTAAGGGATTTAACAAAAACAAGAACATGGTTGGAAATGGGGTGACTAAAATAAGGCATTTATAAATGGTGTAGGCTTCACCTCCCCAAAATGTATAATTAGCTCCCCCAAATCCACCACCTAATTTACAAAGATAGCCTCCATGAAGGACATTTCATAACAATTTTAGAGTCTCTAGCAAGTTAGGAGAACCAGTAGAAATAGTGTTACAAAAGATCTTCATTGCTAATTTGATTGTATGGCCAGTAATAAGGCCATTTCCTCAAGATCAACCAAAACTAGATTGGTACAAAGAGAATGAATGGTGAAACTTCCATCGTGTTGTTGGTCATGGTGCATACCATTGCATCCAATTATGACACATTATTGAAGATTTTATTAAAAGTGGTGAACTGGAGATTAAGTTAGCCTCTAATCAAGACACAAATTAGGATGTGGGGATCTACAAGGACCCCTTTCCTTGACATAATCCACCACTACCAAGTAAAAATAAAAACCAAGGTCAGAATCAAGGATAGAGGCAGAATTAGAACCAACATCAGGGTTAGAATTGTAATGAACATAATCAAGATCATAATGCCCATACTAACAATGTGGCTTATTAAAACATGTCATACAACAATAACAATACTATGGGGAACATTTTTAATGCCCTCATTGCTGCTATTACTGTGAAACCATGTGGACAATCTCATGTTCCTCACAGCATGGGACCCATCATTATAGGGTCAACACACTCTCCCTGAGTAATACCACATCAACCTTGCATAATCATGTCATGACTTCATTTTCATGGGTTACTAATTTTGAACAATAGCACCCTTATTCTAATTATAAAGGCCCCTCATAGCTCAAAACAATAACAATAAAGCTAGACACATGTGAGTCACCATCCAAGGCCCTTTGCCTTCCTCTTCTAATTATAATGACTCCTTACCACCTCTGGGTTGTGCAGTCACAACTAGACACCCACGAGTCACCATCTAGGGCCCTTAGCCCACTTCTTCCATAAAAACCAATGAGAACATTATACCAATGGCTCCAAAAATTGAATATTGTGCCAACAAAGGCTAAACTAAATCAATCCAAAATCAAAAAGCCTTATAGTTTAGCAGACTAATTGAACAAAACCCTTGCACAAATTTCCATATTGCAACTCTTGTAGTCATATAATGTCCACAGAACTATTATGAACAACCTTTTGAAAGAATCTACTGTGCTTAATGATATTAACCCTGATCAATTCTAGAACCTAGTTGGGCATTTGTCTTCATTTTGGCAAATCACATTTGACCAAAAAGGCATGTCCACCCTTGGCCCAAATCACAATAATCTACTATATATTGAGATAATCATTACAGATCATAAGATCAAGTGGGTTCTTATAAATAATGGTTCAGGGTTAAACATCATATCTCTCAAATTGGTATAATGATTGGGCTATGTGGATAAAGACATTCAGCCAAAAATGATTACAATCAAGGATTACGACAACATCGAGAGGGAGTCTTCTGGTATAATTTGGTTTTCGATCATGGTTAGGTCTATTTTTCATCACATATTATTCTATATTATGGATATTGAAATTTCTTATAACATACTTATTGATCGTCCATGGATTCATGAAGTATAGGCAGTTCCATCTAGTCTTCACCAATGCCGTAAGTTTCCCCATGATGGGATCGAGGTTACTATTCCCACTGATCAACAACCATATCAATATTGTAAACATCTTGAAGCTAAGTTTCATAATTATAACTATCTTCCAGGTTCTAAATTCATTGCAAAGAAAAATAAAACCATCATGTCCCATCCATCTCCATCTCCTTATATCAACCCTAGTGATCTAGCTTCCACTTTGGTTGATCCATTTCCTACAGCTCTTATAAAGCAAGTTGTTATTGAAGACATGAGTATTTCCACATATCATCTAAATGATGCTTTCCATATTAAAAATTTGCCTAAATCCCCTAAATCATTTGGTAATCCTAAACCTTCTAAGACTCCTAATGGACCCAACTAGATTTGGCAGCCAAAGAAGAAACAACAAAAACCACCTATGGATTTTGTACCTACAATCATACTAAAGAAATATTGAGAGAATTTTATCTAGGGAGATTGGTTATATTATAAAGGCCTTGCTAATTATTTTCATAATCCAAAGTATCCTATCCCTAACTAGATAATGGATCATCTTGACTATATAGGGAAAGGCCTTAGCTCACGAGCACAAGGAATATTAGAATCCTTACTATCTGGGGTTATCAATTGGAATCATGGTCTCAAATTTATACCACTAGAAGGTGACCTCATGACTTTTGATAGTGACTCTTTTGAAGTGACTAGTGATTGTTGGGGATCAATCAACAATATGATTACACTTATGAAAGCAATAAACGCGAAAATAAATCAGATAGATAAGTAACTAGAATCAGAATAAACAAGAAACAAGAGATACAAGAAACCACCTTGAAAACTTGTATTCAACTCTTTACAGAAGGAATTACAATTGAAGAAACTTCTTTTCTTCCACACCTCTCTAGATGTATAGATCTCCTCTTAGATCTCTTTCCCTCAAGAGTCCTTTCTCTCAATTACAATCTATTCCACAATCTGGAATGATATACAATCTGTATTCTACTTCTATAGTATTGTCTTAACCTGTTCTACTTGTTCTATGAACTATGAAGATCTATCTCTATTATATAACTATAGAGACTCATGAGCATGCCCTTAAAACTGATAGATGCACCTCCAAACAAGGGCTCTAATTTCCGTCTTACTCAAATTAGAAACGCGAGCTTACAACTAACACTTTGTTCCCTTAACATGTAAACTGCCTATTCGCACACAAAATTAGATTCTGCCTACACAGGTGACCGACGTCGGTCCCTGCTAGCTTAAACCTGCCGACGTCCGCTGACCCTATCTATTCCTTAACCGACGTCAGTCGCCTTGGGTCTACAGGTGATTGTCGATGGCGACTGTGTTTCCAGTATTCTCTGCATTTGCTCATGGGTGAAGCTTTTAGCTCCATACCCTAACAATATCCCACTTGGCGATAAACAGCTGCACCAGTACCTGTACAACAACATCTTCTAGCTCTTCCATCTTCAACTCAATCATGAAGACCAACGAAAGTTGAATGAAGATTCAACTTCTCCTTTGTAACCAGCTTAGTTAACATATCCGCAAAATTCTTATCTGTATGGATCTTCTCCAGCTTCAACTCACCATCCTCCAATACCTGTCATATGAAGTGGTACCTAAGCTGTATGTGCTTTGTTCTTGAATGAAAGGCTGAATTCTTAGCCAAATGAATTGCACTCTGACTATCACTGTGTAGTCTACAACTCTCTTGCTCTTTTCCAAGCTCTTCCATGAACCGTGTCATCCATATCATCTCTTTGCTAGCCTCTGTGACTGCAATATACTCTGCTTCTATAGTTGACAAGGCAACAACCTTCTGCAACTTTGATATCCAGCTAACCGCTGTTCCACCTACAGTGAAAACATATCCTGTAGTGCTTCTCTTACCATCCAAATCACCTGCCATATCTGAATCTACATAACCATGTAGAGAAGTATTTGAACCGCCATAGCACAAATTCCTACTGCTGGTTCCTTTGAGATATCTAAGGATCCACTGAACTGCTTTCCAATGTTCCTTTCCTGGATTGGCCATATACTTACTACTCCCACTGCTTGGGCAATATCAGGCCTAGTACAAACCATTCCATACATTAAACTTCCTACTATGGAAGCATATGGAACTTTCCTCATGTACTCTACCTCATCATGTGAATTAGGACACTGTTCTTTACTTAACTTGAAATGTCCTGCCATAGGTGTGCTTACCGGTTTTGCATCCTGCATATTGAACCGTTTCAACACCTTGTTCACATAATCCTCTTGAGACAAAATCAACCTGTGATTTTTCCTGTCTCTCTTAATATTCATGCCAAGGATTTTCTTTGCTACTCCCAAATCCTTCATGGCAAATGTGTGAGCTAATTTCACCTTAAGCTCAGAGATATCCTGCATGTGTGATCCTGCAACCAGCATATCATCTACATATAATAATAGAATAATATATCTACCATTATTCAATCTCTTAAAATATACACAATGGTCAAATTGACATCTACTGTAGCCATGCTCAGTCACAAACCTGTCAAACCTTAGATACCATTGCCTTGGAGCTTGCTTGAGGCCATACAAGTTTTTCTTCAATTTGCACACTAGCTTCTCCTTACCTTTGACCTCATATCCTTCCGGCTGATCCATATATATTTCTTCATCCAAATCTCCATGAAGAAATGTTATCTTAACATCAAGTTGCTCGAGATGCAAATCCTCTGTAGCAACTAAAGACAATACAGTCCGTATAGAAGTCATTTTAACAACAGGAGAGAAAATCTCACCAAAGTCAATACTTGGTTTCTGTGTAAATCCTTTCACCACTAACCTGGCCTTATATCTCATCTGTCCATTCTCACCTTCTTTCAACCTGTAGATCCATCTGTTCTTCAGTGTCTTCTTACCTGCTGACAACTCAACCAAATCCCATGTTTGGTTCTCTCTTAAGGAATCTATTTCCTCACTCATGCCTAGCTCCCACTGATTCTTGGATTCTACCTGTATTGCTTCATCAAAACTCTCTAGTTCTCCACCATCAGTAAGCAATAAATAGAATAACGAAGGAGAATATCAAATTAGAGGCTTACTTACCCTTTCTGACCTCCTGTTGGGTGTTTGAGACTCATCCACAATACGCTGTCTGCTCAAATTCTCTGACAGTGACCGACCTTGATCACTTCCAGGCTTGTAACTGACTACTGTCGATTCTGCCTGACCGACATCAGTCTCTGCCTGGCTGATGTCGGTTCCTGTATGGCCGACATCAGTCTCTGTACGACTGACGTCGGTTCCTAAATGACCGACGCCGGTGTCTGTGTTTTCCTTTCTGTGACTTTTCTTTCTCGCGAGCTCATTTTGAACTTTCACCTTGTCTAAATCTACTTTGCTCTACTCAGGTTGATCCAGCTTCTTGAGCTAATCACTGTACATCACTTTTTCATTGAAAACAACATCATGGCTCCTAATTATCTTTTTAGTTCCTAGATTCCAAAATTTGAAACCAAACTCATCAGAGCCATAGCCTATAAATGTGCACCTCATAGACTTAGCATCTAGCTTCTTTCTATTTTCCTTATCAATGTGCACAAAGGCTTCACAACCAAAAACTTTGAGAAATGATAGATCTACCTTTTTACCTGTCCATGCCTCTTCTAAAATTCCACCATCCAGTGCTGTAGAGTGTCCTCTGTTAATCAAGTACACTGCAGTATCCATGGCTTCTGCCCAAAACTCTAAGGGCAATCTAGCATGCAATCTCATACACTTTGCATGCTCCATGATTGTTCTGTTCATCCTTTCAGCAACTCTGTTTTCCTGAGGTGTTCTTGGAACAGTCCTTTGCCTGCGGATCCCATGCATATAACAATACCAATTGAACTTGTGGCTACAAAACTCACCACCATTGTTAGATCTCAGGCACTTCAATCTCTTACCTATTTCATTCTCAACCATAGCTTTCCAAATCTTAAACGTGTCAAAAACATCAGATTTATTCTTAATGCAATAGATCGATACCTTTCTAGTAGCATCATCTGTGAAGGAAACATAGTACTGTGATCCTCCAATAGAAGCAACTTGGGCTGGTCCCACACGTCTGTGTGAACAAGCTGCAATTTGTGCTTCTTCTTTGTTGACCCAGTCTTAAGAAAACTCACTCTCTTCTATTTTCCAAAAATACAGTCTTCACAGAAATCTAGATCTATGCTTTTCAAATCTGATAACATACCTTTTGACTTAAGAATTGTCATTCCCTTCTCACTCATGTGGCCAAGCCTTTGATGCCACAACTTTGTATCTACATCTGAAGTAGATAATACAGAAAGAGAATTGTCAGTAATACAATTACATAAATAGAGAGTACCTGCTCTCTTACCTCTGGCCAATACAAGTGCTCCCTTAGTAACCTTCCAAGATTCAGCTGTGAGGGTTACTGTACAACCCTCATCCCCTAACTTTCTTGCAGAAATCAAATTTCTCTTCAAGCTAGGAACATGCATGACGTCTCTCAACACCCATGTGTTGCCATTCTGCATTTTTAGCTGCACTTTACCTTTGACAATAATTTTACAAGGCTCATCATCCCCTAAGTAAACTATTCTAAAATTTCCATGGACATAGTCACTGAAATATTCTCTATTAGGGGTTGCATGGAAAGATGCACCAGAATCTAAAACCCAAGATTCTATATTAGTTTGCAAAGAGAATATAAGAGCATCTTATGCAACAATACCTGCCACCTTTGCTTCTTCTTTATCATCCTGCTATCTGTCCTCTTTAGGCTTTGACCAACAATCTTTGCTTATGTGCCCAATCTTTCCACAATTCCAGCATTGTGGCTTCCTGCCATTTCTAGATTTAGATCTACCTCTCACCTTGGATTTAGATCTTGATCTGCCTTTCTTGCTCTTCTCTTTTTGTCTTCCCCTACTCTCAAAACTCAAAGCGTTCCCTGATGTCTCTTCTATGCTTTTCCTATGAATTTCTTCATTCAAAATTACACTAACCACATCATCTACTTTTAAAATATTTGAAGCAGAAGCAGTATTACTAACTGCCATTACTAAGCTGTGCCAGCTTTCTGGTAAATAACATAAGATTAATAGAGCTTTAATTTCATCATCAAATACTATTTTGACTGAATTTAATTGATTTATAATTCCATGGAAATCATTCAAATGATTAGATACAGAACTACCTTCCTGCATCTGCAAATTAAATAACTGCTTCATAAGATACACCTTATTAGAAGCTAAGGGTTTTTCATATAAATTTGCTAAAGTAGTCATTAACTCTACCGTAGACTTTGCCTATGATAAATTAGATATCACAGTAGATGCTAGACTCAATCTTGTTGATCCAAGAGCCTTTCTATCAAGAACTTCCCATTCTTCATCATCCATGTCTTTGGGCTACTTTGCAGTCCCTCCTAACGGTAAGTATAAATCTTTTTGATACAGATAATCTTCTATCTGAATTCTCCATAATTGATAGTTCTTGCCATTAAACTTCTCCATTCTTAGCTTACTTTCTTCTGCCATTGCTTTCTCCCACTCAAACAGAAATCCCTGTGAGTAACCTGTAATCAATACACACTAACCAGATCTGAACTCCCTGTTAGTGAACCTAAGCTCTGATACCACTTGTTGGGGATCAATCAACAATATGATTACACTTATGAAAGCAATAAATGCAGAAATAAATTAGATAGATAAGTAACTAGAATCAGAATAAACAAGAAACAAGACATACAAGAAACCACCCTGAAAACTTGTATTCAACTCTTTACAGAAGGAATTACAATTGAAGAAACTTCTTTTCTTCCACACCTCTCTAGATGTATAGATCTCCTCTTAGATATCTTTCCCTCAAGAGTCCTCTCTCTCAATTACAATCTATTCCACAATCTGGAATGATATACAATCTGTATTCTACTTCTACAGTATTGTCTTAACTTGTTCTACTTGTTCTATGAACTATGAAGATCTATCTCTATTATATAACTATAGAGACTCATGAGCATGCCCTTAAAACTGATAGATGCACCTCCAAACAAGGGCTCTAATTTCCATCTTACTCAAATTAGAAATGCGAGCTTACAACTAACACTTCGTTCCCTTAACATGCAAACTGCCTGTTCGCACACAAAATTAGATTCTGCCTACACAGGTGACCGACGTCGGTCCCTGCTGGCTTAAACCTATCGACATCGGCCAACCCTGTCTGTTCCTTAACTGACATCAGTCATCTTGGGTCTACAGGTGATTTTTGATGGCGACTGTGTTTCCAGTATTCTCTGCATTTGCTCATAGGTGAAGCTTTTAGCTCCATACCCTAACAGTGATGAGACTCATAGCAATGACATAGTGTCCCATTATAGCCTTTTTGATGAGATTATTGACTTAGATTTATTTGAATCCAATGCCATATTAACTATATGCCTACTAGAGCATCCTATCCTAAAGCAAGAACCCATCCTAGTGGTGCTTCCCTTAATAAAGTAGGACATTATATCTTTACCATTACAGCTTTTCATCCTAAAGCAAACCCTAATTATTTCCTAGGCCTTTTCCATCATAAACTCATAGATTGGGACCAGTAAAATTTAGTCATATGCCTCAATGAGTTTCAAAATGAAGAATCAATTACAGAATACATGGGCCTAAAAAATGGATTGCCTATTGGCGATCATAATCAGGGATTTGATTTTTCATTAGATCCTTCTGCTTACTTTGGAGAGAAGGAAATTTTTTTTGGTCATAATAAAGAACAAACATTGAGATCTTTGGGTGAAAACCTCTTTGAAGCACTCGTCGATCAAGGAAAAAGTAAAGAAAAAGACAAGCTTTCAAGTAAAAACCTAATTTAGGCTCTCCTAGGCAAGAAATTTTGCTCATCCCCTCAAGACAAAAAAGGTCCATCTAACCCAATTTCCATAGCTAGTACAATCATCTCTTCATAAAAATACCAAATGTTTGAACATCTTACTCTTGAGTTTCTAGAGGTTTTTGCTACTTGGCCTTTACCTGAGATGGTAGATTCCAATTCTTCATACTATCCATAACTTTGGGAGGAACAACACGAAGATGTGGTAGAAGAAGATAATCATGATCATACCTTACCTATAATTTTGGAAGATATATTTACACTCTTTGTGAAAAACATGACAAAAGTAAACTTGGGAACCTATGAGGATCCCAAAATTGTTTATCTTGGAGCTTCCCTTATTGAAGTATAACGTGAGCATATTATATCCATTTGTAAGGATTATATAGACATCTTTACATGGGCATACTCTGACATGCTAGTCTTGGACCCTAATATGGTTATGCATCACCTTGTTATCCATCCCAATGCCAAACTAGTCAAGCAAAATCTGAGGAAGATGCATCCATGTATCGCCCTATTGGTTAAAGCTGAACTAGGAAAGTTGTTAGGAGCTAATTTTATTAGACCACTAGATTACTCTGAATGGATTTACAACATAGTCCCAGTGAGTAAGAAGACCCCAAGTATACATCTCTATATTTATTTATGAGATATCAACAAAACATGCCCCAAAGATGATTTTCCTCTACCAAACATCGACATGATCATCGACTCAACTACTAGGTACAAGATGTTGTCCTTAATTGATGGATTTTCTAGTTACAATCAGATCAAGAATGTTAGAACAACGTATTAATATGCAATGACTATCATCTTCTATGACATGATGCATGACATTGAAGAGGACTATGTTGATGATATACTAATAAAATCATGCATAATAGTTGGACAACCTGACGTTCTATGAAGAATCTTTGAGAGGCTTCATGAATATAAAGTCTACTTGAATCCTAAGAAATTTTTCTTAGCAGTCAAATTAAGGAAATTTTTAGGGTTCATTATATCAAAATGAGGGATTGAAGTTAGCCTTGTAAAATTCAACACTATTGTAGAAATGCCTCCACCAAACAATCTTAAATAGATATGAAGCCTACAAGGAAAGATCCAGTCTATACGTAGGTTCATTTCTCAATTGGCAGATAAGTTCCACCCATTTACCCATATTTTGAAGAAAGGGGTAACATTTCAATGCGATGAAGATTGTCATATAGCATTTGCAAAGCTTAAGACATACATGGCTAATCTACCAGTCTTAAGATCGCCAACACAAGGAAAGCCATTGCTTCTTTATATATCAGCCATAAAACATGCACTGGGGTAACTTTTTGCCCAACATGATGATCATGGTAAGGAACGTGTTGTTTATTATTCAAGCTGCACATTGGTGGCTTATGAATGTAATTATACACCTATTGAGAAGGCATGTTTAGCTATGGCATTCGTTACTCAAAAATTCTGACATTATATGCTAAATAACAAAACTATTATCATCACCAAGGTGGACCCTCTCAAGTCCCTTTTGTTTATAGCAACTCTTCAAGGATGCATGGATAAATGGGTTATGCTCCTAAGTGAGTTTGACATTGAGTACAAAATCAAAAGGCAATCAAATGGCAATTAATCACTGACCAACTTGTAGAAGCTCCTATTGAGGATACCCAACCTCTCAAGTTTTACTTTCCAGATGATTATATCATGATGATAAAACAAGCATCATAGGAACCTAAATAGTTGACACTCTATTTTGACAGATCCTTCACATCCCACAGATCTAGAGCTAGCATATTGTTGATCACACTATAGGGTGATTTTATTCCCAAAGCATTCCATATATAATTTCATTATACAAACAATATGACCGAGTATGAGACATTGATTACAGGGCTCTACCTTGTTATGCGATGGGAAATTCAAAGCTTAAAGGTTTATGGATATTCATAGTTAATCATCAATCAAACCACTGATCAGAATCAAATAGAGATGACAAGCTTGTTCCTTACAAGAAAATTATTGATAACCTCAAAACACATTTTAAATCTCTGCATTTTGAACAAGTTTTGAGAGTAAACAATAGATCCATCGATGTAATGGTGATGATTGGTTGCATGATTCAAATGGATGGTAGTGATAAAGATTATGAGTTCTTGATTGAAAATCTTCTTCAACCTATCCATATTATAATAGATTCAAAGAGGGTATGCACCATTGTTGGTCCTAATCCCCCACCTAAGTTGCCATGGCACCAAGGTTTTTATAACTATTTCCATGGTCATGTCTTCCCCACCAACCTTTCCAATAACCAACAAAAACTATTCCTTCACTACTTAACATATTATACTCTCCTTGGAAACATGCTTTATCATAAAAGCTAGGACGGGATGCTTCTTCATTGTTTTTCTTTGGGTGAATCCAAGCTAGCACTAAAGGAGGTTCATGAAGGAATGTGTGGGTCCTACACCAATGGTGTAGTACTAGCAAAGAAGCTCCTCAGGATAGGCTCTTATTGGCCCAAAATGGAGACTGATGCTTGTAACTATGTGAAGAAGTGTGTTCCTTATCAACAACATGAAAACTTGATACATGCACCTTCTTTTCCACTATAGTCGATCACAACACCATGGCCATTGTCAATGTGGGGTATTGATCTCATATGGAAAATTAACCCAACATCTTCAGATGGCCATAAACACATTTTGACTATAATCAATTACTTTACCAAGTGGATTGAGGCCATTCCTCTCACTTATGTTATCGGGAAGTAGATAGCCAAATTCATCCATTACCATATCATCTTTCGATATGGCATCCCAACATGTATTATATTCATTAAAGGTGTATCATTTATGAACCAAGATGTGAAATATTTTTATGAAAAATTCAAGATCTTGCACAAGAAATCAACTCCATTTAACTTGCAAGGCAACGGACAAGCAAAGGCATCGAACAAAACCATTGTAGCCATCTTAAAGAAGATTATCAATGACATTGGCTATAATTGACACTTGTAACTCTTACCCTTTGGGCTTATAAAACCAATCATCGACCCCAAATAGATCCACTCCATACTCCCTTATTTTTAGCACTGAAGTTATTATCTTGATCAAGATCGAGATACCATCATTATGAATATCGCTAGAGCACATTGAAGATGATGAAGACTGTAGAGCCTCACAGCTCGATGAACTAGAACTTCTTGATGGTAAGTGTTTGGCTGCCCTAAAAAACTTGTAGGCCTATTAGAACAAATTATAGAGAAGATACAACAAGCACATTCTCCCTTGAGAGTTTGAGATTGGTGATTTGGTATTGAAAGAGAACCAAAAGAACATAAATGCTAGATGCAAAAATAAAGGTAAGTTTCAGGCTAATTGGTTGGGACCATATGTTGTCACAATAAACTATGGATCAGGGGTATATCGAATAGTTAAACCTAATAGTGAAGAACTTCTAGAGTTCATGAACATCATACAACTTAAGAGGTTCTATGCATGAACAACTTCAAATCATTTTCTACAAGACCCCTGACTTGGGGGCAACTTATGCTGAAGTAATTTTATCCCACCATTTTATCCTACCTTGAACACATTTTATACTACCTTGGCCCACTCTTCACAACTTCAAATAATGAAGGATTTAAATTGTTGGCACTTTGAATACATTTCATCCTATCCTAGACCATTCTCTTTGAGAACCATATTCTTTGGACTATTCTCGAAAGAGAACTATATTCTTTATCCTGCTCTGGACCATCCATGCATTGAACCCTATTCTTTGGACCATTCTCTTTGAGAACCATATTCTTTGTTATGTCTTGGGCATGATGTAAGCTTGAAAAAAATTTATCCCTCAACCAATTATGATCTTGATTATGTCTCATGAAAATTATGACCATTTTCAATGCTAGTTCTACAAAATAGTTCAACTAGGATAGTATTTTACAACTACTTCTATAGATAAGTGAACATAGGCACCTTCTCAATTCAAGACCTTTGCCACATTGTTATAGACTAGTGAACACAAATAATTCTTTGAAGTTACTTCAAGCTACACACTGGTCTATATTACATTTACTACTCTTTATAGGCATTTATTGTTTTATCAGGATCCTTGCTCTCACTGATTTGTGAGCATGGGCCATTATAGCTGGCTTAGCTATTTTATTGGAACTTCTACTCTCAAACGAGCATCTCCTTGACTAGATAGTCCCACCTTATGCATATTTTATCCCAAAAACACCAAAAACATTGGAAATACTTTGAAAATACCAAAAACATGAAAACATGATCCACAAAAGAACAAAAATATTATCTAATGCTTTTATATGTTTGTACATTCCCATCCCACCATGCTATGCTCTTTCTATTTTACAAGCACAAATTGTTCCACTAACTTGCCATCTTGGAAGCATTTTATCCTACTGATCTTCTATGGAGTAGTTCATCTTGTCTCACACACTTGCCATTTTACAAGATCATTCTTTCTCATCCCATCAGCTTGTTGTTTGCAAGACCATTCTCATTTGTTTGTCATATCTTCCATTTCTTCTATAACATCAATCATGCTGGTTTGATCATAATTTTTATCTTATCCTATTTCCAAAGAGAACTAAATTTGGCCTGAAGTTCATGTTGGAACATGCATTTAAGGAACTATGTAGGTAACACCCACTTGTCTTGTACATTTAGAGTCAGCTCGGCCAACCCCTTCCTTTTTCTTCTCTTCCACCATTTCTTCTGTCATTGTTCCTCTTTAATTAGAGAATAAATTTTGTGTCATTGTTATTTTTTATGTCATGGTGGAAAGTAACGCATCTACTACACATGTATAAATAATTATTTATAGACCACACTAATATTTACACCTTATTCAGGTTTATGTGTGTTTATTTGAGTTTTCTTGGTGTTTTGTTGTGTTTTATTGGTGTTTTGTCGTGCTTTTGTAACTCTTTATTAATTTCTTCTCCTTTTCTCATGTTTTCTACTTCTTGTCTTGTGTTTCCTTGTATGTTTTTGCTTATTCTTGTTGTGTTCATGAACATCTTGATAAATTCACATGGATCTGGATCCTATGTTATTAAGTTGTTCTTAGACCATTTTATTTATTTGATTTCTATTGGTGTCTTTCTTTCTATTTCCTCTTTTATTTTTCTATGTTCAAGAACATCTTGATGGTCCACATAGATCTTGATTATTCATATCTTGCTCTCATGTTGTCAAGTTGGTTTTGTCTTATTTTTGAACTTTTTATTCCTGCTTAAATCTTGATTGTTTATATCTTGATTTTAAGTTAGGTTCATTTATTTTTATCTTTATCTTTATATTTTATTTTTTGTTTAAATGTAAAAGTTGTAACTCTGGTTTTGGTCATTGTTTAACCATTATCCTCAGTTATAGGTATTCACATTTGAACCAACTCCATGCAATTAGAATATTATGTCATTCTAAGTCATTCATACTTATGATACCTAATTTATTTTGCTATAGCAAGAAATTTTGTGCTCAAATTCCAAGTCTTAACATCAACACAACTTTGATGAATGATTCTCAAGAACACTTTGCATAATCTAGGCTCTTGATATGAAAATAAGGATCTAGGTACTATGCATTTTGGCACTTGATTCTATGCCTAGATGTGCATCTCTTTGCATACATCACGAGTCTAATCGAACTTTGGTCAATTTTTTTCATCACTCAGTCCATTCTATCCAACTTCTTGGGAGAACTACATTGGCTTGGGGTCTTATTAGACTATGTAGGTAGTGCTCAATTTTTATTGAAGTCAGCTCATATAACTTTCATTCTTATTTTCATCTCTTTCATCACTTTGTGCATTCTCATATGCTAGGTTTTATGTGGCTTTCTAATCCATTCCACCATCACATGTACATTTGTGCCCACTCACTTTAACCTATCTTTTGGGTTATATCCTTGAGATATTTTGCTTACCAATTACTCATGCTGGGTCACAACATCTGAACAATGTCAAAATCAAATCAGCTCTAAAGGGGCAAACCATTACTTATTCTTTATCAATGATCAAAATTTACCCTACTGGGGCAAAACTATTTTATCACGATCATATTTGCTCTACTGGGGCACTTCTTATAATATTCTCTTTAGAGACCACATTCTTTTTTACTCTAATTCTAGGCTCTCCACACTAATGCCCATGATGGCAATATTTTTTGCAAACTATATCGAGATTGATCAATGTCGTAAGTGTACAACATGTACTCTCAAATTGGGTATGTTTAAAGTGTCCCTTACATTTATGGATTGTATCTTTCCCATTCCCCTCGTCTTTGGGACCTATTATACCTCTAATTATATTTTGATCATTGATGGTAACCACGTGTGCAAGAATTAGCTCATCTAGATGTGATCTATTCCATGGGTTAATCTCTCACTCTTTCTCTTTTTTTGAGAGTCCATCCTTCTCTTTCATCCTAGTATGCTCTCTCAAGGGGGCATCATGGGTCTGTTTCAATTTCTTCTTGACAACTCTTTTATTTGAAAAGATGTTGCTTCTCCTGAATGTCTTTCTATGCCTTCTCAAATAGGGGGAAAATGTAGACATCCAATTCCTAACAACATTTGTGTTGAAATTGTCAATCTTACTCCAATTGCACTCAAATACACATTTTAGGATAAAATCCATAAAATGCACTAAATGGTTTGAATTTTTCATTTACAAGTGCCAATTCAGGCTAATATATCCCTAAATGGGGTAATGTATTTTATGGGATACCTAACTTTGATCAATTCATTTTGAGTCAAAATGATGATTTTGCCTTTTGTGTTATGGATCACTCTTTTCTCTTAATTCATTAGTACATGTCACCTCCCTTTGTTATTTTGTGTCGATAACATCCCAAATAATAATATGGTTCCAACACATCTAACATCACTTTCTAATTCTTCTCCAATCAAATTATAACCTAGTAATATGACTTTCTGACCATTTTGATTAATTGAGGGCCAATTTCTAAAGATTTGCACTAAACATGATTAAATCTTGTTTAAGCTAATTAATCCAAATTAAGAGCTTAAGTAAGAATTACATGGAACTTTTTGGATATTTCATTTATGGAAATTGATTTTTGATATCTGCATCACCTATTGACATCATCATATGGGGTGGCATCCATTAAGCCATAAATGCATAAAATATCAGGATTATGGGTCTCATATGCCTCTTTAATGCCTTCCTTGCCTCTTTATCCTAAATAATTATGAGGATATTTATGTATTTAATTCCAAATATTAGATTTATTCATGATCACACATCTCAATCTTGAGATGTACGATCATGGTTGATCCTGATTAATCTCAAAAATATTAAATAGAATAGCCATGAACATCATTTTAAAGATTGTTTTGTGCAATGTTATAATGTTGAATTGTGTCCACAACCCTTTGTGTTGATCATTATGCTTCATTAGCAAGCTTTATTTAATATGCTAGATTAAAGATTTCATCTACTTTGATCCTAGGTTATGCAAAGAATTTTTGAGACATTGGAGGAGTTACCACCATTATTCACAAAGACAAGAACTCTTGATCAAGGGAGAACATGCTTTTGAGCTGCACTTGTATTCTGAATCCACTTGGGAAGGTAATGGGTATTGATTTATTTCAATTATTTCTTGTTATCTTTTTTAATTCCTGCATGAATAGATAGGCTAAGTTTTGTTATGTCCTTATTGCATTTTTCAGGATTTCTTGACTAATGTTTGACTAACTTTCTTTGTAATCCTCTCTGCTCCAAGCTCCCACTTTGTCTTCATAACTTGGGCTCACCAAATGAATCAAAAAATTCTCAAACCATCTACAACACAAGTCATTCTCAACTACCAATTGCTAGAAACATAGAACTACTTTACTTACTTCTTCTATGCTTGTCAACAACTACATTTGGAGCTTATGAACAACCTGAATAACTCCCCCTCAAACCAAAAATCCATCATGTTTTTTCTATCTAAATAGTGTCTCCATGAATCCTAATGGAGTCACCCCTTTCCATAGGACACTTAAACAATACAAACTCAAGAGATTCTTAGATCTCCATGCTTTCACAAGACTAAATATCCTTAAGGATTCTTTTAAGTTTGACCTCTTCATCATCCATGTGGTTAATAATATAAGTTAATAATGAACATTCCTAACTTTATTTTTCATCTAAAGTGTTATCTATCATAGAAAATAATCCATTTAGGCTTGTAAACTGATCATGACTCACTTTTACTATCTTTAGCTTCCACACATTCATTTGCTTTCTCTCTTGCATTCTAAGGGCTTCAAACCTCTTATTTTAACTTGATGACCTTCTAGCTCTATTAGGACATAATCTTACAATGTGTCACACATTATGACAACTAAATCAAACAACTTCTTTTGATTTAAGATTCCTTTCACAATCCCATGCATATTCATTTTAGAGGGTCTCCTAGACTCTCTTGCTCTATGACCAAACTGATTGCATGCATAATAGTAACCATTGAATCAATTAGCATACCTCATAGCATTAGGCTATTTTATTTGTCTCTTCATGTTGACCTTCTTGTCTTCATTAGCCTTTTCCTTGACTTGAGCTAGTTCCTTTTGATATTATTTGAAACTAAGACCTATCTTATCACTTGTAGACTTATGATTACTCAAGATGTTATCTATAGCATTAGTACTCTTTTCAAACTTCATAAAGGTCTTCAACTTACTAGATGTTTGATCTAAATTGGCTTTCAAGGATTCCATTTCAGTTCCATACCTGGTGCATTCTTCCTTTTTAGCTTTTAATCTACCAGTGACTATCTCCATCTATGCTTTAATCTAATTGATGATCTCATCATACTCCTTGGATGTGTTACTCAATCTCTCCTTAAACAAACTAATATGATTTTCATATCCCTTAACTAATGATCTTATTTTGTGATTCTTCCTTATTTATAACTTTAACTCATCTAGAGCACTCACCTATTTTGCCTCAAGATTCACTTCAGCTTCTTCTTCATCTGATTCTTCATCATCTATAAGGCCTTTACCATTTGAGAAAACCTCATTATCTATTTATATAGCCATGAATAATATTTCATTCTTATCATGTTAATTTTCATTACTTCCATCATCACTATCAGATGTGCTTGTGTCACTTACATCAGATGAGTTATCTTCTCTGGTATAGAAACTTCTCTTGTTCTTGAATGACCCTTTCCTACCTTCATACTTCTTGAATGCCTTTTCATTTTTTTCAGGCTTATAAACCTTATTATCATCTCCATGATGTTCATCATTTATTCATCATTTTTAGTCTTATCCTTATTAGGACACTTAGATATAAAGTGACTAATATTATCACAGTTGAAACATTTGAAAGGTAACTTACCCTTTTACTTACTAGATCCAAACCTCAATTTCCTAGTAAACACGGCTATTAGTTCATCATCATCAACATATGAAAATACCTCATCCTTGACCTTCTTGTATTTTGACTTATTCTCAGCTTTGAATGTTGTTTCCTTCTTGGGAGGTTTTCCTTTGTTTTTTCTCATCACATAGGGAGTCAAGATGCCATGAATCCCATCCATCTCCAACTTGTCCAAATCTTGCATTTATTCTACTACAAAAACCTTAGAGTCAAACTTAGGATTTAAATATCTCAACACCTTTTAAACAACTATAGACTCTTTCACTTCTTCTCCTAATCCTCTAATGACATTGACAACTTAATCAACCTTTAATAGGTAAGATGCAATGATTTCATCTTCATTCATCTTCAGACTTTCAAACTATCTCCGTGGGTCTATAACTTGGCCATATTCACCTTGGTGTCTCCTTCATAGATATTATTCTATTTGTCTCATATCACCTTGGTTGACTCACAGTGCATCACCTTTACAAACTCTACCTTTGATAGGCCACATAGAATGGCATTCATTGCCTTGGAATTGCTCTCCATTTCCTTATTGTATGTTGCATTAGTTGGTAGTGTAGGGGGTGGAGTGTATCCATCTAAAATTGACTACCATATGCCATGAACCATTTAAATTAGATATGTCCTCATTATGATGCTCCAAAAATCATAATTAGTCCCATTGAAGAACAAAGCCTTACTAGTAGAGAAACCACCTTGAGCTTGTTGACTAGCCATCCTTGCTTCCAGGATCTCCTTTAGACTATTAGGCCTACTTCAAAGGATCTAATTTGATACCAAATGTTGGAAGAAAAATTATTGAGAGGGGGGGTGAATCAGTCTCTTAAGAACTTTCTTTCAATTCCTCCTTATTATACATGAACCATCCCATCAACATATAGATCAAGCAATGCACAAACAATCAACCATACAAGCATGAAATAAGATTACCCAAGAAAAAACATCATATTTATGGGAAAACCTCAAAGAAAATAAAATACATTGATCCCTATAAATGGACTAAAGTCATATAAGTCAAAATATCATAATTTAGTGAATCACCAATTTCACATGGAACACCAATCCCAACTAGCTAAGCGCCAACTCAACTAGGATTTAGCAAGTACCAACTTAGAAGGAGACACCAAACCCATAAATGACTAAAAACCAACTCAGCCACATAAAACCTTTGATCACCTTCAAAACACTATGTTTCTCAACCAATAGATGATTATCACCTTCTTCATCTCTTCTCTCTTCAACCCTCTCAACCTGCCTTCTAGGCTTCTTCGCTAAACTAGGTCTCTTCAAGATAGATTAGGTCATATGACCTTGATATTAATCTATATTACCCATATTATATATTCATGGTAGTTTTTATACACCCTTATGATGGTTTCAAAGACCTCCTTCAGCTCTTTAATGTGTTATTTCCTTCGCTTACACTTATCCTCTTACTAGTCAATTAGGCCTTGTTATTATACTAGGCTCTTGCTCGTACACCTCTTGGTCACCCACACAAATTTTATTACTTATATTTTCTACAAAATAGGAAATATTTCATGACAAAAATATGAATCAATAATTACATTAGGTCAACCGTAGCTTAAATAGACCAAATCCTTCTTTAGGCCTTAAGGAGACCTAATTCAATTAGGCATTCATTAATACATGTTACCCTTTGATCTCCTTGGAACCCTTTAAAACTCTACACACAATAGGAAAACTTCATATAAAAATAAAATATAACCCAAATAATCTCATCTTAGGTATATGACACATTTTATCTCCAACCACCACTTGAAGCACACCATTAATACTGTTCACAATTAGGCCTTCTCATACACAAAATGTTTGTCTTGAACTACTAAAGATTAAACATAAATTAGTTAAAAACCCATGTAAATAAATTATATATATATAAATTAAATGACCTCATGGTCATCACCATATAATTTATACTTCATAACTTAGGGAAAAAAGACTCAAACACTTCTCTATAAATAATCCACTTAGAACTGTCAGAACACTCCAAAACCCAATCATGAACAACTTGATCTTCAACACCTAAAAGAACAATTACCATGACTAATGATAATTTAAAAATATTATTTTACATCTATATACCACTCTTAAATATAAAATTCATATGGTCTAATCTCAAATATTGGTCTTTCAGAATAATCTTTTGACCTCAGTACACATAGTCAAACCAGAACCAGACAAGTCATTTTTGATTCAACATTCAACCTTTTAAACTAACTTAAAAGCTTTCCAAAATCATAATCACTAATTTAAAGTCACAAAAAACAATACCATATACATTAGATACATCAAATAAGGGAATATATCCTCAAATTCATCATTGAAACTTGTTTACCCATAACTGCTAGTTTACTTTAAAGCACAGTTATGGTGACATTGACCTTCAACACCTGTATGACCACTTTTAAAGATTCTTGATGCATGTAGATGATACTATGTGATAATTATACCCTTATTATATATAAATATAATATGTTCAAATGGAAATATTGATCTTGTAGACTAGTCTCGTGACCTTACATCTCACTGTCTCATTTGCACTAGATAGGTCAACTTGTGAGCAAATTTTTCACTATAATCACTGACCTCCAAAAATTATACCAAACATGAGAATGTATGAAAATTTATTAAACACATATCCATACACTTGGTTTCATCAATATATCATGATAATAAATCCTTAATCATCTTCTCATTGTTGTTTGGGTTTCTCACTATTTCCATCATTAGGCCTATTAGCGACTGCTAACTTGGGTGACCGATTTAACATACTTTAAGGCTATAACTTGTCCATAAAACTTCATGAACATGAAACATGAGTATAAACATTCATTCTATATCTATTTTCATACTTTGACTTGGTCAACTTTGATTTCTACAACAAATACATGAGAAATGTGTAATTTATTGTAGGGTCTACTCACACACCTAATAACTCAATCACACCTGGAGGTTCTCGAGAGAGTTGAATACAACCTCAAATAATTTACCAAGGCATAATAATTCATTATAGGAACTTTTAAACAAGATATTTCACATCGGGTCCTTATTAGGGTTTTAAGAGGGTTTAAACCTATTTCCTTTCTTAACAATCATTCATAAAGCAAGCCCCTTATTCCAAAAAACAATTCTTGTAATTTTGAGATAAGAACCTTCCAAATCTTCTTGATTTTGCATGCCTTCATTCTATGTACTTGAGAGACCTCAAAACCACTTTTCATGCCTTTTCTTGCAAACCATGACCTCAAACTTTATGAAAATGCTTGAAATAACATATTATACCTTTTTCAATGCTTAAAGGAGCTTAAAGACCTTAAAATTTGATTATGACCCCTCATTAGGTCACACTCTCTCTCTTTGCTCTTTAGACCTTGTCTTGTAAACCTCATTAGACCTTAGAACTGACCTTCATGCATCTTTTCATTTGCTTTCCACTTCATTAAAATATTCAATAAACCTATATCATGGTTATACATATCCCTACATCCTTTGTATGTCTTGACAATAGACCATTATACCTCATTAGGATAGGTAGGGTCCAGAAGTGGTCTAGTTGTAAACTTGATTTGTAGGTCTTACCCCTATAGGATTACCTTAAAACTCTCTTTTCTGCCTCTATGCCTTGATCACATGCCTTACATTATCCTTGAACAATGTCATGCCTTTGCACATACATCTTCATTCTCACCATGCACATGATCATGATATGACCAGGCTTGTTATGACTAGGCTTCTCAAGACACCTTGTACTCAAGAAATAGTACTCAAACATGCTTACCTCAATGATATAAAATAAGAGAAGTCTTTAAACAACACTCTCACACCACAAAAATAATATCTTTCTAATCAACATGATATCAAGACTTCATTCAAACCTAGAGCCTCATAACCATGCTTCAATGCTCACTTGACTATCAAACCTCTTTGTGACAATACTAAAAACATCAAGCTAACCTGAACCATGACATTACCTAATAAAAGAGACAATAGGTTTCCTTCAAATTATCTCTTGCCTTAAAATTCTCTCTTTCCATATGGCATCCTTATCACATCAAGCATACAAGTTCATACCTCAAAGATGACTCACCATGTATCTTCACCAGATATACCTTGACATCAATGACATCAACCTTGACATCAATTATAACACTTCTCAATTTGTCACCATATGGCTTTATCTTAGGAATTCAGGGATCAGAGACTATCTTCATTTCTTTATTATGTTTCAACGAGTAAGTTAATGAGATCGTGCCATGTGGCACCATCTCAAAACTCTATAAATCTTCAACACTTTGATTTTTTTAAATTTTGCTTTAGTCTGAGATCTACAAGATTATGCCACATGTCCACTTTGAATGTCTTCCACCTATCTTGTTGACTGGCATTTATCTTGTTAACTAATATCCAATCACACAAACACCTACCATATGGATGCCTAGGAACAATTGAGGTATTTGACTATCAATAGTGCATAATGCCTTCTCGAGTTTATGAGTACAAGATTTAAGGAGATGTGGATATTCAAGAGTAGTCAGGAGTCTTTGGAACTTAACCACTACTCTCTAACTCTGATTGTTGATCTACTAACATGTGGATGGTAGGGAACATTTGGGGTGTTTAAAACTTCAGACTATTGACTTCCACCATTTTTTCCTTGGTTGATATCTAATCACCATAACACCTACCACATGGATGATTGGAAGGTCAGGGTCTTCAAAACTATAGAATAATGTACACTACCCTCCACCAAGCTCTAATTGAATGATCTGCTTCCACATGTCATGATTACAAAAAGTCATGCTATTAAATATTCTTGAAACTAAGAATTATAGATTGTTCACCGAAAGTCTTGATGTATGATTATCTAAAATGCTAACACATGGAAAATAGGGAAGTTGGGAAAGACTATCAACCATTTGAACTATCAATTTGAAACCATTGACTACAAAGTTCCTAATATATTGACAGATGTCAAGATATTAGTAGCTCAGGAGGTTAGAGTAAATATGCAAATAAAGATTAAGACCAAAATCACTTTCTCATTTTTGCATGTTTCTATCCATAAAAAAACACACCTAGGGTTTCAAGGTGAAGGAGGATGATTTTATTAATTATGTGCATCATTAAGATTTGATATAACACATAAAATGATTTCAAAGATAAGGGAATGCAACCTTATGATCACATGTCCTCATTTTTGCATAGGTAAGTGTTGACCTGCATAATTCAATATCAACAGTCGATACTGACCCATATCTAATATAACTAACAATTTACAAATAAAAATATAGTTCTTTTAATGGATAAATCACATGCTTACTTTAATTTGATTTTCACTTCCAAAACATTTATAGTCAGAAAATCAACTAGAAAAGCTAAGTACTCATCCCTTTGTTGTACTTACTATATTTAGCATACATTACTTCTCAAATCATTGTAATTAGTTTCAATATTTTACATTCATATGTATGTTTGAATGTCATATCGTAATATCTTAATTAATACACTAATTTTTATCTTATTAGGGTTTGTAAAACCAAATTATGGAAAAACATATCAGTGAACACATAAATGTATCAAACATGTTGTAGGGCTAGAATTACACCCTTTGTGGGAGAGTTTTTCAAGCTCTCTCACTCCTAGCTACAAGTGTTGGGACAACCTCAGGATGTGGGTATCTTATCATGAGGTTGAACCTTTGGAGTAGGCCAGTTTCCTCTTAAATGCTCAGCTAAACTAAATCTAAACTAATGTTCCATGGGGAAAAGGGTTATAAAGGGGATAAGGGTTGCTAAGAAAGCTAACCAAGTGATGCATCAAAGCTAAATGGGAAAATCTTACTAGCTTGAATCCACACTGATTCTATAGAGGATAATATCAACTTGCATAATCTCAAGATCGAGCTGGTTGCATTAGTATTTCATGGAGAATTTTCTGGAAGCTATGAATGCAAATAAAGAGTTCTATGACTCATTAAAAGCTCATATCAATGGTAGAAATAACACTAAACCAGACCTATGAACAACCTTGAAAACACGCTAAACAAGGCTAGAAAGGAGGACCATGGATGAGGTATATTCTCCTTCACACATTACCATAGTGCACAACTCAATAGACATGAATACAAGGCAAGAGATAGGCAAAGAAAGTCCTTTTATTGTATCATGAAGTAGTTCTTACAATTTCTTGACAGTGTCGAGCCTAATCAAGCTGAGCATATTTTGCAATATCTCAAAGAATGTCCCATCTCTTAGAAAGATAAAACAAAATCTAAAAAATTGGGAACCCTTTACAAATGAGAAGCAAGGGCTATATAAAGAAAAAAGGGGGAGAAAAGGAGGGAAGCTCACTTGGGACTTGACAGACGAGCTACCACACCTTTGCAATGAATGTTCCACCATCCGTTTGATCAATCAGGGCACTAATCTACATTTTGGTAATTGAAGCTTTATTTGTCCCAATGATCTCGAGATCTCCCACTAATTGGGAAACATGTTAGAAGACAAGAATGCTCCCAAAATGCCTTTAATGTTTGAGCTACATTCTCTAACCACTAGATCTCTTAATTGATCTACATGCTATCTTCCAATTGTCTTCATGATGAGGATAAGATCCTCATATCTTTATGACCCTAGTGGATCCATGCCTTTGAGTAGTGTAGGACCTGTCTTGTTGAGGATGAGGCTATGTTTTTGCATTGATCACCCACCTGACCCATGAATTGAAAATTGGGCCTAGATTAACTATAGGTAAAAACCAATATGAGATCCATTGCTTTTCCTATAGTCCTTATATAAATCCATAGAATAGACGGCTCCTATTGGACTCTTATTAGGTCTAAAAAGGCCTAAATAGTCTTTACAGGTTTTTTATTCATAATGGCAAATACATCTAAATGATTTGACCCTGTATGATATAAATTTATGATCCATGGGTCCATTTTTAGCTTTAATAGCATCCCCTTTTGTTCCTTGCACATGGCTGCATCAACTAGATCACTTCATGGCATTTGAATGAGATTTAATAGCCTTGAGAAGACCCTACAAAACCTTATTCTCATGATTGAAAATGGCCTTGTATATTTTTCCTTGGGACCCTTTTGCTTCCAGACCCTTTTTGCTCTTTTGATCCTTTATTTCCATTCAGGCCCTCAGGGGCTTTTACACCATGGTCTTTGGTGACTTTTACACTTTTTGATTAGAAGGTGAGGCAAACTAAAAAAAGACTAGTGCTTAAAAAACCCTGAGGACCTATGATGTGTCCTTTTCTCAGCTCATCAGGCAATTCTTCACCTTTACACCATCCTTCGCGGGCCCTTCTCAACAACTTCATTCGGGGCACTTTGCCTTAAGAGAATTCCTTCAAGAATTTTGTGAAGGAACATTTCCTTTAGGTGTTTAAAAAAACCATTTCCTTCGAGAAAATTTTCTTGAACAATTTTCCTGAAAGAATTTCTTTGGAATATTCTCCCTTTTGTACTTAGGCACTTTTATGAAAAGTATCTTTCAAATTTCTTTTTAATGGATCTTCAGCTTTGAAAATGAACCTTCCTAAAAGGTACATACCCTTTAGAAAACCTATTACGGACCATTGAAACCCTAAAATGGACTTCTCAAAAGGAACATACCCTTTAGACTTCTTGTTTTAGTCTTTTTAATCCAAAAGTGCCTTTGAAAGAATTGGAATTTCCCTTCATAAATTTTGAAGTGGACTACTTTGCCAAGAAAAGTGCCCTTCAGCTTGCTTCAATTTTCTCATGACTCACAACCTACTAGACAAATTAAGTAAAGTACCGAAAGTCTATAGATGTTTTGATGGAGTTCGTAGCTTTTTTGATGGAGTCTGTAGATTTTTTGATGGAGTCCGTAGATGTTCTGATGGATTTTGTAGCATTATGTAGGTCTAATGCTACTACATTTATGACCCCTAACTACTTGGTTTCACCATGAAACCTACTCAAAAACCTCTTTTTTACTCTACAAACCTGTCCCTTAGAATTTGACAAAATACACTTTAAGTAGACTTAAATTTTTTCAAAAGCTTTATGAGCACTATAAGATCTCATTGGTCCACTCATTCCATCCAGAACATTTGTTCATCCACTCATCCATTAGCAATTTGATCCATCTAGGAACAACTTGGTATGTGGGTCAATATTTGGTCAATAAAACCATGTACAACACTAGGTTTCCCTCAAATTTTATTCCTTTTAGGGTTTCATATTATTGCCTTAGAGTTTCATTTCTTATCTATTTTTTTACCATAAAAAATACAACAATTTTTTTCATGTCTAGCCCTAGCCTTCTACATACTTGCATGATTCCATCTTATGCCATCTAAGAAGGCTTCTTCATGTAGTTACCTAAATTTGGTCATGAATACTTGAGCATGCCTATTTTATCCCTTTTTACCATTAATTGGCATGTATAATTAATTGACACTTATTTCACCAATTTGACCTATCCCAAGCATAAGATAAACCTTTATTTAACTACAAGGCCATCTAATTTCACCTGTAGAAATAAAGTTACCATTGAAAACACTTTTATGCATACATATGCTTTGAATAAGAGCTAAAACTCAACACCTTTCTTGAAGGGACATGAACACCCAACAATGCAGGTATGCCCATAGTTCTTGTCCCTATTTTTCAATCCTATCCTTCCATCCAAATAGTCAAAAATTAAAAAAAGAATGCATCAATAGGGTCATCCTTAATATTCTTAAACTCTCCAATGAATATTTTTTCTGCTTGAACCATTATAAAAGCACATTTAAATCATTCATTAAAACTTTAATGTATTTCTTTATTACACCCTGAATGGGTAGAATCAACATAGGTAGAGTGGTAACAAGACACTCCAATAAAGAAACTCATACAAGAATTGCAAGATAACTCATCTTCTATTGGTAAGTATGTTTGGAAAGGAGACTCCTTATAGTACAAAGATAGGCTCTTTTTGGCAAAAAATTAGACTTGAAAGCTAGTATCTTGTCTGAAATGCATGACTCACAAATCAAATGACATTCTGGGTTCTTAAAGACCTATAACCATATAAAGTACGATTTATTTTGGGAAGGTTTTAATGGGGATGTTAATAAAGTTTTGGTAGAATGTTTGATATGTCAATAAAATAAACAAGAAATTTTTAAGGCCCCTTGTCTCTTATAACCATTAACCATTCTAGTTCAACATTGGGAATACATATCAATGGACTTCATTACAAGCCTACGTAAATCTAATAACTTAGATGTGATATTAGTGGTTATGGATCAACTCACTAAGTATGCACACTTTTGTGGGTTTTCTCATCCATTTAAAGCTAGTACAGTGGTTGAAGTAGTCATGAAAAAGGGTACAAAAGCTTCACTGCACTCCCAAAATAATTATGAGTGATCATGATCCTATCTTCACTAGCATATTTTAGACTAAACTATTTTCCACATGGGGCACAAAAATTGCCCAGATTTCATCTTATTATCCACAGTCATGTGGACAAACTAAAATTGTGAATATAGGTCTCGAAAGATACCTATGTTGCTTTACCTCAAAAACACAAGGACAATGGTCCAATTGGTTTTCACAAGAATAATGGTGGTATAACATGTCATTTCACATAGTGAAAAAGATGAATCTATTTGAGGCTCTCTACGAATACCCCCCCCACCTTCTACTACATCTTATTTTCAAGGTCACCCCAAAGCTAGTGTGGCCGAGGATCATCCTTGATACCAGTAGGAAATGCTTCAAATCCTTAAGGAAAATTTGGTTGTGGCTCAATTTAGGATGAAATAACAAACTGATCAACACCGTAGTGAAAGGTATTTTGAGGAAGAAGATTGGGTGTTCATTTGATTGCAAACCTATAAACAAATATCACTTTAAAAACATAAGAACATCAAGCTTGCACCAAAATTTATGGGCCCTATAAGGTTCTACACCAGATAGAAAGTGTTTATTATAAGTTAAAACTTCCACCTTCTTCTAAAATTCATCCTATCTTTCATGTTTCATGTTTGAAGAAAGTAATTGGCTCCAAGCTTCCATTCTAATCATAGTTACCTGAGTTAGATGAAGAAGAGAGGTTCATTATGGTACTTGATGTCATTATAGAGACACAGGTGAAGAAATTACACAACTGAGCCATTTATAAATTTCTCATCAAATGGAATAATCTGTCCACTAAAGATGTAACTTGCGAGAATGAATAGTTCATGCAAAAACATCTTGAGTTGTTAAGCATTGAGGGCAATGCTTTTCTGAAGGAGAAGGGCATGTTACACCCATAACACTATTAGTACTGAGGCTATGAAATAGAGATCATAACCTTTATCTTTCATTTATTAAGTCTTAGTATTTAGTTAGGCCAACATTGTTGGAATGAATGGGTTTGACCCTTCCCAATTATGAGTATATATATGGTCGTGCATGGCTCTCTATAATCATCATAAGTTTCATATTTAAATTAATTTTCTCATTTAATCTAATTATTGGAGATCTCCCCCTTGAAGTGGATTATATTTGAATGTTTTTTATATTATTATAAATAAATATCCTAACAGTTAGGAATTTCGAGAATGGGGTAGTTAGTGGTTAGCTTGGAATCATGCATGCCACCTCCAGATGGAAGCTCAACCGTCACCATGCAAGAAAGGTGAAACATGTCATTTCCCCCTTCATTTTAACTATATAACAATAGTAAGTGCCTTTGTAATATGGATGTTAAATATGTAACATATGCACCCGGACAAGGGTCAATGTTTTTACATAATTGTAATATAGATAGCTTGCTCTGTGTATTTATTATGTAATGCACACACTGTATCATATTATACCATTTCCATATTATTTGATATTGAATAGAGGTTATATTTTAGCAAATAATACTTCCGTTACTTTAAATGCATTGTGATTTTTTTGTCTAAATATATCCTTGTGCATTCACTTCGCACAACTAAAATAATTATTAGTAAATCTAAAAAAGTGTAGCTTCATGCAAGACGATTTGATATACTTAGGAAATGGGTAGATTTTTTCCATAGACATTCTTTTATTTTGAAGCATAGAAGTGGAAAGTTGAATAAGGTAGCGGATGCCTTGAGTATACGAGCTCTTGTATTGAATGAGATAAAAGTAAAGGTCATTGGATTTCAATCCATGAAGGAATTGTATGAGGAAGAATTGGATTTATGAGATGCATGGGAAACATGTAGGAATCCAAAAGATGCAGATAGGACTCTGTGGTTAGATTACATGATACAAGATAAACTATTGTTCAAAGGACAAAAGTTGTGTATACCACAAGGTTCCATGAGAGAGAAATTATTGAAAGAGAATCATAGTGGAGGACTTTCTGGTCATTTTGGATATGATAAAACTTTGGCCCAACTTAATGAGATATACTATTAGCCATGAATGGGTATAGATGTAAGGAAGTTTGTGTAGCAATGTAGAGTTTGTCAACATGTAAAAGGCAAAAGTTAGAATGTTGGTTTGTATCAACCATTGCCCATTCTAGATAGACCATAGGATGCATTAAACATGGACTTTATGCTTGGTTTTCCAAGAATGTAATGAGTTAATGATTTCATATTTGTTGTTTTGGATATATTTTCAAAGATGACTCACCTTTTAGCATGCAGGAAGATTAGTGATGCCACACACATTGTAAATTTTTTCTTTCAATAAATGGTTAGATTGTATAGATTGTCTCAGAGTATTATATCAGATAGAGATACAAAATTTGTTGGACACTTCTTGAGGATTTTAGTGAAGAAGTTAGGAACAAAATTAAACTTTAGTTCAACCTATCATCCTCAAATAGAAGAATAGATAGAGGTGGTAAATTGGAGTCTTAATAACTATTGAGATGCCTGGTTGGTGACAAGCCCAAATAATGGGATTTGATGTTGGCACATGCTGAATTTTATTACAATGATTCAGTCAATATAAGTATGAGAATAATTCATTTTTAGATAGTGTATGGGAGTAGCCCTAGAGGTATCTGTGAATTGATAAGTACAAATGAGATGAGTAGAATAATTGTAAAATATGAAGACTACATTTAGGCTAGCATGAGATGCATCAAGAAGTTAATAATATATTTGAAGAGAGTGTTGTAAAATATAAACATGTTGATATGTGTAAGAGAGAAGTGAATTTTAAAGTTAGAGACTTGGTGTTGACACATTTTTACAAGGAGTAATTTTTGAAAGGTGAGTATAACAAACTAGAGTGAAAAAATATTGGACCTTGTAGGATTTTGAGAAAGTTCTTAGCTAATGCATATGAGATTAAGTTTACAGATGGAGTAGGCATCTTGCCTATATTCAATGTGGCAGATTTGTAACTGTATGTTGAAGGGTAAACAAGTGATAGCATAGATTTTTTAGTTGAGGATTGGAAGAAGAAGCTACCCCAAGCATGTAAGGAATAAAAGGAATCTATTCTAGACATTAGAAATGGAAAGAAGACATGAGGTTGTGAGTACTATGAGTACCTACTCAAGTGCAAGGATAGAGAAACTGAAGATGCATCTTGGATGAATACATCCAAGGTTGCCAAACATGGAAAAACTATAGAGTAGCTCAATGCAGTTTCATGAGTGGGATATCATGGTCCTTTTCATTGACTGTGGGTGTCTGATGCAAAGCATCCATGGCAAATAGGTATTTAGTTTGTTGGCTTTGTTGCTACTTGTATTTTTGGCTTTTTCTCATCTTTATATGTTTTATTGAAGGTTTTTTTTTGTTTATCTTGGTTTGATCTACTAGCCAGATACTTTTGTACAATGGGGTAACGGCCCCTTTCCCCTTATTATGATCTATCAAAAAAAAAGTGATCGAATTATAAATAATTTAAAGATCAATAATTATAATTATATCTGAAACCTTGGGAACATAGTAGATCCCCACATAGTACCAATCAATAACAATAATATATGCATAATCCAACCATGTACACAATAACTATCAAACATATGAGAGCATAGAAAACAGTACATGATAATATGTTAATTACATCAACATGAATGTAATTTTCATACTTTTTTAACAAATTATAATCTTCTATAAAAATATAAACTATGAATAATCATACATGATTATGTTTTGAGATCTAATTATTTTTTATTAAATTATTTATATATATATACCTCTATATATATACCTTAAAGCAATTAAATAAACATTTTTTCCTTTGATAAAAAAAAATATTTTTTATAAATATAAAAATTCAATTTATTAGAAAAAATTCTTTAAATTTTTACAAGTTCCATTATTTCTAGATAATATATACCTATCTAAAATATTCTTTGTTAGTGATGATAATTAGTGTAATCAAATTTTTGAAGGTCCCCCAATAAGGAGAAAAATAAGATTTAACCTAGTGAGAAACATTCTAGCCAATTCATATCAAGAGGAAGAATGTAATCTTACATTGATAAGAGCAAGGGGACAACCCAATCACATGGAAATACATCAGTATTGTGAATCTATGACACCCATGACTATTACCTATGTCAAAATTAACTTCTAGTTGGGAATTTACATGTATTGTGTGGCACCATGCTTCATGCATGGATTATATTTGTTTTGAATGGATGAAATAGTCATTCTCTTATGGAAACATTTAAATTTTTTATTTTATTTTATTTTTAAATTTTCATTTACAAGTTTTGGGAGTGGAATTTTTTAGTGAGATAAAAGAAAAATAACATGCAAAGATAGTGCCTCTATGCAAATTACAATTAAATCAAGGATAAAATAGAGTATGGGGAATATATTTTATAAGGAGGTCATCTATATATTGATAGGGCAGCTAAGGCAATAATAAATATTGTAAGGTTTATAAATAACACAATATTTGTAATAACTAACACAATTTTATTTTTAAAGAGTGTACAAAATTATATGATAGTTGTAACATAAAAATTATAAGATTAGGAGAAGAGATCTTAACAGATTACAATATTATGTAGATTCATAATTAATTTGTGGCTTGATAATGTCATTTGAGAGTGTTATATTACATTTTATCTAATATTTATATTTTGAATTTAAATAATTTATAGATAATAAATTTGTAATAATGAATTTTATATATATATATATATATATATATATATATATATATATAACTCACATTGAAAATTTGATGTCATGGTATATAAAGGATGTGGAAAATTTGATGCTAAAGCAATTTCAAAAAAAGGGAAAATGAAGGCGGGAATAAGAACCTATGTCAATATTTTGATGTAAATGGATCCCAAAATTAATAAATGTGCATTGGAATTAGAACTGAATGGGTCAAGATGGAGGTCAAAAAATCAATACATGTAAATTCAAATTCTTACATGAAAAAAAATGTCAAAATTTTAACATAAACCCAAACGTTGAAATTTCAACCCAACACTTTTTATCATCCATTTTCATAATTTTCAAGTGTCAAAACCCCAAATTTAATATTTGAATATTAAAATCGATGTAAATTTTTTTATCAATTATTATATATTATTTATAAAACATACTTCTATCCAAATAAAAAATAGATCTATCATTAACAACATTCAAGTACATGCATCAAATTCTAACTACAATACATTACCATAAGGATACAACATCGGGTATGTACACATAACATCCTCAGAAGTTCAATGGTACAACAAAGGTATAGTTCTATGTATAATTATAAAAACTACTTCCTTGAGTTATAAAATAAAATATGATTTTCTATCATTTGTTCCCATGACTGAATCTAGATTGACCATACAAAATAAGATCCTCTAAAAAAAAATTCACAACTCTTAAATTTATTAAATATGAATAACTTAACAAATACAAACTTATAACTTAACAAATACATATTCCTTATAAGTGAGTAATAATTTAAATCCTATTTTAAAAATTTAGAATGCACCGATCCATCATGTCAAACACTTTGTTAAATGATATGAAGGAAATGAAAAACCAGCTTTAAAAAGTCTTGAAGCAACCATATGATATATCTGAGATGTAACATCTACTGGTGATTAAGATATGTCATATGAATTAGGTATTTTCTAGTTATTATCTTGAAATAAGAACAAATTTCTTCTCATTAACTCTAACATATATTAAATGATACAGGGAGAAATCGGTTCTAATTTTTGGCAACATATTAAGTGGCACATAGACGTCAAAAGCCCATAAATCAAATTTTTCTATCTTCTGTGGATGAGGAGGATGAAGAGGCAACAGCCATGTAATAGGGGATTTAAAGCATCCATAAGTATCTTGTTAATTACTCCTTTCACTGAATTTGCCTGAGAAAAGTGTGGGCTGTCCATAACTAGCTCCATTGTAGTTATTCCAAATGTCAGCATTGCAGTCATATCCTCCTTAGTGTCATCTTTTAAAAGGAATTCAGGGGCCATCTAGTAAATTATACAAAAATAAGTGTGTCTCTTCATCGTTTCCCTATCACCCAACTCAAAGATAAACATGGAGACTCTGATATCAACCAATTTGATGGATCCATCAGCATCCACTAAAACATTGGCAGTATTGACATCTCTGTAGTGGTGGTTTTAAAGTAATTTTTGATGGAATATCTATTTTTAAAACCCACTGAAGTAGATGACTATTTTCAATGAGCACTTCACCTCTGTGCTTAGGTTATTTTCTTCTAAAGACAACTGGATTAATCCGATCGAACCAATTCTAAATTTTTTATAGGTCATATTCTACTTCAACAATTTGATTGACACAATTAGGGCATCATCCTATAGGGTCTTCAAATGAGGTGACCCTATTGATCTTGTTCAGTGCTTTGTGATTACATTTTTGTTGGGGAAATCAGGAACAACACACCTGTTCTGATCCCACTTGTTAGGATCTTGCTCCTCAAAAAGAGCACAATATGATTACCAAATACAAGCAATTAAACATGCAAAATTATCTAGAAGTAATAAGTAACTAGAATTCACAAATGACACAAAATATGAGAGACAATACACTATCTTATATTCAATACTCATCCAAAAATAAAATACAATAAAGAAGATGCCACTTCTTCTCCACACCTCTCAGAAGCTTCCCACACCTCAAGTGTTCAGTAATTTTCTTCAAGAGTTCACTCTCCTACCAAAAATGGTCCCAACACACAACTCACACACATAATTGGTGTTCACCTCCAACCAGTCAGTAATAACCCTGCCAGTACACAAGTACTCAAAGTACTTCAAGTAGATCTCCCATAAGCTTGCAACAACCTGCAACTCAACAGACCTTACTTACACATGTAGATCTTCAAACGTGGCCTTGCACACCTGCTGACCAAGATCTTACAACTGGAAGAAATCCTTTTCTTTCCTTAATTACAATACATGCCAATGGGTCTATAAATAGATCCCAAACTTAAATAATAACTGAGACTCTTAATTTAGACACGCAACTCAAGACTCAAAATAGCCTTTACATGTAAACACTCAGTTCAACGAACTAACTGTCTGTGTAATGAATAGTTTGATGCCAGTTGTCTTCAGTTCACACCTGCCGATGTCGATTGCCTTCTGCACTATACTCTGCCGATGCCGGTCTCCCTCCACTGTTTGGGAAAACTCAGGTTTAGTACACATGTACTCAACCTCATTATGTGAATCAAGACACGGTTCATAGAACTATCCAACCATCGGCGTGCTAACCGGTCTCACACAATCATCCTGAAACAAAGTCAACCTGTGACCTTCCATGTCCCTAGAACACACTCATGCCAAAGAATCTTGCTGCTCCCAGATTCCTCATGACACACCTCTGAACTAGCTTTACCTTTAGTTCAGCAACTCCCTATATATGTAACCCTGCAACAAGCACATCATACAGTAATAAGATAATGTAGCTAATGTTATCCAACCTGGTAAAGAGAAACACAATGGTCAAACCTCCATTATCCTACAACTTATTCAAGACCATATATCTTGGCCTTTCGTCTCACATGTCCATTCCCGCTCTTCTTTATCCTGAACATCCATTCATCTCTCAGTGCTTCCTTCTAGCTAGAAACTCCACCTAAAACTCTTGTTTGGTTCTCCTCTAAGGAATCACATCCTTCATCCATGCCAAGCTCCCACTATTTTCTGGATCTACCTGCTCTGCTTCTTTAATAACTTCCTGGTTCTTTACCATCAGTGAGCAACAAGTAGTGTAAAGAAGGGAAATGATGAATTTGAGGCTTACTTACCCTTTAAGTCCTCCATATGGGCACTTGAGACTCCTTGACAGCTTACTGTCCACCCAAAATTTATCTCAGTGACCGATGCCAGTCACATCTCAGTCTGCACCCGACCGACGTCAGTTCCATGCGACTGCCTCATCGCCAACGTCGGTTCTCCCTGACCGATGCTAGTGTTTATCTATCCCCTAGTCATCGACGTCGGGCGACACATAGCTGACATTGGTCCCTGTCTAGACGCCGATGCTAGTTTTCTAACTGATGTCGGTCTCTATGTTTTTCTTGTGAGAAATGACTTCTACCCGCGAGCTCCTTTTGGATCAAACCCTTGTCCAAATCACCCTTGCTCTGCTCAAAATTCTTCAGCCCCTGTGACTGATCTCTGTCCGTCATCTTCTCCTTGAAAACCAAGACTTTCCTGTTCTTGTCACAAACATCAAATTCCTCAAGAAACATTACCTTCTTCTTTTGCATACAGAAATCTCAATTCATGCTTTTCAAATCCGAAAGCATACCCTTTGACTCAAGAACATGCATCTCCTTCTTATTCATGTGACCAAGCCTATTAAGCCACATCTTCGAATCTATAGCTGAAGTAGATAACCCAGAAAGAGAATCAGTAATATAAGTAGATAGATAAAGCGTACCTACTTTCTTACCTCTTACTACAACAAGTGCACCCTTGGTAACCTTCCAAGAGTCCACTGTGAGAGTTACTATGCAACCCTCATCACCCAAACTTCTTACAGAAATCAAATTCCACTCCAAAACTGGGACATGCATGACCTCCTTCAACACCCATGTGTTACCTGTCTGCAATTTCAGCTTCACTTTCCCTTTGCCAACCATCTGAAAAGGCTTACCATCCCCTAAATAAATTTCTCCAAAGTCTCCCTAGACATACTTATGAAAAAATTCCCTATTTGGGGATGCATGAAAAGAGGCACTAGAATCTAAAACCCAAGATTCTACTTTATCCAAAGAACATACCAGAGCATCCTGTGCAACATAATCCACAACATCTACTTCTTCATGTCCTTCATGCTGATCTTCACCCAACCAACAATCTCTCTTTAAGTGCCCTTGCTTTCCACATTTCCAGCAGGTTATTCTGCCATACCTGGACTTGGATCTCCTGCCTATCTTGGACCTTGATCTCCTATGCTCGATCTTCTCTCTTTGCCTTCCCCTGCTTTCCACACTCAAAGCATTCCCTGATGATTCACCTGTGCTTTTCCTGCGAATTTCTTCATTCAAGATTACACTCACAACATCATCCACTTTTAAGATTTTTGAAGCAGATGCAGTATTACTAACTGCCATTACCAAACTTTCTCAACTTTCAGGTAATGAACATAAGATTAAGAGAGCCTTAATTTCATCATCAAAAATAATATTGATTGAATTTAACTGGTTTACCAAACCATGGAAATCACTAAGATGACTATGTACAGATCCACCTTCCAACATTTGCAAATTAAATAATTGCTTCATAAAAAATACCTTATTCAAAGCTGAGGGTTTTTCATATAAATTTGCCAAAGATTCCATCAACTCTATCGTTGTCTTAACCTGTGATAAGTTGGAAATCACAGACGATGCAAGACTCAACCTTATAGATCCCAGAGCCTTCTGATCAAGAACCTCCCATTCTTCATCCTTCATATCTAGGGGCTTGCAATCAACCCCACCCAATGGTAAGTACAAATCTTTCTGATACAAATAATCTTCAATCTGCATCCTCCACAATTGATAGTTCTTGCCATTAAACTTCTCCATTCATAGCTTACTTTCTTCTGCCATTGCTCTACTCCCACTCAAATAGAAACCCCTGTGAGTAACCTGTAATCAACACACACTAACCAGATCTGATACAACCTGTTAGTATCCCAACCAAAAGCTCTGATATCAGTTGTTGGAGAAATTAGGAACAACACACCAATTCTGATCCCACTTGTTAGGATCTTGCTCCTCAGAAAGAGCACAATATGATTACCAAATACAAGCAATTAAACATGCAAAATTATCCAGAAGAAATAAGTAACTAGAATTCATAAATGACACAGAATATGAGAGACAATACACTATCTTATATTCAATACTCATCCAGAAAGAAAATACAATAAAGAAGATGCCACTTCTTCTCCACACCTCTCAGAAGCTTCCCACACCTCAAGTGTTCAGTAATTTTCTTCAAGAGTTCACTCTCCTACCAAAAATGGTCCCAACACACAACTCACACACATAATTGGTGTTCACCTCCAACCAGTCAGTAATAACCCTGCCAGTACACAATTACTCAAAGTACTTCAAGTAGATCTCCCATAAGCTTGCAACAACCTGCAACTCAACAGACCTTACTTACACATGTAGATCTTCAAACGTGGCCTTGTACACCTGCTGACCAAGATCCTACAACTGGAAGAAATTCTTTTCTTGCCTTAATTACAATACATGCCAATGGGTCTATAAATAGATCCCAGACTTAAACAATAACTTAGACTCTTAATTTAGACACGCAACTCAAGACTCAAAATAGCCTTTACATGCAAACACTCGGTTCAACGAACTAACTGTCCGTGCAATGAATAGTTCTGGAACCACCACAGGTGATCGATGTCGGTCCCTGTCTGCCTGGAGGTGACCGATGTCGGCTGACCTCCTGTCGATGCTGGTTGTCTTCAGTTCACACTTACCGATGTTGGTTGCCTTCTGCACTATACTCTACCGACGCCGGTCTCCCTGGAACTCAGCAACCTCCTCCATGTTTGCAACAGTTGAAGCTTTTAGCTCCACAACCTAACAATTTTCCCTCTTAGCATACTAGATCAATCTTATCAATTTAGTTTTTCATCCTATCTTTCAAAATTTCTAACAAGTTCTGTTGAGACTATAAGATCGATTATGTTGATATAGTTCATTCAGTTATTTTTAATTATTTAGTTTATGTAAAATTAGTCAATTAGTTTGAATTTATTTTAACATATTATTTTTTAGGTTTCAACCCTTATCTAGACAACACAACTTAAAAATAACAATTTAGCATCTTTAGTACATTTCTAAATCAATCAAATTGACTGTCTTAAACATCATGTTCATTCTAACTAGCTTAATTATTTCATTTTTTGTCAAACTTAAGTTCTATTTTCCTAGTTTTTTAGTTCTATAAAACTATAACCTTACAATAAACTAAGTCAACTGGATCGACTTAGTTCTATAACGTATTTTTGCCCAAGAAACTCAGTCAACTTGCTCGACTATATTTATCTGAATTGTCTTTCAACAGATGGAGTTGACCAGGTCAACTTTGTTATGTACTATTTGTATACTAGGTTAACTCAATTGACCTAGTATTGTGTCATTTTGAAGCAAAAAAATTAACTCACATAGGTATTAATTAATTCACTTTTTATTTATCTACTTACTTTCTTAGAGTAGTGCACATAGTATAACTAGGAAGGTTAATTTAACAGCTTAGGCACTTTCTTCTTTCACACACTACCAAATCACAAAATATCAAATAAGCATTCAAACACTTCTACTCAGATCTACCTACTTGATTTCATCACTAAGGGGGAAGCCGGATTAGTTTTCTAGCTGAGTATAAATACATAGTTGATGGTATATATTGACAAAGCACCCAACACCCTTATCATTATAGGATTTTGAAGTGAAGGGGTAGGCCCTAATACCAAGCTAGTACCATCACTAATACAGATCCCTTTTAGTCTTAAAAAACTTGAAACCAGCTTTAGCTTACCTCTTTTTAGTTCTATTATAAATCTAAACGCCCTATCACATTTTAAAATAATAATTTAAAACATATAGGAATGTTTTCTTATTAGATTAGCATTTATATTTTAGTATTGTTGCTTATTGTTTATCAATTGTATTTTGTATTATAATTTTTTTTTAGCCAATGTTGGTATAAGGTTTGTGTTGTGTACTAAAATTAGATCGATCTAATCGACATAGTTGTCTGTGTGTTTAATTTATTTCTCTATAAAATTATCACTCAATCGTTCAAATTTATATCATTTCAAAAAATTTCTACCTACATAACACAGTCGACTCAGTCTCTTATAGGCTATTCTATTTGTCTTCCTACAAAACATAATTGACTCTATTAACTCTGTTTCTAATAGAGTTTTTCCACAAAACATAGTCAACCCATTCGACTTTGTTTTTTGCCCATTGCTCTATTTACCTTCTTATAAAATGTAGTCGATCAATTTAACTTTATACCATCTGGTTGATTGTGTACCCTGTGGCCAATTTAGTTCCTTTTTGAAACTACAGCTTAGATGATCCCATATAGTACCTGGATGACTCTATCTAAATTTCATACCTTTCTCCTCCTTCTTGGATTCCTATCTTAAAAATCATGAAATATCCTATTAAAATCTTCTTGGATAGCCTTAACCCATTTAGATGATATATAGGTTGTTCTTTCCTTCCTACCTTGTTATAAAAGAGGATACTTACTCTTGGTTCCCCTTCTCTTACCCTTCCTCTATGGATTGCAATATGTATCAAATTACCTAAAAGATGACATCGATGGATCTGATCTGTTTCACACTTCTAAAGATACTACCCTATCCAAACTACCTTATTACACTATAAGAATAATTAATACAATCTTAACAAACAACCCTAAAGGAAATCCCTTAACGAGCTACACCCCTATTCCTAACAATGGGAACATTCCTCCTCCTACCAACACCAATATTCCTCCTAATACCAACATACACATGACAAAGAAGGAAAATATGCCCAAAAATGGTGGGGCCCTTACTTAGTAAATTACATCCTTGGTCCTCATACCTATCATCTAAAAACTAATTAAGGACATGTTTTAAAATAACCCACTAATTCACATTTTTTTTATTTTGCTTAAATATCTCCTTTCTTTTCATATACTATACATACTAACATTTCTTGCAGGACTTCTCCAACAATCTCTTCCTTCCAACAGTCTATTCTATACACAAACTTTAGTCCCTTTCTTTAGTCCTTTAATTTCAATTTATTACTTTCATTTAATTCATGAGTTGCATTGTAATACCATGGATATGACTTGGTTTTCCTCATGAATATATTTTATTTCATACATCCATTTTTAATGCCTTTCCTCTTTGGTCATAAGTTTTTTATTTTACAAATATTTTTCATTCTCTTCTTTCTTTTATGAGTTGCAGTGTCATACCATGGATAGGACCAAACATTCCTCACAAGTACCACTTTTTACACCTACTTAGGTTTATGTTTTATGAGTTACAGTGTAAGACCATGGATAGGACCATGCTCTACTCATAAAATCTATATATTATTTCAAACCTTTTACAAAACCAAGTGTTATTTTTAGAATGTTAAAAAATGGTTAAAGGTTTGTGATTATATAATCTCAACCTCATTTTTTTTTTTTTGGATAAAACTTGAACAAAAAACTATGTTAGCTTGTTTCCCTACGCTACATACATTCTTATAAGGAATCATACTTACTTGTCATTGCATCCATTTCACATTGTCACATTTTTTGTGATTTAAGGTAATTCAAATCATTTCATGTTCACTTCCCCTTGTGTCCCTTACTTCTATTCCAATTTGGACAAAACAAGGTCAAAGTCAAGATATCACTTTTATTTAACATGAATAAACAATACTCTTAGACACCATGCTCTTTAAGTCCTCTTTCTTAGCAACCAAGTTTATTTTTTCCAAAAGATAGTCACTTTTAACACCCATGTTTGGTTCTTTGAATTCTTATGAAGGAGGAATAGAAAAAGCCATTAAAAAAATTAAAATCCAAATCATTTAAATAAAAGGCAATGACCAAAAGGCAATATAAAAATATAAAATTCAAAATCACACCAAAAGACATGATTCATAGCACATCTCCTATTCCTGATCCAAGCTCAAACTCCACATTTAGACTCATAATAGAGCTAAGGTCCATTGGGGTGTGGTAGGTCATTAGATTGGGATATGGGAATTCAAAATTATCTATAATGCTACCTATTTTCTCATGCAAGTACCTAATCTTCATAGTAGATCGATGGATCTGTAAGGGGTCCTGAGGAACATGGAACACATTATGGGAAGGTAGGTCCATTTTTACCTTTCGTGCATATAGCTTTCATGGGATGATATTCATAACCCAAGATCTATGTGGTTAGGAGAAGTTTTTCAGAGTCTTTAATGTTGAAAGTCCTCTTGTTTTGACAAAATTAATTTTAGTGCCTTGACTTCGATAAAGAGTTTCTCTAACTTGATTTTGCCTAATTTTTCCCCTCCACCCATTTCATTTCCCCCTTGATAGGAAAGTTTAATTCCAAATATATTTCCCCACGTCTATATTCCCTCTTCTTCACATCTTAAAACATGCTAATATCACTTTGTTTTAGTTTTATCTATTTTATGAATAAAATAGTATGCTTGAGTGACTATGTATTAATTTTTTCACCATTGCTTTACATTTCTAGAATTTCCTTGGTTTCATATAAAAATTTAAATTTTTTTATCATTCCTTTTTTGGACAACTACATCCGTTTCTATATTTTTGTACTTTTTTCCATTGTTGAGTGAGCTTGGATTGTCACTTCTCACTCACTAAAGTTTGTTTTACTTCATGTACTTTTTCCATTGGTGATTGAGTTTGGATTATTACTTCTCGCTCATCAATGTTGTTTTACTTTATGTTCATTTTCCATATTTGTCTAAAGTTTGGTTTGTTACTCCTTTATACATCAATGTTAGACTTATCATATCACTTTTCACATCCTTAGTTTGATCTAGTTTTTCACTTTTCTTACCCAAAGAATGTTTTGTTTGAGTTTTTTGATCATTTAGTAACCTTAGCTTTTCAATTATCCAATTTACTCTCAATTTTGACTTGGTCATTTTGGTCCTAACTTAACACTTATCACCCTAGCTTACCAAATTACCAAGTACGTCATGCCTACACACATTTCAATTATTTTGACTTCATTGTATTTTTTATTTTTGCTCTTTAGTTTTGTATCCTTAGGTTTTGTCCAAAGTAGTTTATGCATCCTTCATGATCAAAACTACAAATATAATAAACAATCATTCATTGATAAAGGTAAGTTAAAGTACATATATATTACTTATTTATGTCAATTATTTCCTTATTTGTCATCTCAGTTTTTGCTTATACTCTAATTTTTTTAGCTCAACATTGTTTGTTGCTATGTTTTTTTCTCGAATCACCATCCCATTTTACAACTGCATGACACATGATGAGATTCAAATTGGGCATATGTATACACATAAAAAAATTAGACTTTATCAATTATTGATGTTTTATCTCTTATAGGAACTTGTCGAGACTCAACCTATCTGAGTGCATGCCTTAAAGGGTGCATCGAGAAAGGGGTGGGTAGACCTTTGGTGTTTCACAAGATTATTGATCCATATACCACATCATAAAACTAATACAAACCCCTCCTATACATTTATCTAAGTAGGGACACCTCTAATACACTCTTCTCTAAATAATTCACCACCTCAAATAGCCCCTACCTAAGCCAAAACTCATTTTTACCATTTACTGAACACATTTAAATGAGTTGACCTAGTTCTATGAATAATGCATGTTACATGATTGTGTCAGCCTAGGCCGAATTAGTTTGGGACCTATCAGTTTTATTTTATAACTAAAAAGGTCGACTGAGCTGACTATATCATCTAAAATTTGAGAAGGGATTAGGTTTATATAAGGTTATTTATACACATATTTCACCCCATTTGTAATAGAGAGAATCATTCATTTACACTTTTTTATCTACTTTTTCACTAGTCTACTTGAGGATTCTTAGGGTTTCATACTTCTTGGAGGAGAACTTTTGTCTTGTGAAAGATTGAGATTCACTAAGAGGTCCTTGGATAGATTATAGTCCATTGTGATCCTTATATTCTTCAATAATACACAACAACCTCTTTCAAAGCATCATTAACCAAGGGAGAGGTTAAGGCTCGACGGGTTCATCTTCAAGGTAAGTATTCCTAACTCTTACACTTCTATCTTAGTAGATAGATTTGCATGTATAATGGCTAACTAATGTATTATCTTTCCTTGTTTAGGATTACCTCTACATTGACTTGAGTAGATTTTTACTTTGCATGTTTATTGTTTATGTTTATCCCCCATTTGTGTCACAAGCTTTAATGAACACTAGATTAGATTTACTTTACTTTATTATTACATTAAATATCAAGACCTAGCTAGGATTATTATATGGTGTTTCTTGAATAGAGGCTTTCGAACCCTCTTGATTCATATTATATAAAAAGATATCCCTTAGGTACGTTTATTGGATCCATATTGGTCTTGACCCCAATTATCTAAGTATTGCTAACAATATAGTTAGCTGATTAGCTTCTCAAAGTTAAGATTGATTTATAGATTAGTTTCACTTTTGCTTGCATAAACTTCTCACATTTGTCTTAGATATATGACATCACAAATTTTCTTCCCAATACTTATTCACTCAGCCCCAAGTGGATCATTATAGAGCTAACAAAATATCCATTTTTTCAAGCATACATGAAGATAACTCTTCAATTGTTAGAATATGTCCTTAACTGGTTATAAGTTTATTTTTATATAATTGTTTTCACCAATTATAAACTTATATATCTTATGTGGATAAATTGGAAATTATAATCAATAAAACTATGGGCTAAAAAAATGGATGATCCTCAATCAAACAAAGAATTACCATCTTGGAGTTATTGAACCATATTAACCATCTTTAAATATGGGTCTTTGAACTGCCTCAAGCCAAATTAAACCTACAAAGTAAATTATAAAAGGAAAAAAAAATAAAAAAATTGGTTTTATGTAGATTGCCCATGAAAATTAAGGTGTTCTTACATCATTCTCCCATTATATTTTTCATGTTGAGTGTTGTTGACACTAAATGGTCCAATTTGCATAGTGCAATGCTTTCCAATCCCCTTAAAGATGCACATTAAGCTTATTTTTGGAGGATACAAAATATTATCTCCTATCCACATCATACATCCCCTTATATGCATTGTATATTTACAATATTTTGTGAGGAATTATTATAAAAAAACTTAGAAGCACAAGACTATTGATATAGGTATACAATAAACTACTCTATTTCATCTTTCATTTTTCTCAAAATAACATCTTTTATTAAACCTCATATAAATAAATATTATTTTTAGGTATGAATGGTAACATAGAGGCTTCATACATATTCATGGATTTCTCTAGCTAAAAGATAGACCTAATATTGATACATTAGATTTAGAAGATCAAACTACAGATGCAAATCTAAAAACCTATTTTGAAAAATATATATCAGCTTCAGTGAATCCAAATTATATCTTTCATATAAATTAAATGATTCGTTGTTCTATTATTGATGATACATTTAAATTATAAAATATTAAATACATAATTTCAAGTAATTATTTTCTTGATTATGAAGAGCTTTATAATTATGTTCAAAGGCATACAAAGTGCATAGAAGAAACATGCCTTTAAAAATGAATGATTCTTCAATGTCAATACAAAGTGCATTGGGAATTACATCAAACTAACAAGGTCGATTGGGTTGACTACATCAGCTAAAATTTGAGAAGGGCTTAGGGTTATATAAGGTTATATATACACATATTTCACCCCATTTCTAATAGATAAAATCATTCATTTGCACTTCTTTATTTGCTTTTTCACCATTCTACTTGAGGAGTCATTACTTAGGGTTTCATACTTTTTGGAGGAGAACCTTTGTCTTGTGAAATATTGAGATTCACTAAGAGGTCCTTGGATAGACTATAGTCCATTCTCCATCCTTATATTCTTCAATAATACACAACCTCTTTCAAAGCACCATTAGCCAAGGGAGAGGTTGAGGCTCAATGGGTTTGTCTTCAAGGTAAGTATTCCTAACTTTTACTCTTCTATTTTAGTAGATAGATTTGCTTGTATAATGGCTAATTAATGTATTATCTCTCCTTGCTTAGGATTACCTCTACATTGACTTGAGTAGATTTTTATTTTGCATGTTTATTGTTTATGTTTATCCCCCATTTGTGCCACAAGATTTAATGAACACTAGATTATATTTACTGTAATTTGTTATTACATCAAATATCAAGACCTAGCCAGGATTATTATGTGGTGTTGGTTGAATAGAGGCTTTCTAACCCTCTCAATCCATATTATATAAAAATATATCCCTTACATAGGTTTATTGGATCCATATTGGTCATTATCTCGATTATCTAAGTATTGCTAGCGTTATAGTTAGTTGATTTATCTTCTCAAAGTTAGGATTGATTTATAGATCAGTTTCACTTTTGCTTGCATAAACTTCTCACATTTGTCTTAGATATATAACATCACAAATTTTCTTCCCAATACTCAATCACTCAGCCCCAAGTAAATCATTATATAGCCAACAAAATATCCATTTTTTCAAGCATACACGAAGACAACTCTTCAATTGTTAGAGTGTGTCCTTAAATGGTTACAAGATTATCTTTATATATTTGTTTTCACCAACTCTCAACCAATTATAAACTTATATAACTTGTGTGGATACATTGGAAATTATAATCAATAAAACTATGGGCCAAAACAATGGATGATCCTCAATCAAACAAAGAATTCCCATCTTGGAGTTATTAAACCACATTAACCATCTTTAAATATGGGTCTTTGAATTGCCTCAAGACAAATTAATCCTACAAACAAAATTATACAAGGAAAACTAAAAACAATCAAATTTGGTTTTATGTAGATTGCCCATGAAAATTTAGGTGTTCCTAGATCATTCTCCCACTATATATTTCATGTTGAGTGTTGCTAACACCAAATGGTCCAATTTACATAGTACAATGTTTTCCAATCCCCCTAAAGATGCACATTAAGGTTATTTTTGGAGGATACAAAATATTATCTTCTATCCACATCATACATCCCTTTATATGCATCGTAGATTTACAATATTTTGTGAGGAAGTATTATAAAAACACTTAGAAGCACAAGACTATTGGTATAGGTATACAATAAACGACTCTATTTCATGTTTCATTTTCCCCAAAATAACGTCTTCTATTAAACCTCATATAAATAAATATTATTTTTAGGTATGAATGGCAACATAGAGGCTTCATACATATTCATGGATTTATCTAGCTAAAAGATAGACCCAATATTGATACATTAGATTTGGAAGATCAAACTACGGTTGACAATCTAAAAACCTATTTTGAAAAATATATATCAACTTCAGGGAATCCAAATTATATCTTTCATATAAATTAAATGATTCGTTGTTCTATTCTTGATGATACATTTAACTTATAAAATATTAAATACATAATTTCAAGTAATTATTTTCGTGATTATGAAGAGCTTTTGAATTATGTTCAAAGGCATACAAAGTGCATAGAAGAATCATGCCTTTAAAAATGAATGATTCTTCAATGTCAATACAAAGTGCATTGGGAATTGCATCAAGAATTTTTCATAGTTATTACTCACAATCCATTTAGAGAGAAAATTTTGATTGTTAGCTTGTTATTTCACATGAATTTGTGTTGAGATATGTTGCCAACAATACTTCGAAAGCATAGAACTAATCTAAAATATATCACCATATATTAACAAGAATATTATAAAATGCAAGTTGACATGGACCATATTAAAATGCCTTTAAGAAACTTTTAACTTATAATATTGTTGATCTTGACATCAGTACACATGAAGTTTGCCATCTTTTATAAAAAACTCTCTTTTGTTCTGTGTAGCTAATCCTTTGTCTCATTAAATGTTGGCAAGAAAATTTTATGTTGTGTTTCTCTTAGTGGTTCTGATTCGTAGTGTTAATTGATGGATACATGGATTTGGCTTCTTCATTATATCTACCATCACTTATAAAAGTTATAAGTAATTTGTCATGTGACAAAAATCACTATGGTGAAAATGGAAATAAATGATGTGCCAACTATTGTTCATGTCTTCCCCAAGTTCATTGTAATTCCTTAAAAATATTATACTATCTATGCGTTTTTCTATTGGAGTGAACTTATTTTGTTTAAATATTTCTAGAACATCATTTCACACATTGGTTGTTCTACTTAACATATAGTTTAAAACTAGTTAAGCATGAAAAATTATTACCACCCATGGCATATGCACTATACAATATCTGGGAATGAATTGTTTTTAGATGATGAAGTTTCATATGACAACATTATTTGTCACAACTTTGAATAAATTGATGAATGGAATCTTTTGTCATAATTACATACCAAAAATGATATTCAGCTTAATGATCTTGATATAATTGGTCATTGTGGCTTTGATGTATATCATAACTGGAATGATGGTAACATTCCAAATTCCTTAAAGGAAACAACCACTTCCTTTATAAAACTGAATTGAGTAACCTACCAAATTTATGAATTCCATTATGTCAGCCCATCCACTTTAAGTGAATTATCTACAAAATAACTAATTTCTATTGATATTATTATGTGCCACTATAATCAATATGACACAACGCTTCCATTAAAAATGATTATTCAATGCACTACTAGTATAGTAAAAATATACCTTATAAAAAAATGCTTTGTATTGAAATTGGAAACAACTCACAATCATTTTCCATTGCTATTTGATGTAGGAGCAATCGGGTCCACACATCATATTGCATCAACCAAAAACATGAGTAATTAGTTGATAATAATAGTGATGAAGTATTTTGTTGTTTTGATAGTTTGTGGTATATTTGCAAGCATCGGGTTTATTATCTAAGTTATCACAAGTCCTGATTCTTTTCCACATTCATATCTATATGGGTCCATTATAGTGGCTCTTGGTGACATTATTTATTACCGCATTTCAATGCAGTAGCATGGTGGTAATCAACATTGAGAATACAACTTCAATTTTTTGCATAACTTTCAGTAGGCTAATTTCTAGATATTTGTTCTTGATATCTCTATTTCACACTTATTTGAGATTAATGATATTCATTTGGACACCTTGCATGGATAAGTGTAAATGGCATTAGGAATTGGTAATGGGTTATGTGATGTGTTATGGAGCATCGATTATATGATACATTATTTTAGAATGGATTATTAGTGAGACTTGTGCGGATTTAATGATTGTAGTGCATCATGATGTATAAAAAAACATTTAATATTTTTAGCCTTAGTGGGTTATTAAAAGTGATTAATGTAAATGGGTGGATTGTGTATCTATATAAACACATCCTCTTCATTCAAAAAAACATTCAATTCTAGATTGGGAAATAGTTTGAAGAGCGGTTGTAAGGAGTAGTGTGATAGAGATATGTGTGTAGATCCAGGAGGGGATATTGAAGTTGAGTCACTTGGATAACAATGTGATGTTAGTTTGTTGTTTGTAAGCCAATGGTCATTTGTGGAATACTATTGGTTTTAAGGTTACATTGTTGGTGATCGATCTAATGTTGCATAAATCTCTCTTTGAATCAATAAAATTATGTTATTTCTAAATATTTGCACCCAAGTAATTAAGCGCTACATAGTAGAATACATCTCTTAATTAGGACCTCTAATTATGACTGCATCATTTGGTATCAGAGCAAGAAAAACAAATTTAGGATTGAGAGATCAAAGTTGGTGTTCTCCATTATTTGTGAAGGTGGATAGAGAATAGAGGAGTGAATAAGAGGTTTGTGTAGGATTATGAGTGACATAATAGTAGATATAAATATTCTAAAAAGTCAAGACACTGTCAAGAGGAGTATGGTGAGTGGATGCAATAGTTGTGAATATGAATGGAAGACTAGATGAGATCGCATAAATGTTGTAAATAATGCATACAAGGTTGACTGCAGTAGAGGAAGATAGGGGAAGAGGATTCATCCCAAGGAATGATGTGAGTGATGCAGATGTTGAATTGTATGAGGTTAAGGATGAAGAATAAACCCCAATGCTATTAGATGAGGGAGAAGAAAGGATTTTTAAATCCATGTCTAAGATTGGAAGCGAAATGTGAATAAAGGTTTCATGTTTTACTAGGAACATTAAACTTAAAAGAGCTAATAGATTGGTTCACATAAATGGAAGAATACTTTGAGTTTGATGAAGTAGTGGATGAGTGAAACACAAAGGTTTCATAAACAAATTTTAATGGATGTGCAACTCTGTGGTGGAAAGTGGAACAACTTGAGAGGAATAACAAGGGTAAAAACAAAATCACCCGTTAGGAAAGGATGGTTGCAAAATTAAAAGCTAATTTTCATCCTAGAGATTATCAATTGGATTTGTTCCAGAAGATGTGAAATCTAAAAAATAATGAATAAATATAAAAGAGTATACAAAGGAATTTTACAAGATCACTATCCGGGTTGGTAATGGTGAGATGGATCAAGAAAAGGTAGTGTAATACATTAATGGACTATGATGGCTCATCCAAAATGAAATCAACATAGTTAGATTGTAGACAATGGAAGACATGTATCAATATGCACTAAGAGCATAAGAGAAGTTGGCACACATAAAAATTGTTACTAGAATTAAAGCAAAGACCAACATAACAAGGGAAAACTAACGAAAAAGAGTGATGAAGCCATAGACACTATGCAAGCATTGTAAGTGAGGGAAGGATCATCTTATGTGAGAGATGGTAGAGGTGGAAGATTCATAGGAATATGTTTCAGAAGTGGAGAGGTGGGATACTATGCATTTGAATTCCCTCATACATAGTTGGATAGTGACAAGAGGTAATGATGGTGCACAAGCCTTGCAAATAGGTGCACAAGCCTTGCAAATAGGTGCACAATCTGAAGAGATGCATGTATATTATATATATGAACCTAAACAAGGGGAAAGTTTACTGGAAGTAATGAGAGTATTTAAGGTCATAGGAAAGAGTGAAGATGTGAGGAATCAAAGACATAATTTTTGAACCAAGTGCAGGACAAGAGGTAAATGTTGCACAGTTTTGGTAGATAGTGGAAGCACAAATAATTTAGTATCCATTGAAATGTTGGGAAAATTGGGATTGGTGCAAAAAACACATCCAAGACCATACAAAATGTCATGGTTAATAGAGGGTTTAGACAATGTTGTTAAGGAACAATGCGAAATGGAGATGACAATTGGAAGTTACACAAAGAAGTTTCTATGTGATGTGCTAGAGATAGATGCATGTCATGTTTTGTTGGGGAGGTCATGACAATATGAACACAAGATATTATATGATGGGAGAGCAAACATAGTGCTAGTGAGAAAAGATGGATGAGTCCATATCCTATATCCATTGAATATAAATAACATAGAGGATACACATCAAATTTATTTGGTCATGCATAATATCAAGGAGCAATTACATGGGGCAAAGTGTGCAAAGATGCAAAGTGGTGTTGCACAGAAGAAAAGAGTATTACTGTGCAAAGGAAGGTTAATAAGAATGCAAACCAAAAACACATGAATGTTTTAGTGGGTAGTGTCTTAGCAGACAAGCATAAGAGTGGATTGTGCAACATAGATAGAAGAGGTTAACCCAAGTGGAGTGGGAACTAGTGCAATAGTAAAATAAAGGGATTTTGGAGGAGGAGGTTTGTTTTTGTCCTGGTTTATCAACCAAGCAAACTGGAAGGTGAGATTCATATCACATGATGCAAAGGCATGTCAAGACCTTTGGGTGGGGTCAAAAGAGTGGGTTTCCCACTCAACCTAAGTGTGTGAGCACCATACTCACACTTTTTATTACCCGAAGTGTATGATGCAAGAACATCTGGGTCCATGCATAGTATTGGATCAACAAAAAACATGAGTAGTTAGTTGATACTAGATTATGGTGAAGTCTTTAACTGCTCTGATAGTTTGTAATATAATTGCAAGCATCAGGTTTATTATCTGAGTCACTGCAAGTCTTGATAAATTTTCATAGCCATATTTGGATGGGTCTATTATAGTGGCTCTTGATGAAATTATTTCTTATTACATTTCACCACAGTAGCACGATGGTGATCGACATTGATCATACAACTTCAGTTTGTTGTGTAGCTTTCAACATGATAATTTATAAATATTTATTCTTAATATATTTCTTTCACACTTGTTTGAGCTTAATGCTAGTCATTTGGACACCTTGCATGGATAAGTGGTAACATGTTTGGAATGAGGCTTGCAATGGCATTAGAAATAGTAATGGGGTATGTGATGTGTTATAGTGTGTTGATTATGTGATACATTATTTTGGGATTTATTGCCATCAAGACTTGTGTGCATTTAATGATTGTAGTGCATCTTGGTGTGTCAAAGATCATTTAATATTTGTGGTTTTAGTGGGTTGTTAAAAGGGATTAAAGTAAATGGGTGGATTGTGTACTTATATAAACACATCCTCTTCATTTTAAAAGACATTCAATTTCAAATTGGGAAATAGTTCAAATAGTGGTTTTAAGGAGTATTATGATAGAGATCTATGCATAGATCTAGGAGGGGATATTGGAGTTGAGTCACTTGGGTAAAACTAGGGTGTCATTTTGTTATTTGTAAGCATGTGGGCATTTGTGTAGTTATATTGGTTGTAAGACAACATTGTTGGTGATTGGTCTAATGTTGTGTAATCTCTCTTTGAAACAATAAAATTGTTTTATTGTTGATTTTTTCTGCTATGTAATTATGGGATACGTGGTAGAATACGTCTCTTAATTGGGACCTCTAACCATGGTCACATCACTATTGATAACTTTTAATATTAATGTTTCAAAAATCCATCCAATCCTTCACATACGTACACACAAGAAATGAAACCATTGGAAGGGCAAGCACTTGCACTTTTACAATAATGTTTGCAATTATTCAATATATTCTTATTGATGAAATGAGTTTCATAGGGCCTAATCTATTGACACATATTGATCAACGTTTGCGATAGGCCTTCCCGTAACATAAAAATAATCCATTTAGTGCAAGAACTATTATTTTGATTGGGGATTTGGGTCAACTCCCTCCAATACATGATATATTAATGTATGTTGGAACATCATATGGTTCAACCCTTTGGTAGACCTTTAATATTGTTATTACATTGCAAACGATTTTTTGTAAAAAGGCTCCAATCTAGGCCAGGTGTCTTTTCAAAATCTGTTGTTGAATGTACAAAATGTTGAACCAAAAGTTAAACAAGGAAATTTATTAATGTCTCAAATAAATAGCTATTGTCTTCTGAAGAAAAACTCTCATTTCATTTATCAACTCACTTATATGTAACAAATACTTTGGCTTCAACACATAATAAATAAATATTGAAATTATTAAATATGTTGATTACACGGAGTAGGGCAGAACGTACCAAAAAGGGAACTTTAGAGATCTTAATGATGAGCAATAATTAGATATCACAATTATTCATCAGAAAGATAAAAAATTATGCTTGCGACCAATTTGTGGGTTGAGTCTGGCTTGGTTAATGGTGCTCTTAGCGAAATTCATACTATAGTTTATAGAATTGACACCAGACCCCCTAGATTGCTAATGTTTGTGGTTATACACGTGAAAAAATATATAAGCCCATCATGGGATGCAAAAAAATCTCAATAAGTATCGATCCCTCCCATAACTCAAGGCAACCTTAAACAACTTGTGTTGAAAATGGTTTGGACTCTGACAATTCATAAATCATATGGACTAACATTGGAGAAGGAAACAATTGATATTGGTATTATTGAACGTTAGGGCCTTACTTTTGATTGAAACCCTGCTTTTACAGGGATTAGGTGTACATATTACTTATTTGACTTAGGTGTCAAGCACTGAGGGGTATCCATTCCGCCAAATTCGTTTGAGACATGATCTTGACTTCATCCCTTTTTTATATCTCCTAAAATTTATACCTTGGTGGATATCTTAACTGCAACCTACTTGATTAAAGCCTTACTTTTATTATACTATCAAAAATACAATACTTGCAACAACTACATTCCTTATTAGAACTTTCTCTTTATTAAAGTAATCTTCATTTCTATCACTCAATCCACATTTACATTACACTTCGCTCGTACAATTACTAATAATATATTTTTTTCTATAAAAATTTGTATTGGTGAGGAGCCTTCCCCTCATTTTTATAATTTAAAAAATAAAAACAAACCATATAAAAATTTGTAGTGGTGAGGAGCCTTGGCCTCATATATCGTATCTTATCTTGGCTCGGTTGTTGCCTCAACTCCGCTCTCCGCACGTTAATAGAATTCAGAATAGACAGTTGATTTTGTCTGTTGTGCATCAATCTCATCTTTACCTGTACACATTTTGCAACATGCTGTACTGTTCGGTGACCTCTTAAAAATTGGCATTCAATGAAGACAATTAAATTCAACTAAACAATTCAGTGTTGGGTTTCAATTCAGTTTTGTAACCAGCACAAGAAAATCTTCTCTTGGTTAAGATCATGGAATGGCTTTTCTGGGTTGTAGTTGCAGTTTCAGCCGGTTTAGGGATACTTCTGTTGGAAGTTGCAAAAGTTATATGGTGGCAACCGCTGCAAATGAAAAAGCACTTTGAAGCCCAAGGGATTCTAGGTCCTCCTTATAAATTACTCTATGGAAATGCTCCTGATATTGTTAAAATGGCTAGCCAGGAGAGCTCTAAGCCATTGTCACTGTTGGGACACAACATAGTTCCTCGAGTTCTTCCTGCTTTTCATCAATGGGACAAAACTTATGGTACACTTATTCTCTCTTATTCCCCCCCGCAAAAAAATAGAGTTGAAAAGCATTCGTTAAGCATCATGTTTCTAATTGAAATTGATATCCCTACATATATCATCTGTCACCATTTACAAGTGTAATCATAGTAACAGAAAATAAAAATCTCCAAATCGGCTAATTTCGGAAACAAGTCTTATATACTTTTTGGCAAAAATCTATATATTCTCCTCAAGTTTTTGCTCGAACCTATTTTAAAGTTTTTAACCTGTTCGTACGGAAAAAATGGATAGTGACATACCATTGGAGTAGTAGATAAGAAGAGGATAATCTAAATTTACCCAATTGATGATGTATGTATATATGTGATCATGCAGGTCATGATTATGTTTACTGGTTTGGGACAACACCCAGGCTTTTTGTTCCTCACCCTGAGCTTGTGAAGGAGATATTATCTAACAAGTTTGGGCACTATGAAAAAATTAAATTTAAGCAAATGGTGGCAGACGGTGGTCTTACAGAGCTAGAAGGTGAGAAATGGGCACAGCATAGAAGAATCCTAAACCCTGCTTTTCACATGGACGCCTTGAAGGTAAAATCTTAACATTCCCAAGAGAATTTGAATAAAAGTAAGTTCTAGGTAAGTTGAATGATATTCAATCATAAATCTTATGCAAAACAGGATTACTTCTCACATACCGTTTGGTATTTTCACAGCCATTATGACATACTTTAAGGTTTCTTTTCCCTTAAGCTGAAGAATCTATGTAATACGAGTTTTCAATTGTACACTAAATGTTTGAGTGCTTTGCTTTTATGCTTGTTGAGTCTTGCAGAGATGAGGTACTTTTGTCTTTACATTTGATTTGCTTCTGCAATGTAATCACACCCCGTCTTAACTTTTATAATACATCTGCCATGTCAGGGCATGATTCCCTCATTTGCAGAATGTGGCACCAATATGCTCAAAGAATGGAGCAAATTAGTATCTTCAGGTGCCAATGAAATTGATGTTAGTAAAGAGTTCTCTATTCTTACATCAGACGTTATTTCACGCACAGCATTTGGAAGCAGTTACGCAGAAGGAAATCACATTTTCCATTTACTGGCCCAACAAATCCTCCTTGCATTTGAAAGAGTTCGCAATGTTTATATTCCAGGTTCCAGGTAACATGTTTTAGCCTTATTCTGACCATAATTTTTGTTTGAACAAGTAATTTTTGTCAGGTGTTTCCGAGCAATGTTTTTTTGGGATGGTAAAATATGTGGGTGTTTTCATTACATTTTTCCTTCATACCTTTCCAAAAAAGTTAGACAAATTGCAATGTAAACAATGAGTTTTCATATCGTTCTCAAAAGGATTATACTGGCTTCAAGAAGTTTTTATTTTTCTCTTTTAAATTCATTGTTATATTGCAAAGTCAAAACACACAAGATTTTGATAGCAAATGAATAGTTATATGAGATGATTCTGGAGCAAATCAGAGGATTTTTGTTAATTTAAGCTTCCAGCTTGCATAAGGAATACAAAGAACAAGTATTCGTTGACTCCAAAAATCGCACTCATTCTCATTCATTTCAATATATATGATATTATGTGTTCACAAGTCGTCTAGAAGTAGTTACAAGTATTCGTTGACTCCAAAAATCTCACTCATTCTCATTCATTTCAGTATATATGAATTTATTATCTGTTCACAAGTCGTCTAGAAGTAGTTACAATGCAGTTACAACTAATTAACTTCTGCCCCTCTAGGCTACGACTTCAACTTAATGGCTGCAACATTGGAATTGGTAGTCTGACTCTGCAACTCTCTCCCTTGGATGCAAGATCCACATTGGACGCCTAATTCTGCAACTCTTTCCCTTAGACTTCCAATAAATACATTGGCCCCCTCAACATCACTCACCCCACAAAACCGAACTTTGAAACTACAATGGCACACAATTTTATTACTTACCTGAAAAGCCTTCTAAAAAAATTCAGCTGAAATCTATACTAGGCTCTCTTTAGCAACCAACAGCAGCATCTTCTGTTACACGACTGTTGAATAATACTCGTGAATGTTGCAATCAACCACCCTAGAAAAATATCAACAATTGCTACTTACCCTACTCCTGAATATAATTTCCTAAAGTTGTACAACAATTGCTGTAACCTCTGACCCATTTGATGACTTGACTGCTCTGCAAGTAAAGAACTGCCTATGTAATATACTTTAGGCCAGGAAATCTTCTTTGCATTAAATTGACTTACAGTTTCTCAAGTGTTCTGAACCAACTATCATATGACGAACTAAACCTGTACCTTCAACTATTGTTTTTTTTTTTTTTTTGATAAAAGATAAATATGTTGATAAAACAGATGCTTTACAAAAACCAATCCCTGAACCCATTGATTGAGAAAGAAAGGAAGAGATGAGAGAACCTTTTAACCAGCTATAAAAAGGCATTCAAATTCATATACGAAATAAGAGATCAACAGGAACATATTTAGAGTACATACTGCATACATAACACAACCTCATATATGAGGAGAGCAAAAAGGTTTAAGGCAGTGGCGCTGAGAGAGTCCAAGATATGCTAACATAGAAAGAGGATTAAAATGCAAATAAAGGAAGCAGAAAAGAAGACTTATTCAGTTTTCTCCTCTAAGTTTTCCATGAAGCATTTAGCAGCAGGATGGTGTTCATTCCTCACCTCTTGAGCATCCATCTGCGTGTTCCAAGCGGATGCAGCAGTAGTGGAGGCAGGACGAAATAGAGTCTTTCTCAATGTTTCTCCCCTGTTGACTGCCTCAGTAGAGTGGTGAATCTTGGTGTTCTGTGTAGCGGGGGCAGGACGAAGCATAGTGTTGCTGCATGTTTCTCCTCTGGTGACTGCCTCAATAGAGCAATGAATCTTGGTGTTCTGTTGTTTTAGCATGGCTTGATGGGCATTAAATTGCATCTGATTGGCAAGTGTTTTTCTGTTCATTTTCAGAGTAGGAATTTAATCCATGGCTTCAGTCATGCTCGGAAGCTTACTGAGGTTGAGGTTGTGGGTGAAAAAGTCAAGGCACTTTTTTTGCTAGTGAACAACATCCTGTAAAGCAAGCATGCGATCTCTCTGTTGTTGAATACATGCAATCATAAGATAAGAATTCCTTTCAAGGAGAGAGATGTTAATACCCTTATCATCCATTTTTTCAGCCACATTGTCAATGCTTTGATTAATGTTGAGAAGGGTTTTGATTAAGGAGAAATTCTTCTTAGAATCAGCAGAGTTTCTTTTGGGCTGCAAGACAGGGGTTTGAGCTTGAGATTTTCCACTATTTTCATACTCAGAAGAAGAGATCCAAAAGGGTTTTGGGGGCAGCAATGGGTTATCCTATGCATGGTTAGGACAAATATTCCCCATATGAATGCTTGACAGGTTCAAGTGATTGAAAGTGGGACGGGTATTGAGGCAGTTTTTTCTTGTTCTGTTTAGTATACAGGCCAGCCACCGATCCCAACTACTGTTCATTAAGTTGGCTTAATATTCAAGTCAACAACAATGTAGGTTCTGTGTTCCATGTTAAGGAAATATCCTCAATCTCATTGAATCATATTTTCGAAGGGTCTTCAACAAAAAAAAACACCAAACATTTGATCTATTTCAACTATGGCATTTAGCAGAGAGCTTAAAATCGTATAATCGTGACATACAACATGTTAATCCCAGTATCCATCGCATCTTGCTTATGTACAATGTATTTTGAAAATTCATAGGGGGCTAATGTCTTTCAATTTAGCTTCACCATGATTTTATCATTTTCACATAAAAGTAACAACATTGAAAGTCCTAACAATTACTTTGGATTTGCAATGTCCCACAGTGACCAGTCTACACAAGCAATAACTTCAGATTATTCATTACTCTGGGAATGGCATGCATGTATAAGTTCTATAGTACTGAGTTAGAACTGCTAAAATGCCCAAAATAGCATCAATTCAAGAAATCGTCGATTACAAATTCAATCTTATTAGAAACAATGAACCATCTTTGTCCGTACATCCAATCTTACTCTAGGAAAAAGTGAAGGTCTAACTTATTATCATTTTCATTTAGACTTTAGAGACAGAGGGAATCACATGCATGTTGAAGTTCTATAGTATTGAGGGATTCATGGCTTCCACTTGTCCATCGATATTTCTCCTTTGATGTTACCCATAAGTGTAATTGGTGCTTATTTTATTCCATGTAGTTCTATAGACATTAGTCTTCTGATACTCCGTGTTATTCCTCCATGATTGTTTCTTCTCATGGTGATGTGGGTGTCAATATACAGCAACTTTTGTAGACTTGAAATCCTTTTTTGTATGTTAAGTTATTTCTGGTTATAATTGTGTGAGAGTTTTTGAATCGACGTTTCGAGTCACACTCTGTGAACCATCATCAAGGTGAGAAAAGAATGAACGGAGATTGTAGATTGAGATTAAAATATAAGAAATCAAGGTGAGAGAAAAAATTCAAATAATTGAAAGAATTAAAAAGAGAATAAATAAAACGGGGGGGAGCACTTAGTAGCAAGACAATAAAAGTCAAAAAAAGGAAACCAGAATAAAATTAAAATAATAAAATGAAAAAATTGAAAAAATACAAATCAAATAAGAAACAGAATAAAGGGGGTTAACATGAAAAAATAAAGACAAAAGGTAGTAAGAACCCAAAACAGAAAAGTCAAACACAAAACCATAATACCTGTGGAAAAAACAACAAAAAGATTGAAAAATAAATTAGGGAAAGCACTTATCAACAATAAGCCAGAGAAAATGAAGGAAGAGGGGGGAGGGCGGGGATAGGCAAGCGAGCCACGATAACAAGGGAGATGGATCCCCACCTTGGACCTAGTAAAAAAGCCGAGGGAAGGGAACCAAACTCGACACATCCAAAACAAACCACTAAAAAGAACAATGTAGGGACTAGGGACTAGGATGGCAACTAGTGTTTTTTGGAAAGGTAAACCAAAGTTTTCCAAGAATGGTTCAAACCTAAGCCCACGTCTCCATTCAAATTGTTCTCGTGTTTACAAATTTTTCACTGCTTCTCTTAAACGACATTTGGAGAAGTGATCTTCTACTGCCAAGACCTTGGTGTCTTCGATGCAAACATGATGCTTAGTGTTAATCGAATGCCTAGTAAGAGCTGATTTAATCACTCTATCATTATTAATATCAGCCGCGTGTTCCTTGATCCTAGTGTTAATTGAATGACCCATCTCGCCAATATAAGACACCCCACAAGAACAATCAATTTTGTAAACGCTGCTTTGCAACGTGGGTTCTAAGTGGTCTTTGGTAGACTTAATCACATTTCTAAGTTTACTGTGAGGGATATAAATGGATCAAATATTCTCTTTTCTTAGAATCTTGGAGATTGTATTAGAAATCCCTTCAATGTGCGGAAGGTAAGCCACCAAATTCTGGTTAACCCCTTCTTTCACCTGGGGGCTGACTTTGGTAGTTCTAGCTGATCTAAAAGCATGGTTAATTTGATTTTTATTGTAACCGTTTCTCTTGAAGACCTCGGTAAGATGTTGGATCTCCTCTTCTAAATGGTCTTTGTCGCAAATGTGAAAAGCTCTAGTGGTTAAGGTTTTTATAACCCCGGCTTTTTGGGAAGGATGATGATGGGAACTCAAATGTAAATAAAGATTAGTGTGTGTAGATTTCTTAAAGACTCGACGAGCAAAGAACCCATCTTATTTCCTCATAAGGACATCAAGGAAGGGAAGGTTGCCATATTTTTCCAGTTCCTTCATGAACTTGATGTTGTCCAAAGTATTATTGATGTGCTGGTCAATTTCTTCTAATTATATAAGCCATGTGGCTAGTTAACATGGGTGTCATCAACGTACCTCTTCCACCACTTTGGTCTCAAGGGAAAGGAGTAGAGAGCCATGTCTTCAAAACACTCCATGAAAAGGTTGGCAACCATTGGGGAGAGAGGTAACCCCATCGCAACCCCTTCCGTTTGCTCATAAATCGCACCTCAGAACATGAAAAAGGTTGACATCAAACAAAGCTCCACTAAAGAACTAGTCTCTTCATCAGTGTGTCTACCTACTACTTTAATAGTCTCCTAAATGGGAATTGTTGTGAATAGAGACACCACGTCAAAACTCACAAGAATGTCATCATTGGAAACTTTTTTATCTTTGATAAAATCAACAAAATCTAAGGAGTCTTTGATGAAAGAGGAAGTTTTTCCAACTAGAGGTTTAATATTCTTTGTAAGAAAGGAGGCCAAGTGATAAGTGGGAGAGTCGGTAGTATCTATAATTGGTCTAAGTGGTATACCGACTTTATGAATCTTCAGAGCACCATAGATCCTAGGGGTGATCTCCTTTTTAGGTAAGAGACATTTTCTAAGGTCATCATTTAAGGAGAGGAGATAAATGGTTTTTTTAACATTTTTGGCGATTTTGGCGACCGGATTACAAGAAAGCATGTTATAATTGCCACTGTTATGAAGATGGTCCAACATCTTGAACTTAGTCATCTTTGTTCATAACAACAGTTGCATTACCCTTATCAACTTTAGTGATGACAATGATATCATTGGAGTTAAGGTTTTTCAAAGCAAGCCATTTCGCTTTAGAAATGTTGTGAGACGGGGGTTTGGCTTTCCTTAACGAGCAGTGAAAGCAAGGGAACATTACCGAGGTTAGAGACTTCACAGGGGCCACATCCACATGGAAGTGTGAGAGGGGAGCATTGAAAGGAAGGGATACCGTTGATCAATAGTAGACTCAGGATCCTCGGGACTGTTGGTTAATACATTGACAAGACCGCTATTAAAAAGACTATCCTTAATTATCGTGGACTCGACACACAAAGGGCGAAGAGCCAACGATGACATAAGTCAAAAAAACAAATGTGAAGGAAACAAATCTACATCATTAAACTGCTACATAAGTCTAAAAAACTTCCCTTATTTGAACCAAAATAGCCCGTTGCTTCAAGCCTTCTGCTCTGGAGAAGGATCCGACATCAAGTCTTATCCAAAGATCTATCCTCAGAGAGGTCCTCAGAGAGGAAGAAAGTTCTAAATGCAAATCTTTTAATCTAGCAGAAAGATGGCTTATATCCGACCTAGTGCCATTGATAATTGACCTGAGAAGAGATAAACAAGCTCGATCGAAAATGGAGTTGTTCCTTGGACACCCTAGAAAATGGTTAATCCTGACAAAATTTGGGCAAACTTTGCAATCACGACGTCTTTTAAGAAAAGCCAAGTTTGCAATCTTTTTTTCCAGTTTAATTCTCAGTTTCTCAAAAAATTTAGCTTTGAGGCATAATTTCCTCCCATGAAGGGTATCAATAAGAATAATAGTATTTCCACAATCCATTTCAAATATGCTAAGTTATTTCTAGTTGTAATTGTGTGAGAGCTTTTGAATTGACATTTCGGGTCACACTTTTTGAACTATCATCAGGTTGAAAAAGAATGAATGGAGATTGCAGATTGAGATTTAAATAAAAGTCAAGGTGAGAGAAAAAATTCAAAGAATTAAAAAGAGAATAAATAAAAAGAGTGGGGGGGGACTTAGTAGCAAGAGAGTAAAAGTCAAAAAAGGAAACCATAATAAAATTAAAATAATAAAATGAGAAAATTGAAAAAATACCAATCAAAATAAGAAATAAAACAAAGGGGATTAACATGAAAAATAAAGACAAAAGATAAGAACCCAAAACAGGAAAGTCAAGCACATAAAGCCATAATGCCTGTGGAAAAAACAACAAAAAGATTGAAAAATAAATTAGGGAAAGAACTTATCAACAATAAGCCAGAGAAAATGAAGGAAAAGGGTGGGGGGAATAGGTGAGCGAGCCATGACAACAGGAGAGACGGATCCCCACCTTGGACTTAGTAAAAAAGCCAAGGGAAGGGGACCAAACTTGACACGTCCAAAAAAGACCACTAATAAGAACAACGTAGGGACCAGGGATTAGGATGGCAACTAGTGTTTTTTTGGAAAGGTAAACCAAAGGTTTCCAAGAATGGTTCAAATCTAGGCCCACGTCTCTATTCAAATTGTCCTCATGTTTACAAATCTCCACTACTTCTTTTAGACAACATTTGGAGAAGTGACCTTCCACTGCCAAGACCTTGGTGTCTTCAATGCAAAATTGATGCTTAGTGTTAACTAAATGCTCAACAAGAGCTGATTTAATCACTTTCATTTTTAATATCATCCACGTGTTCCTTGATCCTAGAGTTAATTGAACGACCTGTCTTGCCAATATAAGACACCCCACAAGAACAATCAATTTTGTAAACGTTGTTTCGTAGCATGGGTTCTAAGTGGTCCCTGGTAGACTTAACCATATTTCTAAGTTTATTGTGAGGGATAAATATGGATCGGATATTCTCTTTTCTCAGAATCTTAGAGCTCTTATTAGAAATCCCTTCAATGTATGGAAGGTAAGCCATCGAGTTCTGGTTAACCCCTTCTTTCACCTAGGGGATGGCTTCGGTAGTTCTAGCTGATCTAAAAGCATGGTTAATTTGCTTTTTATTGTAACCATTTATCTTGAAGACCTTGGTAAGATGTTGAATCTCCTCTTTTAAATGGTCTTTGTTACAAATGCGAAAATCTCTAGTGGTTAAGGTTTTTAGAACCTCAGCGTTTTGAGAAGGATGATGATGGGAACTGGTATGTAAATAAAGATCAGTGTGTGTAGATTTCCAAAAAACTCGACGAGCAAAGGACCCATCTCGTTTCCTCATAAGAAGGACATCAAGGAAGGGAAGGTTACCATCTTTTTCTAATTCCTTTGTGAACTTGATGTTGTCCAAAATATTATTGATGTGTTGGTGAAATTCTTTTAATCTATCTAAGCCATGTGGCCAGTTAACATGGGTGTGATCAACGTACCTCTTCCACCACTTTGGTCTCAAGGGAAAGGAGTAGAGAGCCATGTTTTCAAAAAACTCCATGAAAAGGTTGGTAACCATTGGGGAGAGAGGTGACCCCATCGCAACTCCTTCCGTTTGCTGATAAATCACATCTCTGAACGTGAAAAAGTTTGACCTCAAACAAAGCTCCGCTAAAGAACTAGTCTCTTCATCAGTGTGTCTGCCTACTACTTTAATAGCCTCCTCAATGGGAATTTTTGTGAATAGAGACACCACATCAAAACTCACAAGAATGTCATCATTGGAAACTTTTTGATCATTGATAAAATCAACAAAATCTAATGAGTCTGTGATGAAAGAGGAAGTTTTTCCAACTAGAGGTTTAATTTTCTTCGCATGAAAGGAGGCCAAGTGATAAGTGGGAGAGTTGGTAGCATCTACAATTGGTCTAAGTGGTATACCGACTTTATGAATCTTCGGGGCACCATAGATCCTAGGGGTGATCTCTTTTTTAGGTAAGAGACGTTTCTTAAGGTTGCCATCTAAGGAGGAGAGATTAATAGCTTTTTAAACGTTTTTGGGGATTTTGGCGACCGAATTACAAGAAAGCATGTTATAACTGCCGCTGTTATGAAGATGGTCCAGCATCTTGAACTCATAGTAATCTTTGTTCATAACAACAGTTGCAATACCCTTATGGGGGGAGGGGCTAGAAGCGAGCAGTGAAAGCAAGGGAACATTAAAATGACAATGTTACAGAAAATTACACATGTTTGACTTACTAATTGAATCGCAAACATGAAGATGAAGACATTACAAAGTCCCTCCATGGACTCAAGCAATTCTTGCTACTTCCTGCTCTTTTACAGTCACACCCACACTCCCACAATGAAGGCACTCCAACTCTTTCCAACTCTTCACTCCCCTAAATGATTTGAATCTCTTTTACCTCTTCACTGCATCTTAGAGTGCCTCTTTGAGTTCTCCTGTTCTTTGAAAACGGGCCAAATGGAAAAAACCATCGTTCTGGGCCATTCTTTTTTTTGTATCTAGTGCAGCTAAAACGGCTACTTACTGCAAACCAACGGTTACATAACCAAAAGTTAATGCATACCAACGGTTTTGGAACCACCACCTATTTTAACTAGTTGTTTAGTCCTCTACTAAGAAGGGGTCAGATTGAATCCTATTTGATGACTGAAACCTTACGCACTTATGTTTTTGGAGTGTTGGAGCTCTGGAGATGTTTCTCGGACCTGTTCTGATCATATTCAAGAAGCGAAACAATGGCAATACGGCCGACATAGTAACTAACGTGCACTGACACTAAACATATTTTTTTTTGGGTGGTACAAGATTATTCATTGACCTTAAATGCCTCAGCATCAGGGTTCCTGAATATTTTATTATTTATGGAGATCATTTGATTTAATAATCCAAGGTTATTAGAGCCATAAATTTTGAAATAGTTACAAAAATCCTCGACGAAGTGCTGTCGTGTCCTTTAGATTTTCGACACAAACATGTAACTGCAAATGTCAAATTAGATTAGGCCTTTTTTCTGCAGCAATGAGGATATGGTGTTGCCAGCATAATTGCCATTGTCGGTGGTTCCTAGCTTTCCTTTTCTTGTCAATTCTCATAAATGGCTCAACTTCTTTTCCTTAAATTTTTTGAGTGTCATATAGTAGAAAATGATTTAACTTTATCCATGTTTGCTTGCTAGTTCCCTACTAATTTCTCGTTTGTAATGTTGTAAAGATTCAAGCAATGCAGAGATATTCCTTAATGAACCATAGAAACAAGTTTTAGAATTGTTGATATCGCGGACTTGCTAATTTTTAACTTCCAAGTAGAATATTTTTCTAATTTTAATTGTTCTATATAAAGTCTGTGAGGATTGATAAATTCTAGGAATAAATTCTTATAACAGGTTTCTTCCTACAAAAAAGAATAGGCAGCGATGGTGGCTGGAAAAAGAAATCAGAAGATGTGTAAGGCAAGTGATTGAAGTAAGGGAGAGGACTGTTCGCATTGAAAAGTCAGAGGACTATGGTACTGATCTACTTGGACTAATGATGAATTCCAACAAGAAACAGGGCGGAGGAAAGCTGCAGAATAACAAGAGCATGACTATAGACGAAATAATCTCTGAATGCCAGACTTTCTATTTAGCTGGACATGAAACTACAAAAATCCTCTTGACATGGACCATGGTCTTGTTGGGTATGCATAAGGACTGGCAAGAGCGAGCACGCAGGGAGGTCCTAGAAGTGTGTGGGAAGAATGATTATCCAAATGCAGACACTGTAAATGGCCTAAAGACTGTAAGAATACATACTCTTATTGTAACTCAATTTTTATTCTTTTCAATGATGATCTAAAACAAGTTTCTTTTCATAACATTCTGTCAGAACTATTTCCAATGTTGAGCAGATGAAGTTATGCAAAATAGTTTGTGTTCCCCAGATATTGTTCTATTCATCAAAAATGTTATGCAAAATCTTTGGTCAGTAGATAAAAATATGTTGTATCCTTGTTATTGCAGGTGGGGATGATTTTCAATGAATCCTTGAGACTTTATCCACCTGCAGTTGCAATTAACCGACAAACATATAAGCCAATGATGCTGGGAAGACTCTCAATTCCTGCAGGTACTCAACTTCAAATTCCAATCCTCACAATGCACCATGACGCATCTTTGTGGGGAAACGACGTGCATGAGTTCAATCCAGAGCGGTTCAGCCAAGGAATTTCAAAAGCGGCTAAGCATCCCATGACATTCATGCCATTTTCATCAGGCCCAAGGGTATGCATTGGTCAAAACTTTGCACTGCTACAGGTGAAAATAATATTGGCCATGATTCTGCAACAGTTTTCCTTTGTGATTTCACCTCATTACATTCATGCACCTGTACATTCATTTTTGCTTAAGCCTAAGCATGGAGCTCAGATCATCTTCCATAGGAATTAAATTAAACGCAAGGGTCCTAAGTAAGTATTTGATGATTTAAGATCATGAACTGCTAAAATTTAAATTATGTGGTATATGATTGTGGTACTTTGGCAGACATGCTTGTTATGAAGCATGGTAAATTTATTATCTTTTAGTCTTATAACATTAATATGTTATAAATTTATGCTGAATGATTAATCATATGGTTATGATTGTCATCACCCAAGGGCATTTGGTTACCTTATCACATTTCGCTCATCTTCCCATCAAATCTTGATTGAAACTCATTTACAATTAACTTGAAAAGGTTTGAAATTTACTTCAAAGGCCAAATTTTAAATTTAGTTTTTGAAAAGATAAATTAATAGAGATTTTTTTTTGAAAAGATGAATTAACACAGATTTTTTTTTTGGAAAGATGTGTCAATAAGAAACCATGGAACTCAACTTTTGGATCTGGACATCCAACTTATCATTTAGAAATAAATATAAAGTGTAAGTACAATGATTATAAACTGAGGCTTCTTATAGAGAGAACCTTATCAGATAATTGTTGAAGCTCCAACCTTAAAAACAAAATCCCCATGAAAACTACAATAAGTGAAATACATTACGGAAGGTGTTCAAGAAAGCCATGTGTCTAAGAGAATAAATTGTTAGAATGTAAAACCCATCTTTGTAGGCCCATTGAGTCACTATTTTTTGTGTGGTGTTTCAATGAATCCGTTAAGTTCATTGGGTTGTGTAACTTATGATATGCACCTTGCATAGTGTAATGTGTGCCTTGCAAGTGTAATCATAATGTATTATGGTTAATGCCTTACTAAAGATCGGCTTACTATTTTTTGAGAAAGTGGTTTTACATGACTATGCATTACATATATCCATAAACAATGTGCAATTCACATCTAAACAAATTTACCTAATGAAAAAGTAAAATCAAACCTAATTGTAGCAATGAGTATTTTAGAATAATTGAACGATACAAAGCTAGGGTTCTGAGAATAATATCGAATTGTCAAAAAATTGTGTACTATTGGAAGCTGAAATTAGTTGGAAACAAGTCTAAAAAGCAAGGTGAAAATAATCTAAAAATTTTAGAGCAAACTGATAACTCTGAAAATTTGATAAGGATTGTACAATAGCTATCAAGATTGCACCAAAGTTACTAGGACCATATAGCTTCTAAAAAGTGCTTGGAATCTAGTTTTTCTTTGACGACTAGATTAACCTATTTTTTCTTTCCAAAAAAATCCAATTTTTTTATAATTTGCTTAGTAAGTGCACCAATATGTGGGGACAAAAAGAAGGCTTATTATGACACATTTTTATTGAAAACAAAGATACTAAAACTTGGATGAAAAAATTGAGATTCATACACTCAAAATTTAAAAATACTTTCAAAACAAAAAATGTAGCATTTTGAGTCTAGTTTCTAAACCACTAGAATTATTTTAAAATGGTGAAGTTTAAGTGTTCCAAATAGGGGATCTAAAAAAGCTGCACCTATTTCAAACCAAAAACATTGTAAATAAGTGTTTATGATCCCTCCTATTTTTTAACATCGTTAAGTATTTTTTGCAACGATTTTATAGAAACTCAGAAGACACCACTATGCTTGTTCTCTTTTTTTATTTTTTGATAATATTTTTAAATTAATTTTAACAATTAAATAACTTGAAAATTAGATAGTTCACTGTGCTCACCCACTTCTAGTAAAAAAATATAATTTTATTCAAAATAAATATTTAAAAAAAATATATATATGTATAGAACTAGGTCTAATTATTATTATTATTTTAATGCAATTTCTATGAATAGAGGTAAAAAATACATTAAAAAAAAAAACTAGTTATAAAATTATGATATGTTAAGACATAATCTTAATAAATAAAGAATAAATCTTTAACCATATTGTGAAGTAGAAAAAAATAAAAATAAATAAATAAATTACAAAGTAGAACCTTAGATCTAGATGTTATAACATTTTCATGAATTTCCCTTATGAAATCCATGATTGTTTCATGGCGGAAGGTCGATTTTGTGATAATCACTTACGAGCATGGATTTTGTTGTCTATTTATAGGTCCAAAATTTAGGCTCATAAATTTGCATCAAATTTAAGCCTAATTTATTTTTGAATTTCAACTTTTTATAACATGTACACATAATGTTGTGTGCGCATTATAACGATGTACAATAACATGTATGCATTATAACGATGTATAATAACATGTACGCATTATGATGTGTACACATATCTTAGAATAGATATAAAATAGCAAAAATGATATTTTGTATTAGAACATTATTATTTTATGTGTTAATGTATTCTTTTTAGAGTGAGTTCTTAGTAATGCCCCTCACTTTCATATGCAATGGAGGGAATATATGTTGATTTATGGCTAGAGGACATATTAAATACAATCATGTGTTGTTTTTTATGTCGATGTTTTGTTTGTAGAGTTAATTAATAGGAATTGGGCCCATGTCATATGCAATAGAGGTAACATTTGTTGATTTAGGTGTACAAGACACATTAGATGACCATGCGCCATTTTTTGTGTTTCTATATTTTATTTTTAAAGAAATTTTGACTAAAAGAGTCTCCATTCACATAAAATCGATAAAACAGAGAAATATTTAGGGCTACGAGGAAAAATAGACCACCATATGTTGTTTTTGTGTGTTCATGTTGCCTTTGTAGTTAGAAATTGACTAAAAATGCCTCTCTTTCATGCAACTGATGAAATAGACAAAAACTTAGGGGCAGGGAAGATAATAAACCATCATGTGTCATTTTTTCATGTTCATGTCTCTTTTTTAGAAAGAATGCATAGTAATGGGTCTTGTTTCACATTCAATGGATGCAATATTTATTGATTTAGGGCTAGGGAACATGTTTAATACCACCATGCATATCATTTTTCCATGTAAATGTTTCATTTGTAGAGCGGGTTCAAAGTAATTTGGCCCATTTCATATGCAATAAAGGCAATATTTTTTGATTTAAGGTTATGGGACACATTAGATCACCATGTTTCATTCGTGTATATTCATATTTATTTCTAGAGTGAATTTGATTAAAAAGAGTGCTTTTTATTGCAATCAACATAAATGAGGAAGATTTATCATTTATGGGGATAACATAAACTACCATGTGTTATTTTTTATTTTCTAGTTTCCATGATAGAGCCAAATTGACTAAATGGGCCCCTCTCACATGCAATTGAGGTAATTGTAATGTCTCCATTTTCTTAATAAATATTTTGAAGAAGACCGTTAGCCTATTTGGTTCCCATAAGCTAAATCAGGGGATGTCAGGGTACATTAAGTGTGATAAGTCACTATTCATAGCTACTATTCATGTGCATTATTCACTATCACTATTTATGGTGACATCGCTAGTGATGCAACTGATGATGTAACATAGGAGCTGACTTGTGGATGTTTTGACATGGCCCGCAGGGGAGATCACATGTGCTAAAGTTGATGTGAGAGAAAGTGTGATGATTTTTTAAGATGGAATAGTGTTTTGGCATGTGAAGCTCTTTTGAAATAGTCAAAAAGTTGATTAGATCTTATTTGAGAATATTTGGGGTCACATGGAAGAAGATGACAAGACTGCACTATTCCAGATTTGCTCTCACATGTGTGAGTGAGGTGTCCTTTGGAAATATGTGTGCACCAAGGAAGTGGGAGACAAGAGTTATTACTCTTTATTAGAGGTACAGATGTCAGTGGGGCATAGTTTTGAAGGCATGTGGAAGTGGAAGATAAAGACAAAGCCATAGTGGAAGCATGATCTCCCTTTTTGACTCTTGCACTTGGTGACAAGCTTGTCACTATAACTCAATAGTGCACCCACTCAAGGAGGGCAAATTTCTTAGCTTGTGCATGAAGTTTCCTCTATCTTTCTCTCTCTCTCATGCATTTTATATTTAAGGAGAGCTATCTCCCATTATAAATCATGCTTGAATATATTTGTAAACCCCCTTTTGTAAGGTTTGAACTTCGTGTTCATTCTTTCATCCGTCCTAAACACGGAAACCCTTAGAGTGTGGATAATATTAGAGGATGGAAACCCTCTCAAGATAACTTGTTTCGGTGGTGAGATATCTTCCCTAGATGGTGTTGGTAATTCCATTTAGAGATTGCACATAGGCTTCATTCAGAGTTGTTGGATTTGGTAGTGAGAGATCCACCCTAGCTGGTTGTATGTAGAATTAGAGTGGTAGTAGTAGAGTCAGTGTGTCAAGTATTTTATGTGTGTTGTTATTGTATCTTTCTTTGTATGAGTTGTTGTATATGATTATTGCTTCCAACAATATCCTAGGTAAGAAGTTATTTGTAAGCAGATATTTAAGTTATTGTGTCCAATAAAATATATGTTGGTAGTGTTCTATTTCCTGAAACTATGTGGTGTGAAAGTTGCATTGTGTAATGTATTAAATAATAATAAGTGTATGCATGTCAATGTAAGTGTGGGTTGGGAAAAAAATTTCAGATTTGAGTTCATTTCCATAAGTGTTAAGTTTGGTTTTTTTGTATTTATGTGTTTTGAGCAAATACACTGAAAAGGGATATTTTAGTGGTATTAGAGCTTAGGGCAAGTCTAAGTTTTTAATTTGGAATTTATAGTTTTAAGTGTGTTTAGAAATATCCCATTCAAAGATATTTTAGTGGTATCAGAGCTTGTGATCCTACCATCCTGTGAGGGTTTGTGTTTTTAGGTCTTCTGTTGTTTGATGTTTCCAAGTGTCAGGGAGATTTGAAAGAGGTTGTGAATCATGGTGACTTTTAGTGAAGAAGATTTGGGCAAGGAGTGTTATAAAGTAGGAAATAAACTTGAATATCCACCACATTCAAAGGATCAGCTTCTTTGAATTTTGAAAGAAGTGGAGATGTGCTTATTTGTGATAAATCATGTAGATTCAATGAGGATCCAATATGCTATGTCTCCATTACTGAAATATTTGGTTAAGCCAAAGCTTTTGAGACATCTAGATGAGGAGGTAAGGCTAGCAGTTACTTGTGTTAGCGAAATTATAAGGGTAAAAAATCCTAGGAAACCTTATAACATATATATCATGAAGGAGATTTTCATGTGGATGGTTGAAAGTTTCTAAGATTTGGCTAAAATTGGAAGCCCTTCCTTTGACAAGAGGGTAACAAATCTTGACAATTTTGTAAATATTAGATTATGTAACTACATGTTAGATAATGATTTTGAAGACCTTATTTTTGAAATGTTTCGAACATTTTGGAAGGTTATTGATGTGGCTCATTCAAAGGTCATTAGTTCCATGCACTCTATTATGTCTTTGATTGTGAATGAGGGTGATGATATCTCTAAAATTTCGTTATCTAACTTGTTGGTTGTTTAGAGAATGGAGCAGGATGTGTCACCTATGGCACATGAATTATCAAATAAGTTGGTGGAACAAAATATGGAAAAGTTAAAAAATCATTTGACAAAAGCATAATTACTTTCTTATGGTTTGTAGCCTATAGGTATATCCCAACAGAGTGATAATGGGAACAAAGTGGCTAAACCAATGGAACTTGAGGCACTCTAGGCCATTAAATTTGAAGGCACTAATGAGTTTCAAAATAACTCTAATTTGGAGCCAAGATATTCATGGAGTCATAAAGAAGAAAGGACAATGGTCTTAATACCGCTCAAATTTGCACCCTTAGAGAGGGTTCTTCAGGGCCTTTCCAACTCGAGCTATAAAATTGGGGTAACCCCATGCTGTGGGTCACTTATGGTGGGGTTGAACCTTCGGAGAAGGCCAACTTCCTCTCCGATGGATCACCTAAACTAATTTTGCACTCGGAAAAGGGTTAGGAAGAGGGTTAAGGGCTCATAAGAAAGATAACAAGGTGATGCACCAAATTTAAATGAGGCTCTCATATGCATGAAGTAAACATTGAAGCAGCATAAGACAATGTTGGCTAACAAAATCTAACAAAAATTATCTAGTTGCATAAATGTTTCATAAGTTAGGTTCAAGAAGCAATGAACGATGGTAAAGAGGATTTCTAAAATTCACTAAGAGCTTGCATCAATGACAGAAAGAACATTAACTTAAACCTGTGACTAATTTAAAGTCACCTAAAAATGAGCATGAAAGAAGGACCATGAGGATGGAATATTCTCCTTCACAATGCCATAGTGCATGAGCTCCACTACACACTTTTCTGAGGGGAGAGATAGGTAAAGTAAAATCTTTATTGCTTCAAGAGGTCTTTCATACAAATTTTGATAGGGTCTAGCCTTATCAAATAAGAGTCTCTGCTCTTCCAAAAAATAAGGTAGAATTAAAATAAAAAGTGAGAGAGTCCTTTCTAAAATGTGATCGAGAGCCCTTCATAGAAAAGAATGGGATAATATATAGAAAAAGGGGGGAGAGATAGAAAGAAGCATGCATTAGTCAGTGAGCTATCCATAAATCATTAGTTGAGCTACCACCTGTTTTAATGAATGCCCCACCATCCCCTTTTCCAAATAAGACTAATCGATCCTTATCAAGTTAACATGCACGTGTCCCAAATAGCCCCAAATCTTCTCGTTGGTCAAGGGATGCATGAGAAGACAAGGATCATGTTTTTTTGCATGATGATGAGCCATGATCTATGTTGATGTATAAAAAACACTCTAAGTCTCTAAACAAAAATGAATGCTCTAAATGCTTTCTCCAACCATGCCATCCTCCACTTGTCATCATTATGAGGCCAAAAATCCCCATATCTTTGATCTGACAGAGTCACGCCATGTTTGCTTTGAGTGATAGTTTGTTGAGGGTCTAGGCCCACCCAAAAACAAGATGCTCCTCTATTAATTGCAAATGTTTGTTCTTATTCCATCTCGAACATGGTCTTACTATAGATTAAAAACCAATCTCATTTATTGGTTTTCCTATAGTCTATATATCGATGACACTTTGTTGGATGCCTAGTTCCATTCTATTAAAAAGTCATCAACCATTGATCTAAATTTGGTTTAAAGACCTATTCTTCCTTTGTAGAGTTTTAATGGTGATGTTCGATCCTATAATGTCCACCCTAGTTCAACCTTGGATCATGCTCAAGTTATGTTCTTTTGTTTTTACCTGCCTTGGTCAAAAACTGCTTCTTCAACCTTCACTGGAAGTGCCCTGGGCTCACTTTTGCTCATTATTTATTGATATCGACTCAGCCTGTTGACTTATTGACTTATCTCACACTGTCGATCTCTTTTGGTATGATTGCCAATGAGTCATCGATGTTCTACCAGGTTAACATGCTTGTGCCACTTGTCACCCATGCATTTGCTTCAAGGGTTCGTTGAACTCTTTGACCCCCACTCATCATTGATCTTGAATCCATGATTAAATGCATGCCATTGATCTGCTATTTAAATTCCAATGAATATTTTATGGGGCTTAACTTTGATGTTTGAATAATTGTATTTGACATCTACGTGAACATGTTTGACGTCCACACGATCATCACCAAGATATGTGGGAACCAATAGTCATTTTCCATGACTTAAATTTGATGTCTACACACCCATCAATTGACATCTATAAGAACGTCAATGACGTTTGCGTGACTATCAATCTTTGGACCCCAATTAATGATTACTAAGCTTGAACTTTGACACTTGCATGAACATCACTCTGTTGGAACAGACAAACCATTCTGTCAGAGCTTTTACATCGGTCTTTTATCTTTGTCAAAACCATTACTATAGACAAAATGTCTGAAAGAAATATGTCCTTGGGGAACTTGTCTCAGATAAGTTTCCCAAAAGATTTGGGTCTTCTGGACTTTTGGCTACAGGCTTTTATATCGAGACATTTATTATGGACAAAATGTCTGATACAAATTGGTCTTCGAGGAAATTGTCATGGGATAATTTTCCCAAAAGAATTTGTACTTAGATTTTTCATAGAACATTTTTCTCAAAACAATTCAAGTCATTAGGTTTTTACTACGGATAAAATATCCTAAATAAATCACCTTCAAAACTTTAACTTAGCCTTTTGATGTGGAAAATTTTCCTAAAATAATTAGGTCTTCGAGAAAATTGTTGCAAAATTTTTCCCTGAAAGAGATTAGTCTACAACATCTTTGCCTTGGATAATTTTCTTGAAAAGGTCCCCAATATTTAGCCAAAAAACCCTGAAACATTTTCCTTGTAAGGACTAGTAGCACTTAGCCCGAATAAAAGGTTTGAAAGAATTGAACTTAGCCAAATAAAAGGTTTTACACTTAGCTTTTTAAAACCCTGTAGGTTCTTCCAGATTTTTTCATGAAATTACTGCTTGATCTTGAAGGCTCAAATCAACTTCTGAAGCTTGTGCAACTATTCCTAACCTTCAACTACTTTAAACACCATAAAACCTACTTGGGAACCCTCCCTTTGTTCTTGTAGCTATGTCCCTTAGAAATTGACAAATTATACTTTAAGTAAACTTAAAGTGTTTCAAAAGCTTTGCAAGCTACATGATGATCTTCTCTTTTACTGCTGGAACATCTACTCAACTAAGACTTTGCTCAGCTATTCATACCATAGACCTCTTCAGGCAAAGTTTTGTATGTAGGCGAAAATTGGCCAACATCCTAGGGTTGCATGCTTGCTATGTAAGAGACTGATTGCTTTGAACTAATCCATTAGGCACATGGAGTCAAATCCTTCTTCCAACTGAATTGAAATTGATACAAGGCTATCCATTTCTGGCAACTCTATTGAAACAACATGGGCAAAAGAAACAAAAGAAACAACTGTGCCCAAGGTGTTGGGGATCAACCAACAATGATTACACTTATGAAAGCAATAAACGCGGAAATAAATCAGATAGACAAGTAACTAGAATCAAATAATAGCAAGAACAAGAGATACAAGAAACCACCTTGAAAACTTGTATTAACAAACTCTTTACAAAAGGAATACAATTGAAGAAACTTCTTTCTTCCACACCTCTCCTAGATGTATAGATCTCTCACTAGATCTCTATTCCTTAAGAGCTATCTCTCTCAAGAACAATCAACTCCAACAAGTCTGGATTGATTCAATTCTCTGTACTCTGTACTGTTCTTCAACATTACAATTGTCTACTTCTAAAATAAGCTAAGAAGATCTAATCCTACATATAGAATTAGTAAACTTGTGCATGCACTTACAACCAACAGTTATGCCTCTTGAACAAAGGCTCTAAACATAATCTTGCTAATAGTAGAGACGTGGATTTAAGACTAAGACTTAAACTCATCATGCAAACTCTCAGTGCTGTCCTCAGAAATAGATTCTGGACGCGTAGGTAACCGACATCGGTTCCTGCCTGCTTGCCTGTGACCGACGTCGGCCGACTACCTGTCGACGTAGGCGTCTCTTGCATTGCTCTTAACTGACGTCGGTCGCTCCTGACCGACGCCGGTGACTGTGTAGACCCGAAACCAATTAAGTGCACACTTAGGTGAAGATTTTAGGCTCCACATCCTAACAATATCCCACTTAGAGATAAATAGCTCCTCCATCTTCAACTCAATCATGAAGACCAACAGAAGTTGAATGAAGATTCAACTTCTCTTTAGTAACCGGCTTGGTTAACATATCCACAAGATTCCTATCTGTATGGATCTTCTCCAGCTTCAGCTCACCATCTTCCAATACCTGTCGTATGAAATGGTACCTTAGCTGTATGTGCTTTGTTCTTAAATGAAAGGCCAAATTCTTGGCCAAATGGATTGCACTCTGACTGTCACTATACAATCTGCAACTCTCATGCTCCCTTCCAAGCTCATCCATGAACCATGTCATCCATATCATCTCCTTGCTAGCCTCCGTGACTGTAATATACTCTGCTTCTGTAGTTGACAAGGCATCAACCTTATGCAACTTTGATATCCAGCTAACCGCGGTTCCACCTACAGTAAAAACATAACCTGTAGTGCTCCTCCTGCCATCCAAATCGCCTGCCATATCTGAATCTACATAACCATGTAGAAAAGTATCTGAACCTCCATAGCACAAATGCTTACTACTGGTTCCTCTCAGATATCTAAGGATCCATTGAACTGCTTTCCAATGTTCCTTACCTGGATTGGCCATATACTTACTTACAACTCCCACTACTTGGGCAATATCCGGTCTAGTACACACCATTGCATACATTAAACTCTCTATTGCAGAAGAATATGAAACCTTACTCATGTACTCTACCTCATCATGTGAATTAGGACATTGTTCTTTACTCAACTTAAAATGTTCAGCCAAAGGTGTGCTTACCGGTTTAGCATCCTGCATATTGAACCGTTTCAACACCTTGTCCACATAATCCTCTTGAGACAAAATCAACCTGTGATTTTTCCTGTCTCTCTTTATACTCATGCCAAGGATTTTCTTTGCTGCTCCCAAATCTTTCATAGCAAACGTTTGAGCTAATTTCACCTTAAGCTCAGAGATGTCCTGCATGTGTGATCCTGCAACCAGCATATCATCTACATACAACAATAGAATAATATATCTACCATTATCAAATCTCTTGAAATACACACAATGGTCGGATTGACACCTACTGTAGCCATGCTCAGTCATAAATCTGTCAAACCTTAAGTACCATTGCCTTGGAGCTTGCTTGAGGCCATACAAGCTTTTCTTCAATCTGCATACTAGTTTCTCCTTACCTTTGACCTTGAATCCTTCTGGCTGTTCCATGTATATTTCTTCATCCAAATCTCCATGAAGAAACGCTGTCTTAACATTTAGCTGCTCAAGATGCAAATCCTCAAAAGCAACCAAAGACAGTACAGTCCGTATAGAAGTCATTTTAACAACAGAAAAAAAAATCTCATCAAAGTCAATACCTGGTTTCTGTGCAAATCCTTTCACTACTAATCTGGCCTTGTATCTCATCTGTCCATTCTCACCTTCTTTCACCCTGTAGGTCCATCTGTTCTTCAGTGTCTTCTTACCAGCTGGCAATTCAACCAAATCCCATGTTTGGTTCTCTCTTAAGGACTCCATCTCCTCAACTATGCCACGCTCCCACTGACTCTTGGACTCCATCTGTATTGCTTCTTCAAAACTCTCTGGTTCTCCACCATCAGTTAGCAATAAATAAAATAAAGAAGGAGAATATCTAATTGGAGGCTTACTTACTCTTTTTGACCTCCTGATGGGCGACAGAGACTCATCCATAAGACGCTGTCTGCCCAAATTCTCTGACAGTGACCGACCTCGATCACTTCCAGGTCTGTTACTATCTGCCGTCAGTTCTGCCTGACCGACATCGGTCTCTGACCTGTCAACGTCGGTTCCTGTACGGTCGACATCAGTCTCTTTACAGCCGACGTCGGTTCCTACCTGACCGACGTCGGTGTCTGTGTTTTCTTTTCTGTGACTTTTCTTTCTCGCGAGCTCTTTTTGGTCTTTCTCCTTGTCCAAATTTCCACTGCTCTGCTCAGGGTGATTCAGCTTACTCAGCTGATCACTATACATCACTCTTTCATTGAAAACAACATCACGGCTCCTAATTACTTTGTTAGTTTCTAGATTCCATAGTCTAAAACCAAAATCATCTGAGCCATAGCCAATAAACGTGCATCTCATAGACTTAACATCCAGCTTTTTTTTATTTTCCTTATCAATATGCACAAAGGCTTCACAACCAAAAACTTTGAGATATGAGAGATCTACCTTCTTACCTGTCCATGCCTCTTCTGGAATTCCATCATCCAGAGCTGTAGAAGGTCCTCTATTAATCAGGTACACTGCAGTGTCAACAGCCTGTGCCCAAAACTATAAGGGCAAGCTGGCATACAATCTCATACACCTTGCACGCTCCATTATTGTCCTGTTCATCCTTTTAGTAATTCTATTCTACTGAGGTGTCCTTGGAACCGTCCTTTGCCTACGGATTCCATTCATGTAACAATAATCTCTGAACTTATGACTGCAAAACTCACCACCATTGTCAGATCTCAGGCACTTCAATTTTTTGCCTGTTTCATTCTCAACCATAGCTTTCCAAATCTTAAAAGTCTCAAATACATCAGATTTCTTTCTAATACAATAGATCCATACCTTCCTTGTGGCGTCATCTATGAACGAAACATAGTACTGTGATCCGCCAATGGAAGCAACTTGAGCCAGTCCCCACACGTCTGTGTGAACAAGCTACAACTTATGCCTCTTCTTAGTAGACCCAGTCTTGAGAAAACTAACCCTTTTCTATTTTCCAAATACACAGTGCTCACAAAACTCTAGATCTATGCCTTTTAAATCTGAAAGCATACCTTTGGACTTAAGAATTGACATCCCTTTCTCACTCATGTGGCCAAGCTTTGAGTGCCACAATTTTGCATCCACATCTGAAGTAGATAATACAGAAGGAGATTTGTTAGTAACACAATTACATAAATAGAGAGTACCTTCTCTCTTACCTCTGGCCATAACAAGTGCATCCTTGGTCACCTTCGAAGATTCTGCTGTGAGAGTTACAGTACAACCCTCATCCCCTAACTTTCTTGCAGAAATTAAATTTCTCTTCAAGCTAGGAACATGCATCACGTCTCTCAACACCCATGTGTTGCCATTCTGCATCTTTAACTGCACTTTACCTTTGCCAATTATTTTACAAGGCTCATCATCCCCTAAATACACTATTCCAAAATCTCTTTGGACATAGTCACTAAAGTATTCTCTATTAGGGGTAGCATGAAAAGATGCACCAGAATCTAAAACCCAAGATTCTATATTATTATGCAAAGAGAAAATTAAAGCATCTTGTGCAATACCTGCAACCTTTGCTTCTTCCTTTCCTTTGTGTTGATTGCCCTCCTTAGGCTTAGACCAACAATCTCTGCTTATGTGCCCCATCTTTCTACAATTCCAGCATTGTGGCTTTCTGCCATTCCTGGACTTGGATCTTCCTCTCACCTTAGACTTAGATCTTGATCTCCCTTTCTTGCTCTTGTCTTTCTGCCTCCCCCTGCTCTCAAAATTCAAAGCATTCCTAGATGTCTCTTATGTGCTTTTCCTTTGAATCTCTTCATTCAAAATAACACTAACAACATCCTCTACTTTCAAAATATGAGATGCAGATGCAGTATTACTAACTGCCATTACTAAGCTGTGCCAGCTTTCTGGCAAAGAACATAATATTAAAAGAGCTCTTATTTCATCATCAAATACAATACTGACTGAACTTAATTGATTTACAATTCCATTGAAATCATTCAGATGAGTAGACACAGATCCACCTTCATTCATATGCAAATTAAATAATTGCTTCATAAGATATACCTTATTAGAAACGGAGAGTTTTTCATACAAATTTGCTAAAGTAGTCATCAACTCTACCGTAATTTTTGCCTGTGATAAATTAGATATCACAGTAGATGCTAGACTGAGTCTTATTGACCCCAGAGCCTTTCTATCAAGAACTTCCCAATCTTCATCATCCATGTCTTTGGGCTTCTTTGCAATTCCACTTAACAGTAAGTAGAGATCTTTCTGATACAGATAATCCTCTATCTGCATTCTCCAATGTTAATAGTTTTTGCCATTAAACTTTTCCATTCTAAGCTTACTTTCTTCTGCCATTGCTTCTTCCACTCAAACAAAAATCCCTGTGAGTAACCTGTAATCAAACACACTAACCAGATCTGAACTGCCTGTTAGTGAACCAAAGCTCTGATACCACTTGTTGGTATCAAGCTTTAGAACCTGCAACCAAGGCTCTGATACCACTTGTTGGGGATCAACCAACAATGATTACACTTATGAAAGCAATAAACGCGAAAATAAATAGATAGACAAGTAACTAGAATCAAATAATAGTAAGAATAAGAGATACAAGAAATCACCTTGAAAACTTGTATTAACAAACTCTTTACAAAAGGAATACAATTGAAGAAACTTCTTTCTTCCACACCTCTCCTAGATGTATAGATCTCTCACTAGATCTCTATTCTTTAAGAGCTATCTCTCTCAAGAACAATCAACTCCAACAAGTCTGGATTGATTCAATTCTCTGTACTGTTCTTCAATATTACAATTGTCTACTTCTACAATAAGCTAAGAAGATCTAATCCTACATATAGAATTAGTAAACTTGTGCATGCACTTACAACCAACAGTTATGCCTCTTGAACAAAGGCTCTAAACACAATCTTGCTAATAGTATAGACACGGATTTAAGACTAAGACTTAAACTCATCATGCAAACTCTCAGTGCTGTCCTCAGAAATAGATTCTGGACGCGCAGGTAACCGACATTGGTTCCTGCCTGCTTGCCTGTGACCGACGTCGGCCGACTACCTACTGACGTAGGCGTCTCTTGCATTGCTCCTGACCGACGTCGGTCGCTCCTCACCGACGCCGGTGACTGTGTAGACCCAAAAATAATTAAGTGCACACTTAGGTGAAGCTTTTAGGCTCCACATCCTAACACAAGGCACTTATTGAAGGGAAACATACAGTAGAAAAGAGAAAGTGCACAAGGCACTTAAAGGAAAGCATGAAAAACTACTCTAATATATATAATATGTTACTATGGATAAAAATTTCCTTAATAATAAGGCTTTAAATGAATGCCATTGACTGAGATGGGTAATAACTCTCCATCTAGTTGAGCAAGCTAAAAAGCATTATGTTCCTTGCATCTATGGATCAAATAAGGACCACTCCATAAGCTATCAAACTTGGTATGGTTGCTTGGCTTGGCCTTATTTGAGTCCCATTTGAGGACTAGGTCCCCTTCTTTGAAGTCACTTGTTGTAGATCTCTTATCAAAGGCTTTCTTAACCTGAGCTTGGTGAGACTCCATGGTCTTCATGACAAGGTCCCTAGTTTTTTCAATATCCATGAGCTCTGCCATCCTCACTTCCATAGGTCCTTTCTCCATCAGTTCCAACTGATGTGCTAACTCCAAGGTAGGTAGTTCAAGAGAGATGGGAAATTTATCTTCCCTTCCATACATAAGGACATATGGTGAATTTCCAATGGCAACTTTGGGAGTGACTCTATCAGTCCACAGGGCTGTCCTTAGCTTTGTATGCCAAATTCTCTGGTTATCTTGCATAGTCCTCTTGATAATTTTGATCAAGTTCTTGTTCGTGGACTCTGTTAATCCATTACCTTGGGGATAGTAATTGGAGGATGTACTGAGGTAGATGCCTAGCTTTAGTGCCCATTCACTTGTTATCATGCCAATAAATGCTAAGGCATTATCCAAAATTATTGTAGTTGATACACCAAACCTTGTGACTATGCTGTCATAGAAGTCCAACACTATAGTCTCATTAGCTTCTTTAAGAGAAATTACTTCCACCTACCTGGTGAAATAGTCTGTTGCAGTGAGAACCCATTTATGTCCTCCATTGGAAGGAGAATTTATCATTCCTATGAAGTCCAACCCCTATTGCATGAAAGGTTGCTCCGCCTGAATGGGGTTGAGAGGAAGGGCTGCCAATATCTGTTTTCCTAAAAATAGTGCATATTATTGACATTTTCTTCCCCATGCATAGGCATATTTGAAGAGGCTAGGCCAATAATAACTAGCTCTCATCACCTTAGCTACCATAGTCCTCAAAGCATAATGGCCTCCTGCAGGTTCATCATGAAACCGCTCTAAAAGTTTTGTCACTTGATCATCATCTATGCACCTAAGGAGTGCCCCGTTGAGGTCCCTTTTAAAAATAACACTATCAAGCAATGCATAAGGTATAAATAAATCCTAAAATACCTTCTTTTTGCTCTATCCAAACCTTGGGGACATTATCCTATCATCAAGAAATGTGTCATGTCTTAGATATAGCTTTCATGAATTAGAGGTACATCTTCCTATGAGTCATTATATGTTACCAAAATAACTTCTTTGTCTTCTTGAAGGTCATCCACCATATGCTCACACAATCCTTTGCCTCTGACCAACTTAGTGACCTTAATCTCCACATCATACTCCATGACTTCAGTAATCCAACTATCTCTCTTCTCATTTATCTCTTTGTTAAGTAAGAAGTCCCTTACTCTTGGATGGGACACCATAAGATGAATCTTGCTATTTGAAAGCATTGCCCTAATTTTTTTTAGGCTTCTGACCGCTCCAAGGACCTGCTTTTCTATAAAAATGTACCTCACCTCATATCCTTCTAGCCCTTGACTAAAAAAGGCAATTGGTTACTCAAGTCCTTCGCCATTCTTCTGCATCAGCATAGCTAATATGTTTTCAACATTGGCAAAGGTGTACAACATGAAATCCCTTGAGAAAATAGGATTTATGAGTGTAGGTGCTTGGGCAATGGCTTACTTGATAGCCTCGAATGCTTGTTTTCCTTGATTTTACCAAGTAAACAATTGGTTCTTCCTCAGCATGGTAGTGATAGGTTTGATCAAGTTTGTAAATCTTGGTATAAACCTTCTCACCAAGTTTATCTTCCCAAGGAAGCTTTGGATTCCTTTCTTGTGCTTAGGTAAAGAGAGTGCTAAGATGGAACAAATCCTTTTAGGGTCAATGGATAATTCTTATTTTGAAAAAATGTGACCCAAGAGTTTGCCTTCATGAATAACAAACACACATTTATTGAGATTTAAAGAGATCCCATACTCTCTACATATCTCAAAGATCAACCTTAGATGATCCATGTGATCATTAGCTTTCTTAGAGAAACTTATGATGTCATCCAAATAAACTAGTACCATTTGATTTAACAACCCTTGGAAAGCCATGTCCATGGCTCTCTAAAAAGTTGCCCCTGTATTTGACAACCCAAAAGGCATCTTTTGGTAAGCATATGTGCCCCACTTAGTGGTGAAGGCAGTCTTATACTGGTCTTCTTCTCTTACTAGCACGTGGTTATAACCTAAATATCCATCCAAAAGGGAAAATCATTATGAACTTGCAACTATCTGAAGTAGGTGCTCTATGGATGGTAGGGGGTAGTGATCATTCAAAGAGACCCTATTCAGATTGCTGAAGTCAACACATAATCTGATATCTCCACTCTTCTTCTTAACAGGAACTAAATTGGATACCCATGAGGAGTGCTTAATGGGGAAGATGATCTTGGATTCAATTAATTTGGTCAACTCCTTCCTCATAACCTCCTTGATTTTAGGGTTAATGGGCCTTTGCTTCTACCTTACAGGCTTGGCATCATGTTCTAGTTCTATAGTGTGTTGGGCCAGCTTGGGATCAAATCCTCTCAGGTCACTATATTTCAAAGCAAAGATGTTTGCATATTCTCTATAAATCTCTATGAAAGCATCATTTTCAGCCTTACTACTTACCTTCCCAAGCTTGAGAAGTTTGTCCTTGAAGATAAGGACTCTTTCATAGTTCTCTTCACTTGTTGAGATCACCGCCTTGTCTTTTCTCATATGGTCCCCTTCTTGAAAGAGACCTTCAAGGGTGACTAACCCTTTGGTAAGCTTGTTAGATCTTAACTAGATAATTTTCTCCCCATACTGATATTGGAACTTTTAGTGGTTGATGGAGGATAACTCTGCTTCCTACTGTAAGAAACAAACAATTTACTTAACATTTTAAAAGACCTACCAATAAGCTTCATTGTCTAGTACTGATGGTCTTACCACCACTTTGACATGTGGTTGCACCTTGGTCCTTTTCAATTCATTGGGGATACCAAACTGAGCTCCAACAAATGCCAACCTATCAACTTGTTGATTCTGGTTCCTTGGCACAACTTGTATGTTGAAGGCCTCAAAATCTTCAATTAGGTCCCACACTCTATATTTATAAGACTTCATCAAGGGGTTCTTGGTGATATTCTAGCCTCTGACCTGATTTACTATAAGTTCACTATCCCCATAATCTTGTATTTGCTTGACCCCTCTCTTACTGGCCCATTGAAGGTTGTGAATGAGACCCTCATATTCTATTGCATTATAAGAGCAACTGAATTGGAACCTGTAAGAAGAGAAATACTTGTTATTAGAGGGGGATACTAGAAATGCACCTATACCCACTCCATGTCTACTCTTTGAACCATCAAAAAATAATTTCCGTAAGCCCCTAGGATCTTCTTGAGGTCTAATGAAGGATGGCATTGACTGATTTTCTTCATCATGCAGTGGATAAAATCCCAAGTCTATTTATTCAACACCTTCCAAAGGGTTAAGTAGTTGATTATCACCCCATAGCTCATCTAAGAACATGTTTGGTATCTCTTCAAGATGAGTGTCAAGCTCTTGACCAGCTGTAAATTCATTCTCATCAAAGATTGTGCAATTGAGGTTTATGTTGTCTAGTCCATTAGGCTCAATGTGGAACTATGCAATGGGCTTAGCCTTGATTGATACTTTGGTCCCAATCTTGCTCTGAATGCCATGTATGACCAATCTATTACAAGATAGCCTTCAATCTTTACTGTGAATTATCTGGACAAGCATAGTGCAAAATAATGAGGCACGTCAAGGATCAATACATCTTGAACCACTGAGACACTAGGACAAGCATGCAGGATCAAGTTGAGGTCTCTGATGATACTAGATGGCTTGGTGAAAGAGCCATCAAGTTTTAGAACTCCTTTAGAATAGGGATCATATTTTAGACCAAGCTGATCAGCTATGGACTTTGGTATTATTGAGGTGCTAGATCCACTTTCCATTAAGCAATTGTGCACTAAAGAGTCACTAATGATCACTGAAATATAAAAGGGGGAGGTTTGACTATCTTACTTGATTGCCCTTCATTAGGTCCTTTGGCTGCATTGGTGAGAACTTCATTCAACTTTCTTGATGGCTAGTCTATGGCTATTGTAACATTAATCTTGGACAAGCCTTCTTTGAGAATATACACCTAACTAGGCATGGAAAGCATATCCCACATTGACACACTCACATTGGATTTCTTCATCTATTCAACAATGTTGATGACTGAACCGCCAACTTTTGTTTGTGCTTTGGGAGCCACCACTATTATTTGTTGAACTTGTGAGCTCTGGGGAATAAAGGGGTTCCTTTGGTTCTGATTTTTGGGAGGCACTAGAACCTTTGGAGTGGCAACAGGTTCATTTGTCTTTGATAGTGAAAAAGTAATGTTAGGAAGTTCTTTGACTGTTTCCTAGTTACCATCCATATTCCTTCTTTTGAATCTAGTATTAGTTGCCACTGGGATATATGCTTGGCTAGAACTAGCCTGCTAATTGGATGCATAACACTCTTCTTGCTCATAATTGACCATTGTAGCATCTAGTTGGTTTGGTCCCTGATTAGATCCTTGACCTTATGGAGGCTCTTATGACTTTATCATCATAGGGACCTCTATGTTTTGAGCCATTAAGGCTTGATTGTATCCATAGCTTGCACCTTGATGCCATTGATCATTGGATTCTTGGTTGAAGTCAGTATTTGGGATAATGTATTGCCCAAAAGACTAATTATAAGGCATGGTCCCCTCAGATTATTGAGCAACATTATTTTGAATAGGACCAAAGTGTTGGAAGTGCTTGCAACATTTAGATTATAGTTGATCTATTTATTATAGCCAGGTTGTCCTTGGCCTTGGCCTTGACCTGGGCCTTGACCTGGGCCTTGGAAATTTCCTTGATAGGGTAGCCTATTTCCTTGATAAGATTATTGTTGAGGCTGATACGGAGCTTGATAAGGATTTTTGGACTGGGGAAGCTACCTTTTCATATTCATTACATAATTTTCCTAGGATTGGACCATGCTCTTAAGCTCTAGATATTTCCTTTGCTCTTGGGAATCATTGGATTGACTAGTGGAAACCTTTTCCTTCTTTGGTGTATGCATTATAATAGTTATTGGCATAGGAGGAATAAAATCAAGTGGAGGGATAACGATATGAGGTGGTCTAATTTTAGGAAATAAAGGCATTTGTGGTCTAGGTGTAAGCTTGCCAGCTTGAACTAGATAATTTTTTTCTTTAATAACCACCTCATAAGCATCTGGAAATACATTCCCTCCTATAGATTGAATCATCACTGTTATGTCACTATTTAAAGCCTTCAAATAGTAAAGGAAGGTAAAGTTAAGGGTTGGTCTAATAGAAACTGGAATTTCATCCCAAGTCTTTTGAAACCTTGTGTTGAAGTCTTACATAACTTCATGGGGAGCCCTTTTGGTTGTAGTTAATTGCTCTACAAGTGACAAATGATCACTTTTGTTCTCAAATATTTTACATAATGCATCTCCTAGCTGATCCCATGATTGGATAGAATTAGGAGCAAGGCCTCTATACTAGTCTAAGGCTTTACCCTTAAAAGAGATAGCTAGTAGTCTGATGGCTATATTTTCTATAGTGACATTATGGATATTATAGAAATTGGCTATGTCCATGAGGTGCTCAGAAGAGGTTGTTGCCTAGTCTCCTATGAAGTAGGGGACACTTTTGAGAGCTACTACTAGCATAGGATCATATTATGGTAGGTTCAAAGGACTGTGACCATTAAAGGCCATAAATGGAAAAGCTCTTTGAGGAAACATGGTAGAAAAAGGGGCTGACAAAGGTCTACCTACAAAGGTAGGACTTGAGGTTGGTTTAGGAAAAAATCTTCCCATGTATGGGTGAGTATTGGCAAACCTTAACCTTTTAGCAAAATTTAAATACAGTTCAATAAATTCAAAGGGAATACCTCTAGAATTTGATCTTGTAGCCACCTTTAGCATGAAAGAAAGCTACTGGTCTCCTATCGGATGAGTTCTTTGGGGTTCTATTATTTGGAGTCACAAGATATTTTTGTATGTATATATCACCACTGTAAATTGATCAAACCAACATTAAACTTGATCAATCACAATACAATGTATTGAGGTCCCACCAGGAATGCCAGAAACTATTACCACTCAAATTTACACCCTTGGATAGGGTTCTTCAGGCCTTTTCCAACTTGAGCTATAAAATTGGGACAACCCCAGGCTGTGGGTCACCTATGGTGGGGTTAAACCTCCAGAGAAGGCTGGCTTACTCTTTGATGTATCACCTAAACTAATTTTGCACTGGGAAAAGGGTTAGGAAGAGGGTTAAGGGATCCTAAGAAAGATAACAAGGTGATGCACCAAATTTAAATGAGGATCTCATATGCATGAAGTAAACACTGAAGGAGCATAAGATAATGTTGGCTCACACAATCTCACAAAACTTATCTAGTTGCATAAATGTTTCATAAGCTAGGTTAATTAAATAATGAATGAAGGCAAAGAGGAGTTCTAAGACTCACTAAGTTCTTGAATCAATGATAGAAAGAACACTAACTTAGCCCTGTGAATAATTTAAAAACACCTAGAAATGAGCAAGAAAGAAGGACCATGAGCATGAAAGATTCTCCTTCACAATGCCATAGTGCACAAGCTCTGCTACACACATTTCCAAGGGAAGAGATAGGTAAATTAAAATATTTATTGCTTCAAGAGGTCTTTTATATAAATTTTGATAGTGTCTAAACTTATCAAATAAGAGTCTATGCTCTTCCAAAAAATGAGAGAGAATTACAATCAAAAGTGAGAGAGTCCTAAAATCTGAGTGAGAGCCCCCCCATGGGAAATAATGTGATCATATATAGAAAAAGGGGGGTGAGAGAGAAAAAGAAGTGTGCATCAGTTAGTGAGATGTCTGTAAATCATTAGCTGAGTTATTCCCTATTTTAATGAATGCCCCACCATCCCCTTTTCCAAATAATACTAATCGATCTTTATCAAGTTAACCTACACATGTCCCAAATAGCCCCAAATCTTCTCGCTGGTTGAGAGATGCACAAGAAGACAAGGATCAATTTATTTGCATGATGATGAGCCATTATCTACATTGATGTATAAAAAACACTCTATCTTTAAACATAAATGAATGATCCAACTACTTTCTCCAACCATGCCATCCTCCACTTGTCATCATTATGAGGGAAAAAAATCCCCATATCTTTGATCTACGAAAGCCATGCCATGTCCACTTTGAGTGGTGGTTTGTTGAGGGTCTAGTCCCACTCAAGGATGAGATGTTCCTCTATTAATTGTAAATGTCTATTCTTATTCCATCTTGAACATGGTCTTACTATAGATTGAAAACCAATCTCATTTATTGGTTTTACTATAGTCTATATATTGATTAAACTTTGTTCAATGCCTAGTCCCATTCTGTCAACAAGTCATTGACCATTGATCTATATTAGGTCTAAAAACCTATTCTGCCTCTATAGAGTTTTAATGGTGATTTTTGATCCTATAATGCCCACCTTGGTTTAACCTTGGATCATGCTCAAGCTTTGTTCCCTTTTTTACTTACCTTGGTTGAAAAATGTGTCTTTGACCTTCAAAGGAAGTGCCCTAGGCTCGCTTTTACTCATTGTCTATCGACATCGACTCAACTTGTCAACTTATTAACTTATCTCACACTGTAGATCTCTTTTGGTATGATTACCTGTGAGCCATTGATGTTCAACCATGTTAATGCGCTTGTGCCACTTATCACCCATGTATTTGCTTCAAGGGTTCACTAAACTCTTTGATCCCCACTCATCATTGATCTTTAATCCATGATTAAATGAGTGCCATTGGTTTGCTATTTGAATTCCAACAGTTATTTCCAAGGGCTTAACTTTGACATTCACATAACTGTATTTGATGTCTACGTAAATGTGTTTGACATCCATGCGACTGTCACTGAGATATTTAGAAACCAATGGTCATTTATCATGATTTAAATTTGACATTTGCATACCCATTAATTGAAATCCATGAGAATGTCAATGACGTATTCACGACCATCAATCTTTGGAACCCAATGGATGACTGCTGAGCTTGAACTTTGACACTTGTACAAACATCACTCTACTGAAATAATTTTTTTGAGACAAACCATTCTGTTGAAACTTTTACATTGGTATTTTGTCTTTGTCAGAACCATTACTATGGGCAAAATGTCTGAAAGAAATATGTCCTTGGGGAAATTGTCTCAGATAATTTTCTTGAAGGATTTGGGTCTTCAGGACTTTTGGATGTAGGCTTTTGTATCAGTATATTTGTTGCAGATAAAATGTTTGATAGAAATTGGTCTTCGAGGAAATTATTATAGGACAATTTTCTCCAAAGAATTTGTATTTAGATTTTTTGCATAACATTTTTCTTGAAACAATTCAAGTCCTCAGGATTTTTGTTACAGATAAAATGTTTGAAATAAATCACATTCAGGACTTTAACTTAGCCTTTTGATGTGGATAATTTTCCTGAAACAATTAGGTTTTCAGTAAAATTATTGTGGAAATTTTTCCCGAAAGAGATAAGTCTACGGGATCTTTGCCTTGGATAATTTCCCAAAAAGATCCCCAACACTTAGCCAAAAAACCCTGAAACATTTTTCGAGGACTATTAGCCCTTAGCCCGAATAAAAGGTCTGAAGGAATTGAATTTAGCTAAATAAAAGGTTTTGCACTAGATTTTTAAAGCCCTGTAGCCTCTTTTAGATTTTTGCAAGAACCTATTACTTGATCCTAAAGGCTCAAATGAAATTTTGAAGCTTGTGCAACTATTACTAACCTTGAACTGCTTTAAACACCATAAAACCTGCTTGGGAACCCTCCCTTTGCTCTTGTAGATTTGTCCCTCAGAAATTGACAAATTACACTTTAATTAAACTTAAAGTTTTTTGAAAGCTTTTCAAGTTGCATGATGATTTTATCTTTTACTGCTAGAACATCTACTTGACCAAGACATTGCTTAGCTATTCATACCACATACCTTTTCAGGCAAAGTTATGTATGCAGGCCAAAATTGGCCAATAGGTCCTAATGAAAGGTATGAAAATGATTCAAAATCTGAAATTCCTAAAGATATTAGTATGATGGTGTTAGAAATTATTGAGCATACAAAAATTGAAGAAGATGTGCAAAGGGACACCATTTAAAGGTATGAAGTAACTTTTGATTCCATGATTACAAACTGCAATCCATTATCTTTACATGATAATCATAAGGTTATGGATAAGTTCTAGGTAGATGATAATTGATAAGAGTCATTATCCTATGTATATTCAAGATTTAAAGGTAAGCATGTGATTAATGTTGATGGAGGAAAGGCCTTATCCCAAGAGGTTGAGAAGAGACAACAAGGCCTTGAAGGATGATCATCTCTTATAGATATTCATGAGGAAGAAGTTGATAAGCTCACCTTTGAGCTTAAGTCTACCAAGGATTCATTAGAGAGTACTCAAATGGATATAGTGAAAATTTAGCTTGTTGTTAAAAACTCAAGGTATGACAATGATATTTTAACAGTTACTAATGATTGCATGCACAAACAGAATAAAGAGGAATTTAGGGATTAAAAAAATACCTGTTGAATAAGCAAGTGAGGAAGCTTCCCCTATTCAACTCACACTTGTCATTCCACTAGGGAATGAGGCCATGCTACAATACCCATGATATGAAAGGTTTGGTGACATATCAAATTCATTATTTCATAATTTTCCATTTCAAATTTGTTGTCCTCATAAGAAGTTTGCTAAAGGAGGAGTCAAAATAAGGCATATAGTTTACATCATGGAGCATGGGGACCCTTGGGTTCCAGTTGATAAGTGTTGTGGCCAAAGGGTGTGGGATCCCAGGAATATTTTGAGATCTATAAAGGGTAATAATTCTGATTTCCATATATCTACAATTGTTCCTTTCATTAAAGTAAGTTAAAAATCAGAATTGATTTCAAATAAGTTTGCTAATTTTAGATTTACGGTCCAAGGTATGATTCCTTATGTTTTTGAGATTAGAGATAACTATGCTCTAGTCAAAATCCATGGTACACTTTCTAGAACAAAAAAAATTCTTCCCTTGTATTATTGTTAATACATTGGATAAGTATATTCTTAGGAGGTATGCTAAGATGTGCTTGAAAGGAAAAGACACAAGTTGTATCTATGAACACGTGGATTTTCCAATTCAAGTCCAAGTTTTTTGGTACATGGATAACTATGATGAGACACTTGGGAAGCATGCTTGGAAAGGGTAGTGTAAAGGGGAGAAAGATATAATTTTTGAAAATTGTGGCAATGATGGCCACCCCATGAAGATGTCCACTTGGAAGGTATGATTTTCCTTTTATTTAAAGTTGGTTGTTGCATGGAGAGAGGGGATCCATATCCATTTTTTGTTGTGTTGAAGTAATTACAAAATTTTGAGATAATGGAGTTGAAAATCAGAGCAACACAACATATGCATGGTGGATATTTTTCTTTGGAAGTCTATGATTGTGAAATAAATGTTTGATGGATGACTTCAATAAGAGATTTTTAAGTGTATGATGCTGATTCCTTTTTAATCAACCAACTCATGCATTCATTTGCATACTTGCAGATATATTGGAGAGGAATTTTAGTCCAAAATTGGAGCAGCTCTCAATGTGTGACCATGAAGGAGTTTTGTAGTAGTTGTTTCACTTACAAGGTGCTGACTTTCATAAAATCAGAATGTGAGTTGTTGATTTCAATCTTGAACAACTGCAAAAAGATACATCATGTTGAGGTGGTCTTTAACAAGGAAGAACCTATAGACCCAACAGATTGGGTAATGGATCAATATCACCAATTAGATCTCAAGGATAATAGTACCAAGGAAGGTACATTTTATTATCTTTATATCACACCAAGGTATAGTCCCTTCATGTTCCTAGGAGTTTTATATGGATACAGAGTCATAATACTTATGGATGGTGGTGATCATAATTTCATTGATGAGGGATTATTGGTAAAGAGGGATCTACATACAAAAGAATTCAAAGGCTTTGATGTGGTGGTGGTTGATGGGTTTAACGTCCCTTGTAAGAAGAAGATTAATAATCTTAGCATTCTTATTGGAGAAATTTATCAAAACTTCCAAACTATAGAGTTGTAGTTCAGAGTGGATGAAAATAAAGTGATCCTAAGAGGGATGACAAATGGTGCACCTAGGATAATGACAATTAAGTGGATGAAGGTAACCCAAGCATGTGGTGAGGAAGTAGTTGTTGCAATTTATATGGATAAAGTGTTTGTTATAGCATCACTTAGTGTGTGTCTCCCAGCTATTGATTATATTAGAGTAGCACAATGAACTTGTGTTGGGGCAACTATGTCACAATCAGGGATGAGGATTGGGAATTATAAATTCCCACAATTTATTTGGGATCCTGGTATCTGGAATCAAGAGGTGGATAATTATTGCTTGAGGACAAGCAATATTTGGGAAGGGAGGACTATAATGTCCCCATTTTCCTAATAAATCTTTTGATTAATATTGTTAGCCTACTTGGTTCTTGTAGGATAAATCAGGGGATGTTAGGGAACATTAAGTGTGGGGAGTCACTATTCATGCATTACTATTCATATGTACTATTCACATGCCCTATTCATTACACTATTCATGATGACATGACAAGTGATGCAGTTGATGATGAAACATAGGAGGTGACCTGTGGATGATATGGCATGGCCCACATGGGAGTTCAGATGTGATAAAGTTGATGTGAGAGAAAGTGGGACAAATTTATAAGAGGGAATAATGTTTTGGCATGTGAAGCTCTTTTGAAATAGTCAAAAAGTTGATTAGATCTTATTTGGGAATCTTTGGGGTCACATGGAAGAAGATGACAAGATTGCACTATTCTAGATTTGCTCTCACATGTGTGAGTGAGGTGTCCTTTAGAAGCATGTGTGTACCAAAGAAGTGGGAGACAAGGTTTACTATTCTTGATTGGAGGCACTTATGTGACTAGGGTGCAGTTTTGGAGGCATCTAGAAGTGGAAGACAAAGACAAAGCCATAGTGGAAGTATGATCTCCCTTTTTGACTCTTGTACTTGTTGACAAACTTGTTACTATATCTCAATAGTGCACCCACTCAAGGAGGACAAATTTCTTAGGACAAATTTCTTATCTTGTACATGAATTTCTATTTAAGGAGATCTCTCTTCCATTGTAAATCATGCTTGAATATGTTTGTAAACCCCCATTTGTAAGGTTTGAACTTGTTGTTCATTCTTTCAATCCTCCTAAAAATGAAAACCCTTAGAGTGTGGATAATCTTAGAGGACAAAATCCCTCTCAAGAAAACTAGTTTCGGTGGTGAGATATCCTCCCTATATGGTGTTGATGATTCCGTTTAGGTGTTTCACATGGGCTTCATTCATAGTTTTTAGATTCGATGGTGAGAGATCCACCCTAGTTGGTTGTATGCATAATCAAAGTGGTAATAGTAAAGTCAGTGTGTGAAGTATTATAAGTGTGTTTTTATTATATTTTTCTTTGTATGAGTTTTTGTATATGAATATTGCTTCCAACAATATCCTATGTAATAAGCTATTTGTAAGGAGATATTTAAGTTATTATGTCCAATATAATATATGTTAGTAGTGTTCTATTTCCTGCAACTATGTGGTGTAAAAGTTGCATTGTGTAATGTGTTAAATAATAATAAGAGTATGTATGTCAATGCAAGTGTGGGTTGGGAAAATAATTTCAGATTTGAGTTCATTTACATAAGTGTTAAAGTTTGGATTTTATCTATTTATGTATTTTGAGCAAATATCTTGAAAAGGAATATTTTATTGGTGTCAGAGCTTAGGGTGAGTCTAAGTTTTTAGTTTGGATTTTATTGTTTTAAGTGTGTTTAGCAAATATCCCATTCTGGGATATTTTAGTAACATAGGAATATCTCAGGACAAGTGACATATTAGACCACCATGTGTCTTTTTTTGTGTTCATGAATCTTATTTTAAATCTAATTCATAATAACATGGCCCCTTTAACATGTGAAGACAACATTTATCAATCTAAGGCTAGGAGGTGTATTAAAGACTACAATTTGTTTCATTTTTATTTGTCTATGTTTCATTTATAGAGTGAATTCATAGTAACAGAGCCCATTTCACATTGAATAGATACAATTATTGTCAAATTAAGGTTAGGGGATATATTAGACCACCATCTGTCATTTTTGTTTGTTCTTGTTTCCTTTCTAGAGCATATTTGTCTAAAAGGAGCCTTTTTCACATGCAATCAACACAATAGAGGAAGATTTAGGGCTATGGATAAAAAATAGACCACCATGTGTCATGTTTGTGTGTTCATATTTTCCTTTGTAGAGTGAAATTGACTAAACAATGCCCCTCTTATATGAAATCAAGGAAACATAAGAAGATTTAGGTGTAGGGGATACATTAGACCATCATGTGTTGTTTTTCTGAGTCCATTTTTCATTTCTAAAGTGAATTTGACTAAAACATGCCCCTTTCATATGAAATTGATGCAACATAGGAGGATTATTTAGGGCAATAGGAAGAAAATAGACCACCATGATTTGTGTTTGTGTGTGTGTTCACATTTTATTTTTAAAGAGAAATCAATTAAAAAAATCCCCTTTTTCATGAAATCAAGGCTAAGAAGGAAGATTTAGGGGCAGGGGATAGATTAGAACACCACATGTCATTTTTATATGTTCATGTATTCTTTTAAAGAGAATTTTTAGTAATGGGGCTCCTTTCACATTCAATGGAGACAATTTTTTATTATTTAGGGCTAGGGGACATATTAAATACCACCATACATGTTTTTTGTGTCGATGTTTCATTTGCAAAGTGAATTCATAATAATTGGGCTGATTTCATATGCAACTGAGGAAACATTTTTTGATTTATGGACAATGGGACACATTAGAGCACAACGTATCATTTTTGTGTGTTCATATTTCCTTTATTAATCTAGTTTGACTAAAAAGGGCCATTTTCACATGCAATCGACACAATGACAGAAGATTTATGGCTATGGCGAGAAAATAGATCACCATATGTCAATGTTTTGTGTTCATATTTACATTGTAGACTGAAATTGATTAAATAGGCCCCATTTTACATGTAATTGAGGAATTAGAGGAATATTTAGGTGCAATGGACACATTAGACCATTGCGTGGTATTTTTCTATGTTTATGTATCCTTTTTAGAGTGAATTCATAGTAATGGGGCACTTTTCACATACAATGTAGGAAATGTTTATCGATTTAGGGTTAATTAATAAATTATACCACCATGTGTCATTTGTGTTTTCTTATTATGGGTGATGATAAGCATCATAAAAAAAGGAAGATAAACTATAAGGTTATTGCACACCCAAAATGTCTTCTTTTATGATTTTTTTGAAATTTTAGCATAACATTTTACCATGAAATCTATTTTGGGTTATATTTAAACCATTTGAAATATATTAAAGAGACCTAAAACTATATTATTATATGTTTTTAGGAATTCTTTACAAATTTGTAACAATTTTCAAAATAAAAAAAAGTAATCTTTTGACACAAAAAAATATATTTCATGATTTTGGCATGAAATTTGGATTCGACCTTTGTTTTGAGTGATATTTAAACCATTGGAAAATTATTCAAATGACCTAAAACTTTTATTTTATACATTTTTTATGATTCCCTATAGATTATTATAGATTTACAAAAAGGATAAAATATAATATTTGACACCAAAATATTAGATTTTATTCTTTTACAAATTTGAAACAATCCATAGGGAATTCTCAAAAGTGTACAATATAAAGCTTACATGTGTCTTCAATATATTTCCAATGGTTTAAATGACAGTCAAAATGAAGGTCAGAGCAAAAAGTTGCCAAAATTATGAAAGATTTTTTGTAGCATCAAAAGATTCATATTTCATTCTTTTGAAAATTATTACAAATATGTATAGAATCACCAAAATCATGTAATAGAAATGTTGTAGATTTATTTAATATACTTCCAGTGATTTTAAAATCACCCAAAATGGAGGTTAAATTAAAATGTTATGATAAAATTACCTAAAATATAATACATTTTGGTCATGGAATAACCTTCTAAAAACATGCAACATGCCTGAGCAATTGGAAGCTAAAAAGAGAAATAAATGGAACAAATGCATAGACTTCATAGTACTAATTTTTGAAATTAACTTTATAAAGCAAACATAGATACATAAAAATAACACATGGTGGTCTAATGTGTTCCCTACCCCTAAATCGATAAATGTTGCATTTATTGCATGTGAAGCATGGCCTGTTACAATAAATTCAATCTATAAATGAAACACCAACACAAAAATTAACATATGTGGTAGTCTTTGATATGTCCCTTAGCCCTAAATCAACAAAAGTTATCTCCATTACATGTGAAAGGTTCCCTGTTAATACGAACTCATTCTAAGAAGCATACATGAACATAGAAAAATGACACATGTTCTAATGTGTTACATGAACCTAAATATTACTTCATTTCCTTGATTGCATGTGAGAGTGGCCCCATTTAGTTGATTTCACTCTCTAAATGAAACAAGAATATTAAAAAATGACATGTGGTGATATATTTTATCCCTATAGACCTGAATCTTCCACCATTGCATCAAATGCATATGAAAGGGGCCATTTTTTCTAAAATTTACTTTAGAAAGGAGACATAAATACATAAAAATGACACATGGTGGTCTAATGTGTCACCCACCCATAAATCAGTGAATGTTGTCTCTATTTTATGTGAAATGGGAAACACTACATTGACATAGAAAAATGACACGTGGTGGTCTTTAATATGTCCTCTAGCCCTAAATCAATAAATGTTTCCTCCATTGCATGTGAAAGAGGCCCTGTCACTATGAATTCACTCTAAAAAGGATACATGAACACAAAAAATGAGACGTGGTGGTCTAATGTGTCCCCTTACCCTAAATATCCTTTGTTGATTCGTTTGCAAAAAAGACGAGTCTCATCTAGTCAATTTTGTTTTATAAAGGAAACATGAACACATAAAAATGACACGTGGTGGTTTATTTTCTCCCCATTTACATAAATATTTCTTTTTTACATCGATTTCATGTGAAAAGGGCCACTTTTAGTCAAATTTTCTCTAAAAATGAAACATAAACACACAAAAAGGATGCCTTTTGGTCTAAGTCCCTGTATTGAAAAATGTTGCCTATATTACATGTGAAATGGGCATTGTTACAATGAATTCACTCTATAAATGAAACATCAACACAAAACATTCAATATATTGTAGCCACTAATATACCTTGTAACCCTAAATTGAAAAGTTTTGCCTCTATTGCATTGACAGGGGCCTTGTAGTATGACTCTAAAATGGATTCATAAATACACAAAAAAAGACATGATATTCTAATGTGTTTTAATTCACAAAATTTAACCACCTAATAGTTACTAAAATCATGTAAAATATATATTTTATAATATTATTTATTTAATTTTAACATTTGTTTATAAAATGCTAACACTTGAACCTGCACAAGGTCACAAATCAAGTCATCTAGGTGCATGCAATGTTTATTTATAACTAAGGAATACTCTAGGTTTTAATTTAATTTAACTATTTTCATTTAGGTCACCTAAGGTCATAATAATGATTCACTTGATTTAATTTAATGCATCCATAAAATTCAAGGGAGTGGACACTAAAGTTTAGTTATAAATCTTAAATAAAATTTACATTTCCAAATTTACATAGGATGTACTTATAAAGTGATTAAATAATTTAAATAATAAAGTCTAAAAGTCAACTTGAATTTGGAAATTAATATTCCCTAAAAAATGAGGGAACATTATCCACATGATGATTTAATCAATCTAGGTCATTAGATTAAAGAACCCCTAGAAAGCCTTAAACATTCTTACGGATAAGAATAAATATATTTTCTATCTTCTATTTTTCATTTTAGTCTTTTATTTTTATAGGTTTGAAGGAGGATAAGGTTCTCCATGTTTTCATTATATGTATGTATGTATATATATATGTGTGTGTATATGTATGTATATGTGTGTGTGTGTGTGTGTGTGTGTGTGTGTGTGTGTGTGTGTGTGTGTGTGTGTGTGTGTGTGTGTGTGTGTGTGTGTGTGTACACACACACACACACACACATATACATATGTATGTATCTATACACACACATATGTATATGTATATACATGCATGCATGCATACACACACACATACACACATACATACAAACATACATACATACATACATATAGATATAGATATATACTTTTTATCCCATTTTTTTCATTATTTGTATATACATCCACACACACACACACACACACACACACACACACACACACAAATATATTAATCAATGTATGTGTGTGTTTTATTCATTTCAACCACAAATCAAGGGCGACCAAGACATGACCCTTGATGGTGGATCTGCTTTATCGAGGATGGAAATGTTGCCCCCCCTCCCCCCCCTCAAACATTTTATTTAGAGGAGGGGAGTTTGGGAGTCAGGGTGACTCAACCCCTTCCACTTCTTACAGTGGAATGTGTTGAGGGGTCAATGCAGTCCATTTGCCATTCTTATACATTCTTTTTTTGAATATGACTTTCTCCCTTTATTTTATATACAAAAAAAAATGTATGGCTATTTTATTTATTAGTTATATATATAGTACTTTTTTTTCTTAAAAATAATTTGTCTCAACTAATAATATATAAGGACCTATTATATAAAAATATATGTGCAAACTTTTGAAAACTTCCCTCTATGAAATTTATTCCACCAATTAAATGTACGAATACAACTATGAAATACACATTTGTTTGCATTGCAAACTCACTCAATGACAATGCACATATGCATATGATACTTTAATTATTCCAATAATATTTTTTTCCTTAAATGTTATCCTAATCCATTTGCTAAAAAAAGGTGAACTAGGTATATATGCCACAAGGATGACTATAATTCAATATTGCATCCCAAAAATAAATCAACACAATAACTTATATATTCTATAAACAACTCATTTTCCATTCATCTAATATTTTAAACAAGCTTAATAAAAGGGAAAACAAAAGTTTTTATGATTTAATATCAATTTATTTCAAATAGCACAAGCAATTACACATTTGGAATTTAAGCAATTTGAGAAAAAAAATGGAATTAAAGACATTATTATAACTTTCATTCAACTTATTTACACTCTTGTTGAACATAAATACTTTCAACACTTTTTCAAAGAATATTTTAAAGCCCAACATTAAACTATTAAAGTTATTTCAAGTTCTTAAAGATAATACGAGAGATTTTTTTAATCACATTGTTACAATGCTTTCACATCCTATATTCATGAATCAAAACATCCAAGGAGTGTATTACATTTGTGATTAATAATATTACAATAATAAAATAGGTTTAACAGGCCAAATATATACGCAAGTAGATTAAACCAAGATGGCATATCCACATAAGCTCCAATCTTTACATTCAATAATACTTCAACACAAAAAAGAAAGTCCCAAAATACTTTAAATATGCTCCATATATGTCCAAAGGATAGAGTGATTGACCTCCAACCAACTGAAAACATCACATAAGACCTCACCAAGTGAGGTCCATACATAGCCTCTCCCAAGCTCAAGGGAAAAAGACATGCCACTAAAAATATGCACTTGGTTCAAGTTTATTGAAAGGTGATGGTTAAGGATATGCAAAGAGAGGTAAATAGGAAAGTTTCCAAAGTCTATAATATCCACAACACACACACACACACACACACACACACACACACACACACACACACACACACACACACGGAACAAAAAAAATGCACAAGGAAAGTCACTAAGACAATATTAAAGGGGAGGAGTAGAGGGGCACCTTGATTTTATAAAAAAGGTCTATCAAGTGATAATAATGCTTTCTAATCCATACAAATATATGTTTTCCAAGCATGATATCCTCCTTAGAACTCCCCCAAAATACTCCCTAGACATCTAAAAATATATCCCTTACATCTCCCATTTATTCAAAAAAGAGAGTAGTTGTTTAACCTTTTGCAAGGTTCCACTACTCTTGAGCAAGAATTTTTCCACTATGAGTGCAAATAAAGAGAGGGAAAGTTTGTTCAATAATCCAAGATCAAGTGCTCACATAAATTTATCCTTTTTTGTGTTAAGGGTAGGGGGAATAGCCTAGTCAATTTTGGAATAAGCTATTCTTAATCAAGACAATTAAATAATTCAGACTTACAATATTTTGATAAATATATTTAGTTTGAGAATATGCTAAATATAAAAAAGTACAATGCCAAACAATATTATGAAAGTATAAATGCGAAGGATAAATAAAAAAGGACTATTTTAGATAATTTGGACTTATATATAGTCCAACTAAAAACAAATATTGAGAATACACCTACATTAGTCAAAAGTTTATAATTTTATATTCTCTCCAATATAATAAATGGGTAATAGATCCAAATTATTACCATACTCTCCACATGCAACTGCACAAAACCCAAAAACTATTCAATTTAAAATATTATCTCCCATCCAATTTAGGGATATAAGTCCAGACTATATGAAATAGTCCTTAAAACTTAGCTTATGCAATGATACCCAGGTATATGTGACATGCACATTTATGAAATAAGACATCCTGATGATTTTTCTTCATTCATTAGATTTTAAAAGTTAGTTTTTTATCAATTAGGCCACTAGTGTCAAAGATTAAATGCTAGTGTCGATGCTTCTATCCTAACTTAAACACTTATATCCAATTTATAATATATATCCTTTTATAAAACACTCATTTGTACCTGTTAGGGTTTGTTTTCACTTCATTGGTTATCATTTCAGATTTTGTGTACAGGTTCTTAGAATTAATCTTTTGATCAAAACCTTGGTTCCTCCAAATTAGTGTAGATCACCTTGAAAAATAGGGGTTAGTGGGATCAAGTGAAGTTGAGCTGACCTCAAATATACCTATGTCAATGAATGCTACTTGCATAACCATATACTCTGAAGAGGGCCTCAGACTGATATATTTATCTCCCATATGTGGGCTTGTGTGTAAATAATTGTGAAATATGCTACATGTGAGTGCATCTAGTGATATATATTTTAAATTGAACAAAAATACCCATGTGACTCTTTAAATTATTTAGACTTGTAATAAGATTGCTCATATGACTAGTTTGGAAATAGGCAAGAATAGGGAAGTATAACTCAGTTGTACAAATGATTTTTAGTAGTGTAGTGTGAGCTTGAAAGGTGATTTCTTGATTCATAATGAATGCCTTTGATTTGTATTTATACCACACATTTTAAAATAATCTCATAAGAGATTTAAATAAGACAAATAGGCTAACCCATACATATTAAAAAATTTAAAATTTTGAACGTTTAGAAGGTAGGGACACTATCATCAAATTTGGGATACTAGCATCGATGCTAATGTCCTAATCTATATGCTAGTGTTGAGCATGGTAAAACACTACTAAGGATATGTAACTGTATGTGCATGATGGAAATCAAGTTTTATGTAGACTGTAGGTTATAGGTGGTCTATGTCATTATAATGTTAGGTTTAGATTATAGAATAAGTAATTAGGCATAACAAGATGACAAACATAATATTTTTGGCAACAATAAGGTCATAAGCTGAAGGGTTGAGCCATGAATGCTATCTTTCAAGTGTATAAGACTAGTATGTCATATGAAATCATATTTTAATATCTAAAACATCTCCCTCACTCCCCAAGTTACCAAATGATATATAAACCCCAAAATGGTGGCATAATAGTTCTAAAACATCCTATGGTCCCTACTATCTCAATTTATTTGTAATTTTGATTTATTTGAATGTTTTTGTATTTTCTTGATTTTTTTTTGTACTTTTATGTTTGATTTTTTTACAATAATGTAATGCTTATTATTGATGTAATAAATCACATTGATCATGATAAAATGTTTGAGAGTCATATTGTCACATATCATGTTCTTTTTCTCTATCTGTCAGTTGATCATTATCACCATCATGTAGTATGTGAACTAAGCATATTTCATGGAAACATTCAATGCCTTGTTGTTTAGTATCTATTGTGTCTTGCATTTGGTATAACCAAAGTTTTCCTAATGTAAAGGGTTTTTGATATGGGTGAGGCATGAATTAAACCTTTGCAAGGACAAATCTGAGACCACAATAAATTGGTAATATGATGTATCCCACGGAGTCTTTCTAATGTCCCCTATGATGTAAGTCTTTGATTATATATCCAATTTGTGAAAATAATCTTACATTAAAATGATTTTCCTTTTGTGTATATTCAATATGATTATGATGAAAATAAGCTCAATGCATGAATATTGTGATCAATTTAAATCATTTTCAAAAAGATGATTTTTACTTGCTAAAGTTGTATGTGGCATTTGTTGAATTTATGTAGTAGCAAGAATTGGTGTATTTTGTATTATGCCAATAATTACCTCATGTTTTTACTTTGGAATTTTTTATTTCAATGTGGTAAAATTTTATTTATTATGTCATGTTTTTCTATGATAATCATAAAATGATGCACCTTTTTGATGTAGAATACATGTTGTTGATCAATATATGGTAGTATATAATGTAATGAGTTTATTTTCTAACAACATCAACAAAAGTATTGTAGGTGTATCTTGGTGTGGCATAATTTGAATTGGTTGTGCGATATTTATATCTGACTCCTCCACATTATTTATTTATTTATTCTAATGTACCATATAAGGATTTGGATTGAAACTATTTCTTGCATGATTATATTTTGACAATTTTATTTCATTGTAAGCATTCTTAACAATAGTTTTGCTTCTTAGAGAATATGCTTGTAATGTGAGACTATTGGTGACTAGCTCACATTCATACTTATGAAAGTCCATATATAAGCTATCAAATTATGTCTAAGGATTTTTCAATGCTATTTATTTAAGTGGAGAAATAAAAACCCTAATGAAAATGAATTGTAATTACAAATCTGAGGGTTGATAAGTTAAATATATGATGCATTATTAAATTGGATAACATAATCTTGAATAAACTCATCATCATGTTTATTTAAGCTTTTTAAATTTTAAAATGTTAGTTTAGTCCCATGATTTTTAATTAAAATTTGATAAAAATATATCCTCTAGATTTTTGAAAGTAGGTAAGGATCCATTGGGAATACTATAGAACTAATCACTAGATTATCGTGTTAGACTTCTACAGAAAGCTTTTAATAATAACTATCCATATTTAGCCCAATTACCAAAATAATGCACATACTGTATTATATGTTTGGAAGGGTCTCCATGACCATCAAATCAAGGTAACATAGGCATGATGAACAATATTAGATAAGGATACTAAAATATGTTTCTCATGAGATGTTGATTTTTGACAATGTTACTATCAATAATAGCATAAATTGAGAATGGAAACTTAAATTTAGAGTCTCCCATGGTTTGCATTATAGATATAATATGACTAGTAGGAATCGTTGAAGTTAAAAAATATATAGCCATGGGTTGTAAGTTATCAACTTTTTAAAACATAGGAATGATGGATTGAACCTTATGATTCAATTGGAGATTCACATTATTTTAAAATGTAGGAAATTTGTGTAATAGTAAGTATTTTCATAAAGAAACATTCATTTTATTTGATTTTTGTAAGCATGAATATTATGGAAATTTATTTGACTAAATAAATGATGATTTGGCACAAATGTATCTAATTATGTTGTATGAAATGGATGAACATGTTGACTATATCCATGATGTGATGACCCACGTTGTTGGTTAAAATAGCATGAACTATGTTATCTGATATAATCCATGAGATAATAGTGTAAGTGATATGATGTGTATACAAATAAAAATGCAACTGATCTATAAATCAATCCTAGATCAGAGAATATAAATCCTAATTACACTTTCGATTATTGATACATTAGATATTTGGGGTCATGACTAAGATGGATCTGATAGACCTAGCCAAGGCATATATTACCATGATAATATCACTAGGGAGTGTTCCAAAGCCTAAAGTCAAGCAAAACTACGCAATAACCCTAACTAGGTCCTATATATTTGTATTCACTAAACTAATAACAAGTAAAGTAAATTTAATATAGTGCTCACCAAAGCTTGTGGCATAAAATAAGGTTAGTAAACATAAAATAAACATGAATAAGATAACCTTAATTAATATATGTATAAGTAAGACCCTAGTGCATGGAGAGATCAATATGTTCAAAAGTCATTAGTTATTCTACTTCTAGCTACCAAAGAGAGGAGAAAAGTTAGAGATACTTACCTTAAAGACAAACCCGTCAAGACTCAATCTCTCCCTTGGCCAACAGTGCTTCAAAATAGGTTTTTATAGTTTGTATGGATCACTAAGAAAGGCCAAATGATCCAAGACATTTCCAAATGACAAGATTATTTTCCAAGTAGAAACCCTAAGCTAAGACTCCTCAAGTAGAATGACAGAAGTGCAAATGAAGCATTAACTCTTATTGTCTCTCTAAGAATGGAAAAATGGATGTGTTTATATATGTGGATCTAACCCTAGTAATTTTTGAATATTAAGGCCCATAAGGTCAACATAATCGATCTAGTATCATTAAGTGATAAGACAAGTATCAATTACAATGTTAGGTTGACCTAGTCGACTCTGTAGTGTAAACTGTTAAAAAGGGTTTTAGGCTAGGGAAGTGATAATGAAGGTAAAAAATGACTAGATCAGAGTGAAAAATAGGATAAAAATCTTAGGGTAATGTTTTTAGGAGATGGCTAGATTGATAAAAATGATAATAAGGGACAATAATCATGTGAAGCACTAATGGTCTGCCACCTCTTTCACAGTGTACCCTTTAAGGTGTGCACTCAAAGAGATTGTGACTCGATAGGTTCTTGCAAGATATAGTTCATCAATAATTGATATATTTGAAAATATTATGTGTATATATATGTCCCACTTAAAGTTTATCATGTGTCACTCAGGTGCAACAGGGGTTGGGGCTTCAAGAAAGAACATAACAACACACAATGTTGAGGCTAAAACAAAAATTGTAGAATTTTAAAGCATAAAATAACTAAAAATAAATGACTGAAAAGGAAATAATTGAAAATAAATGTAACATATGCATACCTTGACTTACCTTTATCTCTGAATGGTTATCTACTATGTTTGTAGTTTTTATTATGCAGAGTGCAATGACTGCTTTCAACAAAGCCAAGGATACAAAACTAAAAAGGAAAAATAAACAAATACAAGAAAGCTAAGATAACTAATGCAATGTGGATAGGACATACTTATAAATTTGGAAAGATGAGGTGACAAGTGATATGTTAGATCAAATGACCAAGTCAAAATTTTAAGATTAAATTGGGTAACTAAAAATCCAAGGCTACTAAAGATTGAAAAACTCAAACAAGTAAACCTTAAGTAAGAAAGACAAACTCACCAAAGAAAACCAATGATACATGTCAAAAATGGTAATCAAACATCAATGTGAAAGCAATAACAATCCTTACTCAATTATCAATAGAAAAAGGACATGAAAGTAAAAATGGACTCAAGTGTCTAAAAAAAGGGTAGTACAACAATTGCAAATGGTAAAATAAAGCAAATCAATGCTATAAAATTAGATCCATGTTATAAATAAGATAATCCATAGTTGCTCAAGCATATTTTTTTGTTCTAAAGATAGATAAAACTAAAATAAAATAGTGCTAGTATATTTTTAAGATGTGAAGAAGAGGGAAGTATAGAAGAGGGAAAATAGATTTAGAATCACACTTGCCTATCAAGGGGGAAATAAAATGGGTAGAGGGGAGAATGAAGAAAAAATCAAGGTAGAAGAACTCTTTATCGAAGTCAAGACACTCAAATTAGGTTTGTCAAAACAAGAGGACTTTCAACATTAAGGAATCTAAAGAACTTCTCCTATCCACACAAATCTTAGATCAAAAAATGAAGTATGTAGATCATCCCATGAAGGCCATATGCATTAAAATTAAAATGGATCTACCTTCCCACAATGTGTTCCTTGTTCCTCAAGACCCCTTACAAAGCCATTGGTCTACTATGAAGATTGGGTACCTATGTGAGAAAGTAGGTAGCACCATAGATTTTATTGAATTATCCTATTCCAATCTACTTGCTTACCGCATCCCAATGGACCTTAGATCTATCATGAGGCCAACTATGGAGTTTAATCTTCAATTAGAGATAGAATATGTGTTTTTAATCACATCTTTTGGTGTGATTTTGACTTTTAAAATTTGTATGTTGATTTTTGTAAATCATTGCCTTTTAATTCAAATGATTTAGACTTTAAATTGATTTGATGACTTATCTTTTTCCTCCTCCATACAGATTTTGAAGACCAATCATGGGTGCAAAATATGACTTTGATTTGAAAAAATTGGACTTGGTTTCTAAGAGAAATAACTTAGAGAACATGGTGTCTAAGAGTCTTGTTAAGTTAGGTGTAATAAAAGTGCTATCTTGACTTCGACCTTGGTTTATCTAATGTGGAGTAAAAGGAAAGGAAATCAAGAGGAATAAGACATGAAATAATTTAAATTACTTAAAATTTCAAAAATATGAGAAAGGTTAAAAAGGGATACAATGACAGTAAATTGTGATTCCTTATCATAAGAATGAGGGGATTTTAGGAAAACATGCTAACAAAGTTTTTGTAAATTTTATCTACAAAAGAAATAAAATCTAAAATTTTAAAACCAGGATAAAAAACTCATAACCATTTCTAGAAACATTCTAGACAAGGAATAATGAATAAAAGATGGTAATTTCATGAGGAAGGCCAGGTCCTATCCATGGTCCTATGCTTCAACTCATAATTAAGGAACCCACAAGGGTGCTAAATCATTTGAAAAGTAAATGGTATGAAAATGGTTTATTATGAGGAAGGCTAGGTCCTATCCATGGTCTTACACTACAACTCACAAAATATTAACCTGAGGGGTGCCAAAAAGTGTTTAAAAAGTATGAAAATAAAGATAATGAAGTCATGAGGAAGATCAGGTCCTATTCATAATTTTACAATGTAATTCATGAGAAAAGAGGAAACTAAGAGACCCAGAAGGGAGGACTAAGGTTTGTAAAAAGAGAGAACTGATGTACATGGTGAGACCTATGTAAGTATCCTATAAAAAGTGTTTGATAGATATCATATATAAAGTATGAAAATAAGGGAATATTTAGACAAAATATTTCTTTAGGAATTATGCATTGGTGGGCTCTTTGAAAATATGGCCTTCATTGGTTTGAAGGAAATAGGTGATTAGACCAAGAATGTCTTTGGCTAAATAAGGGGCCCATAAGTTTTGGGCATATTTACCTTCTTTGTCATGAGTTTAGTATAATTTAAGGATAAGATCACCAACATTAAAAGTGTGATCTTGAACTCATTTCTTATGTTATTTGGTGATATGGGCCTTGTATTGGCGATTATGCTACAAAGCAAAAAGATGATGTTCATCAAGGAGATAAAGAGTATGAAGATAAAATTCAAGTAATTCTTCATCAGGTATGATACCATGAAGAGATATACAAAGAGAGGAAAGCTCAACTTCTAATGGAAAAACTGATTCAAAACCATAAACTAGAGAAATGGCATTGCCCCAATGGTAGTGCATATACTAGTGCGATAGGCCTAAAGAGTAGGATAGAGATGAACATGCCAATCTATACAGGTGTCACAAATTGTATTTTGAAAATTTTTATTAATAATTTTTTTAGTGGCCTCACCTTGGCCATTACATTTTAGATGGTAGGGTGTGGAAATTTTGTGATTGATTTTAAATTTAACACAAAGTTGTTTGATGTCTTTATTTTTGAAGTTACCACCATTGTCTAAAATAATAGTATGAGGGACACCAAAGTGGAAAATAATTTGATTAAGGATAAATTTTGAGATGATAGTACCAATGATATTGATAAGGGGCATAACCTTGACCCATTTGGTAAAATATTCTATAATGATGATAATAAAGACATGCCCATCATGAGATCTAGGTAATTTACCTATGAGATCTAATCCCCACATGGAGAATGGCTAGGGACATTCTATGATTTGTATCTCGACTGGAGGTGTATGAATTAGATCATCATGAAACTATCAAGGAGAACACTTTTTATCAAACTCAATGGAATCTTTTTGAAAGTAGGCCAAAAGTATTCCATACATAAGCATTTGTGAGCTATAGTATGTCCACTACAGTGGCCAATGCAAATTCCCCCATTTGCTTATTCGAGAAGAGGAAAAACCTCTTATTTCATAACATAATAGAGCAAGGTACATTCATCATTGAGATAATATAGGATGTTATATCAAAATACATACTTAAAATCTTGTTTATGAATGCAAGTCTTTTTACGAGAATCAATGTTTGGAGGATAAGTTTGGTGTTCAATAAATTAAATAATATCTCTGTACCATGGGATTTATTTAATGGTAACAACCTTAATGTGGAAAATGAGTGAATCTGGTGATTGAATAGAATATGGGGATTTTATTATTTGGCTAAGAAAAGTGGGATTGAAAAGCACTTGGTGTGGCTGAAAAAGAGATTTAGAGGAAGCAAGTGAATCAGCAATAGAATTTTTATCTTGAGGGATAGGCTTGATGGTAAAAGAAGTGAAATATTTGGTGAGGGTAGTGGATAGTTGATGATAAAAAATGATATTTTTACTTTTACATTGATAATCACCATTGAATTTGTAGAAAATGAGTTGAGAGTCATCTAAAGCATGCAGATATGTGATATATAGATCAAGGGATGCTCTCATGTCTAAGATTAAAGATTCGTACTCCACCATGTTGTTAGTGAAATTGAATGTGAGGAAAAATTCTAATGGAATAATTTTTCTAGGAGGGCTCATAAGGATACAACTTGCCCCAACTCCTTGAAGGAATTTAACACCATCAAAATGAAGGGTCTAAGTATATTCATGTAAATTGACATTAATTTAAGAAGTTATTCAATAACTACTTGTGGTTTATTAGTGTTTGGGAAGATAGAGGACTAGTCTAAATTACTTGTTCAAGATCATAAATGAAGTTATAGAAGTAATCTTTAAGAGATGTGGCTTGGTTGAGACATTCAATATAGAGAATATTGTCATCAGGAAGACTATATTAAAGGTGGTTGGTAGCTGGGATTGGAGCTACAACAAGTTGATCAATAATGATTTGTCCTTTGATAATTTTTTGGGTAATAATGTAGAGATAAAATTCCATGAGAAGGACCATCCACTTGCCAATTCTATTGGCAAGAAGAAAGGCTTTGGAGAAAAAGTGACGAATGGGATCATAATGAATGATAATGCAAATGGTTTGATAAAGCATATAATGTTAGATATTTTTAGTAGAAACATATATGGCAAGGCAACCATCTTATATTTTTGTATAACACTTCTCATAGTCGATGAGGCATCGACTGATATAGTAGATGGCATACTCCCTCCCAGTATCAACTTGGTGGGCAAGCATTGCCCAAACTGATATGGGTGTGGAATAGGTATACAAGATTAATGGTCGATTATTGGAAGGTAGATGATGAGTAGGGGGTGAAGCAAAGATGATTTCATATTGTCAAATTATTTTTGACAAGGATCCATCCATTTAAGGGCATTACCTTTCTTAGGGCATTGTCAAATGAAGAAGAGAATTGATAGAATAGATACGGTAAGACATTTTGGGGATAAACCATCTAATTACCCCAAATTTCCAAGGTAACTATGAATACATAGAATGAAATTAAGGATGGACATGTTGAAAATAAAATTTATCTTGACGGGATTAATGTTAATGTCACAAAGAGAGACTAAGAATCCTAACAATTTTCCATATGAGACACTAAAAACACATTTATAGGGATTTAGTCAAACTTTATATTTAATGAGGTGATTGAAGATTATAACTAGATTAGAAAGATAAGTCTTGTTGATTTTGGATTTGGAAATGAGGTCATTCACATAGGTCTCTACAATTTATGAATAAGATCATGAAAGATGTGAGTCATCCCCTATTGATAGGTAGCTCTAATATTTTTGAGGCTGAAGGGTATTTTAACGTAGTAATAGGTGCCCCATTCTATGGTCAAAGTTGTCTTATGTTGGTATTTAGGTGCAATGTGAATTTGGTTATAACATGAGAAACCATCCATAAGATACAAATTTTCATAACCAATAATTGAATCGATGATGGCATTAATATAAGGTAGAGGAAAATATTCCTTGAGATAAGTAAGATTAAGATTATGAAAATCAATGCAGATGTGAATGACCATGGTGGATTTCTTTCAAATAGATACAATGTTATAAACCCATTTAGAATAATCCATGGGCTTGATAAAATTAACATCAATAAGTTTGATTATTTTATTTGCGACATAAAGTTAAAACTTTTTGTGCAAATTTTTGTTACTTTTTATGCATGGGTTTAACATCAAGGTAAGTGATAATATTATATATCAAAAAGATAGGGTCAATACCATGCATATTATCATATGACCAAGTGCAATTATCATGATATTTATTGAAGCATAAGTTAAAGTTAATATGTTTAGTTGGTGTAAGCTCATGAGAGACTATAATTGGTTGAGGGCATGATGGTGTACCATATTCAATGCGAGTGGTTTCTTTGATAAGCATAACATTATTGTATTGGAAATGATATGGTGCATTAGGTAGAGAGGAAATTGGATTTGTTTTAGGTTTGATTCTAGTGATGAAGTTGTTGAAACAAGGGGCTTTCTACTTAAAATTCTCAAGTTTTATGATGTTACCAAGGGAGTTGGGGTTCTCGAGCATGAAGCAATTCAAGGATGGATTCATCACTAGGCAAAGTGGGAAGAGGAACATAATACTTGACATATATTTCAAGATTGAAAATTTGATTACCATGGAAGTCATATTCAAAATGTATCTATCATACATCTATGGCCATGACATCTAATGTAATCTTGGGAGTAGAAGAAGAAGGTTGATCAGATTTGGTTGGTTTGTCATTAATTGCATTGATGAGGGAAGAATTGGATGCAAGATTTGAATCTATAGGTGGTATATAAAATGAAGGAATTATCGATGGGTTAGAAGGCATGATTTTTTATACCACCCAAAGAGTATCAAAAAGTGGAGAATTAATAAGAGGTACACTGTAAACACCTAAAATTGGCAACCAATGGCCTTCAATCGGACTTTAGACCGATTCCTACCAACCATTACAAATTAAGCCTAAGAATCATTGAACATCCCAAATTTACTTGTGAATCATCCATCAAAGCTCATAATCTCATTAAAGCATACCTAATTGGGGTATCCTATTGTATGCAATCATAACCTCTCACAGATTCATCTCTAATCATCATATGACATCACAATAGTCAATTTGGCCTATGAACCTATTAAGTGGGGCACATGAAGTTAAATAAAATCGTAAAAGAGATAAATGGCTAATTAGAATTAATTAATAATCTAAGCCAAAATAAATGCCTAGTTGAATTATCCATGTGTAATTAATGGATAAATAAAAAATGAAATTCAAAAATATGAAATGTCCTAGCTTTTCATGATTACCTTTGTAAGTTGTCAAGCCTTGTAGAAAATATTTTAAAATATCTCATTTTGAAGACCCATGCCTAGTAATTGTAAATCATTATTACTTGAAAAATATTAAATCTATTAGAGTTATATTTGACTCATATAGGTTAGGTTTGAACCCATTCCAAGCCTTAACTCCATCTTGACTCACCTTGGGTTGGGGTTAGATCCATTTGCTCTAAATACAAGCCATTGCCCATTGAATTCTAAGCTTGGAAATTGTAGAGTTATAATGCAAGTTTTGTTACATGATATTCATATAAATAATGCTATAATGCCCAAATATTGATCCAAGATTCACCAAAGCCAACACAAGCCAATGGTGCCAAGTAGAGAATGAGCCAACAAACCTCCATTGCTAAAGACTCTTTGAAGCATAAATTGAGCAATCTACTCAACAATGTATATGGAGCTCTCAAATAAGGTAAAGGATTGTGTATCTTTTCCATTTTAATTGTGATTTTACTTGTCTTTTGTTCATTAAGCTCACCCCTAAGATATAGGCTTGTAAGTATTAGTGTTAGTGTGTTTATTTGAGTTTTCTTACTTGAACTAACATTTGATCTAACCTCCCTTCTTGGATTCTTATGATCAAAAATGGCATTCTCGATGGGAACGAAAACATCTCACATACCAAAGAGACCAAAATACATCTCTTAGTTTTTTAAATGAATGCTTAATCATCTTAAAAATTTGAGTTTTTATTTTGTTTTTCCATATTATTTTTTAAAGTGTTACCCAAATTTACACAGAGATTGACATCGGTTTTATATAACCAACATCGGTTTTGACTAACCGAAATCATATCTATCTCACTAAATACTGGCAGACTAAATAAATAATGTTATTTTGATCTTGTATCATTTGCATTACTCTCATGGAGACTCTCTTTGTGTAATATTATAGTTTGATGGTTTCAATTGCTTTTGGCTGTGTGATGTATGCTTGCTTGACTCACATGATCACTCCACAATGGCCATTCGTTGATCCAATGATCCTGATAAGTTCTATTATGGTATCAGAGCTCTAGGTATCTTGTATCAAACACCATTATTTTATGTTATTCATTATTAAAATCTTGAGTAGTTTTCTATTTTGTATTCTCTGTCATATTATTTGTAGCAGTGGTGTTTCAAATTTAAGATCTGAGTAAAGTCATTGGAGAAAGGAAAATCCCTAATTTGAGTAATTTTTTTAGTGGATTAACAAAATTTTGGGGTTGTTTTAAATTAAAAAAATTGTAGGGGTCTTTTTTCTATGAAATCTAGGGTATTAATGGCATCTTGGCTTTTTGCACTGGTTGCATGAGTTTGGTTACATATCTACTTGGAATTTGGCAAGGTTGATCCATTTTCTCTGCCTAGGCATTGGCTTATTTTTCCAAGGCATTGATAATCAACATTAATAGGGTGAAAGAAGCCTTACTTTGTGTCAGAGCTGCTCCTCACACCTTGGCATCCTTTACAAAAAGCATTGTATTGGTAGAGAGGTGTTGGAATTTAAAGATCTTGACATTGGAAGGTTAAAGGCATTGAATCTAGCAAAGATATGCCATTACTTCTAGTTTAATTCTGTGTTGTCATTTTTTCCTTTTTCCTTTTGTGTCTCAGATTGGCATTCTATTTGTGATCTGCAAAGCAAAGGTGTTAGATTCAAACAATGATCTGAGAAAAGTTTTTTTAGTAAAAGGCATTGAAAATCAAAGAGTGGCATCCTTTTTTATGTTCTCCTTTTCACAACTTGGCGCTGATGATACCTATGTGGACATTGGAGAGTTGTTGAGATCTTTAAGCCATTAAAATTTTGAGGCATTGAAGTAGTAATATCTCCTGTCTTATCTGATCTGTTGTACCATTTTTAGACCTGCACTATTCCTTTGTGTATACAAATTTGATTTGGTATCAATAAATCTAATCTGCTCATTTTGATCACCTTGGTATCAAGAGATCTACTAAAGGAGAGGAGGCGTTGGACCCTAGAACTAGATCTATGAAAGAAAAGATAACTTGGCATTGAAAATTAGATTGGCATCCTCCCTTGCTATTTTGGTGATTTTTTTCCAGCATTGGAGTCATTCTTTGACACTTGGAGTTGGTTTTCTACTGTAATTTTGATATAGCCTATGTTGAAGGAGCAAAAGACCACTTTCAACTACTGGGTATTGAAATCTGAGAGGAGTGAGATCTGCCTTCTGCTATTGACATTGGATCTACTCATTCTGATCATTTTGGAGGCTATTTTCTACACTTGGCATCGCATTTTTGGCATCTTTCTTCCTTGGTGGTCCCACACCTAGCCTCCATCTCCATTGGTAATTGATTTTTATTTATTTTCTGCCTTTAGTGACTTTATAACATCATTTAATATGTTGAAAAACAAGTCATTTGAAAATATTTTTTAAAATGAGCAATTTTTGAGTCTTTTAATGCCTTGTATCTTCACTTGTCAAAGATGAAGTTGAGTCCTCGATTGGAAAGAGGCTAAATCCCCCTCAAAAGACTAAACCATCATATTCTATACTTTGAGTTGATTCCAATGAGTGGTTGGAAGACACCTTTCACCTCTCCCAAGGGTACTATTTTAATCATTGAGTGCAATTTTTATTAAAAATAGGCTATTTACGAGTAATTGTTTTATTAATATCTTGCAAATGGTAGCTCAAAATTGAGTGCCATTTTTTTGTAAAAGTGTGTATTTTTAAATTTCTCACGTAACTAGCCTATTTTCATTATAAAATGTACCAAATTATAAAGTGCCAAAATTTGAGGGGACTCCCTGACTAATTCACACATTTAATTCTCTACAGATGCATTATCGACAGAGTCTAACATCCTCTTGCTTGACCTATTTACATTTTATATGTACTAATTTTATCAATTTCACTAATTACTCTTTCTCATGGATGCATTGTCAGTTGAGTCTAACATCTATTTTTTGAGACGTGCATTATCACTTGTGCATTGTTTGCTCATACTTGTCTGGACATATTATTAGTTAAATCTAATGTTCTCACATTGAGCATGCTTTGTTATTACAAAAAAATAGGGGGTAATTATTGATTAGCTTGAGGAATTTTGTTGTGGGCCCTACATTATTTCATGTGCACATTCAATTTTCATAACTATTACTTGTGCCCATTTAGTGACTACTTGCACAGATTGCTCTTGTATTCTTGGATGCACTATATGCAAATTTTGACATCCATTTGAGCGTGTATTTTCAATTGTGCATAGATTGATCTTATTTGACTGGACTCATTCTTGATGTAGTTTGAGGTCCATCTCTAGAGTGTGCACTATTACTCTCAGTTGTGGTCATGTCGACTCCACTTGAGAGATTCCTGATGAGAAGAGTTGTTTTATATCTAGTGATCCTTCTTAGAAAGGACAAATATGCTTCATGGTGTGATTATATGGAACATTTAATCATGGATCGAGAACTTATTCTATTCTTATGTGGATAGATTCCTGAGCCTATTGACCCAAGTCAATACAATGACTGGGCCAACTCTTGTGACTGTGTCTATGGTCACTTTTTCATGTTTCATGGGATTTAGATCACCATGTAGAGCACATAGAGTGTCCCTCTACTATTTGGAGTATTCTTAAGAGTATTTTTGAAGATCTAATTGAGACTTACATCACACCTCCTCCTCTACGTATCATCTCTTTAGAGACAGTTGTACCCTCACCTCTTGCTTTTATTTCTTGTGATGACACATCTATGGTGGATAGTGTTCTTCCTTATGTCGAGCCTCCACTATAGGATGAGATTCTGCTAGACCTTAGTTGTCATATTTTAGTATCTACTTTTATTCCTATGCTAATTATTGCTCTTTTAGAGCCTTCACAAATTTATACTTTAGAGGAGTCTACTATTTCTAGTATGAGTACACACATTGAGAGTATCGATGACTTATATGTTCTTGAGGACATTCATCTTGTAGATCTAAATGCTTCATTTGTAGACTAGTCTTTATTTTTGATAGTTATTGTGCATTACTCTCCTCTTCCCATGGACATTTTTTTAGTGAATGTTCCATGTCTATCTTCTTCTGTGGCTCTTCTCTCTCCTTCATTGCATTCTTATTCATTACCATATTCTAATGTTAGGCTTGTGATACCTGATCAGAGTTTGGCACATTCAAGCATTAGTAGGGAGACATTTGAGTATTTTTAAGAGATCTACATCTTGATTCCTACACGCATTCTAGTTGAGTGGGAATTCAATAGTTTGAAAACTTAGAGTTTATTTCTTCTGAAAGGAAGAGATAACATTTGTATCAGAGGGACCTACTACAACATTCATCATGCGACATTCTACATTCACCTTCTCTCTCTTCTATGTGGAGACACACTTCCTTCATGTTTTGTAGGATATTGGGGATCATCGCTATGTACTTGGAGTGTTAACTATTTAACGTCTTCTTCTAAAGGGTTTTTTAGTCCCTTCTTATTTTCTCTATTTTGTGGGGGATTTTTTTCCCACTGGGTTTTCTCATTTTCTCTACTTTATGAGGGATTACATTGTACATGGATACCTCATCAGGATTTATTGTCAGGACCCATTTTTTGCATTTTTTTGTATTATCGTCTACCTAAGATGTGCTTATGGGGGGGGGTGTTGGTGTAGGCCTTTTTCTTATGAGTTTTGGCTACATAGATATATTAGCTTGCTTAGGGATCTAGAGGTTATTTTGGAAGATTAGTATTACATTCACTAGAATGTAGGGTTTCACTATCTCTCCAACCTATAAATACCTCTCTCCCTTTGTATTATTCATTCAGTGAGCTTGGATTCATTGAGCTTCTTAGTTGTGAGCTGTAACAACTTTGAGAGATATGAACTTCATCTCTTTTTATAAGTAGTTCATCTCCATTATTGAATACATTGTGTTCAATTTCTGCTTTCTTCTAGATTTTTTGATTCAATAGTCATGTGTGTTCGCTTTGTAGTCATGGTCTTGGACGTTTGATTCTGGACAACTCTTTCAGTTTTATCTAACCATCATTAGTTCTCTATGTAGGGTAGAACATGACAAAAAATTTGAGTTTTTAAGTTTTCTTGAAAGTTTCAAGTTGATATTTGTGATTTTAAATCTTGCATACTCTTTATCTGTACATTTTATTGTAGGTTTTCTAGAGATTTATACTAATTTGGGGCTAACAATTTTTTTTTGATGAAACATTTTTTGCCTAAGGGTTTATAGGTAACTAGCATTGGTCTTAATCAACAGGTATTGATTCTATTTCAAGTATCATTGATTCTGTTAGAACCATCATCATTTTCCATATAACGACATCAATCACTATTGATCGATGTCAGTCTCTATGTAATAAAAATAGATAAACTTAAGAGCTTGTTTCCAAATCTTATTTTCTCATTCATGAAAGTGCTTCAAGGTAGGACAAAACCCCTTAAAATTTTTAGGACTAAAGTAGGAAAGAGGACATAAATTTGCAAGTGCTAAGTCTTGAACATTTAGTTTTGGTGCCTAAAAAGAATGTAGTTAAGTCTTTTTATGCTAGATCATTTTATACTTGTGTGTTTTTTGTAAATGAAGGATGCATGCATGCTCTCCCCTATCCCATTTAGGGAACTCAAGTGACCAAAATCACTTCTTATTTGAAATTTTGACCTTTGTCCAAGGGTGAAAATAAAGCTATTAAGGATCTCCATAAAACCCATATGGTTTGGGTGATCTAGACATAACTTTTAAAGTCTTTGCACTTGGTCATTTGTTTTATGCAACTTGGTTTATGATTAGGAGTTCATAGCCTCCTCATAATTCTTTAGGGAAGCTTTGACCCAGGGTTTCATCTCTCAAAATTATTTAAACCCCCATCTATGGAGGTGTATATAAACCAATGAACATATATTTTAATTGTTAGGGGGTTGAGCAGTTAACCTTATCAATCATAATGAAGACCCGAGACAGGTATAGCTAACCAGGGTATTCTAGTAAGTAGTACATGGATGGAATCACTATGTAAAGTAATAGACCTTTGCGTAGTAAATTATCTGGTATGAACTCAATTGACATTAGGCATCTCTAGTGCTAACCACATTTAGGACCATCTATACATTCAAAATTTAGTTTTTAGAACAACTCCACTTGCCATAGAAATATTGTTGATGTAGGATGAGTAGCTTGAAGTTCCATGTCGCATTACAAAATCTTGGGATAAGAGGGAGAATAAAAACCCTACTTTTCATGTGCTTTTATTTTTTGGATTAACATTTAAAATCCTCCTAAGAATGAGTATATTGATGAAATTTTAAAGTATTATGCAACCCTGTTAGTTTTAGGACCTAGGACATTACACTTAGGTGTTTTCTATCATTATTCCTTTACTTACTTGGTCTTTGAGTATAGAAACCATTTTTTTATGCCACGTCAAAATGATTTTTGGGTCCACATCACTCTATCATTTGAGGAGATGTTATATCATCCATTTGACACCATACTCTTGACTTAGTATTTAAAAAAAATCTTTGTGTGTGTGTGTCTGTCACTTGATTAGAAAGGGTAACATTACACTGTCTAATCTATTTCAAGTTTTGTGCCTTGGAGTATTGAATTAAATCACCAATCATACCTTTAGAGAATGTTAATTCCATTACACTTCTTGAATCATTTCATAGACTTGTTTTTACCTAGATTCTAAGTTTTGAATCAATCTACGTATACCTTTTGGATCCTTGTCTAGTATCGTTATGTTGTTCACCTTTATCTAGTTTATTGTTTGATCAGAGAAGCCTAGTTTTCCTAAGTTGAGTTTTTAATTAACCTTAACAATTTCAAATCCAATCATTGATTGATTTTTGTTTATGCCTTATCTAATTAGGGCCCAGACACATATCTTTCTCTTTTGGGTTGTGTAAATTAGGTTAATTCTTTACCCAAGTTTGAAAACTATTATTTATGCCTTTATTTGGGAGAAAATAATCTATCTCTAAATGCCTTTTGTTTCATGCCTTATACTAGTTGACTAAGTTCATGTCTAAATTTGAGTGCCTAGTTTATGCCAAACTATTTCAGATTTGTTAGATTAAATATCTCACTTTTAATTTATTAAATATCTCACCTTGATTTTAAGTCTAGCTTTGGTTCTTGTTTTGCCAAAAGTCCTAGCACAAGCCTTTGTTTGAGCTTAGCTTTTTATGCTGCATTTAACTGAAATATCTTTAAACCTTTATTTTTCTTAGATTAGACTTGTTTGGAACACTTTTAATGTAGATTTTGGCATTCCAATTTTAGTTCACACAAGAAGACTTTATTTAAGACCCCTATGGAGATTGGTCAATATGCCTCCATAATTAGAGGACCAAGAGAAAATGACATAATACCTAGCTAGCATACCTTCAATTGCAAAATAGGTACAACATAAACTATAATATGTTAAAATACCATCAACCTATGAAACTTATCTTTTTGATCATCACTTGATTGAAAATAAGGAAAAAGTATTAATCAGAGCCACAAAGGTAGGGGATAAGTTTCTAGTAAACTTCCCCCATAAAAAATTGCCAAGTTTAGTAAGAATGCCTTATAACATGACTTATAATTAAAATAATGAACATGCCTTTTCTAGTAATCCTCAAACTCTAGTACCAATGTCATATCAAGAATCTCATATGCTTATCATAAGAAAAGGCCTCATGGGGGACCACTTTATATAGATGCAAACAACATACCAAACCTATTTGAACTTAGCGCATAATTTCAACAACATGACCATGTCAAATACTCCTTTTATTGATCTAGTTCCTTTAATGGGAGTCCTAATCGAATTGATAGGCCATGAAAATTAGGGTATAAACCCATTCACATGAAAAACTTTAGTTGGAGACATGTTTAATGCCATAGCTATCAAATAAGTATTTGTTATTTCAACATAGAATAGTAAGCTAAACATAGCGGACAACATGCAAGGGATGTCCAATCTAGACCAAAGTAGTGTAAACACACAAACAACGAGTCCACAACAAAACATGCCTTTAGTTAACACTGTGAGTGGTTCTTAAATGCAGTGGGTAGGAACTACCTCAAAATCATAAATAGATACCCCTAATCCTCAAGTAACTACTTCTTCAAGTATGCAGCCTCAAGGATTAAGTAAGCAAACAATAATCAGTATTGTGCTTCAAAAAAATGTGATGACTATTAATCTACCATAATAGGTGATGAATAATATTCCATAGCAACATGCATAAACCAATAGGCCAATGTAATAGAGGTAAAACATCCTGCCACCTCAATAGGGGGCAACCAATGTTCCACCTCGCCTAGTAATGACAAACATACCTCTTTAGTCATAGATCAACATAGAAACATAATCACACATGATGTCTAATTAACAAATTATGAGTGTTAATCAATGATAAATTTAAAAAATTCAACATGCATCTACTCCCCAATAATGATTTATGCAACCAAGAGGTTTCAATGTTCCATAAGTACCAATTAGGCAACCATTGCATTTTATTCTTAACATGCCACAAACTTAATGATAGGGTCTTGGTTCACAAATTCCCCTTACTCAACAAGGTTTGACTAGTCAACAAGTCCCTAATCAACCTCAATAGGCATAAAACATCACCCCCAACCTTATCATTCCATCTCATCCATAATTTCCCCAAAACTAGGCCCATATACCAAATTCTAACTAGAATATTGTACCATAACATGTGAAATTCCAACAATCACATTTTAATCCATGAATCCATGTTCTTGGTCAGTTCTTGAACCAAACCAATATTTCACAACAAACTATGCCTCCACTATACCCTTATCAAATTAATCCAATTTTGATCACCCATCCTCCACCTCAGACTAATGTTCCCTCTAGTTTCTTAGCCTAAGAAATGCAACAAATGAAGGATGAATTACCACCATCCAAGGTGGGAAACAAAATAAAATTTTTAAGTTAGATGATGTGTGTTCCTACCCTTTCAACATGGAGTATTTGCAAATACCATTTCATCTAGGGTACAAATCACTAAAATTTGACAAATACAAGGGGAAAGGAGATCCCAAAGCACACTTAACTAAATTATTTATTTCTTGTCAACTAGTGGCCTAAAATAACATATAGCTCCTACTATTATTCCCAAGAAGTCCAACAAGATAAGCTTTGAAGTGGTTTCTAAAATTGCCCAAGAATTCAATTTCTAATTTTCATGATATTTTAGAAAAGTTTGTGCAACACTTATCCTACAATCTCAAGCATGATATTTTGTTGGTAGAATGCAATGATGGAGAGCACTTGCAAGACAATTCACCCATAGTTTACCAGACAAGCAATTAACTAATGTGTTTACCAAGAATTTGCATAGTGAGATATCTTACCATCTAGAATTGAAGTGTGTACACACTTTCAATGATATCATTGACAAAGGTTTGTTGATCTAAATATATATTATTAACAAATGGATCATCAATATTACCTCATCAAATCAAACCCAAACCATGAATCAAAGAAATGGCCAAAACCAAAATCAAAACCAAGTCTAAGCATAAGCATCACAAACAACACATGTCAATAATTTTGAAAAGTCTAAGACACTCAATAGTAACAATAATGTTATTGGGAATGGAGTAACCAAGTCATGACATGTCCAAATGGTGTAAACATCATCTACTTAGCCTATGCTGCATATCAAAATTACTCCTAACCAACAACCTCTTCAACACATGCAGTAAGCACAAAAAACCTAGACTAATACAACAAATGCAATGAACTTCACCATTATAAACCCCTCCTCCAAGGAGAACTTTACCCAGTCATCATGTCTTTAGCGACCTTGGAGAACCCATTGAATCCATGTTTCACAAGCTCATTGCTATTAATTTGATTAGCTAGCCTATTCTGAAACATTAACTTGAGGGAATTCCTTATCCCAATTGGTATTGACAAAATGGATTTTATGAGTATCATCAGGTTAATGAACATAATTTGCATTATTATGTGTGAATTAAGAATTTAATTGAAAATATGTCAGAAAATAGAGAGATAACATTGGATAATGGATTTTCCACATCTAATCAGAACCTTGGTATTTATCAAAACCCCTTTCTGCAACATAACAACCAACAATAGTAGTAACAATAGCTAACATAGTAACAACAATAATAACAACAACCAAGATGGAACCAATAAAATTATCAACATCAAAACCAAAAACATCAACTGAATGGATATAACCAAGGTAAGAATGATACCAAAACCCAACAGACCTACCACGTAATTGAACATGACTAAAAAAAATTTGTAGGCCATATTATAAGAGGTCATGTTTTCACTATCTCCATCAATCTGAGACCAAATACCAATAAAATTAGACCATTGCTAATCAATTCTAATCAACCAACCCATGCCAGTGATCCTTCCTTGACCTACAATTACATATGGGCATAACTATAAAAAAGTATTACTAGTTTTAGACCACATACTGATAACTCATCTTTGCCCTATGACCACACACAAGTGCACTAGCAACCAAGACTTATCCTATCTAGTCCCCCACCACCATCATTTGATATCAACAATGGTCATGTATCTAATCCTGATTATGCAATCATAACTCAGTGGTCAAAGATTGCCATCCCAGGCCCACAACCATCTACCACTTCACCCATCCAACCAATTATTCTAGATAAGAACAAGACATTTACCACCATGTAATAATAGATGTTTGATACTATGGAACAATTACAAAAGACACCCACACAAATCTCCATTTTAAATTTGCTATGCACATCCACCATCCACAATAATATCTTGATAGAGTTCCTTGGCCAATCCCAAGTTCCCAATGGCATATCTCCAGACAAATTTCAATCTTTGGTTGGACACTTAGCCCCAGGCCAACAATTAACCTTCAACCAAAGTGATATGTCATCCCTTATCCCTTTGCATAATATCCATTATACATCGAAGTGGTCATAAAGTGACACAAATTGAAATGTGTCCTCATAGATAATAGATCAAGCCTAAATATTATGTATTTAAATATCATCAAAATTCTCACGTACACAACAATAGATCTCCATATAAAAATGATCACCATTAAGGCTTATGATAATGAAGAATAGGAATCACAAGACACCATCAACTTGTCAGTTATCATTAGGACCTTAACCCATGATACACTATGTCACATGTTAGACCTCGATTTGTCATATAATATGATTTTGGGTAGACCTTGAATACATGATATTCATGCAATCCCATCAACTTTACACTAGTGTATCAAGTTCTACTATTTAGGTATAGAGGTTACTATCCATGGATATTTTCAATAATAAAGATATTATATGCATTTGGAAGCTAAGTACCAAAGTTATAACTAATGTTTTGGCTTGAATCTAGTTTTTAAAAATGACAAAGGGAAACAAATACTTGTTGATTCACCAAGGGCCAATTGTATTAAACTAGATAGCCTTGATTCACTTTCCCACATGCCACCTCCTAAAATGTCTAATCATTATACCATTTCAACTAATAGCATAGGAGAATATTTGACCCATGATACATTCCATATTTCCAAGCTTCCACAGAACCCCAAGTCTTATGGAAGACCTAAATCCAAACCACCTTGCATAAACTGGAAAAGAAAGGGAAAAGGAAATTTGCATAGTCTAGCACCTCTCATTTTCATATTGATCACTAGCTAGGAATGGGACCCACTTGTAGATGATGAATATTAGTTGTATAATGATAACCTGGATGATTGTTACCTAAATCCAAAGTATCCAATTTCAAACAAAATCATGGAGAAGCATGCCTTGGAGGAGGAGGCCTTGGGCTAAATCAATAGGGTCTGCTTGAGCCAATTTTTTCCACTCAATAAAAAGGAACATATAGTCTTGGATTTAAACTACCTGGGGGTCACCTCATGTACCTTGTTCATGTTCCAATGCCAATGAATAGTAATAATGATGCTGGTAATGAAGTAGAGTCTGATCATAGTCCTTTTAATGACCTAGCCAATATCAATTTGTTTGACACAAATGTCATTTGTACCCTTTGACTAATTATTCACCATAATACACTTAATTTTTATTATCTTTAGTTTATATATTAGGACCAACAAGAATCAATAGTACCTATCGATGAGTTCCATAATGATGAGGCCTTCTATGATTTTCTAGGCCTGAGGTACAATTTTTTGTTGGGAGACCACAAACAAGAGTTCTTAGTCAAGTTGGATCCTAAAAATTATTTTTTAGAATGGGTGAATGCCCTTATCCATAAAAAATTAAATAAAACATTGAGGTCCAAAAGTGAAAACCTCTTTGAGGCACTTTTGGACTAGGAAAATAGTAAAGAAAAAGACTAGTCTAGTGGTGAAAACCTATTTTAGGCACCATTAGATAGGGGTGTTCAACCTTCCTCAAACATAGATCAAGAGACCACTAATGATGAACTTACCCATGGGTCTAAGTTTAGTTTTGAATAACAATAGACTTTTAATTGAGTCATCCAAGAGTTCCCAATAGTGTTCATCACATGGCCATCCCTACCACTGGGAGATTCTGATTCATCGTGCTTAGGAGAGCTTGAATAGCCTATCTTAATATAGGACCTTATCATTACAGGCTAGTTCAAATATTTGTTGACCATTATAGAAAAAGGCTCAACACTTATTATGGAGGATACTACGAAATTTAACATCAAGACTCTAGACAACCTGAAATGGATCAAATTAGGAGTGTCCCTCATTGAGTAGGAATATGAAGTCTTTAAAACCCTTTTGAGGGAATTTAGTGATATATTTACATGGGCCTACTTTGACTATTAGGTTTGGACCCTGCGTTGGTTTTTCACCACCTTATGGTATATCTTGATGCCAAATTAGTAAAATAAAAATTATGTAAGATGCATCCTCACATCGCTATATTAGAAAAGAAAGAGTTAGAAAAACTCTTGAAAGCAACATGTATTCAATCGATTGACTACTCAGAGTGGATCTTGAATGTTGTACCAATCAACAAGAAGCTAAAAGGAATCAAAATATGCACTGAACATAAACAAGGCCTATCCAAAGGATGAATTTTCTCTAGCAAACATTGATATAATAGTCAATTTCATAGTAGGTTATGAAATGCTTTCATTGATGGATAGATTTTTAGGGTACAATTAGATATGGATTGCACTTGAAGACCAACATAAAACAACATTCACCACACCATTGGGGATGTTCTATTATCAAGTTATGCCATTTGGTCTAAAACAGTCTAGAGCCACCTACCAAAGGGCCATGACCACTATATTTCATGATATGATGCATGACATTGTTGAAGACTACATGAAAAACATCTTTGATAAATAAAAGACTAGGGATAATCATCTAGCACTGCTACAAAGGGTATTTGAAAGACTATGTAAATACAAATTCAAGCCTAATCCCAAGAAGTGTGTTTTTGGAGTTACTTCAAGCAAATTGCTTGGCTTCATTATGTCTCACCAAGGCATTGAATTGTATCCAACCAAAGTACAAGCCATTACCCAAATTCCACCACTGACTAATTTGAATTAGGTCCATAGTTTGTAGTGCAAGATTCTATCCATTTGATGCTTCATATTTCATTTGGATTATAAGTGACATCTTTTTACACACCTCTTGAAGAAGGGTCTTACATTTCATTATGATAACCAATGCTAGACAACATTTTAGCATTTGAAGGAATATCTAAAAAATATACCTATTTTATTACCACATACACCAAGAAAGTTGTTCTTACTATACTGTCATCTACAGACAAAGCCCTAGGGGCACTTCTAGCTCAACATGATGATAATGTAAAGGAACATGTTGTGTGCTATCTAAGTTATACATTGGTCATGTATGAGCACAATTATCTGCCCATTGAAAAAGTATGTTTAGATATGGTTTTTTTAGCTCAAAAACTACAACATTACATGTTAAATAACAAGACCATGGTTATTTCAAAAGTAGATCCACTCAAGGATCTACTATCCAAAATAGCTTTACAAGGCTACATAGCCAAATGGATCATTCTTCTCAATGAGTTTGAGATAGAATATGTCAACCAAAAATCCATCAAAGGGCAAGTTCTTGTAGATTAGCTTACTAAATCACCCCTTGTAGATATAGAACTATTAACATTTTGAATTCCCAGATGAATCCATTATGACCATCATTAATAATCTCTTGAGGAACAATAATGGAAACTTTATTTTGATGGATCATTCATAGCACATGGATCAGAGGTAAGCCTTTTATTTATTACACCATATGGGGATCTAATCCCTAAGACATCTAGGACCAACTTTCCTTATACCAACAATGTGGACAAATATGAATTACTTATTTTAGGGTTTCATCAGGTAGTACAATAGAACATAACACATCTAAGGGTTTATAGTTATTCTAAGTTAATCATCAATCAGGTTACAAACCATTTTTAGACCAAAGATGACAAGTTGGTTTCATACAAGGCCATGGTCGACACTCTCAAATTTTATATTGTTGATATATAATTTGAACATATACCAAGGGCTAATGATAGAACATTAGATGCTATGGACACCATTATATCTTTAATTTGACATAAAGACACGAAAAAAGAATACCAGTTCCTCATTAAAAATCTATTAGTGCTAGCTCATGAACCTTCAACCATCATGATGATTTGTGATATTTTTGGTCCAAAATCTATATGATATTCAGACCTTTGCACGTATCTTCATGACCAAATAATGCCACTATACCTATCCCATAAATAATCCAAGTCCTTTATCCACCGTGCCATATGTTATACCTTACTCGGATCAACCCTTTACCACCACAATTTTGATGGAACTCTACTTCATTGTTTAAATTTAGTAGAATCTACATTAGCATTATAGGATTTTCATGAAGGAGTATGTGGATCCCACATAAGTAAGGCCATCTTATCCAAAAATCTCTTACATATTAGATACTATTGGCCAATGATGGAAGCAAATGTAGTTGCATATGCCAAAAAGTACAATAAATGTCAAAGGCATACAAATTTGATTCATGTCCTAGCCAAGACTTTGAAACCAATGCTTACACCATGGCTATTTTCTACATGGGGCCTTGATGCCATTGGGAAGATAAACCCCACCTCATTTAATGGCCAAAAATATATCCTTACCACCACTAAATACTTCACTTAGTGGGTTGAAGCTATAGCCATCACTTACGTGACTGACAAGTAGATTTATAAATTCATATTAAACTATCTCATTTACTACAACAATATCCCCTCCAACATTATATTTGATAATGGTGGGTCATTCAAGAACAAGGATGTCAAATCACTATGTACTGAGTATAAGATTACTAAACATTTTTAAACAACATATTAACCACAAGGTAACAACTAGATAGAAGCATCTAAAAAAACCATTATGAACATCCTTTAAAATATTATCAATGATGCTGGCCACAATTGACACCTCCAATTATTACATGCCATCTGGGCATACCATATCAAGAACCATACTCTAATAGGGGCCACTCTATATTCATTTTTTTATGGTACTGAGGCAATTATTCCCATTGAGGTTGAGTTAACTTCTTTGCACATCTCTTTCAATCATGTTATGGATGATGAAGACTATAGATTATCTCACCTAGAAGAGCTATAATTACTTGATGAGAAATGTATATCCATAATTAATAATCTTCAATCCTACTAGAACTACCTCTGTGGACATTATAATCTGTTGTTCCCAAAATCTGTCACTTGTTTTTGTGGACAACATATCAACTATTTTGGTCTTGCAGGCCAAAATGATCTCTTCCTTTTTCAAAAAATGTTTAGAGCAGCCAAGTTCTTCAATTATTCAATCATTTTCAGCTAAGGAACTCGCAAGTTCAACAAGTTCAACCAACGAGCTTTCATAAAGAAACAAGTCTTTCTTTGAACACTTAGGCATTTCAAGGATGGTTCAACATCGAGGTTCAACCAAAAGGTCCATCAACAGGCTTCAAAGATTTGGAATGAATCATTGAACCATTGAACCTTTGAACTTAGAAAGGTTCAAAGTGGTTCAAAGGTTCAAAAAGTGTTAAGCGCTTTAAAGGTTCAACCGAGTCCAAAGGCTTCGAAGAGTTTCAAAGGTTCGAATAAAATATTCTAGAAGATGTTCAAAGCGAAAGATTCTAGAAGAATATTCCAAGCAAATGGTTCAAACGCTTGGTTCAACAAATACATTAAACTCATAAAAAGGACTAAGTGAACGTGGCCCTTTGTAAGAAACATTGAACCGTCAACCATTGAACCACTTTGAACAGTTGAACCATTGAATCGATGCATTCCTAAGGTGCAAGGTTCAAACTGGTTCAAGCGACTAATTGACCAATGACATCCCCGTGGACGTCAAATTTATGGTAATGAAATATCCATTAATTTTTAAAGATGTAGACCCAAGAACAAACTCAACAAACAGCCAAAGAAGGAGCCAGCAAAAAGCGAGAAGATAGCTTGAGAGCTCAGATCACCAAGAAAAGACAAAGTGTAGTAAGGAAAGAGGGAAAGTTATAGTGAATCCAAAAATATCTATAGGAGAGTTATTCTAGTAAGTGGAGTAGTCCACCAGGTGGACATCAGAGAGTGCAAGCATTCAATGGTGTGGCCTATTTTTCCCCCTTTGAGTAAAGGCAAATGGATAGCCATGTAAGCATCATAAAGAGGACCAGGTAGCCCATGCTTTGGAGGAGACATTTGAGATGATTAGAATGCCAGAATCTAGGCTGATATCCTGCTCCAGCATGGCCCCTTCACAGAATTTCCTCTGTCTAATGCATTGAATGCAACATGGGTCATTTTGTGAAATAAAGTGCCAAGTCTTTCTTTGAGCGCTATATATTGTAATCTCTCATTTTGTGGAGGGGAGATATCTCTATTATTAGAAGTGAAACTCTGCCCAAATTGAAAGGCATTCTTAAGACTTTGAGCTTAGACTGTTAATCATATTTTGTTATTTGAATGAGAAAGCAAGTGACCTTTCAGACTTTGTGTTAAAATAGCTTGTGTTATCTAGAAAATGGTTCTTATGTCTATTTCCTAAATACAGTCTTGGCCATTTAATCAAATAAGTAGAACTAATGGAAATAATCTGGAAGGTGTCTTGAAGTCGACTATGGGAGACTTTGTGCTGCCATAATTGTCTTCAGTCTATGTTTTGTGTAAAGGATATTAGAGAGACTTTGAGATCCCCTTATCCTTCATAATCTTTTACTTTGTTGTAGTTGAGGTGGAGACTTTGTGCTACGCTTCATTCTACTGTGTTACTGCATCCTGATCAGTGTGAGAAGCAATGAAAGACTGTGCTTTCATGGGTTTCTTGTGGTTACAGTTACTACTAAGAAGTCTTCCTCTAGTTTTTTGAACATCATTTCTAAAAGAAGAGAAATGCCTTCAGCAATTACCCAGGATTTCTCCTTGTCTTTGTGAACATCATCTCTAAAAAAAGATAGATGGATGGTTTTATCTTACCCCTGATATGTATTTTTAGCTTATATTAGTTATAATAGTTTACAGGGAACTTCCCCTGCCTTATAGGGAACCTCCCCTTGATGAGAGGAGAGATTTATCTCATTTTGCTATGGTAAACGTACACATTTTGTTGAATAAATCTCCTTATGCTATAGTTGATATACCTATTTTGCCGTTAGTTAGCTGGTGACAAAATATTCACCCAAATTTTTTTTGGTGACTTCGTTGGGGAAAGAACGCATAGTTTGAAGCCTCAAGCTTCATATTGAAGTAGTTCCAGTTCTTTTTTATTTCCATTCATTACTCTGGTAGATTCATGGTATACGCAAAGATAGAGAGATTGAGGTATTGTTGACCCTGTATTTGAGTTGGTACAGTTGAGTAATTTTGATCTTTTTCCTCCACAACCTCACCTCTAATGAACCAAGAGTTTTCCTCCTACAAAAGTCAGGTTTTTATTACCAGGCAAAGCTTCTATTTTCTCTACTAGTTGAGCTTTGTCCATACATACCCCTCAGAGATTTGTTATCCCTCCCTTCAATAGGCACATAATGGCAGCTCAAGGCTCCTGGGGTAACACTTTTGGTCCCCTGAATATAAATCCACCTCTACATGAACTACCTCACAGTTCGAGGAAGAATTTCCTCAAATTCTATGGCAATGGGAGAGTTCATCCTGATGAACATATTGCAGCCTTTTGCATAGCCTATGGTGTGATAGGCATGGAGTATGAGGACATAACAGTCAGGATATTTATAGAAACATTACAAGGTGCTGCTGTAGACCGGTTTTGTCATCTACAGGCTCAGACTGTGACTGATTATAACACCCTCAAAGCCAAATTTGAAGCAAGGTTCAAGCCTACAGAAGATTTGCATGCTCTATTGGCCCATCTCACACAGATGAAGAATGAGCCTCATGAACCTATGAGGGACTTCATAGCTAAATTTGACAAGCTGAAGAATAGGATTCTCATAATTGCTCAGCAGACACCAGAAAATCTCAAATGCTTCTTCATAAACTCTTAGCTTCCTGAAGTGAGGTTCTTGTTGAGGTGGGCTGGCCACATAGATCTTGCGGTAGCTCAAGATTTGGCCACTGAGGTTGAAGATGACCTTATATTGATAGGAAAGATAAGAAGAGATCCTAACATGAGTAAATATTCTTCATCTCTTGAATATTCTTCTACAAGCACCACTGATCCTATGGTGTAAAAGCTGAAAAATGAGTTGCTAGCTCTCAGAAAGCAAATGGCACAAGGGATTTTTTCTCCTCTTTCATATTGAGATATACCAAGGAGGACTTTTCCCAATTAGTCATATCAAGGCAATGCTACCAGAAGTCAAGGAAAACCAAATTGCCTTCCTCCTCCACAGGGGAAGCTTGCCATTGAAGCGGCTCCAGCTAACTCAACAGTTGGATATCTTAAAACTGAATCTAATTTCTCTTTCCAACATGAGTTAAACCAAGAAGATAATGCTAATCTCTTCATAGAAGGGGAAGAAGAATTAGCTTGTGACTCCAACATTGGTTTTTTGAATTATCAAGATGAAGCTAGAAGCAAGTCAAAAGCATTTGATGGATCATACATTATATTTACCAGGTCTCAAAACTAGTCAATTCACCAAGCTAAGAAGGGAAAAATAGGGGAAGGATCTCAAAAAGAAATTTCAATTGCTAAATGGGGGACTACTCTACCTTTTCAATCAAAGAACCTGGTAATCACTAAAAAAGTAAGTACCCCAAACATTCCTGTTCCTTCTGCTTCAAATTCTTAGACCAGTACCACACCCCTAAAAAACTAGAAAGATGGACTACCTTCCCCTATTTCTAATTCATTTCAATCATTTGATATAATTGACCATACTAAGAAGACCAAAATTCAAATGTCTGAGTTTGAATTCTTGCAATCCAACCTTGAGTAGTTGGATAAGTTAGTTCAATGCGTGAAGAATTAAGCCGTCCCTATAGGACAAGACATTTTAGAAGTAAATTTTGGTCCCCCCAAGAACACATCCACCTAAAATAATCTTTTGATTACTCCTCCAGCTACCCCTAGGAAAATAGAACCATTTTATGTTTCCCTATTGATAAACAGTCATAAGCTGAATAATTACATTATAGACTCAAGTGCATCTGACAATGTCATGCCTGCCAAGGTGGCAGAATCTCCTTGTCTCACACTGACTAAGACCTTTGGTAGATTTTTCTCCATGGAAAAAAAACAAGTGCCTTTGTTGGGACAAATTAAAGATACTCAATTTGTGTTTGTGGCTTTTCCAGATAAGAGAATGAAAATGACAGTCTTGGTGGTCGATGTCCCAGCCTCATATGGCATCCTTCTTGGACAAATTTTTTGCAAGGATGTTAGATGAGAATTGAGCATGGACTTGTCTAAGGTGAGGATCCCTATCAAGGGAATCATGCAAAGGCTACTTTTTGAGAAGGAGGCAAAGTATATTGTCACCCAAATGTCAACCCCTGAAGCTCAAATTCTGTTTGAGTCTTCAGGCATGGGTAATTACTTTGTCTACTGAAGACATTCCTATTTTAGCAGATGAAAGCTTACTAAGTGACAATCCAAGAAATTTAGATAAGGCATCAAAAAAATTGGTAGGGCACAATATACATGAAAAATGATCTTCCCTTCTTGATGAAGAAAAATTTGAAAGAACAAATTCTGATGATGTCTGGATTCTTCTACTTGATGGCAGCAATTCTTCTACTAGTTCTGGAGCTAGAGTTATTTTAATAGCTCCTCAAGGAGATATTTTTCCCTATGCATATAAGTTGTAGTTCAATAAAACTAACAACACTACTGAATATGAATCACTGCTACTTGGTTTAAAGGCTGCTCAAGATAAAGGTGTTAAAATCTTTCATGCCAAAGGAGACACTGAACTGGTGGTTTGTCAGGTGAAGAACCTATATCAAACCAAGAATGAGAGATTAAAACATTATCACAATCTAGTTTGGAATCAAATTGAAAGTTTTGATGCTTTTAGTATTTCTATAGTACCCAGAGAATTCAACAGTCGAGCAGATTTGTTGGCCGTCTCTGTAACTCTCTTGGTCCCTCACCAAGATTTCAAAGGAGACAGGTATACTATCAAATTGGTATTTCAACCAAGTGTGCTTGATAATGCTGACCATTGGCAAGTGTTCAATGGTGACAACCAAATCGTTACTTTTTTGGAATAGAAGGATAGCTTTGAAAAGCTTCATTTTGAAGGCAGTGAATCTCCACCATAGGAATCAACTCTGAAAATAAATTCAAAAGCTGATGAAGAGTTCCTTCAGCTCAAAGGGAATAAAATTCTCAAATGATTAGTTTTTCTTGAGAAAATTTTTGACAAGCATGATAGGTTTATCAAGGAACAATGAATGGATTTAAAATCCTCCAAGGATTTTGATCAAATCAATTTGAGTACAGAAGACAATCCAAAAATGGTCAACATTGGGAATTGTTGTACCCCTGATGAAAAACTCAAATTTGTCACTCTGCTTCACCATTACATTGATGTTTTGGCATACTCTTATGATGATCTAAAGTCTATCAGACCTGAAGAAATCTAGCACAAAATTCCTCTCAAAATTGGGTCGTTGCCTCACAAGTAGAAGCAAAAGAAGTACAACCCCAAGATATTAGGCACAATTTTGTTTGAGATACAAAAAATACTGAATGCAAGAATTGGTTTCCAAATCCATCATTCCACCTGGATTGCAAACATAGTCCCTATGAGAAAGAAGAATGGAGAAATTTGCCTGTGTTGATTTCAAAAATCTGAATCAGTTATCTTTAAAGGACAACTATCCCCTGCCCATCATGGACTAGCTACTACAGACAGTGACTGGTGCTGAGATTTATCAATGTTAGATGGTGTCTTAGGATATAATCAAGTGGTATTCAGAGAAGTAGACTAGCATAAGGCCACTTTCCCAACACTTTGGGGCACTTTTGCATATCAGAGAATGCTTTTTGGCTTGATCAATGCTGGTGCCACTTTCCAAAGAGTGATGGATCTTGCTTTCAAAAATGAAATGGATAAATTCATTGTGGTATACCTCGATGACTTGAAAGTCTTTTCTAAACATCATCCTAATCATTTTCATCATCTACAACAAATGCTGGAGCGATGTAGGTAGAATGGTGTTTCTCTTAATCCCAAGAATTCTATTTTTGGGGTTACATAAGGTAGACTTCTCAGACACACTGTATCCCGAGAAGGCATAAAGATCAACCCAAAAAGGGTCAAATCCATTCAAGAGCTTGCTCTTCTTTCCAGTAAGACCGTAGTCCAATATTTCTTTGAAAAGGTAAATTTTTTGCAAAGGTTCATTCCTAAATTCATAGAAAAGACTCACCACATTGTCAATATGATGAAAGGCAAAGCCACTTTCAACTAGACAGAAGAAGGCAAGTTGGCATTTCAATACATCAAGGAACCTATCACCCATGCCCCCATTTTGGTTTGTCCTAATTATGCCAAAGACTTCATGATGTACATCTATGCTTCTGAGCACACGCTTTTAGCCATTTTAGTTCAACATAACAAAGAAGGTGTGGAATCTCCCATATCTTTTATGAGTTATCCTTTTAAAGCTCATGAGTTGAAGTATTCAAACATGGAGAAGCATGCTTATGCTATGGTAAAGGTGGTAAAGCACTTCCACTTTTACATCCTGAACTCACACACTATTGCTCTGGTCACTGATACAATAGTCAAGTCCATACTAACTCAACATGAGTTTAGAACCAAAAGGGGCAATTAGACTGCTAAAATCTAAGATTTTGATCTAGTTATCAAACCAATGAAGCTTGTGTAGGGAAGGGGTATCTGCCAATTAATTACTGATAACATACCTGAAGAAATAGGGCATGAAAAAATAGAAGTTGAAGACACACCAACAGTTTTTTTTGTCACCACTACGAATGAGTGGTATTTGAATATTGCTCATTTCCTTACCTATGGTGAGTGTCCTACTCACCTGTCTTGTAAAGAAAAGAGGACTATTATGTTGAAAACTACCAACTTTATCCTATGGGACAATGGTCTGTATAAGAGAAACTTTGATGGGGTATTCCTTCACTGCGTGGATAAAGTGTAGCAGAACATACTTTTGGAGTCCTTCCACAATTTGGCTTGTGGAAGACATTTTTTTGTGCTCGTAACTACCCATAAGATTCTACGAGCTAGGTATTATTGGCCTACCCTATTTCAAGATGCATATAAATGGGTACGTAGATGTGAACTATGTCAATAGTTCTTCAAAAGGCCCAAATTGGCTGCATTACCTCTCAAGCCTATGGTGATAGAAGAGCCATTTCAACAATGAGGGATTGATTTCATTGGCACTATAAATCTGTCCTCGAGTGTTGGACATGATTATGTCCTCACAGCCACAAACTACTTCACCAAGTGGGTGGAAGCCATTCCAGTCAAGCATGCTACTTTAGAAGTAATATGTAATTTCCTCAAGGAAAACATCATTACCAGATTTGGGGTCTCAACCAAGATTATAACAGATAATGCAGCCTGTTTCTCTCCTCATGAGATTACCTAGTTCTGCTTTTATTATGGGATTATCCTCTCCCACTCTTTTGACTATTTTCTACAAGGAAATGGCCAAGTAGAATCAAGCAACAAAAATATGGTGACCATTATCAAGAAGTTGGTAGATGACAATTAGAGAACCTAGCACAAAACATTGTTTGATGCTTTATGGGCAGACAAAATTACACCCAAGAGGGTAATAGGTATGTCACCATTCAAACTTTTGTATGGTCTCAATGTAGAGATACCAATCACCCTAGAATTTCTAGCACTGAAGTTGGCAAAGGCAGTCAAAGATCAAACTTTTGAAGGTTCCATTGACAAAAGGATCATGTTCTTGACTGAACTAGATGAGCAACAAACTATGGTGGTGGACCATATTGCCACACATCAGAGTTTGGTAAAGAAGCTCTTTGACCAGAAAGCAAAAATTCATGATTTTTAGATTGAAGATTAAGTTCTGTTATGGGACAAGAGAAGAGAACCAAAGGGAATGCATGGAAAATTTGATTCCTTATGGAGAGGCCCATCTACCATTCATCATTTAAATGGTGAAAATAGTTTCCTGTTGAAGTATCAAAATGGCACGCCTTTTTTACTGCCTCACAGTGGGTAGCATCTAAAGCATTTCAACCCTTGAAGTATCAGATAAGAGCAGTTATACATATGTATAGTCTTTAGTTTGTTTTGTGTTGTTCATTTTCATTTTTTGGAATATTTTTATTTTTAGGTGGCATGACTCTGTAGCCCAATGGATTACATGAAGGTACTAAAGAGTCTATATTCTACTCCCTTTGATTGTTTTTACAATCGATGGAAGTTCCCCAACTGGAGCCAGCTGTTGTTCTCAAAATCTGTCACTTGTTTTTGTGGACAACATATCAAATATTTTGGTCCTACAGGCTAAAATGATCTCTTCCTTTTTCAAAAAATGTTCTGAGCAGTCAAGTTCTTCAATTATTCAAGCATTTTCAGCTAAAGAACTCACAAGTTTAGCAGGTTCAACAGGTTCAACTAGCAGGCTTTCACAAAGAAACAAGTCTTTCTTTGAACACTTAGTCATTTCAAGGATGGTTCAACATCAAGGTTCAACCAAAAGGTCCATCGGCAAGCTTCAAAGATTTGGAATGAATCATTGAACCATTGAACCATTGAACCTTTGAACTTAGAAAGGTTCAAAGTGGTTCAAAGGTTCAAAAAGAGTTAAGTGCTTCAAATGTTCAACTGAGTCCAAAGGCTTCGAAGAGTTTCAAATGTTCGAATGGAAGATTCTAGAAGATGTTCAATGTGGAATATTCTAGAAGAATATTCCAAGCAAATGGTTCAAATGATTGGTTCAAAAAATACATTAAACTCATAAAAAGGACTAAGTGAATGTGGCCCTTTGCAAGAAACATTGAACCATCGACCATTGAACCACTTTAAACCGTTGAACCATTGAACTGATGCATTCAAAAGGTTCAAGGTTCAAAGTGTTTCAAATGACTAAGTGACCAATGACATCCCCGCAGATGTCAAATTCAGGGTAATGAAATATCCATTGATTTTCAAAGATGCAGAACTTGGAACAAACTCAGTGAACAACCAAAGAAGGAGCCAACAAAAAGTGAGAAGATAGCTTGAGAGCTCAGATCACCAAGAAAAGACAAAGTGTAGTAAGGAAAGAGGGAAAGTTACAGTGAATCTAAAAATATCTATAGGAGAGTTATTTCAGTAGGTGGAGTAGTCCACCAGGTGGACATCAAAGAGCAAAAACATTCAATGGCATAGCCTATTTTCCCCCCTTTGAGTAAAGGTGAATGGATAGCCATGTTAGCATCACAAAGAGGACTAGGTAACCCATGCTTTAAAGGAGACATTTGAGATGATTAGAACGCCAGAATCTAGGCTGATATCTTGCTCCAGCATGGCCCTTCATAAATTTTTTGCTATCCAATGTTTTAAATGCAACATGGACCATTTTGTGAAACAAATCACCAAGTCTTTCTTTGAGCGCTATATATTGTAATCTCTCATTTCTGGAGGGGAGATATCTCTGTTATTAGAATCAAAACTCTGCCCAAATTGAAAGGCATTCCTGAGACTTTGAGCTCAGACTATTAATCATATTTTGTTATTTGAATGAGAAAGCAAGTGACATTTTAGACTTTGTGTTGAAATATCTTGTGTTATTTAGAAAATGGTTTTTATGTCTATTTACCAAATATAATCTTGGCCATTTAATTGAATAAGCAGAACTAGTGGAAATAATTTGAAAGGTGTCCTGAAGCCAACTGTTGGAGACTTTATGCTGCCATAATTATCTTCAGTCTATGTTTTGTGTGAAGGATATTGGAGAGAATTTGAGATCCCCTTATCCTTCATAATCTTTTACTTTGTTATAGTTGAGGTGGAGACTTTGTGCTATGCTTCATTCTACTGTGTTACTGCATCTTGATCAGTGTGAGAAGCAACAAAAGACTGTGCTTTCATGGGTTTCTTATGGTTACAGTTACTACCAGGAAGTCTTCCTCTAATTTTTTGAACATCATTTCTGAAAGAAGAGAAATGCCTTTAGTAATTACCCAATATTTCTCCTTGTCTTTGTGAACATCATATCTGAAAAAAGAGAGATGGATGGTGTTATCATACCCCTGATGTGTATTTTTAGCTTATATTAGTTATAGTAGTTTACAGGGAACTTCCCTTGCCTTATAGGGAACCTCCCCTTGATGAGAGGAGAGATTTATCTCATTTTTCTATGGTAAACCTACACATTTTGATGAATAAATCTCCTTGTGCTGTGGTTGATATACCTATTTTACCGTCAGTTAGCTGGTGACAAAATATTCACTCAACATAATCAGTGAGTCAAATGTAAAGAATTTGAGCTTGGTGATCTTATCTTTAAAGAAAACCAAAAAAATACCATGATTGAGAATAAACATAATGACAAGTTAAAACTTAACAGGATAAACTCTTTCATCATTTTTACAAACTATGGCACTTGATCAAATAGGCTCACTACACTAGATGAGTCGATGAACATTATACAACTCAAGCGTTACTTCACTTGAGTGACTTGGTGTATTATCTATGAGGCCTATTTTAGTTGTACCATAATATTGACTTATTTTTACCATACATTTGTACCATACCTTTCCTATCAACCAAGTTATTTTACCCCTCCCTACCCAAACCTTTTACATTGGTTCCATTCCATTGGTTTCACAACCACTTTCAACACAAAGATTCAGATCCAATTTCAATAGTTGATTCAGTATTTTAGATAGAGATCATATTTTGGAGTAATATGACAGTGATTTGGTAGTTACATCATTCATTTCTTGATCCATTCTAAACCATGTGAGCCTAGTTATAACTACCTATGGGAAAACTAGTGTCTCACCATCATATGACTAATTATAACTACTGATGAAAAATTTTATACCATTGACCTATGCCATTGTTTCCTAATTATCACTACCTATGAGAAAATTAGGGGCAACAATTTTTTATCATGCTTTGAAGTACCACCTTTCCATGCCTATGTCATACTATGCCATTTGCCTACTTTGCATATTTTGTTTGAATTGGCTGTTACACTAGTCAAATTCCTCCATTTGAGATAGAACTATAGTGACTTGATGTCACATCGTGGGAATATGTAGGAAACACTCAATTCAAATAGAGCTCATCTTAGTCACCCTAATCCACACTCTCACCATTTTGTGAGCTTGGACCATTTAGCATCTCATAATTCTCCATCGAGTTGAGATGCTCTAAAAATTCCATAAAATTTATAAAACCAATTCAAAAAATTCTAAACATCAAACACTTATTTGCCTTAAGGAGTCAGGGATCGCTAGTTATTACACAAGCAACCACTTGTCATTTAGTTTCCCCCATCCTTATTGTCTCAACATCCCATGCTCTCACCATTTTGTGAGCCCATTCCCATATTCTTCTATAAATTATGTTTTCTCCTTATCATCAGTTTCATTTATCCCATAACCTAGGAGAATTATATTTGGAGTAAACTTTTGATGGATATTACATCTATAGAACTATGTAGGCAACTTCCACCTGCCTAGTGCATCTAGAGACAGTTTGACCACCCCCTTCCTTTTATTCTATTCCCCCATTTTTCTTTATTTATTTGGTTGTCTCTTATCATCTAGGGGCAATGTTCATCATCTTGTGTGTTCGTGTTATTTATACTAACATTATGGTTAACCATTATTTGTGTTTTTTTGGTTATTTGTTGTTTATTATTTTATCTTTCTATTTGTTTATTTGTCTATTTGTTTACTTTTTTGTTGTGCCTTGATTTAGTCTATGTACGTTCATTGGGTTACTCCTTGCACATTATTCTTGAATCCATCCATATTCATATGTCCACATTATCATCATGGTCTTCATCATTGGGGAATTATTTTCCATTAAGTATTGGATCACGTGTTAGTCCTTTTGTATATTTTATTTAAGTAATTGTGGTGTTACATCATGATGCCTACCATCACATGCTACAATAAAAATCATCTCCAGGAGTTTACATGACAATGAAGCAATGATATATCTCTTTGGAACCACCAAAATTTCCCATCTAATCCAAATCATATCCTACATAGAGTAATTAAATAATGAAAGAATTTTCCTCCTTGATAGTTCGAATGAACATCTCCCTTTTAGCAGGTTTCCTAAATTCATGCTTCTCCTCTATACCAATTTGTCATCATCATATTTTCCATTATCGAGATGCAATGCTTATAACCACCTCTGGGCAAAACATTGTATACTATCCCACTTTCATTACCAATGATTCTAACTACCCGTGGGAAAATCATTATTTTTCCATCTATTTGAAGGTTCATGATTATAACCACCTTTAGGCAAATCATTATCTTTCTTACACCCAACTTGGGCATGTTTTTATCCTACCAATGATTATAACCATCTTTGGGCAAATCATTCTCTTGTTACCTTAAGACTTTTTATATGATTATAATCACCTTTGGGTAAATCATTATGTTTTTTATTACACCTATGCTGATGATTATAACCACCTATGGGAAAATCATCCTATTTATATACCCAACTAGGGTAGCTCCATATGCCACTGATTATAACTTCCTATGGGCAAATCAATATTTTCAACCCCATTTCATATTTTTGTTCCAATCATTTCCTCTTTTTAAGGGATCGATTATTGATCCCTTTGCCAACTGCTCCCTCAAGGGGGTACCTATAATTCATCCATTGTGATTGAAGTCATAGGCATACATGACATTTTCATTTTTTGAGAAGACATTACTATGCCTATAGCTTGAAATACCTTCCCAAATATGGGTAAACTATAGACACCTAAAACTATCCACCAATGGCCTTTGACTAAACTTCATACTGATTCCTACTAACTATTACAAATTAAGCCTAAGAATCACTAAACATCCCAAATTTGCTTGTGCATCATCCATCAAATCTCAAAATCTCATTGAGGCATCCCTAGTTGGGGTATCTTACCATATAAAATCACAACCTCTCACGGATTCATCTCTAATAATCTTACAACACCACAATAGTCAATTTGGCCTATGAACTTATTAAGTGGGGTACATGAACTTAAATCAAATCTTAAAAAAGCTAAATGGATAATTAGAATTAATTAATAAGCTAAACCAAATTAAATGCCTAATTGAATTATCCATGTGTAATTAATGAAAAAATAAAAAATGAAATTCAAAAATATGAAATATCCTAGATTTTCATGATTACCTTTGCAAGTTGTCAAGCTTTTTGGAAAATATCCGAAAATATCTCATTTTGGAGACCCATGTCTATTAATTGCAAATAATTATTAATTGAAAAATATTAATTCTATTAGGGTTATATTTGACTCACCTAGGTTAGGTTTGAATCCATTCCAAGCCTTAACTCCACCTTGACTCACCTTGGGTTAGGGTTAGATCCATTTGTTATAAATATAAGCCATTGCCCATTGAATTCTAAGATTGGAAATTGTAGAGTTATAATGCAGGCTTTGTTGCATGAGATTCATATCAATAATGTTATAATGCCAAAATATTGATCTGATTTTCACCAAAGCTAACACAAACTAATGGTACCAAGGAGAGAAGGAGCCAATAAACTTCCATTTCCAAAGACTCTTTGAAGCACAAATTGAGCAAGCCACTAAAAAATGCGTATGGAGATCTCAAGGAAGGTAAAGTATTGTGTATCTTTTACAGTTTAGTTGTGATTTCACTTATATTTTGTTCATTAAGCTCACCCATAAGATCTAGGCTTGTATGTATTAGTGTTAGTGTGTTTATTTGAGTTTTCTTACTTGAACCAACACTTGATCTAACCTCCCTTCTTGGATTCCTATGATCACATACATGCTTCAGGAGTTATTTCAAAGATAGTGAAAATGGTATGAACACCATGGTTGAAAGCATGTATTTGGGCTAAAGTTTTTTGATAATGCTAAACATCAAAGTCTCAGGATTGAGCTTGGGCCATGATGTAGTTATCATCATAGGTTTGAGAAATTGTACATGCTTGAGATTCAAGAGGAGTTTTACAAGGGGAAATACCTAGATTACTAAATTTACATGGAGACATGATTAAAGGGCCTTGGAATAATTTGGCAACTCCATAATCATTACAGGTGAACGCATCTTCTAGGTAAGAGGCATTTTGAGCATTTCATGGAGCGGAAAATAAGTGATATCATTAATGAAAGGAATGGTGTGATCATGATGTAATAAAGAAATAGGAAGACCCTCTGATATGTAAGGAGGTAGCTTAGTAGTGTTGTAAGTATATTGAAAGTCATTAGGTTTATCATCATCTAAATCAAAAAGGGTGACATGTAAGTTCAGATTGATGTCGATGAATTTAGGTAAGGGAACACTGTTGATGGTTGGTATGGTAAGAATGTGATATTGAGATATAGAATTGGGAAGTTGAATAATCCAAGGGTTGGGATTGGTCTCATGTTTATAAATTTTACCATTATACATTAAATTGATACATTGGCTACTAGAAGATGTGGTAACCCTAATTCTATGAGTCCATGGTCAACCTAGGAGTATGTTATAAGATAAGGTAAAATCAAGGACTATAAGCTTGGTTTAAATAGTCTTAGGTCCAATTACAAGGGGGAGACAAATAAAACTACGTGGATTTTGATTAGTTTTGTCAAATCCAAGATAGGTTATGTGGGTTTTTTTGAGATGATCCTTATTGTAGCTAAGTTATTGGATGAGCCACAACTATGTTACATTAATACTGAAACCTTCATCAACTAAAAATTTACGAATGAGGGTGATATTAATGGAAATTTAAATGAATAGGGTCGATAATTAGTGTGAAAATAGATCTTATCATTAATCATGTTTTCTTTAAAAAATTTAATGGATGGTTTGGAAGAAGGACAAATGGATTTAATGGTATAGACATTCGTAGGTTGAGGCTCAGGAGAGGGTGGTTATTCTTCTATAAAATATGGATCTTCAATTTATTATAATTATTTCATGAGAAACTTGTGATGATAAGGGGATGTATGAACTAAATCCATAAGATGAATCTTGCATGGCATGGAGTTAAGTTATTCTAAGAAATTCCAATTAGATTTAGAAGAAGAATGAATGTAAGGTTTATAAGTTAAGGTAGATTTTGAAGAAATGGCAGTCGTTGGTGGTTTAGAAGAAAGAGATGTTTCTTCATTAGCATCCTAATATAAATGAGTGGTTGTAATTTATTTTAAGATTTGATCTTCCAAGGGGGGTTTATTAGGTTTGGTGATATGATCTTTGTGATCTACTTTATGATGATAGTTGACCTTAGTGAAATTAACATATTGACAATTGTTTTAATATTGGTCATAGTCAACACCAATGACATAAACATCTTTGGTAGTTTATTGAGTGGTAGATGTGAGGAAAGTTTTTTGGTTATTAGAAGAGGAATATTTTGGAGCTTGTCATTTTTTATAAGTGATGTGGTATTCTTGATGATGAATTTGGATCATGTTTGTTATTGAAGGAGTCACCGAACATATATGAGATAACAAATTTTGTAAGCCCTCTACAAGTTTCATGGGAATGACCAATGTCAACATGGAACCAAAAAAATTTAATAAGGGGCGTACCATTTAGGAGGATTATTGGGATAAATAAAGGGTTTAGAGGGTGATAAGAATTATTTCATTTACTGTACTATTAAAGGTATGTGAGAAGATGGGGGATTGTCAGCCTTGGAAACTCTTGGGCACTGGTAATTTGAAGAAGTATTTATGGTGGTTACATTATTAGATGTTTGAAAATATCCTTTAAAGAATTTGGTATTAGGTTAAAATTAATTCATTAAGAAGTCTTGACACTTCACATGGTCAAGAGTTTCATTAAGCATTTGAGGGGAAAAAGTTCAAACCTTATATTGAAAAGGAGTTAAAGAAGTTATAAAAAGTTTAAATAGATTATCATCAATAATGTTATGGTCAAGTTTATGAGCCAAATATTTCCATCATTTGATAAAATCATGAGTTGATTTAGTGGGAGATTGCTTAACATTTATGAAATGTCTAAGATAATTTTCAGGAAGGTCATTGTGTTGAAATTAATAACTAAAGGATTGACTAAATATTCTCTTTGTCAGATGGAATGTTGGGGAAGTTGGTTGTACCATTACAATACATCACCAATAAAGGTTATAACTAGAATTTTAGTTATGGAAAAGGTATTTTTTTGGATCCATTCTTTATACATATTTACAAATTCCTTAAGAAAAGATGTCGAGTCTTTAGTCCCATAATGCTTTAGAGTTGAAGATATATTACCAATATCGATGGAAATGATGAAAGGAGCTAAAGGATCATTTTGGATGTTTTGAAGCATCTTGTTATTAATGATAAGTTAGGGAATAATAATTCTTGAGGAATCTTTAAGAGGTGGATGTATAAAATTTTGATTATTTTGAGGAATTATAATCAGAGGTTGATTAGCCATATTGAAAAAATGATGATGTAATTACATCATTTAAGAGATGTTAGATGTTTGCATTATCTTCATTTATTGCACTATCTATGCAAGAATTTGTGTTGTATCAGTTGATGGGTTGGTGTTTATATGAGGATTCCCTAAATTGGTATTAAGGGGAGGGTTATTAGGAGGTAAATTACCACTAGGGTTGTTAGATAGACTTGTGTCAATCATTCCCACATTATGTTAAGATTCTTAAATATGGGAATTGTCTTGATAGGCAAATAAATGATTGGATTGACTTACTTCATCTTGAGGTGTGATTTGAACCATGTTACAATCCATAGATGAAGGAGGGGAAGAAATGTTCCAAGAGTGAGGATTCCATTGGGAGGTAAAGGAAGGGAGAAAAGAATACCCCATATAATGTCTAAATGGATTCAATTTATCCAAGAAGATTATGATGGGGGATTTCATGATGCTTCATGAAAGTAACATGATGTTAAATAAGAAAAAATAGAGAGTAAGGATAGAGAACTAAGTTGGATAGATAGAAGATCAAGGTTAGTTAATTAGGTTTAGGGTAAACTAGGTTGATAGAGTACTATTGGATAGAGGTAGATAAAAGTACAGAGTCAATTGGGTCAACTATGTATTGCTAGACTAAAGTTGAGAAGATTAAAAAGTTGATTGGGTTAACTATGTACTCCTAGATAAAATGTGAGAAAAGTATACATTTGATTGGGTCAACTGTGTATTGCTAGACAAAAGGCATAATAGATAGAGAAGAGACACAATTATGTTGGTCAACTATGTAATGTAAGCAAGAATAAATATACAATATGTAAGAGACTATGTTGACTAGGATGACAATGTTTTGGAACATGGAATTTTTTTCAAGATAATTGAAGCAATAATGAAAGAAAACACATAAAAAATTGGATCAATGTGATTGATCCAGTTGGGGCACACAACACAAAACCTTGCACTAAAGCTGGCTAATGTAATTTTTTGCAATGTAAAATGTAATGATTAGAGATAAAGTATTCAACCTAAAAGTAAATTTTAAATAAATGGTCATCTTAAGTGTTATTATATTATCATAAACTTTTGATTTTAGATGTGACAAGAAAATTGGCGAAAAGAGGGAACTAGAAAGTAGTCTATAGATGGTTTTAGGATGTTTGGACTGAAAGGGATCTATGTTGGCAATGATACTATATTGGTATTGGGGCCTACTCCTTCAATTCGTAATCCTATAGTGATAAGGGTGTTGAGTAATTTTACAATATATACCATTAACCATGTATTTATACTTGGCTATAAAACTAAGTCGACTTCCCCCTTGGTGATGAAATCCAAGTAGGTAAGCCTTTGGAAGACAAGTGTTTAAATGTGTTTTGAATTTTATGTGATTTGGTAGTGTGTGCAAAAGATTAAAATAGTGTAACTAAATGGTAATTTAAAAACACACTTATTTAGACTATGTGAGTTACTATAAGCATGCAAATAGTTGAAAAAGGAAATGTGAATTAATTACTAGAAAAAACTTGTTAATTATTTGATTCAGAATAGTACAAAGTTGGTTTAGGTGATACTATATACAAATAATACAGAATAGAGTTAAATTGGTTGCTACTATTATATAGAATTAAGGTCTTTAAGAACATACTCGAACAAGTTGACTATGTCTCTTAGACATAAGATAAACTATAGAACTAAGTCGACTAGGTTGACTTAGTTGGCTATAGGATTGTAGTTTTAAAGGATGCTAACTTATGAAGAATAGAATCAAATAAAGTAATAAAATGATAGATAGAGAAAAGAGAGGAACCTTGGTGGGTTTTTAGATAGTTAATATTACAAATTTTATGTTGAAGTGCCTTAATTTCTGATTTCAATTTCTACAAACTAAGTCAACTAATTCGACCTAATTCTACAAGACTTTATGTATTGAATAAAAATAAGATGATAAAGTCAACTTGTTCAATAGTGTTTGTTGACTTATATACTGGTAGAGATAATAAGATGACAAATTTGACATGTTTGACTTGCATGCTTATTTGAAACTAAAAAGGAGTATTGTGTCTACCTATTTGATCTAGTAACTTGTATATGATGAATCCCTACATAGACAAAACATAGTCCTTTTGATACGATTATATGTTAAACTTGGGCACATAAAGTTAGAACTATATCGAATGGTTTGATATAGTAATATAACTAAATAAAAGTATAATAAGATGATAGCAATGATGGTGTAAAATAAAACCTATAAGGGTTAGATTCATGTCATGTTCATCAGAATGTATGCAAAGAGAAATGCAACTGATATATAAATAGATCCTAGCTCAGAGAAGATAAATCATACTTACACTTTAAATTATTGATACATTAGATATTTGAGATCATGACCAAGATGGATCTACTATACCTAGCCAAGGGATCTCTCACCATGATAATATCACTAGGGAGGGTTCCAAAGCCTTCAATCAAGCAAAACTACGTAATAACCCTTACTAGGTCCTATGTTTTCATATCCACTAAACTAATAAGTAAACCAAATCTAATATATTGCTCACCAAAGCTTGTGGAACAAAATGGGGTTAGTAAACATAAAATAAACATTCATAAGAGAATATTAATTAAGTTATGTATAGGTAAGACCCTAATGCATGGATATAACAATATATTCAAAATCCATTACTTACACTACTTCTATATTTCAAAGATAAGAATAAAGTTAGAAATACTTACCTTGAAGATTAACCCATCGAGACTCAATCTCTCACTTAGCCAAAGGTGCTTCTAAAGAGGTTTTTTTAGTTTGTAAGGATCATTAAGAAAGGCCAAAGCATCCAAGACTTTTCCATAAGAAAAGATTTTTCTTCAATTAGAAACCCTAAGCTAAGACTCCTCAAGTAGAATGGCGGAAGAGAAAATTCTAAAGAAGCACAAATGAATCATTAACTCTTGTTGTCTCTCTAAGAATGATGAAATGGATGTGTTTATATAGGTGGATCTAACCATATTCCTTTATGAAATTTTAGTATGACAAGGTTGACCCAATCAACCTAGTATCATTAATTGATAAGACAAGTGTCATTTACAATACTAGGTTAGCCCAGTCAACTATGTACTATAAACTGTCAAAAAGGGTTTTAGGCTAGGGAAGGGCTAGTGAAGGCCAAAAATGACTAGAGGAGAGTGAAAAACAGGAGTCAAATCTTAAGGGAATGTTTTTAAGAGATGGTTGAATTTATAACAAGTGGTAATAAGGGGCAATAATCTTGTGAATCACCAATGGTATGCCAAGTGCTTTCTTAATGCACCCTTTAAGGCATGCACTCAAAGAGATTGAGTCTCGATGGGTTCCTACAAGATAGAAAGCATAAGTAATTGATAAAATTGAAAATATTATGTGTATACATGATGCCTATTCTAAGCTTGAAGGGTAGGTGGAGTAAGGAGAGGTGTTTGACATGGATTTTGTTATCCACTTAGTGGTGGTAAGATTTATGATTCAATATTGAAATAATGATAATTTGTGTTCATTTAGAAATGATTTTTCTCAATATTTATAGATTTGTAAATATATGACTCTTATTACTCATAGGTAATGTTTCATTTGACATTTTTTCCATGGTTAATGTTTGAATTTTACCTTTGATAATAATATAATGCTGAACAAGATCATAAGAAAAATGAAATAGATAAAAAAAATGAAATCTTAGAAGGTTAAAAACCCTAGATCAAGTTATGGTTACATAAGAAGACTCAAAGGTTGGGTTCACCAAATTATTTAATCTTTTTTGTGTCAGGGATAGGGGGAATAGCCTAATAAATTATGAAATAAGATATTATAAATTAGGCCAATTAAATAATTAATATTTATAATATTCTAATAAATAAACTAAATTTGAGAATATGTTATTTACTATAGAAAATTACAATGCCAAACAATATTTTGAAAGTAACAATGTGAAGGAGACATAAAACTTAGCTTATGCAATTATGTGTATGAAGATATGATAATAATAGGTATCAAATAATATAGTTTGATGATTCACCTTGATTTTTTAGATTATATAAATTATCTTTTTATTAGTTGGGACACTAGCCACATACTTCAAACAATAAAATCAACACTTAGCCCTAATTTCAATGCTTCTATCTGGATATAATATGGATATTTTTTTGGAACATTTAGTTTATCCTATTAGGGTTCATTTTATCCTCATAGGTTATTATTTTAGATCACATGCACAAGTTTCTAAAATCAATATTTGTTTAAAACCCTAGGTCCTCCAAATTAGGGCATGTCACCTTGAAAAATAGGGGTTAGTGGGCTCAAGCCTCAAGTGAAGTTGAGCTAACCTCAAATACCCAATTATCAATGAGATATTACTACATATATACATACTCTAAAATGGGACTTATATCAATGTAATTATCCCCTATATATGGGCTTGTGTGTGAATAATTTTGTAATATTCTATATGCAAGTGCATCTAGTGATCTATCTTATAACTTTAGAAATACTACTCATGAGATGATATTTGAATGATTTAGACATTTAATAAGACTAATAATTTGAATTATTTGGAAATAATGAATAATAGGGTAATATAACTTAGTCATGCAAATGATTTTTAGTAGTATAGTGTGAGCTTGAGAGGTGTTTACTTCATTCATAATGAATTAACTTTAATTTATATTTTATACCACACATTTTAAAATATTTTTATGGGATTGTTAAAGAAGAGAAATAGGATGACCCTATATATATAGGGATATTTAAAACTTCAAACATTTGGAAGGCAGGACACTAACATCAGATTTGGGACACTAGGGTCTTAATTTGGACACTAGTGTTCTGCAGGGTAAAAAGCTAATAAAGATATGTAATATTCTGTGTAGGATCAAAATCAAGTTTTATGTAAATTTAGGCTACATGTGGTCTATGTCATTATAAATTTAGGTTTATACTATAAAATAGTTAATTAGGCATAATGAGATGGCAACTGCAATCCTTTTGGCAACATAAAGGTCATAAGCCGAAGGATTGAGACATGATTGATATTCATCAAGTGTATAGGAGTCATATTTCATATAAATTCAGATTTTAGTATCTACAACATATTCCTCACTCCCTAAGTTATAAAATGATATATAAATACAAGGAGGGTGGCATAATGGTGCCCAAACATCCCGTGAGCCCAATCAACTCAACAAAAAAGAGACTTAAAAGAAACAAAGAAACAAAAAAAGGAAATAAGACGAAAGTCTCTAAAATTTCCTCTTTGTAAATAAATCTTACTAAATTAAAAACATACAAGAGAGGAAGATTTGTTTCTCTTTTCAAATAAATAATGGTTACAATAAGAATCCAAAAAATATGGAAGCTTTTTAAAGATTAAAAAAATAAACAAACAAAGAGCCTACCTTAACCTTCAAGTCACTTCTTGAAAAATTATTTCTAGAGATTTTCCAAGCACAAGCTCTCCTAAAAGATCCAAATTGCATACCCCCAAAAAAGCCTAAAATAATATATATGTAAATAGAAAATAGTCATATTAAAATATCAATGTGAGGGTGACATGCCATCATCAACCCAATGATGCAACCACCCTCTTAAAGTTGTATCCAACCTTTTAAAACACTCGGGAATATTTATTACACACCTACATGAGTGTTTTCTTACACAAGTATAACTCACATATAATTTTTATATAAAAACCAAGCTTTATATGGATAAAAAGTGGTCAAAATTATTTTAAAAACCCACCTATTTAATGGGTATAGGTATGGGTTTAAAAAGAACTTTTAGGATAAAGTTTACTTGTCCAATACACTAAGTAAAAAGTGGGTGAAAGAAAAATTTTGGGTTGTATTTTTAGAATAGATTTCTAGGTCAACTTAACAATCACACATTGGTTAATTAACTTCACAATGGATTATGCTAGTAAAGGATGGGAGGGAAAGGTGGCTATCTAAGAACTAGATAACTCTGGATGCTGGTCCCCCTCCATTGGTATGGAACCAGTTGGTTCCATGGTTTGGTGGTGTCCTCTCCTTTTGCCTCGACCTCTCCCAACCATCTCACCTCTAACACAATATCAATATATATAGGGGTTTGGTGTTCTTAAAGTAATAATTTTAAAAGAGATATAAACACAAAACATTAATTTTTTAAAAATAATATATATAAAAAGGTTTGAAATTATTAAAATAGAAAATTTGAAATTTGAAAACAAAACTATAAGATTAAAGGTTTGGGTATGCATATGATTTGTAAAGGAACATATGATTCCCACATACTCCCACATTTTGTCCCTTATATTATGCAAAATCAATTTAAAAATTAAACATGCCTTTGAAAAATAATCAATACTTATAAAATGAACATTCTGAAGCATCATACTAATGGCATCTAAAGAATCATCACAAGATTGAATCACATATACTATCTTGGTTATTCCAAACATAAACATATATAAAAGTATCAAAACATGATCACCATACTATATAATATCAATAAATAGGCAATCCTAATATAACTACTCATAATAACGTGCTAAGTAATCATAAACACATAAATAAAAACTATTGAAATTACTGATCACTATTTATGATGATAATAAAAATATACAATACAAGTATTTTGTGCCTTTTATATATTTTAATACATGCCCAATGATTAATAAAAAATGTATCATAACATATAAAAATAAGTTACACCAAAATGGGGCCTCACATCCCCCTTCCCTTAAAATGGACTTCCTCTTGAAAGTCACTGAAAGAGGTTGGGATACTAGGATCAGGTTGGTGTTACTCCTCCCAAGTAGTTGTTGACTCGTTATACCTACCCTAGTAAATCCAACCTGGTATATCTCACATATTTGAAAGCCTAACATTTGATGAGTCAAAATATTTATGGGTTTCAAGATTAGCTACCCTCCCCGCTTGACCTACAAGGTCATCCAATCCAAAACATGAAAAACATTTGAAACATATCTCCTCAAAAGTGAAACATGATAAAAATTATGGGATTGAGATAGGTGGGTGGCAAGGATAAGTGATAGTGAAATGGTCCAATTTTATCTAAGATCTCAAAGGGACACAAAAAATGAGGTGTGATCTTAGAGTATTTTCCATAACAAACTAGGTTCTTATTTGGTCACACTCACAAAAACACAATTTCTAATAGAAAAATATTGTTTTACCTTTATTTTATTTGCATATTTATTTTTTATCTCATGTTCCTCTTTAAGTAACTATTGAATAAATAAAACTTGGCACTCCATGTCATGCAACATAACCAAGCCAATCACTACCCTATACTCAATCCTATCCCAATTTAGAGGAGTCCTGTATGGTTTGTCATAGAAAGCCTCATATGGAACCATATTAAGGTAATTATGATTATTTTTATTGTAGGAAAAATCAACCATATATAGGTAATACTTCCAATGTGACTATTTATTCATCACATACAAGCATATCATGTCATCTAATACTTGGTTAACTTGATTTATCTACCCATCTATATTTGGATCATATGATGTGCTAAAGCTGAGTTCGGTGATCAATGCCATATAAAGTGTGGTTGGTAACTCATAAGTATATATAGTGTATTATTTTATATTATATTATATGAAATCCCATATAATCAAACTATGTCATCTAAGAATATGCTTTCTACCACTATGACATTATAAGATATCTTTATCGGTGAGTAGTAAACCACCTTGGTAAATTTATCCACTGTTATCATGATCATGCCATGGTGATAGGAAGAGAGAGGCCAACCAATTTTAAAATACATATAAATAGTGTCTCACTTCCACTCTAGAATGTCATGTGGGTTTGAAATAATTTTTAGATTCTGATGCTCTACTTTGACCCACTAGCACTCAAGTCATCATGCCATAAATTATGCAGTATCATGGTGATTTAACCTATTTGGGAAAATTGGTGTATTATTCCTAATTTAGATAAAGGGTATGAGTAGTAAAATAAGTAAATAAATATTCAATAATTAATCTACTAATTTATGTAAATTATATTACAATTTTGACCTTTCTAAAAATAGTAATAAGAGGGAGAAAATAAGACTTAGCTGGAAACTAAACAATACGACTGATACATGGTCTAAGATTCACTGTGTAGGATTGGGACACTATCTCAAACTAGGATATGAGATTCATTTTATGATTGGATAGGAGCATCAAAAGTGGATAGGAGTGGCATCGACACTGTAGTTTACCTTTACCACTATTATCTAAGAGATCTGAGTTTTTTGGGTTTTGTTCATTATGCTTGTGTGACCCTATGTATGAAGTTTCAATAGATATAAGTTTTTATATATCCTTGTAGAGATCCCTATTTATTATATTTTCTCTTTAAACCCTATATTCCATTTTTATTTGACCAATTTTAAGAAAGAGGGGGGTTAGTGTGTGTAATATTCACTGAACGTGTATCCACACCCCTTGTGTGGGCACGCTGCCTACATACCAATATTTTGAAGATGGATCAAGCCATATGTAGTTATTTCACTTTATGTGCTTTGTGTAATAGAGTGTATGAATATGCAAAATGCTAAACGAGATGTGTTTGAGGTAGCTAGGGACTAGTGTAAGGATTCAGATAAGCTTGTAAGTGTATTAGATATCTATATGC